>OZ037738.1:2883870-4223768 GCA_964035505.1 Watsonalla cultraria | reverse complement strand
CCCACACTTTGCCAGGGCACATCCCCGGGGCAGCTGTCGCCGCCCCTGGAGACCTCGCTGTGCAAGGCACCTTCCCGGGCCCGCGGCGATGGTCAAAGCTCCCACCCCGACCACCGCCAGCAGGCCCTCCGGCCCCCGTCTAGTCGCCTCTTACGACAGGCAGGGGATACCATAGCCAAATTCTTAGACCCTGGCTATTGGATGGACGGTCCGGGGCGTGCGTTGCCTCCGCCCCGCCGTCGCCGTCGTCTCCGAGAGGGATCGGCTCTCTCCCGATCCCGCTCGGAGACCTCCTTCTGGGACATTACTGTCTCGCAGAAGGAGACTACGGCCCTCCATGCCTCTCTGTCTGCCAGCATAGCCGTCACTACGCGTGGCAGAGAGAGGTCCTGCCCGATCCTGATGACCAGGATTCGCTGTTCCTAGCACGCTGGGCACTGCTCTAACTTTGCTAATAGGTAATCAATCCTATTAGTAACCATTAGTTCACGGAGTACAGAGCATTGAGTCGTTGACTGATCATTACAATAATAACGTGCACTCGCCGTAAAAGCAGTATTTAGCAAATAACATGTTGGCTGAGTAGCTTCAGTAAGTATTTATTTGCGGTTGGCTTGTGCTCGCTCGTTTGTTGGGTAACTATCGATCAATTTGTGCCTTTGTGCGAATAATGAATGAGATCCTTTGAGCTACACTTGTTGGCAACGATTTCAATGGAGTGATGTGTTCTTATACTCTTCATATTATGAATCCGACTTTAAAAAAGGAGGAAGTTTCTCAATTCGACCGTATGTATTTTAAACTAGCTGCACCCCGCGGCTTCACCCGCGTAGACTTAATTTCATGGGATGGAATGGATTATCCGGAACAGACAGACAGTCAGAGAAGGTTTTTTATGTAGTGAAAAGCTGTTAGGTAATTTTAAATTACAAACAGACACTACAATTTTATTTATCTGTTTTTATTATTATGTGGAAGCTTTTATTCAAGTAGGGTTGAAGTTGTGAATATTTCATTAAAAATAATTTTATAACTAATTATTTTACAGCCTCCTATTGTCGAGTAGGAAAACTAAGATTATCCAACGATCTAGCGCCATCTGTTGTGTAGTAGAGGTAATATTTCTACATGACAGTAGGTTTCTACACATATCTGACTAAGTAGTTCGTACAAAGCCTAATAGATGGCGCTAATGGCACGCTACTAGCGACCTCTTTTGTCAATATAACTAACTTTTTTTATAGACAACTGAGACTGGCTGTGTAGCTTATAACTAGTTTCAAATAACTTTCAACAGATGGCAGTAAAACTACATAACTAGTATTTTCCCGCGACTTCGCATTATATAATATTTTTAATATTGTATTGATGAAATTCACATGATGCCGGCTGAGTTTCTTGTCGTTTCTTCTCAGAAGATTAGTTTCGGAACCGGTATTCAATTTTCGATATTCATGCCTTACCAGAGCATAAATTGAATAAATATTATTCATATTCGTTCGTTCTTCAGATAGCCTTGTCTTGTGCTAACTTCAGTACCATTACTTCAACAGTGTATTTCATATTAAGATATCCTATAGAAATTGCGAAACAAAATAAAACAAAATGTATGTATAACATAAATATATATCTTAAACCTAAATACATATTTATAGAGAGTATAATAATATAAGCTATGCTTCACCGCCGCACCACAGCAACCGAAACAACATCAATTCACAATCAAATTGCACAAATATAAAAAACTACTTATTACAGTAAATTCGAAATATTTTACACAGGGAATGTTCATATTACACTATACATGCCGTCACGAGATATGAGCGCTCAGTGAAAGTACTGGGCATAAAAAAAGTAGCGCAATAATTTGCGCTCGCTCCATAAAAGACTAATAAAAATTAGCTGAAACTGAAGCCCAGCGCTTATAACTCGTGACGGCAGGTACATCAATCAAATTTAACACACATTACAATACATACGTTTAGAGTTTGCCCTAAATAAATATGCTCTATTAAATGTTGCATTTACACAGGCTGCTTGGTAATATGGCGGAAATCTGTTACGGGGATGTATGGGGATCATTCGCATCCTTATAGCCCCTATTACAACCCCTAGGCAAAAGTCAATCATTTTCCAATTATTTGACATTTAAAAGTTTATTAGTCTAACTATGCCCCGCGGTTTCACTTGCATAGACAAAATTTTTTGGGTATCCTTCATATGCATTTAGTAAAAAGCTGTAATTTTGGAATTACATACAGACGCTTAAACTGTATTTATCTGTATATATTCAAAATTTGAATTACATATTCAAATTATAAACTTTAACTTACAGCTAGTGCCAACGCATTTATGAAATAGAGACAAATTATGAAAAAAAAACTCAAACAATGTAGGTATTAGAGACGACATTCAATTAAACGTATATAATTATTGATAATAAATAAGCTCAGTGCATTATACAAATAGAGATATCTATATTAATATATAAAGCTGAAGAGTTTGTTTGTTTGTACGCGCTAATCTCAGGAACTACTGGTCCGATTATTATATATCATCATGCTCCCTAAACGAAGTCTCAGGATAAGGTTAGCCCAATGTAACTTCCACACAGACGAAGTCGCGGGCAGAGACTAGTAGTAAGTATAAAAGGAATTTATAGTACACTTATCTAGCATAGAATATATTCATGTGACAAATATTGCATACAAACAGATGCCGTTACAAATACATGCGCAATTACTTTTACTAATTACTTGCCGAGCGCTCATATCTCGTGACGGCGCCTTTAACAATACTCTGACTTTTAATCGTATTCAGTAACGTCGTGTTGGGATAGTGAACGAGTTTGCGTAAAGAGCGAATGATTTATACATAACAATAATTATGAATTAATATCATTTACTTTTCTATTTAATCCAAATATTAATTTAAATAAAATAATGTTATTAAATTGTAATTTCCACAAACAAAAAACCAATTCAAATATACTTAATCAAGTATGTATTGTCTTAAAGACAAGGAAATTAATCTATACATCTATATCTATACAGACAAATAAAATTGAAGTGTCTGTTTGTCATTCCAAAATAACAGCTTTTCACTAAATTCATACGAAAATATACACGATACTGACATTAAAAAACCAAGTTTTAAAAATTTTCTCTGTCTGTCTGTCTGTCTGTCTGTTCCGGGTAATCTCTAAAACGGCTGGACGGATTTTAACGGGACTTTCACTGGTAGGTAGCTGATGTATCAAGGAGTAACTTAGGCTACTTTTATTTGTTAAAAATATTAAGGTTCCGCGACATGAAGCATGAAACTAAATCTACGCGGGTGAAACTGCGAGGCACAGCTAGTTTCAAATAAAATGTTTGCATCTCACTACATTATTTTAGTTCATTCAATTTCGTCCAATCTTAAACCACTTCACTATATTTTTTTCAAAAACTGCTAACCGTGGAATAATATTAAAGTTACTGAATATGATTAACAGCCATACTATATGTACTTGTGTGGAGAGCTCATGATCAGTGTCATCCCCAGCAAAGACAAGATGTTCCATTGAGGCGGGTGTCATGTCTGGGGAACACCGGTGACAACTGTTCTAGTTAGACACTTGTATATATACTGCAATGCGCTTGAAAACTCTTATGGCGCGATTTAGGTTGTCGTGTATTTGTACTCAAACTTCGCATTTGTTAGCAAGTAGCGCCATCTATGAGCGAGTGGAGAAACGCTGCTACAGTATCATACACTAGGCCTTTCAATCTAATGTCGTTTCTTCTTCTTCTTCCGTTTCTTGACCTCAACATACTCGCACTCCACACTGCCGCTGATATCCTGGTACCCTAAGCTCTTATGCGTTTCGTAATTTGGAAAATTAATACCTTCAGTTTGCTGATAATTTTCAGTGAAACTCTCTGAAAACTTAGTGCTAAGGGTTTCAGAGCCGAAGAATTTGATCTCGTGTGGTTTTTGAAGATTTTGATACTTGTCCGTTTGCGGGTAGATTGTGTTTATAATGTTGGTTGCTATGGAGACGGGGGTGGCGGCGTAGGCGCCTTGTTGTAGCGGTCAGAATTTCAGGTCCTGAAATATAAGGTTTATAGTACAGTATATATAAACTTGAAAATGTATACAGATAAATACATTTTTTGTGTCTGTTTGTAATTCCAAATTACCAGCTAAAACTAAACCACTAAAAAAGTGAATGAATATATAAATGTTATTACTTAATCTAAATATAAAATTATATATAACTCAAAGGTGACTGACTGACTGACATAGTGATCTATCAACGCACAGCCCAAACCACTGGACGGATCGGGCTGAAATTTGGCATGCAGGTACATGTTATGACGTAGGCATCCGCTAAGAAAGGATTTTGATTAATTATACCCCCAAGGGGATCAAATAGGGGATGAAAGTTCGTATGAAACTTTGTAAATTTTAATCCGATCGTGCTGAGACTTTGCATGCATAATTTATTTATAAAAATATTTGGGCGCCGCGAAATTACGTATGAAACTAAATCTACACGGGTGAAACCGCGGGCCACAGCTAGTTATATATATTATTTATTTGAAGTATGTAATACTATAGCATTATATATTTATATATTCTCTCTCCACCATTTTTTATACCTGACATGACTGAAGTATTAAAATAATTAAATAAAAATAAACTTCCTGTCTATGCCTGTTAATCTCTAAAACGGTTATTAAACAAAATATTTAAAATCGTAAGTACTACATGATTTTACAGGATTCTAAGGTCTACCACTGGATTTTAATAAGTGTATATATTAAGTAATATGTGGAATATAATCTGTGTGTGTGTGTACCTTGATGGCCTGCGGTAGGTCGGGCAGCTTCATGTCCCTGATCTGCTGCGGGAGGTTCATGCTCTTCACGGCCGACACGGCGCGCGCCGGCGCCGCCGATATACCTGCCTGCATACAACCACATCAACACACCGTCGCGAGGAATGAGCTCTCCTTGAATACACACTCAATTTGAGTCTGTCTCTCTGTCTGTCATCATCATCTCCCTGGCCTTATCCCATACATTGTTGGGGTCGGCACTTGATTCAACCCGATGTGGCTGATCACCTGATTTTTATACGAAGCGACTGCCATCTGACCTTCGCAACCCCATTTAGGAGGAAGATCTGTGATCTGGGTTAAACCAGTTGTCAGATTATTTTTAGGCCTCCGACTGACCTGTAACGATCTGTCTCTCTGTCTGTATTGACGAATAAAATGCTGCAGTAACTGCTTACTATATAGGTACCATCTACACAAATATTATAAAGAGGAAAGTTTTGTATGTATGTTTGTAACGAATTGGCTCAAAAAGTACAGGACAGATTTTAAAAATTCTTTCACCATTTCAATACTACATTATCACTGATTAATATAGGCTATATTTTATCTCTGTACTCCCACAGGAACGGGAACTACACGGATGAAAAAGCGTGACATCCACTAGTTACATATAAAAACGCAAAAAAAATTGGTGTGTTGTACGGCCTTAAATATTAAATTTAAATATAATTCAAGTGTCTAACAATCCCAGTTCTTCAGACTCAGTCTGACGACAGACGGACAGACGGACAGACAGATAGACAGCAATATATACAAGTGTCCAACTAGAATAGTTGTCACCGGTGTTCCCCAGACATGTGACACCCGCCTCAATGGAACATCTTGTCTTTGATGGGGATGACACTGATCATGAGCTCTCCACACAGTATATATACAAGTGTCCAACTAGAACAGTTGTCACCGGTGTTCCCCAGACATGACACCCGCCTCAATGGAACATCTTGTCTTTGCTGGGGATGAGTTGAGTCAGTAGGTAATAACCTCAGTCCGTTGCATCTTGCTCTGTTCCTGCAGCCTCCCGAGGATATCAGCCATGTTGGTCTGCAGCACCATCCCGCCCATGACCAGCTCGTCCAGCACCTGATGAGCAGCATCCGCGTGGAAGATCAGGTCCAGCTCGCACACGTTCTCGAAACATTTGTCCAATGTCTCCACAAACACCTGGAAGGACATTCAAATTTGAACATATACATACACTAACATTAAGTGAAAATAGCTGTGCCCTGCTGTTTAACCTGAAACCCTTATAAGTTTTCTGAATATAAGTAGCTTCCTTGGAACATCAGCTATCTGCCAGTGAATGTCCCGTTTAAATCGGTCCAGCGGAATCACACAGAGACAGAGACAAACAAAAATTTATTCTTACAGTACCGTATATACTTTCATATCCATTTAGAGAAATGCAGATAATTTGGAATTACAAACAGACACTTGAATGTTATTTATCTGTATAGATTTTACATTATAAGTGTACCTGTATAAGATCCAAGATGCCGAGCTCACTCTCCGACGAGTCCACGCAGAACACGAAGTACAGAGTGGCGTAATGCCTGTAGATCAACTTGTAATCTGACCCACCGATGAGGCTGGAAATACATTATTTACAAATCATTATATGTATAAGAGCCATGGCCTTAGGGTTTCACAGTCGCAGTCGGTCGGCAGTCGCCTGTTACACAAGCAACACAAGTGCGAATCCCAGCGGGGCCTGTACCAATGACTTCCTAAAAAACACCATTGAATTGAATGCGGTGATGCTTCCCAAGAAAGACTCCTCTAAATATCTCTAATATCCTCTAAATTAGATAAAATAGAGCCGTGGTGGTCTTGGGGTTTGAGCAGTCGCCTGCTATGCAAACGATGCAAGTTCCAATCCCAGTGGGGCCTGCAGCAATGAGTTTTTCTAAAAACTTATGTGCAGTGATTTCACACCATGTGCTTTACAGTGACGGAAAACATTGTGAGGAATCCTGCATATGTCTGAGAAGTAATTCAAAGACGTATGTATAGTGGCTGAGACGGCAATAGATCAACTGTCACGTTGGCACTTAACGCGTTCGCTGCTAACGACGCACCTGCGCGTCCTACTGTTAGAGAATTTACGAAGACGAAATTTCCGCAGCGAATGTTTTAATCATCTTCGGTGAAAAGTGAGTGTTGTACGACACCTGTACCTACCCCTTCAGGGAATACAGATGTGCTGTATATGTATATATTACAAAATTATTTTGTCTGTTTAAGCACAATTTGGTTTCTCCATCTAAATGTATGGTGCTAGACTAAAACTATGCGCAGTATACCCATTATTCGCTATGGGCTTGTGACGGCCTCTGTACAGATTGGTGAGATAATTTACCTGCCACCTTCAAGGAAATTGCACACATTGTCGTCCCGTTTGGATACCAGTTGGAATGTCTCCTTTATTATCTGTTGCTGCATGTCCTCATTCTGTAATATCATTCACAATTTTTTTAAATGCTCAGGAGCCTGCATTGGTTTTTCAGAGGAGTAGGCATAAACAATAAGTAGATAGATAGGTAGGTTAAGTTCATACAAATGTGGAGCAGCTTAGGTACATAGGTACATACATTTCGGTATAGATACACACTCAATGCGAGTGTATGCAGTCATCACAGATAGTAAACACTGCTTATCTGCTTATATGCAATGCACGCCCCAACCATTGCTCACATTCCAATCACTCATACCTATATACTAGCTTCTGCCCGCGACTTTGTCAGCTTGTAATAGGTATTTTGGGCTAACACTAACTTTAGCAATCAGTCTAAACGTGATTGTATATAGCCTATAGCCTTCTCCAATAAATGGGATAAAATAAAAAGACTTTTTCAAATCAGTTGATTCACAAACAAACCTACTCTTCAGCTTTATATATTAATTAGTGTGATTCTGCCCTAGTTGCTAATAGAAAGAGAAAGCGGAAGATATTGTAATGTATTATAAACTATTACCAAATGAAATAATTCAATAAACCAAGGCATCGAAGCTTAAAAGAACTGAATTTATAACAATAACTAAAGATACGCTTATGGTTAAAAGCTTATTCAAAGCTAAGTCAAAGATAGTAAGTTTTATTTATGCCAATCGAAATATTTAAATCACTTACAAAATATTGATAGAATTTCGATAGTCGCGGTTTCCCATGATTATTGAACACTAATATTGCCTTAATCATTTTAGTAAACACTTAAACTTCTCTATTGTTATAGTTTGATGATAATTTAGCAGCAATTAATACGATTTAAAAATAATTTCATTTAATTGCAGCCACCAAAAGAAAACACACTATGATTTTTAGTAAATTTTGCCTTTCGATTCGAAGCTATCGATTTTTGACATTGACAGATAGTACAACACTTTTCGTGCGGAAATAAGCGTTCTGTGTTCCAACTTCGCTCGCAGAAATAATTAAGTTCAAACTGTTTTTAAGTATATTTATTTTCATTCATATTCTAATGTTAGCAGTAATTCCGCACTACTCAGTGTAAAAAGGTGCGAGTGACATCTTTCCTCCCTATTGCAAGTGTTTATAATAAGTATTTAAACAAATAACGCCACCGTCCATCTGGGATAAATTATTATGGATAAAAATAATTCATGAATTTGCATTTAAATACCATTATTTCAAACCATTATATATTATAGACAGTTCTGTAATAATTATGGGCCTATTTATAGTGCCTGTTTATTACAAATTTCCAATTTAAAACTGCTGGTTCTTTAGTACATATACATAACAACGAGATCGTCCTTTTTATAGGACACGATCACCTAGTTCGTAACACAAATTAAATTTTGGGGTAATTATTTTCCCAAAATAGAATTTTGAATACGATACTGTTTTTTAAATCCTCCATGTGCATACTGCCTTATCTCAATTTAAGTACCTACAAATTATTAAAATATAGTGTTATATAAACAAAATAATATGCTTGGTCAGAGCCATGTTGTTTGTAGACAAAATGTTTAATATGTTATTAATATTTACATACCCACAATGGGTGAAATATGCTATGTACCTATTATTTTAACCTCCATCTTTTGTAACCATATTTCATGTAAATAAATTATTCTTATTCTTATTCTATTCTTATTCAAACGAATAGTAGTTTTCAAAATAACCATATGGCAACATTTCAAACTACCGAACGAACGCGTTGCTTGCTGGCTCAGCGAGCGAGTGAGCTCCTGTCACGACGAAGAAAAATCGTAAAACCTGTGTGATTATTCTTTAAAATAAACATTATTTTGTTGGTTTATGTACTTTACCGTGCGTGATATATTATACGGATACTTAAATGGTGGTAGCTGAGTGCTTGGAAGCAGTGAACCGGTGAGTTTTTTCTGAAATTATCGTAATAAGATGTAATAATATTGTTCTGTCGGTTCTGCCGGAGTCTTGCATAGAGGTGTCGTATGGCCGTAATCGGCTCGTTAATAACGATAACGCGGCGACCCGCCGTTGGTGAAACGTAACGCGCGCCTTTACGAAACGTGATAATTTTAACATAGATTCAAGTTCTCGTAATAATTTCATTAGTAACTACATATTCTCATCCGGGATGTTATTGTAGCCAATATGTCGAAAGCGGCATGCACTCGGCACATGCTGTGTTGTGTAAGACTTGCTAAGGTATTATTTATTTTCAATTTAAACTAAGTATCTATTTACACTCTACATTAGTTCGAAAATTAAAAAGTATCATTCTTACTTTTAAAAGTGAGTTAATAGATGGTAATAAATAATTTAAGTACTTAGTATTAATAATAACTATAATAAAGTTTGTTTGTAAGTTTAAACAGGGACTTTTGGTTGAATAATAAAGAATATTTACATATTCAACAAATAAAGCTTTCCCTAGGGACATATTTCTTAGTTACTTATATTGTTTGTTTTTTTTACTAAGAAAATTACCACATTTGAAAATTACAAAATTATTTTCATGAGTTTTAGAGATTATTTAAATGTTTCTAGAAAATCAAAAAGTTTTGTTATATCCAGATAACTTATTTAAAAGTTTAAATGTGAAGTTAACTTGTCTTAAAGGTGTTAGAATTTAATAGTAAAACTTTATGTAACTTATTATAAACTAGCTGTGCCCGTGGTTTCACCCACATAGAGTTAATGTCATGGGTGTCCCATGGAAACCTTATGTTTTTTTTAAACTAAAAGTAGCTTAAGTTACTCCTTGTAACATCAGCTACTTTCCAGTGAAAGTCCCGTTAAAATCTGTCCAGCCGTTTGGGAGATTACCCGGAACAAACAGACAGACAGACAGAGAAAAAATTTTAAACATGGTTTTTCAGTGTCAGTATTGTGTATACTTTCATATGGATTTAGTGAAAAGTTGTTATTTTGGAATTACAAACAGACACTTCATTTTTATTTATCTGTATAGATGTATAGATGTAGAAATTGCCTTAATGATATTGATTCAGCGTAATTTTATTCTAATCATCTCATCAATACTAATATTACAAAGAGGAAAGATCTGTAAGATCTAAGTATGTTTGTAACAAATTGGTTCTAAAAGTAATGGACCGATATTAAAAATTCTTTCACCATTTGAATGCTACATTATCACTGATTAATATAGGCTATATTTTATCCCTGTACTCCCACAGGAATGGGAACTACGGGACTGAAGCCACTTGACATTGACTAGTCTCATATAAAAAGCATTTAGTTCTCTGTGAGAGCTATCTATACAGATAATTAAAATTGAAATGTCTGTTATTCTGTACATTCTATATAGTATATACAGTATATGCATAAATATGCAAATCTACACTAATGTTATACAGAGGAAAGATTTGATTTCTTTTTTGTTTGTTTGTTTATTTGCATTGAGTAGTCTCCGAAACTACTTGACCAATCTTGATAATTCTTTCAGTAATGTATAGCTACATCATCAGCGAGTATCATAGGCTATATTTTATCCCCATTCTCCCACAGGAACGGGAACTACACAGGTGAAACCGTGTGAAGTCCGCTAGTATTGAATAAAATTTAATTTACTCACCTGTGGTGTGTTACAAAAGTAACTTTGCATTGTCATCTGTAATTAAAACAACATTTTATTTTATATCAGTTTCCTATTTTTGTCCAAAATAAAATAAATCTTAGAAAATTAAATTTTTGGTTGATAAGATACTTATACATAAGTGGTGCACAAAGAAAACTAATTATGAAAATGAAAAAGGATAAATTTTATCTATGTCTATACAGATAAATAAAATTGAAGTGTGTGTTTGTAATTCCTAAGCTTTTCACTAAATACATCTGAAAGTTTGTCTGTCTGTTTGTACTGGGTAATCTCTAAAACGGCTGGACTGATTTTAACGGGACTTTCACTGGCAGGTAGCTGATGTTTCAAGGAGTGACTTAGGCTACTATTATTTACTAAAAATATTAGGGTTCCGCGACAATAAGGATGAAACTAAATCTGCGCGAATGAAATCGCGGGCACAGCTAGTTAATAAATATTAAATATAAAAAGTATTATAAAGATGAAACTGGACTTATTTTAAAAATTATATCACTAGAATATTATTCTACTGAAAGAATTGATTCACTACAGTATTCTAGTGAAATCACTTTTCGGTTATTATATTATCAAACAAAGCCTGTATTAAATAGAGAACTTTAATAAACATTTTTTTAATTAAATTTAATAAGCTAATAAAATGAGATAAAGGCCTCCTGTCTTAATGAGGATGATAATGAAATAATGTAAAAATTACCGTAATTACCTTTTACACCGTGAAAGAAATTAACAACCCTGTTTTTAATGTCACTAATCTTATTATATAGTTTTGTAAACACATTCATTTTGTCTATAATCAAGGTGCTAACTATAGTGGTATTGAATCACAACTAAGTATAATATAGGAAGTAAGCGTTTAGTACTATAAGACTTGACTGCACAAAAACTATGGAAAAAACCTTCCTGGCTTCTTCAACAAGATTTTCGGATATACAAAACTGGTGGACGTCACGTGGTTTCACCCGCGTAGTTCCCGTTCCTGAGGTAGTATAGGGATAAATTATAGCCTATGTTAATCAGTGATAATATAGCATTCAAGTGGTTAAAGAATTTTTTTGATTGGTTCAGTACTTTTTGAGCCATTTTGTTACAAACATACATACAAATTAGTGTAGACAGGTTTTTACTAATTCTTATAATAATAATATCTTCTAATTATACAAGTTACAGTGTTTTTATGTACATATGTTACTTACATGAAGAAACAATTATAAAACTTTCTGTCTGTCAGACTGTTTGTTACGGCTAATCTATGAAAAGGCTGAACCTATTTTGACGGGACTTTCACACCCAGATGTTGCCACGAAATAAAGCCACCCGTGAAATAGAGTCTACGCGGGTGAAACCGCGGGGCACAGCTAGTAAATATTATAAAAAAAAACTTAGTCAAATTGATAACTTACTCCTTTATTAGAAGTCGGTTAAAAATATAGATTTAGTACATAGAAAGGCTACCTTTTATGGAAATACCTTCATATTAATAATTTAATGTTCAAACAGCAAATTTCCAATCCCAAGTAAAAGTAAACAAGAAGCCAATGTATTGAATTCTAAACCCTATCTAAAAGGTACAAGGTCTAATTTCACATGTTGACATTTTGTCTGTAATAATATGAAAATAATTCACTTAGATTTCATCCTTATCACTTTAGATATAAGATTGATTGTGTGTTGGCATTGTGATCTCACTTTCACAGCTGCTTAGGAGTTTAGTATTCCCATAACGTGAGTTTGTGGTTGTCAAAGTTTTGATGACTAAAGAATAAAACTGATTAAATTAAATTAATTATTTTTTACTTAAAAGTACTTAATATGTTAAGCTTACGTACGCGGCGCTCGAGTGTTATATACTACTGCTGGTTTCACCTGCGTACAGTTGTCCCGCGGAACCCATTTGTTTTTTTTATGAAAAGTTGCCTAAGTTACTCCTTATAACATAGCGACCTGCCAGTGAAAGACCCGTTGAAATCGGTCAAGCCGTTTCGGAGTTTACCCGGAACAAACAGACCTAATAAAATATTAGAAGCATGAAACTAAATCTACGCGGGTGAAACCGCGGGGCACCTCGTGTTCCACAGTAGCGCTTACGACCACTAGATTAACGAGGCATTTGACGAACAATTGGACACTGATTATTTTTATGTCTGTGTAGTGATCTCGAACACTGCTATAGGAAATAAGTAATTAAACATCCTAAAAACTTGTAAAAAACAGTGAAAAACATAGTACAGTTCGCTAGCCTTCCGAGAACAGATGACAAGAAACTCAGCCAGGAAGCCACGTAGGCCATGAAGGTGCATACGACTGAATCGTCTTGTTAAACTATGGATTTGCAAACGAAAATAGACCTTGTCAACCTTTCAGGTGCAAATGGTAATAGAATAAAGATTCCGCTTCCAGCAGAAACATTCATGATGATAATATGAATGTTTCTCATCATACAGTATACAGATAAATAAAATTGAAGTGTCTCTTCGTAATTCCAAGTTGTAGATTCACTAAATACATTATGAAATTATGTACGGTTCTTGCATAATAAAAACGAATTTTTATTCTTATTCTCTGTCCGACTTATCGGAAATGTGTGGACGAATTTTAGTAGGACTTGCACTGGCAGATAGCTGATGTTACAGTGAGTAACTAAGGCTATTCTTATTTCCAAAAAATAATGATTCCGCAAAATCATGCCACCCATGTAATTGTGTCCCATGTCTAATGTACCGCGAGGTAAAGCTAGTTGCAAATAAAAAAAATGCAATGCAGTAATCCGCAATGTCGACTGTACATTTTAATGAGCACATTAATAAACATCTTAAGCGTAAAAGTTAATATCAGAAATAATATTTAAGTAATTGACAAAACTTTGAGAGCCACATAATGAACCACTTTATTATTATTAATTTAAGCACGTTTTATATTTCGTTCGCCGCGTGTAGTGTCTCAATATACACTTGTGTCACATACACCCAGCACGTACATTATTGTATGTATGTATGAAGTTATGACACTCTTGAAATGGTAAGGAAAAATATGAACCCAAGGCGGGATTTGAACCCACGACCTTCTGCACACCGTAACGATGTCGTAGCGACTTTGTCACTGACAGTCTTTTCGTAATCGTTTTAAGTTTGGGAAAAACTCATTAGTACAGGCCCCGCTGGAACTTGCATCGCTTGCGTAGCAGAAGACGGCTCTCATAAGTTCTTCTCAGTAAAAGCAACCTTCCGAAACTGGCGGTAGCATGTATAATCCTGTAAATTGTGTCATTCTGACGATTTGAAAGTACTTTGTAAAAGTCTAATCGAATAAAGATATTTTTGACTTTGACTTTGACTAACAAGCTGTGCCCCGCGTAGAGTTGATCTCATGGGTGACCCAAGGAACCCTAATGTTATTTTTGAAATAAAAAGTATGCTAATTTCTAAGTTACTCCTTGTAACATTAGCTATCCGCCAGTAAAAGTCCAGTTAAAATCGATATAACCATTTTGGAGATTAGCCGGATCAAACAGACAGACAGAGAAAAAAATTTAAATCGGATTTCAATGTCAGTATCGTGTATAATTTCTTATGCATTTAGTTAAACAGACACTTCAATTTTATTTATGTGTATGGATTGTGTTAATAAATTGATTTCCCTCCCTGCGCGTGCGTCGCTAAGTTCTTTATGAAATCCGAGGCGTGCCGCGTGCGACCGAAATAGAAAGGTTACAAATGGCCACAACGACATTATATTTTAGTCCACGGCTGGAATTTTAGGTTAGCATAATAAGGACAAATTTACTACCGCCAAGAGATTGTGGGGAGAGCGAGTGATCATGCTCATCTCCAGCAAAGGAAAGGTCTTCCATTGAGGCGGGTGTCATATCTGGGGAACACCGGCTCTAACAGTTGTAGTTGGAAACTTGTATATATGTATACTGCAATGCGCTCAAAAAATCTTATTGCGCGATTTAGGTTCTCGTGTATTTGTACTCAAACTTTGCTATTGTTAGCGAGTAGCGCCATCTATGTAGCGAATGTAGAAACGCTGCTACAAGATCTTTGCCCAAGTATAGGTTTTGACGCATTACACACATACATATGCTCACGCCTGTATTCCCCGAAGGGGTAGGCAGAGGTGTTGTAATAACAACACACACTTTTCACACACTATACTATGGAAATGCGGTTTCCTCACGATGTTTTCCTTCACCGTAAAGCACGTGGTGTGAAATCACTGCACATAGAAAACCTCATCGGAACAGGCCCCGCTGGGATTCGAACTTGCGTCGCTTGCGTAAGTCTACCCCATCGGGGAGTACAGACGTGTGCATATGTATCTTCTGTAAGGAAAGAAAATCTCGTTATGGCGTACCTAATTTTATTTGGTGGAAAATAAGCTGAAGGACTACTCAGGTATTTCCCCTGGTAATAAATGCAGACAGGTGATAGGCTTGTATTGAATATTACAGCATAACGTAAAACTTTCAATGATATATTTATGAAATAATTTTATTACATGGAATTTCTATTTACATTTTATCAGATGTTCTGTACGATTGCATACTACGTATTATCGTTTATTCTAAGAATGGCTCTACTAATTAATATAATAACGAGCGGTGTGATGTAAAAGATATGATAGTCTGAGCGAAAATAATCTGAGTTGGCTAACAATCGTAAAGGTAGTTCGTCGTTAGTATTACTGGATCGCAGGAATTTTCCTGTTACATCGATAGATGCAGGGGCGTGCATTGAATTTTCAGACGGGTAAGCATGAAAATGAAAATGAAAAATATTTATTCAGTTTAGGCCCTGGTAAGGCACTTATGAAAGTCGAGAATTTACCATAAACAGTAAGTAGGTAGGTAGGTAGGTAAGTAGGTTAAGTCCATACCAATGTGATGCGGCGTAGGTACATACGTTTTGGGTACAGACACACACGCAAACATAAACACCCACACACAATAGGAGTGTATTCAGTCATTACTAATGGTAAGCACTGCTTATAAGGAATGCACGCCCCTGGATAGATGTAAATACTTATTCCAAGTGACATTCTCTCGCGTTTCGGCTAACAGTGACAGACTTATACACGTCATATACATCTGTCTCATAATCACTGTCGATCTATGGTGGAAATAAGACAAAGTAACATTATCCTCACGCTTCGCTAATAGAAACGGTACAAAATGTACTGGATTGACATATGTCATGTCACGTGACTGATTTATGTCATTGCCATACATTTTGTATCGTTTCTGTTAGCGCATGCGCGAGAGAATGTTACTTTATCTAGGCTGTTAGGAGCTACTTACTGTTATCGGCGCTGAAGCCGCTATACGTACAGTTTTCACCAGTGTATGTATCACATAAATAATAGCGTCACGTGTACATTGAAGCCCCACTGACCTACAGACTATAAAACGACACACCCACGGCGCAATGTAGTGCGTGCCGTATACTAATAGCCACCGCGGATCCAGATTTAACATGTGAGCCAACATATAAACACGCATTCGTCAGTATTTTACGTGTAAAAAAAACATTCAGACCCACGCAATAGGGGGCCTAGTGCGAGTTTTTCACTGCCGCCGTCACAAGTCACCGCGTCGATATAAACGCAGATTTGTATAGGATCGGAGCGGAGCCTCTGTCGGCCTAAACATGACACTATTGTGAGTCCATACAAATGCGTGTTTACGTCGATCACATGTGACGGCGATTTTAAGAAAACTCACAGTAGGTACTCTGTATGCCGTGAAAGGGTAGGCAGGCAAAATTACTACTGCGCATTCAAGTTCAGCGTTCACAAGTTGTGACGGGACCAGCGGCGTTATTCACTAAGGTTTCTCAGCGTCGAAGTCGACGACGAGCGTTGGTTTCAATCATAGGAAATTGGTACATAATACATAGAGGATAAGGTTCAATTTCGTATCTTTAAAACCGACACTCGACGACGAGTGCGACGCTGAGAAACCTAAGTTTAATTTTTTATTTGCCCTATGTCCATACATACAATCAAATCAGTCCACGTAATGAAAGATACGCAATGAATGCATAATGGGAGGCATTGATGATCGAGCCATGACCGCGAGGTCGCCCGTTCGACTCCCGGCATGGCGACATGACTCATGGCACCAAACTGTAATTTTAGAACGATGATTGACCGACACACATCGGATAGTTTTTACTCATGGATAGAGAGGGATTTTTACTTCCTTTGGGTTTCAATATTGGAAAATTAATTCTTAGTGTATTGCTCACATCACAAAAAGCACGCACGAAAAAAATTAAGTGTCAGTTTATAATTTGAAATTAACAGGTTTTCAGTAAATGCATATTTTATTAATGGAAAGAGACTCGGTACTCTTTTGAGAAAAAAATTATCTCTCTGTCTGTTTGTTCCGGGTAATCTCTGAAACGATTGGACCGATTTCAATGACGGGACTTTCACTGGCAGATAGCTGATTCGACAGGAGCAACTTTTACTTTACTACTTTTGAAAAATAAATGGGTTCCATGATATAATATAAATATAATTATTAGAATAATATGTATTATTAATAATTATATTTATATATTACTAGCTGTGCCCCGCGGTTTCACCCGCGTAGATTTTGTTTTCTTATTGTCGCGAAACCCTAATATTTTTGATAAATAAACGTAGCCTAAGTTACTCCTTGAAACATCAGCTACCTGCCAGTGAAAGTCCCGTTAAAATCCGTCCAGCCGTTTTAGAGATTACCCGGAACAAACAGACAGACAGAGAAAAAAAATTAAATCTTGGTTTTTTTGTGTCAGTAGTGTGTATACTTTCATATTTTTTTAATTACAAACAAACACTTCCATTTTATTTACCTGCATAGGTTAATAATAATTATTATTCATAATATAATATTATGTAGGATAGGATATACAAAATGTAGGAAGTTTACACGACGCGACAGTAAGAAGTAGGTTAAAATTAGTTTGTTACAATGTAAATGTGGGCAAAAATAAATAGCTGTGTCGTCATCCGGGTTCATTCACCATCGTTTATTATTATTGTGGTCGGTTTCAGACTGTCCTACTCCTATCGCGTACGCTACTCCTGCTATGCAAGCCACGCAAGCTCCAATCCCAGCGAGGCCTATACCAATGAGTTTTTCTAAAAACTTATGTGCAGTGATTTCACACCACGTGCTTTACGGTGAAGGAAAACATCGTGAGGAGACCTGCATATGTCTGAGAAGTAATTCAATGAAGTATGTTGTATAGTGCCTGAGACAATAGACTCGGTGAAATGTGGGTGTTGCTGTTACAACACCTCTGCTTATCCCTTCGGCGACTCTTCAGGTGCAACTGTGTTTTTTTTTGTGGCAGCCCTAGGCAAAAAAAATCAAAACATAATATTTTGGTACGGCCGGATATAGGTTCGCCTGTGATCTAGGTCGATCGATATGGTCGGATTGGCGGGTAAACAGCGTGTTTTCCACATGTCTCGATTTTCGTAACACATAATCGATTCTATCATATCGATTAGATTGGGTTAGATATCCGTGGGTGATTAATCGGTTGTTGCGGTTTACTTTTTTCTCAGATTTTGCGATTTTTTTATTTGGCGTATTTTTTTAACCGACTTCGAGGTGGTTATTCGAGTTTGTAAGTACTTATAAAAAAAATATGATATTTTGAGGGTAGGTAAAGAAAATATGCCGCGCCATTCAAGATTTTTTAATTCATTTCTCAATTTATCGGGTATATCGCATCCCCATACAGCCTATTAAAAGAATGGAAAGCAAACTAGAATCGAAGGGTAACATATCCTGTCTCCCCCCTTCTCCAAAACATGAGAATTAGATAGTCCTTAAGATAACCTGAGTCTGTCTCTGTCTGTCTGTATGGCGCGAAGCTAGTAAAATACACGCATAGCTACTCATACTATTTTCGCTGAGCGCTCATAACTCTTGACGGCACCTGTGGCCTTACCATAAACTCTTATTCCAAACCACCTTAGTTCCACAGTGACAGACTTATACACGTCATATACATCTGTCTCATAATAAGAGTAAAACTATCATGGCTATAAGAGCTTAATTATGGTAACGGCCCCTGTACTTGAAGCATGTGTTACAAATGCAATCAATTGGCCTTTCTTGATCGATAAATCAATTTAGTCTCAAGTGTTTCTTGTTTAAATAGTTTTTTACATAACTTCCTCGCTTTTATTCGCTTTCATGCTAATAAATCGCGACACTGCTCGTCCAAGCGTATCTACGCAAGCAAATGCGAAATACTTTTTTCCTTAAAAATCACTTAATTCAATTAGATGAACGCAAAAAAACTATCACTGGCAGCTAACAAAAGGGCGGCGACAATTTGCCTAACGAAGCGTTTGAATTTGAAATTGGAATCTGTAAAAACGCATCCTTCCTGCTTCCGTATTGGTCGGTACGTTTTTCCCGCGCTTTTTGACTTATATAAACTTGTGTTGTGTTTCGGAGTGTCAGTGTCAGGGTGGCTGGCGCTCCACACGTATCTCCTGGTGTTACTGGTTTTGTTGGAGTCTGGTGAGTTATATAGATAGTTCAATTATTATAATACTAGCGAGTCACGCGGTTTCACCCGCGTAGTTCCCGTTCCCGTCGGAGTACGGGGATAACATAAAGCCTAATCCATCGCTGAAAGAATTTTCATGATCAATCAATTAGTTTCGGAGCCTATTCAATGCAAACAAACAATCAAATCTTTCCTCTTTATAATTATTATAACATAAAGAAAAGTAAAATAAATAAATAAATTAATATGCTCACGTCATTCCCGAAGGGGTAAGCAGAGGTGTTGTACCCACAACACATTTCACCGAATATGATTAAGTACCAACGTGACAGATGGTAAGTCCATCGCTCAGGCACTATACATACGTCTTTGAATTACTTACAGACATATGCAGGTTTCCTCATGATGTTTTCCTTCACTGTACGTTTTTAGATAGACTCATTGGTACAGGCCCCGCTGGGATACGAACTTGCGCCGCTTGCGTAGCAGGCGACTGCTCAAATCCAACCACGGCACTTTAGTAAATTATAATGATAGTATTATAAAGGAAAACTGCATACAATTGTGCAAAAGAACGACGCATATCACAAATCATAGTCATTGCAAAATCATGCGACACTTAAACACTGAAATAAACATGCACTTTGTAAATTATATCCAAGACACATTAAAGGTGTGTAACAGTACCTCAACTGCACAACAAACGCCAAACCGGTAAATCCATACAATACGTTAGCGTGATCTTGACGTCTTTATGGCCTGTGCTGAAGGAAAAAACTTGACCCAATTCTCTTTGACCCAGGATCGTGCCAAGAAGGCTGACAGCATTGCCATGTTGCTCAATTAAAGTGACACATATAAGTTTATTATAAAACATGGTTTAAACCAAGACTAGACCAAAAATGCCGTGGTCGCCGGTAGGGTTTGAGCTGTCGCATGCTAAGCCAGCGGCGAGTGTTTTGATCGCAGCGGGGCCTGCTGTACGAATGATTTTTCTAAAAATTGTGCAGTGATTTCACACCACGTGCTTTACGGTGAAGGAAAACATCGTTAGGAAACCTGCATATGTCTGAGAAGTAATTCAAAGACAAAATGTGTATTGCCTCAAACGGCGATGGACTCACCCTCTGTCACGTATTATCACCACGTCATCATTTATGGTGAAAAGTGGGTGTTGTTATTACAACACCTGTCTACCCCTTCGGGGAAAACAAACATAAGCTTATGTATGTAGTAGACCAAACTCTTCAGCTTATAGTCCCACTGCTGGACTAAGGCCTCACTCCACATTATTCATGTTTGGTCTGTAGATAAGGTACTGTTTAAGGATTTGTACTGTGCCTCAGCTCCGGTCATGCAATGCCATACGGTAATCAAATGATATAAAATAAATCTGACTCCGGCTAGAATTCCTGCGATTTATATTTCACCGTGGAGGGTCGGTATAAGATACTAATGGTCTATTGTATTATAAGAAGGACATTAAACACCTCGTGTTATACTAAGGTCTATTTTCGTATCAACAATATGACAGTTGAAGCTACAGATATGAGCTTAATACAAAATGGAATCCAGGAATAAATCGTTCGAAATGACATACTCACACAGATACGCGTATCTAAGAGATTATAAGCGTACACAGCGTAATGTCAGTGTGAAAGTTATCTTAAAATCGTAGTTACAAGTCATTAAGCCATTTGTGAGCCGACATGTGGCGCTGTTTGAATCGTATACAGATATGCGTTTCCGCCAACGCGGTGATTTGTGACGGTAGCAGTGGAAAACACGCACTAGGCACTGAGTAAGGGGTGTCACGTCGTGGCCGATCACGTATACGTCATTTACGTGTTTTACAGTACATTTTCTAAACTTCATCGACAATTTGACAACACTAACTTTCGCTCTCGGATTAAGAAAACGATCTTATGTCAAAACTAACTGTGCCCCGCGGTTTCACCCGCCTGGAATTAATTTAATGGGTGTCCCGCGGAACCCTAATGGTTTTTATAAAATAACTATTCCCTAAGTTACTCCTTGTAACATTAGCTATCTGACAGTGAAAGTCCCGATGAAATCAGTCCAGCCGTTTCGGAGATGAGCCTGAACAAACAGACAGACACGTAGAGAAAAACAAATTAAAAATGTTTTTTTTTTCGTTTCTGGTCCTTAAATAATTTAATATGCATTTAGTGAGAAGCTATTAATTGAATATTGCAAACAGACACTTTAATTTTATTTATATGCATGTATACATATAGTATAGATGTACAGATGGAGGTTACATTCCATCTTCTTCTTAAGGTGCCTCTCCGATTAACGAAGGTTGGCAGTCAATTTGGAGTATTCCTCTCTATTTGTGGCGAGGCGAAATAGTTCGGCTGCACTCGCCATCCCTGTCCACTCCCGGATGTTACGCAACCAAGATTTTTTCCTCCGACCGACACGTCTTTTGCCCGCGACTTTTCCCATCATAATTAGTTGTAGTAACCCGTACCTATCATGTCTCAATACATGTCCTACATTCCATACTGCTTAGTAATATATATTGTGGCTATGTCGCCTTATGTCAGATAATTGGCTATCAATACCAAGTAAATTGGTATCAATAAGGTTTAATAAAACTCTCTCATTAGCCCCGTTATGCCCAGTTGCTTGATTGATTCGACGTTCGGCTTGTAATAGTGAGAGATCGTAGCCAATGGATTAATTATTGTTGATAAGTACTTAACTTTTCAATCAAATTCAATAAAGCTGTTCTCCTTCCTCGGTGAATTGCTGGTCAAAGAATAATGTTTTTTTAAACAGAATAAACATTAGTGCACACAGCCTTTGTCGATGAAATGGGTCTCAGAATATTGATTTTGGTAAACAGAATGAACATTGATAAGTAGGTACTGTAGGTAATGATGTCGAAAGATTTTTTTAATAATTAAAGGTTTTTTTTAATTAAAACTACTATCTTTAGTTTATAGTGCCCATTGCATGATTTTAAATGGTTTAGGGCGTAACCCTTATTATTTTTTGAATCCATGTATCATCAGCTATCTGAACGAAAGTCGAAGGTCCATCGTTTTCGGAGATTAGCCAGCACAGTAATTTTTAACCGACTTCAAAAAAAGAAGGAGGTAGTCAATTCGACTGTATTTTTAGTTTCTTAATTAAATATACAGTAATTTAACTTTTTCGTTATATTTATGAGCGTGCAATGAAATGAGCAAACAATGATTACTAAAACACAAGTCATGTTTAAAGCTTTTAATATCTTTGATAATATTATCTAAACAAACAAAAACGCCGTCTCGAACGCGTCTACACTAAGGCGTGCCTACTTATCAATAAAAACAAATTAATCAACATCGATTCATATCGATTCGACCCTAATTCGATTATCATAACGAGAACAACTGTTTTTTAAATTTATTTGGGGATCCGTGTGAATTAAAGTCAGAGTAATTTTTGAAAAAAATAATATGCGCTGGGTGCTATATTTATGTTGGACTTGCTGTGCCCCGCGGTTTCACCCGCGTAGATTTAGTTTCATGCTTTCACGGAATATACTTTATAAATAAAAGTAGCCTAAGTTACTCCTTGAAACATCAGCTGTCTGACAGTGAAAGTCCCGTTAAAATCGGTCCAGCCGTTTTAGAGATTACCCGGAACAAACAGACAGACAGACAGAGAAAAAATTTAAAACTTTGTTTTTAGTGTCAGTAGCGTATATACTTTCATAAGCATTTAGTGAAAAGCTGTTATTTTGGAATTACAAACAGACACTTCAATTTTATTTATCTGTATAGATTACTAGCTGTGCCCCTTGGTTTCACCCGTTTTCGTGGGTGGTCCGCGGAACCTTATTTATTTTTGTATATAAGAAACCTAAGTTATTCCTAGTAACATCAGGTGTCTGTAAAAGTCGGATTAGCCGGAAGAAACAGACAGACAGACATAGAAAATGTTTAGTAATTGTTTGTTTCTATAAGTACCGTATATACTTTCGTATTCATTTAGTGAAAAACTGTTAATTTGGCATTACAAACAGACACCTGTAATATAATTTAAATGCTATAAGATGACTGGGATAGCGGTTCCAGTCGCCTGTGTCCTCAGATATCTATAAAATTTCGACCCACCTGAGGATCGAAGTTAAAACCTCTCGTTTTATAGGAGCGTTTTGCGACTACTAGACCAACTAGAAAGACAAAATAAATTTATCGCATCTCATTGTTCGCTAACCATTTTCGAAGACACTGCCTATCATCATTTCGAATGTAGTCAGGTCACTAACCTAACGCTAACGACGCGCCGGAGGTTTTTGCTCGCCTGAAGGACAGACGATATGCAGACTGGTTTTTGTCTATAACTTAATACAATAGGCGAGCAAACAATTATATGAATAATATAGCGGTTTTGTTATTCCGTGCGACTTTGTTATTCAAATAGCCTAATAATCGTAGTTTTGTCGAAACGCAGTTTTAAAAACCTTGGCAAATAGAGTCGTTAAGAATAAAATCTACACTTATATGATAAAGAGGAAAGATTTGGTTGTTTTTTTGTTTGTTTGAATTGAATAGGCTCTGAAACTACTTAACCGATCTTGAAAATTCTATCAGCAATGGATAGCTACATCATCAGCGAGTAACATAGGCATATTTTATCTCCGTGCTCCTACGGGAACTTATTATAAGGAATTTATTCGGATATTGTATACTATGAAATATGAATTAGCTTTCATCCGCAGTACACTCTAAATCACAAACAAATATACAAACTTTACCCGTCTGTACTAATTTAAATCTGAAGAGTTAATTTTTTGTTTGAACGCACTTATCTCAGCAACTACACGTCTGATTTTCAACATTATTTCAGTGTTAGATAACCTATTTATCGAGGAAGGTTATAGACTATATATCAACTCCTAAGACCAAATCGCGTTAGCCCAAAAGCAAGTGATTTGTGTGTTCAGTTTATTTAATAAAACTAGCCAAATTTCTCATTGATTGGATCCAGTATCGATAATAATTCAGCATGTAGCGATATTATACAACATCAACTATAACCGGAAGCAGAAACAAAGAAGGAAAAAAGCAATTTGCGGTCGCGTCATACACGTTACATCACAAGCACTAGGTCATATACTATGTACGCGCAGAAGGGAAATTAGGCACTTACTGTACCCCTAGTATAAGTTCATGTTTAAACGCGTTAGATTGCGTATTTGGTGTGGGAATGTGTTGAACCACCATCTTTAGAATTCGACCAAAACCGGCGTCCGAAAAAATATCAATACATTTTGAGCGACACCAATACACAAATGTCACTTTAAAACATTTTTAAAGTGTACTTGGGGTACTGAATGCTGATTCTGGTTAAAGAATTTGCAGTTAAAATTAAAATAGAACATATAGATAGATATTATAAGGTACTTAATATGTCTGAATGTCTGACCATTGGTTTGGAATGTATTCTGAGAGCAGCGACAAGAACTTGGCAAAGCGAGTGCAACATATTTCGCAATAATTATATAATTGCGTAGGTAATTCGTAATCATACTGATTGTAGTTTATTTGATAAAATGTCTGAAAAATGTCCTTTTAATTAGGATGTGTGAAATCCCGAAAAATCTTGGGCATGGCATTGCACCCAAACCCATGCCAGTAGTAGGATGCGTGGCCGGCCGAGTCCCCTCCGTGCCTCGGAGAGCACGTTAAGCCACCAGACCCCGTTGCCAATTTAATATGTTTGGCAATCGTTACAGTTCAGATGGAAGCCTAAGAAAGTCTAACAACTTGTTTAACCCATTTTTATTATTTACATTAGGGAATTTCCTGGTATAAGGGGTTACAAAGATCAGACGGCAGTCGCTTCGTATAAAAATGATGTGATCAGCCGCGTCGAGTTGAATCAACAAAATGCAAGTCTTTGGAATGCTTAAGTCTTATGTTTTTTATTCAGTGTACTACTGATATGGCAAGGTGTTCATGACTACAATAGCTGGTTACCATCAGGTGGACTGTTTGCTACCTTTGCAATTTAAACAGTCAATCCAATTTTCGTTACATAGTTTTGCTTTTAAATTGTCATGAGTGAGCAAAAACTGCATTCCAAATAAACTTCAAATACTTGCATGCTCGCGCCTTTATTCCCAGCTATGTTTAAGTCCCGTGTAATAGAGGAAGAACCTATTGCCATTAACCGGTCACTAATCCAAACTCCGGGCTGCTACTGGGACATTGCAGATGGAAAAACTCAATAACACTTTGTCCGATTGATTGAACCCAGGACTTCGTGTTCCGCAGTAGCGTTTGTGATCAACGAAACTGTAGGCATAAACTTTTTAAGTATCGTTAAAAGGCTACCAGATGTCCATGGTCCAATCTCCCATTCACCAACGAATTGTATTAATAACGAGCCGAGGCAAGTTTTAGAACGTACGAAAACAAGTTTCAAGAGATGGCTATTTTTACTACAAATATGTGGTGATAGCGTGAATGTGCTAATATACGTCTGCCTACCGTTGTAAGGCAGGTCAGTATTCAACCTAAATACGTGTCAGTGGTCTTAAATATATTCCGGAAAATTTACGTGGTTTTATAACAAAGCTACAGAGCCCGTAGACAAATTAACATTATCCTCACGCATCGCTAATAGAAATGATACTAAATGTATGGGAATGACATATATGTCACGTGCCATATTTATGTGATTCCCATAACTTTTTGTATCGTTTCTATAAGCGCAAGCGCGAGATAATGTAACTTTGTCTAGACCAGGAGGAGAATACAGGAGGTCTTAAGTTGAAGTCTTGCTCCGAAGATAATATTGGAACCAGTCCCAGTTGATCCGAGATTCTTGTATACGTCTGTGCCTGTGACTTTTGTCGAGCAGTTCTTCTGTTATCAAGTTTGAAGCAATGATATTATAATGTAGACTCATTATGAGCTATTACAACGAAAGAAATGTTCAATACGCAGTTTGTCACCTTTCAAACAAGCAGTATAAAAATTGAGAACAACAGAACTGAGCATAGTGTTTTCAGCATTATCGCCTCAATTTGCACGCTAGTGACATATCTACCTGTTTAAAAAAGTCTAATATCATTGGTTTGATGTTTAATTCTCGATCGTTCTAATTCGTCTGTGTTGAAACGTATCTTCCGACGTCATGTCTCGACAATATTAAAACTTACTACCTATTATATTAGGCCGATAATTACGTGCTTACACAAACGACGTTCGGTGATGGTCACGTCTTTGTCCTTTATTGCCGAAATTGTTTATGTTATTGCTTCTATTCAAAATTACTTTGCTTTTAATTTTTAGCCACCTGTTCTATTATACATCGAAATTGTCTAATAAGCATACAGACAGCCAACCTGCTCATCGAAGATATGAAGATATGTTTAGTGAAATGATTCGGCAGCTAAGTGACAAGTAGCCCCCTTACTTTCTTGATAGACACAGCACCTAAAAATGTTTGTACTTTATCACTTGATATCCTCTAGAGAGCGCCGCATCCAATTGTATGTGACCTTATATAGCCTATAACCATCGACCAATTAAGACGCATCCAACGGTGCCTCATTTGTTAAATTCTAATACGTTGTTTAGAAGTTATGAACAGATGAACATACATACATGACCCTCCTTTTCGCTTCGCCGAAAGATATAGCGATAAGTGATTCAAATCTCTGATATGTGTCAGTAGTAAACAATTTATGAAGGTGACGAACAAACCCTATGATTTATCCAACTAGGACTGCAGAAAATTCGTGCCAACATTGCCAACTATCCCGTGACGTCAGTGACGCTAGAAATAGTTGATTAATCCACTCATTGCTAGAATAGCTATCATGTTGTCTTGACTCACAGATGTGATGTCATTTGATGCACATGTTATACTGTGTCTTAAGGTAGATGTTTCCTAGGTATACATTTGAGGGCATACAATTGCCTTTCCTATTTGTATAACAAGTTTAATATTCCATTTATAGTGTAGGGTTAAACTAATCTAAACATTATTAATTTTCGTTAAAACTTTCCCACCTTTTTGAGATTTTGCGTATACGTTTTGTACGTCAAAGTACTTTTTCTTTCTATTTTATATTGAGACTTAGAGTTGTCTAGTCTGTCAGCCAGTCAGTGAGTCAGTTGGTCATTTGTCACAGAATTATAAATATAATATTGATAAATACAAACAGAAAAAAATCTCAAAATGTCAGTTTAAGATTTCCATTTTTATCTATATATACACTGGTTAGGATGAACGAAGGACGTTTTCAAGCAGTCGATAAATCGTAATTAATAAAAATTCAACGTAAAATCCTCATTAATAAAGGGCCGAGCAAACCTCGTCTCCATGATGTCCTCAACGCAATCGGCGCAAGTGGCAGCGTGGTTATTCCCGGTCTGTCCATTCTGCGGTAAAACTTCATAATCTTTGCCGTAACGCCCGCTCGTGCGTTATTCGCCGGTAACGGGCAGTGTTATCGCTCGATAGCTTATCGCAGTGTCGTTACAATACAACGATTCAGTGTTAACGGAGTTTTTATTCGTATACAGAAATAGGTTTGAGTTGGAACATTGCAACGATCTTTTTATTTCAATTCAGCCAGCGCTTTGTATCGAAAATTATTGGAAGTAAGTCTTATTTATACAATTATCTAAGTACTTACCAATAACTTATTATTATATTAGCTGTGCCCTGCGGTTTCACCCGCGTAGATTTAGTTTCATTCCCGAGGAACCCTAAATGTTTTTTTTAAATAAAAGTTGCCTAAGTTACTCCTTGAAACATCAGCTACCTGTCAGTGAAAGTCCCGTTAAAATCCGTCCAGCCGTTTCAGAGATTACCCGGAACAAACAGACAGACAGACAGAGAAAAAATTAAATCTTGGTTTTTTAGTGTCAGTAGCATGTATTCTTTCACATGCATTTAGTGAAAAGCTGTTATTTTGGAATTACAAATAGACACTTCAATTTTATTTATCTGTATAGGTGGTGAAGTGATCTGGCTTACTTATTTCGTAAAAAATATTTAAATAACAATAGAACAATATCTTTACCTCTGAGTTCTATTTATTTTGTTTATATAACGAATATAGGATATGGTTTAATCACTCCAATTTTCCAAACGGATAATAGAATCTGGGTCTTGAATAATATTTTTGTGCAGATAGTTCAAATAACATGTTTGTTCACTAGCCCACGCTGCGTGAATTATGTTTTGGTAAATATGTCCTTGTCCAGATAATGCTTTCTGCCAAGTTTTATCAACAACAGGTTCAGCAGTTGGAAATATACATGTCATACAAACAAAAACTTATGTCAGTCAGTCAGGGCTTGGAATTTTATATGTCTATATATAAATTTGCTTCTGCCTGCGATTGGGTCCGCGTAGATTAGTGACTTTTGTCTAACGCATACTTTAATCTTAACTTGATGATATAGCCTTCCTCGATAAATGGGCTATCTAACACAGAAAGAATTTTTAAAATAGGATCAGTAGTTCCTGAGATTAGCGCGTTCAAGCTAACAAACAAATTCTAAGAATCGTATCATATTAAATCTCGCAAAACAAAATATCTTAAATTCGAATTCGTCGTACTGCGAATTTGGCAAGAACCTCCGACGGTCAAGGTTCGATTCCGAGACATGATAGTATTCGTTTTATTTAAACTTGCGTTTCCATGTGACTTCATACCAACATGTGCCTTTTTTTAATAACGCTAAAGGATATTTTCTGTCTGTTTGTCTGGTAAAAGTCTGTTTTGTTAAGGGCTCCCATTAATTAAAGATGATTAAATTAGGTTTTAAAGACGCGAGGTGTGTCGAATTTCTCGTAGTGCGGTGTTTTGACATTTATCACGTCATTTTTATTTACACAAATAACAACTTTATCTAAAATAATAGATTTTTTTCACTTGTCTGTGACTTTTTTCTATAACTTAATTTTTTATCAAAAACATAAGTTACCTAAGTCACTTGGTTTTTTTAAGGATCATAAAATACTGACTTCTAGTCTAGTCTTTATACTAAGTAATTGTAACTCCTATAAAGATAACTTTTTTCCAGAAAGTGCCGTTGAATGAATGATTTTTTGTAATAGAGTTTCTTTTACAAGTGATTAGAGAAATGAATGCCTGCGCGGTCAACCACAATCGCAAAACAATTAAAATGTTATTAGATATTTCTTCTATGAAGAAATCTTGGTTTGAATATGTAATTATTTCTAATCTATACAGATAAATAAAATTGAAGTAAGTATCTGTTTGTAATTTCAAAATTACACCTTTTCACTAAATGCATATGAAAGTATATACGGTACAGACAAAGAAAAGCCAATATTTATTTTATTTATCGGTCTGTCTGTCTGTCTGTTTGTTCCGGGTAATCTCTGAAACGGCTGGACCGATTTTAACGGGACTTTCACTGGCGGGTAACTGGTGATACAAGGAGTAACTTAGGCTACTTTTATTTATAAAAAAAATAGGGTTCCGTGAAACTACACATGAAACTAAATCTACGCGAGTGAAATCGCGGGGCACAGCTAGTGTAATAATAATTTCGATACTAATAAAGTGTTATAAGTAGTATATTTGTCACGTTTTCCTTTAACTAGGTTACATCTAGATAAGATTACTTTGACAAACAGACAGACATGCCGCCAGTTATTATGTAGGTAACATCAATCCACTTGCATATCTTTACAAGAATATATTTTATTGCTCAAGAAATAGGGTGTGAATTTCTTTCAAAAGAGAAAGCGAACGATTAGGACAAAGAATGTATATATATCACATACATATGTACAGGTCTGTATTCCCCGAAGGGGTAGTCAGAGGTGTACTTATAGTACACCCACATTTCTTATCTACACTAATATTGTAAAGAGGAAAGGATTGATTGGTTTTTTATTTGTTTGTTTGCATTGAATAGGCTCCGAAACTACTTGACCGATCTTGAAAATTCTTTCAGCAATAGATAGCTACACCATCAGCGAGTAACATAGGCTATATTTTATCCCCGTACTCCCACGGGAACGGGAACTACGTGGGTGAAACTGCGTGACGTCCGCTAGTGTTTGATAATGTAAAAGGCGGCGAGCTAGTTGCGCCACGAGTTATAAGCTCTCAGCGAAAATTGCGCGTGTATTATATTCACGTCGCGCCATACAGATTCAGAGTGCCTAGTGCGAGTTTTTCACTGCCGCCGTCACAAGTCACCGCGTCGACGTATACACTTGTATAGGATCGGAACAGCGCCTCTGTAGGCCTAAACATGACACTATTGTGAGCCCATACAAATCTGCGTTTACGTCGACGCAGTGACTTGTGACGGTGATTTTAAGAAAACTCGCACTAGGCACTCAGAATCTGATGAGTAACATAGTTACCATAAAATTTACAAAGAATTATTTTCACTTAAATTCCATGTTTCCTTATCAAAACGTACATAATCATGACCAATATTGATTTTCAACATCTCACATACAAAAAACCTTCTCATACTAACCAACTAACAAAGAATACACAATTCGGATTTCGGTCGGGTTTTTTCGTTTTTGCATTCGTGGAGCGAGCGAGAGGGCACAATTCACCCATCACCCGTCCCACTCATGCGCAGCAATTTCTTCCGTAAAGCGACCGCGTCGTTACTCGTCGTTACAGTCGTTGTAACGAACGCTGAATCACAAAAGGTTATAAATAGCCTTTGACGCAACTAGTTTTTCCTGTTTCAAACATCAATTGAATACAAAAATCAATCTTATCGCCTTATGTTTAAAGTTGCAATTCCTATGCGCTGTTCGTCGAATTTTCAACAAAGTGTAATTTTGGGCGACCGTGAATTTTATCTCGTTGCTATAAGGTTCGTTTTCACTTGGCCAGTGTATTGTGTGATTAGTTATCGATAATGTACGGCTCATGCGCCGCCGTTCGTATGTAGTTCGAGTTACGGCGTGTAACGGCGACGTTGTCGGATAAACAGTTTTGATACTTTCAAGATAATAGTTTGATCTAGATTACTGTGTGTATATTCTACTTCAAGAGTTTTGGTAAGTAATATTATGCATAAGTACCGAGTTTCATAGGAGTTTTGTATTTATTCAATCGTTTAAGTTTAATAGTCACGTAGTTAATGAGAGGTAGGTTCGTTTCTTGCTGATGTTTAATAATGTATTTGTTATCCCATACATTGTTGGGGTCGGCACTTGATTCAACCTGATGTGGCTCCATGTTAGTCGCAATCAACTTATTAACTCCTTGTCCGTTATGTGCGCCTGGTACTTCGTGTGCCATATCATCATCTCCCTGGCCTTATCCCATACATTGTTGGGGTCGGCACTTGATTCAACCTGATGTGACTGATCACCTGATTTTTTTTACGAAGGGACTGCCATCCGACCTTCGGAACCACTTTTATGAAGAAAATTGATAATTTGGGTTGGAAACGTCACTCTTAACTGAATGAACATCTTAACGGGACTTTCACTGGCAGATAGCTGATGTTATAAGGACACTGGCCACCTTTATTTCATAAAATTTCACTAAGTAATATGGTTTTTGGGGTCTGAGCAGCGGCCTGCTACCTACGCAAGCTCGAATCCCAGCGTGGCCTGTACCAATGAGTTTTTCTAAAAACTTATGTGCAGTGATTTCACACCACGTGCTTTACGGTGAAGGAAAACATCGTGAGGAAACCTGCATATGTCTGAGAAGTAAAGATGTATGTAGACGGCGATAGACTCACGATCTGTCACGTTGGCACTTTACCATCTTCAGTGAAAAGTTGGTGTTGTTTTTATAACACTTCTGCCTTGCCTTGTGTTGATCACGTGTTTACCATGTTGACATGTGCAAAGTTCAATAACCGCAACCGTTAATGGGGTCGTTACGCGTTACATAACATATTTTTGGCGTTAACTTTATCGCTTGCGATTAGTTTACTATTAATCGACTACTCCAAAACGAACGCTGGATATAAAATTGTTATTGATTAAAGATAAGTACTAACAAATTTTTCAATGATTTACAGTCTTTCATGTTGGTCTAGTGGTCGTAAATGGTACTGCAGAACACGAAGTTTTTGGGTTCGATTCCTGGGTCGGACTAACCAGTATTGGTTTTTTTGATTAGTAGTCCGTTAAGGGTAATAAGGTCGCCCTCTATTACATGGACTTAAATATAACTGGTAAAATGTGGGTGTACTATAAGCGCCCTATGTCTACCCCTTCGGGGATATTTCAAGCAAGACGTTGTGAACGTGTCAAAACCTTTTCATGGGACACTTTAGTATGCAAAACAACGTAGAACATCCGATAACAACAACAAAATATAATGTTTATCTAACCACGTGCCATCCTAAGTGACGCGCAAGGAGATATTATTGCAAAATACATCTATACAGGCAGATAAATACAATTGAAGTGTCGGTTTTTAATTTCAAAATAACAGCTCTCCACTAAATGCATATGAAAGTATATACGATAGTCACATAAAATATACAATTTTAAAAATCTCTGTCTGTCTGTTTTTCCGGCTAATATCCGAAACTGGTGGGCCGATTTTAACGGGAATTTACAATAGCAGATAGCTAATGAGTACTTTTACGTTTATTAAAAAAACATTAGGGTTTACACAGTTATTTAACAATTAAGTCTACGCTGGTAAAACTGCGGGGCACAGCTAGTAACTTTATGAGTATCGAACATAGCGGACGTCACGCGGTCTCACCCGCGTTGTTCCCGTTCCCGTGGGAGTACGGGGATAAAATATAGCTCCTTACATACCTACTTCCTGCGCTTCATTCATTCATGTATCTCTTCATACACTTCCTTCGGTTACGAGTGCACCGAATTTGACTTTTCTGAAAATTATTATTAATTTGGTCATAGTAGTTCTTCCTTGGACGCCCTCTACCGACACTTCGGCTCACATTCGCCATATAAATTTATTTCGTAATTCGCCTTCGTTCATCCTTTCGATATGTCCTGAGAACGCATTCTGAGAAATACACGTGTCTTACCAAAGCGATTGCTTTGAAAGCGTAAACGAAATACGAAACGTCAAGTCTAAGCGCCCGAAGTCACCTAGTCATGTTATAACAATATCATTTAGTATCGATAAGACGGTGTATTTTAAATCGATATCGGTTTCCTTCCGAATCGATAGTGAGGTGAAGTGATTAGTATTCGTCTAGCTTTGATATTGTGCATTAGTGCCGAAATTTTATTGGATATATTTATATCGTGGTTATTTTTTGCGGTGAAAGGGAGGTAGGAGTTTTTATTTCAACTTATGTTGATGCCGTGGTGCCCCAGTGGTTTGAGGAGTCGCCTGCAATGCAAGCGACGCAATGCGAATCCCACTAGTTTTTGTACCTATGAGTTTTTCTAAAAATTTCACTCCACGAGCTTAGCGGTAAAGGAAAACATCGTGAGGAAACCTGAAATTCAAAGACCCTGTGTGTCTGATACGGCGATGGTCTAACCATCTGTCACGTTGGTACGGTACTTATCATCATACAAAAATATGCTCACGCCTGTATTCCCAGAAGGGGTAGGCAGAGGTGTTGTAATAACAACACACACTTTTCACCAAAGATGATTAAGTGCCAACGTAATAGATGGTGAGTCTATTGCCGTCTCAGATACTACACAAACTTCTTTGAATTACTTTTCAGACATGTGCAGGTTTCCTCACGATGTTTTCCTTCACCGTAAAGTACGTAAGTTTTTAGAAAAGCTCTTTGGTTCAGGTCCCGCTGTTTTTCGAACTGCTCAAACGCCATGGCGCTCTAACATATCATTATCATCTTTGGTGTAAAGTGGTTGTTATTACAACACCTATGATTATCCCTTCGGGGACCCTTCTGGGATTGCGTCAGCCAGCATATTCTACTGTAATGTATCTTCGCTGTAACTTACGTGTTAGCTAGTAGCATAGTGACATTATCTCGCGCTTGCGCTAATAGAAACGTTTTAGGAATCTTCATAGCAAAGTGTCAATCAGGTGAATTACAAAATATTAATCATTCGTAAATAATAATATGAATTGCACCTATGTGACCAATTTGTCATTTCTGTGATGAATCATATTCGGATCACATTATGATACTCCCAAAGTGGCCTTTTTAGACCTACTGCTCCCTTAGGCACCCCTTAAAGAAGTGAAGTAACACAAGTTCGTAATTTATTAACATCCGATCGATCGGGTTCAAACCCCCAAGGTTAGTTTAGTTGGCGACCGATGTTACCAATATCAAGTCCACGCTATCATAGTGCTGTGTAAATATCGCTGTAATTATTGACCGAAACGTCATTATGACATAACACGTTTCAAACGCGATTGACAAATGTTTTTAGGGTTCCGTACTCAAAGGGTAAGAATTGGACCTTATTACTAAAGACTTTGTTGTCTGTCTGTCACCAGGCTTGTATTACACCGTAAGTTTTAAAAGAGATTTGCCATTTGAATCTATACAGATAAATAAAATTGAAGTATCTGTTTTTAAAATCAAAATTACTGCTTTTCACTAAATGTACACGCTACAGACACTAAAAAACCAAGTTTTAAATTTTTCTCTGTCTGTCTGTCTGTTTGTTCCGGGTAATCTCCGAAACGGCTGGACCAATTTTAACGGGACTTTCACTGGCAGGTAGCTGATATATCAAGGAGTAACTTAGGCTACTTTTATTTATTAAAAATATTAGGGTTCCGCGACAATAAGGATGAAACTAAATCTACGCGGGTGAAACCGCAGGGCACAGCACACTGTAACACGAGAATTTTATATATAAGACTATAATATATAAAATTCTCGTGTTACAGTGTATGTAAGAAAACTCCTTTATTTATTTAACTTTATGATTTTTTCTGTATAATGGGTAGGTCTGAGGATAACTGTTTTTGCGATACCGGTGCTCCACCCCCAAAAATATATAGCGAGGAATACGTTTACCAGCACTGCTAGAAAAATATTATATTTAAGTAGCTGATGCTCGCGACTCTGCGCAGGATTTGACTTATATTTTGGACAATTCACACAGTACCTTTATAAATTATAACTTTTGTATTCTGTACCCCTATCACGAGTTTGTCACCGGTTTCCTAATCTACACTCGCTAGCGTCTCCAACAATTTGTATGACATATTTTAGTTCTTCACGTCACCGCTTGGAGGCGCTGTACAATGTCTCATACAAATATTCGGCGGAGACGCTAGCGAGTGTAGATTGGGAAACGGTGACAAATTCGTGATAAGGATAATGATGTATGATGTAGCTATATTTCAGTAAAGTTTCCTTAAAATCCATTCAGTCGTTTTTGCGTGAAAGAAAATGAAAATGAAAATGATTTATTCAGTTTAGGTCCTGGTAAGGCACTTATGAATGTCGAGGATTTTACCACCGGTTCGGAAACTAGCCTTCTGAGAAGAACCGGCAAGAGTTACAAATTAGTAGGATCTTAGTATGTGGCAAACGGTGGTGTCTGCCTATATGTTCACGCCTGTATCCCATAGGGTAGTGAGATACAGGCGTGAACATAATATGTATGTATGTTTTAGTAGGATAGTACAATCAGCAAGATAGTGTAGAAATCAGCTGTTCGACTAGTAAAAGTAATTGGTGTCACGATGTGAAAATAGTCGGCGTTAATGTGCTAGCACTTGCTTTATGTAGTCCACTTTCCCAACGCCGCCTTGAACTTGCATGTGCGCAGAACGCATAAGGTTGCCACGCGTCAATGCACACTCTGCCGCTATTAGCAGACTATATATACTAGCTGTGCCCCGCGGTTTCTCCCGCGTAGATTTAGTTCAATGCCGTTTTTTTTTGTTTAATTAGCCCAAAACATTCCTTGAAACTTCAGCTATCTGCCAGTAAAAGTCCCGGTAGAATCGGTCCAGCCGTTCAGGCGTGATGCCGTGACCAAGGGATATGGGGATGGGGATTCATTTTTATATATAAGATTACAAGCCGTGCAGTACTCAGTACCCAGGGAGTACGGGGATAAAATATAGGCAATGTTACTCGCTGATAATGTAGCTATCTATTGCTGAAGATTGTTGGCCAAGTCACACAACATCTATACTAATATTATAAAAAGGCAAGATTTGTTTGTTTGTTTATATTGAATAGGCTCCGAGACTACTAGACCGATCTTGAAAATTCTTTCAGCAATGGATAGCTACATTATCAGCGAGTAACATAGGCTGTATTTTATCCCCGTACTCCAACGGGAATGGGAACTATGCGGGTGAAACCGCGTGACGTCCGCTAGTTAACTATAATAATAACAACAAAGAAATCGCAGTAAGGAACCTTAGAATTGGCACAACTTTGTCTAGATTTTGGCCTTGGCTAGTTTTTTTACAGAATGTTTTTTGTGTGTACATATGAATGTAGTGTCTTTTACGGTGATATCTGTCACGTTGGTTGACATCAGAACCTAATCCTTCGGTGAAAAGAGAGTAGGGTTGAGCTGACGTGCATAGTAAGCTTTGCATTTTGCCATATAGTAGGTGATCTTTATGTAAATTAACTTTTGCAAATAGCGCCAACCCTGCATATCGCGCGGCCTTCATCAAGTCTCACATATTAATACTGGCCAATCAGAAGGCAGGCTTTTATTTTGGTACATCCTTGTCTTTAGACTCTTTTATTTGCGTCTAGGCATTACCTCACTTTCAGCCAACACGTGTTATGTAACGCTAGATATTCTCAGATTTTTTATTTGCGTTCGGGTGAAGGACAACGCCGCGAAATTGTTTTCGCGAATTCTACTTAACACAGTCCCGAGAAGTGTTATTGTGAGATGCATATGCGTGGCACGAAATACGCTGAACCGTCATCTATCTAAATTCAATATATCTGTCATTAATTAGACATTAACAAAGTACTTTCAAATCGTCGCAACGACATGGTTATTTGTTTGTAACGGAAGGTTGTTTTTACTGAGACAAACCCAGCAAGAAATTCAGCAATTACTCTTTTCAAAGATTTTGTTTACAATTAAAATATAAATATGAGCATGGACGTAGTTCCAACGCTCAAATGTCAATACAAATATAACCTATATCAGCACATAGCTAGTTTATAAATAATATAGAAGGCTCGAGATGACCAGCCCCCACAAGCAGCATCTGTCCACAAGTATGACGAAATTTAACCTCAACTCTTCTCCCAAGTATCAACACATTTCGTGCCACGCCAATACGCAACTTAATTCGTCGACGGAACAGCACAGCAGTCAATAAAATGTTCATATTTTTTGTTAAGAACCAGGCGTAAATAAATATTCACGATTCATGTCGCATAAATTGAAGAAAGTGATTTTTTATTCGATTCAATCGCAGAATCGAATCATCGATGCTTCGAATGGTTGATAATGCGACTAATCGATTTGACACGACTAGCGATGCGTAGCTCTATAGGGAATTAGTTTGTTCTGCTTGTGTCTTGACACTTTAACCCTGTAATAATATTAGGGGATCCGTACGAGAAGCATTACCATTTACTTTTCTAGTAGTAGAAAAACGTGTTTTCACACCACGTGCTTTACGGTGAAGGATTACCATCGTGAGGAAACCTGCAAATGTCTGAGACGGTGATAGACTCACCCTCTGTCACGTTGGAACTTAGTCATCTTCGGTGAAATATGGGTGTTGTTATTACAGCGCATCTGCCTACCCCCTCAGGGAATGCAGGCGTGAGCATATAAATCTCTCATATGACTTTCTTTATTTCTCTTTGCAATCAAACCAACGTGTATTGTTTTTTTAATTATGAGTAGTCTAAATAACCTTGTAACATTAGCTATCTGCCAGTGAAAATCTCGTAAAAATCGGTCTAGTCGTTTCGGTGATTAGCCGGAACGGACAGAAAGACAGAGATTTTTTTTTATTGGTTTCTTGTTTGCATTTGGTGATAGGCTGTTATTATGAAATTACACATCAGACACTTCAATTTTATTTATCGGAAAATATTCAGTTACAGTACCATAGTAATACACAATTTTCTTGTAAATAACAGGCACAAATAAAAAGTTGTAAGTGACAGTTACAATCAACATCCACAGAAAATATTATAAAGCGAGTTCTGTCTGTCCAGTTACTTTCTGGGCCAAGGTCGCTACGGCACTTGGAAAGCCGAAAAAATCAATTGTACCTACTTAAGACTTTTTACCTGGTTCAATTGAATGTCTACGTATTTACTTTGAATTCGTTTTGATTATTGTGTCCAGAAATGTAAAGGAAGGCGAATTATTGGTTAGACATAAATTACGGTTTGGTTTTGCTTGCATTTGAATTATATCATATAGCTTCCGCCAGCGGCTTCGCTCGCTTAGTATTCGACCCTAAATAAGCTACATTACTAAAGACATTTTTTTTCTTTGTTCTACTGTTCTGATATTAAAAGAAGAATGTGAATTAGGAGTAATTCATTAAAACCGTTACTCTAATTCGTTTCTAGGGTTCAAATGGTAAAGTGGGACCCTATTATATAAGACTCCGCTGTCTGCCTGTCACCAGGCTGTATCTCATGAATCGCTCTAGTCCTATCGGAGATAACCGGAACAAACAGATAGAAACATTTAAAAATTAATTTTTTTATATTTTATTTACCTGTATAGATATAGATGGTACGGACTCTGCTTGGCCACTTGGCCAGTAGAGTTTTACGCATACCACACAATACGATTTAACTATTAACTAACTGGTTTCAATTAATGGTTGTAAATAACGGAATGAAATGGGAAGATACCTTTTTTCGATCCGTTTAAAATTTTCTGTCTTTTTTATTTCACGGGTAACATTAAATTAGCGTTTTCCCTAATCGATGCTTAGCTCGTTACACTGTGTTAGGCGTCTTTTTTTTATTAGCTAATTGATTTCCAAATAACGTGGATCCGGTCTTGAGTAGCTAGAGAAGTTTGCAATATCTTCTGATGATTTCCTACTATGCTATAGGTTCCTAGTACAATTTAATTAGTGTCTGAGCTGAATTAATCATCTATATATATAAAAATCAATGCCACTTTTCGTTGTAATGTTATAACTCAACAACGCCTTTACCGATTTGGCAAATTTTGGTCTTGAATTATTTCTGGAAGTCCAGGGAAGGATTGTACGTAGAGAAAATTAAAAAAAAAAGTCTTGAAAAAGTGTAAAATCAACATCTTCGAAGACAAAAAAAGTGACGATATTTCTGACAAACACATTCAATGTCATCATATGTCATTTCGTTTTAGCAGCAATATTGTTTATCTAAATGTTTTAGACTAACCCATATAGACCCACCATAGTAAGAGTACCAGATTCTTTTTTATTTTTTAGTTTTTACTAGCTAAGTAGTTATTTATTATTTTTTTTGTTTTAATAAATGAACTTAATAATATTTTTTTTATTACTATGCCCTATACGTAGCGAAGCACGTACTGGACCGCTAGTTTAATATAATAATTAATCATTTCAGAAACCAGGAGGTAGTCGAGTAATTTAGGACTGAAATGTTTATCATACACAAACTAATCCAATTCCTCATTTGTCCACAGATCAGCAACGTTATGATCAACACCAGATCGTCAATGGAAATAACATCGTAACGACATAAACAGACGGTTCAAAATGTCTCATCAACTAGTAACAGTGTGTATGTTCTGCCTACTCTGCGCAGCACACATCTGTAGCTCTCATATCGACATACACAACGACTTGTCACTCCAACCCTCCATCCCAGAAGATAACTTAAGGATAGAGCTACAAGAGAAAAGGCGGATAGACTCCAGAGCGAGATACCATCAGAAACTGCAGAAGATAAGACATAGAGATAGAGTTAAGAGGGACATACACACGACAGAATCAGAAACTTATCTAGAACAGATCTTCAAAAAGTTTGGTGATGCCGAAACAAAGACGATGAATCTGGACGGATTCAACAGCATGCTGATGGAACTGGAGCTGGAGAAGTTGACTAAGGAAGGGCAGAAGGTGGAGAATGCGGCTCCGTACTTCCACGGGAATAGAGAAGATGATAGCGAAGTTAATGTAAGTACAAATAACTTGTATGTGATTGAACACAAATATTTTGCACAGAGATCCCGTGCTCCCTTACCTTATCCCATACATTTTTGGGGCTGCCACTTCATTCAACCCGATGTGACTGATCACCTGATTTTTACACAAAGCGACTACCGCGTTAATCTTCGCATTCGCGGCTAAGGCAGTTATCAGACTCTCTTAGGCATCTGAATGACCTGTAACGAATGCCAATGATGTTGAATTGGCAACCGGGTCCGACGGCTTATCGTGCCCATCACATTCATATTGCATATCACAAAATGTATATCCTTGATTTATAAGCAGCGATGTGCTAGGTTGTGTAGGGATGTGTTTTTTAAGAACCAATAGAACCGCTTCAGTTAGCTTGCCTAGCTCAGTGCAGTGACTCTATTGGTCCTCAGCAAAGACATCTCTCGCTACGCATCCTCGCTCATCTTTTGGTACTTTTAGATAACACGGGGTCCTGGGTTCGATCCCCAGGTCGGGTAAAGTGTTATTGGGTTCTTCTGTAATTTCCCAGCAACAGCCCGGAGTCTGGATTAGTGTAATGGCAGTAGGCTCGCCCCTTATGACGTATAAGTGGTGAAATGTGGGTGTACTTTAAGAACACCACTAAAGGTAGCTGACGTGAACTTTTTAATTGCAGTGTGTTAGCAGTAAGGACCTAGTCAGAACAGTGAACACGAGGTTAAAACAGCACGAGGTCAAAGGTCACAACCACTCACACGAAGATCATGACCACACAGACAAAGAGTTAGAAATACTGACAGAGGCTACCTTCCACACTATATGTCCAATACTACTATACCAGAAACTAGCCAACACATCAATAGAAAGATTAGGTTGTGTATTAGAAACTAATTTACTTAGCAAACGAATGGTATCCGTGGATCACAATAAAACGAAAACAATCAAAGATAAAAATATGTACGCCGTGTGGTTGTACTCCTCTCTGAGCATAGCAGCTATTAGCGCGTGCGGACTTCTAGGTGTTGCTGTAATACCTATTATGCATAAGACTTACTACAATCATTTGCTACAATTTCTCGTAGCTTTAGCAGTAGGTACGCTGTGTGGTGACGCATTGCTTCACCTAATGCCTCACGCCATGAGCCCAGTTCACGACCACTCGCACGGACACACAGACGTAGCGGTACCAACCGCGTCACACAACGACGGGATGTTCAAAGGCCTCGCAGCCATGCTTGGTGTAGTCTTCTTCTATTTCACCGAAAAAGGCCTGACCGTCGTAGTAGAGTGGAGGAAGAGGCGTCAAAAGCTAGAGGAAGACAAATTACCCTCAAGAGTAAGAGTTTTGAAGGACGAAACGGTGGACGGATGCTCCGGTAAGCAGAATTCAACTTCGAATTCAATAATGAAAATCTTTAAGAGAGACGAGAAGGGTGATCCTACAACGAAAACCTGTAAGCACAAGTATTCAGAATACCCGTATTGTTATGATGAAATTGACACGGATACCCATGACGACCATCATTTAAGAGACGGTCAAATGCCACCAAGTCCTAAGGCTAAGCATAATAACTCAGTAAGTGTGGTGTCTTCGAACGCCTTGAATCCTGAGGCTAAAGAGGAACCGTCGGCTAAGGATTGGCTGCTGAAGGGTGAAGCCACACCAGCTGTGGTCGAAATGAACAACATCAAACATAAAGACGAAGGCACCAAGGATTTGAAGGATGGGGATAGTTATACTGTTATTTTAAGGTGAGTGTTCAAATCTATTAAATCTTGATGGGAAATGTATACTGTCGGTTTGTAGAAAGGGTAGGCAGAGGTGTTGTTGAACAACACCCGCTTTTCTACGAAGATGGTTAACTGCCAACGTGACAGATGGCGAGTCTGTCGCTGTTACGTCTATGATATATGCAGGTTTCCGAACGATGTTTTCCTTCACCACGAAGTCCTCCTTCAATCCTAAGTTTTTAGAAAGACTCATTGGTAGGTACAGACGATCGCTGCGATTCCAACTTGCGTTGCTTTTGTAGCAGTTGACTGCTAAAACCCTACGGTCATCGTGTGGTTTTGCATTGATACCATTTGAACGAAGGGTGGGGTCTTCGGTAAATGTTAAATAATATACAATAGTGGACTGTATCTTCAAGGTTTTTTAATTATAATACAAAAATATAAAATGTGCCTGAGCTGCGTGGTGGCCCAAGCGAAGTGGGGCTCTACAAATCTGCGTTTAAGCCACCGCGTTGACGTAAACGCAGATTTGTATAGGATCGGAACAGCGCCTCTGTCGACCTAAACATGGCACTATTGTGAGCCCATACAAATCTGCGTTTACGTCGACTTGTGACGGTGGCTTTAAGAAAACTCGCACTAGGCACTCTGGCCGGTTTTCGCCCGCACCCGGCACGCCAGCCTTAACTCCTTGTCGGGGTGGGAGAGAATATTCTCTCCACTTGTCTTGTGTTGTGTTTTAAGAGTAATAATATAATATCGCGTATAGGGAGCACTCGCGCGCCCACCACGGGCACTCGCACGCCCACGGCCACGTGCACGCGCCGCCCTCCTCCATCGCCTCCGTGGCCTGGATGGTCATCATGGGCGACGGCCTGCACAACTTCACCGACGGCATGGCGATCGGTGAGCACGCACACACACACACAAAAATTGGGATAGTTTTGTGTTGCATGTAATTTTACAACAAAACCACGATTTGTCATAATGTTCCATATCATCCAATAATTATCGAAACTTAATAAGCCCTTAACTACACTTTATCACAAAATTAAGTAATAAGACTCATCACGCAAATCCTCCTGGCCTTATCCCATGTTATTCTGCGCAATGTGTTCTTCTCTTCCATGTCTCTCTATCAGCCGTCATATCTGTATTCACTCCCTTAGTCATATCATGTTTCACACAATCCATCCATCGTTTCTTAGGTCTTCCTCTCCCCTTTTAACCATCCACATTCATAAACAAAACTTTTTGCAACATTTTTCTCATCCCTTAAGTAAGGAGTTTAAGGACGGAAAAATAAAATGACGAAAGGGTTTATTTTTAAATTATATTTTTAAACATTTTATGTCCCGTGCAAAAAATGTTCCCATGCAAAGTCTACATCCTGTATACAAGGCCAAGTCATAATAGTTATCAGAAAAATATAAAAACAATCTTAGTTTTAATCTTTTATTTATTCCGAAATCTACACTCGCTAGCGTCTCAGACAGTATTAGTGACATTGTACTGTTTCCGTGTTTTACCTCCTCAAGATATATCGGCTCCCTGTCATACACGCCACCACATCCGTCATCTTCTGCGTCCCGTGAGTAAGTGAACGAGTGGGTGATGCGTTCTGCACCTCCATGACGTCACGTCATAATGTGTGGCGTGTATGCACGAGACGACAGAATCATTCTTATTACTTACATACACTACAGACATATTGTAGTTCTTCACGTCACCGCTTGGAGGCGCTGTACAATTTCTCATACAAATATTCGGCGGAGACGCTAGCGAGTGTAGATTGCGAAAACGGTGGGTAACTCGTGAGAGGTATTGATATTATTAGCTAATCCTGTGTTACTTGTATAATAGTCAAAGTCAAAGTCAAAGTCAAAAATATCTTTATTCGATTAGACTTTATACAAAGCACTTTCAAATCGTCAGAATGACACAATTTACAGGATTATACATGCTACCGCCAGGTTCGGAAGGTTGCTTTTACTGAGAAGAACCTGGCAAGAAACTCAGTAATTACTCTTTTCAAAAATATTATACAATTTAAAAAAAAAACAAAATAAATCATTTGAGAAATGTAAGCCCATGGACACAGTTCCAATGTACAAATGTCGATAAAAATTAACATAAAGAAAAGTCTAGTAGTTCTATTTATATCTAAATGCGTAGCTTGAGATGACCAGCCCCCACAAGCAGCACCTGTTCACAAGTATGACGAGAATGCCAGCCATCGCCCTCCTCAACCATTATAGAGGGAAGTGAGCGACCCGTCACCCTGACGCTGTCTATAGAATAGCTGTCGGAGGCTCTCCTACAATAGGTTATTGTAATGTTTTCAGGTGCAGCGTTTGCTTCGGACATAGCCGGCGGGTTCTCGACCGCTATAGCGGTGTTGTGTCACGAGTTGCCTCATGAACTAGGTAAGATTGACTTTTGATTGTTACATCTTAATTTTGCCCATAAAGCCGAAGGTTCTTTTCAGTAAAAGCCGCTGGAAATTTATCTACAGATAAATTTAATTAAAGTGTCTGTTTGTAATTCCAAAATAACTTCACTGGCAGGTAGCTGATATTTCAAGGAGTAACTTAGGCTACTTTTATTTATTTAAAATATTAGGGTTCCGCGACAGTCAATAAATGTACGTGGGTGAAACCGCGGGGCACAGCTAGTCTTTATATATATTTGTGTTTTGTAGGAGACTTCGCAGTGTTGCTGAAGGCAGGCATGTCTGTCCGTCGCGCCGTGTGCTACAACGTGTTATCGTCGGCATTATGCCTGGCGGGGATGGTCTGCGGGGTACTAGCAGGGCACGCGCCCAACGCCACTCGCTGGCTCTTCGCCACGGCTGCTGGGATGTTCCTGTACATCGCTCTTGTTGATATGGTAATATAACTTTACATACATACATAGATAGTAGAAGCGTTTGAGATCTGGTGCTGGCGAAGGATGGAGACAGTTAAACGAACAGAAAGAATAACAAATGAAAATGTACTCAAAATTGTGAAGGAAAAAAGAGTACTATGGAGAACAATCCAAAATCGATGGGGAAATATGATTGGCCATCTCATGCGACATGACAGCTTCTTTAAAAACATAGTAGAAGGAAAGGGAGAAGGGGGAGAGGAAGAGGAAGACCAAGGCTAACATACATGGGACAAGTTAAAGGTGTCAGTCATGTCGTATAAGGTGGTCAAAGAGCAGGCACTGGACAGAGACAAGTGGAAAGGGTTGCATCGGTTACACCGACAAGAGTCACAACTCTTAAATTCATTACATATGCTCACGCCTGTATTCCCCGAAGGGGTAGGCAGATGTGTTGAATAAAAACACACACATTTCACACAATATGATTAAGTGCCAACGTGACAGATGGTGAGTCTATCGCCGTCTCAGCCACTATATATACGTGTTTGAATTACTTCTCAGACATATGCAGGTTTCCTCACGATGTTTTCCTTCACCGTAAAGCACGTGGTGTGAAATCACTGCACATAAGTTTATCAACACAAAAAAACACAATCATAGCGCGATCTCACTAACGTCTAACGCCATCTTGCGAGTAATATATGTAACAAAAATTTTTTTATTTCTCCCATAGATGCCAGAACTAAGTACGTCTCACAGCAAAGAAGGCACTCTCTGTCAGTGTATTCTACAACTAATGGGCCTCTCGACAGGAGTGGGGATTATGCTTATTATAGCTCTATACGAAGAGGACTTAAAGTCGCTTTTCGGATAGCACTAGTGACTGACAAAGTGATAGTGAACACGTAATATAAGTTGACAGTGACAGCGTCAAAGTGAATAGTGATTTTAATTATATGTCGCAAAGTTTTATTTTCGAAGCTCAAATCTCGAATGTTTTCCCTTCTACTCGAATATTCTGTTAAGTTTTGAAAGTGTTGAAATTTGAGTCTTAAGTACTCGAATTTAAAGTTGCATTTTAGTTAACAGATATGTATACTATGTGATTAAAACAATATGAATTGTAAAATCCTTAAAATAAGGCTCAAATTTCAATGCAAATTCAGTCTTCAATGTATTACCAGTTTTATAATGTACTTAAACTATAATCCTCTTTATAACAAAACATGGTTTTAACTTGGACTAAAGCTATGTAAATCCCTTTTGGAAAGAGAAGTTTTTAACCAAGGACTATCTTAGACTTTGTTTTTTAATAAGAGGGTAAATGATTTACTTAATTCACTGCTAAATTGTAAATAAATATACGTAATGACAACAATTACTTAAAATATAGAACTATGTGCTTAAATCAGCTGTCAAATGAATGAAATGATGCCACATGGAAATATTCTTCTAATATACATTTACGAGTGGTAGAAAATATCTGTAATTATTCGTTAATTAAAACTATTTCGCCAATTAGTAAATAAGTTATGATTGAGATGTATGAACAGACGGCTGTGGTATGTATGTATATATAAAATTGGACCGTATTTTATCTCTGCCTACCCAGAATGCCTACACGCTTCACATCAAATTATACATATCGAGTTCACATGACTTGTATTATATAGGCTTTTCTACAAATGGAGGTCAATAAATCCGCGTAATATATATAGATAAATAAAATTTAAGTGTCTGTTTGTAATTGCAAATTTTCACTAAATGCATATCAAAGTATTTTTATGCTTTCATATGCATTTAGTGAAAATTTGGATTTTTCGGTATTTACATGAGAAATAAACTTTTTTTCGGTCTATCTGCTTGTTCAGGCTTATCTCAGGAACTGGTGGACCGATTTTAACGAGAATTTCTCAACAAATAGCTTACTTTTGTAAAATATAGTATCATGTTCGGCCTGAACATAACACTATTGTGAGCCCATACAAATCTGCGTTTACGTCGACGCGATCACTTGTGACGGCGATTTTAAGAAAACTCGCACTAGGCACTCTGACGCGGGATCGAACTGGGTAAACGTACTAACCATTATTAACCAAACAACCAATGAAGTGACTGCCTTGTCCTAATAGTTAGTAAATTCGCCTGCCAATAACGAGGTCCCGGATTCGATCTCACGTCGGGTCAAAAATTATATTTACTTTTTCTTTCAAGAAATTCACAATAAATGCCCGAAGTTTGTATGTTGGCGGGGTTTACACCCTTTGAAAGCAAGCCGTTGGTCCTACGCGTGATCTCTCTCCGGTCGTCTGGGATTGCCTCCCATCCCACTATGAGAGTGAGCCAATAAACTGCACCTGTGTTTACACACACTTATACACTATAATATCTCTGCTATTAAAGTTTGTCCATCACTGATCATGACTAAAGGTGTCAGAGATTATCTACTATGTACAAATAAGTCGGGTTTTCCTTCCTGACGCTATAACTCTAGAACGCACGAACCGATTTCCACGGTTTTGCATTCGTTGGAAAGGTCTCGGGCTCCGTGAGGTTTATAGCAAAGAAAATTCAGGAAAAAATCAGGACAAACCAACATTTTAAGTAGATGGCGCCGGTGCGTGATACATTGTTTGACAGCTACTCATTGTTCTCTGCTCAGTTAATTTCATGTGACAAACCGGTATTGTGTTCACTGTGAAATTGTGAAAATGGCGAGACGGAGTTCGCCGGGTTTGCTAGTACTATATATATATAACTTCAAGTGTCTAAATTGTTAATTATGTTATTACTAAGTACTTGTTATATTAGTCTTAAAACAATATGAATTAAAATAGTGCTGGAATTAATAAATGAAAATATTTTAATGTGGCCTTATTTCATTGAGATTACTATGAAATTGTAGATTTTATAATGTCTTGTAGCTAAAGGTGCGAATTCATACTTTAAGAAACGTAATTCCAAATTTTGTACAATTTATTTATTGTAGCAACACTAAAAATGTTGTTCTGGTAACATTTAAATACGTATTTTTAAAAAAATAGGCTACCATTTTCTACCATAACAATCAAAAAAGATAATTTGCTATCAATAAGACGTGTGAGCAAAACGAAATCTTCCATCCTTTTCTCTGTGATCCCTAAAATCAATACAGGTCCCGTCATTAGTTATGAGCGCTTGAGACCTTGAATGGGCAGTAGTCATTTTACCACCGTTTCGGAAACTAGCCTTCTGAGAAGAACCGACAAGAAATTAATAAATCACATGCGCAGTTACCCCCCACTTTTTCCGCTGAGTTCATACCTCGTGACGGCACCTGTACCTATGTATTTTTGCAAATAACTAAGAACTTCCTTGACGCATCAAAAGTAAAGTCAGCATCACCACAACTGCTCGTACGCCAAATTCGTAGGGCCTGTAGACAAAGTAACATTATCCTCACCCTTCGCTAGTAGAAACGATACAAAATGTACGGGAATGACATATGTCACGTGACTGATTTATGTCATTGCCATACATTTTGTATCGTTTCTATTAGCGCAAGCGCGAGAGAATGTTACTTTGTCTAGGACTTGAAAAGAGCGAGTTTACAATAAAACATAGTAAAATAAAAAAATAAAAAAAAAACATAATAATAATCATATCGAAATAACAATACACGCTTTCCTATTAACTGTTCCTAATGTATTTATAATTATTTAAACACTTAAGTGCATTATTTATACATTAACATGTAAATTAATTTCAGATAATTGTACCGTATTGTTTAATACGGCTTTTCGTATCACATGCATTTAATTGAAAATTACCACAAAAAAAATAAAATTAAGAGAAATACTTACAGAGAAAAAATTAAGGCTTTTATAAACTGGCAACTCTTTGTCTTTGGTCTCTCTGTGGATTTTTAACGTCAATGTCAATACTACCCTCACATACAAAACTACCCTAGGTTATTGTCGCTTTTTATGCAACAAAATCATTTAGCATTTTTTTACTGAAATTAACAATATGTTGTATTTAAGTTCGTTGCCATATTTAAATAATTGAAAGAAGTGACTGTGACGTAATTATTTTCAATACTGAAATGTTAAATGGACTTTTTTTTGGGTTGATTGAGTGCAGGTCATTACAGAGACTCGCCTTTAAAATGTAATGCGAAAAGCTTTTGTAGTTACGCGATAACTACTCCATTTTATATTGATACATGTATATATTTTATCAAAAAATAATAGATTCGTGAAGTGAATGTATGGAAAAAATGTATTTGCTGAATTTGCTTTGATATGGATTTTGTTACTATACGCTTATGTAGGGAAGCAAGACTGCAGGGTCTTACCATAAGCTCTTAATGCCATCATAGTTCCACTGTTGACAGTGACAGACACGTCATATACATCTGTCTCATAATAAGAGTTAAACTATCATGGCAATAAGTCAAATCAAATCAAAAAGTTTTATTCAACATAAGGGACACTAGGAACACTTATTGAACGTCATTTTTCTTACGCTAACGTTAGGTTAATTTACTACCGTTTCCAAATGTAAGCCTGTCAGGAGATGACACGGCGAAACAAACTGCCCGGCTTTTTTTACATGTGTCCCTTCTATATACATAGGGTTGTTTAAGTACATTTTAATGGAAGAGTGAGCAACTCATTGCCATGCTTGGCTATCATCAATATACTCAGTTACACTATAATATGCCAGAGGTCATGGTAGGGTCCCGGGCTCTTTTATTACCAATTCCCATGATGTTTGGAAACTACAGTGCTATTTTATACCCCAATCTTTGTAACTTTACAAACGTCATCGCTAGACTTTGCGTTCTACCGTGGCTTAAAATGTGTTGATCCGCCATCTTTGGCATTCAAACACAAACCGCCTACAAAAAAGTATCAACACATTTTGAGTCACACTAACGAGGAATGTCAAGTGACATCGTTTGAATGTGTCAAAACTTATATTTGGGGCACTGAAATATTTCCGTTAGCTGAATTCATAACGAATAATGTACTGAGGTACTATTTTAAACATACGCCGTGAAGTATTGTTGTGTGACGCAAATGGTAACATGCTGAATATTCCAGTTTTGGTTGTATCTTAAAGAATACCGGGGCTAAGGGTTATCGCACACTTATTATCTCGGAAATTGATCATCACCGCCTTGGTTCGCAAACTTGTCTTGAGCAAGGTGATGCCGTGACGATGTTGATTAGTTTGATACAGCAAGTGTCATTAAAATAATATTGATTTCGTGTTGATTTAGTGATAAGTGTGCGTTAACCTTTATCTACCTGTGAAACGAAAACATTTCATTACAGTAGAGGCTAAAAGAAGGTGTATTTATATCGGAACAAGGTTGCATTTTGCTTAAATACTTACCTGGTTCTGGTAAATAACCGGTTTTGGAGTATCATGATAAAGTTGCTTGGTTGTGTATAAATGAAATTAAATCCGATTCAAATTGTATTTTTATTTAGATGTGTAACGTTTAAGTAAATGATATTCTTAAGTTTATTTCTAAGTGATTTTTTGTGTTTTCAAACCATGTTCGAGTGTCGATGTGAAGTGGCTATATTAAAGAAAATATATGTTGAAATTTTACCAACTCCTGCCTATTTTTTTTGCAGTGAAATGACAGTGAATTATGGTGAATATTTTGTTAATATAGCCATTTTACAATGTGTAATGTACAGTTAGAGGATTGGAAAGCGACGTGTGATAACTGTTGGGGTTTATATAGTAATATATTAATTATTCGTAACATTATTTTGTTTTATTTCAACATTTTTGTTTACAAGGGTATTTGGCAGTCTACACCATTTTGGGAACCCTATGTTGAAAAATTTTCACGAATAAGATAGGTTATGCCAAAGATTAATAAAATTAATGAAATTCTGATAAATAACTTATCAAATATGAGAGGTAACAGGGAGTTTGTAAATGGAGCAGACATAATTTCAACTTTATTAGGCACTAGCTGTGCCCCGCGGTTTCACCCGCGAAGATTTAGTTTCTTCCTTATTGTCACGGAACCCTAATATTTTTTATAAATAAAAGTAGCCTAAGTTACTCCTTGAAACATCAGCTACCTACCAAAGTGAAAGTCCCGTTAAAATCCGTCCAGCCGTTACAGAGATTACCCGGAACAAACAGACAAACAGACAGACAGACCGACAGACAGAGAAAATTTTTAAAACTAGATTTTTTTGTGTCAGTAGCGTGTATACTTTCATATGCATTTAGTGAAAAGCTGTTATTTTGGAATTACAAACAGACACTTCAATTTTATTTATCTGTATAGTTAGACGAATGTTTGTAGACGTATACTCGGTAAAGTGTACTCATTTGAACCAATTTTTTTTCCATATCTATGATTTCAACATATTATTTTGAAGCGGGGATTTTAATATAACGACAAATAAAAGGAGAGTACTATAAATAAAAATGAGGGTAGTTTTAATTAATATCATCTCAGCTGGAAGTATGTTGAAAAGTACCAGGGGAGCATAGCGGTAGGAGGTTTCCATAAAGCACGTAGTTAATTCGGAGTGGGTCGATTGGTTTGTGCATATTGAAAGTACCAGGATCGCAGAATCATGGAGGAGGTTCTACCGTAACATTAGTTTGAATGTTTGTGAAGCTTTGCATTGAAAACTCATTGAAAAGTACCAGGAGCGCAGAATGCTGTAGAAGGTTATCCAATAGTTAGACAGGGAGGGCGAGTGAGAGAGATAGAATGAAAGTAATCAACCAATAGAAGAGGAGATAAACAATGGATGAATTCAAATATAAAGAATGTCTCTGTCTCTTTTTATCACGTGAAAAGAGATATTGGAGTAAAAAGTGCAAATATAGTACAGAATCTTCTACTTGAATGGTTCTATCCATTGTGTAAACAAATATTTTTCTTTATCTGTTGTTGAAGCTCCACAGAGTTGGTACACAAACCATAAATTATTGTCCATTTTTTGATACTTATAAAATCGATTACAGATATCAATCAACGTTCTGTTCTCACAGACTGCGAATTTTTTTAGTGTCTTTGTCACAGATTAAAACTTTTTAATTATCATTACCACAGAGCAGATTCATTCATCGATGTTGTTGACATTTGATGGCACCTATGTTACTTTACGTCATTTTTATTCTGAAGTAAAATAACTGTAAACCGAAACTTAACTTTATTTTTCGTAAATCTTATATGAAATAACACAACAAAAATTTCAATATTTTAATATAGAAATCATACAATTGGTAAAAATCTTGATTACAAATCTTTACATTACGTCTTTATTAGGTTAAATCATGGCGTGATGCGTTTAGGGTCCCTGGGGAACATGGACGTCTTCCTGATATTATCCAGCCCGAGGTATAACATGACGACTCGCTCTAAGCCGATACCACCCCCAGCGTGCGGCGGACAGCCCAGTCTAAATGATTCAATATACGCAGCTATTTTGCTGATGTCTGAAACAAATATAATATAGAGTGAATACAGAGAAAACTTATACCGACCGCTGAAAAAAAAATCCATCTATTTGTTCCGGGTAATCTCTGAAACGGCTGGACCGATTTTAAAGGGACTTTCACTGACAGATAGCTGATGATACAAGGAGTAACATCAGGGTTCCGCGGGAAATTCCGCATGAAATTAAGTATACTTTGTCTTAAAATCTATATAAATTCTCGTGTCGCGGTGTTTGTTACTCCTCCGAAACGGTTGGACAGATTTGTATGAACTTTTGTGTGCATATGGGGTAGGTCTGAGAATCGGCCAAAATCTGTTTTTCATAGGATAACAGAAGGTGAATTTTACTGTTAACTGCTAACTGCAGTGTATTCTAACGCTTGCAACATGAAATTGAATGAACATACATACATATGCTCACGCCTGTATTCCCCTATGGGACTTAAACATAACTGGTGAAATGTGGATGTACTATAAGTACATCTCTATCTAGCATACTATATGGTATTACCAATAGCATGGTGTTTCGCCCTCTCAGTGAGATATTCAGGGTCGTGTATCCGCTGTGCGCCGCTCAAGATCTCTTCCCCTCTCATGAACATGTCATACGAATTGCTGGCTTTCTGAAAACATATCAAATTTGACATTTGTATAAGATTTTATATAGAGAATTGGTGAATGTTCTTTTGTTCTAGTAGTGTTGTGTTTGGTATCAAATGAAAGGGCTTATTACAAATATGTATATACAGGTGTTTGCACACGGCTTAGCTTGAACAATTTCTATAATCACGTAATCTTATCCTATCTCAAATAAATGTTACTACATATTACAATATAAATCACAAAATTTTTACGGCGCGAAACGAACAATAACATGCGCAGTTACCCTCCACTGTTGCAGCTCAGCGCTCATAGCTCGTGACGGGTGTAATCTATATCTTATATATAAAAATTAATCCCCATTTCCCTTGGTCACGCCATCACGCATGAATGACTGGGCTGATTTTAACGGGACTTTCACTGGCAGTTAGCTGACGTTTCAAATAGTGTTTTAAGCTAATTTTATTTTAAAAAAACATAAGAGGACAACCATGTAACTCTACGCGGGTAAAACTGCGGGGTCGAGCTAGTTATATATATATTACCGGGTTGGTAGGGTCAGGCATGGTGTAGAAGGGTCTCACGGCCAGGGGGTACTTGTCCAGTATATAGAAGTCAGTGTCGTACTTGGCCCGCACCAGCCGACCGAGTAACTTCTCGTCCGGAGTCGAGAGATCGTCCTCTTCACCCACTGTCACTCCTGGAATTAACACGAAATACATAATTATAGGGTCTAGACTTTTTAAGCACACATTTATGTCACAGAGACATCAGCTGGGGGTATATGACAATCTATACAGATAAATAAAATTGAAGTGTCTGTTTGTAATTCCAAAATAACAGCTTTTCACTAAATGCATATTAAAGTATACACGCTACTGACACTAAAACACCGAGTTTTAAAATGTTTCTCTGTCTGTCTGTCTGTTTGTTCCGGGTAATCTCTTTTTAATTTTAATTTTTAATAAATAAAAGTAGCCTAAGTTACTCCTTGAAACATCAGCTACACCTGCCAGTGAAAGTCCCGTTAGAATCCGTCCAGCCGTTTCAGCGATTATCCGGAACAAACAGACAGACAAACGGCTGGACGGATTCTAACGGGACTTTCACTGGCAGGTGTAGCTGATGTTTCAAGGAGTAACTTAGGCTACTTTTATTTATTAAAAATATTAGAGTTCCGCGACAATAAGGATGAAACTATATCTACGCGGGTGAAACTGCGGGGCACAGCTAGTTTTATTTAAATTAGATGCATTATAGTTATTTAAATTTAATTTTACAACAAAAATAAGCATTGTCTTATATTCCACATATCATCCAATAGTAACCTTTAGTAACCTCTAACAACTACACTTTACCACAACAATTAATGACAAAAATAATATTTGGTTTTAAATTTCACTTAAGAGCCGTGGTGGTCTTGGGCATTGAGCAGTCACCTGCTGTTATAATCGTGAGGAAACCTGCATATGTCTGAGAAGTAATTCAAAGACGCATATATAGTGCCTGAGACCGCGATAGACTCACCATCTGGGAGTTGTTTAGAGAAAAGTTGTGATTTTGGAATTACAAACAGATTTCAACATTATTTATCAGTATAGATATAATAAAGCACCGTTTTAAACGCGTCTGTCTTTTATAGAATAACATTTGTCGTCTAAATCTTATTTTCCAGGTTATAAGTAATCTCACCAGCTTCTTTGAGCATCTGTATCGCCTGCGGGAACTCCAGCCGGAGAGGAGGGTCCAGGAACTTGAACGGTTCCACTTTGTACTGCTGACCTACTATCGCTATCTCTGCTGCGAATCTGTACAAAGACAAAATAATATTTTTTTAATATAGGCCCTATATTTGAACGACAAAAAGGGAGGAAGAGGAAGACCCAGGCTAACATTTGTAGCAGCGTTTCTCCACTCGCTCATAGATGGCGCTACTCGCTAACAAATGCGAAGTTTGAGTACAAATACACGAGAACCTAAATCGCGCCATAAGAGTTTTCAAGCGCATTGCAGTATATATACAAGTTTCCAACTAGAACAGTTGGAGCCGCGGTTCCCCAGACATGACACCCGCCTGGATGGAAGATCTTCCCTTTGCTGGGGATGAGCATGATCACTCGCTCTCCCCACAGTGGTGACCCCGGCATCTGACGTCTGATATTTATCAGACTAATAATAATAACTCCCCACAACCCCATTAGTGATTCTCACTTGGCCTAGGCCCGTGATTATCAAAAAAAACCGGTTTCTAAAACAGAGAAAAGTTAATAACTTAAAAAAAAATAATAATAATAATAATAAACTTTATTTCATACAAAGAAACTAATATTATAAAGAGGAATTATTTTATTGTTTGTTTGTATTGAATAGGCTCCGAAACTACTGGACCGATCTTGAAAATTCTTTCAGCAATGGATAGCTACGTCATCAGCGAGTAACATAGGGTATATTTTATCCCCGTATTCCCACGGGAACGGGCGCTACGCAGGTGCGACCGCGTGACGTCCGCTAGTTATAATAAAAAATTACATTCTTGTTAAGTCAAGCTAATCTAACATTTTTAAACAAGATCAGATTAAATATTTTTCCATGATATAAAAAAAATATATAGTAAAAAGACAATTATTAAATATAACATTAATTAAGAAAAAAAATCGTATAAAAATCAGGTGATCAGCCACATCGGGTTGAATCAAGTGCCGACCCCAAATACATGGGATAAGTCCAGGGAGATGATGAACATTATTGAAGAAAAAATATCAGTCAGTTTGTGTATGAATCCCTCCAAAACTACATGATTGACCAATACTTTAGTTTGTTCATATAGTTAGGCAGAAAAGTGCATTGAAGTGCAAAGTTTATCAAGGTCGAAGGTGTTTTCATTATCTCCCAAGTGACAACACGATGTGGCTGATCACCATATTTTTTCATGCATTAACTTTTACGTAAAAAATCTGGCTAAAACCAGCTGTCAGACTTCTTTAGGCATCCTACAGACATATAATGATTACTTGTGTCGAGGTGTAAGGTGCGTCGAGGTAAAACGTGCATCGATTTATAGTAAATTGAGGTGAAAAGTGCAATGAGGTGGAATGTACATCGAAGAAAACTGAACTAAGACAGGACTTTGTATAAAGTTTAGTAAATATGAGGTGAAAAGTGCATCGAGGTGTAAAGTGTACATATAGAGGTATACAGTGCAACTCACTGGTCCCTCAGTCCTCGGAACATGTCAGTGAAGGTGCTTCCAATGGTATCAAGGACCTCATGGTAGTGATGTTTGAATGCCATCTCAAGATCGAGGCCCACGAACTCTGTGAGATGGCGGTGCGTGTTCGAATCCTCCGCACGGAACACTGCACCCACCGTGAACACCTAGAAATCACGATGCTAATTTAATATTTATTCAGACAGACTCATGACTACTGAGTATTCAAGGATAGCGCTCGTAGCTCGTGACGGCAACTGTAGCACGGTATAACATAATTTATAAGCTTACTAAGAAAGTAAATAAGAGCCGTGGTGGGCGTGTGATTTGTTTGTAATAGCTTGCTTACGCAAGCGACGCAAGTTCGAATCCCAGCGGGGCCTGTACCAATGAGTTTTTCTAAAAACGTATGTGCAGTGATTTCACACCACGTGCTTTACGGTGAAGGAAAACATCGTGAGGAAACCTGCATATGTCTGAGAAGTAATTCAAAGACGTATATATAGTGGCTGAGACGGCGATAGACTCACCTTCTGTCACGTTGGAACTTAATCATCTTTGGGGAAATGTGGTTGTTGATACCACACCTCTGCTTACCCGTTTAGGCAGCCTTCTGGCGTGAGCTTATTTAAACATATTGAATTGTATTTTTACCTTATCAAAGTCGGCTGCTATAGCCATTTGCTTATAGAGCTGTGGACTCTGGGCGAGGTATGCAGAGGTCTTGAAGTAGGACACTGTGAACACGTTGGCGCCGCCTTCAGACGCCGCCGATATTATCTTGGGAGTGTGAATCTCCACGAAACCTGTAAATATATTTATCCTCATTGTCACGGAACCCCAATATTTTTAATAAATAAAAGTAGCCTAACTACTCCTTGAAACATCAGCTACCAGTGAAAGTCCCGTTAAAATCCGTCTAGCCGTTTCAGAGATTACCCGGAACAAACAGACAGACAGACAGAGAAATTTTTTTAAACTTGATGTTTTAGTGTCAGTAGCGTGTATACTTTCGTATGCATTTAGTGAAAAGCTGTAATTTTGAAATTACAAACAGACACTTCAATTTTATTTATCTGTATAGATTTATTAATATTACTTTATACCTTTCTGGGTTAATATATCCCTGAACAGGCGACAGACCCCAGCCTCGATCCTGAAGATGGCCTGGTTGGCCGGAGTGCGCAGATCCAATACGCGGTTATCGAGCCGAGTGTCTTGTAGTACGCGGATTTTCAGACCTTCCTCGTCCTACAATAAAAAATAAAATTAATTATTAAGTCGTAATTCCCAATAAAGAAAATAATGTCTTGATATGGTCACCTTTGAACGTCAATTACTCGAAAACGGAAGAAGATATTTTTGTCATAATAATTTAATTTGCTTCCTAAAATTATACCCTCTCACATATTTTAACAGCTGTCCTATTTGCCCAGTATTATATATCATTAAACGGGCAATTCTTGTATATCTATACATCTATACAGATAAATAAAATTGAAGTGTCTGTTTGTAATTTCAAAATAACAGCTTTTCACTAAATGCACAATAAAGTATACACGCTATTGACACTGAAAAACCAAGTTTTAAATTTTTCTCTGTCTATCTGTTTGTTCCGGGTAATCTCTGAGTAAGTGCCTGAGACGGCGATGGACTCACCCTCTGTCACGTTGGCAATTAATATTCGGTGAAAAGTTTTGAAAATTACAACACCTCTGCCTACCTCTTCGGGGAATACAGGCGTGAGCATATGGATACAATAATAGACTCACAGTCTCTGGTCTAGCAGCATCCTCGACTTGCAGCGGTAGTTGTGTCCTGGCAGCGGACACGGTCCACAGCTGCCTGGCGGCCAGCTCCACCGCACTCACTGTGCACGACTCCACGGCCACCGCTGTTCTCACTACACTCGCGTATACATCCACTATCGACTCCTTTGGGATACTAGCGACAAAACATCGACATTTAGGGATGGGCTAGAGAAAAAAAATCATATATGGGGTCTAAGGTTGCAATGCGCCCGTTTTTGGCACTGATCATAGGCTGATGGAACACATCAATCTATACATCTATACAGATAAATAAAATTGAAGTGTCTGTTTGTAATTCCAAAATAACAGCTTATCACTAAATTCATATGAAACTTTACTAAACACGGTTAAGATACTAAAACACCAACTTTAAAAAAAATTCTCTGTCTGTTTGTTCCGGGTTATCTCCAAAACGGCTGGACGGATTTTAACTATTAAACTTTTATTAATTAAACATTTAGGTTCCGCGGGGCACAACTAGTATAAAAATAAAATGAAAAAATCATTTACTTTCTATTTATTCGTTTTTATGTTTTTTTTTATAGATACTTTCCTATTGTAAATTTTTGTGGTAAAGTGTAGTAACTCTAACAGGTTACTAAAGGTTCGATGTTTATTTGGTGACTAGCTGTGCCCCGCGGTTTCCCCCCCGTAGACTTAAATACATGGGTGGAACCCTAATGTTTTTTTGAAAAGTAGCCTTAGTTACTCCTTGTAGCATCAGCTACCTGCCAGTGAAAGTCCCGTTAGAATCGGTCCAGCCGTTTCAGAGATTACCCGGAACAAACAGACAGACAGAGAAAAATTGGTTTTTCTTTGTCAGTACTATGTATACTTTCATATGCATTTACATTTAGTGAAATGCAGTAATTTAGAAATTACAAACAGACACTTAAATTTTATTTATCTGTATAGATGTATATACTTACTTGCCAGCAAACTTAACCATCTGTTTGCTGATTGCTCGCTCCTCGCTGACGCAGACCAACAGCTGGACGGTGCTGGAACACTGTCTCAGGACCGCGAAGCACTGCTTGCCTTTCGCACGGGACGTTTGGAGCCGAGCTGGGGAATTATAAACATTATACACTAGCTGACCCGACAGTTGCGTTGCCCTGTCTTAATTATGAGAATGCAGCACATATTCTGTCAATTCTATGTCAAACGTCATAAGGTTACATCAAACAGTTTTTATTGTCCAAAGCGCTAAGGTTGGATTTAAGAAGAAAGAAATAATTTTATATGGTGGTTAAGTATTCTTAAATTTTCTAATTTTTCACCCAATTTTCTTAGTTTTTTCTATCATAAGAACCATCTCCTGACAATAACAAACACAACAAAAAAATTACTATCGATATCGGTCCCGTGATGACGTGACCAAGGGAAATGGGGATTCATTTTTATATATGCTCACGCCTGTGTTCTCCGAAGAGGTAGGCAGAGGTGTTGTAATAACAACTGGAGTTGCCACGAATAGTGATTTGGCCGTATCCGAATACTACAAAAGTGGCCGAATACTTTCCACCGAATATGATTAAGTGCCAATGTGACAGATGGTGAGTCCATCGCTGTCTCAGGCACTATACTTACGTCTTTGAATTACTTCTCAGACATATGCATGTTTCCTTCACCGTAAAGCATGCGGTGTCAATTCACTGTACATAAGTTTTTACAAAAACTCATTGCGTCAAACTTCAAACTTGCGTAGCAGGCGACTGCTCCAACCCTATGGGCTCGGCTTCTGATTGACAGTACCTACATACCACACTACTATCTACTACATAGATAAGTTAATCTTATGAACATGTTAATTTGTCCCGTAATGACCTGTTAGTGCCCCCATGAGTTGCCTAAGCTGACATCTATTCAAATATATCTAAAAATGAATCCCTATTTCCCTTGGTCACACCATCACACATGAACGGCTGGACCGATTTTACCGGGACCTTCACTGGCAGATAGCTGATGTTTCAAGGAGAGACTAAGGCTAATTTTATTTAGAAAACATATTATACTTTGATTAACCATTTGGTCAACAAGGTAGTTAAATATCACAGAACTAACCTCTAACCCATACATCCTGTCCATGAAGCTTCTCGTTCAAGTCCTTGACGTCCACATACACCCTGTCCCGGTGCTCCCCAGTGGACTGGATCAGCTTCATTACACCATAGTGGCCTGCGGAGACGTCTGCCTCCTCCTCTGCTTGGGGTTGAGCTGTTCCAGCCTTTGGGTATGAAATTTTTTAGCATATACTTAATTTCATGGGTGGCTGTTAAAACCTGTTAATTTGGAATTACAAACAGACACTTCAATTTCATAGATTTAAAATCACAAGCTCATGTAGATAATGCCACTACTAGCGCTTTTGTGTTGTTGAAAATATTTATCCATTTGTACACTACTAGCAGTCATCATGGGGCTTCACCCGCGTAGTTTCCGTTCCCGTGGGAGTACGGGGATAAAATATAGCCTATGTTACTTGTGGTACTGATGATGTAGCTATCCATTGCTGAAAGAATTTTCAAGATCAACAAGTAGTGTCGGAGCCTATACAAACAAAAAAATATGTTGTCTTTATAATGTATAGAAAAGTAGTTGAAATAAAACAAACCTTATGTTCAGCTTTCTTCTGTTGTTTTTCAGCTGCCTTCGCAGCTTTCTTGGCAGCCTTCTTGCTGGATGCTGCGTCTCCCTCCGCAGGGGGCTGGGGTTCTGATACTCCCATATTGGTGTCCTATACAAATGTCTCAATCAGTATTCAATATTAAACAATAGAAATGTGTCTAATAATTTGTTCCTTTAATTAATAAGAGCCATGGTGGTAGAGGGGTTTTAGTTGCATGCTACACAAGCGACGCAAGTTAGAATCCCAGCAGCATGCACCAATGAGTTTCTCTGAAATCTAATGTGCAGTGATTGCACACCACATGTTTTACAATAAAGAAAAATATTGTAAAGAAACCTGCATATGTGAAAAGTAATTCAAAGATGTATGTATAGTGTTGGAGACAGTGGTAGACTCACCATCTGTCATATTGGCACATAATAATCTTGTGTGAAAAGTGGTTGTTATTACATTTCTGCCTACTCTTTTCAGGGTATAAAGCTTAAGCATAAGTATGTACATACTTAATTTATTAGGTTCTTAAGTTTTCATACTCCCACAAAGTAATTGAAGAAAATGTTTATGCAATTTGTCACTTGTCAAATAAGTAAGTACTTGAGAGTAATTGAGGGCAAACAAGAGAAAGAATGAGTGTTGGAAACTACTTAGGTATATTGATTTGTTTATTGGTTGGTACATGGTTTTTTTTTTGTCAAATAAACTCAGTAATGTCAGCTGCTCTTTTCAGTGCTCTCACTATCTCTAAATTCTAATATTCGCTATCGTCTACAATGAGGAATAGCCTAGAGTTCTGATAACTTTAACCTCAATTTTGGCACTCGTGACATATCTACCTTGTTTTAGAAAAGCCTAATATCACTGATTAATACATGGATATCCTCACGACATTATCTCATAAATATAGGATGAACTGACACCAGCTTTTTTGGCTTGTGACTGTTGAAACCAAGAGATCAAATATAGGTCACTTTTCTATCCATAAATAACTTATGTACTGTGCCATGGAAATTTCTATGAAAACAGAATTAGGATATGGTTGGTGAAATATATATACCTAAGTATATTGATAACAGTAATAACATTTCGACAACTCACGTAAATACGTTTAACATTTGAAAGGAAAGATAAAATATAATTAGGGCTCCCTGAATACAGTCGTGATTCTAAATATCATAAGCTGGATAATGATGTCACGATTCGCCACAAAACTAGTAATAAAATAACATTTAACACATTGAAATTATATATTTACCGTACCGGTTGCACCATATTTACTGTTTTTTAACACACAAATACAAAATGCTTTCGACTTACCTGGAGAAGTTAAGTAAGTTTACTGATAATGTACCGTTTTGATAAAGCGATACACTACATGAAGAGGTTAATATTTATTTTAAACTTCGATAAAATAGGTTAAGTATGTACTTACGTCCGTTCTTCGTATTTTCGAATTGAATGACGTTTCGTCTCGCTTCGCACCTTTGTCAAGTCTTGTTGTTGACTTAGTTGACGTACGCTCTCTGAATTGCCACTTACCGTTACCAAAGTCATAATATAAAGAACAAAAATTGTAATATGTTTTTTAGATAATTTATGTACTGTGCACTAAACTACTATCGTGTAGTATGACAAGTCTCTGTATATTTATTTATGTATTATATTTTTACGTATGACCAATATATTCCTCGAAAGATACGGTGTACAATTTATTTTACTAGGAATAGGCGAAGTATTAGCAAACAAAAGTTTGCTTTAAATGTATTGAGCATTTATTAGAATAATGTAAGGGCCGGTACAATGAGTAAAACCTTTGTAGAGATAACGTCAGATAATCACACAAAAGGGCCAGTATTTTTGATCGATTGTGTCAGACGTCAGAATAACCAAACAATTTGTCTCAAAACATAAATTTGTCCAAACATAATTTAGAAAATTGGTGTAATGTATAAATTTTTCGTTCAAAATGTCCAAAGAGACCACTGGCCCTGACTTGGTGCGGATCGGGGCGGATAAAAACATTCGTGATTTATTTACATTGTCAAAATGCCAGTTTTCACTTCTAACATACCCGGACTCCTCAAAGTTGGAGACAGGATTGAAATCGGCGGTAAAATCAAGGACAACGCTAGAAAGTAAGTGTGAGACTTCTTAAACTGTACTACGTACATGACCGTTAATAGACAATTTGAAAACGAATACAATAATTCAATTTGAATACTTGACATAGTCCATAGAGTAGACAGAAATACACATCCAGCTTGGTAATCAGATGGTATTATAGGGCGCCATAGCTTGTAATAAACATACGTATGTTCTCACGCCTGTATCCCATGGGGGTAGGCAGAGACCACCGTTCGCCACATGCTACGATCCTTACATACTTCTTTCGCTTTATTCACTTCGCTTGTAATAAAGACTATTCTGGTAAAAATAGCTACTCGTGTAGCTGTAGTGATGTGTATTTAGTATACAGTCTAACATGTATATACTAGGCTATCTATGGCGCGATCTGAGATGGCGCGTAAATGTCTACGGCAGGAAAATGTAACAATCCAATCAACGTGAATTTCTATCCGTGTTTACTTATTTATCCATATATAGCTAACAGACTTTTCATGTAGTCTTCTCGTCCCCTCTCAAAACGGTTACTGTCCCCAGAATGTCAGTGAACCTTTGCGCGCAAGAAGGAGAAGAACCGCGAGACGTGGTTCTCCACTTTGACGTACGCTTCCACAGAGACAACATAATATCTCTGTCTCGAAAAAATGGCGTTTGGATCGGCAGCGGGAACTATGATACCAACTACAATATGTTTGTTCCTGGTTAGTTACACTGCAGCTATTTTTAAAGAATAAAAAAAAAGAAAATCTATGTTTAATGTATACATCTATACAGATAAATAAAATTGAAGTGTCTGTTTGTAATTCCAAAATAACAGCTTTTCCCTAAATGCATATGAAAGTATACACGCTACTGACAATAAAAATAAGTTTTAAATTTTTTCTCTAAGTGTCTGTCCGTCTGTTTGTTCCGGGTAATCTCTGAAACAGCTAGACCGATTTTAATGGGACTGTCGCTGTCAGGTAGCTGATGTTTCAAGGAGTAACTTAGACTACTTTTATTTATTAAAAATATTAGGGCTCCGCGACACTAAGGATGAAACTAAATCTACGCAGGTGAAACCGCGGGGTACAGCTAGTAACATAATATAAGTTCCTAAAGTTATTTCAATTTAGCTCGTCACACACTAGATTATCATCAGAATCCGTGTAGTATTAAATATTCTTGCGAATGTGTTACTGAAGGACCTACAATCCAAAAATCCCATGTTTTTTGTAAAGTTACTTAGTCTTTGTTAATATGTTCTAAAATACGTCCTACTCTTCCAGTCTGATAAAAATACATTCACCCAATTTACTTTTAATTAACCCAATCATGTTTCCCCAGGGACTATATTTCGCATAATATTCGAAGTAAAAGACACGGACGTGATAACAATATACTGTCAGGGAAAATTCCACTCGAACTTCCTGCCCAAAATCCCGTTGTCTATGGCGAGGTATCTTGTCGCGTGGGCAGACGTCGAGAGGATTACACACTGCTACTTTTACTTAGGGACTAAGGTAAATATATTTTAGTTAACACCACCCTAAAAGGTGACACCCTAAAGATCTCTTAAACCTCATGAACTACTGTCTAAATTATTGAATTTCTTAATGATCCTTGTATGATGTCACTAACATGACAGATTCGGCAATACAATAGTTTATAAATGGCGACGCTAGAATGGTCATTCAAAAAATAATAATTATTTTATTTATTGTAACATTTACCTAAGCATATTATCATTGTTTAAAAACTATGGGAAGATCAACCGTCAAATGTCGTGCAGCCATCAGGGCTGCCAGTGTATAAATTGAAGTTACCAATATAAAGATTTCACTCTTGTTGGTCTAGTGGTTGCAAGCGCTACTGCGGAACAAGAACTTCTGGGTTCGGTCCCCGGGTCGGGCAAAGTGTATTGGATTTTTCCATCTGTAATTTCCCAGTAGCAGCCCAGTCTGGATTAGTATCCGGTTAACTTGAACATAAACATAACTGGCGAAATGTGGATATTTATATAATCAAGTCAAAGAATGGGAAGATTAACTGCCAAGATCAGGGCTGCCAGAGCATAAATTAAAATCAACAATATTATGATTTCCCTTACCGTTCCTCAGGCCGTGGGTGGGGATGAGCCTGCAGCAGCTGGTACATACGCGCCGCAGTCACCGCGTCCCACTATGATTGTTGGAGATATTAAACGGTAGTTACATTCACCCGTTGTTCACATGTTTCATTACACACTTATTATAAATTCCAAAATAATTACGAGTTTTAGGCGCGCAATGAAAGTGATGAGTATTACGCATGAGTTCACAAAAAAAAACTGCGCATTCAAGACCAGCGCTCAATACTCGTGACTGTATATAAAAGCATCAAGAGATTTTGTGAATGATAATATTAATGCTTCTAGCAATAAGAGTTGTGGATTCAAAGCATGGATACCTAGCGATGACAGACTCAGCATCTGTCATGTCTTTGACTAGCTTCCCTGCAGCTCCACCTGTGTGGCAGTAAGATTTCGTATACAGACTTTCAACCCCCATTTTATCCCTTTAGGGGTGGAATTTGGGAAAACCCCTTACTAGATACCGTCATTATACTAAGAACACACCCTACAAATTTAATGTCACTAGGACCAGCGGTTTAATCTGTACGATGATCAGTCAGGAAACTGAATTTTGTATGTATAGATTTTTTTATAAATTTATGGTTTGTAACCGGTATTGTATTGTACCTTTTTCAGCCCAAGGGTTCACAAGAAATCATCGCCAGGTTCACCGCAACAGCCATCATCCAACGAAAGTTCTGACGATGAGACCAAAATGAGGCCGAAGGCGGAGGGTAGGGCTGATAGATTTTTCTACGAAACCCTCATGTGCCAACCGCAAGAGCATGCCAAATTTGGCTCCCCTGAATCAATAAAACATAGACGAGACTCTAGTTTAGCTAGAAGTAAAATAGAGTACGCAAGAAAGTATCGTGAATCTGACTCAGAAAAGAATGATAGTGAGGATATGACAGAAGATATTGTTTCCAAAAATCTTGATTCGTCAATGGCCGAGTCGGATGACGTACTTCAAGAGTTGGGGCTGAAGAAGAGAAGTAGACGAGGCAAGTTTGCCCCATTTGCTCAAGTTGTTAATTTTATGGGGAAAAATACGAAAAGAAATTAGTTTTGTGCATCGGTGATAGTGCTTCGTAATTTATTTTGGTAGTTTTTTCATGTATTTGTGTTTTTGGTGGAAGGAGAATTATATGTTATTTTATTATTTTGGCTTTTGGTTTCTAAACAAATTTGCGAAGAAAAATTAAAGCCCCAAGAATATATTACTATATCGAAGTGCCAAACGAATTAGCGGCAAATATTATTTTAAGTAGTAATGTTCTAAAATTTTTACATTAAAAGCAATGTTGCCATACAACAATACATTTTAACAGTATACATATTTGCTACAATATTAACGAATTGCTGTCTGCTCGTGCGTTGCTACATTGAGTAAGAAGAATAGACAAAGAGGTGATTTACCTATAAAAAAAAATTGAGTTGATACCCAAATTTTATTTAGTTTATTCAATTTAGTGCTTATTAAAAAGTATATAATATATTACATAATTACTAGTTTAATTTGACACATACAATTCAACACACTATTTACATAACAAACAAACATTTTACACACTTCGTAAATACTTGAAATTGGTTAATATTTTTACAACGGGCAATATTGCTCAGTCAAATGTAGCCTTTTAGAGTGTTTTTAGCCTAGCATTTTATTGACCTTAGGCTGTATTCAAACGACTATAAAATTTACTTATATTTAAGTTAATACCTAGACATTGCTTTCTTAATTAATACATAATATTAAGTTATTGCAATGTATTACGTTCCAAGGCTATTGGTACTTGGCGTAAACAAACAATACGATTTCGGATTTCGATGACAGCTGTCACAGCGATCATTAAGCTGTCATACATGAACGTCATATCATAGGCGCACTCATGTCACAGATATTTGTAGCCGCGTTTCTCCGCTATATAGATGGCGCTACGCACTAACAAATGCGAAATTTGAGTACAAATATACGAGAACCTAAATCGCGCAATTACAGTTTGCACTAAATATACAAGTTTCCAACTACAATAGTTCGAGCCGGTGTTCCCCAGATATGACACCCTGGCTGGAAGATCTTTCCTTTGCTGGAGATGATCCTGATCACTCGCTCTCCCCACATATTAAAAGTATAATGTTCGGTTTCAAAATACCTTACCATAAACCCTTCAGGCTCGAGCTTCTTAGCTTATTTTACCTTCGTACTCTTATCACACTGTATAACGATTTCCTACGTTTATAGTACTCAGACACCGTACTATAAGTACCCGGTGCGGAGGTCTTCACATATATTTGATTCCTCTTGCATTAGAACAGAATCTTAACACTTCACAAATTCGCAAATCATATCAGCATGACTTTCCTTGACGCCAATGTTCAGTAACTGGGACTTGGTGACCAGAAATAGTGACATCCCATCTATTTCTTGGTCCTGAAGAAGTGACACCGTCTCTGACCAATCATACTTCGCGAGATGCGAAGTTATTTGTTCCACCTGATGAAGAAACCAGCATGATCAGGAATAGCTTAAAAGCATAGACTTTATTTAGTATTTAAGGACCGGGTCTTTTTGGAACCTTGAATTTAAAAACCCCACTTCGCAAACGCGTATGATATCCGATGATGCCGTAGATGTACATCAAAACACAAAAGCGTATTTGCACCTTTTAAATATAAAATTCTTACCGTCCATTTCTTGACCGTAGACTGCTGGAGACTTCCGAAGGGGTTATCTGAAATGACCAAACTCTATAATGACTTATCGTTGAAGTAATATATCATCTACATATATCAGCTCAGCTTATTGGACTAATTTTGCCTAGGCTTGATTGAGAACTTGTTACATATGAATCGTAAACTAAATGTAGGTAAGTATTAAGAAGAATGTGCGTGGAAATGATTAGAAGAAGATACTGAATAAGACTCCGGAGATCAAATTAATCAAACAACTAAGGGAACTTAAGGATAGGAACTCAAAGCGTAATTGAAACATGGTATGGTTTCGGAGTGCCTAGTGCGAGTTTTTCACTGTTTTTCGCTGCCACAAGTCAAATGGTGCCATCCGTGGGCCGTCAGATGGCGCTGTTTCGATTCTTTACAAATCTGCGTCTACACCAACGCCGTGACTTATGACGGTGGCAGTGCAAAACTCGCAGTAAGCCCTCTGAGAATGCGGACGAATTAAGTTAACCTCGCATTACTTACCTATATTTTCTTCTTCAGAAGCATCGTTTTTCTTTTCATTGTTTAGCTGCAGAGTGTGGAACGGTATAACCGGTGCATCAACTTTATCATCATTCGATTCTTCTTTAAGTTCTGTTTCTGTATTCTGCTGTTCTTCAAGATCTTGCGTGTTTCCTTGTACTGGTTTCTCCTTTAATGGTTTTCTTATCTGAAAAAAAAACCCCATTTAGTTTTTCTTTTTTTAAACTGGAGCTATTCTAGTAGCATTATCATCGTCGTATTGTCGGTAGGTATGAGAAACAGCTAAAACGATTTGTTTTAAGAAAGCTTCTACAAAATACAATAGTTACTGAGATTAGATCGAAGTTCGATGGTATATTCCATGACTGACTTTTAAGCTTTCCAACCAATTCATAATTCGAGCTCTCAGCTAGCTAATGTAAAGATAAAATTCTGAGTGCCTTAATCTAGCATCTGTTTATGGAAACATCAGTTTAGTATTCACTGTTTCGTGGATCAGGGTACACTTCTATCTTGTAAGTATTACGAAGAATCATATTTCCTATTTTAGATTACGGTATAGCTAGAATACTTACAGGGAAAGCCATATTTGACTCTTGAATAACAAAGCCATCCAGAACGTGTGTGAGAAGAAATTGTTTTTCATTCTTCATTTCAATTTCGTTTGATTGTTCTTTTTTGGTTTCTATTACAGGTGCGCTAATTTCGTCTTTTATTTTATCCTTTAGGTCTTCTTTCTTATTTTCTGTTCGATTCACTGGTACTTCTGGTTTAACAAAGTCATTAAACTGTTCACTACTCTTATCAGAAACTATTTGTATGACATTCTTAACATCATCCGAAATCCTCTGCATTTTGTTAAAATCATCTAGATTTTGTTGCATATTTTCTATACTGTTGGGTCTCAATTCTTTATCATTTAAAACTCGTCCTCTAGCTTGAATATACACCGTTTTTCTTAATTTGTCATCCACTGTAACATCCTGAGGAACTTCTGGAAGTTTGAATGTTTCTGTTGTATTCATTACAGTTTTTTGTTCTGTTTTTGGTACTACAATTATTTTATTATCACTTGCTTGAGTATTATTGACAACTGGGCTTATTTTAATTTCTGGAGACTTCTTGACTTCTTGAGACTTGATTGGTATTATAATTTGAGGGTTTTGATTTCTTGCATGACGTTTATGTACAGGACTTGTATTAACACCTACATCAATTGACGTCGGAATACTTTTCACGACCATACTGCCATATTTCAAAGTTTCAGGCGTCTTCAAAGCATGCATAGACATTTTCTTTTGTACTTCATCAGGCGATTCACTTTTCCGTTTTCTATTAAACGTATTGCTATCCGTATTGTTGACGTAATAGTTCACTTTTGGCGTCAATTGATTTGGGATTATTTTATTTGGTTGATTGTTTGGTTGGGTCATTGGTGTTTGTGTGACGGTGCTGGTGTAAACTGCTCTATACTGTGGCCTCGGCTGTATTGGTTTGTAATAATTTTGTACGGTCCTAGGAGGTGTTATAACATTAGATTGCGTTATTATGTGTGTGTTATTAGCTACTTCAGTTCTCTCTACCACTTCAGTTTTTATTTGCTGTATTTGAGGCCTCACTCTTGTATTTGGGTTGTATGTTTGGCCAATGTTTTGTTGGACAGGCATGCCAGCATTCATTTGCTGTGCATTCATATTTTGAACAGCATTTGCTTGCACAGGTCTTGTTTGATTCACTGGTCTAACGTTCATGAAAAGTTGCCTCTGTAGTTCTGATTGAGCGTATATTGTATTCTGGTTTCCTACATTCACCATTTGCCTATTGGGGACGAGGATTTGATTTGGCGTCATTTGGTTATTGGTTTGGCCAACGTGTCTTTCTATTTGCATGTTTGAGCCAACATTTGTCATCTGCATCATTTGTATGTTTGGCCTAATTTGTTCCTGATTTTGAATCATTTGTGGCATTTGGTAGTTGGCTATTTGTTGCATGTACAGTTGATTTTGGTCTATATGTTGTTGGACTGAAGGCATAATATTGTTTGGCACTTGATGCACGTATACTATCTGGTTCTGTACTTGTCTGTTCTGGATCCATGGAGGTGTGTTTTGGGGGTTTATTAGTATCGCCTGGTTTGACTGCATGTGTTCGCCTGAAATTTAATAAATCATTAATTACTACATATTATATACTCACGCCTGTATTCCCCGAAAAGGTAGGTAGAGGTGTTGTAATAAAAACATCCACTTTTCACCGAACATGATTAAGTGCCAACGTGACAGAGGGTGAGTCTATCGCCGTCTCAGGCACTATACATACGTCATTGAATTACTTCTCAGACATATGCAGGTTTCCTCACGACGTTTACCGTTCACAAAAAGACGCATGAATATCCAATATCTACATCCACCCTTATAAGGCAGTCAGGACCAACATCAAAAATAAAATTTGCAACTATTTTGTACTGACGTCAGTTTTATTTGTTACTAGCTGTGCCCCGCGGTTTCACCCGCGTAGATTTAGTTTCATCTTGATGGTCGCGGAAACCTAATATTTTTAATAAATAAAAGGTAGTCCTTTCTCAGGGTCTTTCTCAAAGATTGTCTGTGCCAAATTTCATCAAAATCGGTTGAGGTTTAAGCGGGAAAGCGTAACAGACAGACAGAGTTACTTTCGCATTTATAATATTAGTAGGGATTTTATCAAATTATGATGATCAGTCACGTTTGTGTTTTCCTCCCTTCAATCAAATACCTACTCGTCTATATATTTCCTATTGTTATAAACATTGTTATAATACGTCTAATGGTCGATGGTTTGCTCTTCATTTTCCTGTTTGACAAGGATGTAGGTTTTGAATATTGAATAAAGTATCAACTACAGCTTGGTGGTACGTAAGTTGATGTACTTAATGAATACATGATGCCAGCTGAGTTTCTAGTCGGTTCTTCTCAGAAGGCTAGTTTCCGAACCGGTGGTCAATTATGCGACATTCATAAGTGCCTTACCAGGGCCTTAGCTGAATAAATCATGTTCATTTTTACTTAATTGCCGAGTAAGAGCCGAGCTTGACCGATGGCCCTTAAACTTATCATCATCTCCCTGGCCTTATCCCATGTATTTGGGGTCAGCACTTGATTCAACCCGATGTGGCTGATCACCTGTTTTTTATACGAAGCGACTGCCATCTGACCTTCGTAACCAATTTTTCGAGGAAAACCGGCAATCTGTGTTAAACCAGTTGTCAGACTTTCTTAGGCCTCTGACTGACCTGTAACGATCGCTAAAGATGTTAAATTGTCAACCGGGAACGAGGGCTTAACGTGCTCTCCGAGGCACGGAGGGAACTCGGGCGGTCACCCATCCTACTACTGGCTAGGCGTATGGTTGCTTAACTTTGCTGATCGTATCATATGCGCAATAGCAACTGTGCCACGAGCCCCCTCTCTTGGCCTTTAAACTTATATTTATACTTATTAATATTATAAAACTGAGCTGAATAGTTTGTTTGGTTGAACACGCTAAACTCATTAACTACAGTACCCCTATCATGCGTTTGCGACCGCTTTTCTAATCTACACTCGCTAGCGTCTCCAACTATTAGTATGACATATTTTAGTTCTTCACGTCACCGCTTGGAGGCGCTGTACAATTTCTCATACAAATATTCGGCGGAGATGCTAGCAGGTTGGAATTGAACAGACAGCCTAAAATTCATGATTATGAGGCTTCTTACCTGGTTGCATTAGTATCTGAGTTTCGTAGACAAAGCGAACAGGACACAGCACCATTTGCTGGCCCATTGCCTGTTGCTGATTGCTGCAACAATACAATTAAGTGAGTCTTAGTTGAACCATAATTAGTAGCTGCAGTTACAAGTTCAGCCGTATTATTCGTAAGGTTTCTCAGCGTCACACTCGTCGATTGTCAGTTTTAAAGATGCGAAATAGCCACCTACTTAACTATACTTGAATAAACTTACCTCATATTTTGATCCTGCTGACACATTGACTGCTGCATCTGAAACCAAATGATATTATTTGAAAGAAAGAAAATAAATGTCGCAGGTACTTCATTTCATTACATAGTCCACTAGCTGTGCTCCGCGGTTTCACCCGCGCAGATTTAGTTGAATGCTTCAAGTCGCGGAACCCTAATATTTTTAATAAATAAAAGTAGCCTAAGTTACTACTTGAAACATCAGCTTCCTGCCAGTGAAAGTCCCGCTAAAATCGGTCCAGCCGTTTCAAACATTACCCGGAACAAACAGACAGACACAGATAAGTTTTTAAACACTTGGCTTTTCAGTGTCAGTAGTGTGTACACTTTCATATCCATTTAGTGAAAAGCTGTTATTTTGTAATTACAAACAGACATTTCAATTTTATTTATCTGTATAGATATAGATGTATAGATGTATAGATATAGACAAGTATGAATGAACATTCATATTCTGTCATTGAACCGTCCCGAAGTCACAGATGTCTCCTTCAAGGATAATTGATCGGAACGAATCCACTAAGAAAGCATAGTCTTATAAACGTATCTACTTATCTTACTCATATCTAAATATATATAACTCAAAGGTGACTGACTGACTGACATAGTGATCTATCAACGCACAGCCCAAACCACTGGACGGATCGGGCTGAAATTTGGAATGTAGGTACATGTTATGACGTAGGCATCCGCTAAGAAAGGATTTTGATTAATCTACTCCCAAGGGGATAAAATAGGGGAAGAAAGTTTGTATGAAACTAAATTTACGCGAGTGAAACCGCCTGGCACATTGTATTTTTGTTACTCTTTCACGCAATAACTACTGAATGGATTTTGATGAAACTTTACAATAATATAGCTTATATACACAAGAATAACATGGGCTAGTAAAATAAGCCAAATCCTGCGTAGACGGAGTCGTGGGCACCAACTAGTAATATTATAAAATGATAAAATTTGATTACTTGTTTCTTTGCATTGAATAGGCTCCCAACTGAACCAATTTTGAAAATTCTTTCACTTTTAGAAAGATACATTATTACCGAGTAACATAGGCTATATTTTATCACCTTACTCCCACGGAAACGGGAACTATGCGGGCGAAACCGCGTGACGTCCGCTAAGTAGTATCAGAATAATTATGCAGTCCACTGCACTTTTCTTTCCACCTGATCTATCAACGCAACATTCTATCATCCTGGGTTAATATTATGACGTACAAACATACATATGCTCACGCCCTCATCTAGAGGTGTACCTACTTATAGTACACCCACATTTCACCAGTTATGTTTAAGTCCCATGTAATAGAGGGCGAGCCTATTGCCATTAACCGGCCACTAATCCAGACTCCGGGCTGCTACTGGGGAATTACAGATGGAAAACACCAATAACACTTTTCCCGACCGAAGATCAAACCCAGGACCCCGTGTTCCAGAGCAGCATTTGCGATCACTAAACAATCGAGGCAGTAAATATTATTAATGTGAAAGTTACGATATATGTATGTTTGTTACGCAATAACGTAAAAACGGCTCAACAGATTGTAATGAAATTTATAAAACAGATAGTTTATTACATATATTAAAATATAGAATACTATTTTTTCTGTGTAAAGTTGAGTTCTTACTTTAATATAAAAAAAACAAAGTAACACGCTGAGGCAGTGGGCGGTTGCTCCTACTTAAGTATTACATACAAAAATAACTTACATATGTACAAAATAGCGTCATATATATACATTATGCAAGTCATAAAGTCTATTCTAAGTAATAGATAAAGAATATTTGAACTCGCATCAGTAGTTTCGAAGTTATTCCACATATAAAATAACAAAACGTAGTATATAATAACAGTATAGTTAGGCCCCGCCCCACGGCGCTACCCGTATTATGTATAGTATATATGTCAAACCAGGGTATGAGCTATGTCCATTCCAAATTTCATACAAATCCATCCAGCCGTTTGATCGTAAATAATTAACAAAAATGGCAATACTAAAACGTAACACAGAACTGTATTCTCAAATTTGATCTGATGGTGTCTTAAAATCGTTGAATAGTCGATTCTTAAATTCGATTGACGAAACAGTAATAAAGGAAGACCTAAGAAACGATGGATGGATTGTGTGAAAGATGATATGGCTAAGGGAGTGAATACAGATATGACGGCTGATAGAGAGGAATGCGGATGGTTACAAGGGGAGAGGAAGACCTAAGAAACGATGGATGGATTGTGTGACAGATGATATGGCTATTGGAGTGAATACAGATATGACGGCTGATAGAGAGAAATGGAAGAGAAGAACACATTGCGCCGACCACTAATAACATGGGATAAGGGCAGAGGGATGATGATACAGTAAGTAAATTAGGGTTTAAAATAATGCAAACTTTATTTAGAAGAACCGTGGTGGCCTTGGGGTTGGAGCAGCCTGATACGCAAGCGACGCAAGTTCGAATCCCTACAGGGCCTGTACCATTAAGGTTTTCTAGACAACTTATGTGTGATGACTTTAATTAGCTTCCTTCATAAGAGTGCTCCGAATTAGACCTCTATAGAGAAGATTATTAACCTGGTCATGATGGCTCTTCTCTACCGACTCTTCCGCTCACATTGGCTCTATAAATGTCGACGTCCCGAGTATATTATTAATAGGAAAGGTTTGTATGTATGTTTGTAACGAATTGGCTCAAAAATTACAGGACCGATTTAAGAAAATCTTTCACCATTTGAATGCTACATTATCACTGATTAATATAGGCTATATTTTATCCCCGTACTTCCACGGGAACGGGAACTGCGCGAGTGAAACCGCGTGACGTCCGCTAGTATATTATTGAGAGGAAAGGTTTGTATTTATGTTTGTAACGAATTGGCTCACAAAGTACTAGATCGATTTTAAAAATTCTTTTACCATTTGAATGCTACATTTTCACTGATTAATATAGGCTATATTTTATCCCCGTACTTCCACGGGAACGGGAACTACACGGAAACCACGTGACGAATGCTAGTTATGATTAATCTAGCAGGGTGGCAGCACTGCGCTGTCGTTTCAATACTTTGTTGAATTTGGTCAGTGTTACTGATTTACATACATATGCTCATGCCTGTATTTCCCGAAGGGATAGGCAGAGGTGTTGTAATAACAACACACACTTTTCGCCAAAGATGATTAAGTGCCAACGTGACAGATGGTGAGTCCATCGCCGTCTCAGCCACTATACATACGTCTTTGAATTACTTCTCAGACGTATGCAGGTTTCCTTTAGTCAATTAGTTTTAAGTACCGTTCCTTGTATATTAAGGTATTTCTTATTCAATAAATGTTAATGTAAAACGAGCCGTGGTGGCCTCGGGGTTTGAGCAGTCGCCTACTACGCAAGCAATGCAAGTTCGAATCTCAGCGGGGCCAGCACCAAAAGTTTTTCTAAAAAAAAATCTTAAGTGCAGTGCTTTACGGTGAAGGAAAACATCGTGAGCAAAACCTGCATATGTCTGAGAAGTAATACAAAGACATGTTCGGTATATGATATTAGGTGATAAGTGGTTGTGATTACAACATCTCTGCATACCCCTTCGGGGAATACAGGCGTGAGCATAAATGTAAAAAAATTACTAAATACTCATTATGAAGTCGTCAATTATCAACTCTCTTGACTGCTGCAGAGTTTCAAACCGCAACGAAATCGGTCCAGGCTTGTTATTCACTAAGGTTTCTCAGCGTGACACTTGTCGAGTGTCGGTTTTAAGGATACGAAATTGAACCTTATCCTCTATGTATTATGTATCAATTTCCTATGATTGAAACCAACGCTCGTCGTCGAGTTCGACGCTGAGAAACCTTAGTGAATAACAAGCCTGTAGTTTTTTTTAATAGTGATACAGTCAGACACACACAAGCAAACAAAATTTCCATTGGGTCTTCTAAATTATATTTGTTTGAACTAGGAATCGAACCCGCGGCCTCGGCGTCTCAACCCGAACGCTACACCGACCCACTGAGCCATGAGGGCAGCTAAAAGGGCGCCAAATATAAAAAGTTAATTAATAATGTACTTGTTCGAAAGATTTACAACCGGTTTTAATCATCGGTTTCACAAAAAACGTTATTAAATAATAATATCATCTTGAAGGACGATCCCTAATGAATACTTCGTTTGTACCCCAGCCCTTCCTACATAAATCAGTATAAAATTCCATTTATCTCCACCTACATTCTAAATACAACCTTATTACTGAGACATAACGTTCACAACCTAACGCTTAGATATCTACAAAGTATATACACAGCTGATGCAGACAAAATTCAACCTTATTACTGAGTGCTAAGAGTTATAGTAACAGTATTCCTTCTTTGGAAGAATAATAATCCCCTCGTTCCACTGTTATTCCACGAGGCACGGCAGACATTTTATTTTTTGTCGGCTAGTGTTGTGACAGTGTCGATTGTGAGACATCGATGAAACTACACGTGGGATATATCGATATCGATAGTGAGATCTTTTTATGATGTTTATTTGCAAAATAAGGAGAATTTATTAGATATGTTACATAAATATGGTAAAATTATATAATAAAAAAAAAATTATAATATATTATTAAAAGGAGTCCCTGTAGGCAAGGTTCCGAAGATACTGGCAGCATTCCCCCTTTGGATGGCTAAACTAATTCTTTGTCCGAGGTAGCTGCCAGCTCTTCGGTCTCCTGTGATGTAAATAACCTTGTAGTTATTTCTTTAAAAAGCCTAATAGCACTAGGACCCTACGGACCAAGGGTCTCGATACCGTGTTAAGTAGTGAAACGACCCGTAGTTGTAATTGCACTGACACCATTTTATTAAGCATGTAACCACAGGTGAACTGACAAGTCATGACCATCTTGATTCATGCATTGACTAATTACTTTTTACAAAAGACATGCAGCGGTATCTCATAGTGAAACCGTCAGGTGGCGCTAGTGTACATAGATAACATACCGAATGGGATTTTATGAGTCTATGGCGACTATTCAACAGAGTCCCTTAAAGGGTAGGAAATAGTGTAGCGATATCTTGTTCACAGTGCATTTATCCGTGACATAGGGCAGCTGATAACCTTACAATACAAGATAAGACAATAGCAAGTGGCTGTATCGATTAATGAGTGATTTTATAGAAGACTAGCTGTGCACTGCGGTTTCACCCGCGTAGATTTAGATTCATGCTTATTGTCGCGGAACCCTAATATTTGATAAATAAAAGTAGCCTAAGTTACTCCTTGAAACATCACCTACCTACCAGTGAAAGTCCCGTTAAAATCCGTCCAGCCGTTTCAGAGATTACCCGGAACAAACAGACAGACAGTCAGACAGAGAAACATTTTAAAACTTGGTTTTTTAATGTCAGTAGCGTGTATACTTTCATATGCATTTAGTTATAAGCTGTAATTTTTGAATTACAAACAGACACTTCAATTTTATTTATCTGTATGTATGTATGTATAGATAAGGCGTCACGCGAGTAACCCTTCAGGTGGACTGTAGGCTTATTTGTCACCATATACGAGTAGTAATAATGATCGAGTCACTGGGTTAGCTTGGGTTATACAGCTGTCCCGGGGATGTGCCATGGCTAAGTGTGGGGGGACACTGGGGCGATCTATCAGAGTATGCGGAGTCCCCCCTGAGCACTGAGGATGGTCACCGGGGGGGTTTTAGTGCGGTAAAAATCCCACATACCCCGACCTGCCTCTCCCAGGGCGGTCAGGGATCTTTCTAAGGTCTCTCGTCAATAAAAAATAAGTTTTATGATACTGGTCAAAATTATCAGACTACACCGTGAAGCAGTGTATGGGATCTTAAATGGACACTCATTTGACTATCAACATCGTTGTTTATCCAAATAAATTTAAATAACCAATTAAACTATAATACTAATCAACACAACACTAACAAATTATTTAATATAAAAAATAATTAAGACGTTATCGATACATTCCAAAGAAAGAACTAGGTACAGCACTATTACCAAAATATAGAACGCCACGGGGGCACTCCATACCTCGCCGAAGGGCTCTATAAATAAGTCCCTAAGTGCGAGGGAGACGGCATACACAACGCCGCCATATTGTCAGACAGAGATAAAACATGGCGTACTTAAGCATTTTTTTTGTCAACATTCAGAACCCTATTCCCTTGTAAGAAGGGAGTTGTAAAAATGTCATTAACTTAGTCATACATATTTATGGTAAGCTAAATATGTATACACATACACTTCATCTTATGTGTCACATAATACAAAATAATAAACAAAGCATAAAACAGAAATAATAATTGACCAAAAACAAAAAGTACTGGTAACAAAGCAAACGAAAAAAAAAAAGAAAGCTGTCATCGTGGCAAAGAATGGCATCTCATCAAAATGACGACCTGACATTTTCAAAACAGTACCACAAACAAATTTTGAAATTCGAATTAAAAAAAAACAGTGTCGTGTACAAAACGCAATGTTTACACCACGTAGATATTAAATGCTAGCTATTCAACCTAAAATCAAGTTACATTGCATGTCATAACATTCAATAAGAACAAAAACATGTAAGACATCTCACCATGATCGTATCCCACCGATGGCTGCTTGTTACACGTCAAAAATCTATAGAATCGTATCAAAACGTCACGAGTAACACTGCTCCGGACATATTTCGAGACGAAATGGTTGCACGAATGATATAAAAGTCCCGTCCACAGTCGACCCGGCTCCTACCACTAAACCGCAAACGACGGCAGAAATAACGACAGAAATAGTACTGTGCTTCGACAATGTAAGCGTTAACTCGTATCGATTTTACTAGACATGAAATATCTTGGTACAAGCATGCCCTAACCAATGATAATGGATCGAGTATCAGAGCTCCGCATTGGACGGGACGTGTTTCGAAATTCAAACACGTTCTGTGACCCCAATATCTTCTTTTACCCAACCGCGCGCATGAGTAAAATACTTTTCTCTCTTTCTACCACACTTGTAAGTTACATAAGAAAAAACGAAATAGAGCATGCTTTATAAATCAGCTTTAAACGGAAAGGTTAAGCAGTTAATACATTTGTTGTAATACAGTGATTCATTATAAGCTTTACTAGCTGCAGATAAAGATTAGTTTCCCATACGTTCAGTAGATTATTGTGCGGTGACGTCATCAGACCAGAATGGCTGGCGTGGTAAATTATTCATTTAATTAAATTATATTTCACAACGACACTGTATCTAAGCACTTCACTTTATTTTATTTATCTCCGTCATGTAGTATATTATCGATAAATCATGTTTTCTTGATATATTCAAATGTACGCTTAGTATATTCTGTCTTTATAAAAACTGTATTTTATTCTCAATACATTACCTAAGTGCCGACGGAGTTCTATACGTAGATCTAGATACTATATCTGTCACTTGTATTACTTAGTATTGAATGGGACTTACATTTTAGATTCACTTAACGATAAAGTAAATAGAAAGAGAATATGAAAGTCAGTTTTATTCAGGTCGATAAATTATATTCAGGCGTAGTTTCGGATGTCAAATCATTACAAAACGTAATACCATGTCAAAATTGGCTAAGGATATTTTTTTCCCTCGTTCATTGTATCACTTGATAATTAAATATTCATAATTTAGAAGTATTTAATATCTGATACCAGAAATTAACAGTTTAGAAGATAGGAATTCTGTTATTGAGAGTTCTCGTTTGAAGTTCAAATTGCGAAGTTACTTCCAATAAGGAAATCAAATATATTTATTTCCGCACAGACCCAGTAGTTGTATGTTATTAAAAGTATTAGTGTCATGGTGGCAGTGTTTTTCCCGATTTTGCGAGATTTTTACCTGTTCGAACTTTCTTCAAATGCATTTTGGGGATAATTTAAATTTATCTACTAGTACTTACATTGGTAAATAGTAAATATTTCATTAAATACTGGTGGTGGGATTTGAGCAGTTGCCTGCTACTCAAGCGACTCAAGTTCGAATCCCAACGGGGCCCGAACCAATGAGTTTTTCTAAAAACTTATGTGCAGTGATTTCACACCACGTGCTTTACGGTGAAGGAAAACATCGTGAGGAAACCTGCATATGTCTGAAGTAATTCAAAGACGTAGATATGTATAGTGCCTGAGACGGCGATGGACTCACCCTCTGTCACGTTGGCACTTAATCATATTCTTTGAAATGTGTGTGTTGTTATTACAACACCACTGCCTACCCCTTCGGGGAATACAAATTAATTTAGCGATTGTTATATGAATGGCAGTGTTTCTCCTCTTTCGTAATGGAATGGCAGTGGTTGCAGAAACCAGGGTCGAGGACCAAGTTGAAATTTCGACCGAGTGTCAAACCCATGGTCTATTGCGTTTATGCACGAAGTTGCTACACGTACACCGAAACCCATGACCCCCTATAAGTGCCTAGTGCGAGTTTTCTTAAAATCGCCGTCACAGGTCACCGCGTCGACGTAAACGCAGATTTGTATAGGATCGGAACAGCGCCTCTGTGGGCCTAAACATGACACTATTGTGAGCCCATACAAATCTGCGTTTACGTCGACGCGATCACTTGTGACGGCGATTTTCAGAAAACTCGCACTAGGCACTGGTGACCAACCGGATGGAGCACGAAGGTGAGAGCAGTGCCTCTAGTGAGCAAACAAGAACAAAATATAGTTAATTATTTTAAAAATTTCAAACGTAAGGCTTTAAACTTTTATTGTTTATTCTCCTGTATATAATAAAAAAATATTTACGCAGTCCAAATCATTTATTCACATTTTTTTAAACAATTATTAAATTAAAATAATCAACAACAACAATTTTTACAATAATTAGGCAGTATGCGATCACGCTTTAGCTTTAGGCTTCATTTTAGGCGGTTTTATGATTGACCCGATGCTCTTCCGCTTCATCATGGCCGCCTTCTTTTTGGCGGGAGTTTGTACGACCTTCGCCATTTTGTTTTTGGTAACTTTTTCTTTTTTTTCTTCAGGATTCTTGTCCTTTTCTTTTTTCTTAACAATTTTTTCTTTATCGACCTTTTTAGTTTCTTGGTTTTCTGTTTTCTTCGCCGCTTTTACTGGTTTTGGTTTTTTCGTTTTTTCTTCGGTGCTCTTCGGCTTTGTAGGTTTTTCCATAGTTTTTTTTGTTGTTTTGGATTTTTCTTTCTGCTCTGGTTTCTTGGTAGCTTTTTTTTCTGCTTTTTTTACTGCTGCGAGCTTAAAAGACCCAGATGCTCCGACGCCTTTCATTTGAACGATTGTACCGGTTTCCACTCCTGTTTTTATGTTTTTCTTGATGATGTAATTAATTTTATCTGTGTCCACCTTGTGTTTTTCTGTTAAATATTTCTTTATGGCGTACAATGAGACTCCTTTTCTACTTTTAAGTTCAATCAAGGCTTCCGTAATCATTTCTTTAGTGCTTGGTTTTTTAGTTTCGTTAGGATTCTTCAGGATTCCTTCAGAAGGGCTTTTTGGTATTTTCACTTTTTTCTTCGGTAAGGCGGATTTTATTTCAATATCAGAACCGTCGTCGGACATTGTAACTAAGTTGTAATGAACGGGCAAAACACTTGTTATCGTGCGACCAGGCTAAGTGGGTAGCAGCGTTACCTTAAAGACAGCCGGATTAGAAAAAACTGCCAGGCGTTTTTTACGTTTTCCTTAAGTTAGTTTACGAAAAAGTATGGTATGAATAATGTTATGAAGACTTTTGGACGGTCATTGGTGTTTTACAAGTTCCAACCAGGGTCAAAACTGAACAGAAAATATTCTCAATTAATTTTATAGCCTTCCCGGTAGTAGTTTACCTGTTATAAAAAATATAGCTTCCGACCATTACACCAACGGGTGTTCGCAAGCGCTAAATACTGGGGAACCTGGGGAACATGGTCCTGGGTTCGATCACCGCGTCGGCCAGTATTATTGGGTTTACCTTCCTTATATTTCCCCAGTAGCAGCCCAGAGTGTCACTTAATTTCAGTCCAGAATCTTCGTATTTTTTAACAAATTTCCAAAACAGGTCTCTTTAGGCTAAATAGGCGTTATTACGTACCTACCTTCGCGCAAAAAAGTTGATTAACGTCCCGACTATGCTACCGCCGACGCTTGGCTCGGACCTAGGACGGTCTAGTGTCACTTATAAAGTTGACAAAATACATAAATAGTCGGTAAATCAGCTGGAGGCGCTTCGGTCTCACCCTTTTTAAAATGATAATGAAAATGATTTATTCAGTTTAGGCTCTGGTAAGGCACTTATGAATGTCGAAGAATTTACCATCGGTTTTGTCCGGTTAAGCAGTGGAGGTAACTCGTACTATCAACTGCGAGAGACCATAACCAAAAAAATAATAATTAAGTAGTTTTTGGTAGCCCTTCCGCTGCCCCGCCGACGATTGGTGTAGTCATACCGGATTTTAAACGTAAAGAAATTATTCGATAACTCCTTGAAAGGATTTGGAAAATGTTGTGTAATTACAGTGTGCTGAAAAGAGGCTCCACCGTGAGCTCTCATTGATATAAATGAACAAAAATCTAAAAAAATAAATAAAATGTCGAAGTACTGAAATATTTATCAAATGATATTTTCGCTCGTTTTTATGGACGTAATTAAGAAATGTATGGTACGGAACCCTTCGTGCGCGAGTCCGACTGGCACTTGGTCGGGTTTTTTAATTATTATTCTTATACTAGCTGTGCCCCACAATTTCACCCGCGTAGATAAAAGTAGTTAATGAATAATAGTTTAATAAATTAAAGTAGCCTAAGTTACTCCTTGAAACATCAGCTACCTGCCAGTGAAAGTCCAGTTAAAATCGGTCCAGCCGTTTCAGAGATTACCCGGAACAAACAGACAGACAGATGGACAGACAGACAGAAAAAAGGTTTAAAACTTGATTTTTCAATGTCGGTAGCGAGTATACTATCATATGAATTTAATGAAAAGCTGTTATTTTGGAATTACAAACAGACATTTTATTTACTTATCTGTATGGATATATGTATTCTGATAATATTTTCAATATTGTGAGGAATTTATTTGAGTTGGTATAAAATATAATCCTAAGTACTTATGATATGAATAGTATTGTAATTTAAGTATAATTATTTATTCTGTAATGAAAATGTACCAAATGCCAGATGAGTTTCTTGCCGGTTCTTCTCAGAAGGCTAAGTTTCCAAACCGGTGGTAAATTCTTTGACGTTCATAAGTCTTACCAGGGCCTAAACATAATTGCCAATAATTTTTACTTTAATCACCACGCGAGTGAAGTCTTTGGTGAAACATTTTAGTAATGGGAACAAAAAGACTTACCTTAATTATTTAAATCTCAGGATATTTCACGGGTTTGAGACCTTTTCTTGTAGTTAAATAAGAACTCACTTAAAAGGGCCTGTATACAAAGTAACATTATCCTTCGATAATAGATACGATACAAATTGACATAAATCAGTCACGTGACATATGTCATTCCCGTACATTTTGTATCGTTTCTACTAGCAAAGCGTGAGGATAATGTTACTTTGTCTACAGGCCCTGAAATGACATATGTCACGTGACTGATTTATGTCATTACCATACATTTTGTATCGTTTCTATTAGCGCAAGCGCGAGAGAATGTTACTTTGTCTAGGGCTACAGTTCACGTTGTGTTCAATATGATCAAGAGTAATTTTATAACGCAAATGAGGGTAGTTTGGTAATTATTTACTTGTTTTTCTTTGGAAGGCTCTGATTGGTTTTTAAAAGTAAACTTGTACGTGAGGTCACTATTTGTAAAAAAAATATTTTCTATTCTCGTTCAGTATTACCTTCTAAATTGATATTTAAGACTATATTCTTTTGCTGACTGAGTTCTCTAAGATCTAAATCCGTTAATGTACATATGCTCACGCCTGTATTCCCCGAAGGGGTAGGCAGAAGTGTACTTATAGTACCCCCACATTTCACCAGTTATGTTTAAGTCCCATGTAATAGAGGACGAGCCTATTGCCATTAACCGGCCACTAATACAGACTGCGGGCTGCTACTGGGACAGTACAGATGGAAAAAACTGTTGAAAATGTTGTCCAACCAACCCGAGGATCGAACCCTGGACCTCGTGTTACACGATAGCACTTGCGATCACTAGACTAACGACGCCGTATATCTATACATCTGTACAGATAAATAAAATTGAAGTGTCTGTTTGTAATTCCAAAATAACAGCTGTGCACTAAATGTATATGAAAGTAAACACGCTACTGACACTAAAAAACCAAGTCGTAACATTTTTCTCTGTCTGTTTGTTCCGGGTAATCTCTGAAACGGCTGGACGGATTTTAACGGGACTTTCACTGACAGGTAGCTGATGTTTCAAGGACTACTTTTATTTATTAAAAATATTAGGGTTCCGCGACAATAAGGAAGAAACTAAAACTACGCGGATGAAACCGCGGGGCACAGCTAGTTTATAAATAAAAATAAATATTGGGATGTTACGTTCCGATATTCAGAACGGTTATGTAAAAGTGAAAGAATTTGACCAACTCAAATTTTGCAAGTTAGTGTTGTTGGTATTTTGTTTGCATATTTTAAACTAGCTGTGCCCCGCGGTTTCACCCGCGTAGATTAGTTTCATCCTTATTGTCGCGGAACCCTAATATTTTTGATAAATAAAAGTAGCCTAAGTTACTCCTTGAAACATCAGCTACCTGTCAGTGAAAGTCCCGTTAAAATCCGTCCAGCCGTTTCAGAGATTACCCGGAACAAACAGACAGACAGACAGACAGACAGACAGAGAAAAATTTTAAAACTTGGTTTTCAGTGTCAGTAGCGTGTATACTTTCATATGCATTTAGTGAAAAACTGTTATTTTGCAGTTACAAACAGACACTTCAATTTTATTTATCTGTATAGATGTACCTTCTTTTAAAAATATATGCTTCCGACATTCCAGAAGACTAATAATTCACCGAATAAGCAGAGGTGTTATAATAACAACACCCACTTTTCACACAAGATGATTAAGTGCCAACGTGACAGAGGGTGAGTCTATCACCGTCTCAGGCACTATACATACGTCTTTGAATCACTTCTCAGACATATGCAGGTTTCCTCACGATGTTTTCCTTCACCGTAAAGCACAATACAAGCATGTGTCATTTAGTTTTTTTAGGGTTGTAAGTAAAACTAGGAAAAAATATAAAATCTTTTTTATTTGTTATAAACTTATAAGTGAATTAATTATCATTTACAGTTGGATATAAATCATAAAGAACCATAGAAAAGATTCAATTCAAGAGTCAATTTTATTGTAAAATATATGAAAAAATACATTATTATAATTGAATATATTATTAACTAGCTGTGCCCCGCGGTTTCACCCACGTAGATTTTAATTTCATGGTTGCCCGCAGATCCCTAATGTTTTAAAAAAATCTAAGTAGCCTAATTTACTCTTTGTAACATTAGCTATCCGTCAGTGAAAGTCCCGCTAAAATCCGTCCAGCCGTTTCGGAGATTACACGGAACAAACAGACAGACAGACAGACAGACGGACAGACAGACAGAGAAAAAATTTAAAAATTGCTTTATCTATGTCAGGACCATGTATACTTTCATATGCATTTAGTAAAAAGCTGTTATTTTGGAATTACAAACAGACACTTCAATTTTATTTATCTGTATAGATTTATAGTCCTAATAAAAAGTGAAATAATATTTAAACAAAATATACAATAAAATTTCTTTCAACTGTATTTGAATAAGCATTAAATATAAAAAAATAATAACTACATACATTTTATACAAGAAATGCGTACATAACTTAATTTATCTTACGAGACATGGTCAATATCTTAAACATATTAGCTGTAAAGCTTACACTATAGTGAAAATATCTGTCAGGACATAACGATCTTATTAAACAGGTGTCGAAGAAAAAGGAACAGTTGTCTTCTAGAAGTTGTAGAGTTTTATGTATATATCACTGTATTGAAATCGTAAAATATCTAGCTCCAACGATAACGTAGTTATAGGCTATGGTTGCTAAGGGCCGAAGAGCTCGCGGCCTTAAGCGATTGAATGAACGCGCGCCCGCGTTTACCTACATTACGTACGCGGTCATTGAACTTGTTAAATTAAGGGGAAGGTTAATGGTTTCGAAAAATGGTTTTATGGGATTATTTCAGGATTTATTAGTGGTAGAAAAAAAAAAAAGCGTAGTTAGATTTCACTTGAATAACTCTACGTTACAGCAGAGTTTTCAAGAGCGGTCAAAGTGATACAATTATATAGGCCTCGTCACTACTTATAAGCGCTCAGCGAAAATAATGAGGAATATTGCACATGTATTTTATTCACGTCGCACCATACAAACAGGCAGAGACACACTCATAACATAACTATTTCAAGGTCAGCGCTCATTAATGGTGACGGGACCTATATTTAGTTTATGTTTACATTGTAGGCGGAATTAGCATACTGAATACATACATTGTCATGAGTGTCTATTTCTGGAATTGGCGTATGAACGAATCCCGTGAAAATTCCGGGACGCAGCTTTACCGTGAAAATCTCGGGATATAGGTGTTCTGTGAAAATCTCGGAAAATTTCCTAAAATAGCTATCCCGTGACGATCCCGGCAAATAGCTATCCCGTGAAAATCTCCGATAATAGCTGTCCCGTGCAAATCTCGTAAAAATAGTTATCCCGTGGAAATCCCGGGAAATTACTATCCCGGTATTTTCACGGGATTCGTACAAGCAAAGGCATATAATTGGACAATAATAACATAAATAACTTACAGTATACATTTAAATCTAAATTATAAAATGCTTTAGTTTACATTGTATTGGTACAAATTATTCATTCACTCATTCATTCGGTCTTTGGATCAGTCGTTCATTCACCTACCCAAAAATTAAAAAAAACATCGTGAGGAAATCTGCATAAGTTCTCAGACATATGCAGGTTTCATCACGATGTTTTCCTTCACCGTAAAGCACGTGGTGTGAAATGACTGCACATAAGTTTTTAGGAAAACTCATAGGTGAAAAACCCGCTGGGATTCATATTAATCGGTGATAATGTAGCATTCAAATGGTGAAAGAATTTTTAAAATCGGTCTAGTTCTTTTCGAGCCAATTCTTTACAAATGTTTCCTTTATAATATTATAATAATATTAGTCAAGCTATACACTTTGCGGCTTAAGCCTCGGCCGAATCTCGGCTCGGACTCGGCACAGTCAAGCGTGAGTCATCCATACATTTCAATTTAATAATTCTAGAACTTGCCAGCCGATCTCGCTTGAGCAACGAACTTCCTAACATGCACTATATACTCCAACATGACTGTAGCGAAGGCTGCGTCCAACACGAATTGAGGTATTTTGCCTGAAATTAGAGATAAAATACTTTATAATCTATACAGATAAATAGAATTGAAGTGTTTGTTTGTAATTACAAAATAACAGCTTTTCACTAAATGCATATGAAAATGAGAATGAAAATGATTTATTCAGTTTAGGCCCTGGTAAGGCACTTATGAATGTCGAGGAATTCACCACCGGTTCGGAAACTAGCCTTCTGAGAAGAACCGGCAACTCAGCTGGCATCATGTACATTTCATTACATGCATATGAAAGTATACACGCTAATGACACTAAAAAACCAGGTTTTAAATTTTTTCTGTCTGTCTGTTTGCTCCGGGTAATCACTGCAACGGCCCAGATTTTAACGGGACTTTCACTGACGGATAGCTAATGTTACAAGGATTGACTTAGGCTACTTTTATTTATTAAAAATATTAGGGTTCCGCGACATGAAGTATGAAACTAAATTTACGCGGGTGAAACCGCTAGTATTATTATAATGTACCTTTAAGGTCGCAGCACATGAGCCACTGAAAGGTGGTGTGCTGTTCGATCTTCCCGCTGGGGAGGTGCACGCTGCGGGGACGCATGTACCAACAACCCACCTTATTCTGGCCTCTGGGGACACAAGAGAGAAACAATTATTAATTTTGGCGACGCATTTATACATCTATACAGATAAATAAAATTGAAGTGTCTGTTTGTAATTCCAAATCACTAAATACTTACGTATAGACGATACTGACATGAAAAAAAAACAATTTTCAAAAGAATCTGTCTGTCTGTTTGTTCTAGCTAATCTCAGAAACGGGTGGACCGATTTTAACCGGACTTACACTGGCAGATAGCTGATGTTTTATAGAGTAATGTAAGCTACTTTTATTTTAGAAAAAGTGCTTATTATTAAACCTACGCGGGTAAAACCGCGGGGCACAGTTAGTATCTCACGCAAATACTGATAAATTTTATTTATGTGAATAGATAAGTAGGCGGGCCCGCTACATATATGGAAAACCCGAATAAAATCAGGAAAAGAAATAACACAACACATACATATGCTCACGCCTGTATTCTCCCAAGGGGTAGGCAGAGGTGTTGTAATAACAACACCCGCTTTTCACACAAGGTGATTAAGTGCCAACGTGGCAGACGGTGAGTCCATCGCCGTCTCAGGCACTATACATACGTCTTTGAATTACTTCTCAGACATATGCAGGTTTCCTCACGATGTTTTCCTTCTCCGTAAAGCACGTGGTGTGAAATCACTGTAGGTAAGTTTTTAGAACTCATTGGTACAGGCCCCGCTGGGATTGCCTAGTGCGAGTTTTTCACTGCGTCACAAGTCACCGCGTCAAAGTAAACGCAGATTTGTATGGGATCGGAACAGCGCCTCTGTCGGCCTGAACATGACACTATTGTGAGCCCATACTAATCTGCGTTTACGTCGACGCCGTGACTTGTGACGGCGATTTTAACAAAACTCGCACTAGGCACTCTGACCTCAAGGCCACCACAGCTCACAAATAACACAATGTGATTTGATAATCGATTGCAATCTAAATTAATTACATTATGCAATATTTCCGGGTCATTAATCATATGTAATCAATACAGATAAATAAAATTGAAGTGCCTGTTTGTGATTCCAAAATAACAGCTTTTCACTAAATGCATATGAAAGTATACACGCTACTGACACTAAAAAACCATGTTTAAATTTTTTTCTCTGTCTGTCTGTTTGTTTCGGTTAATCTCTGACACAGCTCCAACGATTTTCATGAAATTTTGTATGTAGGGCAAAAAAAATAGTTTTTCAATACATGTTTTCATGCACTGAAAAACTAATAAAATATCAGTACAATACGACAGTAAATTTCGCCGACAACTGTCAAGATACAAGAATTGCTCTTTTAAAGGTATAAGATGATGAAAAAAATATAACTAATAAACTTGTTAATAGCAATCTTTATTATATAAGTATATTGTATTTTCTATTAATGTAATTTGTCTGTTAACCTTCTCAAAAAATAAATAAATATATACATATATAACTAACCTGACCAAATCCCTGTGCGGTGGGTATCCTGGCACGGCCACGCTGACCCCACTGGAGATATATGCGTGTGGCGCCTCGCTGGTGTCCTCGGCACCATCTCTGGCGACGGCGGCGGTGCGCCGAAGGATCACGAAGTCCCTGGGCGCTATGATACCGCGACCGCCACCCGCAGTCACTTGATATGATAAATCCACACCTGGACCTATTTCCTATACGAATAACTCATATTTATTACTAGCGTGTCTAAGTTGCTCCTTGAAACATCTGCGAGTGAAAGTCCCGTTAAAATCGGTCCAGCCGTTTCAGAGAGAACAAACAAACAGACAGACAGACAGAGAAAATTTATAAACTTGGTTTTTTAGTGTCTGTAGCGTGTATACTTTCATATGCATTTAGTGAAAAGCTGTTATTTTGGAATAACAAACAGACACTTCAATTTTATTTATCTGTATAGATTATAAATGGTTAGATACCTTAATGAGTTCACTCTTCAGTATGGTGGGGTTCCACTCAGGCAGCCTGGTCAGGTTGTCTCTGAACTCCTCGAACAGGAACTTGGCCGGACACTCCACTATACCCTGAAACATGGCATTATTACATCTATTACAAAGCAAGGATTGAAGGAGAGGGGATATCTGAAGTTTAAGTCTAAGATTTCACATACAAACTTACATAACCCAATTTCCTAGAGGAGCTCGTGGCACAGTTGCTATTGCGCATATCATTCAATCAGCGAAGTTAAGCAACCATACGCCTAGCCAGTAGTTGGATGGGTGACCGCCCGAGTTCCCTCCGTGCCTCGGAGAGCACGTTAAGCCGTCGGTCCCGGTTGCCAACTTAACATCTTTGGCAATCGTTACAGGTCAGTCAGAGGCCTAAGAGAGTCTGACAACTGGTTTAGCCCAGATTGCCGATTTTCCTCGAAAAACAGGGGTTGCGAAGGTCAGATGGCAGTCGCTTCGTATAAAAATCAGGTGATCAGCCACATCGGGTTGAATCAAGTGCCGACCCCAAATACATGGGATAAGGCCAGGGAGATGATGATAACCTAATTGCCTAACTTCACACCACGTGCAGGTAAAACATCGTGAGGAAACCTGCATATGTCTGAGAAGTAATTCAAAGACGTATGTATAGTGCCTGAGACGGCAATAGACTCACCATCTGTCAAGTTGGCACTTAATCATCTTGTGTGAAAAGTGGGTGTTGGTCTTACAACACCTCTGATTACCCCTTCTGAGATGGCGTGAGCATAATATATATATTACAAAGAACTAGGCGATGTTTAGTATTAAGGTGGTATGACTCACAGTAAACCGGTAGACCTTCCCGAAGGCTTCGGTCCTGGTGGACTCGACCACGTCTCCCCTCTGCCCCCTCTTCTCCACGGTCCAGTTGGGCAGGTTCACTATACGCCACGCGTCGTGCATACTCTCGTCTGCTAGCGATTTGTACTCGTCTATCTGTTGGACAAAAGTATAACATTCAAAATATCTTTATTTGATTCAATATTCTATACTAATATTATAAAGAGGTTTGTATGTACGTTTGTAACGAATTGGAGCAAAAAGTACTGGACAGATTTTAATAATTCTTTCACTATTTGAATGTTACATTATCAGGTCAATGCGTCATTACAGGTAGAAGCGTTGTAATAATAACACCCGCTTTTCACACAAGATGATTGAGTTCCAACGTGACAGATGGTGAGTCTATCGCCATCTCAGGCACTATACGTATTCGTCTTTGAATAACATATAAGATATATGCAGGTTTCCTCACGAACATTTGAGTTTGAAATAAACAAAACCATACGGAAAAGACGTTCGATTTTCGTTCGTTTGCGAAGAAAATTGCATGGTAAAGTTATGGCGAAGTTTATATGAAATTAATTAATTTAATTTAGAACTTATTTGTAACTAAACTTGAAGCGAATATTCTCTTCTATTCTATTCGTTTTTGGAAAAAGACAGTACCCCCCAGAGCCTGCAAACAAAGTAACATTAACCTCACGCTTCGCTAGTAGAAACGATACAAAATGTACGGGAATGACATATGTCACGTGACTGATTTATGACATATCCATATATTTTGTACCTACATACACATGCTCACGCCTGTATCCCATGGTGTAGGCAGAGGCCACCGTTTGCCACAAGATACCTACTAATAATAAAAATACATTTTGTATCGTTTCTATTAGCGCAAGCGCGAGATAATGTTACTTTGTCTAAGGCCACAGGCAATGGATAACGGATGTTTTTTTTTTATTCCCTGCCACTTACACTAAGCCATTCAGCCTTGAATTCCTGTTTGCCGAAGTCCCTGTTGAATACGATCTTCATCCAACTGGCCACAGTGCCGCCTATTCTACTCAAATGACTTTCATATTCGTCCGTGCTTGCATTTTCTAATTCGTCCATTTGTTTTACAATCTCATCTTCGTTTAACGTTGGCGGCAAAGCGGACGCCATTTTGTTTTATAACTTTAAGGTTATGTCACTGTCACTTCTTTTAACACTTTGTTTTATTTGGTTTTTGTTAGGAAAAGGCTGTGAAAATACTGAAGCGATTCGATAATTTAATACTAAAATAGGCCTTTGGGGTGAGAGCCAAAGCAGAAAGCTATTACAGTTGAATAGATGTCAGCTTAGGCAACTCACAGGGGCACTAACAGGTCATTATGGGACAAAAGAACATCTTCATAAGATGAACCTATCTAATGATGTGGTATGTAGGTACTGTCAATCAGAAGCCGAAACCATGAGTCACCTAATATGCAATTGCGATGCACTGGCCAAATGGCGAATGGACCTACTGGGTAAGGCGTATCCGAAACCAGAGGACTATAAGCTCTTCCCCATGGGCAAGATCTGCCGGCTTGTTCAGGGAGTATTTGAGGAGTCAGGTACGTAGAGCATAAGGGCAACGGCGGCCCAAAAGATCCCAAGGGTCGACGGGCTTTCGGGTAACCGGACCCAATAATGCCACAACAAGATAATACTAAAATATCACTGAGTTACAAGGGCTATATTGTTTATGGATTAAGTTCCAAACAAAATGCGAGCGGAAGCAGGTAAAGAATTAAAAAAAAATGTGTTTTTAATAATTGTTTTTTTTTTAAATATATTACCTTCTGCCCTGCTACATTGACTTTTATACATCAACTTAAAAAAATATCGGCCTGTCTATACATATATTTGTTCTGGTTAATATCTAAAACGGCTAGTCCGATTTTAACAGGGCTTTCACTGAAAGACAGCTGATTTAACAAGGAGTAGCTTAGGCTACAATTTAAAAAAATAGGCTTCCGTGAAAATAGCCACCGGTGAAACCGCGGGGCACAGCTAACGTAATATATATTCGCTACAAAGCTTAATCGGGAGTCTTATCAATGCAGTGTGCCAAATGTTTTATCTGCGTTGTAGATAAGATTTATTATTAGTAGATACTATCTGTGCCATGCGGTTTCACCCGCGTAGACTTAATAAAAGTAGCCTAAGTTACTCCTTGAAACATCATCCCGTTTATATCGGTCCAGCCGTTTTTGAGATTAGCCGGAATAAAAACACGGCCAGACAGACAGAGAAAAAGTTTAATAATTGTTATTTCATATATGTATCGTACATACTTTCATATGCATTTAGTGAAAAGCTGTTTATTTGGAATTATAAACAGACACTTTAATTTTACTTATCTACTAGCTGTGCCCCGCGGTTTCACCCGTGTAGATTTAGTTTGATCCTTATTGTCGCGGAACCCTAATATTTTTAATAAATAAAAGTAGCCTAAGTTACTCCTTGAAACATCAGCTACCTGCCAGTGAAAGTCCCGTTATAATCCGTAAAGCCCGGAACAAACAGACAGACGAACAGAAAGAGAAAAATTTTAAACTTGGTTGTAAGTGTCAGTAGCGCGTATACTTTCATATGCATTTAGTGAAAAGCTGTTTATTAGGAATTACAAACAGACACTTTAATTTTATTTATGTATATATAGATGTAGATATCACGCCATCACAACGTAAACTAATCTACGTAATCTATAGATAGCCGCATATCGACGTGAAAGGCAAAAATTACCAAGGGACATATTAATATACCTATAAGGCAAAAAGCATTAGGTCTAAAACGGCCACTTTGGGAGAATCATAATGTGATCCGAATATGATTCAGGAATGATTCATATTTCGCAATTCACCTGTTGACACTTTCCTATGAAGATTCCTAAAATGTTCCACAAGATATGAATTGCTTTTGTGAAAAATAACAGAACCATAATCCATCTACAATTATTGTAATCATTCGTGAATCTATACATCTATACAGATAAATAAAATTGAAGTGTCTGTTTGTAATTCCAAAATTACAGCTTTTCACTAAATGCATATGAAAGTATACACGCTACTGACACAAAAAAAACAAGTTTTATAATTTTTCTCTGTCTGTCTGTCTGTTTGTTCCGGGTAATCTCTGAAACGGCTGGAACGATTTTAACGGAACTCACTGGCAGGTAGCTGATGTTTCAAGGAGTAACTTAGGCTACTTTTATTTATCAAAAATATTAGGGTTCCGCGACAATAAGGATGAAACTAAATCTACGCGAGTGAAACCGCGGGGCACAGCTAGTCATAAATATGAGTTGTACTTAAGTGACCATTGTGTAATTTCGGTGATGAATCGTATTCGGATCACGTTATGATTCTCCCAAAGTGGCCTTTTTAGACCTACAGCAGTCCGAAGTGAATGGCGCCGATTTGTTCAGCCATTACCAATTCTGACATTACGACCACGACAGCTCTGCCAAGAGTGTAACGATTGAGAAGAAGAAGGCAATTTGACACCAGTAGCCCTAGACAAAGTAACGTTCTCTCGCGCTTGCGCTAATAGAAACGATACAAAATGTATGGCAATGACATAAATGAGTCACGTGACATATGTCATTTCCGTACATTTTGTATCGTTTCTACTAGCGAAGCGTGAGGATAATGTTACTTTGTCTACAGGCCCTGAGTATTTTGGAGGTTTCTTTATGGAAAAAATGTAATTTGTATATTAAGTATATATACTTATGGTATTTACGTAACAATTCATTTGTATATTTTTGAACTGTATGTTCGTTTCTTTTAACCTCTGATTATCCGAACAGCTAGACCAATTTTGACGGGACTTTCACTATCAGATAGTCGACATTATAAGAAGAAATACCCCTTATCTTTATTTGAAAACCATAAATTGAAACGCGAGAGAAACCATGCCACAGCGCTAGTATTATCTATAAATCGGACTTTAACTCCTGACACGCGAGAACACAAAAAACAAATAATCAGCTGGCATTATGATTAATTCGACAAAAGATTTAATCTTATTATTATTAAGTCTCTTATCAATAAAATGCCCACAAATATTGAATTCATTCATAAATAAAGATTTGTATCACATAATCAAACGATTTTAAACCTTAACACCACGAAAATATAACACAAAACTCAGTTGACGACGTTATCGCGACCGTACGCGCGCGCATTCTAAACCAAACTGACTGGTTTCATTCCATCCGCGTCTTATAAATAATGTATGATAATCAGTGTACACTTCCTTGCAAATAAACTGTGTTGCGTTATATTAATTTATCGTATGAATGTGGTAGTAAGGGCGTACTAATATTGCAAACTTTTATGTCTAGCTGTGCTTAGTGGCTTTACAAGAGTAGGACAGAACAATTAAAACTATTATTGCGTAATATTTTTATTCTAAAATAATAAAAGTATAACCATTTCAGATATTGGCCGAAAAAACAGACAATCAGATGACAGATAGATAGTGTTTTTTTTATATAATATGCGTTCATATATGACCATTTGAAAGTACGTTGTTAAAAGTGTAATCATATAAAGATAATTTGATTAAATAGACAGACAAACAGACATGGGCCACCTGCTATCCCGAGATCGATATTATTATTCTACAATCCAACCACTTTATTTCAATTCGTTACGCTCACTCAGAAATATATTATTTTTATTTTCGAATTCTTTTAGGATTTCAAAAAGATTATCTTAACTAGATTTCACGACAGCTATTTAAGTACCAAATCATGTAACGTTCATATGCCTTTGGTAAAAAGCTGTTAATTTAGAATAACAAACAGACACTTCAATTTTATTAATGTGTATAAGTTTATAATCTTATCTACAAGTCTATGCAATGACACGCTCTTGTAATTGGTAATCCCTTATACGACATTTGGAATATAAGGAAATTCACTTTTCACTATCATTGCACACTACATAAAGGAATCTAATTATTTAATCTTATCAATAAACCTAATAAAAATGGAAAGGTCAACAAAACAATAACCCAGTAACTTTGAAAGCTGATCAATTTGACATTGACATTCTCTAACAATGCTTCTCGGGTCACAATATAGATGGCGCTAGGCGCTATTTATTAATTTAAAACTTCCTGCTTTACATTAAATGCACAGACGGACTTAATGCCATAGGCAATCAAACCGGCCGAGCCACTAGCCTTAAACACGTCCCTAAATAATACAACTAAGATCCAGCTCTCTAGCTCATCCCCCAGCGACGCCCTAAGCCGAGGTCCGAGCCCCGCACCGCCCTTAGCTGTGTTGCTTAGTATTTAAGTTTAAGCTCGGCTGCAGGCCCTTGGGTCTCGCCCTATAGTCCGGTTAAGCAGTGGAGGTAACTCCCCACTACCAACTGCGTGAGACAATATCCAAAAAAAAAATGCCGTAGGCATTCTCTACCAGACAACCTTCAGGTGATGCGGAGACAGACATGTGTTAATTTGATGTACGTCGTAATTTTGTGAACCACTAGCCGACAACCTAAATTAAGAAATGGAAGTATTCATCGTATTCTGAGTACAACAAGTATATGTTGCATTTGTGTATTCCCACGACTCACAAAGAACACACCTTTGAAATCTCATGTCTATTGGATCAGCGGTTTAGGCTGTGCGTTGATATATTGACCAACTTGCTCGGCGAGGCGCCACTGACGCGAGCGCTCCGCTCCCTCAACGTCATAGCTGAGCACATCGACCTATTCGTTTGTGCTCTGAGTGAATTCACAAAATGTGCTCTCTTTGTTATTTTTTATAAATAAGTTAGATTCTACTAATATTGTATATAAAATCTACACTATTGTATTGGGTAAGCCTGTAAAGATAGCTGTAAGTTTGATAAATAAATAAATAAATAAATATTATTCAGACTCATCGGTCTACGCTATTGCGTAACACGAAGTCCTGTCGCGTTATTCACTAAGGTTTCTCAGCGTCACACGCAACGTTGAGTGTCGGTTATAAAGATACGAAAATGAACTTTACCCTCTATGTATTACTAGCTGTGCCCCGCGGTTTCACCCTCGTTAATTTAGTTTGATACAAACTTTCATCCCCTATTTTATCCCCTTGGGGGTAGAATTCAAAATCCATTCTTAGCGGATGCCTACGTCATAACATCTACCTGCATGCCAAATTTCAGCCCGATCCGTCCAGTGGTTTGGGCTTTGCGTTGATAGATCACTATGTCAGTCAGTCAGTCACCTTTGAGTTATATATATTTAGATGTATAAAAAGAAACCTAAGTGAATAACGCGGCTGGGATCGGTCCCCGGGTCGGGTAAACTGTTATTGCGTTTTACATCTCTAATGTCCCAGTAGCAGCTAGGAGTCTGGATTACGGATCACCGTTTGTTAATAGACTCACGCCTTTAATTGGTACTTAAACATAACTGGCGAAATGTGATTACTGTGGTTAAAAGATTATTTTTAAAAGAATAACCCAATAATTCTGCACGGAACTGTACTAATGACCGCTGGGGCACCATTCAAGTGAACTAAAGTGACCTAACTATACGTAGCTATAGTTGTATTCAAATATTCATGTTTTTGTCACATATCTTTGGATCCGATCTTGAATCCCGCAATGGCAGAGTAGTTTAAGTAATTACGCAAACGACACAAGTTCAAATCCCAGTGGTTTTTTCAAATGACTTTAGAATTTGCTTATCATAATTTTTTTATGTTTTTTGTTTGTTTGTTTGCCTTGAATAGGCTCCGAAACTACTTGACCGGTCTTGAAAATTCTTCAGCAATGGATAGCTACATCATTAGCGAGTAACATAGGCTATATTTTATCCCCGTACTCCCACGGGAACGGGAACTATGAAACCGCGTGACCTCCGCTAGTTTTGTATACACACTTATTTTGCAAATAAAAGTAACCTAGTAACTTAGGTTACTTTTAATATTAGCTATCTGCCAGTGAAAGTCCCGTTAAAATCGTTTCGGAGATTACCCGGAGCAAACAGACAGTCAGACAGAGAAAATAAAAAAAGAATTTTTTAAATTGGATTTTCTATGTCAGCAGCGTGTATACTTTCATATGCATTTAGCGAAAAGATTTACAAACAGACACTTCAGACATTTATCAGAGTGCCTAGTGCGAGTTTTCTTAAAATCGCCTTTGATTATGATCTAAAATGACTTGCAGTAAGTAGGTTTTATTGACCGAAGTAGAAGGTAGTCGTGAATTTTAATTTTTTGGTAAAAAAAATCCTGACTGGCCGAAACGAGCAGTGGATAGTGAAAATTCAAGATTACCGGGTATGGTCTAACACATTTATTCTTAGCAATTAGGGAATCAGATTTGCCGTCACAAGTGATCGCGTCGACGTAAACGCAGATTAGTATGGGCTCACAATAGTGTCATGTTTAGGCCGACAGAGGCGCTGTTCCGATCCTATACAAATCTGCGTTTACATCGACGCGGTGACTTGTGACGCCGGCTGAAAAACTCGCACTAGACACTCTGTATAGATATAGATGTCTATAGATGTATAGATAAACTTGTTTTTTTAAGCAAGAAATCTTTAATAATGGCTTGTCAGTAATAACACAAAGTTGCAACAATTGGTTAACTAACCGATGTTAATAAGGTCAAAAGCCTGTTAATCGTCTATTGATTAATCCTTGGTACCATTCGTAGGGTAATAGAGGATAAACGTTGATACAAAGTACGAAATGAGTATTGGCCTACATTGTAAGAAGACATACATACGCTCCCGCCTGTATTGCCTCACGTTTTCCCAAAAGGGTTGACACAACACTGACTTTTCGCCGAAGATTAAGTGACAAAATGTGAGTCTATCGCCGTATCAAGGGAAATATAAATAGATTTTTTATATCTACATCTATACAGATAAATTAAATTGAAGAGTCTGTTTGTAAATTCAAAATAACAGCTTTTCACTAAATGCATATGAAAGTATACACGATACTTAAACAAAAAAACCAAGTTTTAAAATTTTTCTCTGTCTGTCTGTTTGTTCCGGGTAATCTATGAAACGGCTGGACAGATTTTAGCGGGACTTTCACTGGTAGGTAGCTGATGTTTCAAGGAGTAACTTAGCTTACTTTTATTTATTAAAAATATTCGGGTTCCGCGACAACAAGGATGAAACTAAATCTACGCGGGTGAAACCGCAGGGCAGAGCTAGTTAAAGTATAAGAACCATGGTGGCCTTGGGGTCTGAGTAGTTGCCTGCTACGCAAGCGATGCAAGTTGGAATCCGAGCGGGGCATGTACCAATGAGTTTTTCTAAAAACCTAGTACACTGATTTCATACATGCTTTACGGTGAAGCAAAACATCGTGAGGAAACCTGCATATGTCAGAGAAGTAATTCAAACACGTATGTATAGTGGCTGAGACGGCGATGGACTCACCCTCTGTCACGTTGGCACTTAACCATATTCGGTGAAATGTGGGTGTTGTTACAACACCTCAGCATACCCCTTCGTGGACCCTTCTGGGATGGCGTGAGGATATTTATATTATATATTTTATAATTAGTATAATATTTACCTGTTCCTGTGTAAGTATAACTTGGTCTCCTGGTCGTCTCGGCCGGGGACTCGACTCGGGAGTCTCGACCGGGGAGAACCACTTCACGGTGGACTCGGCGTATGGCGCCGGTGCTTGTGCACCCAACAATGGGGTGCGCTCCGACGTACTTTGGTTGGCTGCTGGGTGATATATAAACAATATTATTAACCGACTTTAAAAAAAGAAGGAGGTTACTCAATTCGATCGTATCTATATACATGAAAATTAATCCCTATTTCCCTTGGTCATAACATCACGCGTGAACGGCTGAACCTATTTTACCGGGACTTTCACTGACAGATAGCTGATGTTTCAAGGAGTGACTTAAGCTAATTTTATTTAGAAAACAAATTTGGGTTCCACAAAATATAACATGAAACCGCGAGGCAAAATAAAATAAAATGAAAATGATTTATTCAGTTCAGGCACTAGAGTAGCTAGAAGAATTTACCACCGGTTTGGTTAGCCTTCTGAGAAGAACCGGCAAGTAACTCAATAAATCATTATTCATCTATACAGATAAATAAAATTGAAGTGTCTGTTTGTAATTCCAAAATAACAGCTTTTCACTAAATGCATATGAATGTATGTACGGTACTGACACTGAAAAACCAAGATTTAAAATTTTTCTCTGTCTGTCTGTCTGTCTGTTAGATTTTTTTGAACTGAATTGAATATCTTTGATTAACAAGTAGTGTGAGTAATAATATTATTGTAACTAGCTGTGCCCCGCGGTTTCACCCGCGTAGATTTAGTTTCATGCTTATTGTCGCGGAACCCTAATATTTTTAATAAATAAATGTAGCCTAAGTTACTCCTTGAAACATCAGCTACCAGCCAGTGAAAGTCCCGTTAAAATCGGTCCAGCCGTTTCAGAGATTACCCGGAACAAACAGACAGACAGACAGAGAATTTTGTTAAAACTTGGTGTTTTAGTGTCAGTAGCGTGTATACTTTCATATACATTTAGTGAAAAGCAATTATTTTGGAATTACAAACAGACACTTAAATTGTATTTATCTGTATAGATTTTTCATTTTCACATCATTAATAATTAATAATAGTAAATTAACCTAACGTTAGCGTAAGAGAAATGACGTTCAATAAGTGTTCCAAGTGTCCCTGATGTTGAATAAAACTTTTTGATTTGATTTGATTGTACTTTATAAATTTCGAATAATATTTAAATCATTCAAAAAAAAAAAAAATTGACTTCAAACTCACCTAATGAGTCTATAATATATTTAGCTTGAAGCTCCTGTGGTAATACCCTGAAGTCCAGGAACCATGCCTCTCCCCACGCTAAGGTGAATGAAGTCAGGATCAGGAACACTTCGTACACGGGCTGGGATGCGTTGGGCCACTGAGAGATAACACACTTCAATTAAAAACTTCAATAGACTTCAATTAATTGTATACAATGGATCAGTGCCCGAAATATAGATTTGAACATGTTATAACGTCGGCGATATCGCCTGCGTATTTAAAAAGCGCCCCAAGCGGCGAGTGTGGGAAGTTTTCCGTCTCCATACAAATAAACGCAATCGGGAATTTTAATAAAACCTTTTGTTTTCAAAAAATATATTTTTTTTTACCAAATTCAATAATTTTAAAGGCATTTTTCTTAACACAATGACCATACGTTCTTACAGAATTATATTACGTTTATAGTCTGCAGTAAGCGTTTACCATGAGGCTGTACGCTTGTTTGAAATAATCTCAATATACATAAGTTTTCACTTACATCAAAGACGAACACTTTCCCCATCAAGAAGGCACATGTCCCAGCTGTTGATAGCTAAAACAAGAAAATACTTGTAGCAGTTTCTATACTCGCTCATAGATGGCGCTACTCGCTAACACGAGAACCAACGAGAGTCAAGTCAAAGTCAAAAATATCTTTATTCGATTAGACTTCTTACAAAACACTTTCAAATCGTCAGAATGACACAATGTACAGGATTATACATGCTACCGCCAGGTTCGGAAGGTTGATTTTACTGAGAACAACCTGGCAAGAGACTCAGTAATTAATCTTTTCAAAAATATTATACAACTAGCTGTGCCCTGCGGTTTCACCCGCGTAGATTTAGTTTATTCCTTATTGTCGCGGAACCCTAATATGTTTAATAAATAAAAGTAGCCTAAGTTACTCCTTGAAACATCAGCTACCTACCAGTGAAAGTCCCGTTAAATCCGTCCAGCCGTTTCGGAGATTACCCGGAACAAACAGACAGACAGATAAAAATGTTTATACTTGGTTTTTTAGTGTCAGTATCGTGTATACTTTCATATGCATTTAGTGAAAAGCTGTTATTTTGGAATAACAAACAGAGACTTCAATTTTATTTATCTGTATAGATGTATAGATTAAAAAAAAAAACAAAATAAATCACTTGAGCAATGTAAGCCCATGGACACAGTTGCAATGCACAAATGTCGATAAAAATTAACATAAAGAAAAGTCTAGTAGTTGTACTTATATCTAAATGTGTAGCTTGAGATGACCAGCCCCCACAAGCAGCACCTGCTCACAAGTATGACGAGAATGCCAGCCATCGGCTAAATTGCAGTGGGAGTATGGGGATGGAAAGCCTATGTTACTCGTTGATAATGTACATATTCATTACTGAAAGAATTATTAAGATCAGTCCAGTTTTTTATAGCCTATTCAATGCAAACAAACAAACAATAACTTTCCTTTTTATTATATTAGTTTAGACGAGATTACATGAACGTGCTACTCTCGTCTCGGTCTAAGGTGAGTTATACTTATACGGGTAAAACCGCGGGGAACAGCCCGCGTAAATTTAGTTTCATACAAACTTTCATCCCCTATTTTATCCCCTTGGGGGTAGAATTAATCAAAATCCTTTCTTAGCGGATGCCTACGTCATAACATCTACCTGCATGCCAAATTTCAGCCCGATCCGTCCAGTGGTTTGGGCTGTGCGTTGATAGATCACTATGTCAGTCAGTCAGTCACCTTTGAGTTATACATATAAAAGATACTCACAGCAATAACACTCCAATTATTTATATATAGCAGTGCGTAGAATAATAATAGTATCGTGAACCGACTGACTGCCAACATCACGATGTCAAATAATGACGATTTCACGTTATAATTAATTATTTCTGTCTTAAATATCTGCTCTAACGTCTCGCCTCGCATCTGAAACAAATAATTTAATTACTTTCAAATCGTCAGAAATACAAAAAATTACACTACGCACGACTAGTGGATATTACGTGGTTTCACCTGCGAAGTTGCCGTTCCGGTGGGAGTACGGATATATAATATAGCCTATGTTACTCGATGATAATGTAGCTATTGCTGAAAGAATTTTTCAAATCTTTCCAGTAGTTCTAAGTTTATTCGTTACCTACAAAAATTGCAATTATAATGTAATAAGTAAGATTCTTGTGTCGCGGTGTTGTTTACCGAAGTACTCCGAAACGGCTCGACAGATTTGTATGAAAAATTGTTTGTATATTGGTTGGGTCTGAGAATCGTCCAACATCTATTTTTCATACCTCTAAATGATAAGGGTGATCCACCACAAACAAAATATGGCAATACAACATTTGCAGGCCACATTGCCAGGACAATGTTTTTATAAAAATTATTATTTACTATGTAATGAAATGTACATGATGCCAACTGAGTTTCTTGCCGGTTCTTCTCAGAAGGCTAGTTTCCGAACCGGTGGTCAGTTCTCCGACGTTCATAAGTGCCTTACCAGGGCCTGAACTGAATAAATAATTTTAATTTTCCATAAAACTATTAAATATAGATTTTTCAAACTCACCATTACACAAATAAGCCACATTAAACTAGTGAAGAGTATATCAAATGTGACGAACAGACAGAAGAAGCGCCTGACCGTGGACATCTTCCCTCCGGGCCTGTGCCCCGCTATCAAGTCCTCCGTCACCAGATTCACCGACTGGGAGTGAGCTGGAACATTAAACAATCCTTGTGTTGTGGCCGTGGGGTAAGGCAATCGCCTGCTACACAAGCGACGCAAGTGCGAATCCCAGTGGTCTATACCAATGAGTTTTTCTAAAAACTTATGTGCAGTGATTTCACACCAAGTGCTTTACGGTGAAGGAAAACATCGTGAGGAAACCTGCATATGTCTGAGAAGTAATTCAAAGACGTATGTATAGTGGCTGAGACGGCGATGGAATGGCCATCTGTCACATTGCCACTTAAATCATCTTCGGAGAAAAATAGGTGTTGTTATTACAACACCCCTGCCTACCCGTTCGGAGAATACAGGCGTTAGCATATGATCTATTTTTCGTACCTAGGGGCAAAGTATTACCTAATCTAAATCTGATTTTATTTTTACAGGTGTACTGTGAAATTTAATTACACTTAGGGGCACATTACACTGCGATCATCTTCATAGTAGGTATACCTGGTCTAATAAAAAAAAATTTTTTGAAACAAATGGCTTATTCTTTTAAAAGTCAAAATATGCTTACATATCCTGTATGGTGGGCTGGTGACACTGCTGAGGAGTGACTCTGCAGCCACTCGTATGTGTGGGTCCGACATCTTGCTGTAATTACAAGCATATGATTGTAAAAAAGCTGTGGTGGCCTTGGGGTTCGAGCAAGGTCTATGCAAGCAACGCAACACAACGCCTGTACTAATGCCTGAGATGGCAATAGTCTCACCATTTGCCACATTGGCACTTAATCATCTTCCGTGAAAAGTGGGTGCAGTTATTACAACACCTCTGCCTACCCCTTCGGGGAATACAGACGTGAGCATATTTATGTAGTGTATGAAAATGGTATATAACCCATAATAGAAGTGCAGGACTTAAACTACGTAAATCTTTTATCTATACTAATATATAAAGCTGAAGAGTTTGTTTGTTGAACACACTTATCTCAGGAACTACTGAAAAATTCTTTCAGTGTTAGATATCCCATTTCTCATCACGCTAAGACCATAATAATTATGATTATTATAATCACTTATGTAATTTTATATATGGTGGTAAAACAGTGAGGCACAACTAGTATTTTAATCTATACAGATAAGTAAAATTGAAGTCTGTTTGTAATTCCAAAATTACAACTTTTCAATAAATGCAAAGGACAGTATACACGGTACTGACATCGAAAAACTTTTTATTTCTCTATTTATCTGTTTGTTCCAGCTAATATCCAAAATGGCTTGATTGATTTTTAAAGGGACTTTCACTGGCGTATAGCTGGGAGTATGTAGGCTTACTTTTATTTAAAAAAAAGCATAAGGCTTCCATGGGACACCCATGACAATATCTCAATGCGGTTGAAACTGCAGGGCACAGCTAGTATATTGATATAATTATCTTGTAAGTTTCCAGTTGTTGTTCTAAATAGCGGTAACAACAACATAGCAAGTAGTTACCAACCCTTATCTGGACAGTATTGACAGATTTATACACATATTGATAGACAGTGGTCAATGGCTCTGAATTAATTAATTACTTCTGTATAGCTTGTATGGTAAAATTTAATATCAAAGCTTCTTATATGTACCACTTAAACAATCATAGTTGGCCCCCTGGTCACATCATTGTTGTAGCTAATACTGATTAGTTATGGACTAGAAACAAAGAGAGACTTAATTCTAATAAGTGCTAATTCTAATGTGATTCAAAATTACTGTCACATATCAACAATTATTCTTTCTCATCCCAAAGATTATAAACATGAAGCAATATTCAGATAACATTAAATCGGTCAAGGATACACGGAAACTACCACAGCTCGCCCCTGACGGCGATTATCTAACTTTATAACGAGTTTGTTTAATGTTTAACGCTTTGCGTAGATAACAGACAATGTTATTACAATATATTGGTCAACAAACAATTGGAATGCGATAGAGCACACTCCAACGAGACAGATGTTGAGAAATTATTGAAAACAAAGGCTTTACTCACCTATAAACAAAACTGCACCTTTTATTATAAACTTAAGCACATAATTATAACTTAATACTCATGAAGTTAACTCTAACTGTGGTTTCATATATTGCTCCCAAGTGCTCATGTTATTTTAAAGTTGTGTTAAAGAAATTTGTTATCAAACAAATAAAACTGTTCTGATATCACAAACGATTTGAACAAATAAAAATCTAAGGGACTAATGATGTAGTTCCATGATTAATTTCATTATTTCTAACGTCGTTTCAAATGGTTTGAATTTAATTCGCACTAACTCATGCTTCAATAGTCGAAGCAGTGAGTCTATGAAACACGATATCATTGACGTACATTTGACATAACAATTTAACGTTCCGTTTCACGTACTGACTATAGAGAGTAATAAGGTTTTAAATGCAGAGATTACTAGCTGTGCCCCGATGTCAAACGTTGTTTGTATTGCCATATTTTTTGCAGTAGATCACTAATTATCAATTTAAGGGTTTGAAAAATAGTTGATGTTTCCCGATTCTCAGATCTACTCCATATGCACACAAAAAAAACGTTTCGGAAGAGTTTGGTAACAAACATGACACTGCGACGCGACAATTTTATGTATTAAATTTAACGAACACTATTCAAATTTTTTTTTTCTAAGTTTATTCTTATGTCAGTGAACTAAATGAATAATATTTATCGGTTTTATCACAGCACAAAAGGAAGGGCTTAAATTTGGAAAACAACAGGAAAGCCATTCGACTTCTCTCTTACACTTAAAAAATGCATACACTTACATACCAAGTGAGGTGTAAATAGATATTTGAAACAAGCGCATTCAAAATATATCATTTATTTACGAATAAAATGGTACAACGATCAAAATAGTAAATTTTTCACATTAAATATGTTTATATAGGTAATTAAATAAGTAAGTAATAACACATTTTCTGCTCCAGTTTAGTTCCAAATTAACAATTAGTTATTATTCTTAGGTTGGTAAGTGCTACTAACGTTTTTCTTTGATTTCTTTTGTTATACATCATTAGATTACCAACATCCACTTCAGCAGGTATTATATATTATTATTATCTATCTTTGTATATCCGAAAGATATAAATACTTACTAATAAGAAACCTTTCAACACATTCACAAACTGTTAACAAATATTTGAAATCAAGCGTAGGAAATAAGTAGTATTCCCACTTTCCTTTTACCTTTCCGGGGTTTTACAGGTTTCGCTCTTAAAAACTACTGTTTTAACAAAACAGTTTTCATTGTTGATTGATTGCATAAATAAAGATAAAAATATAATATTTTTGCACTTGCAACATGTCGTTCGATCCGACAAAATTTTTTTTTTTTCTATCCACCCCTCTTGTCAAAATCCATGGTATGACAAGCGGTTCTAACTTTAAAGTACTTTTTAAATTCCTTTCTAAAAACCTTTAATTATTCAATTTAGTATTCAGTACCATCTGACAGTCCCCACTCTATTATCAGGCGGGTCTCTGACACAGCAATACGAAGCTAAAACTCCGACTGAGGCGAGACAGAGGCAGAGGATGCTGACTCCGCACACTGCTCCGGATGTGATGTCATTCAGCGGTGTTCCGGGGAGGGGTTGCATCGTGAGTAGGAGCAGTAAACCGAACGCGCTTAGCAATGAAAATGTTGACAGAACTATGTATCCTGTGGAAGAAAAAAGGGGATTATTTTTTCCATTTACTGCATAAGTCAGCTGCATGTCAGTAGGCTAAGACAATGTAACATTATCCTCGCGCTTGCGCTAATAGAAGCGCTACATAATGTATAGGAATGACATAGATCACGCACGTGATTTATGTAATTCCCGTACAAATTGTATCACTTCTATTAGCGCAAGCGCGAGGATAATGTTACTTTGTCTAGGCCTACAGTATGGTAAAGCGATTCCACTCAATGCAAAAGATTTTGAATTCTGTTTCAACTAAACATCTATTTTATTGAGAGTAATTGTTATGCCAGAGCGATATAAAATTGACTTAGTTTAAGTTTATTGTTTGTTCTAGCTTCAGTATAACTGCAGGTATCCATAATTTTCAGGAGTGTTACCCACAAGCTTTGCTTTAGTCGCCGCAATATATTATTATATAAATATATAATAATATTATATTCGCCGGGCTTTACATCATGAGGGCTGTATCTCCAAGAGCCGTCACGAGTTTTTAGCGATAGCCTTGAATGTGCAGTAGTAATTTTATGTCGTGAGAGTGGAATACATGCACAGTTTAACAATTTTCGCTGAACCCTTAAAACTCGACGTCTCGAGTTGCCGTCGCACCTGTAACGAGTTGCCTGTCTCTCACAGTATACCAAAAACCAGTTTCCCATATTAAGGCACTCACCAGATACATAATTCCTGTTTGGCAGAAGCTGGTGCCTCCTGGAGCGTAGTCCCAGCATTCCCAATAGGAAACAGGTGAACCCGGACAGCACGCCGAAGTCTAGGTAATACCGACGACCAAGCTGTAATTAACGAGATGATGTTTAGAATAAGAAACGGGGTGACAAGAAACGTTTTTGGGGTAACCGTGTGCTTGTGCGTTTGTGATTGCACATGACCAAAAATATTCAATCAGTACCCCAAGCACAGGTTATAGCATGTTTTGACGCTGACGATAACGCTTGCGTATTTGCCTATTTTGTATGTAATTTAATTAAATGTAAATTTCTTGGGCTTTATTTCTCGGAGCCCAATTTTTGTAAAAAAAAAATTGCCTTTAGCATTGTAGCATTAGCTATCTGCCAGTAAAAACGCCGTTGAAATCAGTGCAGCCGATTAGAGGTTAGCCAGTGAAAATAAACAGAGACAATTCTTTTTTATATTTGAACCTGGATTCATAATATTTGTGAATTCAAACAGGCTTAATTTTATTTATCTGTAAAGATATAGATGTATAGATGATAACTGACCGTGTACATAATATAAAAGCTGAGGCCGGCAGTCAGCCCCCCGCAGAGCGTAAGCATCATGGCTGCTACCGTGGACGACGACACGGCCGGGGGCTTCACGAAGCTCAGAGATTTATACGTGTCTTCTGAATACTCTGATACCGGAGACGCTAACCTGTAATATGTTTACAAAGTTAGCATGTGTGGCTACGAATAATATTGAAAAAATTAAGATGAAAATGAAAAAAGGCTCTGGTAAGGTACTTATGAATGTCGAGGATTTACCACCGGTTCGGAAACTATAGTAGCGAGCTTTTTATTTTGTGTTAGTGTAAGTTGTTGGCATATTTGCAAATATTTTCACTCTAGTATTATTGTAAAATTTCACCATTTCCATACTGCCAAAACTTATGAACACCGAAACTAACATAAGTCACATAATGATTAAATTTTGAGAAATTTCAAACTCAATATTATATTTATTTGATAAGATTTTTAACGACGAACTTTCAAATCGTCAGATCGTCATGACATCATGGCAAGCAACTCAGTAATTAGGTACACTATTCAAAAACATTGTTACAATTTAAAATTTAATAAGCACCTACTTAATACAAAATAAATCACTAAAGTATATAATGAGATGGGATGTCAGTGCGAGAGCAGTTAGGCTAATTAGTAACAAATAGGCTACAAAAGGATTAGGCCGATTTTTAAATCATTTAACTATGAAATGCTACCTACATTAACGCTGAACAACATAGTGCATGCAAGTGCCACCTGCGGTTAGTTGCCTGCAATGTGTAAATATGCGGGTTTGAACCCAGCTCACTCTGTTCTGTATTATTATTATTTGTGTTTTGATACACAGAGTGAACACAGAGCCTTGGTGGCCGTTGGGTTTGAGCAGTCGCCTACTACGCAAATAATGCAAGTTCGAATCCCAGCGGGCCTGTACCAATGAGTTTTTCTAAAAACTTATGTGCAGTGATTTCATACCACGGCTTTACGGTGAAGGAAAACTGCATATGTCTGAGAAGTGTTTTAAAGTAGTATGTAATAGTGTCCAAGGTGGCGATAGACTCATCATCTATCACGTTGGCACTTAACATTCTTCGGTGAAAAGTGGGTGCTGTTATTACAACACCTCTGCCTACCCCTTCGGGGTATACAGGTGTGAGCATGAGTTTTGTATGTATGTTAGTTAGAGTCAACAGATCTGCAGTCACTTTCACTATAATATGAGTCGTTTTCGAAAATGGGTGCTATAGCACTTACCTGGGCATAATAACAGCTGTAGTCTTATCCCGTCTCTGGACCTCCTTCTTCATATTCCTGCTCTCCCGACTGTTATCCCTTTCCAAATCAAAGCTCCGTTCCCGACCCTTATCCCTAAAGCTAGTCACAAACACATCGTGCCTATCAAAATCTGTCAAACCGTAATTCAATTTCTGTTGCGCTTTTGGCGAAATTGGCGAAGTCGATGAATTTGGTCTTGAGCTTAAATTCGCGCAAGATTTCGAAGGCGTCACTCCTTGAGTTGGGGTGCTGGATACCAGCTTCTTCGGGGTCCCTGGAGATCTGATTGTCGTCTCCAATGATTTGTTTGGAGTCATTCGTACGGACGGTTGGCTTGCGTAGCTCTTCAGCTTCCTTGGCGTCGATAGTAATTCGTGTAACTTTTGCGTGGCTATCAAATTCTTCTGAGACATTACTGGCGATGAGAAGGTCACGTTACACTTCCTTATCGGCTCTGGTTCTTCGTCATCCGAAGGAACTATTGCATATCTATGCGTCTTACCGTTCACTGTTTTGACTATTTCCGTGGGTATTTCTTTAAGTTCATTGTCGTCTGGTCCATCGACGTTATATTCTTCTATCTCATCAGCATTAGCTTCTACAATCCTCTTCTTAGTAGGAGAGTAGTCAGCTACGTCGTCCAAATCTCTAACCACTTCGTATCTATATTTGAATCTACTGTCTTCTAAACCATCGTCACTTTCAGCATTTCTGTCGTATCTATGTTTGATTTCGGCCATTTCTAAATCAACGCTCTTAGTCCTGCATCTAACCGCTCTGGTTGGTTTGTAAACAAGTGACGCTTGTCTGTGAAAAGGTTTAGGTTGGAATTTAACAGGTTTCGGAGGTAATTCTGGGGGATCGTCCCTATTCCTTGCAGCTCCTGCTGGTGACATTCTTAAAGGATTATCAGATATGTCTGTCCGAACTATTCTGTTGTTGATCTCAACTTTTCTTGGAGAATTACCTCCCAAAGGAGGCATTCGTCTATTGGGTGATATTATCTTCGTCTTGCATGCTTTCTGCGCGAATATTACTTCACTCTGAGCGCAAAATGCTGGATTTGAGTAATATTTGTACACTATTTTAGGTGACTCCATCTTGTAAGCGTGTTTCTTCCCCGTATGCGTTAGAGCATATCTCCTGTGCCTTAAGAGTTTTCTAGGGTGTTCTTCGACGCGTAACGTCTTAGATAGAATATATAAAAGAAAATGAAATATCTATACGTATAAATATAAATAAAATTGAAGTGTCTGTTTGTAATTCTAAAATAACAGCTTTTCACTAAATGTATATGAAAGTATACACGCTACTGACACTAAAAAACCAAGTTGTAAATTTTTTCTCTGTCTGTCTGTCTGCTTGATCCGGGAAATCTCTGAAACGGCTGGACCGATTTTATCGAGACTTTCACTGGCAGGTAGCTGAGAACTTAGGCTACTTGTATGTATTAAAAATATTAGGGTTCCGCGACAATAAGGATGAAACTAAATGTACGCGGGTGAAACCGCGGGGCACAGCTAGTTCTTAATACAAATCACTATGGATACACAGATTCACAAAACACTATATATCACACACTACCGATAAATATAACGAAATTCCTTGATTTAAACTAAATTACGTTTATTATCACACAATCGTCTGTATAGCGTAACGGTTAACGGTCAAATGAGGTTCCTTTTTTAAAAAACCGGGATCGGAAATGGCGCGCGCGCACCCCTATGTTAGCACGCGCTATTTTATACACAGTCTAAATTGTACTTAAAACACCACGTATTAGAGTTGCTTATTATTTATCATAGAAATGTCAATAGTGCTTGGACAAATATTTTTCTTTAGATCGATAATGTTATAACTTTATGTAATAAAAATGCGTTTTAAACCTTATCTTTTATGAAATAAAGTTGATATTGGTTGAGAAAATTGTAAAGATCACGTTTAAATACATTTTTGTGCAATTATTGAATGAGTTTGAAAGGGAGACTGTGATGGGGTAAGTTTTTGGAGTTATTTCGTTTTAAATCGAAAACCTAGGGACCAGTAGACATTTTGGCTTCAAACGCTTTTGGACGCATATCAGTTATTTTTCTCAAGACCATATCAGGTTAATGGACTAGATGACAAGGTATCCAATTAAAGATGCCGTCACGAGCATTGAGCGCTGACTTTGAATGCATAGTAGTTATATTTGGGTCTTGTATGGTGAAGAGAGGGGGGTGATTTTGTTTTCAATTTTTATTAGGTTTTTTTATTCTTTGTAAATTATAATGAAAATTATTTATTCAGTTTAAGCCCTGGTAAGGCACTTTGTCGAAGAATTGACCACCGGTTCGGAAACAGACACTTCAATTTTATTTATCTGTATGGATTATGACGATGGAGACGATGGAGAGACGAGCTTTTTGCCCGAGAAATCTGTAAAATTCTTAATATTTATTTATTTTCTACTAGCTGTGCCCCGCGGTTTCACCCGCGTAGATTTAGTTCCATGCTTCATTTCGCGGAACCCTAATATTTTTTATTAATAAAAGTAGCCTAAGTTACTCCTTGAAACATCAGCTACCTGCCAGTGAAAGTCCCGTTAAAATCGGTCCAGCCGTTTCGGAGATTACCCGGAACAAACAGACAGACAGACAGACAGACAGACAGACGGACAGACAGACAGACAGAGAAAAATTTTAAAAATTGGTTTTTTTGTGTCAATGTCGTATATATTTTCATATGCATTTAGTGAAAAGCTGTTATTTTAGAATTACAAACAGACGCTTTCATTTTATTTATCTGTATAGATTTTATGGCAGTGAGCTTGATATCAGTTATTCCGGCACAATCATGTATAGTTATTCTGAAAATAATCTTGAAATGTCTTTACCTACTGATATTATTATAAAGAGGAAAGATTGTATGTATATAAACGAATTGGCTCAAAAAATACTGGACTGATTTTAAAAATTCTTTCACCGGGTTTGTCTAGGTTTAAAACTACCTTTAAAACTACATTTTGTATCTAATAAGGACTCAGTTCATAGTAATTTACAAAGAGAAAGTACTTACACCAGACCCTATTCACTATCCAAAACCAACGCCCTTCAATAATAATAATAATCATTAAGGGCACGTGCCTGCGACCGTAACGGTCGCTCACAGCTGCGCCGGCGCACGGCAGCTGCCGACAGAAGTCGCCAACCTTTGGTGAACAGAAAATACTTAAGAGTACAATAAAAAGTAGGTTATATCACTTGCAAACTTACATGCTTTATGCTCACGCCTGTATTCCCCGAAGGGGTAGTCAGACAGGGGCGGATCCAGCTTTGGCGCCAGGAGGGGGTCACATAGTCGTGGTCAAGTCAAGAACTTATAATTTAATTTTGATAATAATAGATACAAGTAAAAAGTAGGTCGTCGGCGCGGTCAAATTAAAATGTTCGATGCGTTCGTCCCCAAATGGTTTACATCATACAAAGTTAGTATATTTTATTAAATTAATTAAATATTGAAGTCATGTAGTTACATAAAATCATTATGTTCAATTAGTAGTCCACCTAAGTCCTGGAACTAGCTCAGGAGGGGGGGTCACGACCCCTATGACCCCCCTGTAGTTGTAGGCAGAGGTGCAGTAACAACAGTTACTTTTCATCGAAGTTGATTAAGTGCCAATGTGACAGATGGGGAGTTTCAGGCACTGTACATACGCTTTTTGAATTAATTTTCAGACATACACAGGTTTTCTCCTAAGATAAGATAACACATGTTTTAAAAAATGGTTTCCTCACGATTCTTTCCTTCAGCATAAAGCACGTGGTGTGAAATCACTCTAGTAGTTTTTAGAAAAACACTTCGATACAGGCCTCGAACTTGCGTCTCTTGTGTAGCAGGTGACTGCTCAAACCTGCTGCCACCAGATTTTAACTTTTATTTCAGTAAAAAAATACTACTAAATACTCAAAATTGTTTTATTGTTAACAGCTTGTTATTAATATGATTCATCTATACATCTATATCTATACAGATAAATAAAATTGAAGTGTCTGTTTGTAATTCCAAAATTACAGCTTTTCACTAAATGCATATGAAAGTGTACACGCTACGGACATCGAAAAACCAAGTTTTAAAATTTTTCTCTGTCTGTCTGTCTGTCCGTCTGTCTGTCTGTCTGTCTGTTTGTTCCGGGTAATCTCTGAAACGGCTGGACCGATTTTAACGGGACTCTCACTGACAGGTAGTTGATGTTTCAAGGAGTAACTTAGGCTACTTTTATTTATTAAAAATATTAGGGTTCCGTGACATGAGGCATGAAACTAAATCTACGCGGGTGAAACCGCGGGGCACAGCTAGTTGCAAATAGGATAGTATGCACTTAACACCGAGCCTAAACCTGAATTAAAACAAGAAATATGCTGTAACTAAGTATGTACTAAATAATGTTGGTAACCTCTGGCTGCGCGCGCGCACCTCAGCGAAGCACGCATCGTACATTGACATCGTCAATACTAAAATCGATATTTTTCACCTTGTCTTTATTGACAACTTCTTAAAGTGCCTCTCCAATTATTGAAGGTTGGCAATCAGCTCCGAACACTTCTCTCTGTCCTTAGCGCGGCGAAACAGGTCTGCGGCACTCGCAATCCCGGTCCACTCTCTGATGTTTCGTAGCCACGACTTTTTCCTACGACCGGACTTCCTTTTGCCAGCTACTTTTCCCATCATGATAAGTTGTAGCAAATTATATCGGTCATGTCGTAACACATGACCTAAATATGCCACTTTTCTCTTTTTCACGATCTTCAAAAGCGCTCGTTTTTGTCCAATAAGTCGCAGGACTTCTTCGTTGGTCACTTTTTGAGTCCATGATATGGCCATCATGCGCCTGTAGGCCAATCTCGAATGCTTCTATACGTTTTCTGAGGTTATCTTTAATATTGACAACTAAGATGACATATAAGCTGTCACGAATAAGACACCGCGCCATGTTATATGGAATCACTTTGGCAGCAGTTCCTCCTCAATAAGTATTGTCATTTGGCTGCGATCTTCTGTAAGATGAAGTATATATTATTATATTTATTGTATATATATATTACCATATTCATATATTTATTGCAAGTTAGTTTCATATTACACACAATATGAAGTTAATTACTTATAGTGTTAATAACTTATGAGTAACAAATGGGTGTATTTAATTATATCGTATGTAAGTTTATTATACATTATTGTTTATTATATAATATTTATTTGTACACTACCTTAATGCTCTCATATTCCATACCATTACTCCATCTCAGGTTGTCTGGAAGAGATCGCCATGTGCGATAACACCGCCAATCTATACAGATAAATAAAATTGAAGTGTCTGTTTGTAATTGCAAATTAACAGCTATTCACTAAATGCATATGAAAGAATACACGCTACTGACACAAAAAAACCAAGTTTTAAACATTTTCTCTGTCTGTCTGTCTGTCTGTCTGTTTGTTCCGGATAATCTCTGAAACGGCTTGACCGATTTTAACGGGAGTTTCACTGGCAGGTAGCTATTTTTACAAGGAGTAACTTAGGCTACTTTTATTTTTAAAAAAAAATAGGGTTCCGCGGGACACCCATGAAATTAACTGTATGCGGGTGAAACCGCGGGGCACAGCTAGTTGTACATAAATGTATATTGTGTCCTATTTGTGTAATCCCAGTGTACAATAAAGCTTTAAATAAATAAATAAATAATAAACCCTGTTCGGACACAGCAATGAGAGATGCACTACTTGTACTTAGTTAAAAAGATAGGTATTGTGCCCCAGAAAGGCACGAACTACATCGCTTTCATTTGTCTAGGATTTTAATAAAAGAATGTACCTAGGTGAGGTTGATGGAAAGTTTTCAAATTATGTATAATATAAAAATGAATCACTGAATGTGTTGCTAGGCGGAAATCTCAAGAGCAGTTGATCCGATTTTGCTAATTCTTTTTTAAAAGAAGCTGCATGGAGACTGTTAAATAACTGACGATACAGAGTGTTCGAGAAAAGAATTATTAGATGATTTAATCTGAATAAATCATACAGAATAAAGACCAGTTTTTACACTCTCACACTACGTTTTAATAACAACACATGCTCGTCACCACACTCACAAGTTGTCAGATCAAAGTTTCTAATAAATCCAATGGTTATCCAGCCATCATACCGACAAAATGGCTTCCAAAGTTAAGAAAAACCGCTCCAGGTCTTCGCGAGCTGGTCTTCATTTCCCAATTGGGAGGATTCACAAGATCCTTCGCAATGGGAACTTTGCTCCACGTATTGGAAGCGGAGCGCCCGTCTACCTCGCAGCAGCTTTAGAGTACCTTTCAGCTGAAATCCTAGAATTAGCCGCAGAAGCCGCCAGGGACAATAATAAGACCAGATTAATTCCAAGACATATACTCTTCGCCATCAGGAATGATGAAGAACTCAACAGAATGCTAGCTGGTGTGGTCATATCTCAAGGTGGAGTCCTACCGTCGATCCAACCGCAGTTACTGCCGAAGAAAACAATGAAGAATACAACTACATAGACCTCGCGGAGGAGTATCACCAAATTGAAATGGCCGAAGAAAGATTGATACAATTAATACTGCAGATTTAATCTCGAACATTGTTGAAGATATTTATAGATATTATAGTGAATAAGAAGATTAGTGAATTATTTAAGTTATTTATGGTGGGGGATGGATGAAGGTCATCAAACGACCTGACAGACAAAAGCCCTTTTAAGGGCTGCAACATATTTGTTTCTCTGACACATGTCATTCGTCACTGCGCTTTTGTCAGAACTTACCTTCACGTCATGTCAAAAGTGTCTGCGAAGTGGTAGACAACGACGTGTTACAACTCTTTTACGTATATGGTTATTAAAACACTTATGTTTCAGAGTTAAAATAACACAATATCATAACGAAATGCTGGGGCCCAACCATGAGCTCTTATTGCAATGATAATTCAGTTGTGCGAAAGTGACAGATGTATACACGTCACATACATCTGTCTCATAAATGAGTGAAACTATCATGGCAATAAGAACTCATGGCTAAGGTTTTGGCGTAGTATCTCTCTTTAATGCTGGTACAACGATTTGAAAGAATTCAATTACTTCCAGATTCGTTTAACCACCGTTTCATAAGATTGAAATTATTCACTTTTTGATGCTTGAAGTTGGGTTTCTTTTGTAATAAATATTTTATGGTATATTTACATATGGATGGAGTGGTAGTCAGTGATTTAACATCATGATGTAAGAATTCATAAGATTGTACATTGAAACTAGCTGTGCCCCGCGGTTTCACTCGCGTAAATTTAGTTTCATACAAACTTTCATCCCCTATTTTATCTCCTTGGGGGTAAAATTAATCAAAATCCTTTCTTAGCGGATGCCTACGTCATAACATCTACCTGCATGACAAATTTCAGCCCGATCCGTGTTTTGGGCTGTGCGTTGATAGATCGCTATGTCATTCTGTCGGTCACCTTTGATATTTAGATAAAGCGAGCGGTAAAAGACAAAGGTAGAAAGGGAGGACTGACGGACAGAATCACGGATATGTCTACTCATTTATACGGAGAGATTTTGATATCTATACTACTATACTAAAATTATAAAGAGCAAAGATTTGTAAGTTTGTAATTTTATATGTAACAAATTAACTTAAAAACTATTGGACCGATACGAAAAATTTTTCACTAATGGATAGCTACATGATCAGCGAGTACTCAGGTTATATTTTATCCCCGTGCTCCCACGGGAACGGGAACTACGCGGGTGAAATGTTTGTATGTATAATGAATTGGCTCAAAAAGTACTGGACAGATTTAAAAAAATCTTTCACCATTTGAATGCTACATTATCACTGATTAATATAGGTTATATTTTAACTCCGTACTCTCCGCGGGTGAAACCGCATGACGTCCGATAGTATGTTATAATAAGATTTGTCGTTTGACCGTTTAAGAAACATATCAGCATTGCAGTCCTGAAAAGGACTTTTGTCAAACTAAAATAAATAACCTAATTACTGCCCCGAAAAAAATTCCTTTTGCCCTTAAGCCCTTTCGCCCCTCACTCGTCTTGCTAGCTGGATATCTTTGGGCATAATAGTAACCCTTTTAGCGTGAATAGCACACAGATTTGTGTCTTCAAACAGTCCCACTAAGTACGCTTCGCTTGCTTCTTGTAGCGCCATGACAGCTGAACTTTGGAAGCGCAAATCGGTTTTGAAATCTTGCGCTATTTCTCGAACGAGCCGCTGAAAAGGCAGTTTCCGTATTAACAACTCTGTGCTCTTCTGATAACGTCGAATTTCCCTCAAAGCGACTGTCCCTGGTCTGTATCTGTGGGGTTTTTTCACTCCTCCAGTCGCTGGAGCGCTTTTTCTAGCCGCTTTTGTGGCTAATTGCTTCCTTGGCGCCTTGCCGCCTGTTGATTTCCTAGCTGTTTGCTTGGTACGCGCCATTCTAATGTTAGTAGTTCGGAATTCGTTGCAAAATTTTCTAGTTCTGGCTTTTTATAGCAAGTTTTTATCCCTTCTTTTTGGTGTTTGGAAAAAGAATAGCTTCAATGAGGGTACTTTGACAATACAGTGCAGCTATCTCTCTCTGATTAGATAGTTAATTCTCTCTCACTTGTCTACTAACTAACTACGTATCGTTGCGTTTTTTTAGGTTGTTGTATTTTTTAAAAGGTTATTGATACTTAGCTCAGATTGTTAATAAGTCTGTAACTACTACTTTATTTACTTACATTTGTAGTTAGAGCAATCAAGTTATGACATACATTAGTTTCGCTAGTTTAGCTAATCTAACGTAGCTCAATAAGTTACTAACCTGCTTAAGACATTTCTAACTTTTTTTTTTATTGGCGAGGGGGAAACCTTCAAAAGGTCCCCGACCGCCCTGGGAGAGGCAGATCGGGGTATGTGGGATTTTTACCTCACTAAAACCCCCCCGGTGGCCATCCTCAGTGCTCAGGGGGGCCTCCGGGTACTCTGATAGATCGCACCGGTGTCCCCCCACACTTTGTCGGGGCACATCCCCGGGGCAGCTGAGTCGCCGCCCCTAGAGACCTCGCTGTGCAAGGCAGCGCGAGCCACATCGCGCTGCCACCTTCCCGGGCCCGCGGCTCGGTGGTCAAAGCTCCCACCCCGAATAGCTACTGGAATGGACAAATAAAAATAAAACTTAAATACTAACGTAGTCACACATTATGCTCACGCTTGTATTCTCCGAAGGGGTAGAAGAGGACCTAGTGAGAGTTTTTCACTGCCGCCACCGTCAAGTCACAAAAAAGTGTACTTAAAACACTCATGTAGTGTGTGACGCACTTCCTCCCGAGGCTAATATGCATTAGTTAGTAAAAACCAGTATTAAACCGACACTGCACCTAACAAGTCATCTCATTTACCCGACACTCCCGCGCCCCACATCGCACACACACTTCGCCAGTTATGTTTTAGGTCTCATGTAATAAGGGGCGATCTTATTGCTATTAGAAAACAATATTACCTATATTTGTATTTAGGGCTGGCAGCACCATCGACCCAATTAATTTTCGCCTTTCGAATCCTTATAAAAAAAAGTAGTAACCTACTGAGTAGGTATTAGCTATTATTTCACGTTTGACATTAAAGAAACAGAATAATTTGCGGCCCTGAAAAGGGCCTTGTCCGTAAAGAAAACTACACAGCTATCAATAATTTATTTAATATCCTAAAACTACTATCCGCCAAACCCGTACAATGTCCTGCCTTGCCTTTTTAAAGCATAGACAACATCCATGGCTGTCACCGTTTTTCTTTTCGCGTGTTCTGTGTAAGTAACCGCATCACGGATCACATTCTCCAAAAAGACTTTCAAAACTCCGCGGGTTTCTTCGTAGATTAATCCAGAAATTCTTTTCACGCCTCCCCTTCTTGCTAATCTTCTGATCGCAGGTTTCGTGATGCCCTGAATATTATCCCTCAAAACTTTACGATGACGTTTCGCGCCGCCCTTTCCTAAGCCTTTCCCGCCTTTACCACGACCTGTCATTTTGTTTTTTTTTTAAGTTCACAGCGCTAAGGTCGAATGCGATCTGTGATTCGGAGTAAGGAGTTTGGTTTTTATATTGTTGTGGGAATTGGTTTATTTTTTGCGAGTGGGTAGATAAGTAAGTTTTGGCAAATTGAATTAACACACAGTGGAAGCAATCGCCCGTGAGTGGGACAGCTTACCTCAAGATTATAGTATACATTAGCAGGGTCCGTGGCACTAAGTACCTATGTTAAAATTAAAGAAAAGCGGGTTGCCCAATTCACCTATAAAATATATTAACTTAAGTTTAAAATCTTGAATAGTAAAGTTGGCTTTGAATTTGTCGCAAGTCGCTGCTCGTTGTCTCTTGGGATTTTTTGAATATGTAAGCGCTGTTAGCACTTTGGAGTTAATACGTGGGCACGTATTATATTATTAGTCTGAGAATTAAATAAATACGTTTATACTTACAGCCAATTCGACACATAAATTTATACACACTTAGCAATTATAGGTAAGTCCTTAGTAAATAAAACACTAATTAAAAATTTAAAAAATAATAATTTATTTCCATAAATTTGTATTCATTGTAAATTAACTCTTAACCAACGAGAGTAAAACAAATAATAACATAAAAACTTTAAAGATAAAATTAAAAAATATAAAAACATTATTTATTGCTATTAAAAAAATCCTTTGCCAATTATTTAGCTACTTCCCCCGTTTCTTCAAAGCCAACTTTACATCCAAAACCGTAACAATATTCCGGTTTTCGTTCTCAGAATTGGTGACAGCATCCCTTATAATAGTCATCAAAAACATTTTCAAAGCACTCCGACTTTCCTCGTACATAAATGACGACATTCGCCTGACGCCGGCCCTTCTCGCCAGTCTCCGAAAAGACGGCTTAGTAATACCTAACAAATGCTCGTACTTGGCGTGGTTTGACATTTTAAATGCACTGTTAAAATTTCCAATGTAATTTGCGAAATTAGTCCGGTATGAGGAGGTTTTTATAATTCTTGCTCTCTTATTTCTCTTTGTGAGGGTAGTAGGTAATTAATATTAAGATCTTCTAATATAAGTCTGCTAATATTGCAATTTGTATTTTTGTTCGTGATTAATGAACTCAAAAACTGCCAGACCAGGCGCGTTTTCTCGGCGTCGAAATCGACGACAAATGTTGGTTTCAAACAAAGGAAATCGATAATTAATTCATAGGTTTAATTTCGTATCTTTTGAGCTTTAGAAGCGACACTCGATGACGAATGCGACGCTGAGAAACAGTGTATAACGCGACCTACCATCACCGGTTACGCAGAGCGCATTAAGAACTTCTGAGTGCATAGTGCGAGTTTTCTTAAAATCGCCATCAAAAGACACCGCGTCGACGTAAACGCAGATTTGTATAGGATCGGAACAGCGCCTCTGTTGGCCTAAGCATGACACTTGTGAGCCCATACTAATCTGCGTTTACGTCGACGCGATCACTTGTAACGGCGAATCTGATTCCTTAATTGCTAAAAATAAATGTGTTAGATCCTTACCCGGTAATCTTGAATTTTCACTATCCACTGCTCGTTTCGGCCAGTCAGGATTTTTTTACCAAAAATTTTAAATTCACGACTACCTTCTACTTCGGTCAATAAAACCTACTTACTGCAAGTAATTTTAGATCATAATCAATGACTGTTGTGTCATATAATATCTATGCTTACTTTACAATAAAAAAAACTGTAAATTATATTGGAAAAGAAATTGAAAACAATTAAAAATATATTTTTGGAAACTCGAAACAGACGAGATTTTATACCAATGCAATGCAAAGTGTACTATTTATCAACAAAGATCGATTTTGATAAATTTATGAAGTTACGTTTGCACACTTGCATCGACGTGGTTGCACTATTGGACTTGTTTTATTTATCGCACTACCTTCATAATCTGTTACATATTTAATAACACAACCCACTTCACTTGTGATATTATGCTTAACTATTTTAATAACGCCGTTACGGCACTTGTATGTGTTTGTAAACTCTATGTATACTATAAGATTCAAATTGTATTTCTCAGCTAAACGAAAAATGTATTCTTTTGAAAAATAAATATCTTTTATCACGTTTGATTTCGAAAAGGTATAAGAAAAATATAAGTATTAATAATATTTTTATCACGAATAGAATATTTAAATAAGTTAATAAGAATCATTCCCTTGTCGTCGATTCCCCCTACGCCGATTCCCGCTACGTAGAGTCTCGCTACGTCGAGTCTGGCTATTTCGAGCCAAAAACAATTGCCGGCTACTTCATGTAGTGTTTACCTGTTAGGAACATAACTGCTACGTAGATCGTAATATTATATTACTTTTTGCCTCTAAAATTATAAGAGGCATCATTATGACCTGCCTACACGAATGCTTACGTATAAAATGATTCATTTGAGTTAGTATTACTAGAGTTAATATTTTTATAATTATTGCCATTTAAAAAAATCTATTTTGAAATCCAATAACATTTAACGTTTGCCATTTAGAAACATAATCTGAGGCCCTTATAAGGGCCGTGTTATAATAATAAAAATAATCAACTTAATATTTACACTCATTAATAATTTATTTTCAAAGGTCAAATCTTCAACTTTTGGCCATGGAGTCCCGTGCTTTGCTGTTATGGTACATGCTTATAGCTTTCATAGCTTCTATATTGGCGTGCGTAGCTAGCTCCCCAGGGATTAATAGCTTCAAGGCAGATTGTACCTCCCTGCTACTCATGGTGGTTCTTTTCGAATGAGCAACCAGTCTTCCAGCTTCTACGGCAATTTTCTCCAACATGTCGTTCACAAAATTGTTCATAATCAGCATAGATTTTCGCGAAATACCCAAATTCTCGTTAGTAACTGTCCGTAGTAGTTTGTAGATGTAAATGGAGAAGCTCTGGTAGTTTTTTTTCTTGATCTTCTTCGTTTTTGCTATGGGTTTCTCAATCGGTTTCTCCATTGATTTGAGCGGCTTCTTTGGAACTTTTGCGGGCGCCATTTTTGTCAGATTTTTTTGTTTGTTTCTTCGAAAAGTGATTTGAAAGTACTTTGTATGAAGTCTAATCGAATAAAGATATATTTGATTTTGATTTTGATTTTGAAAGGGGTATATGTAAGTTATTTGGGTATTACAACTAGTGCGTGTTGTGGGAGCGCGTATTGATAAGTGAGAGCGATTTAATCAAGCCCCTCATTAAATATCGATGGTCTAGTGGTTACTATAGGTACCCGACTGCTACACTAGGTGTCGTGTTGGAAGTTCGAGTCCCACATCAGACAGACCAAAGTCTCAATCGGCATAGACAAAGTAGCATTATTTCGCGCTTGAGCTAATAGAAACAATACAAATTGTATGGCAATGACATAAATCAGTCACGTGACATATGTCATTCCTGTACATTTTCCCGTTTCTACGAGCGATGCTTGAGGATAATGTTACTTTATCTACAGGCTCAGGTGGGACGTTTTGTGCTGAAGTAGCTAGGTGCCTGCGCTTCTTCAAATCCTTAAAAGCCTCTAAGGAAGCAGGCAGATAAACCTTTCACTAAAGGTAATTTTATTAGCTGTCCGACTGAGTCTATCGTATGGAATTAAATTTGTTAGCAAAAGCTATTTATTTCAGTAACGTTACCTATGTTCGATAATGGCTGAAATAAAAATAAAATGGAAACCACTTTCAAAACGAGAAAAATTTAATAATGTGAAATACATTAGGGAACTAATTAATCCCTACTAATATTATAAATGCGAAAGTAACTCTGTCTGTCTGTTACGCTTTCCCGCTTAAACCTCGCAACCGATTTTGATGAAATTTGGCACAGACAATCTTTAGACCCTGAGAAAGGACATAGGCTACCTTCTTTTTTAAATATTAGGTTACCGCGACGATAAGGATGAAACAAAATCTACGCGGGTGAAACCGCGGGGCACAGCTAGTACCATATAAATACGGTAGAACCTCCTTCTTATTGAATTCGGTTAATGATAGTAAACCAGTACCAGTGACAATAAACCATCGTAAAAGCCGACGGAACACGTGTTTTTCCTGTGTGAAGTACTAGGCGATCAGAATTTTGCTAGAGGTGTCAAATGTGGTAATGTATGTGTGGGTTCATACTATGAGCGTGTGTGGGTTGAACTAAATTCACTTTCACTGAATTGATCTGGTATCGTATGTGTGTGTGTTTCCATGCTACATACCTACATAGCTATACACTTATGGACGAACATTATTTTTTCAAATATTTTTATGGTAAAGTGTAGTTGTTAGAGGTTACTAAAGTTTAGATGCTTATTGGATGGGCTGGGATTCGAATTTGCGTAGATTATGTAGCAGGCGACTGCTCAAACCCCAAGTCCACCACGGCTAATAAATAATATATGAAGTGATATACACCGGGGGTGGATGTAAAGCAGCAGTGGGGTAAATGAAAGCGAGAGTGGGGTGTGTGGAAGTGAGTATGGGGTAAGTGGAGAGAGGGTGGGGACGTAAGACATATAAAACTGACGATTTTCATGGAAAATATTTATTATCTTACCATTATTTCTAGAACTCCCAGATACACTAGCTTAAATAAAATCTATATCTATAACAGGGGCGGATCTACCTTTGGCGCCAGAAGGGGTCACATAGTCGTTCGTTCCCAAACGTTATTCATCATATTCATCATCTCCCTGGCCTTATCCCATAGTTTGGGTCGGCACTTGATTCAACCCGATGTGGCTGATCACCTGATTTTTATACGAAGCGACTGCCATCTGAACTTCGCAACCCCATTTAGGAGGAAAATCTGTGATCTAGGTTAAACCAGTTGTCAGATTATTTTTAGGCCTCCGACTGTCCTGTAACGATTGCCAAAGATGTTAAATTGGCAACCGGGACCAACGGCTTCACGTGCTCTCCGAGGCACGGAGGGAACTCGGGCGGTCACCCATCCAACTACTGGCTAAGCGTATGGTTGCTTAACTTCGCTGATCGAATCATAAGCGCAATAGCAACTGTGCCACGAGCTCCTCATGCAAAGTTATTATATTATATTAAATTAATTAAATATTGAAGGCATGTAGTTACATAAAATCTGTATGGTGACAAAATATATAAATAAAATCATTATGTTCAATTAGTGGTCCAGTGGGGTACTAGTGCGAGTTTTCTGAAAACCGCCGTCACAAGTGATCGCGTCGACGTAAACGCAGATTTGTATGGGCTCACAATAGTGATACAAATCTGCGTTTACGTCGACGCGGTGACTTGTGACTCTGTCAAACTCGCACTAGGGACTCTGTTCACTGTATCCTAAGATCAATACACGCCAATATTAGTGAGTATGTGAGTGAGTATGATCTGATGGACGTCTCTGAAGACAGTGCGGACGTTGTCGGTGTCCGTGGCGGTCGTGAAGTGGAAGTAACATTCTCGGGGACGACTCGCTTCTAGGATCACGAAGCGTTCTGCTGACGCCGATAGGTTGCGCCTTTCGCGTTTTTTTGTAGTTATTTCCTGAAATAAGTATTACGTAGGTACTCTTCATTGTCCGAAGAGATGCCTACATCTCGCATTTCACCAGTTATGTTACTGGTCAAAAGATATTTAGATACTATTTTTATTTATTTAAAAACTTAATGCACAGGTGGACGGTTTCTCAGCGTCGTACTCGACGACGAGCGTTGTTTTCAATCATAGGAAATTGATGTAAACTACTTAGAGGATAAGGTTCAAGTTTCTAAATGTTATAGAATTTTCTACAAGGACACAATATAATTACTTAAAAAATTAACTAACCTAGTATAACAAGCACACATGTAAACAGAAAATGAATATATACATATAATCATACGAAGACACAAACATAAACAAACTATGCATTCAATAAATAAGTAGAAAATCATAAACAATATAAGTATATAAGTATCATTATATAACAAACAGTGACAACGAACACACTATTGCCAAAGCGCCTGATATATTAATAACAGCACGCAGTTGGATCGCCGTTAATTGCTCTTGCTGATATAACAGGCGCTTTAAAAAATGTTCTAACTAGGTTCCTAGCTAAAGTTTGTGGGATTCTGAGGTTGTAGGTAATTTCTGGCTCTACTGAACAGATTTTGAAAATTATTTTACCAATAGAAAGAAACATTAATGAAAAATTTTAATACCTTATCGTGATTCAGACAGAACAGTACAAAATTCGATTGCAAAGTACTTTTTTTGAAGTTTGATCAAATAAGGATACCGATTTACAATGTTATGTACTTAATCTGCGTACCTACCTTCTTATTGTTTATGCCTACCAGTCTGAAAATACAATGCAAGCCCCTGCTTACACTACCATTATTTTTATGACTATTCCAACATTTGAATCAGATCCTCCAGCTGCACTCAAGCAATTCTATTATGTAACCCGTGGATAACGTAGTTGGCTTCATAATGTATATGATGACGCTGTTTGTTTTCCCTAATAAATAAATCTATACAGATAAATAAAATTGAAGTGTCTGTTTGTAATTTCAAAATAACAACTTTTCACTAAATGCATATAAAAGTATACACGCTACTGACACTAAAAAACCAAGTTTTAAAATATTTTTGTCTGTCTGTCTGTTTGTTCCGGGTAATCTCTGAAACGGCTGGACGGATTTTAACGGGACTTTCACTGGCAGGTAGCTGATGTATCAAGGAGTAACTTAGGCTACTTATATTTTTTTAAAAACATACTCTTTCCGCGGTACACCCCTGAAATTAACTATACGCGGGTGAAACCGCAGGGCACAGCTAGTAAATAAATAAATAAAGTCATATACATACAGCAAACATAGTCCTTATAAACATCTTGGTGCGTGTGTACTCGTCTCCGGTGGACTCGAACTCCTTGAACCTTGGGAAGTGTTCAGCTATACTGCGGCCTTGCGACACTTTACTCTCCAATATATCTTGCTTGTTTAAAAATACTATCAAGCCTGCTTCTAGAAGGAATCTGGAACAATTGATTGCTATTCTTCACCATATTCGCCTACCAATCACGAGATCCCGGGTTCGATTCCCGGGTCGGGTTAAAAATAGATATTGGGTTTTTCTGTCACGAAATATATACAGATAAATAAATATTTAAGTGTCTGTTTGTAAATCTAAAATAACAACTTTTCACTAAATGCATATGAAAGTATACACGCTACTGACACTAAAAAACCAAGTTTTAAAATATTTTTGTCTGGCTGTCTGTCTGTGTGTTCCGGGTAATCTTTGGAACGGCTGGACCGATTTTAACGGGACTTTCGTTGGCAGGTAGCTGATGTTTCAAGGAGTAACTTAGGCTACATTTATTTACTAAAAATATTAGGGTTCCACGACAATAAGGATGAAACTAAATCTACGCGCGTGAAACCGCGGGGCTCAGCTAGTTCACAATAAAATGGCCGGAGTTTGTTAGTTGTGTGTTTCCACCCCCTTGGGTCGGAGCACCTACCTAGTCCTACGCCTTATCTCTCCGGTCGTGTGGGATTGCCTCCCATCGGACTATGAGAGTGAGCCAATAAACAGTGCACCTGTGTTTGCACACACTTGTGCACTATAATATCTCAGATAGCTGATCCTCGTTGAGATTAGCCGCCGTAACCGAAATAAGGTGGGAGATCATTATTATTCTTCACTATCATAAGGTCTTGAGTTCAATCCCTGGATCGGAGCATAATAGGTACGTACCTATGACCTGCTAAATCCATAATTCTTAACTATTTTTGTTAGACGCCTGATATATTAATAAGCGCAATGAGTCACGATCCGACTGTATATTAGGCGCTTTTAATAAATATAGCTTACGCTCACAGCTTAGCTTTTGTATTATATTACTTACTAGCTGTGCCCCGCGGTTTCACCCGCGTAGATTTAGTTTCATGCTTCGTGTCGCGGATCCCTAATATTTTTAATAAATAAAAGTATCCTAAGTTACTCCTTCAAACATCAGCTACCTGCCAGTGCAAGTCTCGTTAAAATAGGATCAGCCATTTCAGAGATTACCCGGAACAAATAGACAGACAGACAGACAGACGGACAGACAGACAGACAGAGAAAAATTTTAAAACTTGGTTTTCGGTGTCAGTAGCGTGTACACTTGCATATGCATTTAGTGAAAAGCAGTTATTTTGGAATTACAAACAGACACTTCAATTTTATTTATCTGTATAGATGTATAGATATTACACACAAACTTTCAACCCCTATTTAACCCTTAGGGGTGGAACCTCGGATAACCCATTTCCTCATTTTGAATGGGAACTACGGGCATTTTTTGTTCTCATACTTATGTGCAGTGATTTCACACCGCGTGCTTTACGGTGAAGGAGAATCGTGAGGAAACCTACATATATCTGAGAAGTAATTCAAAGACTTATGTATAGTGCCTGAGACGACGATGGACTCACCATCTGAACGTTGGCACTTAATCATCTTGTGTGAAATGTGGGTGTTGTTATTACAACACCTCTGTCTACCCTTCTTGAGCATATATATGTATGTATGTAAGTATGTATGTATGAACAAAATGAAGAAAATACGCAATACGATACAGACAACGTAAAAACATGTAAAAACTATACTTGAAGTTGGAGCACAGTACACTTGATTGAAACCTTTATAGTATACTAGCGGAAGTCACGCGGTTTCATCCGCGTAGTTCCCGTTCCCGTGGGAGTATGTAGATAAAATATAGCTTATGTTACTCGCTGATTACTGAGTTTCTTGCCAGGTTCTTCTCAGTAAAAGCAACCTTCCGAACCTGGCGGTAGCATGTATAATCCTGTAAATTGTGTCATTCTGACGATTTGAAAGTGCTTTGTATAAAGTCTAATCGAATAAAGATATTTTTGACTTTGACTTTGACTTTGACTTTGATGATGTAGCTATTCATTGCTGAAAAAATTTTCAAGATCGGTCTAGTAGTATCGGAGCCTATTCAATACAAACACAAACAAATCTTTCCTCTTTATTTATATTAGTAGTAATTAGTATAATAACAGTAGTCGCTTCGTATAAAAATCAGGTGATCGGTCGCATCGGGTTGAATCAAGTGCCCACCCCAACAATGTATGGGATAAGGCCAGGGAGATGATGATATGGTACACGAAGTACCAGGCGCACATAACGGACAAGGAGTTAATAAGTTGATTGCGACTAACATGGAGCCACATCGGGTTGAATCAAGTGCCGACCCCAAATACATGGGAGAAGGCCAGGGAGATGATGATGAGAAAAACTAAGTAAAGTAAGGTGACCTGCTCTGCCAAACGTCTTCGAAGAGAACAAGCGCTTCTTGCAGTCTATTCTGCGAGCCGTCCTCGCGCAGGCGTTGGTCGTAGTCGCTACACGCTACCACGAACCATATCGCGTGGATGCCCTCGAATACCTTGCAAACAAACAATATGCTCACGCCTGTATTCCCCGAAGGGGTAGGCAGAGGTGTTGTAATAACACACACTTCACACAAGATGATTAAGTGCCAACGTGACAGATGGTGAGTCTATCGCCGTCTCAGCCACTATACATACGTCTTTGAATTGCTTCTCAGACATATTATTGTCCTCACGAAACATCGTGAGGACAATAATATGTCTGAGGCAAACATGCCTTCATTGTAAAGCACGTGGTGTGAAATCACTGCACGTTTTTTAGAAAAACTTTTTGGTACAGGCCCCGTTGGGATTCGAACTTGCGTCGCTTGCATAGCAGGTGACTGCCCAAACCCTAATGCCCTATACACCATCCAAAATATCTGATTAAAAACTGTACCTATCAAAAATTCTATACAAAATTATTTGTCAAACAAACAAATAATTTTGTATATAAATAGCGACTTTAATTGATAAGTATTTAAAGGTTAATTTCCCTACTTGTATCCACTTCTTCCTCTCCCCTCTCTGACCACCGACGTCGAACATCCAGAAGTCTTGGACACCGCCATGCATTGATTTTGGTACCTGAAATATAAAACATTATAATTTAACTCATTCCCGTACATTTTGTATCGTTTCTACTAGCGAAGCGTGAGGATAATGTTATTTAGTATACAGGCCCTACCGTGTCATTCACTAAGGTTTCTCAGCGTCGCACTCGTCATTGAGTGTCGGTATTAAAGATACCAAATTGAACCTTATCCTCTATGTATTATGTATCAATTTCCTATGATTGAAACCAACGCTCGTCGTCGCGTCCGACGCTGAGAAATCTTAGTGAATAACGCGGCTGGAAGGAAAAATTGGTATTTTTGTTACTCGGCAAAGCCAAACGCACAGCCCAAGTAGATAGTAAGCTACTGCCTATAAACGTGACCAACACCACCCATATTCACTAAGGTTTCTCAGCGTCGACCTCGACTACGAGCGTTGGTTTCAATCAGAAGAAATTGATACATAATACATAGAGGATAAGGTTCAATTTGGTATCTTTGAAACCGACACTCGAAGAATGCGACTCTGAGAAACCTTAGTGAATAACGCGACAGGAACCCTAAGATGGCATGAGTCTATTTGTATAAATATAATGTACCAGGTTGACCGAGCTGTGCTCGGTTTCTTTTTCTCACAAAAAACTAAACTTTTTTCCACAAAAGAAAAAACCTTGACGTTTTTTCAAAAAAGCTAGTAGAAAAAAAGAAACCAAAAAAACGAACCGGTTGACGTCAGCCTCGAACCGGGGTAACTCTAGTTTCGTTATCACCTCGTAAGCTGACAGCGTCACCTCTGAGATATCATAACTTGACAGTTGTCAGCGAAATTTACTGTCAAAAATCAAAATCAAAATCAAATATATCTTTATTCGATTAGACTTCATACAAAGTACTTTCAAATCGTCAGAATGACACAATTACACAGGATTATACATGCTACCGCCAGGTTCGGAAGGTTGATTTTACTGAGAAGAACCTGGCAAGAAACTCAGTAATTACTCTTTTAAAGAATATTATACAGTTTTAAAAATACAAAATAAATTGTTCAAGCAACTATAAGCCCATGGACACAGCTCTAATGCTCAATTGTCAAAAATAAAAACTAAAAACTAAAAATATAGTACAAATATATGTGAGCATGGCAAATTCCAGCCAGTCAAAGCAAAATTAAGATTAATTAATTGTAGCAAAAGTACAGTGCCAATGGGATTATTTACAAACATTATCAGGTACATCCCAGGCTCCCTTATCACAAATATAATCACTTACAGTATAATATCCTTTTTCAAGCAAAACTGATTTAATTGTTTCTTTAAATTTGTTGAAGGGCAAGTTTACAATTTTTGTTGGTAATTTATTATAGAAGCGTGTGCTCTGTCCTAAAAATGAGCCATGCACTTTTTGTAGGCGATGCGCAGGCACTACAATTTTATGTTTGTGTCTTGTGTTTACGTTATGCACATCACATTTCCTTTGAAACGATCCAATGTTTTGATGCACAAATAATAAGTTAGCTAAAATATACTGTGAGGCCACTGTCAAAATTCCAATTGATTTAAATTTTTCCCTTAACGATTCTCGCGGTCCCAAATTATATATAGATCGTATAGCCCTTTTCTGTAGTGTAAATATAGAGTCTATATCAGCAGCTTTGCCCCAAATTAAAATAGCATAGGACATAACGCTATGAAAATAAGAAAAATATACAAGTCGAGCTGTTTCTATGTCGGTGAACTGTCTAATTTTTCTAATTGCATAAGCTGCGGAGCTGAGTTTTCCTGATAACTTGGATATATGTGGGCCCCACTGAAGTTTATTATCAAGGGTTACACCTAGAAATACTACAGAATCTACTATTTCCAAAGTTTCACCATTTACCATGACCTTTGTATCAACAGGTTTGACGTTTGGTAAAGTGAATTTAATACATTTAGTTTTTTTGGCATTTAAAACTAAGTTATTTACATTAAACCATTTCAATACCTGATCAAGTGCACTGTTTACATCTTCATAATTCGTTTTGGCTCTGTCGACTTCAAACAAAAGAGATGTGTCATCAGCGAACAGTACAATATCACACGTATTCTTTACTAAATTTGGTAAATCATTAATATATACTAAGAATAGAAATGGTCCTAGGATTGAACCCTGTGGGACGCCCATTAGTACTGGAGAACCGGAAGATCTGACCCCATTTACTTCGACTTTTTGAATCCGTTGACAAAGATATGATTTGATTAGGTCGAGTGCCCTACCTTTGACACCGTAATAGTTTAATTTAACTAATAAGGTTTCGTGTTGTACACAATCGAATGCCTTGGATAGGTCGCAGAATACACCTATCATGTCGTGAGCGTTTTCCCACGCTCTATAAATATGTCTAAGAAGTGCAACACCAGCATCAGTGGTTGAACGACCTTTGGTGAAGCCATATTGCTCACCATGTAGAATATTATTAAGATTAAAGTAAGCGACTATTTGATTCAGCATAATTTTTTCGAAAATTTTGCTGAGGGCTGGCAAGATAGAGATCGGTCTGAAGTTAGTAGGGTCACTAATATCACCACCTTTAAATAATGGAATAACTTTACTATATTTCATGAGATCCGGGAATACACCGCTCTTAATACAACTGTTAAAAATGTCAGCTAAGTAAAGGGCAATTATGTCAATAATACCGTGAAGTACTTTCACTGATATATCCCATAAATCACCAGTCTTTTTGGAATTCAAACTTTTAAATGTCTTAATTATTTCAAAAGGCGTGATAGAACAAAAACTAAAGCTAGTGCCGCACTTAGAAACATTTAATTTCAGTAATAATTCGGCGTCTGTGGGAGATGAATTTAGGGAACTAGTAGTTACTATAGGAACATTTGCAAAGAACTTGTTGAAAGTTTCAGCTATTTCACCATCGTCTTGGATTACTTTGTTATCTATATTTAAAGTTAAACGACAATCGCGACTTTTTGCCTTTCCCGTCTCGGCATTAATAACGTTCCAGGTAGTTTTTATCTTATTATCAGAATTCTTGATTTTCTGGGCAAGATGCAAGGCTTTAGCTTTTATACAAACTTTCTTAAAACATTTAGAGTATCTAGTTACGAATGCTAAGAATTCAGGACTATGATCATTTCGTTTCATACCATAAAGTTCATACAACTTCCTTCTACTTTTATGGATACCTACAGTTGCCCACTCATTGAATTTAGCTTTACTATGTTTCTGAACTGTTTTTAGTTTAAATGTACTATTGAATTCCGTTTGTATAACGTTAAACAAGCTATTGTAAAGAGCATCAGGATCTTCTTGTGGCCCTTGCAGATAAGGTATCTTGCTTGCTAAGTTAGACCTGAAATTTGCTACAAGTTTCTTAGTAATAGGTCTGTAAGTGGTTTTACTTACTACATTATTAGTTTTATTTAATATTGTGATTTTTTGACCACAATGGTCTGACGTTAGATCACTGATAATAGATTTTTCCAGGGCCTCACAATCGCAGAACACATTATCTAGACATGTCGCAGAAGTGGCAGTTATTCTAGTGGGCTCCAGAAATAAATGCTTTAAATTAAAAGAGTTAAACAAACTAATTAAACGCACCGAAAGAGAATTATTTTCTAACAAGTTAACATTAAAATCGCCACACACTACAATGCCTTTATTAAGGCCCGCAACACGTCTAAGGGCATCTTCAAGGATTGATTCAAATGAACAGAAATTGCCTGAAAATTTCATGAAAATTGTTGCAGCCGTTCCCGAGATCCAGATTCTATATATACAAGAAGTGCTCGTTTAAAGGTATAAGATAAGATTTTTTTTTTTTTTTTACATACATACACTACCATTACAGGCTAACCTAATGTGATAGTGTAGCTACTATATTATAGTTACATTACAGTTATATAAGATTATTCATACCTTAACTTTAAACTCAATTTTCTGAATACCCGTTGTTTTCTGTCGACACCTCAGGATGTCAGCGTCGGAAGGTATGTAATCTGGCTTTTCTATTAAATCTATCCTATCGAGGAAGCTGAAAATAAACATATCCACTTTTATCTATACATCTTTACATCTATACAGATAAATAAAATTGAAGTGTCTGTTTGTAATTCCAAAATAACAGATTTTCACTAAATGCATATGAAAGTATACACGCTACTGACACTAAAAAACCAAGCTTTAAAAGTTTTCTCTGTCTGTCTGTCTGTTTGTTCCGGGTAATCTCTGAAACGGCTGGATGGATTTTAACGGGACTTTCACTGGCAGGTAGCTGATGTATCAAGGAGTAACTTAGGCTACTTTTATTTATTAAAAATATTAGGATTCCGCGACAATGAAACTAAATCTACGCAGGGCACAGCTCGTTATAAAATATATATTAGTCATGGTGGCTGTGGGGTTTGAGCAGTCGTCTGCTACACAAGCGACGCAAGTTCGAATCCCAGCGGGGCCTGTACCAATGAGTTTTTCTAAAAAACTTATATGAAGTGATCACACCACGTGCTTTACGGTGAAAGAAAACATCGTGAGGAAACCTGCATATGTCTGAGAAGTAATTCAAACACGTATGTATAGTGGCTGAGACGACGATAGACTCACCTCTGTCACGTTCTCCCTTAATCATAGTCGGTCAAATGTGGGTGTTGTTGTTACAACACCACTGCCTACCCCTTCGGAGACCCTTCTGGGATGGTAAGAGCATATTACTAGCTGATATTTTATATGTGAGCTTATAAATTCACTCACTATTCAGCGCTATCAATAAGTTGGTATTCATTGGACCTCTTGAAACACTCCCTCACTCCGCCGTCTCGCCATAGATCTCGAACGTGGTCGAAGTAATCCTGAAATTATAAACCTAATTCATTTACGTTTATATTCATTATTAGCGGAAGTCACGCGGTATCACGCGCGTAGTTCCCGTCCCCGTGGGAGTACGGGGATAAAATATAGCCTATGTTACTCGCTGATGATGTAGCTATCCATTTCTGAAAGAATTTTCAAGATCGGTCAAGTAGTTTCGGAGCCTTTTCAACGAAAACAAACAAAAAAACAATGAAATCTTTCCTCTTTATAATATTAGTGTAGACTAGCTGTGCCCCGCGGTTTCACCCACGTAGATTTAGTTTCATGCTTCATGTCGCGGAACCCTAATATTTTTCATAATTAAAAGTAGCCTAAGTTACTCCTTGAAACATCAGCTACCTGCCAGTGACAGTCCCGTTAAAATCGGTCCAGCCGTTTCAGAGATTACCCGGAACAAACAGACAGACAGAAAGAGAAAAATTTCAAAACTTAGTTTTTTAGTGTCAGTAGCGTGTATGCTTTCATATGCATTTAGTGAAAAGCTGTTATTTAGGAATTACAAACAGACACTTTAATTTTATTTATCTGTATAGACGTATAGATAACTGACCTCGTCATACTCCGGGGGTCGATCGGGGCCACATTTAAGTATAAACTGCTGAGATTGCACGTTCTTATAGTTGTGGAGACCGATGCTCAACGCGGACATGTGGCGGACTATATCGTAGATAGACTCGTGGATATTATGGCGGATATGTTGGGCTTTCTCTTGGCGTTCGCTGCAATCAACATTATAAATACAATCATTATGCTCACGCCATCCCAGAAGGTTCCTCGAAGGGGTAAGCAAGCAGAGGTGTTATTATAACAACACCCACCTTTCACACAATATTATTAAGTGCCAACGTGGCAAATATGAGTCCATCGCCGTCTCAGGCACTATACATACGTCTTTGAATTATTTCTCACACATATACAGGATCCCTCACGATGTTTTCTTTCACCATAAACATTGGTGGGACTTGCGTCGCTTCCCTAGCAGGCGACTGCTCGAACCCCAAGGCCACCACGCTTCTCAGATCATAACATGGTTATTTATGCGCTACACGCTTATTACGCCACGAACAAGGGTACAGAGCCTCCAGTCTGATATTTTCAACCCAATTACCAATCACTTCTTCCACGGAACTAATGGGTTCGATCCCGCTGGGGACACAACTCACCTATTGGAGAATCCCTTGACGTGCAGAATTTTCATTTGTTTTATAATAGTAGTTTTTCCACTCTCTCCTGTGCCGAGTAGAAGTAATTTTATTGCCTGCGAATTTATACAAAAAACATATGAATACTGAAGCGTTAGGGAGATGTCTTATATAAACTTAGTTTACCTTACATATACATAATTAACATCACATTGTCAACAGATGTGATTGCAGCCATAGAAATGTACCTTTATTGCAAGCGTCCTCTGAATATTTTCATTTATCAGTAGAAACTTCACTGGTTCATGTATAATTTTTATGTACTACTATGTTAAGTCTTATAATACTGTTTGTTTTTCTAAAAATAAATAAATAAATGTCTACGACACTTCACCGAAGATGATAAACTTCGAGTTCCCAAGTAGCGACACCCTTGTCAGCTTATGTTTTGACTTAATGAAAACCTTACATAATTCTCTTAAGATTTATTTTTCAACATCAAGATTCGTCGCGACACGTATCCTTGACAAAACATACGAAAGATTATTACCTATACTTGGAGCATTGTATTCTGCACATTTTCAATACAAATATTATTAAGAGGAAAGGTTTGTATGTATGTTTATAACGAATTGGCTCAAAAAGTACTGGAATAATTTAAAAAAAAAATTACCATTTGAATGCTACATTATCATTGATTAATATAGGTTATATTTTATCCCCGTACTCCCACGGGAACGGGAACCACGCGGGTAAAACGGCGTGAAGTCCGCTAGTATTGAATACTTACATCGTTGTAGGTTTTAATCCAATGTTTAATCTCCCTGTCTATCTCCTTCGAGTGGTCTACGTCTTCGTCATAGGTCTTTATGCAGGGTATCAGACGCATCTTGGACCCTGGAAATACGGATAGCAATTTTTTTGTATTTAAATTCAGGAATCCTAGACTGGATTTTCGTTATTAACAAGACGTTGGCTCCGTCCCATCTCCCCGGCTCTGCTGTGGCGGCCGGTGCTGCTGATGCTCAGCAGGAGTGCCTCAAGCATAGGAAATATGCTTGCTGCAGTCAAGGATACATATTTTCTTTGCGGTTGAAACTCTGGGGCCTTGGGGTCCGGATACTCATCAACTTGGTTTTACCGTTAAGAGGACCAACCGAGAACATCATCTCCCTGGCCTTATCCCAAACATTGTTGGGGTCGGCACTTGATTCAACCCGATGTGGCTGATCACCTGATTTTTATACGGAGCGACTGCCATCTGACCTTCGCAACCCCTTTAGCGAGGAAAATCTTGTGATCTGGGTTAAACCAGTTGTCAGACTATTTGAGGCCTCCGACTGACCTGTAACGATTGCCAAAGATGATAAATTGTCAACCGGGACCGACGGCTTAACGTGCTCTCCGAGGCACGGAGGGATCTCGGGCGGTCACCCATCCAATTACTGGCTAGGGGTAGGGTTTCTTAACTTCGCTGATTGAATGATATGCGCAATAGCAACTATACCACGAGCTCCTCCGGGACCAAACAAGGACAAATTCACAAAACAACAAACTTACTTACCTCTGCAATATCCGTACTTACTATCATGCAATTTAAAATCCATATAGATAATGCATACTTTTTTAACACTGATAATATATTTATTGGACAAGGAAATACCTATATCCAGAGGGTCTACGTAAAAATGAAAAACCAATTTCTGCGAGGGTAACGTTCTTCTAGCAAGAAAATTCTAAACGAATGATTGCTAAAATTGATAATGTAATGTACAGACGCTGCAAAACCATTTGCGTATTGTCCAAAAAGGAACTATTTATGTATTTGAATCTAACAGTCGTCCTTGGAACTTTAAAAGACTGTTTTCTATTAATTCTGATCTCACTACGAAATTATTTGTATATAAATCCCTACTAATATTATAAATGCGAAAGTAACTCTGTCTGACTGTCTGTCTGTTACGCTTTCCCGCTTAAACCTCTCAACCGATTTTGATGAAATTTGGCACAGACAATCTTTAGACCCTGAGAAAGGACATAGGCTACCTTATATTAAAAATATTAGGGATCCGCGACAATAAGGATGAAACTAGATCTAACCGGGTGAAACCGCGGGGCACAGCTAGTATATAATATAAATATATATAACACTTACCTTTTATTTTTAAACCACAACACGTCGGGGCAAAAACAATCAAATCTCAGTTGCGAATAGGGTATAATCGGCTGCTATCAATAATTGATATTGTATCAATCGTAATCAACCGAATGTATAATCTATACATATACATACAGATAATTTAAATTTAAGTGTCTGTTTTTAATTCCAAATTAACATCTTTTCTCTCTAAATGCATATGAAAGTATCCACCCTACTGACACTAAAAAACCAAGTTTTAATTTTTTCTCTGTCTGTCTGTCTGTTTGTTCCGAGTAATCTCTGAAACGGCTGGACCGATTTTAACGGGACTTTCACTGACATGATTTTCAAGGAGTAACTTAGGCGACTTTAATTTATCAAAAATATTAGGGTTCCGCGACATGAAGCATGAAACTAAATCTACGCGGGTGAAACCGCGGGGCACAGCTAGTATTAATATAGATATGTATGAGAATGATCGACTAAATAGCCACTCAAATATAGACTTTATAATCAATGCATTTAATAAAGAACAACAGTATTTAAAATCTGACAAAGAACACTTGAAATCTTAAAACTACGCGCCACGGTAAACTAGACCTTATTCCATCAACATAGGGTCGTCCAATTGCAGCTGAACCATTTGGTTACCGTTGACTAAAACACCATCTCTTAGAAGAAGCTGGACATTTATATCCGACAAAGTCTGTAAGAGATAGAGATAGAGTTGATGAAGAAAAGAGAAAGAAGTGAAGTATTGAACACGTATGTGCAGTGAATTCACACCACGTGCTTTAGGGTCAAGGAAAACATCGTGAGGAAACCTACATGTCAGAGTGCCTAGTGCGAGTTTTTCACTGCCGCCGTCACAAGTCACCGCGTCAAAATTAACGCAGATTTGTATAGGATCGGAGCAGCGCCTCTGTCGGCCTAAACATGACACTATTGTGAGCCCATACTAATCTGCGTTTACGACGACGCGATCACTTGTGACGTCGATTTTTAGAAAACTCGCACTAGGCACTCTGAGAAGTAATTCAAAGACGTGTGTATAGTGCCTGAGACGGCGATAGACTCACCATCTGTCGTATTCTCACCTGTCCATCCACATTGGCGGTCCCAGGGTATGTATCCTGGCTATCATCAGCTCCTCGCAATATCTTCGGCCTGCGAGGGTTCTTCGCTATGCCTCTGCCGCGACGAACTGGTTGGAACTCTTCCACTACCAGATATAGATACGAAATTAATTGATGAACTACCGCACACAACAACACATATTGCAGGGGAAGACGTCATTCTATGTAGCGATCCGTGGGAAGGACAGTAGGCCTAGACAAAGTTAAAAATTCAAAATATCTATTTATTCAGATTTCGTACAAAATACTTTCAAATGGTCAAAAGGAGACAAATACATTATACATGACTAGCTGTGCCCCGTGGTTTCACCCGCGTAGATTTAGTTTCATCTTTACGGTCGCGGAAACCTAATATTTTTCAATAAATAAAAGGTAGCCTATGTCCTTTCTCAGGGTCTTAAGATTGTCTGTGCCAAATTTCATCAAAATCGGTTGAGAGGTTTAAGCGGGAAAGCGTAACAGACGGACAGATTTACTTTCGCATTTATAATATTAGTAGGGATTATAAACGTTACCACCGGGTTCGGAAGGTAGCTTTAGAGAAGAACCCGGCAAGAAACTCAACGATTACTCTTTTCTAAAGTAACATTATCTTCGCGCTTACGTTAATAGAAACGATACAAAATTTATGGGAATGACATACCTACGTCACGTGACTATGTTATGTGATCCCATACATTTTGTATCGCTTCTATAAGCGAAGTGCGAGGATAATGTTACTTTGTCTAGATCTACAGGGTGGATGTCACTACCACGAGTTTCTACAATTAAAATTGCCAATCATTTTTATTTACATCTCAGAATACGTCGAGGTGTGTCAAAGTCGAAGACACGCGTGTCATTTTCGTGCAGACATGTGCCGATTTTCGTGTTTATTATTACAAAAATTCAATAGCTTTTGCGTGAAAGGGAAAAACACAGCCATCCTTTCATATGTAGCAGCGTTTCTCCACTCGCTCATAGATGGCGCTACTCGCTAACAAATGCGAAGTTTGAGTACAAATACACGAGAACCTAAATCGCGCCAGAAGAGTTTTCAAGCGCATTGCAGTATATATACAAGTTTCCAACTAGAACAGTTGGAGCCGCGGTTCCACAGGCATGACACCCGCCTGGATGGAAGATCTTCCCTTTGCTGGGGATGAGCATGATCACTCGCTCTCCCCACAGTGAGCGAGTAGCGCCATCTATGAGCGAGTGGAGAAACGCTGCTACACATACATCAATACTTCCAACTCAAGTTTATAATATTAGTAGGATTAGTGACCTGGTGGCTGTGGCGGAGTGGGTCGGTGGATCGCCAGTTGTGTCCTCGGCACGTTGCTCAACATCGACAGGGCGCGGGTACTATTCGGCACTATGTTTGACGTGCCCTAAAATTAATATTACTTTAGGACTTAAAATTTACTTGAATATCATTACAAAACAATATCTTCAGGACTGAAAAGGTAGAACAATGTTCGTGTTGTGAGACAGAAACATCTTCACACTACCATACTATATTAAAATCAATGGGAAATTATAATTCATGCTATACAATTAACCATACTTAATGGTGAAAAATAAAAATAAATTCTCACGTCATCCCAGAAGGGTAGGCAGAGGTGTTGTAATAACAACACCCACATTTCACACAAGATGATTAAGTGCCAACGTGACAGATGGTGAGTCTATCGCCGTCTCAGCCACTATACAGGTGATGTTTTCAAGACTGCCTCGTTCGTCTAGTGACAACAGGCTCTGGCAACTGGCCAAATGTAGGTGTACTATAAGTACACATCTGACTATCCCTTCGGGAATACATATATATGCCCACGCCTGTATTCCTCGAAGGCATAGGCAGAGGTGATATATCAACGACACCCACTTCACCGAAGATGATTAAGTGCCAACGTGACAGAGGGCGAGTCCATCGCCGTCACGATGTATCACCATCTGTCACATTGGCACTTAATCATGTTCGGTGAAAAGTGTGTTTTGTTATTACAACACCTCTGCCTACCCCTTCGGGGAATACAGGCGTGGGCATATGTATGTATTAGTGATGTAACGAATATTCGCATTCGCATTCGCGAATATTCGCTTATTTTTGGATATTCGTATTCGCATTCGTATTCGGAAAATTTCTGCGAATGTTTAGCGAATATGAATATCAAAGAAAATAAAACAATTTGGAGATAATGGTAGGTTACTTACGTTTTTAATGCAAGAAAAAGTAACTTAACCTCATAAGGCCATTAACAGTCTTCACTTTATCATTTGATATAATTTATTCATTATTTACTTTGGGCAACTTTATAATTAAAATTTCCTTAAAACTTATACATTCGCATTCGCATCTGCGAATGTCAGTAGCAGACATTTGCATTCGGATGACATTCGTTACATCACTAGTATGTATGTAACTATTATCGTGCAACCCACCCTAAGTTTACCAAATCTATTCGCGTAAAAGATACGAATCTTCAGTAATTTATCGATAAATGTTATACTCCATTACAACACATTTCTGATTAAATTTACACAATCAATATACTTGCTAATCTGCACCGGGCGTTTGAAGATGTATATCTAAAACGTATTTATCTATTTTATAACTAGCTGGTACCCAGTTACGACATATATAAAACTAATTAACAAGGTGTATTTCAATTTCAACATTCAATGTCAAAAAATACTTTCCCCATCATCTTACATACATACATCTATCCTTTATGTATAGGTACTAATATTATAAAGCTGCAGAGTTTGTTTGTTTGTTTGTTTGAACGCTCTAATCTCAGGAGCTACTGGTCCTATTTAAAAAATTCTTTCAGTGTTGGATAGTCCATTTATCGAGGAAGGCTATAGGGTATATTTAATTCTCATAAAAATTAGGGGTCCGTAAGAAAATTGCAATTTTGTAACCTAAGGTGTAAAATTGAAAACCTATTTATGCGTGCGCTGCAAAAACTATTGACAATAGAACAAAATGATGTACTACGGGTTTGTAGAGCATAATATCTATACAGATAAATAAAATTGAAGTGTCTTTTTGTAATTCAAAAATTACAACTTTTCAATAAATGCATATGAATGAATGCTACTGACACTAAAAACCAAGGTTTAAAATTTATCTCTGTCTGTCTGTCTGTTTGTTCCGGGTAATCTCTGAAACGGCTGCGCTGATTTTTACGGGACTTTCATAGGCAGGTAGCTGTTGTATCAAAGTGTAACTTAGGCTACTTTTATTTATTAAGCATCTGTTAGGGTTCCGCGACAATAAGGATGAAACTAAATCTACGCGGGTGAAACCGCGGGGCACAGCTAGTTATGTTAATATAAAATTACCTTAGGGAATGATATCATGCTTAATTCCAGCACCTTCTCCTGAGGAATGTTGTTCATCGTCAGGTATTTCACCACGTCTTCCGGAGATGGATTTAAGCCCTCGATCTGACAAACAGTTTGAACATAAACATATTTTTTTACAATAAGACTTACTTGTCTATTTGTTTTTGATTGTTTGTTTGTTTGCATTGAATAGGCTCCGAAACTACTTGACTGATCTTGAAAATTCTTTCAGCAATGGATAGCTACATCATCAGCGAGTAACATAGGCTATATTTTATCCCCGTACTCCTACGGGAACGGGAACTACGCGGGTGAAACCACGTGACGTCCGCGCGTATTTAATAAGGTAAATAACGCGCGAGTGACACTGCGTTACAAACATTCAAAGGCTGCTTACAACCGCAATGGAACCATCAAAATGCGTGAAAAAAAACCAATTGCATTTATCGTGTAAAAAAACATTCATGAGTAAGGGGGTGAATCAACTTTTTTACCCACACCAAGAATGTCTATGGAGTTACCGCTAATGTACCTCAGTAAACAGGTAACTCCGCAGACAATCAGCGTATTTTACCATAAATTTTCCCGGAAATTATCCATTTTCGAGAAGTTTATCAAGTTTCCCGCTGTGCCTAATAATCATAGATACTATAGCTATACAAATTATGTGCGTACATATAACCAAATGGAGTATTTAAATAAGAAATGGCCGGGGACAGCAAAATGTGGGTAAAATAGTTGATTCACCCAAGGATGCTATGTTATCTAACCTCAATAACAGCCATAGTGGCGGGATGTTTGAGCCTCAAATGTGTCCGGAGGTCGGAGCGCACGCGGAACCGTTTGGGACAACGCGCGCACGGCCACGGCCGAACCCCTGAGTGGATCAGACGGTGGTTGCGCATGGCACTCGACCTATTATATATACCAAATTTATAAAAAACTAGCTGTGCCCTGCGGTTTCACCCGCGTAGATTAGAATTTTGTCTAAAAAATAAAAATAAAAATGTAGGGGTGGACTACCCCTAACTTTTAGGGGGATGAAAAATAGATGTTGGCCGATTCTCATAGATACCGGATAAGCACAAAAAATTTCATCAAAATCGGTCAAGCCGTTTCGGAGGAGTATGGCAACGAAAACTGTGACACGAGAATTTTATATATTAGATAATCCCTATTTCCCTTAGTCACGCCATCACGCCTGAACGGCTGAACCGATTTTAACGTGACCTTTTTTTTACTAGCAGACAGCTGATGTTTCAAAGAGTAACTTAGGCAAATTTTATTTAGTAAACATATTAGGGTCCCGCTAAATAAAGCATGAAACTAAATCTACGAGGGTGAAGCCGCGAGGCACAGCTAGTTATATTATAAAAGATTACATATCAAAAGGTATTACCTTCTGAAGGCGAGCGGGCAGAGGTCGCAAGGGTATGGCCGTTCGTCAGTGTGTGTGCGGAGGTGTTCTGTCCTCATAGCCGACGTGCGGAAGGCACGTCCGCACACCCCGCAGCCGTAGCCACTGGCCCCACTCGGCCCACTCGGACCACTGGCCCCCGCCCGCCCTACGCCGCACGTCGCGCAATCACGCTCATCGGTGGAGCCATGGTGACTCCTGATACACATACCATAAAAATTAATCCCCATTTACCTTGGTCACGGCATCACGCGTAAACGGCTGGATGGATTATAGCGGGACTTTCACTTGCAGATAGCTGATGTTTCAAAGAGTGACTTAGGCTGAAAATATCTATACTCTATACAGATAAATAAAATTGAAGTGCCTGTTTGTAATTCCAAAATTAGTTTTTCACTAAATGCGTATGAAAGTATACACGCTGATGTTTCAAGGAGTAACTTAGGCTACTTTTATTTATCAAAAATATTAGGGATCCGCGACAATAAGGATGAAACTAAATCTACGCGGGTGAAACCGCGGGGCACAGCTAGTTAATAATAAAAACGATGCTAGTTGGATTTTATTTATGTTTGCTTGTGTTCTGGGATGGCGTGAGCATATGATTATTTAGTTATTTTTATAAATATGTACTAACTTGAGATGAGTGTGCAACTCTGGCGCATGTGCAAAGGTAAGTCCACAGTGGGCACAACTGGCCGGTGCAGTCACATCGGAATCGGCCGAGTGGTGCATCGACGATCTATTCAACTGGTACCCTACAATATTTATTATCACGTTAATTAAATGTTATCATAACTATATTTTGCTAAATTTTGTTTGTTTGAACGCTCTAATCTCTTGAACTACTGGTCCGATTTCAAAAATTCTTTCAGTGTTGGATAGTCCATTTATCGAGGAAGGCTATAGGGTATATTATATTTTCAAACTAATTAGGGATCCGTAAGAAAATTGCGATTTTGTAACCCAAGTTTTTAAATTTAAAACCTTTTTATGCGTACGCTGCAAAAACTATTGACAATGGAACAAAATTATGTACTACGGGTTTGTAGGTCTTATTAGGATCTACAAAAAGTCCGCGAGAGCATATATCTAACTATCATAGTTTAGTCACAATAACCGCTTTCTAGGAAGACTATAGAAAAAATAAGAGTGTGCCAAAGAGGACTAGAGAGAAGTTACTTAGGACACAGAATAAAGGATAAAATTAAGAGCAGCGCTATAAGAAAGAAGACCAAACCCAAAGATGCAATGCGAAAAGTCCTCCATTTAAAATGGAAATGGGCAGAACATGTACAAAGGGTGCCGGACGAAAGATGGTCCAAAACATTAACAAACTGGTACCCTATAGACCAAGGGCGTGCATTGGATTTTCAGAGGGGTAGGCAAAAACAATCAGTGGACAGGCAGGCAGTTTAAGTACATACCTATGTGTCGCGGCGTAGGTGCATAGGTTTTGGTAAAGACGCATACACGAACATAAACACAAACACACACGACACGAGTGTGTTCAGTGATCACAAATTGTAACTTCTGCATACCTGCGTATATGCAATGCACGCCACTGCTATAGACAAGAAACGTAAACCTGGCAGACCGCAGAAGAGATGGAGCGATGATATCGCCAAACTAGCAGGGGCGACATGGAGCAGGGCGGCTAGAGACCGAGAGAGATGGAAACACATGGAGGAGGCTCTTACCGCACTTGGCGGCTCTTACACAACCAATAGTTAAAACTTAAATATGATATTAAATAGTAATAAAGAAAGAAAACATTAAATTGTATAAGTAAAAGGAAAATATATATTTATCAAATAAGAAATATTAAATTGTAAATATAGTTTAGTGTAAGAGGGAAATAAAGCTATAAATAAATAAATAAATAAACCGCTTTAATGTTCATAACAAAATAAAATTCGTCTGTAGAAAGAAACTACGTTATATGTGTATCATAATATTAATTCATATCCAAATTAAGCATTATTATATTAAGAGTATTCATGTAGAAGTAAAATACTGTTTGTTTTATTCCAATCGGACATTTCGTTGAGAAATTATCACGAGTATAAAAACGCAAAGAATTGGTACCTAATAAAGTGTTATTTGTCTGGAGGTCTACTCTCTTTCTCCGTAAACGAAACTTCGCAAACGAACGATAATTAAACGTAGTTTCAGTATCGCTTTGTTTTTATCAAATTAAAATTTTCGTTCGTTTAATACTTTTGTCAAAGTAGGATTAAAATATATAAATGTCAAATAATTATCTAGCAGTCCACGTTCGGACGTAATTTTAGAACGAATAAGATCCGTGGTAGGAACTTTGCGAACTTTCGGCCGAAGCTTCGTTTTTCGGAGAAAGCGAGTAGGCCCCCTGAAATGTCGTACTTTCACTGGCAGATAGGTAATGTTACAAGGAGTAACATGGGCTACATATATTTATAAAGAAAATTTAGGGTTCCGCGGGAATCTAATTAAATCGACGCGAAGCAAAAAAAAAGCGCGGTTTCACGCGCTTTCTAATTTTCATTGCATGCAATTACGGCTTTAGTTTTAATTCCCAATTAATCGATTTTTTATAATTTCCTTTGTATCGTTTTTATCATTTCCGGTAAGTAAATTTTTTGCAAATTCCGGTTTATCGTTGTTTCGGTATTTCACAATTTCGGATCTCGTGTATTTGTACTCAAACTTTGAAATTGTGATCAAATAGAGTCAAAGATCCAGAATCAAAAAAGGTAATATGGAAAACGTATATTGAAAAAATCTTTCAAGATGAAGATAGAAGAGGAATAGCGACTTCTGTAGATGAACATCATGGTCCTCCCATATTAAGATCAGAGGTGCTTCAAGCTCTCAAAAGAGCGAAAACCGGGAAAGCCACTGGACCTGACAACATTAATGTGGAAATTCTTAAATTAATAGAAGAACATCTAATTGATTCGTTGACAAAACTTTTTAACAACATCTATGATACAGGGACTATGCCCAAAGAATGGTTGAAGAGTACGTTCATTGCTCTCCCTAAGAAACCCACTGCGAAAAAATGCACTGAATACCGAACTATAAGTCTCATGAGTCACGTTTTGAAGCTATTTCTTTCCATTATACATGAGAGAATCAGGGTAAAATGTGATGAACAGCTTGGTGAGAACCAGTTTGGATTTAGATCAGGTGTTGGTACCAGGGAAGCACTATTCGCGATGAATGTTCTTGTTCAGAAATGTAGGGATATGCAAACAGACGTCTTCATATGCTTCATAGATTATGAAAAGGCCTTCGACCGTGTGCAACACGAGATACTTATGCAGCGTTTGTTGGATATTGGCCTGGATGGCAAGGATGTGCGCATAATTCAAAATCTTTACTGGAACCAAACAAGCGTTGTGAGATTTGGGGATGACGAAACGGATGAGGTGGCAATACGCAGAGGAGTGAGACAGGGGTGTATATTATCGCCACTTCTGTTCAATGTTTATTCGGAGGCAATTATGTCGGAAGCTCTAGAACATCAACAATGGGGTGTCGTTATTAATGGTAAAGTCATCAACAACTTAAGATATGCCGACGATACCGCCCTCATAGCCTCTAAACCAGACGACTTGCAAAACATTGTAGACGCCGTTTATAGGTGCAGTGCTAAGGCAGGGCTCACAATGAATCTGTCGAAGACTAAGTTAATGGTGATAACACGAGACGAAACCCTTAACCCGAATATAACCATCGCCGGAGAATCACTGGAAAGAGTTCAACGCTATAAATATCTTGGCGCATGGGTCAACGAAGCATGGGAACCAGACAGGGAAATTAAAGCCCGAATAGAAGAAGAAGAAGCCGAAGCTCGTGCGTCGTTCAACAAAATGAAAAAGGTGCTTTGTAATAAGCAACTGAATATTGAGCTTCGAACTAGAATGCTTCAGTGCTATATATGGCCAGTAGTTCTTTATGCCTGTGAAACTTGGACTATCAAAGAGAATATACGCCAAAAGCTAGAAGCTCTTGAAATGTGGTTCTACCGCCGCATGCTTCGGATTAGTTGGACCCAGAGGGTAACTAATGAGGAAGTGCTCCGACGCGTCAAAAAATCCAGAGAACTCATGACAGTCATTAAGAGAAGGAAAGTAGCATATCTCGGACATGTGCTGCGACATGAGCGCTACAACCTTCTCCAGATTATAATGATGGGAAAAATTGCAGGGAAAAGGCGTGTCGGAAGGAGGAAGTTGTCATGGCTCCGAAACCTAAGGCAATGGACTGGGATAAACAGCGTCGAAGAATTGTTTAAGCTTGCAAAAAATAAGGACAAATTTGCGGAGCTGACGGCCAACCTCCATTAGTGGAGAGGCACCACAAGAAGAAGAAGAAGAGAGTCAAAGATGTAGCGAGTTGAGAAACGCTGCAACAATCAGTTTTTAATGATTTCTTGGGTATGGTTTTTTTTAGATTTACGGTCGTAATTTTTTTTATAATTTCCGGTTTTAAGTTTATTTTTTTGCAAGTTCCGGTTTAAAGGTTTTTTTGCAAGTTCCGGTTTAAAGTTTTTTTTTGGTGTCCGGTTCTTACTACTTCCGGTTTCTCTTGATTTCCGGATTATCGGTTATACGGTTTCTTAAAATTTTCTCGTTTCCGGATTTTACCAATTTTTTAAAGGTTTTATTTTTGCAAGTTCCGGTTTAAAGTATTTTTTCGGTATCCGGTTCTTACTACTTCCGGTTTCTCTTGATTTCCGGATTATCTGTTTATATATCATTTCCGGTTTATCGGTTATTCGGTTTCTTACTATTTTCTCTATTCTGGATTTTGCCAATTTCCGGTTTATCGACTTTAAAGTTTTTTTTTTTATTTCCGGTAGAATTTTTTTTTGCACTATCCGGTCTAAAGCATTTTTTAGCAATTTCCGGTTAAGTTTTTTTTGCAATTTCCGGTTAAGTTTTTTTTTGCAATTTTCGGTTTAAAGATTTTTTTTGAAACCGCAGGACACATCTAGTTTATTTTAAAAGCGTATACTTTGCCCTAAAAATGATCCCTGGACTTTCTATAAGCGGTGTTCAAGTACTACTATTTTATTTTTATGCCTTGTGTTGAATTCGAATTGAATCAGTTTCAGTATTCCGTTCTTTCATTTATCGGTTAACCGTTTTCAAACTCTTTTCGGTTTACCGGCTTTAATCGAATTCCGGTTTGTCAATAGTCGGAAATTGGATACGTAAATTTCCGGTCTTAAGGATTTTTGCAATTTACACTCCAAAGTTTTTTGAATGTGGAATTGCCGACAGCCAGAAGGTGGTAGAAACCGGAAAACGACAAACGGAAGGTGGTAGAAGTCGGATAACGATTACCGAACTGCGATAACCGAAAATTGGTAGAAACCGGAAAACGACAACCGGAATCCGACGAACGGAAGGTGGTAGAAACCGGATTCCGGCAACCGGGAGGTGGTAGAAACCGGATTCCGGCAACCGGGAGGTGGTAGAAACCGGATAACGACAACCGGACTACGACAAAAGGAAGGTGGTAGAAACCGGATAACGACAACCGGAAACCAAAGTCAAAGATGTAGGGAGTTGAGAAACGCTACAACAATCAGTTTTTAATGATTTCTTTGGTATGGTTTTTTTTAGATTTACGGTCGTATTTTTTTTGTAATTTCCGGTTTAAAGTTATTTTTTTGCAAGTTCCGATTTAAAGGTTTTTTTTGCAAGTTCCGGTTTAAAGCATTTTTTTGGTATCCGGTTCTTACTACTTCCGTTTCTCTTGATTTCCGGATTATCTGTTTATATATCATTTCCGGTTTCTTACTATTTTCTCTATTCCGGATTTTGCCAATTTCCGGTTTATCGGCATTAAAGTTTTTTTTTTTAATTTCCGGTAGAATGTTTTTTGCACTATCCGATCTAAAGAATTTTTAGCAATTTCCGGTTAAGTTTTTTTTTGTAATTTCCGGTTAAGTTTTTTTTTGCAATTTTCGGTTTAAAGATTTTTTTTTGAAACCGCAGGACACATCTAGTTTATTTTAAAAGCGTATACTTTGCCCTAAAAATGATCCCTGGACTTTCTATAAGCGGTGTTCAAGTACTACTATTTTATTTTTATGCCTTGTGTTGAATTCGAATTGAATCAGTTTCAGTATTCCGTTCTTTCATTTATCGGTTAACCGTTTTCAAACTCTTTTCGGTTTACCGGCTTTAATCGAATTCCGGTTTGTCAATAGTCGGAAATTGGATACGTAAATTTCCGGTCTTAAGGATTTTTGCAATTTACACTCCAAAGTTTTTTGAATGTGGAATTGCCGACAGCCAGAAGGTGGTAGAAACCGGAAAACGACAAACGGAAGGTGGTAGAAGTCGGATAACGATTACCGAACTGCGATAACCGAAAATTGGTAGAAACCGGAAAACGACAACCGGAATCCGACAAACGGAAGGTGGTAGAAACCGGATTCCGGCAACCGGGAGGTGGTAGAAACCGGATAACGACAACCGGACTACGACAACAGGAAGGTGGTAGAAACCGGATAACGACAACCGGAAACCAAAGTCAAAGATGTAGCGAGTTGAGAAACGCTACAACAATCAGTTTTTAATGATTTCTTTGGTATGGTTTTTTTTAGATTTACGGTCGTATTTTTTTTGTAATTTCCGGTTTAAAGTTATTTTTTTGCAAGTTCCGATTTAAAGGTTTTTTTTGCAAGTTCCGGTTTAAAGCATTTTTTTGGTATCCGGTTCTTACTACTTCCGTTTCTCTTGATTTCCGGATTATCTGTTTATATATCATTTCCGGTTTCTTACTATTTTCTCTATTCCGGATTTTGCCAATTTCCGGTTTATCGGCATTAAAGTTTTTTTTTTTAAATTTCCGGTAGAATGTTTTTTGCACTATCCGATCTAAAGAATTTTTAGCAATTACCGGTTTAGTTTTTTTTACAATTTCCGGTTAAAATTTATTCCAATTTTCGGTTTAAAGATTTTTTTTGAAACCGCAGGGCACAGCTAATTTATTATAAAAGTACACTTTGCCCTAAAAATGATCCCTGGACTTTCTATAAGCGGTGTGTAAGTACTACTATATTATTTTTATGCCTTGTGTTGAATTCGAATTGAATCAGTTTCAGTATTCCGTTCTTTCATTTATCGGCTAACCGTTTTTTGAACGTCGGATTGATTTTGTCAGTTTCCGGTTTATTGGTTTTAGGCTTTAGTTTTAATTCCCAATTAATAGATTTTTTATAATTTCCTGTGTATCGTTTTCATCATTTCCGACATATGAAAATGACAATTGTTGTTTCATTATTTCAGCTTGGGCAGATTTTTGAAATACCGGTCGATACTCCGAATGAATTAGCCAAGGTAATATAAAAATATAATTATATAGTTACTAGCCGTGCCCCGCGGTTTCACCCGCGTAGATTTAGTTTCCATCTTTATTGTAACGGAACCCTAATATTTTTAATAAATAAAAGTTGCCTAAGTTACTCCTTGATATATCAGCTACCTGCCAGTGAAAGTCCCGTCAAAATCGGCCCAGCCGTTTCGAAGATTACCCGGAACAAACAGAAAGACAGACGGACAGACAGACAGAGAAAAAAATTAAAACTTGTTTTAAAACCTGTTAAAATTACCAGGGAAGCACTATTCGCGATGAATGTTCTTGTTCAGAAATGTAGGGATATGCAAACAGACGTCTTCATATGCTTCATAGATTATGAAAAGGCCTTCGACCGTGTGCAACACGAGATACTTATGCAGCGTTTGTTGGATATTGGCCTGGATGGCAAGGATGTGCGCATAATTCAAAATCTTTACTGGAACCAAACAGGCGTTGTGAGATTTGGGGATGACGAAACGGATGAGGTGGCAATACGCAGAGGAGTGAGACAGGGGTGTATATTATCGCCACTTCTGTTCAATGTTTATTCGGAGGCAATTATGTCGGAAGCTCTAGAACATCAACAATGGGGTGTCGTTATTAATGGTAAAGTCATCAACAACTTAAGATATGCCGACGATACCGCCCTCATAGCCTCTAAACCAGACGACTTGCAAAACATTGTAGACGCCGTTTATAGGTGCAGTGCTAAGGCAGGGCTCACAATGAATCTGTCGAAGACTAAGTTAATGGTGATAACACGAGACGAAACCCTTAACCCGAATATAACCATCGCCGGAGAATCACTGGAAAGAGTTCAACGCTATAAATATCTTGGCGCATGGGTCAACGAAGCATGGGAACCAGACAGGGAAATTAAAGCCCGAATAGAAGAAGAAGAAGAAGCCGAAGCTCGTGCGTCGTTCAACAAAATGAAAAAGGTGCTTTGTAATAAGCAACTGAATATTGAGCTTCGAACTAGAATGCTTCAGTGCTATATATGGCCAGTAGTTCTTTATGCCTGTGAAACTTGGACTATCAAAGAGAATATACGCCAAAAGCTAGAAGCTCTTGAAATGTGGTTCTACCGCCGCATGCTTCGGATTAGTTGGACCCAGAGGGTAACTAATGAGGAAGTGCTCCGACGCGTCAAAAAATCCAGAGAACTCATGACAGTCATTAAGAGAAGGAAAGTAGCATATCTCGGACATGTGCTGCGACATGAGCGCTACAACCTTCTCCAGATTATAATGATGGGAAAAATTGCAGGGAAAAGGCGTGTCGGAAGGAGGAAGTTGTCATGGCTCCGAAACCTAAGGCAATGGACTGGGATAAACAGCGTCGAAGAATTGTTTAAGCTTGCAAAAAATAAGGACAAATTTGCGGAGCTGACGGCCAACCTCCATTAGTGGAGAGGCACCACAAGAAGAAGAAGAAGAGAGTCAAAGATGTAGCGAGTTGAGAAACGCTGCAACAATCAGTTTTTAATGATTTCTTGGGTATGGTTTTTTTTAGATTTACGGTCGTAATTTTTTTTATAATTTCCGGTTTTAAGTTTATTTTTTTGCAAGTTCCGGTTTAAAGGTTTTTTGCAAGTTCCGGTTTAAAGTTTTTTTTTGGTGTCCGGTTCTTACTACTTCCGGTTTCTCTTGATTTCCGGATTATCGGTTATACGGTTTCTTAAAATTTTCTCGTTTCCGGATTTTACCAATTTTTTAAAGGTTTTATTTTTGCAAGTTCCGGTTTAAAGTATTTTTTCGGTATCCGGTTCTTACTACTTCCGGTTTCTCTTGATTTCCGGATTATCTGTTTATATATCATTTCCGGTTTATCGGTTATTCGGTTTCTTACTATTTTCTCTATTCTGGATTTTGCCAATTTCCGGTTTATCGACTTTAAAGTTTTTTTTTTTATTTCCGGTAGAATTTTTTTTTGCACTATCCGGTCTAAAGCATTTTTTAGCAATTTCCGGTTAAGTTTTTTTTTGCAATTTCCGGTTAAGTTTTTTTTTGCAATTTTCGGTTTAAAGATTTTTTTTTGAAACCGCAGGACACATCTAGTTTATTTTAAAAGCGTATACTTTGCCCTAAAAATGATCCCTGGACTTTCTATAAGCGGTGTTCAAGTACTACTATTTTATTTTTATGCCTTGTGTTGAATTCGAATTGAATCAGTTTCAGTATTCCGTTCTTTCATTTATCGGTTAACCGTTTTCAAACTCTTTTCGGTTTACCGGCTTTAATCGAATTCCGGTTTGTCAATAGTCGGAAATTGGATACGTAAATTTCCGGTCTTAAGGATTTTTGCAATTTACACTCCAAAGTTTTTTGAATGTGGAATTGCCGACAGCCAGAAGGTGGTAGAAACCGGAAAACGACAAACGGAAGGTGGTAGAAGTCGGATAACGATTACCGAACTGCGATAACCGAAAATTGGTAGAAACCGGAAAACGACAACCGGAATCCGACAAACGGAAGGTGGTAGAAACCGGATTCCGGCAACCGGGAGGTGGTAGAAACCGGATAACGACAACCGGACTACGACAACAGGAAGGTGGTAGAAACCGGATAACGACAACCGGAAACCAAAGTCAAAGATGTAGCGAGTTGAGAAACGCTACAACAATCAGTTTTTAATGATTTCTTTGGTATGGTTTTTTTTAGATTTACGGTCGTATTTTTTTTGTAATTTCCGGTTTAAAGTTATTTTTTTGCAAGTTCCGATTTAAAGGTTTTTTTTGCAAGTTCCGGTTTAAAGCATTTTTTTGGTATCCGGTTCTTACTACTTCCGTTTCTCTTGATTTCCGGATTATCTGTTTATATATCATTTCCGGTTTCTTACTATTTTCTCTATTCCGGATTTTGCCAATTTCCGGTTTATCGGCATTAAAGTTTTTTTTTTTAAATTTCCGGTAGAATGTTTTTTGCACTATCCGATCTAAAGAATTTTTAGCAATTACCGGTTTAGTTTTTTTTACAATTTCCGGTTAAAATTTATTCCAATTTTCGGTTTAAAGATTTTTTTTGAAACCGCAGGGCACAGCTAATTTATTATAAAAGTACACTTTGCCCTAAAAATGATCCCTGGACTTTCTATAAGCGGTGTGTAAGTACTACTATATTATTTTTATGCCTTGTGTTGAATTCGAATTGAATCAGTTTCAGTATTCCGTTCTTTCATTTATCGGCTAACCGTTTTTTGAACGTCGGATTGATTTTGTCAGTTTCCGGTTTATTGGTTTTAGGCTTTAGTTTTAATTCCCAATTAATAGATTTTTTATAATTTCCTGTGTATCGTTTTCATCATTTCCGACATATGAAAATGACAATTGTTGTTTCATTATTTCAGCTTGGGCAGATTTTTGAAATACCGGTCGATACTCCGAATGAATTAGCCAAGGTAATATAAAAATATAATTATATAGTTACTAGCCGTGCCCCGCGGTTTCACCCGCGTAGATTTAGTTTCCATCTTTATTGTAACGGAACCCTAATATTTTTAATAAATAAAAGTTGCCTAAGTTACTCCTTGATATATCAGCTACCTGCCAGTGAAAGTCCCGTCAAAATCGGCCCAGCCGTTTCGAAGATTACCCGGAACAAACAGAAAGACAGACGGACAGACAGACAGAGAAAAAAATTAAAACTTGGTTTTTTAGTGTCAGTAACGTGTATACTTTCATATGCATTTAATAAAAAGCTGTTATTTTGGTATTACAAACAGACACTTCAATTTTATTTATCTGTATAGATATAGATCATATAGATGTACCATCAATATTGGCGAGTGTGTAATAAATAAATAAATAAATAAATAAAAGAAAGAAAAAGGAAGCAAGTGTGACCATTTACACAAGAATATAATGTAGGTGTAAGAATTGAATTTATGGTTTGAGTAAAGTAGCAGAACGGAGCATCTGCAGATCCGTCGGTTGGTTAGAAGAGTGGACCGATTTTAACGGTACTTTCACTGGCAGATAGCTAATGTTACAAGGAGTAACTAACTTTTATTTAAAAAGAACATTTGGGGTTCCGCGGTAATCAAATTAACTCTACGCGGGTGAAACCACAGGGCACAGCTAGTATAATATAAATATAATATAATTTATATATATCCTATGTATAATATGAGATTAATAAGATGTGTATTAAATATTTATGTATTGTTATTTTATATTGTTCTCATTTCTTGTTACTTATTTTCTGTCTGCACCACTCTAAGGTAGACTGGGAGACAATGCTATGGCATTAAGTCCGCCATACTTTGTGTATATGAAGTTTTAATAAATAACAATAAATAAATAAATAAATTACATAGATTACGATACACTATTATTGAACAAGATCTTTAAAAGTGAGCACCGGCTGTAGTTTTGCCGTCAAATAGGACAACCCCTTAGTACAAAACTTTGTCTAAGATAGTCCTTGGTTTAAAAGTAACTGCATCTCTTTCTGTGATACGGATTTAAAAAAGGATGGACATTGGACATAGTTTAAATTCAAATTTAGTCGTCGTTTGAACCATGATTAGTAATGTAATTTAATAAGAGAAGTTCTTAAAGGTACATGATTTATGGCATTTAAACACATTTTTGCAACACTAACGATGCGGTTTGTAACGCAATAAGTCACAAAATTAACACAATTAGGCACAAAATGGATACGATTAGTCACAAAACGGATTCGATTAGTCACAAAATGGATGCGGTTAGTCACAAAACATATTTGATTGGCCACAAAATGGATACGATTAGTCACTAAACAGATTTGATTAGTCACAAAACAGATTCGATTAGTCGCAAAATGGATACGATTAGTCACAAAATAGATATGATATGTCACAAAATAAATACGATTAGTCATAAGTGGATACGATTGGCCACAATGTGGACTAGAAACATACCTGACTTACAATTCATCTTCAGTGTCATATCACTGTGTTCCTTCTTCCTGTGTTTATAGAGAGCAGTTTTGTTTGGCAACACCTCGTCGCAATCTCGACATGGGATCCTAAAACACGATGGTCTTAAAGTATATTTCTCAGATAAGGTTATCTAGGGGGTAAAGATAGCTTTATGATGGCGGGTCGCTCACTTCCCTCTATAATGGTTGAGGAGGGCGATGGCTGGCATTCTCGTCATACTTGTGAACAGGTGCTGCTTGTGGGGGCTGGTCATCTCAAGCTACGCATTTAGATATAAGTACAACTACTAGACTTTTCTTTATGTTAATTTTTATTGACATTTGTGCATTGGAGCTGTGTCCATGGGCTTACATTTCTCAAGTGATTTACTTTGTTTTTAAAAATTGTATAATATTTTTTTTAAAAGAGTAATTACTGAGTTTCTTGCCAGGTTCTTCTCAGTAAAAGCAACCTTCCGAACCTGGCGGTAGCATGTATAATCCATGTCGTTCTGACGATTTGAAAGTACTTTGTAAAAAGTCTAATCGAATAAAGATATTTTTGACTTTGACTTTAAGTAAATTATGCACGACAAAATGCAATTTCTCGGTCATTCGTCGTAGTACTTAGTGTATATACCAGACCTGCCGATTAGAACAAGTATTCACGACTTTCTATTATGTACTTGAGAATACATATGCTCACGCCTGTATTCCCCGAAGGGGTAGGCAGAGATGTTGTAATTTTCAACACCCACATTTCACCGAATATGATTAAGTGCCAACGTGACAGAGGGTGAGTCCATCGCCGTCTCAGGCACTATACATATGTCTTTGAATTACTTCTCAGACATATGCAGGTTTCCTCACGATGTTTTCCTTCACCGTAAAGCATGTGGAGCAAAATTACTGTACATAAGTTTTTTTTTTTTAAAACTCATGGGTACAGGCCCCGCTGGGATTCGAACTCGCGTCGCTTGCGTAGCAGGCGACTGCTCTAACCCCAAGGCCACCACAGCTCTAAGAAGGCAGATCATCTATAAAAATAAATTGGTGCTATTTTTTCAGACAGACAGACAGGCTTTCCCATTAACAATATTAATATTGATAAGATTTTTACCTGTAATCTTCTCTTGCAACTCTAGTGGCCGTGCCATTAGATTCCGTTTTCCCGTGCACTTTCTTACGATGATACGCTACACTCCAACTGAAAATTGCCAAGATAATTAAATATTTTGCATGTAAATATGAATCAATGGGCAACTACATTGTCTAAAATTATTGATACAGCGACAATGCCTCTTTGGTTAAGCGAAAACGACATTATTTCAAATGGTTCAGGGTTCGATTTCCAGATGCAGCAATTATTTGCTAAAATTGTCAATTAAAATAATATCTTCGGTGTGATTTGGGTGTTATTACACCACTCTTCTCATTGCACTATTTTTTCTCAATACATATCTTAATAAACTAAAACAATACACAGTGCATTACTAAAGATCGCAAAAAGGCTCGAAGGACCATCTGATCCTTCGAACCCTTAAGTCTTACCTGTTGGGAAACGTCAATTCACACTGGTTACATTTGTAGAGAAAGTTCTCGTTGGCGTGCTTCATCCTCCGATGAACTTGTAAATACGTCCAGTGTAGATACGAACGGCCGCAGTCCTGTGACAATGATTGATAGATTTCTTGACAAAAAACCATAATAAATCTATTTTGGTGCCGACTTGGGTATCAATCCCGGACCTTTTGATCGCCAGCCGAACTTACTAACCACTAGACCAACGAGATGATTTTAAAATTGCCAGATACTAAATATACAACTTTTCACATAGTAAAAGTTTCTTGTCAGCCTTCTTCTCAGTAAAAGCAACTATCCGAACCTGGCGGTAGCATATATAATACTGTGTCATTACGTCATTCTGACGATTTGAAAGTTCTTTGTAATAAGTCTAATCGTATAAAGAGTTTGAGTTTTGAGATGGACATACCAGCCACTTTGCCATATCACAAACTAGCGGACGTCACGCGGTTTCACCCGCGTAGCTCCCGTTCCCGTGAGAGTACGGAGATAAAATATAGCCTATATTAATCAGTGATAACGTAGCATTCACATGGTGAAAGAATTTTTAAAATCGGTCCAGTACTTTTTGAGCCAATTCGTTACAAACATACATACAAACCTAAGATTGAAAGGTAACTTTACCTCACAAAGAAAATGCTTCACAACAGGGAAGTCTCCATATCCCAATATGGTGGGTGTGGCGGAGAGACAGGTCTCCGCTGTGGAGGGCTCTCTCCCCACCAAGGGTCGCTTGTAGAAACCGTGGGTAGTCTTGTGGGTTGTACACCTGAATAATACATACTGACGTCACGCGGATTCACCCGCGTAGTTCCCGTTCCCGTGGGAGTACGGGGATAAAATATAGCCTATGTTACTCGCTGATGAGGTAGCTATCCATTGCTGAAATAATTTTCAAGATCGGTCAAGTAGTTTCGGAGCCTATTCAATGCAGACAAACAAACAAAAAAACAATTAAATCTTTATAATACTCGTATTTATGAAGATACATATTCTGCTACGAAAGTTCAAATCCCAGCGAGGCCTGTACCAATGAGTTTGTCTAAAAACTTATGTCAGTGATTTCACACCACGTGCTTTACAGTGAAGGAAAACATCGTGAGGAGGTAAGTAGTACCTGAGACGGCGATAGACTGACCATCTGTCACATTGGCTTAATCATCTTGTGTGAAAAGTGTGTGTTGTTATTACAACACCTCTGCCTACCCCCGAGGGGAATACAGGCGTGAGCATTTAAATGTTTACCTGGAGTATGTAGCGAAGCTGACTTTACAGATGTGACAGGTGAAAGGGTTCTTCACCCCCTTATGTATTACTCTATGGGTGTTCAGCCCTTCCTCTTGGTAGAACACACTGGAATACATATTACGGAGTTGAAATACAATTCAATAATCTTTTCATCCCACCATCTCGGAAAGAGTATTTTTAATCTTCAATATCTGAGTGGAAAAGCCGTTTTTATTCTCTAGAGGATAAAGTAAATTGATTTTGGAACATCGTGTGCACTAAGTTTGTGAATTAAAAAGATTATTCTGTAATACTTACCTGTCATAATGTAGTAATTAATACCCAAACTGAAATAAAAGAGTATCTATCTTGTGATTGTTAACGGGTTTTTTTTTGCATTTAGTCATTTCCTCGCTGAGGTGGAATGAAAAGTTACGTGTTGCACTCGAGTGCAAAGATTGTTCACCTCGTGCTCTTTTGATTCCCTCGCTAACGCTCAGGATTCTTATTTTAGAATCCTTCGCTTGCTCGGTCATCAAAATTGAACACGCGGTTAAAAAGCAACTTTGCACTCTTGTATAACAAATAACTATTAAAACTTCAGTTAATTTTGGCTGTGTGGAATCCGTAATGGTTAGATTTTCGTAAATGCATATACTTTTGGGATAATGCGTCAATTTCTTGAATAGCCTAAATACTAATCTTAAACTAGAAAGGGTTGTACCAGCACCTATGGTATAACATATGTTTAATAACCTCCTCCTTTTTTGAAGTCGGTTAATAAGAAGCAGCAATCCTAAAATCATATATTGAGTTGTGAGTTCGCATGGTCATAATCAGATTGACAATTAAACTAAAAGTACCTTAAATTTTTCCAAAATCGCCGAAATTTTAAAATTTACCGTAAATGCGAGAACTTAATCATATAGGCCTTAAATCTATACAGATAAATACAATTGAAGTGTCTGTTTGTAACTGCAAAATAACAGTTTTTCACTAAATGCATATGAAAGTATACACGCTACTGACACTGAAAAACCATGTTTTAAAATTTTTCTCTGTCTGTCTGTTTGTTCCGGGTAATCTCTGAAACGGCTGGACCGATTTTAACGGGACTTTCACTGACATGATGTTTCAAGGAATAACTTAGGCTACTTTAATTTATCAAAAATATTAGGGTTCCGCGACATGAAGCATGAAACTAAATCTACGCGGGTGAAACCGCGGGGCACAGCTAGTACAATATAAAAAAATATGCTGGTTCAATAAAAAAATAAACCCTGTCCTAAATAAAAGTCTTTTTTTGTGTTAATACTACTTACTCTTCACAAAACTCGCATCGGAAAGCCTTTTCAATCTCCACGACTCTGATAATGGACCTCGCGTCATCAGATACCATAGATAGTAGAGGAGCGCCCACTGGACTGGCCACTTGTCTTTGGATTGGTTTCGATAACTTGGGAGATTCTACATGAAACAATGCAAGTAATATATTTGGACCAGGCACTTTCCATAAGACACACGTCGTGAACAGTCGCCTGCTAAGCAAGCGACGCAAGTTCCAATCCCTGTGTTTGTTTTTTAAAATCTATGTAAAGAAACTATACTTCTTTATATATACAGCTCTCTTCCGTCGGTATACAGTGTTCGTGTTGTGTACTCTTTAACGTATAGATGTCGCTATGAGTGATGGCAGCCTACATGGTTGGTTAAACAGCTTTTGTGTCAAGTAGACAGAACTCATTTAAAATGGAGTCGTTGGACTAATAATATTGTATATAAAGGAATTGACTAATTTAAAGAATAAACTTTAAATGTCGTTTCTTTGTTTTCAGGTAAGATAGTATGATTTAAGTTATATGTTATAATTATTGTTATATGTGTAAATACTTAAATAAATCCTTGTTTTCAGAGCAACGCAATTGTTTATTTGAATTTTACAATTCCTGCCATATTGTCTTATATCTATACAGATAAATAAAATTGAAGTGTCTGTTTGTGATTCCGAAATAACAGTTTTTCACTAAATGCATATGAAATTATAGACGCTACTACGTTAAAATCCGCCCAGCCGTTTCGGAGATTAGCCGGAACAAACAGACAGACAGACAGAGAAAATACATACTTTCGTATGCATTTAGTGAGAAGCTGTTATTTTGGAATTACAAACAGACACTTCAATTTTATTTATCTGTATAGATAAGAAAAAAAGTTTGTGATCTCGATGTTGGATTAAGATAAAATTTAAATACAGCAGTTTACAATTTTTGATCTGTTCGATCATTAAAATTGATTTTGACTTACCTTACTACTTGATACAATTTGACTTTGAATTTGACTTACCAGCAATTTGCACAGTGTGCCGCACCAGCCCGCTGGTGGGAGAGAGCTGGACGGTGGCCTCTCCGGCTTCCTCCTTCAGCTCGCTGGCGAAGGCTTCGATGCATTCTGGTGACTTTGTCGCGTGCTCCTGTATATCACAATGGCATGATTATACAGGACTAGCTGTGTCCCGCAGGTTCACCCGCGTAGATTTAGTTTCATGCTGTTTTTTTTAATAATATTAGCCTAAGACACTCCTTGAAACATCAGCTATCTGCCAGTAAAAGTCCGGGTAGAATCGGTCCAGCCGTTCACGCGTGATGCCGTGACCAAGGGAAATGGGGATTAATTTTTTTATATATAGAGTAGCTGTGCCCCGCGATTTCACCCGCGTAGATTTAGTTTCATGCTGTTTTTTTTAATAATATTAGCCTAAGACACTCCTTGAAATATCAACTATCTGCCAGTGAAAGTCCCGTTAAAATCCATCCAGCCGTTTAGGCGTGATGCCGTGACCAAGGGAAATGGGGATTAATTTTTATATATATGTGGGAAGAGGTTATATGTGAGAATGATAGGCAACGTGTGATCGGAAAGAATAAAAGAGGAAGAAGTAAGAAGTGACGGATGACAGAACGATGGTGGAAGACGTGAAAGACGGACGACGAAAGATGTAAAGATTATTTATTATTTAAAGATGTGTTTATTTAAGTTATATTAAGAAGACAAAGTAAAGAAGTCCAGTTCCATTCCATTCCTCGTTATATTTTATTCAATCCCACAACTTTGGGCGCTCGTCCGGGATAGATGTGAAAAATATTTCGAGTTTGATTTGGAAAAAAATGACGATCGCAATGATAAAGATGGCGTTGTGAAACAAGAAAACGAACGAAGATTTACGATGTAAAGAAGTAACGAGGATTAATTATGATGCAGTTTACGGAGGAGCTGGTGCCTGTATTCAGCGGAACAGATATCACACAGACAGCAGCGCAATGAATTGAAGATGTGGACGAAAGTGCTTTGATTAATGGATGGACGCCGCGACAGCAACTAATAGTTGGAGAGAGAGCGTTGGTCGGGAGTGCAGCCTTATGGCTCCAAGCCCAACATCCTTTCAAGACGTGGAGTGCGCTAAAGGATGCTCTAGCTGAGGAATTTCCAGAGTATATAGACCCGAAGATTATTAGAAACATAATGACGATAAGGAAGAAGCACCCAGATGAATCCTGTTTACAGTATATGTACATTATGAAGGCAATAGGAAGACGAGGGGAGATACCGGAGAATGTCATTATTAAGTATATCATCGATGGCATGGTCGACGACGAGACTTATAAAAATGTATTGAACGGTGCATCTACATTTGTTGAGCTGAAGGGAAAATTCAAAATTTATGAGAAAGTAAAAGGAAGGTCGGAGAAGCACGAGAAACTAATATGTAAGGAGGAATATTCGGAATATCAGGTTCAGAGTATAATGCAGCAATACTACAGTCAGCGGATTCAAAGAATGAATAATAGTGACAAGACCGATAAGAAGGATACAATACTGACGTCAGAGGTGACATATGAGTTAGATTCCACAGTTGGCTTTATTGACAGAAAATCCGACAATATGACACATTCTAATATGGCGGATCAGAGCAATGACATGAGTGACGTGATTATGACAGCGGACGGTTGCGATGGAAATGAATCAAACTTCACAGATGAGAATGTAAACAAACAGCAGGAACCAATGATTAAATTGGAAGAAAATATGGATGGCGGAATTATTGAAGCTTGGAATATGATGACGAACAGTGATAGTTATAATAATGTGTTGTGTAATGTTCTAAATACGTTGTATTTGACTAATGAAGTAAAGATAGATCAGGAGTGTGTAGAAGGTGTGTTTCTGGTGATGAATTATGAGTGTGTTAAGTTGAATGCAAGGAATAACGTAGTTTGTTCGCAGTATGAAAGTTTAATGGGTAAGGTGAAGAAAAGAATGGTGAATTTAAGAGTGAGTTATGATTTTAAGAAGAGAAAGAAGAACGTTTTGTTTATAGTTGTAAATACGATGTACGTTGTAAGGTTTTATGTGTATTATCGAAATAAGAGTCAAGAATGATGTTATTTAAGTTGTGAATTGTTGGAATGTCTGAGGACAGACATTATTTTCAGTGGGGCAGTGTGGGAAGAGGTTATATGTGAGAATGATAGGCAACGTGTGATCGGAAAGAATAAAAGAGGAAGAAGTAAGAAGTGACGGATGACAGAACGATGGTGGAAGACGTGAAAGACGGACGACGAAAGACGTAAAGATTATTTTATTATTTTAAGATGTGTTTATTTAAGTTGATATTTTATTAAGACGAAGTACAGAAGATCCATTCAAACATTCTCGTTATATTTTATTCAATCCCACATACATATAAGACTAGCTGACCCGACAGACGTAGCCCTGTCTTAATTATGAGAATGCAGCACGTATTCTGTCAATTCTATGTCAAACGTCATAAGGTTACATCAAACAGTTTTTATTGTCCAAAGCGCTAAGGGTGGATTTAAGAAGAAAGAAATAATTTTATATGGTGGTTAAGTATTCTTAAATTTTCTAATTTTTGACGCAAATTTCTTAGTTTTTTCTATCACAAGAACCATCTCCTGACAATAACGAACACAACAAAAAAATATTATCGAAATCGGTCCCGCGGTTCACCAGTGATGTCATGACCAAGGAAGATGGGGATTCATTTTTATATATATAGACTAGCTGTGCCCTGCGGTTTCACCCGCGTAGATTTAGTTTAATTCCCGCGGAACCCTAAATGGTTTTTAAAATAAAAGTAGCCTAAGTTACTCCTTGAAACTTGGTTAAAATCGGTCCAGCTGTTTCAGAGATTACCCAGAATAAACAAACAGACAGACAGAGAAAAAGTTTAAAACTTGGTTTTTAGTGTCAGTAGCGTCTATACATTCCTATGCATGTAGTGAAAAGCTGTAATTTTGGAATTACAAACAGACACTTCAATTTTATTTATCTGTATAGATGTATAGATAGGTATATATTCACCTGTGCATGTATATGATCTCTAAACGCCCGGGAACAAACCGCACACACAAGTACATGTGTCGGAGCCAACTCCTCGTGGTGAGCTCTCAGATGCATCCGCAAGCGAGAACGGCGCGTGAGTTGCTTCAGACAGATGTGGCATTGAAACGGTTTGATCTAAAATTTTATAATCACTAGCATTTAGCCATTATAATGGATAAGTACATAATTTAAGAGCCATTGTGGCCGTGGGGTCTAAGTCTCCTGCTAGGCAAGCGACGCAAGTTCGAATCCCAGCGGGGCCTGTACCACACTGGACCACTGGAGTGATCACTGCATATAAGTTTCTTTAAGAATTACGTCTCAGACATATGCAGGTTTCCTCACGATGTTTTCCTTCACCGTAAAGCACGTGGGATGAAATCACTGAACATAAGTTTTTAGATAAACTCATTGGTACAGGCCTGTAGCAGCGTTTCTCCACTCGCTCACAGATGGCGCTACTCGCTAACAAATGCGACCCACAGGGGAGAGAGAGTGATCATGCTCAACCCCAGCAAAGGGAAGATCTTCCAGCCAGGCGGGTGTTATGCCTGGGGAACCGCGGCTCCAACTGTTCTAGTTGGAAACTTGTATATATACTGCAATGCGCTTGAAAACTCTTCTGGCGCGATTTAGGTTCTCGTGTATTTGTACTCAAACTTCGCATTTGTTAGCGAGTAGCGCCATCTGTGAGCGAGTGGAGAAACGCTGCTACAGGCCCCACTGGGATTGGAACTTGTGTCGCTTGCGTAGCAGACGACAGCTCAAACCCCACGGCCACTACCGCTCTTATCTAAATACGTTATACAAAATACCTGTAAATGTGTAACCCCATGTTCATCCAATGTCTGTTTGTCCAAGAATCGTTTCCCACACGTCACACATACATATCGGCGTGTGTCTGTGTGTGTACGGCTGTGCTTCGTTAGAGTTGCCCTGGATTAAATCAACACTAACATAAAAAACTATCTGGTGTCCGTAACTCTGTTTACGCAGGATTTTACGTACCTTTATATTTTGGAGAATTTAAAGAAGTCTTTATAATAACTAGCGGGCGTCACGCGGTTTCACCCGCATAGGTCCCGTTCCCGTGGGAGTACGGGAATAAAAATATAGCCTTTGTTACTCGCTGATGATGTAGCCAGGGGTGTGCATTGGATTTTCAGAGGGGTAGGCATAAACAATAAGTAGGTAGGCAGGTTAAGTACATACCTATGTGACGCGGCGTAGGTACGTACGTTTTGGTAAAGATACACATACGAACATAAACACACACACGACACGAGTGTATTCAGTGATCATAAATTCTAACTTCTGCTTACCTGCTTATATGCAATGCACGCAACTGGATGTAGCTTTCCATTGCTGAATGAATTTTCAAGATCGGTCAAGTAGTTTCAGAGCCTATTCAGTACAAACAAACAAACAAGAAACCAATCAAATCTTTCCTCTTTATAATATTAAGCACGAGAACGGGAACTACGCGGGAGAAACCTAGGAAGCTAATAATCGTGAACTGACCTTAAATAAAAAGTCTTCCCACATCCATCAACTGGACACTGCCACCGTTTCTGCTTGCCATGCTGGAAGTGCACGTGATCGAACAGTTCCGTCTCTGTGGCGAACGTTGTGTCATCACAATCGGTACAGCAATACTGGCCGGTGGATGTTAGCAGCGCGCTTTGCGAGTGGAACTGCCTGGGATGGGCGCAGGTTCAAATAAAAACCTTATAAAAATTTAATCACTGTGCAAACATAGTAGGATACGACAGGGACCCACTTAATTATATATCTATACAGATAAATAAAATTGACGTGTCTGGTTTAAATTCTACATGATAAAAAATAAAAATATTGAAGATATCTCTGTCTGTCCGTTCTGTCTAAATCAAAATATATATCTAAAGCTGTGCCCCGCGGTTTCACCCGCGTAGATTTAGTTTCTTCCTTATTGTCGCGGAACCCTAATATTTTAATTAAATAAAAGTAGCCTTAGTTACTCCTTGAAACATCAGCTACCCACCAGTGAAAGTCCCGTTAAAATCCGTCCAGCCGTTTCAGAGATGACCCGGAACAAACAGACTGACAGACAGACAGACAGACAGACAGACAGACAGACAGACAGACGGAGAAAAAAATTATAACTTGGTTTTTTAGTGTCAGTAGCGTGTATGCTTTCAGATGCATTTGGTGAAAAACTGTTATTTTGGATTTACAAACAGACACTTCAATTTTATTTATCTGTATAGATGATTAGCCGGAACAGCCTGACTGACAGACTAGATATGAGAAAAAAATGAGAAATTGACTTTTATAAGTACCTATAAATAAGGGCATAGCCAAGTGGCACTATTAGTTTCGTTACGTAATTGTTATCAGTAGAACTCAGTAAAAGCAACCTTCCGAACCTGGCGGTAGCATGTACAATCCTGTATAATTATGTCATTCTGGCGATGTAAAAAGTCTAATCAAATAAAATATATCCCAGCCCAGGGGCAAGCGGAATAGCTCTGCCGTGTTATTCACTAAGGTTTCTCAGCATCGAACTGGATGACGAGTGACGAATATCACGACTGATATATTTCGTCGTAAGTAGTAGGATTATACTGACATGTGAAATTTGAGCCGTACTTTGGATGTGAACGACTCGCTACAATTATGACAGGACACCATAGGGGCGTCCGAGCTTGCTTCCTTCGACTTCTTCTTGCGACACCTCTGCAACATATACACCCAGATATACACCTATTTATTACCAAGTCCGGATCTAGGTGAAGGCGAATCTGGGCTGTTTATTTAGCCGCATTTTTTTTACTATTTCTCAAAAATTTTTTGTATAAAAATCAGGTGATCAGCCACATCGGGTTGAATCAAGTGCCGACCCCAACAATGTATGGGATAAGGCCAGGGAGATGATGATATGGTACACGAAGTACCAGGCGCACATAACGGACAAGGAGTTAATAAGTTGATTGCGACTAACATGGAGCCACATCGGGTTGAATCAAGTGCCGACCCCAACAATGTATGGGATAAGGCCAGGGAGATGATGATATGGTACACGAAGTACCAGGCGCACATAACGGACAAGGAGTTAATAAGTTGATTGCGACTAACATGGAGCCACATCGGGTTGAATCAAGTGCCGACCCCAACAATGTATGGGATAAGGCCAGGGAGATGATGATATGGTACACGAAGTACCAGGCGCACATAACGGACAAGGAGTTAATAAGTTGATTGCGACTAACATGGAGCCACATCGGGTTGAATCAAGTGCCGACCCCAACAATGTATGGGATAAGGCCAGGGAGATGATGATATGGTACACGAAGTACCAGGCGCACATAACGGACAAGGAGTTAATAAGTTGATTGCGACTAACATGGAGCCACATCGGGTTGAATCAAGTGCCGACCCCAACAATGTATGGGATAAGGCCAGGGAGATGATGATATGGTACACGAAGTACCAGGCGCACATAACGGACAAGGAGTTAATAAGTTGATTGCGACTAACATGGAGCCACATCGGGTTGAATCAAGTGCCGACCCCAACAATGTATGGGATAAGGCCAGGGAGATGATGATATGGTACACGAAGTACCAGGCGCACATAACGGACAAGGAGTTAATAAGTTGATTGCGACTAACATGGAGCTACATCGGGTTGAATCAAGTGCCGACCCCGACAATGTATGGAATAAGGCCAGGGATAAGATATTACGAAATAAAAATCAAAGCGTCTCATTAAACAATGAAAATAAACATAAGTGATTTTAATTATCGTTAAAGCGTATTTAAGCATGACAAACATACCGGGACAAGCAAGTCGTTATTGTTAGACATATTCACGGTACGAGGTCTGCCCTGTGCTCTCTGAAAACACAAAAAGTTAAATATTAGTAGGATACGAGTATAAGAATTGCTATCACAATTTGCTATTCAACGTGGCAATGCTGCCAGCCTTCTTGACATGAACCCGAGAGACACCGAATTGGGACAAGTGTTCTACTTGTAAAAAGTTTTAAGTACTGAGTGCCTAGTGCCATATTTTTACTGCCGCCGTCACAAGTCACCGCGTCGACGTAAACGCAGATTTGTATAGGATCGGAACAGCGCCTCTGTCGGTCTAAACATGACACTATTGTGAGCTCATACAAATCTGCGTTTACGTCGACGCGGTGACTTGTGACGGCAATTTTAAGAAAACTCGCACTAGGTATTCTATGCGTTTGTTTGAGACGTAACTTCTGAAGTAACGTGTGCAAGCCAACCTTATAAAAATCCGCCTCAGTAGGTATACAAATGACGTTATCGTCATTACCGCCAGTTCTTCTCTTCCTGCCTCGACGTCGACACTTGTGGCCGCTAAGTCCCTCGGCTGTCGTGAACATTTGACTACCGAAAGAGGAAGTATTTTTGTATACTGGACCGACGGATAGCTACATTATCAGCGAATAACATAGGCTGTAATATAAAATCGAATCCATATTTCCCTTGGTCACGCTATCACGCGTGAACGGCTTGACCGATTTCAACGGGACTTTCACTGGCAGACAGCTGATGTGTCAAGGAGTAACTTGGGCTAATTTTATTTAGAAAATATATTAGGGTTCCATGAAATAAAGCATGAAACTAAATCTACACGAGAAACGGCGGGCTATATTGTTAAGTGTCTGTTTGTATTGTAATGCCAAATTATTAGCTTTTCAATAATTTCATATTTATTTATTTATTTATTTATTTAAGGTTTGCCAACAGTTTATACACATCACTTATGTTAAATAGAATTAGTCTAATGGTCTTATGCTAATGTGTTAAACCTTTTACAGGCAAACACCGCATGATTATAGTATATTCACAAAGATTGTACTTCCTAACGCTCATACTATATAATAAGAAAATTGCTAATAATGAAATAATGAAAAGGAAGGAAGAGAAAAGCAAATGATAAAATTCGGTCTTAATCTTATGTCAAAGCCGAAATGCTGATTTTTAACATCATGTACAAACAAATACCAGTTTAAACGTTATTTCTTATCCAGTAAGTGCTGACGGAACTTGGCTAGATTGTCAAAGTGAATATCCATATATTAAAATATATATGGCACTTATATTAAAAAAAAAAATTTTTTATCTGTCCGTCTAACTGTCTCGGCTTTCGTTATAATAAATTTTGCCTTTACATTATCGCCCGGGGCTAGACTCTAGCCTTGTCCTAAATCCGGGCCTGACCAAAATAAAACTATTAATTAAAATTGTACCTGCAATTCAAACATTTGAGCGTCTTGCTAATATTTCCATCATGTGCATTTTTCTCGCCCTGTAAAAAACAAATACAAAAAATTGGCATTTTTACTAGCTGTGCCCAGCGGCTTCAACCGAGTGAATTTAGTTTGATACAAACTTTCATCCCCTATTTTATCCCCTTGGGGGTAGAATTAATCAAAATCCTTTCTTAGCGGATGTCTGCGTCATAACATCTACCTGCATGACAAATTTCAGCCCGATCCGTCCAGTGGTTTGGGCTGTGCGTTGATAGATCACTATGTCTGTCAGTCAGTCACCTTTGAGTTATATGTACATACCTGGCGTCACGAGGTATGGGCGCTGACCATGAATAGCGCTGTAATAATTTTTGCGTCTTGTATGGCAACAAATACAATGCGGAGTTATTCCCACTATTCTTGCCGAGCGCTCAAAACTCATGACTTGAAGATATACATAACATTTTCAGTATAGATAGTTCACTATGTTTCTAATAGCTTCCGCCCGTGGCTTCGCCTACGTGGCCGTAAGATTTCTAATACAAACTTTAAATACTGTCATACTATCACCTCCTTACGGGTCGAATTTTAGAAAATCCTTGTTTTTTCACACTACTATGGTGACAAAAGCGTAGAGTCCTGATGGTAAGCGAATACTGCATTATTTCGCTGCGACCTTCTGTAAGGAGATGTATTCCAGGGCCTGTAGACAAAGTAACATTACCCTCACGCATCGCTAGTAGAAACGATACAAAATGTACGGGAATGACATATGTCACGTGACTGATTTATGACATTGCCATACCTTTTGTATCGATTCTATTAGCGCAAGCGCGAGAGAATGTTACTTTCTCTAGGGCTACTGTCACATATATCATATCGTATCGACACCTTAGCAGCGTCGATCAGCCGCTGCAACTCCTGCGCAGCCTCGTCGTCAGCAGTGTGGACGATCCATATCTCATCGTCACTGCTCTCTGTCTTCTCTTCTATCTTTATCTCTGTATTCTCTATTCGATTTACCTCTGCCTCCTTCTAAACAATCACACAATTCACGTATTCATTTACATATTATGCTCACGCTTGTATTCCCCTCGGGGGTAGGCAGAGGTGTTGTAATAACAACACCCACTTTTCACACAAGATGATTAAGTGCCAACGTGACACACTATTCATTTATTGTTAGACATATTAAGTTTTTTTTAGAAAAACCTCATTGGTACAGCTGGGATTTGAACTAGCGTCGCTTGCGTGGCAAGTGACTGCTCATACCCCACGGCGACCACAAATTTAATAAGTCATGTGAAGTGTAGAATGGTGAAATGTGGGAGTAGCCTTCAGGGAATACAGTTATGAGCGCTGAATGAAAATAGTGAACACGTGTTTATTATCCACGTCACGCCATACAGACAGACAGACTTATAAAATCAAAGAAATATAATCATAAGGCTATTCTACTGCGTATTCAAGGTCGCGCTCATAGCTCGTGACGGCACTTGTATGTTTACAAAAACTAACCAATTCGGTAATAGACTGGATCTTATCTTCGTCATCGGATTTTTTTTCTGGATCACCTGAAAAATATAATTTCATAATGAGTTTCATAAATAATATATCTCGATCCTCGGAGGAGCTCGTGGCACAGTTGCTATTGCGCATATAATTCGATCAGCGAATTTAAGCAACCATACGCCTAGCCAGTAGTTGGATGGGTGACCGCCCGAGTTCCCTCCGTGCCTCGGAGAGCACGTTAAGCCGTCGGTCCCGGTTGCCAATTTAACATCTTTGGCAATCGTTACAGGTCAGTCAGAGGCCTAAGAGAGTCTGACAATTGGTTTAACCCAGATTGCCGATTTTCCTCGAAAAAGGGGTTGCGATGGTCAGATAGCAATCGCTTCGTATAAAAATCAGCCACATCGGGTTGAATCAAGTGCCGACCCCAAATACATGGGAGGCCAGGGAGATGATGATGTCTCGATCCTACTATTCCTTTGTAAAATCTACCTCGAGATCTACAGAGTACATATAAGGTACAGTCAGCGTCAAAAGTAGATTGACAATTGCATTTTGTTAAAACCATTTTTTAACTGAAATAAAATTTCTTCATTTGACTGAATCAGCTTTTAATTTAAATTTTCATTACCCTTATTCGCCCGCGTGATATAATTTCATTACACGAATTAATATTTAAAATCCGGCAATTTTGAAGGTAACGGTATCTCTTACAAACAAACTTTCATAGTCTTTTTCGTACCTACGTTTGTATGTTGAAAGAAACGACTAATACACATTTAATTAGTTATTTGACTACTTATAGAGAATTTGACAGGCTACACCTAACATCTGTTCAAACATCATTTTAAATCGTAACGTCAAAGTTACAAAAGTCCTTCTCTACTTACCATTCTTGTCAAAATCAGTCTTCTTACTAGAGCTGCGAGTTCTTCTGGCAATAGGCGACGACTCATCAGGGCAGTTGCTGTCTGATACTTCTGCTAACACGAGGAACATGAACGCAATTGAAAAGTCACATCATTTTTCACTACAAAGGCGTCCAGTGACAGAACAATTGTACGGACGTGTTCTGCGGTGGGATGAGGAAAATTGCAAAGTAAAGCGTAATGGTAAGCTACTGCATCCAACGGACGAAAAGAATAATAGTGTCACTCGCACAGCATTGATTTTACCAGCCTTATACTTTACAGCTAACTTATAGCTTCCAGTCTCTTAGCTTCTATTAATTCAGCAAAACGTTGCATATTACTAAACTTTCTTTTACCCGCCTTCGTTGAGTCAGTCAGGACTTAAAATGTTATATGTAAAGTTTAATACCTTTAACAATTTCAATATCAACTTTCCGGCCACCTTCTTCTTCCAAATCCTTTATATCGTGAGCAGCTTTTAAGTGACCTTTCAGCCATTTGAAATTGGCGTATCCTGAAATACACTGTTGTATCAAGTCAGATTATACAAGGAACCGATAATGAAAAAGGAAGTATTATAAAAGGATTTATTAGTAGCGAACTAGTAAACAGCAACTTGAAAGGTGAAACATAGCGAGTTGAAAAGTAGAACCGAGGTAGCCGATCTTACAGTTGCATTTTACGAGCTTAAAGGTATATGGAAACATTGCAAGAAACTTATATTTGAGAGGTAATTCAAAAAATATTGCCTAAGATGAGGAAGAACTTACCATCTGGTACTTTATCTTCAGTGAAAGTTTGTTGTACTTCGGAAGGCAATCTACTATAACTGATCTAGCGGTGATTCATAAGATACAAAACAGAATTCCCAATTCTACTACTGAGTAGTATCAAGAGACGAATACTTGCCATAATCGCACAGAGGACAAGGGTACACATCTCCATCGTCTAGGTCATGTTTGTGCACCTCACCGTGGTCGATCACCGCTTCAATTGACGGGAATAGTACGTCACAAAACCTGGTAAGTACTTATTATATTGAAAACGATATTCTGATGGCCAAATGAACATATACTATTATAGAAATCCCACAATTCAAATAGCAAGGCATTTGGTTAAGGTGCCTATCGTGTAAATTAAATACTAACCTCATCCTCATCCAAAGGCACTTCACATACCTAAGATATATTTACGACATGGACCTCATCATGAGAAAAACTATAGCTACTTCTGAGAAGAAATTCAACCTCGTATGTAAAAAGTGGGTGCTTCAGATACAATAACGGCGCCTTTTTACATTCGATTAATAGTTACCCCTTTATTACAAAGCTTACACTTAGATAAATCGTGTTTCAAAACTAGCTAGAGTTTTATTTTAACACTTCTACCTTCCATGCAAGAAACTTGGGACAAAAGAACATACTTTCAATTTATTATTCTGATACTCTTTTAAAGATTTACCTGCACTTCAATTCCGTCAACTCCTTTGCATCACACTGGTATTTCCCCAAGAACTTCTTCACCTCTTCATCTGCGTCATCCAAGTTGTCCACTATCTGATCTATCTCTGACTCTGGTTCTACTATCTCCACATCACTGGAACTACCTCTCTCGTCTTTAACTATCATGACGTCTGATCTCGCATCATCTACAGGTTTCGTCACAATTTCACCATCCGAGCCTATTTCAAATTTAATCAGCTCATGTTTATCTATGGCACTATTCATTTTGGCTCCGTTATATTTGAAATTCTTTGTTTTTTGGAAAATATATTGCTGATTGTTCCTGATAACCAGATATTCGTCCGAATTAAGGAATTGATTAGCACTCTTCATTCGAGATGGCTTGAAATTCTCGTTGAGGCAATCTTCGCAAATAATCTTTAGTTGCGTAGACATTTTCTTTTGAGGAGAACACCTGTGTATTTTCTGGTCTTCATTATCAAACAAGTACAACTTATCAGCGTTCTTGTCCACGTGTTTGCCACAAATAAAACATATCTGGCTCTCGCTCCCACCTATTAAAACCCCATCTATATCAACATAGGTTGGCCTGTTCCAACTTTTGTGCAATCTGGATGGATCTGTTTTTCTCACATGTCTACGCTCTTGGTTCTCGTAAGGAAGGGACGCTACGGGCGAATCCTTAAACATATTCAGGACATCCTCTCTAGTATAACTATAGGTATCTCTTTGAACATCGTCCAATTTCTTAAAGTTATCCTTGATCAGACTTCTAGGAGACCTATTCCTATTAGCCACAGGGTTCAAAGTAGCATACGTTTTGGCACTCGCTTCTAAATACTTAGTGAACTGTGCGTCAAAAGCCGATGTGTTATTGCAGACAAGTTTGAATGGCAAACTGTTAACGAAACTGCATTTTGGACTGGTGTTCTTGCTGGACCATCTAGAGACTGGACTTTCTACTATATTATAGTTCTTCTCTTCAATATTAAGGTGCTCTATATTCAACTCATCAACACAGTCTGTATATTTGACAAATGGGATATTCTCAGCTGTCAAATCAACTGGCGGATCCTCGTTGTCAAAGTGTATTTGGGACGCCCTAATTTGAGTACCATCATCCAAAATATACACAAGATCATTAGAATCGCTCTGCTCTAACATTTGATCAAATGTTTGGCCCATATCGCCAGTGTCTGTGAGGTTCTGTTCAGCGTTTAAAATGAATTGATAAGCGTTATCGGTTAGGCAAACCGGTTGGTTGTGTGTTATCGAGTTTATATCTACTTCGAAGCCTAGGAGAGCTCTGGAAAGATTTAGATTTAATTTTAGCAACACCATCTTACCATGATCGTTCCCAATATTGGTCTATTTGAGAAATAATTTGGTTTATTCGGTACTCACAACTACAGGAATCCAGAAATCCTAATAGTACCTATAATAATCAAATTTCAACCTATGTTATTTTTAAAAGCCTAATGGAATAAACATACTTGGCTTTATCCAGAAAGGTTCTGAAATCATCCTGAGCTTCGATCTTTAGAGACACCTCTTCTCCAGAAGCATTTTCCATGCAGAGAATCAGGGGCGGAGGATCCGTGTCCTCCATATTGGAGTCCTAAGCTGACGAAACAAAAAATAAAGAAGAAAGTAAGATCGTTGAGTATTCTAAGCAAATTCGGTTAAAATAGTTAACCGAATTTGCTTAGAATACTCAACCTGGTCTTGGCGGCGTTCTTATTTATTGCCTTTTCACTTCAGGTATTAATGTGATTTCTTTCGCTATCATCCCCCTGCTTATACCATATTTGGAATCCGCGCAATGCGTCGCCGTCATAACTGTATTCTCTCCCATTCCAGCCATAACATCTTTCACACAGTTCATCCATCGTTTCTTAGGTCTTCCTCTCCCGTTGTAACCCACATTCATAAAAAAAAAACTTTATAGGCATCATATAATTTGTACCACCGTTCGATGCGTAAAATATTATTAAAAAAAACATTTTCATTTACTTTCGACGCTGACTGTACATATTTTGTTTTCTTAGAACATGTGCTGCCATCTACACGTCATAGATGCAGACACGAATACGTAATACGACAATAATATATTGACAATAATTATTGTCGCATCTGTATGGCGCATATTTAGAACCTACGCAAAGTACAAACATAGAACACGAATTATTTTACATAACTACACTGTTACCTTTAGGTACGTAGGTAGGTTAGGTACTCAATAATTAAAATGATCCAAGTTGAGAAAAGTTTCAATATTGCTATTTTATTTGTCGTAATAATAAAAGTTTAAAAGATTTCCAGCCAAGCAGTGTAAAACCAAAGCGGGAAATAATTATGAGATATTTGTCTGTCACTGGTCACTGGCCGGTAAAATAAAATCAAGCAGCCAGTGTCAGTATCGTCCGACGTAAATTTTACAACATTTTTTCACCCAAAAACGATATTTACAACAATATTTCAGCAAGTCAAAGATATCAATCTTACCTGGTATCTTTAATTTCAGCCAAAATTGTTATTTCCTTCAGGAACTGGCACATCAATGGCAAAATAACAAATGAAATAATATTTTTCTGACTGCAAAATGTCATTTCCAAAATTCAAATTTGAAGTTAAAACAAAGGAAGTGTCTAAAACCATAGACTGCATGTTTCCCGTCTAATGTTTAGTGTTGTCTACTAAGCTAAACGACATAATTGAATCTACATAGATTTCAGACTGACAAAATTATGTTTGATTAAAAGGAACGAAAAAATATATTAATATTATATATAATATAAGCAATTGTGGCCGTGAGGTTTGAATAGTCGCTTGCTATGCAAGCGATGTAAGTTTGAGTCCCAGCCGCTAGAGAGTTTATCTAAAAATTAAGTACAAATATTTCAAACGATGAGCTTTATGAAAACATGATAAGGAAACCTGCATATATCTGAGAAGTAATTCAATCAAAGATAGATAGATAGTCACGTTGGCACTTAGAAAAATAGTCCTTCTGGGATGGCATGAGCATATTTAAATATAAAATTTATTTAAATTTAGGAAAGAAAGCAAAACATTTTATACTAATTTATATAGCAGAAAGTACAAGTTACGAAACTTAACCTTAAAATTGTTTTTTTGTTTGGAATTGTTGTTTTAAAGTGCTTTTCAAATATTTATTTTAGGTCTTTACTTATTTACTGATAAAAATATAGATTTAATTGTAATCATAGAACAACACTATAGAAATTACTGGCCACGTATTATTGTCTATGGAACATATACAGAAAGAAAATCTAATACCGACAGATTACGGACAGATAATGTTATCATGTCATCTTTACAAATTAATTATAATCATTTATTTTGGATTCAGATGTGTAGTATTTAAGGTACGTTAAATCACAATTTTTTACCATTTTATGAACAATGTTTTGATATAATTTCTAGTTTCTAAAGGAACACGTAAAGTGCGACAGAGATAGCAATATTTTCGTTTGTTGATTGACAAGTGAACTGTCATTTTATTTCTCAATATGGCCGAATTGGCCGATAGTTTATCTAAATACGGAGTGCAGTATTAGTGCGCGAAATTATAATTTAGCGTTCAATTATCAAGTAAAATTTTAATGACTTGATTAGTGAAGTGTTTGCGGCATGTTTCCGCTCACCCCGCCGGTTGTGAAACGACTTTTGGGTTGGAAAAAAGGTCCTGAAGGATCGTCTGCAGCCGAAGATAAGTGGTCGGAGAAGGCAGTAAAGAGTTTAGTTAAGAAATTAAAGAAAAGCGGGGCCCTCGACGAATTGGAACGAGCTATTTCTAATCAAAGCAGCCATACTAAATGCGTTACAATTCCCAGGTCCGTACAATATTGATTTTTTTGATAACAATCATTTTAGGGAATGTGACGTTTCCGGTTACTAACTTTAGCTAAGTTGTACATGTACAAGGAACCTAATGTTCACAATAATAAGAGTTATTTTTGTTCATCCTCCTACCACAATGGCTATGCTATTCAAACAACGTTCCATAAAAAAAAACCACCTAGTTTTATGTTAAAATACAACCAAATTTAAAGAACAGTCTTATTAGAATTTTAAATTTTGATTAATTTAGAGTTCTAACTACTTCACACATGGAATAAAATAATTTCTTTATGTTTAGAATTTTTTGTTTCCTCGTGTAGTTAAAATTAGCTTTAATTTAAGGAAATGTAAGAATCATCATTTCAAATTGTATGTACTTTAACTCTTTATATGTGATTCCTTTTAAAAAAAATGTATTTTCGTTCGGAAACTCCTTCGGCCGGGTATTTGAACGATATAACCCAACTAAATTCAAAGCGCCAAATAAGAGCATTGACCCAGTAGTTTGCACATACCATCTCAATTTAGTTGCGCAACTAGCAAATTTAGCTTGCAAACTGAAAGGTCAAGAACTCACGAACCCTCCCGTCAAAACAAATCGAAGCCTTATTCAATATGGCGGCTATGTTTTGGTAAAAATGCGTTTTTTTTAATTGTAAATTTTTTGCAATAACACAGAAAGTGAAACGCAATTTCTGGTCGTATTCATTAATTATACGATTTTACGACTGTTATTCGGCCTTCGTAGGCAATTGAACCTCATTAGTGTTGTGTATAAAGTGATTTACAAATTTAAGTGATATTTACGCATTTGCTAAGCAAATATATATTTTGACTCATAAATAGTGATTTATAAGGTGTAATACGTAAATGTGCAGACACAATATCGTAACTTGTGTGTGTTCAACATTAAAACATAATACTTAATGTTTTGTTTGCGTTTTGAATAAAAAAAAACATCTGCCGACGATTTTCTATAATCATTTCATCACGTAAATAATTATTTTTCGTATTTCAATGAAGGTAAGCAGTAATGCTCCACATTTTTTTTATCAATACACAAACGTATACTTTAGCGGGAACTAACCGGTTTCACCCGCGTAGTTCCTGTTCCCGAGGGAGTACGGGGATAAAATATAGACTATGTTACTGATGATGTAGGTACTTAGCTATCCATTGCAATTTTTAAGATCAGTCAAGTAGTTTCGGAGCCTATTCAATGCAAACAAACAAACAAACTAACAAATCTTTCCTCTTTATAATATTATCGTTCAATAAGTGTTCCAAGTGTCCCTTATGTTGAATAAATCTTTTTGATTTTTTTTTATTGATTAGTGTATATAATATGAACAAAATCCCTCAAATTGATTGCCTATATAGGTACATATACCCCCTTATTACAAAACCTAGACTAAGATAGTCCTTGGCTTAAATGTAGTGATATGGATGATAGACATAGTTTTAGTTCAAGTTTAGTCTTAGTTTAAACTATGTTTTGTTACAAAGGGGATAGTATTAGCACAATTTTCAGTGATTGTGCCTAAGCCTACCTACTGAAAGTTCACAACAGTTCAGTTATAAAGATGAATGACCCTTCACCTTTGACCTTTTAAGGGCTCATGGCACCTTGGTATGAACTTTATTGAACCTTTGAATGTATCTAACTATATTTAAGTACTCTATTCTAAAGTTTGATGATTTAGCTAACTCTAATTTGAATCTTACTGGATTCTATTCTCTTTATAAACTCTTTATACTCTTTACAGATAAATAATATTGAAGTATGTTTGTAATTCCTATCAGATTTTTACTAAATGCATGTGAAAGAATATATGGTACTAAAATAAAAACACCAGGATAAAAAAAAACTAAACTTAGACAAGTTTATTAAAAAAAAAATTGGGTTCAGTGAAAGCCACCCATGATATAAAAAATATGCAGTGCTTACCATTTGCTATGACTAAATACACTTGTGTTGTATGTTTGTCTATACCAAAGCATATTGGATTGACACTGACTTAAACATAACTGGAGATGTATGGGCTATGCTGTACTAACGAGTACAATTTGGTATTGTTTTTATTTTTTAATTAGGATTTTTTACACATGCATGCTGATACAATTTTCACTATTGTGATTAATTATAAATGTTTTTATTGTAATTATCATTGTTTACTGTGTAATGAAATGTACATGATGCCAGCTGAGTTTCTTGCTGGTTCTTCTCAGAAGGCTAGTTTCATTTTTTCACAATGTTGTGTTTCAGAGTAAAGCCGAATGATAATGTGATAAATGGGCAGTACCGCAAGGGCCTGCCGCATGTTGTCTACTGCAGGCTGTGGCGGTGGCCACAGCTACAGGTATGTATATCTTTATCTATACAGATAAATAAAATTGAAGTGTCTGTTTGTAACTCCAAAATTACAGCTTTTCACTAAATGCATATGAAAGTATACACAATACTGACACTAAAAAAACAAGCTTTAAAATTTTTCTCTGTCTGTCTGTCTGTCTGTTTGTTCCGGGTAATGTCTGAAACGGCTGGACCGATGTTAACGGGACTTTTACTGGCAGGAAGCTGATGTTTCAAGGAGTAACTTAGGCTACTTTTATTTATTAAAAATATTAGGGTTCCGCGAAAATAAGGATGAAACTAAACCTATGTGGGTGAAACCGCAGGGCACAGCTAGTTTTTATATATAATTCTACTGTATTTGTGTATGTCACTAAACTCCTAAATGGCTGGACCATTTTGAATAACTTTTTTGTATGTGTTTACCCTGGATGTCTTAATTCACAAATCAGCCCGCCATGGCTCTGCAGCTGGTATGCAGGACAATGTTGGTCAGGTCTGCTAGCGTTTAATATAAAATCATAAAACCAAGTGCAGTAAAAGAGTCTTGAGTATTTTTGGTGATAGCGGCAAAAGTAATACATTATCGGCTAAAATATCTACTGATAGATAGTATCACAGTTCATCAGATACAGCCTGTTGACTGATGGTCAGATAGGCAGTCAGTGGTGTCTTAATAATAGGTTCCTGCTTTACATCAAGTTGGCACGTTGATTCAGATGATTATTGGTGGTGAACACTGGGTGTTGTTATTATAACAGTTCTGCTTACCCCTTCTGGGAAGTCTTGGTAAATATTTATTAAAACATATGGGACTAAAGTAATGGGTAACAGTTATTTCAATAATAATATTGTCTATCTTTTCCAGAGCCAACATGAACTAAAGCCAGTGGACCACTGCGAGTACGCTTACCAGTTGAAAAAAGACGAAGTGTGCATCAACCCTTATCATTACAATAAGATTGACTCACCGGGTGGGTGTGCTTTTTAATAACACCATTATTTACGTTGAACATTAGCTTTATCTCATTTAAGATATTTCAAAAAGAATCCATTTCACATAAATTGGGAAATACAGGTTAATATAACATTTGTGTTTCTATAGTAGTTACACTGAAATGTAGAGGATGCGACTTTCTTGCCATTTCTTCTCGGAATCAGAACCGGTGGTGCTTTACTAGGGCTTATCTGAATGATGTTACATTTTACTGTGAAACTGAAAATGATTTATTCAGTTTAGCCCCTGGTAAGGCACTTGTGGTCGAAGAATAGACCACTGGTTCGGAAACTAGCCTTCTGAGTACTGTTTTCAGTAAATGCAGTTAGTTTTAAATGAATGTTTTGTGCAGCCCTGCCACCTATACTGGTGCCTCGCTGCGAGGGCGAAGTGCGCGCTCCGCCCCCATACGCTGATTACCTTGTTCACGAACACACTGACATGTGAGTATTTTACATGTTACTATAGCGTAGTTCCCGTTCCCATTGGAGTACGGGGATAAAATATAGCTTATACTACTCGCTGATGATGTAGCTATCCATTGCTGACAGAATTTACGAGTTCGGTTTATTAATGTCGGATCCTATTCAATACAATCAACCAAATCTACATACATACACATACATATGCTCACGCCTGTATTCACCGAATGGGTAGGCAGAGGTGTTGTAATAACAACACATCATCGAAGATGATTGTGGGTTTATCGCCGTCTCAGGCACTATACATGCGTGTTTGAATTGCTTCTCAGACATATGCAGGTTCGATTTTTACCTTCATCGTTAAGCACTCTGATGGTAACGCGACGGTGATTTAAGAAACCTAGTAGGGATGTAACTTTGAGAAATGTCGCAATTGGCAATCAGTTATGTGATGTGTTGCTTTGTACTACAGTGTGATGCAGTCAGGCGGCGTGGTGGGCGTGGGCCCCCACAGCGCCGTGTACCTGGAAGCCACGCTGGCACAACACGTGCCCTCCAACACCAGTGTGCACGTGTGAGTACCTCTATACATCACCCTCGGCGACAATACATGGTGGGCACCTGGAGGCCACGCTGGCACAACACGTGCCCTCCAACACCAGTGTGCACGTGTGAGTACCTCTATACATCACCCTCGGCGACAATACATGGTGGGCACCTGGAGGCCACGCTGGCACAACACGTGCCCTCCAACACCAGTGTGCACGTGTGAGTACCTCTATACATCACCCTCGGCGACAATACATGGTGGGCACCTGGAGGCCACGCTGGCACAACACGTGCCCTCCAACACCAGTGTGCACGTGTGAGTTCCTCTATACATCACCCTCGGCGACAATACATGGTAGGCACCTGGAGGCCACGCTGGCACAACACGTGCCCTCCAACACCAGTGTGCACGTGTGAGTTCCTCTATACATCACCCTCGGCGACAATACATGGTAGGCACCTGGAGGCCACGCTGGCACAACACGTGCCCTCCAACACCAGTGTGCACGTGTGAGTACCTCTATACATCACCCTCGGCGACAATACATGAGGATAATTAGACTTACATCCATATTCGCCTATATAGTATGGAGTCTATCAATACCATTGAGCTTGTCTAGAAACAAAAGTGCAGCAGAGGTGCACTTATAGAAAAGGTTTAAGTCCCATGTAATTGGAGGCGAGTCTATTGTCATTAAACAGGCACTAATGTAGACTCCGGGCTGCTACTTGGGAACTTACAGTTGGAAATACCCAATGACACTTCACCTGACCCACTAGCTTGCTAAGAGTGAAATGTGTCATGTTATGTTGGTTGTATTGCAGGAGTTCAGCCAACGTGGAGACGCCGCCCCCCGGCTACATCAGCGAGGACGGCGACCCCATGGACCACAACGACAACATGAGTGAGTTTGTTGACAATTTTACACTTACTTAATTACTTAGATAAGGGGATCGAAACAGCGCCATCTATCGGCCCACAGATGGTACTATTTTGATCGCACTAGGCCTAGTACTCATGTGACCTGCGTGGATAGTGCGAGTTTTTTACTGCCGCCGCCACAAGTCACCGCGTTGACGTAAACGCAGATTTATCTATACAGATAAATAAAATTGAAGTGTCTGTTTGTACCTCCAAAATAACAGTTTTTCACTTAATGCATGTGAAAGTACGGTACTCACATATAAAAACCAGTCTGTTTTTCGGGATAATCTCCGAAACGGCTGGACGGATTTTAACGGGACTTTCACTGACGGATAACTAATGTTACAAGGAGTAATTTAGGCTACTTAGATTTTTTTAAAACATTAGTGATCCGCGGCCACCATGAATTTAAAATCTACGCGGGTGAAACCGTGGGGCACAGCTAGTATGGGATAAAAATAATGCCATCTGACGGCCGATATATGAGGCAAAAATCGATCCGCTGAACGAAAGTCTCGAACCGGGGTACTCTAGTTTCGTAATCACCTCGTAGCCTGATAGCCTCACCTCTGAGCTATCATAACTTGACAGTTGTCGGCGAAATTTAGTGTCGTATTGTATTGATATCTTATGAGTTTTTCAGTGCATGAAAACATGGTCAAAACGAGGTTTTCTGAAAGTGAAACCTAGCTAGATCAATTTTTTGCCCCCCTACATACAAAATTTCATGAAAATCGTTGCAGCCGTTCCCGAGATCCAGATTCTATATAAACAAGAATTGCTCGTTTGAAGGTATAAGATGTAACAGGCACTCTGACGTTAAAGCTAACATGTGATGTGTCCCCATCAGACCTGACCCGGCTGTCCCCGTCCCCGCCGGGCGGGCTGGCGGAGGCAGCCCCAGTACTGTACCACGAGCCAGCCTTCTGGTGCTCCATCAGCTACTACGAGCTCAACACCAGAGTGGGGGAGACCTTCCACGCCTCGCAGCCCTCCATCACCGTCGACGGGTTCACCGACCCCAGTAATAGTGAGAGGTCACTAAGAACATTATAATTCAAGTTATCTTTATTTGATTAGACTTCTTACGAAGTACTTTCAAATCATCAGGACACAAAAAATCTATACTCTATACAGATAAATAAAATTGAAGTGTCTGTTTGTAATAATAAAATAACAGCTTTTCACTAAATGCATATGAAAGCATACACGCTACTGACACTAAAAAACCAAGTTTTAAAAATTTTCTCTGTCTGTCTGTCTGTCCTTCTGTCTGTCTGTCCGTCTGTCTGTCTGTCTGTCTGTTTGTTCCGGGTAATCTCCGAAACGGCTGGACCGATTTTAACGGGACTTTCTCTGGCTGGTAGCTGATGTTTAAAGGAGTAACTTAGGCTACTATTATTTATCAAAAATATCAGGTGCCGCGACAATAAGGTTGAAATTAAATCTACGCGGGTGAAACTGGGCACAGCTAGTAATAATAATAATTTATTGACAACAATTTCGGTAACAAGCAGATACACAGATAAATACAAAATCAAACAATTATAAGAAGAAAATACTAGTATAACACAAAGTGCTAATGTTGTAACCGGTGCAAGGTGGTACCATCACATTGGGTGTTGCCAAACTATGTGATACAAGATTGTTCAAAATATAAAGATAAGTCAAATACTGCGCAGACGGAGTCGCGGGCACCACCTAGTGATTACAATATATTACCAAAGCTAGCATAATAGAGGGTAGTTTTAAATAACTAGTATTTGTTCCAGGTTCTGCCTGGGTCTCCTGTCCAACGTGAACCGCAACGAGGTGGTGGAACAAACACGCAGGCACATTGGCAAGGGCGTGCGGCTCTATTATATTGGAGGTGAACAAATTTGATTTATACAGGGAGTCGGGGAAACCGGGACAGCTCTTAAAATATGTGATAGGGTATAATTTTAAGAAGCAAATAAAATTATTATGACAAAAATATCTTCTTCCGTTTTCGAGTAATTGACGTTCAAAGTTGACCATATCAAGACATTATTTTCGCATAAAAATCAGCTGTAGCGTAGAGTTATTCACGTGAAATGTAATTACGTTTTTTATTTTTTTTCTTCCCTTCTGACCTTCGCAACTTCTTTTACGAGGAAAATCGGTAATCTGAGTTAAAAAAGTTGTCAGATTCCCTTATTCCGAATTTGGTTTAGTCTTGACTTAAACCATGTTTTAAAATAACGGGATAAGAGTCATGTGAGTTATCAGATGAAGATAACATTTACAGAATTCGAAATATGTAGTGTATAGTGGTGGTCTCGGGGTTTCAAGAGTCGTCTGCTACGCAAGCAACGCAAGTTCGCACCCCAGCAGGGCCTGTACCAATGAGTTTTTCTAAAAACTTATGTACAGTGATTTCACACCACGTGCTTTACGGTGAAGGAAAACATCCTGAGGAAATCTGCATATGTCTGTGAAGTAATTCAAAGACGTATGTATAGTGCCTGAGACGGCGATGGACTCACCCTCTGTCACGTTGGCACTTAATCATATTCGGTGAAATGTGGGTGTTTTTTTATCTCTCCTTACCCCTTCGGGGACCCTTCTGGGATGGCGTGAGCACATTTATTTATTTTTTATTTGTTTGCAGGCGAGGTGTTTGCAGAGTGTCTGAGCGACTCTTCGATATTCGTGCAGAGTCCCAACTGCAACCAACGCTACGGCTGGCATCCGGCCACCGTGTGCAAGATACCACCAGGTAAAAAATACACCTTATCTATATACAAACATCAAATTTAAGTATGTATTAGCTGTGCCCCGCGGTTTCATCCTTCTTGTCGCGGAACCCTAATATTTTTTATAAATAAAATAAGCCTAAGTTACTCCTTGAAACATCAGCTACCTAATGTTACAAGGAGTAAGTTAGGCTACTTTAAAAAAACATTAGGAATCTACGCGGACGAAACCGCAGGGCACAGCTACTAGATAAATAAATCTCAAAAAATCACCACTACTTGGTAATAGACTGATTTTTATTTCCTAGTTAATTTTTTCAATGCGATGTGTTGCAGGCTGCAACCTGAAGATCTTCAACAACCAGGAGTTCGCGGCGCTGCTGTCGCAGTCGGTGTCGCAAGGCTTCGAGGCGGTGTACCAGCTCACGCGCATGTGCACCATACGGATGAGCTTCGTCAAGGGCTGGGGCGCCGAGTACAGGTGCCCATACCCTCTATACAGGGAACAGTTGTCTTCTAGAAGTTGTAGAGCTTTAAGAATATATCACTATATTGAAATCGTAAAATATCTAGCTTCAACGATAACGTAGTTATAAGCTAAAGCCGAAGAACTCGCGGCCTTAAGCGATTGAATGAACGCGCGGCCGCGTTTACCTACATTCCGTACGCGGTCATTCAACTTTTTAAATTAAGGGGAAGGTTAATGGTTTCGAAAAATGGTTTTATGGGATTATTTCAGGATTTTGGTGATTAGTGAGAGAAAAAAAATAAAAGCGTAGTTAGATTTCACGTGAATAACTCTACGTTAAAGCTGATTTTTATTCGAAAATAAGGTATTGATATGGTCAACTTTGAACGTCAATTACTCGAAACCGGAAGAAAATTTTTTGTGTCATAATAATTTTAAATGCTTCCTAAAATTATACCCTATCAGATATTTTAAGAGCTGTCCCGATTTCCCCGTCACCTGTATTGTGCTGCTCCTTTGCATATTTGTGTAATGCACTCTTGTAGGCTCCATAAGGAAGGCTTACAGATGGTTCGGGCCCAATGAAATTCTTCATGGCTTCTTCTCTTGCGAGGCTGTCTGCACACTAATTCCCGTCTACTCCCGTGTGCCCTGGAACCCATATTAGCCTTATTTGATATATTAATGTTGTATTTGCAGACGGCAGACGGTGACCTCGACGCCATGTTGGATCGAGCTGCACCTGAACGGGCCGCTGCAGTGGCTGGACCGCGTGCTCACTCAGATGGGCTCCCCGCGGCTACCCTGCTCCTCCATGTCCTAGCCTGCCACCCACTGCCCTACTGATGGTAAGCGGTCACCTTCCACCTCACTAGCCGCTGCAGTGGCTGGACCGCGTGCTCACTCAGATGGGCTCCCCGCGGCTACCGTGCTCCTCCATGTCCTAGCCTGCCACCCACTGCCCTACTGATGGTAAGCGGTCACCTTCCACCTCACTAGCCGCTGCACTGTATTTTGATCCTTTTAAAAAGTACAGTGCTATAAAGTTACCCCTACTAATTTTACTCAGCGCTCAAAACCCTTGACTTCACCTGTAAGGCGACAGTTAAGTCGCATAGAATTGGGTGTTACAACACCTTTTTTTTTCAGATGCAGTGTCCGAGCTGAACGAATGGATTATACTCATACACACATACACGCGACTATACGCGTGTAGCTCAACGGTTTGATACCTCTAATGAGTGTTTAGATAAGGTATTCATTTATATTATTAGCCTTGCCAATGAAATAACACCTGTATCTCTCTATACATAAGGCACACTTCATGAAGAACTTATACGTATGACGTAATGGATGAAAATAACTTAGTTGATTTGAGTCGTGTTCAAATTTGTAAGGTGGCCCTATATGCATTTTTGAATTTAAACATTCTAGAATTCACGTTTATGATTCTGTTTTCAAATTGGCACATACCCTCAAAATTTTATTTTTTTCTGTCGATTACTGACAAAACTATAGCTATCTCATTCATACTTGTAATGTGTGAAAGTGATAGATATATTTGTTTATTGGCAAGGCGATACGAGTTTGCATGTAGACACTAAGATTTGATTACAAAATAAATTATCATAAGCCCATTACTAGGGCTTGATACATACATTGTTTACCCGAACGGGTAGGCAGATGTGTACTTAAAGTACACCGTTTCGCCAGTTATGTATTAGTCTCATGTAATAGGGGACGCCGGGGATTATATAATCTGTGAAAATTTTAAGTATGAAGGTTCATGAGATACAGCCTGGTGACAGACAGACGGACAGCAGAGTCTAAAGTAACTCTAGAAATTTACCTTCTGAGAAGAATCAGCAAGGAACTCAGCTGACATCTTTATACTGTTAATCATAAAATAAATAATTATTAATTTGAATGAAATTTATACTAACTACTCTCAATAGTGAAAATGTTATCATCTTTTTGACAAAGGCAAGAAACTCAGTCAGGCATCTGCCAGTTTAGATATTGAGTCCTAGTAGTGGGTTCATAAATTATACCTTTAACTTATAAACATTAATCAGGCGACAATCAGTGGCAGTCGCGTGCATTGCATATAAGCAGGTAAGCAGAAGTTACAATTTGTGATCACTGAATACACTCGTGTCGTGTGTGTGTTTATGTTCGTATGTGTATATTTACCAAGACGTCCGTACCTACGCCGCGTCACATAGGTATGTACTTAACCTGCCTACCTACCTACTTATTGTTTATGCCTACCCCTCTGAAAATCCAATGCACGCCCCTGTCGGTGAGTGAGGTCGCCAGTGATCTATTAGGGTTGCCATCTCTAAAATTTGGCAACCATTACATGACGCGACGAAAACCCAAAACAAGTTATTTTAAATATAGTCACTGTAATAAAACTCTGTCGGTTCGTCGGTCGGTTGATCTCGGCGTGTGAGCAAGAATTTCAATTTTAAACCTTAACATAAAATAAAATTCCGCCGGGACTCTAATCAGAACTAGTAGAAATCCGGGAAACTAGGATGTATGGCAACCCTATAGTGGAGGGGGGAGTGGAGGCGCTGTGCTAGCTATAATAGCTCTTTCGTATCTTACTATGTTAGCACAGTGATTCCTATATAATGCTGGTATTAGTAAGGTAGTCAATGCGTGAGTACCATTCTGGTATTGGTTACTATCATAGGCTGCAGTAGCTTACCATCAGGCTGGCTGTGTTTTTGACACCTTTATTGTATACTAGCGTCACGCGGTTTCACCCGCGTAGTTCCCGTTCCCGTGGGAGTAAGGGGATAAAATATAGCCTATGTTGCTCGCTGATGATGTAGCTATCCATTGCTGAAAGAATTTTCAAGATCGGTCAATAAGTTTCGGAGACAAATGCAAACAAACAATCAAATCTATCCTCTTTTTAATATGTGGGGAGAGCGAGTGATCATGCTCATCCCCAGTCAAGGGAAGATCTTCCAGCCAGGCGGGTGTCATGTCTGGGGAACCGCGGCTCCAACTGTTCTAGTTGGAAACTTGTATATATTCTGCAATGCGCTTGAAAACTCTTCTGGCGCGATTTAGGTTCTCGTGTATTTGTACTCAAACTTCGCATTTGTTAGTGAGTAGCGCCATCTATGAGCGAGTGGAGAAACGCTGCTACAAATATAAGTGAAGAAAAAAAATCTCAAACGTTTTGTAACATAATAGTGTCTGATTAATGTTTATAAATAAGGCATCTAGAATTAAGCAAAATGCATACGTATTATAATGGCACATAGTTATGTAGATACGGTTTTTTTACAAAAGGTTATGTTCAATTAAGTGTGCATATTTGTAAGATTTGTTTTGGTCATAAAAAAGTAATATTTTCTTTTTGTGAACACCCTTTGATCCTAGAAACATGTGCACTTAATTCGACAACGCCCTGTATACCATAGAATGGTACGTATGTGTTTGTGTTATACGCTGTCAATATAATTAGGTTTTGTTTTGTTATATCTGTCTGATAACGTTTTGTTAGTAGGTTCGATTTTGAATGTTATGATGGATACATAAAGACCAAGTTTGAATGACACCAAACTGTTGATATAAAAGTCGATATGATACTACTTAAGTTATCAGCTAATCATTATCAGATGTAACTTTGTAGGTATAACATGATAAGCGATAACTTAATATGTAGGTAAAACTTAGAAAATATTAGAAGTGCTACACAAAGTTATGACTTATCATGATAAATCTACACAAAGTTGTGACTTATCATAATTAACCTACACAAAGTTATGACTTATCATAATTAACCTACACAAAGTTGTGACTTATCATAATTAACCTACACAAAGTTATGACTTATCATAATTAACCTACACAAAGTTATGACTTATCATAATTAACCTACACAAAGTTGTGACTTATCATAATTAACCTACACAAAGTTATGACTTATCATAATTAACCTACACAAAGTTATGACTTATCATAATTAACCTACACAAAGTTGTGACTTATCATAATTAACCTACACAAAGTTATGTTGCAATTGGATGTAGATTAATCACTAAGATTCCTGATATATTGCTATATTCAATTTGCTGAATATCTCGTGTTATATACCTATATCTGGTCTGATTAAAAATGTATGTATTCTGTGATATTCATCATAACATTCAGAAGATATTTTTATTTCAATGTAATTTTGAGTGTATAAAAAATTAATTACTGCAAAGTTAAGTGTATGATTAGATTAACTGAACAAACGGTCTGCTAGTCCCAAATAATAGATGTGTAACTAACTAGACTACAAACCGCGACTTTGGCTGGAATCCTGGTCGGATACTGAAGATATTTTTTTACATTGACATATATAAATTATGACAGTAAGCAAATGTCATGTTAGTTTTGACATATGTTCCGAATTATCAGACAGTTGACAGTTCGGGCTCGATCTGAATTTATTACTCTGTACCCGAGTATCTCGTATTACGAGTTTGCCACTGTTCTCCCAATCTACACTCGCTAGCGTCTCTTACAATATTTGTATGAGACATTGTACAGCGCCTCCAAGCGGTGACGTGAACAACTAAAATATGTCATACAAATTGCTGGAGACGCTAGCGAGTGTAGATTAGGAAATCGGTGACAAATTCGTGATAGGGGTACTGTTTTATAGCAGAACTTAATTGGTAAAGTTATCGATTTTAAAGTATATAAATACCCGTTGTATTGCTGTATATTCTATCATGTAGGGGTATGAATACCGAGAAAACAAGAAAAATAATAAAAATCTTTCAAGCCGAACGAGTTTCGCTACAAACACTGTTAAACGAGAAATATGTATATTATATACTAGCTGTGCCCCGCGGTTTCACCCGCGGAAAGTTAATTTCCTGGGAGCCCGCGGAATACTATTATTTTTTTTTTTAAATAAAAGTAGTCTAATTTACTCCTACATTAGCTATCTGTCAGTGAAAGTCCCGTTAAGATCGATCCAGTCGTTTCGGAGATTACCCAGAACAAACAGACAGACAGACAGAGAATTAAAAAAAAATATGGTTTTTCTATGTGAGAACCGTGTATACTTTCATATGAATTTAAAAAAAGCTGTAATTTGTGAATTACAAACAGACCTTCAATTTTATTTATCTGTATCGCCAGTGTATTATGCACTTTAAATATTTATCGATAACTTTATACAATACCATGGTACATGGTTTCGTATGCCGTAAAGTCGCGTGTTACCGCTAGTTAGAACGTGAAGCGAGAAACAATATTAGAATAGAATATACATATAAAATACTGTTATATCCAACGAACTCCTTTTTATAACAACAGGATATATTATGAAAGTATGTATTCAAAAATCTACTTTGGAATAATAACACAAAAGTACGCCATTTTCGTTGTCATTGTGTTTTTTTTATAATAAGGAAGTTTCCAATATTATTATTATATACTAGTTGTGCCCTGCGGCTTCACCCGCGCAGATTTAGTTTCATCCTTATTGTCGCGCAACCCTAATATTTTTAATAGATAAAAGTAGCCTAAGTTACTCCTTGAAACATCAGTTACCTGCCAGTGAAAGTCCCGTTAAAATCGGTCCAGCCGTTTCAGAGATTACCCGGAATAAACAGACAGACAGACAGAGAAAAATTTTAAAACTTGGTTTTTTAGTGTCAGTATCGTGTATACTTTCATATGCATTTAGTGAAAAGCTGTAATTTTGGAATTACAAACAGACACTTCAATTTTATTTATCTGTGTAGATATAGATATATAGATTTTTTAAATCATAATCACATTCTTCCATAAAGCCCTGGTGATTTGTAGTACATTGCCAAGATATTGAGATAATTCTTTCACTGTGGCTATATATTTGTTTAAAAACAATTTATAAAGGTTCATTAGATTTGGTGTTGGAAACATGCCTATTATAAAGTCTATAGGTTTTATTATATATATTTTCATTGCCAAATTAAACGAATTGGTTTTAATGTACGATATACTTTCGTAATATAAGACGGTAGTATTTTAGACCTTACATTTTGTAATATAATTGCATTTGAAAATATTCTATTGGATGAAAACGAATCATTGCTAAGCATTTGGAATGTAAAAATTTACAGTGATTAGGTGATAGCAAAGAAGCGGGTATTTTGGAAGAGTTTTAAGAATGAGGGGAATTATAGTGTAGGGAATGAAGGAATTGTGAATTGGCGGTGGTTTTAATAATGTAATGGCTTGGGTGCCTCATAGTAGTTATAGGGTTAATGCCAAATTTGGCAATAGCAATAACACTCAGAGTGCCTAGTGCGAGTTTTTCACTGCCGCCGTCACAAGTCACCGCGTCGACGTAAACGCAGATTTGTATAGGATCGGAACAGCGCCTCTGTCGGCCTAAACATGACACTATTGTGAGTCCATACTAATCTGCGTTTACGTTGACACGATCACTTGTGACGGCGATTTTAAGAAAACTCGCAATAGCCACTCAGTTTTGCATTGACAACGGATTGTGTTGCACCGTTTCATGGGCCTTACCATGAGCTCTTATTGACATGATAGTTTTACTCTTACTAAGAGACAGATGTATTTGACGTGTATACATCTGTCCTTGTCACACACCTGCAATATCATTGAAATAAGAGCTCATAATTAGGTCCCAGGGCCATTTACAACAACAATGAAAATGAAAATGAAAAATATTTATCCAGTTTAGGCCCTGGTAAGGCACTTATGAAAGTCGAGAATTTACCACCGGTTCGGAAACTAGACTAGCAATTGACGGTCAGTGTCGGTCAGTCATCAGATAAATAATGTTTGACGACTTGAAAAGCTATGTAAAGTAACGCTGACTATTTATATTTATTTATAGCTTGGGTAGTTATACACAGGTGATTTTGTAATTTATGTACTACTAGCTGTGTCGCGCGGTTTTTCCTGCGTAGACCGGAACAAACAGACATACATTATTAAATAGAATAAAAATTGTTTAGGCATCGTACATACTTTGAAAAACAAGTGAAACATGTTAAATTGGAATTAAAAACAGACATTTCAATTTTATTTATCTGTATTTTTTATATATAAAAAAAGTTGGTAATAATCCCTATAAGTGTGACTACTTACAAGAGGTACCAACATGGTAATATATTTATTAAAAATACCGCCAATTCATAAGATATGTATAGGTATTGAGATATGATATTTTGCCTTTATTTTTATAATTTATCAATAGAATAGAAAATGATACCAAAAACTATTATAATTACAGACAGACACATAAAATGACTACTGAGTTTAAAGTCAGCGCTCATAACATGTGACGAGCATCTTTCAGCGAACGTAAACGTATTAACCGTGGTCCCACTGCTATTGACCGTGGTCCCACTGCTATTGACCGTGGTCCCACTGCTATTAACCGTGGTCCCACTGCTATTAACCGTGGTCCCACTGCTATTGACCGTGGTCCCACTGCTATTGACCGTGGTCCGTCCCACTGCTATTTGCACACAGTGGGTCCACGGGTAACATTGTTTACCCGTAGACTAACTGCTCTAGTTTTAATTGATCCTTTTCAATATGTCAGTTTCTGTGAGTCACGGACCAAAATTCTAGCTAAACATTCAAGAGTGATTCGGGTATACCCTAACATAAGGTATCAATGTTTACAAAAATGATAAATTAAGTTAAAAAGTATTATTTTTTTTACTTTCTACAAAGTACTTTCAAATGGTCAGAATGACATAATTACACAGGATTATTACATGATACCGCCAGGTTCGGAAGGTTACTTTTACTGAACTAGAGCAGTGGGTCTACGAGTAGAAAATATTACCCGTGGACCCACTGTGGGTCAATAGCAGAGGGACCACGGTTAATACGTCAGTGGCAACTATAAAAATGAAGGCAAAATCTATTTTATAGGCAGAAATGTTTAATATCAAGGATTGGTGCTATGTTTGGAGGGGATGTGATGAGGTCGTGTTAAAATGATTGCTTTGTTATGTTATGGGGTCCTACTATAACCTCTTATTGTCATGACAGTTTTTGACAGTTTCATACCCGCTTGCTCGCGTAATCTAAAATTTTTTATTTTTATTTTTTGTTACTCCTTGTAACGTAAGCTGTGAAAGTCCCGTTAAAATCGGTCCAGTCGTTTTGAAGATTAGCCGCAACAAACATACAGAAAGAATTTTTTTTTTATTTCTTTATTAACCTGTATACTTTAATATCCAGTTAGTGAAGAGCTGTTGAGTTGGAATTACAAACCAACACTTCAATTTTATTTATCTGTATAGATTTATAACCACCAGTCGAGGCTATGATAAAAATGTGCTTCAAAAGTCTGTACATCTGCCTCATAATCATTGTCAATGTATGATGGCAATAAGAGGTTACCGTAGTATCCTTGGATTATAGTGTGTGATACAATCCTGTTTCAAATTATCTATAGCAATTAAATAAGGTCAAAAAACAAATAAGATGGTACAACGCCCTCTAGCGGACGAAATAGGAATTACTCCATATTATATTTAAATGTAAATTGATGTTGAATACCTTGTATCGTTGATTTTATTATTTTTATTGAGTTTTATATGAAGTTGTTTTGTAAATTGTCTCATGTTTAAATAGTCTGGTTATTTGAAGACTCGGGCAAGACCGAGCCGAGCCCAAATTTGTATTCTTTTTAAAATATATGTAGCCTAAGTTACTCATTGTAACATCAGCTACCTGCCAGAGAATAATAATAATAATAATAATAATAAAGCCTTTATTTTTGATTTCCTTGCTTAGTAGTAACAATACAAATAGGTACATAGTATACATTTTTAGGTTCGAGCAAGGTCCCTTTGGAGGGTATAGGCCTCCTCCAACTCCTTCCACAACTTTCTGTTTTTTGCTTTTTGCATCCAGTTTTTGCCTGCGATCTTAATTATTTCGTCGGCCCAGCGCTCTCTTGGGCGTCCTCTGGTTCTGCAGCCGTTGGGGCCTGTCCACGTCGTGACTCGCTTCGTCCACCTGTCATCTGCAGTGCGTGCCAGGTGGCCAGCCCATTTCCACTTCGAGCGTTGACTTTGTGAGAGGGCGTCCAAGACCTGTGTTCTGCTGCGAATATCTTTATTTCTTTGCCTGTGGCTTAGTTTGATGTTGAGTAAGCTTCTTTCCATTGCTCGCTGGCATAATTGAATTTTTTTCTTAGTTGTGCTGTTGAATATCCAGGTTTGTGAGCCATACAATAAGCAGGGAAGTAGACAAGAATCCATCACTATTTTTTTTAATTTTAATGGCATTTTTGATTTTAGAATTTCTTTATAGCTCCAAAATTTTTTCCATGTCGAATTTACCCTTCGTTCAACCTCGTCTTTGTGTCTTGTTGTTTTAAATGATATCGCTTTGCCTAGGTATATATATTCGTCTACGTATTCTATAGGAGTTTGATTGACTACTATTGGGCTACGAGTGCTGTTCGTTAGTATTTTTGTCTTTGTGGTGTTTAGATGTAGTCCAATTTTTTGACTAACTGTGCATAGCTCTCTTATCATTTCTTCTAACTGTGATGGCGTTTTTGAGAAGAGAACTATGTCGTCAGCGAATCTGAGGTTGTTTAGGTATTTTCCGTCTACTTTAATACCTTTCTGACTCCAGTTTAGATCTTTTATTATGTGTTGCAGTACCGCTATGAAGATCTTCGGTGATAGAGGGTCTCCCTGTTTGACACCTCTGCATATTTTGATCTTGGGTCCTAGTCGGTCTAGTTTCACCCGGCTTACGCTATTCATGTAAATATTTTTTAGTATTTTTATATATGTATCGGGGACTCCTTGGTGGTGTAGTGCTTGCCAAATGCTTTCGTGGGATATGGAGTCGAAGGCTTTGGCGTAGTCGATGAAGGCGAGGTATAGTGGTTGTTTGACTTCTTGGTGTTTTTCTATAATGTGATCTACTGTATGAATATGGTCTATTGTGCTAAATCCCTTTCGAAAGCCGGCTTGTTCTATAGTTTGGTGCTTCTCTAGCTCTGGTTCTATCCTTTTTTCTAAGCATGTTGCGAAAAGCTTGTAGATCGCTTGTAGAAGATTTATAGGGCGGTAATTTCCAACATCTGAGGGATCCCCTTTTTTGTAAAGTAGAATAATTCTTGAATCTGTCCACGATTTAGGTATTTTTTGTACCTGCAATATTTTATTAAATAAAAGGGTAAGTGGAGAGATTAGTGTGTTTTTTCCGATTTTCAAAGCTTCGTTGGGAATGTTGTCTGGGCCTGGGCTCTTTTCGTCTTTCAGTTTATCGATTGCTTTTAAGATTTCTTTTTCATCGAAAGGTTTTATATCTGTTTTGTGTTCGTAAGGCGTTTGTGCGTGATGAGTGTTTTCTTGTCCTTTTTGACTTATTGTGTTAGTCTTACTGTGGTCGTACAGATCTCTGTAAAAAGTTGTAGCAATGTTAACAATGTCATTGCGGGTTTGCATCTTGTTTGTATCCTTTAAGTTATTGTGTTTCAGAGCTGGTATCCATGTTTTGTTGTTGTTCAATTCTTTGTACGCTTTCTTTTGACTACCTGTGGTTGTGAGATGTTTCTTGAATATATTTATTCTATGGTTTTTATAGTCTTTCTTCAATAGTTTATTAGTTGTTTTGTATAAGCTTGTAAGTTCCTTTCTCTCTTCTTTATTTTTAAATTGTTTATTTTGTAGTGCTGTGCGTTTGCGTATCATTATTTTGGTTTCTGTAGATATTATATCTTTATTTGTCTTCACTGTTGGTAGAGAGTTTAAGCTTTGTAGTATGGAGGTCTCTAATCTGCTATAATAACACTCTATATCATCATTATCCTTCCATCCTAGTTGATTTTTCATTAGATTTAGAGAGTCTCTAAATGTTTTTTGGTTATGTTCGTTGGTGAGTACTGATTGCTTTTTGCTGTAACTTTTTCTATTCTTTTTACATTTTTTAATATTAAGTGTTCCTCGTATTAGTCTATGATCGCTTGGGTATATTTTATTGTTGAGTACTTCAATATTTGTAAAACATTTTGTGTCGTTACTGAGCATATAATCTATTTGATTTTTATGTGATTTGCCTGGTGATATCCAAGTCCATAGCCTGTTCAAATTTTTCTTGTAAAGCGTATTCATAATGGTAAGTTTATTTTCTAGAGCGTACTGGACCAGTAGCTCGCCTCTCTGATTTCTATTTCCATAGCAATAGGGTCCCATTACTGTGTTTTCGCTACACTTGCGTTTTCCAATTTTTGCGTTCCAGTCTCCCATCACAATTATCTTTCCGCTAGCCAGTTTATGTGCTTCATAAATTTGTTCGTAAAATATTTTTATTTCTTCTTCGGAGGCTTCTGAAGTAGGTGCATAGATTTGTATCAAAGATATTTTTGTATTTTCGAAAGTCAGTATCAGTAGGCAAACTCTTCCGGATAATCCGATATAGTTTTCGATATAATTTTTAAATTCTTTTTTTATTAGAAACCCGACTCCGTGTTGCCCTTTGGTTTCGCCACCGGTGTGGCAGAATATGTGTTCGTCGTCTTCTATAATTTCGTTGCCACTGAGTCGTACTTCTGATAGTCCTAAGACATGATACTTTATGTTGCTTAGAGCATACTTTAGCAGTTTCATTCTTTGTGGTGAAGCTAGAGATCTCACGTTGTAGGTGCATATGTAAATTTGTTGGTATGTTGGAGGGTTATAGTCTTTATCCCCCGCGGTGACAAGCCGAGTTGGGAGATCGAGAGGGGTCTTCTGTAATTGCTATTCCGTATTTCTGCTAGCGTTATTACTTGAAGTTGTTGGGTAATTGTTGTGATCAAAGCTGTGAGTTAATTTGTGTTTCTGTAAAATAAATTTTTCCATGCTGTTTGTCTTATTTTTCTTTGTAGTTCTCTTTGTATCATTTTCTACGGTATGATTATGTTCTTCAATTCCTATCGCGGTTTCGGGGGACTTTGATAAATTTCTTTTCGTGTTACGTGTTGGGTTTTGTGATTTGTTATCCAATATTATAAGCTTGTCGTATTTTATTATGGCTTTTCTTCCTAAATCTCTTTCCTTGTTCAGTTGTATTTGGAGTTCTTTGCGTATTTTGAGTACTTTGCCAGAGAAAGTCCCGTTGAAATCGGTCCAGCCGTTCCCGACATTAGCCGGAACAAACAGACAGACAGAGATTATTTAAATTGGTTTTTTATACCGTATATACTTTCATATGCAAATGTGTTTCATATGTGAAAAGCTGTTCATTTGGAATTACAAATAGACACTTAATTTTTTTGTCTCTATGGTTTAGGCCGACCCTCGGCTCGGACTCGGCTCGGTCTAGGGTGTTATCCTTAACACGAATATTCCAAACAGACCACAAGAATATCCCAGTATTTTGATAAACTTAATTCTATAAGTAACCAGGCTAAACATTGCAATATGGGTGAATATCTTTTTATATTTTTGTTTTCATGTAAAATTGAATCATGTATTTGTAAGACAAATCACTGAATATGTTTTTAATGTTACACGTAGCTAATTAAATTGAAATATTTGACAATTTATGAAATGACTTTATTTACTGGTTTACTTGAGACGAGAGATAAAATAAATATATTTTATTACAAAGCATCGCTCTTATATTTCTAAACAAAGTACTAGGTTTATAATTTGTTTTTCTCAAGTTTATTCTGTCTGGTTGTAAGAATAATTATTTTATTCGAATGTATAAATGCTACTATTTGGTTGGTCACTTGTGGCGAGTTAAAGTACAGTTAAATGTAAGTTAATATTATAGTTTTAAGTTTAACATATTTATACGACTGTTTTCTTTTTTATAACAAGATGGCTTCCAATATGTATTATTTGCAGTTTGTCGATCTCACCGCGTGAGGTGTATTACAGAAAATTGAACTACAATAAAATGTGTGGTTTTTCATTATTTGTTCAGTTTTATTTTACTGGGTCCTAAAGAACTAACACCGTTGTTATGTAAAAGATTTCATCTTTAATTTGAAACACCCTTTAAATTTTTCAAATTCGCCTCCATGACTTATCAGTCACCCACCAGTTACTGTCGCGGAATTATGCTTGAAAAGTACTAGGAGCTCATAAATAGTATTTTTAGTACTCGACTATATCATCATGAATTTAAGAGTAATGAGACGTGTCGGTGTAACCGATGCAACTCTTTCCACTTGTCTCTGTCCAGTGCCAGCTCTTTGACCACCTTATACGACATGACAGACACCTTTTCTTTAACTTGTCCCATGTATGTTAGCCTTGGTCTTCCTCTTCCTCTCCTCCCTTCTATGACTGTATACAGATCGTAGATTGATAAAAAGTACCAGGGCGCCAGAACACGCAAGGAGGTATTCGAAAATAAAATACCACAGAATAAACACGAGTCAATAGAAGATATATTGTATCTGTGCAACATATAGTCTTTTGACAGAACACTGTTGTCTATGGACTAAAAGTGGCAGGAAATGTGGGTAGTTTTGTATTTTTAAACGTAAACAAAGCAAGCTCCTTACAGTTTATGAGTTCCTAGTACTTTTAGGTAAAGTTGTCAATGAATACAATTAAATTCAAGATAACTTGTGGTGATTTTTGGATGGGAAAGACCCGGTTTGATGCATACCGGGAAAACGTATCAGAAAGTAAGTTTCATTAGGTGGGAGTTACGGTATGAGGTGATCTGTGCTGCGTATTTTTGTGAACAATGGTTCTAATAAGACACTAAACTCTCGTAATCCTACTAGGAATATAAATAATAAACCAACCAAGTTATATACATTTATTATGGATACATTAAAATATAACATTTATTCACGTATATAAAACATGTTCAATACTCCGTATTGCAACAGACAGCAGCGTGGGTATAAGGCACATTTGTATATATCAAAATATTAATCCTAAATGCATGCGTGCCATCTTTCGACATACGCGTTTGTCAAATTGGTTGAAATGCCAAGAACGCGAATAGGCTTTAAAAGTTTGTATTTTGTGTTAGACTGAAGCCATAATATTTTACAAAGATTTACTGTACTAATGAGGAAGATAATTACTGATTCCTGATTCTTATTAAAGTGGCGCAGTTTAGAAGCGGAATTATAATTTCTTATCATCCATATAGTGAGTAGAATATAAAGATATGGACGAAAATTCACACTCGATTTTGTTTTGATTTTACTTGTGAACAATCAGATATCAATAAAAAATATTCAAAACTACGAGATATCAGAACTCTTCCTTTATATTGTATATAACCGAGTTATAATGTACAATTTACAGAGAGACAAGTGGCAGCATGCATTACACAACTTAGAATATTATATTAACATTTGGTTTACAAAATATTACATACTAGATAAGATACATTAGATATATTTATGACGAAATCTTAACGATACAATTCATATTAGTAACGAAAATACAACTAAATATTTCTAACTATAAAACTAATAATAACATAATTAACATTAACACATTCGCTGCTGAAATTTCGTCTTCTTCATAAATTCTCTAACAGTTGGACGTGCAGGTGCGTCGTTAGCAGCGAACGCGTTAATTAGCAATAATTAATTGGATATAGCTGTCATAATTCTAAATTGACATAAACAAATTAAAATCTAGTAATTCAAAATAGGTTGTGATAATCTTAGCCTTATCTTAATATGTGCAATTAATATAAGCGATAGAAATGTGGCTTTATAGGATTCGATTCCCCTCTGGGAACTAATATCATCTAATCTAACTAATATTATCTGTATTTGAACTATTCCTTAACGCGTTCGCTGCTGAAGCTAAATAAAAAGTCATTACCCTGTGCTACACTATCGGACCTTACACCAGTGCGTCAAACGCATATCGTTGTACAAATACGCTTTCGCTCTGTGCTAAAACCTCAACATAGCGTCGACGTAAGGTGTTCCCCAGTGCTATTCGGCGCTTCTGCGCGTTTGACTATTGTTATTGCGGGTCGTAAAACACTCGCTTATTTATGTCAGGTAATAAAAACATGCGAAAAGGAAAAGGGTCGGTACCTATGTACCTACCTACTGTTTACTAGTTCTTGGGAGTGTGAAACATTATTTAGTTACAATAAAAAAGTACAATCCTACATCGGTAGATGGCGATAGTGTAAGTTACAGTAGGATTATGAATTTAAAGTAAAGAACGAACGATATGTCAACGTGACAATCCTACCAATATTATTTAGTTTATTACACACATTCGTAAACCCACACACACACACTAGCCATCCGATATATTGCTATTATAAGTTTAAACGTTATACAGACTTTCTGCTGTTTATTTCACAGTTAACAAAAAAAATATTTTTTTGTTTTTACTAACCCTTTATCCGTGAGTGTGTATTACTGCAAGAATTATTACCGTTAAAATAATGTTACGTCCCTACTGTACTGAATCTTAGTTTTAATAAAAAAAAATATTTAAAAAATTATCCCATGACTGTTGACCGTAGGTAAATCCCGTATGTGTTATAAATAGCAATGGTGGGTAAGGGCCTTTACAATTTGTTCTTAATTGAACAATAGACGCGCAGAGTCGGCCTTAGCACACAGTGAAGGCACAGAAATTTGTATGGACTCACATAAGCGTCGTTAGCATATAGGAAAGTTCGGATAAACGCGCAGGAGCGTCTTCAGCAGCGAATGCGTTAACAAACCAAACATAACTATTGTTTGCAAATACGTCAAAAGCTTTCTCATTGATTTTTGATCATATATAAGATAGATTGGGCGAATTTCACACAAATTACTGAAAATGCGTAATATTACAGTTCTTAGAACAAGATAAACTATATTTTAACTAAAAGATGATTAACTCAAAGATTCACTCAACTAAACTATTATATAGTTACAATAACATATTGCACTTATGTATTTTACGGTTAACATATAATTTTATAGCCCTTTAGGGCATAATCTACAAATAAAAAATACAATTTAAAACAATAATTCGCTTTTTTACGTAATGATAATGAATTTAGTGACTTGTTTTTACCGATACCCTATTTCTGACACTTATATTTTTTTCTATTTCTTGTATAGCGGTCATCTTAAAAATATTAGATGCTTTATCGAGTTCAAGGCGTTTTCAAGACCAGCGCTCAACACTCATGACGCCAGGCATATAAGTCGTTAAGGCGTTTGATGCATGTAAAAGTTCATTTTCCAATGCCAGTTACACTCGTGACTGCGATAATTTGGGTATAGCGTAAGGGTGGGTTGCATTGACTGAAATTAGCTATAAAGAAATATTATTGGTTGGACAAAACAAAGCAACATGTTAAAATTGTCCGATGATGCCATAACTATAATTATTAGCTGTAACCCAAGGTTTTCTGATTAAAGTTATTGTTGAAGCTAAAACTACCAAAAACAAAAAACCACACAGTCAGTAAAATTCATCAATTGACAGCATAATTTTGTGCAACACATTTGGTCATAGTTAACGGACGCGACACGATATCGTCGGACTACTATTTTGATACAATTACTACTGCACTCCCTATTACGAGTTCTCCCACCGTTTTCGTATGAGAAAATGGAAAGCGCCTCCAAGCGGTGACGTGAAGAACTAAAATATGTCATACTAATACTGTCGGAGACGACAATGGTAAACTCGTTACAGATTTGTAAGCGACGATATCGTGGCAATGGGAAAGTGCGCATTGTCATAGTCAAATGTGTTTAGTCAAATGTGTTTAGTGTAGTGCAACCCACCGTGTGTTAGTGTAGTGTATGTGTATGTAAGGTATGATTCAATGGTTGGTGGCGGCCAGCAGCAGCGCCGAGGTGTCGGGCAGTCGCTGGAGGCGGAAGGTGGAGCAGTCCGGGAGGTGGCGGACCAGCTCGTCCGTCAGGCGGACGCGGGTGCCTCCCGGACCTGACACCAACACTGTCGAACACTCCTGCAAATATATACATCAATTATAAAGAATATTGAAAATATGCTAATAAAAAAATGTGCTCACGTCATCCCAGAAGGGTCCCCGAAGGGGTAAGCTGTTGTAACAGCAACACGCACATTTCACTCTCTGTCACGTTGGCAATTAATCATACATACATACATATGCTCACGCCTGTATTCCCCGAAGGGGTAGGCAGAGGTGTTGTAATAATAACACACACTGAAGATGATTAAGTGCCAACGTGACAGATGGTGAGTCCATCGCCGTCTCAGGCACTATACATTTGTCTTTGAATTACTTCTCAGACATATGCAGGTTTGCTTGCGATGTTTTCCTTCACCGTAAAACAACGTAGTGTGAAATCACTGCACATAAGTTTTTAGAAAAACTCATTGGTAATAGCCCCGCTGGGATTGGAACTTGCCTGGTCAATGGCAGTAATGTGTGTGAGTGTGTATGTATGTATGTAGTGATGTCATACCTTCCCAGCAGCGTTGGGCAGTAGAGGCCTGAGTTGCATCATGAGGTCGTTAGCACGACACGCGTGCAGATACAACGCGGAGTACACGTCTCCGCCCGCACACACGTACACCGTCAAACGGGGCTCGATGCGTCTGTAAAACAATAATTATTCAGTACTCTTATCACGAGTTTTGAATCGTTTTCGTAAACTACACTCGCTAGCGACACTGGCAATATTTGTATGAGATATTTTAAAAAGAAGAAAGAAAGAAAATTATTTTCTCATACATAGAAAAATGCGATGCGAGCAATCATAATTATATTATAAGGTACTAAATATGTGGGTAATTTAATTACATTATGACGTCACAGACATACATTCACTGTTGAGCAGACAATGCTGCAATGCAACGCCGCTAGGAGGCGATGAACAATTTCTAATACTAATATTCGTCGGAGTCGCTAGCGAGTATAGATTAATGAAGCGATTCTATCCCTCGCTACGCATCCCTACACCATTTGCAACAAATGCATTTTACCACAATAATAAATAGTAAATTGACGAAAACATTCAAAAAAGTTACGGGATTTTTCATTTTATTATTAAACTAGCTGTGCCCCACGGTTTCACCCGCGTAGAGTTAATTTCATCCTGTTTTTTTTTAATAAAATTGGCCTAAAACACTCCTTGAAACATCAGCTATCTGCCAGTGAAAGTCCCGTTAAAATCCATCCAGCCCTTTAAGCGTGATGCCGTGACCAAGGGAAATGGGGATTCATTTTTATATATAAGAGAAGATGTGTAAGACCTGCTGATGCTGTGACCAAAATGTGCGTTTAAAAAGTATAATATGTGAATGGTTAATTGTTACTTACTTAGCGTGTAAAGCGTTGAAGAGACGAATCCCATCGGCCAGCCCGCAGATCTGGATTATGTCATCGCGAGACAATCTGAAATTTGAAAATACTATTTAATATCATAGCCTACTAAAACTCCCATCCCTTTGTGAGTTATGAGTTACTTTTAAACCAAGGACTAACTTAGTCTATACTAACACAAACTAAAATAAACTCCACGAAAGTTTAATTCCCATAATATAACGCCCCATTCAGATGAATTGTGTCGCCGAAGGGGTAAGCGAACCGAAAAGCTGAAGTGCCAACGTGACAAAGAGTGAGTCTATCACCGTCTCAGGCACTATACAAACGTCTTTGAATTACTTCTCAGACATATGCAAGTTTCCTCACGATGTTTTCCTCCGCCGTAAATCTCAAGGGGTGAAATGAAAATGATTTATTCAGTTTAGGCCCTGGTAAGGCACTTATGAACGTCGAAGAACTGACCGCAGATACGGAAACTAGCCTTCTGGGAAGAACCGGCAAGAAACTCAGCTGGCATCATGTACATATCTTTACATAGGCAAACAATGATAATTACAAAAAACAAACATATTAAATCACTGTACCTAAGCTTTTTGCCTCATTTCTGGACATACCAGCCACCACAAAAAAAAAACTATTGTGCATTCAAGGAGAGCTCAAAACTCCTGGCACCTTTACCATATCATCATCAACATCGTCATTAGGAGTTCATGCTAAGTATAGTTTCAAAGTCAAAGTCAAAAATATCTTTATTCGATTAGACATTTTACAAAGTACTTTCAAATCGTCAGAATGACATAATTATACAGGATTATACATGCTCCCGCCAGGTTCGGAAGGTTGCTTTTACTGAGAAGAATGCGGCAATAAAATCGGATGTTACCTGAGTAGGTCAGCCCCGGAGAAGTTGGCGAAGGTAGCCGCGTGCTGCGAGAAGCGATGTCTCGAGAGCCACGCTTGGGTCTCTGACGACGACGCTTCTTTCGACAAGCCGCCATTCTGATACAACACATTATGTTTACAATCACCTGGGTGTTACTTATCCACCAGTGAAAGTCCCGTTAAAATCGGCCCAGCCGTTTCGGAGCCGAAACAAACAGACAGATAAATTTTAAATGAGTTTTTCTATTTCAGTATATCATGTATAATTTCATATGCATTTAGTGAAAGCTGTTATTATGGAATTACAAACAGACACTTCAATTTTATTTATCTGTATAGAAGATGTATAGATTTAGTAAATACATATGCTCACGCCTGTATTCCCCGAAGGGGTAGGCAGAGGTGTTGTAATTTTCAACACCCACATTTCACCGAATATGATTAAGTGCCAACGTGACAGAGGGTGAGTACATCGCCGTCTCAGACAGTATACATACGTGTTTGAATTACTTCTCAGACATATGCAGGTTTCCTCACAATGTTTTCCTTCACCGTAAAGCATGTGGTGTGAAATCACTGTAGACAAGTTTTTAGAAAAACTCATAGGTACAGGCCCCACTGGGATTCGAACTTGCTTCGCTTACGGAGCAAGCGACTGCTCTAACCCCGAGGCCACCACGGCTCATAGATTTTGTTTGAAAATAAAGTGAATGGTTACCTTATCAGGGTCCTCGTTTGGCTGAGGCAGGTCGGGCAGGATGGCTCCGGGCGACGGACACGGCGGGGAGCTCACCTTCATCTCATCACCGCTGGAACACCACTCATTGTTAGCATCATCATCACCGCTGGAATACAACTTCTCATCAATCATCTCGTCGGGCATAACAGGGCGTTTTGAATTTTAAAGTATAATTTGTCTATTCTTGATGTTCCCTTCATTCCAAATAGCTACGCCTCACGGTTTCACCCGTGTAAACTTTACTGTGCTATACAAGCATTTTTGTCATCTCATACATACTTTTATATGCATTTATTGAAAAGCTGTTAATTTGGAATTACAAATAGACACTTCTATTTTATTTATCTTTATGGAATTCATCAAAATCAGTTCAGAGGCCTCACGGTATCAGAGATACATCTTATATATAAAAATGAATCCCCATTTCCCTTGGACACGGCATCACGCGTAAACGGCTGGATGGATTTTAACGGGACTTTCACTGGCAGACAGCTGATGTTTCAAGGAGTGACTTAGGCTAATTTTATTTAGAAAACTTATTAGGGTTCCGCTGCGCCCGGCACAGCTAGTTCTATATATATACACCCGTCTTCATGTGGCAGCTAACGGGACACTTTTGTCTTTATAATATTTACATTGATACGTAGCTTAACGCCCGCTACTTTACTTGCATTACAGAATAGACATAAACTTTCATGGTTGGTATTTCCAAAGATTCTTTCACAGTGTACTCTTTAATAGTTAAAAAGTAACTTACTCTTCACAATATAGTGGTTTCATTTGACTGCTTGAGTTGAGAATTGCTAGAACAAAATAAAAAGAAATCAAATTCACATTCGAAGTAAATCCTTTTTACACTGCTGCGTCACAAGTCACAGCGTAGCCGTAAACACAGATTTGAATAGGATCGAATCAGCGCCTTCTGTCGACCCACGGATGGCTCGATTGATCCCATACAAATCTGCGTTAACGTCAACACGGTGACGTGTGACAGCGGCAGTGAAAAACTCGCACTAGGCCCTCTGTCGGCCCATGGATGGCAATCGATTGATCCCATACAAATCTGCGTTTACGTCAACGCGGTGACTTGTGACGGGGATTTTAAAAAGCTCGCACTAGGCACTCTGATTTAACAATAAACAATTCAAATTAATATTTATAAGTGCTATTTAAGTAACTATTAATGAGAGCCGTGGTGGCCGTGGGGTTTAAGCAGTCGCCTGCTACGTAAGCGACGCAAGTTCCAATCCCAGCGGGACCTGTACCACAGAGTTTTCTAAAAACTTTTGTAGTGATTTCACACAACATGCTTTACAGCGAAGGAAACCTGCATTTGTCTGAGAAGTTATTCAAAGAATGTATGTCTGAGACGGCGATAGACTCACCATCTATTACGTTGGCACTTAATCATCTTGTGTGAAAAGTGTGTGTTGTTATTACGACACATCTTCGTCTGCCCCTTCCGGGAATACAGGCGTGAGCATAGGTATGTATTTATAAGTGTTTAATTACCAGGTTGTGTAGGTTTGTTGGCAATCGGGCTCGCCACCGACTTTGGAGCCGCGCTGTAACAAACAAACAATATTTCAATATAAATATATTAAAAAAAAAAACTCTGCCAAATATCATCAATGCAATATCTCGAGAACCTGAAGACGCACAAATTTGACTTTTGGCGCACAATTATGCACAAATATAAGCTGTCTGTCCACGCAAAAAAAAATCTCTTAAAGATCATTCGTTTAGAATTTCTTGCTAGATCGTTTTTTTTCCGAAACTACAAGACGCAAACATTTTATATTTGGCGCACATTTACAGCAGATAACACACTGATTATTGATATCACTTCCATCGCTCTAGTACACTTTATTGCTAGGGTAACACAGTACAAACGGTAGTCGGTGAGCATATATGTATTTATGTATCTTGTATTTAGTTTGTACGTACAATGTGAGCCGTGGTGGCCTCGGGGTTAGAGCACTCGCCTACTACGCAAGCGACGCAAGTCGAATCCCAGCGGGGCTTGTACCCATGAGTTTTTCTAAAAACGTATGTAGTGATTTCACACCACGTGCTTTACGGTGAAGGAAAACATCGTGAGGAAACCTGCATATGTCTGAGATATAATTCAAAGACGTATGTATAGTGCCTGAGACGGCGATGGACTCACCCTCTAATCATATTCGGTGAAATGTGGGTGTGGCAAATTACAACAACTCTGCCTACCCCTTCGGGGAATACAGGCGTGAGCATATGTATGTATGTATGTACAATGTTGCATGGTTGCATGTCATGCATGCTTAAAAACAATGAGTGCAATGAGTGCCACGCCCACACAATTGTATAATCATTCACTTTATGTCCATTATTGAGGGCTTATGTCCCTCCTGCCCCTGGACACATAGCTTGCATACTACTCCCAAGGACATTTCATTGACATTATAAGATGAATGTTTCTATAAATGTATGTGCAAGAAAACATCGTGAGGAAACCTGCATATGTCTGAGAAGTAATTCAAAGACATATGTATAGTGCTTGAGACGGCGATACACTAACCATCTGGTGCTTCATCATCTTCGGTGAAAAGTGGGTGTTGTTATTACAACACCTCTGCCTACCCCTTCGGGGAAGACAGGCATGAGCATATATTGTTAAAGAGTAATTACTGAGTTTCTTGCCAGGTATGTATTATTCAAAAGTAGTAGTAGTAAGAAACATGTATACACGATATAGACTAATTGTAAATCAGAGCACTTATTTGTATATGTTACTACCTAAATATTAAGAACTAGCTGTGCCCCGCGATTTCACCCGCGTAGATTTAGTTTCATCGTTATTGTCGCGGAACCCTAATATTTTTGATAAATAAAAGTGGCCTAAGTTATCCCTTGAAACATCAGCTACCTACCAGTGAAAGTCTCGTTAAAATCCGTCCAGCCGTTTCGGAGATTACCCGGAACAAACAGACAGACAGACAGACAGACGGACAGACAGAGAAAAAATTTAAAACTTGTTTTTTTTTTGTGTCAGTAGCATGTATACTTTCAGATGCATTTAGTGAAAAGCTGTAATTTTGGAATTACAAACAGACACTTCAATTTTATTTATCTGAGAAGAAAGTTAGTTTGAGAGTATATAATATGGAGCCAGTTAATTTAAATCAATATGGATGAAGCCGCAGAACACAGCTAGTCTATACAGATAAATAAAATTGAAGTGTCTGTTTGTAAATCCCAAATAACAGTTTTTCACTAAATGCATCTGAAAGTATACATGCTACTGACACTAAAAAACCAAGTTATAATTTTTTTCTCTGTCTGTCTGTTTGTTCCGGGTAATCTCCAAAACGGCTTAACGGGACTTTCACTGGCAGGTAGGTGATGTTTCAAGGGGTAACTTAGGCTACTTTTATTTTTTTTAAATATTAGGGTTCCGTGACAATAAGGATGAAACTAAATCTACGCGGGTGAAACCGCATAACACAGCTAGATTTGTAATAAGATCGAAGATAAACAGAAACAATACTGTACCTATAATCATAAGATTGAAGATAAAGTTGTATTAAGTAATACAATGATATTAAATTAAAAACTTCCTCCTTGAGATAGCATTGTGTTATCTTTTAGCAAATATTGTACCATATAAATTGTTTGTGCTTTTAACTACTTAGATATTAGATTGTGCTTTCATATTGAAATATAAATAAAACTATAATATAATATATCAAAATACTTGGTTTTATTTTAATCCCACATCTATACTCTATACAGATAAATAAAATTGAATTGTCTGTTTGTAATTCTAAAATAACAGTTTTTCACTAAATGGATATGAAAGTATATATGCTACTGACACTAAAAAAACATATTTAAAATCTTTTCTCTGTCTGTCTGTTTATTCCGTGTAATCTCTGAAACGGCTGGACGGATTTTAACGGGACTTTCACTCTTAGGTAGCTGATGTTTCAAGGAGTAACTTAGGTTAACTTACTTTTATTTATGAAAAATATTAGGGTTGCGCGACAATAAGGATGAAACTAAATCTATGCGGGTGAAACTGTGGGACACAGCTAGTATATTATAAACTTGCTGTCCCGTAGTTTCATCGTTGACAGGACAGACATAGACAGGACTAGGATAGTTCAGTTATGTGACAGTGACAGATGTATCATATTAAGAGACAAATTATCACGACAATAAAAGATCATGGTGAGGCCTCTGCATATACATAAAGTACATTACTTGTACCAAGCACCTATTGTACTGCACGTACGTAACATAAATAAAACATTCGTCAGGCGACCTATCACCTTCCCTAACCTCAATGGAAGTGTACGAGGGTAAAGCGGTAAGAACCGGATATTTACAGCAATCTGTGTCGTCTGGCGGGCCTAACGTGTACGTTGGCGGCCGTGAGCCGGCGCGCCAGCTGCCGGTAGACGCGGGGCTCGGCGTCGATCTCCACCTCGGCGCGGAGTAAGGCGAACTTCATACGCCACCCTCGCGCCTCGACGGCGTGCACCAGCCGCCCGCTCAACACCACCCCGCGCCCGATGTGCCGCGCACTCAGTCTCTGCTCGAGCACGAGCATACTCCTCGTCAGCTATGGTCCTGGCGCGTCACGTTGAAGAAGATGAACGCACCGGAGCCCACGCGGTACGCACGCCCGCCGACAACCACCATAGCTGGCCCCGACACCGCTTCAACAACCATTTGTTACGATTTCTAACTACACAACACAACACTCGCTTTTTTTACTATTACAGGTTCGTCAACACTGTTCACTTGTCCAAATTTATTTTCACCGCGAATGTCTGCAAGAGTGTATCCGAGGAAGGTGTTAGTATCCAAGTCGCGCAATACACCGCGCGATCTAGCTCAAACCGTGAAAACTAAAGATAAATATTAACGAAAATAACAACGGAATTAGAAGAAATAACAGCGTACGTGACAGACGGCGGAGCAAAAATGACTGACCGCAAGCGCCGCTGATTGGTCGCGAGTGAGGCGCGTTCCTCGATTGGATCAAAACCGGTTCGAATCGGTTCACGGAGGCCGCGACCGGCTCGGATCGGTGCATCGAGCAAGCCAGCGTAACTATAGTGATGCGACGCGCTCGCTACTTTTTTATATCCATTACGTCGCGTTTCTTTCACTTGCGATAGCGATAGAACCGACTACGACCACCGATAGAAGCGTCACGACATATATATAATTTCTCATGCATCTGGGTGGCTAGGATATTTTAAGCGCTGGACATCATTTCATTTTACAGTCTAGTGAATTGGCAACGACCAGATAATATAATCCTTGCAGTTTTAGAAAATTGCGTGTCAATTAATTGTAAACTAAAGAGATCCGGTTATAGTAGCAAACTAGCCTTTATTGTCTGTTTCAAGTAATAGCGCGAATTCATTAATTTAAAACATTATAGCCGTGTAGCTAAACATGGGAACGATTTAATTCACAACCATTACAAAATGCAGACTACTGACATAGTTCCGTCGTGAATATATTTTTTGTTTAACGGCACTTGTGATATGTATTTCGATCCCTTAATACCAAACATTTTACTAAGCAGTTTATCAATGAAAATGCATTAACATCATTGGAAAAATTATTAATGGTACAAACGCGAGACAACGAAAATGTAAGCATTTTCTGCGTTGGTAAGCCGAAGTTCTAATTTTTTTTTAAGATTTAAATAATTTACTTCGGCTGATGAACGAAGAAAAACGTAGATGGTAAAATGCATAAATCAACAACACTATAATGCTACGATAAATAAATCTTCTTCGTCACACAGCCAAGACCTCAGACAACGTGCTAATGATGGACGAGAATTCGTACCGTCAACGTCATCTCAAGAAAATATTGCTTTAACATGACATAAATCAAACAAAAACCTGTTTAAAAATTATGAATTAGGGCTGTGACAAAGGTCGCACTATGAAGCAAGTTTTTCTCAGACAAGGCCATCAATAGCGCTCAATGTCCCTCTATGGTGACAGTTCACAGAAAAACCAGACGTTTCTTTTAAATTGGATACTTACTATCTAAACAACAATCTGACTTACAAAAGATTTGCAAGTACAAAAATAAATGTACCTACTCTAACAAGTTAGTTTTAGTGCGTAGGTACCGATCCCATCACAAGACCCTTTCAGGGCCAGCGCTCATAACTCTTCTTTCAGATATTTATCTCTTCTCTCAGATATTAATTTATTTGGGTTTTTTGGTTGGTTGTCATATCGTCAAAGGAAATAAATTATATCTGAATATTTCAACTATCTAACTATCACTGTTAGATATAACCATGGACAACGAAGTCTTAGTAATAGGGTCCCATTTTACCCTTTGGGTACGGAACCCTACAAACAAGCAGCCATAATCGGTACCGAAGATTTAGGAAACATAATACTTTAAAAATTTTTACCTCATCATCATCAGCCTATGTTAGCCCACTGCTGGACATAGGCCTCCCCTAATGTGTATGTGGCTTGCCGTATTCACTTATACCTATCCCGAATTTTCAACCTGAAGCGTGCGCCACTTTCCATCAGCAAAAAGCTGTATTCAATCACATTGTTGATACAAAATGTAAACTGTAGCTATTTCTACTCTTGCTCCAATGTTTGTTGGTTCAACAATAAATTAACAAGTGAGGGGTGCCCGTTTTAACTACTAGCGGGTTGGTTACATCTAGTTTTCGCCACCTTGGCCCGACATTTACGATAACAACCAATTGTTGCCATTTGTTGGTATTTTTAGAGTATTTAATTGGTCTATTTTGCTGAAACGTGTCTGGCAGAATATCAAATGAACATTTGCATACAAATAATTTAACACAGTTAATCTCTTGTCTGATGCAATCCACGACTCCCCGTCATGTCCGGTGGAATCGTTTTGATGTCTATTTTTCCCTTGTTCACGGGCGTCGGGCACAGGCGCGTGAACAGCTGGTCCAATTGCGCGTATATATTTGTTGTTGTTAAGAGACGGTTCTTGGAAGAATATATGTACAAAACTGGATATTGAAATCTATACAGATAAATAAAATTGAAATGTCTGTTTGTAACTCCAAAATAACAGTTTTTCACTAAATACATATGAATTACGATACAATTTAAAAAAAAACTCTCTCTGTCTGTCTGTTTGTTCCGGGCAATCTCTGAAACGGCTGGACGGATTTTAGCGGGACTTTCACTGACGAATAGCTTACGTTACAAGGAGTAACTTGGGCTACTTCGATTTTTTTAAACATTAGGGATCCGCGGGCAACCATGAAATTAAAATCTACGCGGGTGAAACCCGAGGCACTGCTAGTTTATATAGTAACAGAAGACAACTATGAGTTTGCGCGGGTAAAACCGCGGGCCACAGCTCAGTTATCGAATACCGAACACTAAATAAGTACCTATTCAGTACATACATAGGTACCAAATAGTAATTTAGAAACAAATTGCAAAAAACTAGGCAACCATCAGTTTGCAATTGAAAATGCTAACTTTTGTATTCATCAAACATCGATCAAGTCATTGCTCAACATTGATTTTGCCAGTTGGTCAAGTGTAAGTAAGTGTAAACGTTTAAGCGATTTCAGTTTTCAGCGAAATGTGTGTCGTAAATCACAAGTATAATGCAACCACAAACGGAGAGAAGTGAGTCAACGACCTCAGTAGATCCTACATAATGAATACAGGTCACAGCGTACAGCTGAGCGCGCACCTATCACGGTACACAAGATTTGAGACGGATGATGGGAGAGATTTCAAATTCTGCACCATTTATATGCAAGACAAAATTTGACAGTATATCTGGTAAATAAAAAATCAACGTTTCTTATAAAATTGGAGCATTTGAAAATGTCTCAATATGATTTGCGCAAAACAATTGAGTAAGACCGATTTTTTAAATATTATGAGATTTTTGTATTATTTCTATTCCCTGAAACAAAACATTTGGTAATATGCTGAAGAAAGACTGATTTAATGAAATCCATAGCTACCTAGTACCCATATCTACATATACTTACTAACAAACTACGTAACTACGCTTCTAGTCCCTAAGGAAAGAGTCTTGTGTTTAAATCGAAAAGCTTTCAAAACGAACTCATTAAGAACCCCACAAATTTTCCTAGCCATAAAAAGCACTCCATAAACAGAAGTGCACAGTCTTAGCCACATTATACCATTACATGAGAACTAGATCTGGGGGTCTATTCTATATTTCCGGAACCGAAACTTCGCAAAAAAACAAAATATAAAGAAGTTTCGGTATCTAAAATTTTGATTCATTTCATAATTTAAGTAACGTAGACTTAGAATCAATAAACATCAAAGAATTTGTTTGCGCATCATGTGTGGACGTTATTTTAGAACGAATAAAAACCGTGGTAGTATCTTGCGAGATTTCGATCGAAACTTATTTCGTTGAATTAGAGTAGGCCTGCACCGAACTGGTTTAAATGCGAGCTCAAAACCAACATGGCTAAATTTAGACGTGCGCAATTTGTGAAAATGGGGACGTAATGTTGCAAGATGTTCGGCTGCTTTGATTGCAGGAAGCGGGATGATGGACCGTGCTCCGAGACTGATCCTTTAGACCAGGGGCCTTACCATGAGCTCTTATTGCCATGATAGTTTCACTCATTTATGAGACAGATGTATGTGACGTGCATACATCTGTCACTATCGCACAACTGAATTAACATTGCAATAAGAGCTCATGGTTGGGCCCCAGTATCTATATTTGACAGTATGTCGGTTTCACGTGTGCATATAAGCGTGATACTTCTAGAACTTTCGGGACAGGTCATGAGCACTCTTAATGCTATAAATGTTTGGCCGTGTGACCGTGACAGAATTATTCACACCATATACATCATCCTTATCTTCTATACAGATAAATAAAATTAGACAGACAGATAAGTAAAGTGTCTATTTGTAATGCCTAATGAATAGTTTTTCTCTGAATATAGGATACTGACATAAAACAATTTTTTTTAATATTATGTCTGTGTGTATGTGCCGGCTAATTTAGAGGCGATTTTAGAGAACTTACACTGACAGACAGCTGATGTTTCAAGGAGTGACTTAAGCTACTTTAATTGAGAAAAAAAATAGGGTGCCACGAAATAAATTATGAAAAAAAAATGTCTGTCCATTATAATGTATTCTCACGTGGGGCAAAATTTCGTGATTAAATATTTGTAAATAATGAAAATGGAGATTGCCAGTTCAAAAAAAATATTGATATCCGTTCATATTAGCCCGCCAGCTACCACCAGTTAACCGATCAAGGTTACGGACTGCAATAACATTTAACGTCCTTTTGTTTACTCACGAAAAGCAAATTAATATTATCTACATGTTCTATTGTGCTGTAAATAGTCACACGTGATTAGTTTGAAAACAAACGTCGCATTGAGACACACGCTAATTATACAGCGCTGCATAGAATTACAAGTACCTATCTGCCTATGGAGTAAATTAAGATGTTCTATTTTTAAACTGCGTAGTGAAGTCGGTTGAGTTATCGATGTTTCCGATTAACACCGGTTTTGACGTCCTTACTGCGGTTTGATTAATTAAATGTCATGTCATTGGTTGCTTCGCCGTCAGTCAGTGTCAAAGCCAAAGAGCAGATTTTTATAGCACAGACATCTATATCTATACATACAGATAAATAAAATTGAAGTGTCTGTTTGTAATTCCAAAATTACAGCTTTTCACTAAATTAATATGAAAGTATACACGCCACTGACACCGAAAAACCAAGATTTAAAAATGTGGTCTGTCTGATTGTCTGTCTGTCCGTCTGTCTGTCTGTCTGTCTGTTTGTTCCGGGTAATCTCTGAAACGGCTGGACCGATTTTAACGCGACTTTCATTGGCAGCTAGCTGATGTTTCAAGGAGTAACTTAGGCTACTATTATTTATTAAAAATATTAGGGTTCCGCGACATGAAGAAATCTACGCGTGAACCCGCGGGGCACAGCTAGTAGATAAATATATTCTTATCTGCATTGTTATACTTATCGGTGTTATCTTGTTAACTACACCACCTTATGAAGGTTTGCAACACTGGGGTTGTCACGCGTTGACCGTGTATTTAAAGTAATCGTTTTGTCAGCAGTAGGTACCTAAAATTTAATAAACAAAAGTACCTTCCACGCGTTTGGAGACCAAAAATAACATATTGTACCCGCATCATTAAAATGATTTTTGTTTTTTTAAGATACAGGCCCCCTAATTTGAGAACCCTGGCTATATTTTGTTCTTCCCCTAAAACGTCACTACCTCCACACACACCCCTTTTTACTGTTTACTTTTTTTTTTAAGCTCAATAGATATTTTATTTTCCTTTTTTACCATTATTTTGTGTGTGTATCATATCGTTCTACCATTATCTGTATCGAACAAGCCAGTACTTTATTAAAGTGGATAAAAAAACCGGCAGTCATAATAACGTCATATTTAACGTTGACAGATAAGAGTGAAACAAATGGTACGAACAAAAACAAGGTGCAAATAATTGTCTAATGAATAGGAATTGAACTGGCTTGTGTCAATTAATGTTTCTGGAATATTCCGGTTTTGATATTCGAACCACACAATTGACTACTGCTGGGACCACAGCGCCATTTGAAATATCTCTACCGCGGTATTCACTAACTCGACGACGAGCGTTGGTTTCAATCATAGAAAATTGATACATAATACATAGAGGATAAGGTTCAATTACGTATCTTTAAAACTGACACTCAACGAGTGCAACGCTGAGAAACCTTAGTGAATAGCGCGGTATTAATAATAGGCGCGGTTAGTTACATTTTCGAAGCAAAAATAAAGGGAGATTAAAAAACAAAGATATTTTTTTGCACAACGAACGAGGTGCGCGTCAAGTAAAGTCTTAAAAGAATATCGTTTACGCACGTGTTTAAACATACAGGTACTGGGGTAAGAACTACTTCTGGTGCCTAGTGCGAGTTTTTCACTGCCGCCGTCACAAGTCACCGCGTCAAAGTTAACGCAGATTTGTATGGGATCGAAAAAGCGCCTCTGTCGTTCTAAGCATGACACTATTGTGAGCCCATACAAATCTGCGTTTACGTCGACGCGATGACTTGTGACGGCGATTTTAAGAAAACTCGCACTAGGCACTGAACTTTGACGTTATATATTATTACCGTAAAATTAAATGTCATAGCTAAAAACTTAATACGTGCCGCTTAAACGATCATAGTTGCCCCCTGATCATTTACGGGAACACATTTAAATACAATACAGCAATATGTGAAATTATTTATGTAAAATAGTGGGGACGATGCAAGACCCCAAAAAAATGACTACTGCGCTAGCGATCAAAACTCGTGACACGACCTATATACTAAATTATTTGGTAAGATATCCAAGCAAAATTGATTTTATATCTCTATCTTTGTTTAATTCATTAAAAAGTAGGTACGAATGAAGCAATACACGATATTATGACAAGTCAGTTTTTAATAGATCATCATCTCCCTGGCCTTAATCCCATGTATTTGGGGTCGGCACTTGATTCAACCCGATGTGACTCCATGTTAGTCGCAATCAACTTATTAACTCCTTGTCCGTTATGTGCGCCTGGTACTTCGTGTACCATATCATCATCTCCCTGGCCTTATCCCATACATTGTTGGGGTCGGCACTTGATTCAACCCGATGTGGCTCCATGTTAGTCGCAATCAACTTATTAACTCCTTGTCCGTTATGTGCGCCTGGTACTTCGTGTACCATATCATCATCTCCCTGGCCTTATCCCATACATTGTCGGGGTCGGCACTTGATTCAACCCGATGTGGCTCCATGTTAGTCGCAATCAACTTATTAACTCCTTGTCCGTTATGTGCGCCTGGTACTTCGTGTACCATATCATCATCTCCCTGGCCTTAATCCCATGTATTTGGGGTCGGCACTTGATTCAACCCGATGTGGCAGATTTTTATACGAAGCGACTACCATCTGACCTTCGCAACCCCTTTTTCGAGGAAAATCGGCAATCTGGGTTCAACCAGTTGTCAGACTTTCTTAGACTGACCTGTAACGATTGCCAAAGATGTTAAATTGGCAACCGGGACCGACGGCTTAACTCTCCGAGGCACGGAGGGAACTCCCGCGGTCACCCATCCAACTACTGGCTAGGCGTATGGTTGCTTAACTTCGCTGATCGAATGATATGCGCAATAGCAACTGTGCCACGAGCTCCTCAGCTCTTAATAGATGAACATTACGAAATTCATGAGCCAGTGACTAGATCGGGAATTTGACTACAATTGGTGTCTATTGTCATTAGGGTTGCCAGTTACTACATATCATATCACTATTATATTGCACTAGCTGTCGATCGCAGCGTCGCTTGCGTGGCTTTTAAGTTTTTACATATATACTTTCAACCCACATTTTACTCTCTAAAGATTGAAATTTAAAAAACCTTAGTAGATTACATATCATAAGTTAGTTTAACTATTTATCGCAAGATCTTAGATCGCGCTGTTGAAAGTCTTTCCCCGTATTGTACATAACACACACATTTCCTTTCTCCATGCAAATATTTGTGACAGCCCTACATGTAAATTGGGGTGACCGATGTCTCGCGATCAAACGGTAATTGTTATAAATTGTGTTTGTGCTGGCGAGTTGGTGCGTTATTAGATAATGTTTCTTGTGACATGGTGTCTTTTATTAGAGTTATTTTAAGAATGAACCCACATCTATACATTATCATACAGATAAATAAAATTGAAGTGTCTGAATTTAATGGAACTTTCACTGGCAGATACTTAATGTTACAAAGGAGTAACTTAGGCTACTTTTATTCAAAAGGGTATCCCAGTTTTCACATTAAATTAACTCTAAGGGTATAAATACAATAGCGGACGTCACGCGGATTCACTCGCGTAGTTCCCGTTCCCGTGGGAGTACGGGTATAAAATATAGACTATGTTACTCGCTGATGATGTAGCTATCTATTTTCTGCTGAAAGAATTATCAATATCGGTCAAGTAATTTCGGAGCCTATTCAATGCAAACAAACAAAAAAACGATAAAATTTTCCTTTATAATATTAGTATAGAAATATAGATAGATGACAGTGAAACCAGCGTACAAGGACATCCGATAATTATTATGTAGAAGCGTTTCCCCGCTCGCTACATAGATGGCGCTACTCGCTAACAAATGCAAGTTTGAGTACAAATACACGAGAACCTAAATCGCGCAATGAGAGTTCCCAAATAGAATAGTTGGAGCCGCGATTCCTCCTGGTTGGGAAATCTTCGCTTTGGTGGAGATGTCACTGATGTATATGACGTATATGTACGTATATATACTTAAACAGATGTATATGACGTGTATAACTTGGCTGGAGCTTAGAACATACATTTCGGTAACCTGAAATCTAGACACAACATCACTTACCTTGCATTCCTGTCTTCGCCGAAGTACACCCACATTTCGCCAGTTATGATAAAGTTCCATACAGGGGTGTGCATTGGATTTTCAGAGGGGTAAGCAATAAACAATAAGTAGGTGGATAGGTTGGTTAACTATAAGTACATACCAATGTGGTGATGAAGGTATATACGTTTTGGTTACACACACACACGACACGAGTGTATTCAGACATCACATATGGTAATCACTGCTTATCTGCTTATATGAAATGCACGTCCCTAGTCCCATGTAATAGATAGTGAGCCTATTGCCATTAACCGGGCACTAATCAAGACTCTGGGCTGCTACTAAGCTACGCATTTAGATATGAGTAGACTTTTCTTTATGTTAATTTTTATCGACATTTGTGTATTGCAACTGTATCCATGGGGCTTACATTTCTCGAGTGATTTATTTTGTATTTTTTTAATTGTATAATGTTTTTGAAAAGAGTAATTACTGAGTTTCTTGCCAGGTTCTTCTCAGTAAAACCCACCTTCCGAACCTGGCGGTAACATGTATAATCCTGTAAATTGTGTCATTCTGATTTGAAAGTGCTTTGTAAAAAGTCTAATCGAATAACGATGTTTTTGACTTTGACTTACTGGGGAATTACAGGAAAAACCCCAATAACACTTTACCCGACCCTGGGATCGCACCTAGGACCTCGTGATCTAGTACTAGACCAAGGTTTCAGAGTACAATTTAAAATTAATATGTGACTTACCATAACTCTGGCGAATATGGCGGGGATGTGGTGACCAGCGGTGGCGGCAGGAGTGCATCGTTTGACAGCTGTCAACAAAACAATTGTCATTCAGTTACATTACCTATCTAATTACGGCGATAAAAAAATGTACGGGAATGACATATGTCACGTGACTGATTTATATAATTTCCATACATTTTATATCGTTTCTAATAGAGCAAGCGAGAGAGAATGTTACTTTGTCTAGGGCTACAAGTGCCGTAACGAGTTATGACCTCTGCCCTGGAATGCGTAGTAGTTATTATATGAGGCTATCTCTGTCTGTCTGTAGGGCACGACGTGAACAAACCCCCCACTATACTCGCTGAGCGGTCATAGCTCGTGACGGCCCCGGTAATATGTTATTCTTCACTAACCGTGGTAAGCACGGTAGCCTCACAGCCAGGTTGGTATTTCTCCAGGTCTGCTCGGGGTCTACGGAGCACCTTCTCGCGGTCTTGCTTGTGTTTGCGATCGGCTCCCTTCAACTTGAATACCTGACGAAGAATATATACACATTGAAAGAAGAATAAAGATAGAACAGCGTTAATTTTCTCGCACAGATACGAGTATTTTAATAGAAGATGTGGTTCCACCCGCGTAGTTCCCGTTCCCGTGAGAGTACGGTGATAAAATATAGCCTATATTAATCAGTGATAATGTAGCTATACATTACTGTAAGAATTGTACCAATTCGTTACAAACAAACAAATCTTTCCTCTTTGTAATATTAGTTTAGACTACCGGACCCGACAGACGTTGTCCTGCATACCGACTGCAACTCCATCTGCCGGACTGATTTGTGAATCTAAACGACACACAAATACATACAAAAAAAAAACATTGAAATGGGTCCAGCCGTATAGGTTACCCGGAACAAACAGACAGACAGACAGACAGACCGACAGACATAGAAAAATTGTTTTTATCATGTCAGTACATACGGTACTGACATGATAATTTCATATGCATTTAATGAAAAGCTGTTATTTTGGATTCACAAACAGACACTTTAATTTTATTTATCTGTATAGATATAGACTAGCGGACTTCACACAGTTTCCCCCGCGTAGTTCCCGTTCCCGTGGGAGTAGGGGGATAAAATAACCTATGTTACTCGCTGATGATGTCGCTGAAAGAATATTCAAGATCGGTCAAGTAGTTTCGGAGCCTATTCAATACAAACAAACAAACAAAAAACAATTAAATCTTAAAATCTTATTATATTAGTGTATTGTAGTACTGTACCTTGATCTGACAGGCGGCGGCATGCAGTCTGTTCAGTTCATCGCTGGCGAGGTATGTCTCCACCTGAATGCGGAAAGGCACCCCCTTCTCCCCGCCGTGCTTCTTGGCTGTGAACTCTGTCGATATGCAGTTCACCTACACGGGAATATTAGCATTAAAGAATAATAAATAAAAAAAATAAAAAAATGATTTATTCAGTTTAAGCCCTGGTAATAATAATAATCTCCTACCGAATTTCGGTTACGGCGGTTTATCTCAACGTGGATTAGCCATGTACGCAGGAGATATTATAGTGCACAAGTGTGTGCGCAAACACAGGTGGACTCTTTATACTCTCACTCTCATAGTGGGATGGGAGGCAATCCGACACGACCGTAGAGAGATCAGGCGTAGGACCAACGGTGCAACGTGCTTTCCGAGGCACGGGGGTGTAAACACCGCCAACTTCCAAACTCCGGGCATTATATTGTGAATTTCTTGACAGAAAAACCTAATATCTGTTAATGACCCGACCCGGGACCTCGTGATCGGCAGGCGAACCTACTAACCACTAGACCAACGAGGCAGTTAAAAAGGCACTTATGAATGTCGAAGAATTTACCCCTTATTAATATATTTCGCACTCGTTGCAAAGGAAGTTTTATTTCTGAACTAGCTGTGCCCCGCGTAAAAGTAGCCTAAGTTACTCTTTGTAACAGCAGCTATCTGAGTGAAAGAGCAAGTAAAATCGGTCCAGCCGTTTCAGCCGACAGACAGACAGAAAGACAGACTATATAAGAAAATAGTTTTTATATACTTTCATATGCATTTAGTGACAAGTTTTTAATTAGGAATTTACAAATAGACACTTCAATGTTATTTATCTGTATGGACATAGATAGTCGAGGGTGTATTATACAGTATCGATATTTTCTTCTATAAATAAAATTGAAGTGTCTGTTTGTAATTCCAAAATTACAGCTTTTCACTAAATGTATATGAAAGTATACACGCTTCTGACACTAAAAAACCAAAATTCTAAATTTTTCTCTGTCTGTTTGTCTGTTCCGGATAATCTCTAAAATGGACGGATTTTATCAGGACTTTCACTGGCAGGTAGCTGATGTTTCAAGGAGTAACTTAGGCTACTTTTATCTATTAAAAATATTAGGGTCCCGCAACAATAAGGATGAAACTAAATCTACGAGGGTGAAGCCGCGGGGCACAGCTAGTGAATAATAAAAATTCGATCGGTCACATGTCCATGGGTGATATTGTGTACCTTGATATAAACTCCAACATCTTTGGTAGGGTCCCAGTAGACGTGCAATGCGTTCAAACACGACGGCTGCTCCACACGTATCACGCCGTAGGACAGAGGCACATCCACCTGAATGTAACAAAACAGAAATAAACCTACAAAACCATTTATTATACACCGAAGAGGTAGGCAGTAGGGAATCTTCCCGAGACGTTCCGGGACTTTCACGTTCTCTAAAGAACTAGGACTTAGATATCGTGCCAGGACTTTTGGTTAATAAAAAGTAACAACTTTCAAGGTGTGTGGAAATATCCAATAAAGTGAAGAGCGGATTTCTATGGTAGTCGTGTATGTAGTGGAGTTTCTCTACTGGCTCATAGATGGCGCTACTTGCTAACAAATGCGAAGTTTGAGTATGTCGGCGCCTCACCGGAGTTCGCCCCAGGATCCATTGTAATCGTCAAGAAAAATAAGGAACACAGCAGGATAAATAATTATATTTCTTTAACAACCTTACTCTTCAACGATCAGCGAAAGAATGCCACATACTGCAACCTCGACTAACCAAGTTATTTAATTATTAATTACAAGACCACGTGTTTCACATTATTACAAAACTATTTAATATTAACGTTTTATAATTCTAAAAACAATAAAACATTATTTTTATGTTAACTTAAGTCGAAATACATCTTAATTAGCTTAATTAGGTATTTTAAATAACAATATAAAATGAACCGGAAACACCCTATAAAGTTTACAGTTTTGTTACAAAAGTAAATCATAATTGTATTTTAAAATAAATTATTCAATAATTACAACAATATTAGATAATAATGAAACATTAATTAAACTTCTAATTTTACATAATTAACTTAACTCGTTTCTTAAAATAATACATACGGAAATCATACAGTAGTGTAAACACAACAAAAACATTAGTGACCCACTTAATTCATATTACATTACAAAATTATATAAATAGGAAATTCTACTTCGTTAGTACTTTTAATTAATTCTAGAATCTGAATTACAATTTATTATCCTAAATTTAAGAATTACATTATTACGAAAAGTAGCTAGTGTTGTTTCCTGTCTCAATTTTAAATTGAGACTTGTTTCCTACAATTGAAACTAGATGGCAGCTCGGTTGAGCGCGCCCATACGGCCATACTGACTCAAGCGCGTTCTCTGCGCTTACAAATTTAGAAAATCATTGACAGAATTGAAAATCATATAAGATTGCATGTACACACAATTACATAATCAAATCAAACCAATCTCATATTTCCTTATAACAAGGTTCTCTTTTGTTTTAAGGATAAACACTTAACTTGTAAATTATAACTTAACAAATAATATGGTAACTTTACAGCCTTGATTAATTAGTAAACATTTCGTCAAAAACAATACTTTGACACTCATAAACATAAATCATTCTTGAGACTAGCAATCTCATTCTAGGATCTACCCACACCAAAACAGGCAATCACCCATCCTGGGATCTAGCCATCAACAAAACAGGCAATCACCCTTCCCGGGATCTAGCCATCATCAAAACAGGCAATCACCCATCCTGGGGTCTAGCCATCATCAAAATAGGCAATCACCCTTCTTGGGCTATAGCCTCTAAGACCGGTATAAAGGATGCGCATGGTGGCCAGCCAGCGCGAAAGGAAGGATTTTGGATAGGAACCAACAATAAAATAAAGCAGGGGCTAATTATTGGAAGTGGATGCCCCCAAATTAACTGGTATGTTCCCACAGTTATTAGCGGATGCAGTGGCGGAAGATAGTGATTCAACAGGTACTCCAGAATTATCGTTATTCGCCCATACGGCCGACTGCTCAGAGTCAGAGTCACTTTCAAAAGGGTCATATTGTGCAAGGGGAGCAGCTCGCAAGGAATCATGACTAGCAATTTTTTCTGAACAACCGCGGAGATTGACATGTTTTAGTCTGTATCTGTCATTGGGCAAGATTTCTAAAACTTCCATAGGCCCTTCAAATTTGGGACCGAGTTTAGTGGTGTGGCGTTCATGGCGCCGAAGTAGAACAAAGTCGCCAACTTTATAAGGTTTGACTTTAGCTTTACCTTTATCGAAACGAGACTTATCCTGAAGGGATCGCTCGTCCATCCTATCCTTGCAAGCCGCTCGCATTGATTCTAGATCATCAGTTAGTACATCGTCATCAACTTGTAATAACTTAATACTCGGTGGTGAACATTTCTTTCCCAGTAAAATTTCCAGTGGACTTTTGCCGGTACTTTTGGATACACTACAATTTATAGCTAATTGTAAATCCTGAATAGCCGAGTGCCAAGGCATATCAAGTTCTACAACCGACATATTGTCTTTAATTACTTTCATAAGGCGCTCTACCTGTCCATTCGCCCTACTAGCGCCTTTTGCCACCACATGATGCTGAATACCATAACGTTCGCAAAAACTTTTGAACTCTGTGGATGTCATGCTTTTATCTTGATCAGTAATAAATAACGTAGGGGTGCCAAAAATAGATATAAAATTTTGAAAGCACTTAATTGCGGTTTCCGTAGTGCGGTCATTTGTATAGATCATGTGAACGTATTTGCTGTAACCATCTATATAAACAAAAGCATATTCCGCTACGTTTCGCTGGCCATTCATTCGTCCAGTAATATCGCCGTGGACAGTGTGGAAAGGAATTGGGACTTTGTCGATTGGATGTAGCGTAACCTGTCGAGCACCCGAAACACCTTTCCGAACTCTACAACTAACACAGCTCTCTACAAATTTTCTGACCAGCCGCGACATATTTGGGAACCAGTATTGTTCACGTAATTTAGCAAGAACTTTCTCCCAACTAAAATGTTGAAGAGAATTATGATAGTGACTGATAAGATTCCATCTGTATCTAGCAGGGACAATAATGAGCTTATGAGTTTTATTATCAATTTGGACTTTACGCCTCAATAATTTATCTTGGGTAATGATGTAAGTATCGGCAATAGATTTGGGAATAGAGTCTCCTTTTAATTGATCAACAATTTTACTTAAGATAGGATCGCGTTTCTGCTCAATGAGCAGCCAATTGTGGTCAAGCGAGTTGACTAGGAATTTTAAGGCCTGAGTAGGCGATTTTGGTGGTAGAGCGACACTGACAGTTCGAACGGATTTTTCAGTATCTACGTGGTTGCGACTGAAATAGTCTGCATGAGCAAGGCGGTCTCCCTTACGGTATTCAATTTGAAAATCAAAATTCTGTAAATAAGCCCACCATCGATGTACCCTGGGAGTCAACTCTTTCTTATGACTGGAAGCTTTTAAAGAGTTGCAGTCCGTCACGACTTTAAAAGCCCTCCCGTGTAGAAAATGGCGAAAATGTTTAATTGCTTTTACAACTGCGAGGGTTTCCAATTCATACGAATGATATTTACTCTCGCAATCAGTCGTCCGCATACTAAAATAAGCAATTACCAATGGATTTTTATCCTGTCTTTGAATTAACACGGCGCCATACCCCAGAGAGCTGGCATCGGTGTGAAGCTCTGTGGGTAAACAGGGATCGAAAATAGTCAGAAGGGGAGAAGATATAAGCCGATTAATGACCTCGCGTCTTGCAAGTTCATGACGATCTGTCCAACGCCAAGGAACGTTCGCCTTTGTTAACTCGTACAGGGGAGCCATTATCGAGGAGAAGTTAGGCACAAATTTCCGAAAATATCCAGCTAATCCATTAAACTGACGGACTTCTTTGGGACTCTTAGGAATGGGTGAATTGACCAAGGCTTGGATCTTCCGTGGGCTAGGTTTAACGGTTCCGTTTTCTATAAGGTTTCCTAAATATTCTACTTGCGTTTTAAGAAAAGAGCATTTGGCAACGTTCAAGGAAAAACCAGCTTGCGTTAGTCGATCTAGTACTAATTTTAGATTATGCAAACCTTCGTCAATTGTTTCGGATATTACCAGAATGTCATCAACATAAACTAACGCGATATTATCTTTAAGTTCTCCTAATGCCGAATTGATAGCACGTTGATAAACCGACGGCGCGTTACAGAGACCAAAAGGCATACGCAAGTATTCAAATTGACCATCGGGGGTCACAAAAGCGGTCTTTTCGATCGAATCGGGTGAAATTGGAATACCATGAAAACCTGCAGCCATATCTAAACAGGTAAAATAGCGTGCTTTTCCTAACTTATCGATCTGATCTGCTATAAGCGGTAAAGGAAAGTGATCTCTGAGAGTATTGGCATTAAGCTCGCGAAAATCAACACAGAGCCTGTCAGTACCATCCTTTTTTTTGACTAGTAAAATAGGGCTACTGTAAGGAGATGAACTATCTCGTATGATGCCATTACTCTTCAAATCCTGAACTATTTCTTTAACTTTTTCACGTTCCACAGGTGACAGTCTATATGGTCGTCGCTGTACTATTTTGTCCGGATTCTTTAATCTAATTTGTAAAGATCCAGTTTTCACTTGTGAAACGCGATTCCCACTTGTAAAATTATCTTTATATTTAGTAAGTATTTCCCGTAATATTTTAAGTTGTTGGGGATCGCTTATATCAGTATCAAGACTCAAAGTCGGGTCAACATCAAGCAAAACGTTGTTAATAAAAAGCTCACGCTTTAGAGAAATACTGTCTTTCTTCAGTGTCACGCTAAGACCTGGCACATTCAAAAGGTCGAATCCGATAAGGATATCAAATTTCATGCGAGTATCACCAACTACATAAAATTCTAGCTCTACATAAATACCGTCTACTTTCACTACAGAGGTGATGCTTCTATTTGACTTTATTGGTGAACCACCAATGCCCGAAAAGGTAACGTCTACACATTTACGTTTGCCGGGTACAGAAAGAGAAACGCTTTCTTTAATTAATGAACAGTCGGCACCAGTATCAAAAAGACACGAATAACCCTTATCACCTATTTCTACAGTAATCAGACTGCGTTCTAAGGATTGACAATAGTTTACAGACTTGTTTATTGATTTGAGGCGCTCATCATTCTGCCGACGAAAACAATTCCTTTCAACGTGACCTGGACGATGACAATACCTGCACTCAATATTTTTAGCCATATTCGAGTTACTAGAAGGACCTGGTTTATTGGGTTGATTATTATTATTTTGCATCGGCACTGGGTTGGCCTTAGGGACCACCCTTATTTCCTTACAATCACGAGACACATGACCCACCTTATTACAGTTATAGCATTTAACAACATGATCCCTTTTAGAAACACTGTATTCAGCAAAACGTGGTTTTTTGCAGTCATGATGATCGATACTTGGTTTTATGGACGGTTCTAGCTTGCGTTTGCGATAAGTTTTCAAAACAGAAATTAATTTGGGCAATGATTCTGGCGTAATACGTAATAAATCTGAGCGAATAAATTCTGGAAAAATACCTGTCACCACAGCATCAACCACCTCCGCATCCGAAGCCTCAGGTCGGACTCGCTTGAACAGCGTCCAGGCCTTTGTAGCGTATTCAGCGTAACTCGACGCGTGATCAGAAGTGAAGGCTCTCCACTTCTGAACGTCGTCCGCGTACCGGAATTCCCTGCCAAACGTTTGGATTAGTTCACATTTAACTTGGTCCCACGTGGTAGAACTCAGCGACCACGTGTCAGCCCATGTTTTTGCTCTTCCTCTTAGTTGTAAAATAGCTTTCATGCGGGCCTCGTATGAAGGTATGTTGAATTTTGATATCGTTTCGTCCACGTGAGCACACCAATCCCTAATATCATGAGATCTTTCATCGGGGTCGAAAGGCGGCAAGTAAAAATCGTGATGGTGACGCGATGGCAATGAACCAGATGAGAGGGCAGCGGTCACAGCACTAGCTGCCGATTGTTTCGTAATAGAATTAACAAGACTCATGACCTGTTCCATGGTGAAAGTTGGCTCCAGTTGACGTGGTGGTCCGGGATCACCGGGCTGCGATCCCACCGCTGCTGTCGGCGCCTCACCGGAGTTCGCCCCAGGATCCATTGTAATCGTCAAGAAAAATAAGGAACACAGCAGGATAAATAATTATATTTCTTTAACAACCTTACTCTTCAACGATCAGCGAAAGAATGCCACCTACTGCAACCTCGACTAACCAAGTTATTTAATTATTAATTACAAGACCACGTGTTTCACATTATTACAAAACTATTTAATATTAACGTTTTATAATTCTAAAAACAATAAAACATTATTTTTATGTTAACTTAAGTCGAAATACATCTTAATTAGCTTAATTAGGTATTTTAAATAACAATATAAAATGAACCGGAAACACCCTATAAAGTTTACAGTTTTGTTACAAAAGTAAATCATAATTGTATTTTAAAATAAATTATTCAATAATTACAACAATATTAGATAATAATGAAACATTAATTAAACTTCTAATTTTACATAATTAACTTAACTCGTTTCTTAAAATAATACATACGGAAATCATACAGTAGTGTAAACACAACAAAAACATTAGTGACCCACTTAATTCATATTACATTACAAAATTATATAAATAGGAAATTCTACTTCGTTAGTACTTTTAATTAATTCTAGAATCTGAATTACAATTTATTATCCTAAATTTAAGAATTACATTATTACGAAAAGTAGCTAGTGTTGTTTCCTGTCTCAATTTTAAATTGAGACTTGTTTCCTACAATTGAAACTAGATGGCAGCTCGGTTGAGCGCGCCCATAAGTACAAATACACGAGAACCTAAATCGCGCCAAAAGAGTTTTCAAGTGCATTGCAGTATATATTCAAATGTCCAACTAGAACAGTTGTCACCGGTGTTCCCCAGACATGACACCCGCCTCAATGGAACATCTTGTCTTTGCTGGGGATGACACTGATCATGAGCTCTCCACACAGTATATATACAAGTGTCCAACTAGAACAGTTGTCACCGGTGTTACCCAGACATGACACCCGCCTCAATGGAACATCTTGTCTTTGCTGGGGATGACACTGATCATGAGCTCTTCACACAGTATATATACAAGTGTCCAACTAGAACAGTTGTCACCGGTGTTCCCCAGACATGACACCCGCCTCAATGGAACATCTTGTCTTTGCTGGGGATGACACTGATTATGAGCTCTCCACACAGTATATATACAAGTGTCCAACTAGAACAGTTGTCACCGGTGTTCCCCAGACATGACACCCGCCTCAATGGAACATCTAGTCTTTGCTGGGGATGACACTGACCATGAGCTCTCCACACAGTATATATACAAGTGTCCAACTAGAACAGTTGTCACCGGTGTTCCCCAGACATGACACCCGCCTCAATGGAACATCTAGTCTTTGCTGGGGATGACACTGACCATGAGCTCTCCACACAGTATATATACAAGTGTCCAACTAGAACAGTTGTCACCGGTGTTCCCCAGACATGACACCCGCCTCAATGGAACATCTTGTCTTTGCTGGGGATGACACTGATCATGAGCTCTCCACACAGTATATATACAAGTGTCCAACTAGAACAGTTGTCACCGGTGTTCCCCAGACATGACACCCGCCTCAATGGAACATCTTGTCTTTGCTGGGGATGACACTGATCATGAGCTCTCCACACAGTATATATACAAGTGTCCAACTAGAACAGTTGTCACCGGTGTTCCCCAGACATGACACCCGCCTCAATGGAACATATTGTCTTTGCTGGGGATGACACTGATCATGAGCTCTCCCTATACATGTATTTACCTCGAGGATCCTCTCCCCCGGCCGTTCCTGGTGCCACTGCGCGATCTGTTCCCTCTCCATGTACTGCAGCCGACGCTCGTGGAAGCAGATCTTGATCACACTCTACACATAACAATACAATGAAGCTGACATTGACTATGTTTAACACAAGTACCTATCATAAGATCATAGATCTATACAGATAAATAAAATTGAAGTGTCTGTTTGTAATTCCAAAATAACAGCTTATCACTAAATGCTAGTAAACACGCTACTGACACTAAAAAACCAAGTATAATATTTTTTTTCTGTCTGTTTGTTCCGGGTAATCACTGAAACGGCTGGACCGATTATAACGGGACATACACTGGCAGGTAGCTGATGTTTCAAGTAGTAACCTAGGCTACTTTTATTTATTAAAAATATTAGGGTTCCGCGACATGAAGCATGAAACTAAATCTACGCGGGTGAAACTACAGGGCACAGGTATTAATTGACAAGAACAATTAAACTTTAAAATGTACCTTCAACATCTTCCCCTTGTAATGCGAGAGGTCTCCCAACTTCTTCAACTTGACCTCGTAGGGTTGTCCCTGGTTGAGGTAGGTGAGGGTCTCCTCGGTCTGTTTGGTGGCTATGGAGGTAGCAGCCGCCAGCACGTACTGGAACCTACAGGGAAACCATACACTTCGAGCACTCGTTATAATTTCCTCCTACGTTTAAGGAGAACAGAAATCAGAGTGGAGAACAGAAAAAAGAGCCGTGGTGGCCTTGGGGTTAGAGCTGTCGTCTGCTACGCAAGTTCCAATACAAGCGGGGACTGTACCAATGAGTTTTTCGAAAACGAAACGTGCATGATTCTATCACCGTCTCAGGCACTATACATATGTCTTTAAAAATACATCTCAGACACATGCAGGTTTCCTCACGATGTTTTCCTTCACCGTGCACGTGGTGTGAAATCACTGCGAGACTGGGATTCGAACTTGCGTCGCTTGCGTAGCAGGCGACTTCTCAAACACAAAGGCTCTGGTGGACAAATATCTCGAATATCCTGCAGTTCATCTCATGCAGTTCTAGAGCATTTATTTTCCCAAGAATGACTTCACAAATGGTTGTGATTTTATCAAAGTTCCTTCTAGCCTCTGCAGTATTTACAGCAGGTATAAAGCAGCTGTTAAGTAGCCAAAGTCACCTGGTGTCGTCCTTGAAGCTGGTGTCGGGCCGTTGTTGTATCGGCGAGTGGAGGAACCCGTCTAGCGAGCTCACCGGGGAACACATGAGCAGCCCACCGTCTGTATAAATCATACCACACTATACATATAAGGTTTGCAATCAGCAAGGAAATAACTTCTATTTTTTTAAATAAATCTTAAAGATTTTGAAATTTACTGTCAAAATATTATAGACTAGCTGTGCCCCGCGGTTTCACGCGCGTAGATTTACGTTTCATGCTTCATGTCGCGGAACCCTAATATTTTTAATAAATAAAAGTAGCCTAAGCTACTCCTTGATACATCAGCTACCTAGTGAAAGTCCCGATAAACTCGGTTCAACCGTTTCGGAGATTACCCGGAACAAACAGATAGACAGACAGAGAAACAATTTAAAACTTGGTTTTTCAGTGTCAATAGCGTGTATACTATCATATGCATTTAGTGAAAAGCTGTTAGTTTGGAATTACAAACAGACACGTCAATTTCATTTATCTGTATAGATGTATAGATTTGTCGTTTAAGTTTTTATAAATGACCGTAATACTCGTGAATGACGTTAAAGCAATCACGACGTGATACCTCTTACTGTCATTACGACTATTGCGCTTATTTGCTCGTAGATGCGTGCGTCTGGGTGTGTCATTACGAACGATTTGCTTATATTAAAACTATGACCGTATTCTATAAGAGTGAACTATTTTCTAAGCTAGCTAAGCTAAGCTAAGGCTTGCTTACTCTTCACCCAATAGCCAGGGTCTAAGAATTTCTATATGCTTCTAGCTATGGTATCCCCTGCCTTTTTTTTTTTTTTTTTTATTGACGAGGGGGAAACCTTCAAAAGGTCCCCGACCGCCCTGGGAGAGGCAGATCGGGGTATGTGGGATTTTTACCGCACTAAAACCCCCCCGTGGCCATCCTCAGTGCTCAGGAGGGACTCCGGGTACTCTGAGAGATCGCACCGGTGTCCCCCCACACTTTGCCGGGGCACATCCCCGGGGCAGCTGTGTCGCTGTCCCTGGAGACCTCGCTGTGGTCAGCCCCTCCCCGGGCCCGCGGCGGTGGTCAAAGCTCCCACCCCGACCACCGCCAGCAGGCCCTCCGGCCCCCTTTTAGTCGCCTCTTACGACAGGCAGGGGATACCATAGCCAAATTCTTAGACCCTGGCTATTGGGTGGATGGTATCCCCTGCCTGTCGTAAGAGGCGACTAGGCGGGGGTGCTGGCGGTGGTCGGGGTGGGAGCTTTGACCACCGCCGCGGGCCCGGGGAGGGGCTGACCACAGCGAGATCCCCAGGGGCGGCGATACAGCTGCCCTGGCAAAGTGTGGGGGCAGGGGCGTGCATTGGATTTTCAGAGGGGTAGGCATAAACAATATGTAGGTAGGTAGGCAGGTTAAGTCCATACCTATGTGACGCGGCGTAGGTACATACGTTTTGGTAAAGACACACACACGAACATAAACACACACACGCATTACATAAACACACACACACGACACGAGTGTATTCAGTGATCACAAATAACTTTTGCTTACCTGCTTATATGCACTGTGTGGGGGGGGACCGGTGCGATCTATCAGAGTACTCGGAGTCCCCCCTGAGCACTGAGGATGGCCACCGGGGGGGTTTTAGTGCGGTAAAAATCCCACATACCCCGATCTGCCTTTCCCAGGGCGGTCGGGGACCATTTGAAGGTTTTTCCCACGTCAATAAAAAAAACAAAAAAGGATTGCTTACTCTTATTCTCGTCTGTTGGCGAGTGGTACCCGTTGATTGGCATCAGAGTGCCCGGAGGCATCATTGGCTGGCACTGCATGCTTTCAGGGCTGCCTGTTCAACAAATTTTATATAATACTAGCCTAGCGCGTAGATTCAGTTTCATCCTTATTGTTGAGGAACCCTAACATTTTTGATAAATAAAAGTAGTTACTCCTTGAAACATCAGCTACCTACCACTGAAAGTCCCGTTAAAATCCGTCCAGCCGTTTCGGAGATTACCCGGAACAAACAGACAGACAGACAGACAGAGAAAATTTTTTATACTTGGTTTTTTAGTGTCAGTAGCGTGTATACTTTCATATGCATTTAGTGAAAAGCTGTTATTTTGGAATTACAAACAGACACTTCAATTTTATTTATCTGTATAGATTACTAACTAGCGGACGTCACGTCGGTTTCACCCGCGTAGTTCCCGTTACCGTGGGAGTACGGGGAAAAAATATAGCCTATGTTACTCGCTGATAGCTACATACTATCGATTATTGAATGAATTGAATCAGTCAAGTAGTTTCTGAGCCTATCCAATGCAAACAAACAAACAAACAATCAAATCTTTCCTCTTTATAATATTAGTGTAGACTAGATGACCCGGCGCACTTCATTTGAGCAGTCGCCTGCTACGCAAGCGATGTAAGTTCCAATCCCAGCGTGGCCTGTACCAATGAGTTTTTCTAAAAACTTATGTAGAGAGATTTCACACCACGTGCTTTACGGTGAAGAAAAACATCGTGAGGAAACCTGCATATGTCTGAGAAGTAATTCCAAGGACGTATGTACGAGCCTGAGACGATGATAGACTCACCATCTGTCACGTTGGCACTTAATCATCTTGTGTAAAAGATGGATGTTGTTATTACAACACCTCTGCCTACCCTGTCGGAGGCGTGAGTATTTGTAAGCTAGTAATGTTACCATGCTGCATCATGAGTCCACCGTGCGTCGGGGACTGCTGGCAGCCTTCGTCCATACCCTCACGGTTACCGCTGTCCACCACCATGCTCGTCACCTGTACACACATTCACGTATTTTACACACACATATATAAACTACAATAAACATTTCGACCATTTTGACTTAACGAAAGTTTATAAGTTAACAGGGGTTAAAAAAAATATAATAATGAGAATAAGTAGGTATTAAGAACATTAAAAATAAAAAAAATCCGGTCGGATTAAAAGCCTCCTCTTTTTTTCTATAGTCGGCTAAGTCAATAAACCACAGAAGAAAAATTATAATCGACTAGCTGGGCCTAGCTGTATAACTTAATAAAAGTAGTCTATGTTACTCCTTGAACGATCAGCTATCTGCTTAGTCCAGTTTAAATCAGTCCAGCCGTTTCAGAGTTTAGCCGGAACAAACGGACAGATGGAGAGACAGACAGAGAAAACAAATTAAAATTGTTTTTTTTAATGTTAGTACCGTATATACTTTCATATGCATTTAGTGAAAAGCTATAATTACAAACAAACAAATATATTGCAGTTCATATTAACTTAAGTACTACCTAAGGTTGAGTATTTTGGTCGTGAGGGTAAGCAAGTGTGCAATAGCTACCGACCTGCCGATCGTCGGGTCGCCGCGGCCAGGCGCGTCGGGCGGGGGACAGCACGGCCCCCGAGGTGGGCGACGGAGCCTCTTGCTTGAACACTCCTAGTGCCGGCAACGCCAGCAGAGCCTCGCTACACATCACATTCAAAATATCTTTACATTGATTACACTTTAAAAAAGTACTTTCAAATCGTCAGAGTGCCTAGTGCGAGTTATTCACTGCGGTCACAAGTCACCGCGTCGACGTAAACGCAGATTTGAATAGGATCGGAACAGCGCCTCTGTCGGCCTAAACATGACACTATTGTGAACCCATACAAATCTGCGTTTACGTTGACGCGGTGACTTGTGACGGCGATTTTAAGAACTCGCACTAGGCACTCATGTTACCGCTTTCGCACGTCATTGCGTAAACGAGGATTACCTTAAAGTCTTAAAAGACAGGCATTTTTAATGACTAAGTCGGAGAAGTACTCACTTCATGGAGAGTTCCCCGGGCAGCTCGAGCTCGATGTCGTTGACCGGCCACCCGGGGGACATGTGGGACGACGACGAGCTGGTCCCACTGCCGCCCATGTCGCCCAACGACGCTGACAACATACAAACATCTACTTTAGTACATCTACTACCTAATATTTTTAATAAATAAAAGTAGCCTAAATTACTCATTGAAACATCAGCTACCTGCCAGTGAAAGTCCCGTTAAAATCGGTCCAGCCGTTTCAGAGATTACCCGGAACAAACAGACAGACAGACAGAGAAAATTTTTAAAACTTGTTTTTATATGGTCAGTAGCGTGTATACTTTCATATGCATTTAGTGAAAAGTTGTTATTTTGGAATTACAGACAGACACTTAAAATTTATTTATCAGTATATGTAGATATAGATGTTTATTCATTAACTAGTTCAACGTAATTGTATGGAGGTCAGTGTCCCAACCAAATTGCACAAAACCAAAGCAATTGAACCAGATAATTGTGTTATCCAGAATTATAAAGATTCACAATTGACTTTACGACCGTTCGATAAGAGCTGTTTACTTTGATTCCACAGTTAATTGGTTATGCGAGTTTAAATAAGTTTGAAAGATAACTGGCATAATGTGTCTGTACCTATTCTAAATACACCTCTGCCTACTCTTTCGGGGAATACATGAATACATGTATGTCGTAGCGTGTGTCGAGCCTTAAGCAATGACTTTCCATTTGAATTGTCATAAATAATTAGATAATTTCATTACAAAGTTGGTCATGACAGTAATTATCTGCACATGTTGTTTTATACAGAATCAATATCTATTGCTCGTTATCAGTCCGAGACGTACTCTGACCCGAGAGAGTACAGAAAACCAGTTATTGCTCAACTATTATGATAGATGGGTATAATATAGTATTGGTTGATAGAGGAATGGATTGTGTGAGGGATGACATGGCTAGAAAGGGAGTGAATACAGAGACGACGGCTGATAGAGAGGAATGGATTGTGTGAAGGATGACATGGCTAGAAAGGGAGTGAATACAGAGTCGACGGCTGATAGAGAGGAATGGAGTGTGTGAAGGATGACATGGCTAGAAAGGGAGTGAATACAGAGTCGACGGCTGATAGAGAGGAATGGATTGTGTAAAGGATGACATGGCTAGAAAGGGAGTGAATACAGAGACGACGGCTGATAGAGAGGAATGGATTGTGTGAAGGATGACATGGCTAGAAAGGGAGTGAATACAGAGTCGACGGCTGATAGAGAGGAATGGATTGTGTAAAGGATGACATGGCTAGAAAGGGAGTGAATACAGAGACGACGGCTGATAGAGGGGAATGGATTGTGTGAAGGATAAACGTAGTCTGTATATTGTGATTCTAATTATGAATATCATTACCGAGACACGTTTCTTAGCTAATTAGCCTCGTTATAATATTATCTATGTTGAGTTCATTGAACTTTGCGTTAAAAAAAATATGCTTCTCTATATAAGGTTATCATTAAGTAGCTGTTTGATTAAAATTACAATATTAACCAATTAATTATTCTACTATTGGCATCTGCGCATGCACAGTTACAGGGATAAGTGGTTTAAACTCTCTTCTTCCCTTTTACGGGTTTCCGTACATGTATGCGAAATGTGCAGCGTCAGCGGTCAACGCCGACGCATCATAGCATATTTAGGTTAAGCAAAGAATAATTAAAATCAGTGCACAATTATCATTCGGACGGAGCGGTTTTATTTCACCCGCATTCGGAACTCAATATCAAAATCATTTTATATCAAGTTATCATTATATCATTATCATTCATAGTGTAGATTACCCCTACACCCCTGTTAGTCAAAATGATTCCCTCTCGAAGTTCTACATTCCCGCCTGAGTCTTTAAAGGCATTCGTTATAGGAGGTAAAATAAACACAAAATACCGTAAGCATTGTAAGTGATGCTGGCGAACGCATGCGCACCAAACTCTGTATATCTCCGCCCTTCTCTAGCTTCTCGTGCTGCGAATTGCAACACCGCCGCCGCAGAAACCCTATCCGTTTGCTGCGCCGACGTATCCTCCACCATATTGGTATCGGAATACACCTTGGAGAGATACCGTTAACACGCACAAAAGTTGCCGGAACGCGACGATAGATGGCACTGAATTACTTCGGCAATTTCATCCAGAGATAGCGCTTTGAAATCGGTTTCTTCTTTTCATCGACAGATGGCGTTGCTTCTCTAATGCAGCGGCTGAAGGCGGTAGGTTGTAGGATGGTAGCACACTGTCAGAAAACCCACTTGATCTCCAACGTCCATATATGTGACAGTTTTGACACGCTACGTTCCGATTTGTGTAATTTTAAAACTGTTTTACCTTTAGTCATTTTAAACATTAGTTTTAGTATCACTTCCCTTTGTATTCACTCCACTTTTTATTATATTTATTTGGTATTGTTCTTCTTATGTTTATGTGGTGTTTCTTTATTCATTATTTAACTACTGAAAACCTTTGATGTAATAAATCTGAATATTAATAATATTCAGATTATTATAGAATAATAATATAGAGTAGTTTAGTTTTTAAGTAGGTAATTAGTTTTGATTTTTTTTCCTTATTATATAGCACACCCGCTTCTATGTTTTGTCCTGTATATTCAGATTGACTGGCAGAAAATGCTTTAGCATTAAGTCCACCTGTGTACTTTGTGCATAAAGTTTTTAAATAAATAAATATTTTTCATAGATGGTTATTTTAGCTACCTATTTGATGGTAAACCTCATCTGAGAAACATGTAAAGAATGTCCAACTAACATAAATTAATAATTCATGATATTGGTTGAATCATGTCCAACGAAAATGATATCATCTACACACATTATTCATTCAACGAAATACTACTTTTCGGTCAAAAGTTCGGAAATTTCTTTCTACGGTTCATGTTCGTTCTAAAATTACGACCGAACGAACATTCTTTGACGTTTATATAACCTAAACCTACTTTAGTTACATTTTATTTAACAAACAAAACTTAAGAGTTTGAAAAAAAAATTGAATCATCCTTAGATTTTCGGAGAAAGAGAATCCCTTCTGCCCTTATCCCACGTTATTTGTGGTGTGTTCTTCTCTTCAATTCCTCTCTATCAGCCGTCATATCTGTATTCACTCCCTTAGCCATATCGTCTTTCACATAATCCATCCATCGTTTCTTAGGTCTTCCTCTCCCCTTGTAACCAAACATTCATAAACAAAGCTTTTTCTGAATCCAAATCACCGAGTTTGTTAATTCTTTTCTGTCAGTTCATTTATTTGTTTGCTAAAGTTGCCGATAAAATTAAAAAAAAAATCCGTTGTGCATAATTGATGTCGCTAGTCAGAGATATCGAAATAAACCGCCTTTTACGCTATCAATGCAAATTCCACGCGGAATATTACACATCAGATAACTGGTTGTGTTACATCACAAACGCTAATCATTCGTGATATGTGGATCACGAGTGTGCGATACATTTATTTAATATGCTGGGTGGCACACAAGCATACAGGCCGCCTGATGGTAAGCTACTGCAGCCTATAAACGCGTCCAATCTAATCTAAACAGATAAATAAAATTGAAGTGTCTGTTTGTAATTCCAAAATAACAGCTTTTCACTGAATGCATATGAAAGTATATACGGTAAAGACATGAAAAAATTTTTTTTTTAAATTTTTCTCTGACTGTCTGATTGCTCTCCAAAACTAGACCGATTTTAAAGGGACTTTCACTGATAGATAGCTAACATTAGGGTTTCTGAGGGCACCCACGAAATTAAGTATACGCGGGTGAAACGCAGCGCACAGCTAGAATTGAATAAAATTATTTGTGTTTATGTGATACTAGCTGTGCCCCGCGGTTTTATCCGCGTAGAGGTAATGTTTGCTCCTTGTAACATCAGCTATTTGCCAGTGAAAGTCCTGTTAAAATCGGTCCCGCCGTCTCGGACATTAGCCGGAACAGATAGGCAGAGAAAGTTTATTTGTAAGTGAAATTAGGAATCCCTATAGTTTATGTTTAACACGAAGCTAGTCTATACAGATAAATAAAATTGAAGTGTCTGTTTGTAATTCCGAAATTACAGCTTTTCACTAAATGCATATTAAAGTATACACGCTACTGACACTAAAAACCAAGTTTTTCTCTGTCTGTCTGTCAGTCTGTCTGTTTGTTCCGGGTAATCTCTGAAACGGCTGGACGGATTTTAACGGGACTTTCATTGGTAGGTAGCTGATGTTTCAAGGAGTAACTTAGGCTACTTTTATTTATTAAAAATATTAGGGTTCCGCGACAATAAGGATGAAACTAAATCTACGCGGGTGAAACCGCGGGGCACAGCTAGTTATCATAAACTGGTAATTTCATTTATGTATAACGATATAACTGGATATTACCTGTTTTAAATCATAAAATGATGTCTGAATATGATTATTTATTATTTTTTTCGCCGTTATCTTATCGGATACCATTTATGGTGAAGCAAAGTGATAGCAATAATTAGATAATAACTGTTTTATTACGAAACACGATTGTATGTAAAATGCACATCTTCCTTGTGTGGACATTGGGTGACTCAATAGGGAAAAATATAGGTTTACTAGCTGGGCGTGTGGTTTCACCCGCGTAGATTTAGTTTCATGCTGATTTTTTAAAATAAAATTAGCCTAAAACACTCCTTGACACATCAGCTATCTGCCAGTGAAAGTCCCGTTAAAATCCATCCAGCCGTTTACGCGTGATGCTGTGACCAAGGGAAATGGGGATTCATTTTTATATATAAAGATTCCAAACTCAAACTCAAAAATATCTTTATTCGATTCGACTTTTTACAAAGTTCTTTCAAACCGTCAGAATGACAATTATACAGGACTAGCTGTGCCCCGCGTAGATTATTAGTTTCATGCTTTATTTCGCGGAACCCTAAATTAGCTTAAGTCACTCCTTGAAACATCAGCTATTTGCCAGTGAAAGTCCCGTTAAAATCCCTCCAGCCGTTTACGCGTGATGCCGTGACCAAGGGAAATTCATTTTTATATATTTTTTATAATAGCTGGGCCCCGCGGTTTCACCCGCGTAGATTTAGTTTCATACTGTTTTCTAAATCAAATTAGCCTAAAACACTCCTTGAAACATCAGCTATCTGGCAGTAAGTCCCGTTAAAATCCATCCAGCCGTTTACGCGTGATGCTGTGACCAAGGGAAATGGGGATTCATTTTTATATATAAGCAGATTCTATTACTCACAAGTTAAAAATTTTATTTAGTAAAGATTAATTACTGAGTTTCTTGCCAGGTTCTACTTAGTAAAAGCAAGCTTCCCAACCTGACGGTAGCATGTATAATCATGGGGCCCAACCGTGAGCTCTTATTGCAATGATAATTCAGTTGTGCGACAGTGACAGATGTATGCACGTCACATACATCTGTCTCATAAATGAGTGAAACTATCATGGCAATAAGAGCTCATGGTAAGGCCCCTGTACCCTCTATCACGAGTTTGCCACCGTTTTCGTAATCTACACTCACTAGCGTCTCCGCCGAATATTTGTATGAGAAATTGTACAGCGCCTCCAAGCGGTGACGTGAAGAACTAAAATATCATCATCTCCCTGGCCTTAATCCCACGTATTTGGGGTCGGCACTTGATTCAACCCGATGTGGCTGATCACCTGATTTTTATACGAAACGACTGCCATCTGACCTTCGAAACCCCTTTTTCGAGGAAAATCGGCAATCTGGGTTAAACCAGTTTTCAGACTCTCTTAGGCCTCTGACTGACCTGCAACGATTGCCAAAGATGTTAAATTAGCAACCGGGACCGACGGCTTAACGTGCTCTCCGAGGCACGGAGGGAACTCGGGCGGTCACCCATCCAACTACTGGCTAGGCGTATGGTTGTTTAACTTCGCGAGCTCCTCTTAGAAGAACTAAAATATGTCATACAAATATTGTCGGAGACGCTAGCGAGTGTAGATTTGGAAAACGGTAGCAAACTCGTGATAGGGGTACAGTATAATTATGTAATTCTGACGATTTGAAAGTACTTTGTTATAAGTGTAATCGAATAAAGCTACAACTAGCGTTATCTAAGTTAAGCATTAGCTAATGTTCAATAGTCTTTAAATTGTATGCAGAGTGCTAAGTTAATCATTAAGTTCAATTCCGATAGGGTTGACCTTAAGATCTTTACTGGTTAGTGTGTTACGACTTTGCTTTATAGGTTATGGTGATATAACTATTTCTTAATAATCTATGGTTTGGAGTCGTGAGGAAACCTGCATAAGTCTGAGAAGTAATTCAAAGACGTATGTATAGTGCCTGAGACGGCGATAGACTCACCGTCTGTCACGTTGGCACTTAATCATCTTGATCAATAGTGAAATGTTGGTCTGCTTATTCCTCTGGTCATGTCTGTTTAGTTTTAAATTCTTATTAATATCAAACATGGAAAAAATATCCTATTTGTTTTCGAATGAGGAGAGTATTTACAAATCCTAGTAATATTATAAACGCGAAAGGTCTTTGTTACTTTTTCTCGCAACAACTACCGAACGGATTTCAATTAAACTTGTCAAAAATATAGCTTATAAGAATACCTACATCAGAATAACATATATGCTGTAATTTATAATGGTATTGTGTGAATAGTCCAAAATATAAAGATAACTCAAATCCTGCGCAGAGTCGCTCACTAATTAATTCACCAGCTAATTTAAAATAAACGTAATATGGGTGCGATCTAGTTGACGTGTGGCGCCATCTAGTGGGCTGTATGTCTTTCAATTTTGAATATACATAAATATGCTCACGACTGTATTCCCCGAAGGGGTAAGCAGAGGTGTTGTAATAACAACACACATTTTTCACACAAGATGATTAAGTGCCAACGTGACAGATGGTGAGTCTATCACCGTCTCAGGCACTATACATACCTCTTTGAATTACTTCTCAGACATATCCAGGTTTCCTCATGATGTTTTCCTTCACCGTAAAGCACGTGGTGTGAAAACTCTGCACATAAGTATTTTAGAAAACCTCATTGGTATAGCCCACGCTGGGATTTGAACTTGCGTCGCTTGCATAGCAGGCGACTGCTCTAACCCCAAGGACACACCTGCTCTAGACCAAAAACCGAGAAGAATAACATTCAGATAGCAACTATAACATGATACATTTAAGGTTCAAAGTTCAATAAGATATGTTCACAACTTATGTCAACTAAAAATATCCGGGTTAAGAAAAATAAACGGTGACTTGAATAAAAATATATTATTTTTGGTTGTTTTAAAGATAAGAGTGTATTAAGAATGATATTTTTATACTACCAAGCGACGTGGCCACATCGCAAGAAAACAAACAAATTTTATTCCATAGGTAATCTTGCAAAGAGGACATGTGTCTGACAGTTACACGTGCCGTCACGAGTTACGCGCTCATATGCGTAGAATTTATTTCGCATGAAGGTAACCTATGTTAGTCCTTGTAACATCAGCTATCTGCCAGTGAAAGTCCCGTTATAATCGTTCCAATCGTTTCTGAGATTACTCGGCACAGACAGACAGAAGAAGAAAAATAATCAAAAATATTTTTTTTTATTTACGTACCATACATACTTTCATTTATTGCAAAGCTGGTAAATTTGGGATTACGAACAGACACTTCAATTTTATTTATCTGTATAGATATGATTATATATTTAGCAATGCCATTTGTCTTTCAGTTACTCACTACAAAGATGACAAACAATCATATACTGTCTATATAGTAATATACTGTCTACATAGTCTAGATAGTAAGCGGTTACCGCAGTAACCAGTAACGAGCGCTAATAGACATTATGTTTTTAAAAGCAACGTCACTATTCCGTTATCAAGATGATATATTTTAAATTTCTTTTATCTTCATAATGGATTCGTTTAGAAATGTTATTTGACAACAGTGTGAAACAAACAATAATTTTTTTTTTAATCAAATAAAGATTTGCATCAATAACCGTAAGTTCCATTTAAATCTTTATTCATAGCGCATTAGAGTTGACATTTCCACGGCAGGTTTTCAGTTGTTTTGAAAATAACACTCAAGAAACACATGAATAAATAGAACTTCTTAACAAAAACAAAAGATAAAGAAAAACCACCCTTAATTACTGTTTATTTAAGATTGAATTCACAACGCACTTTATAGTATAAATTAATTTTGTGGATCCAAATAACTTGTCACAACACAACGTGATATCGACGCGAGACAGCCTACTATACTGTATGTATGTCAATTCGTAATTTGTTACCGCATTATCGATGCTAAATAGGGCAAAGATTAGTTTGTCTGCTTGTATTTAAAATGCCTACGGTGTAGATGGCTCTGTGAGGAATTTTCTTTCATTGGTATGAAGCTGTGTTTGTCAATTAAATTGTATCTACATTTTGTGGGGGAGAGCGAGTGATCATGCTCATCCCCAGCAAAGGGAAGATCTTCCAGCCAGGCGGGTGTCATGCCTGGGGAACCGCCGCTCCAACTGTTATAGTTGGAAACTTGTATTTATACATACAAACTCTTATGGCGCGATTTAGATTATCGTGTATTTGTATCCAAACTTCGCATTTATTAGCGAGTAGCGCCATCTATGAGCGAGTGGAGAAACGCTGCTACATTTTTTTTGGAAACAGCATACGTAGCAACATTTGATCTAACAAAGATAATACTTTGCAAAAAACAACAACCTTATTAACAAGACACCTACTTCGTCCCCTTGAATAATAAGGTTTTCTCATACATTTGCACTTTCATCTTAAAATTCAAGGCCGAATTGAATTGAGTTTGTAAAATGATTCTTATAAAAAATAAGGTTAAAAAAAATATTTACATATTACATACAATATATATTGCAATAAACAAAATTTAACATTGTTTGGCAAAACTAAGATGCAATTGTCATCTTTACAAGATTTTTTTAAGTTGCAATATCAAAGACATGTCCCCTCTGCGTGTCGACGCTTGTATAATCTTTGAGCCATGACCGCGAGGTGATTGGGTGATCTTATATCAACAAGCGACTAGCGAGACGTGAACCAGTTTTATTGTTAAATACATTATACCTACCTACTGGTGCGAATGGTACAATAGATAGACTATATAATAATATGGATATATATAGACACACGAAGCACCTATGTAAATGGCGATACACACTTGTAACAGGTGTAGTTTTGGAAATAAGGTTTTTCTAGTTTCACACCACGCGCTTTACGATGAACGAAAACATCGTGAGGAAACCTGCATACGTCTGAGAAGTAATTCAAAGATGTATGTATAGTGCCTGAGACGGCGATGGACAAACCAATCAAAGTACAAAGAGCAACTCACCCATGATTTTCTTCGGAGGCACCTTCCGCTGTTCCTTCTCCTCGCCGTCCTCCCTTCGCATCATCTTCCCCTCCCCCTGCCACTTCCTCTTCCTCCCCTCCCTCTCCTCGAGGTACATTCCTATGTCCTCTTCCCTCCCGACCAGGGCCAGCCTTACAGAAGACTCCCACGTAAAGTCTTCCTTGCGCGAATCATGCATAATAAAGTCTTTCTCATCAAAACACACTTCCATTACACCCGATCCATAACAAACAGTCACTAATGATGATGATGATGATGATGATTGAGGTGATACAAACGATTAGGTTAAAACAGGACGAAGAATGAGTTATACAACTTCTTGATCCCTGTGGTTTCGCGTTGACGGTGGCTTTGCAGGAGTTCGTTCTCAATTTTCATAAGCATATTGTTGTTGAAGCGACAGAGGTGGTATTGTATGTGCGGACGGAGGGTTGGGCAAGTGTGTGTGGGGTTCAAGTAATACGTGCGCTGGGAGGCAATGGAGGTCTCCATGAGGCGGCTCTAGCTGATGAGAACCGTAATCTTCGATCCTGGTGGGTCAGTCAGCCGACGGCGGGTTGAGATGCTACGGCTCCTGAAAATAACGGGAAAGGGGTTTCAGTTAAGGACAATGATTTCAAAAAGCACGAATGAACACGATGTACTGTCATTTTTCAGCAGATCCGGGTTGCAACTTGGAAATTATTGGTAGAAAAACCCAAGACCCCTGCCCGGGGATACAGCCCAGGGCATGTAGACAAAGTAACATTATACTCACACATCCCCAGTGAAAACGATACAAAACTGTAAGTCACATGACTGATTTATGTCTTTTTCATAAATTTTCGTATCGTTTCTATTAGCGCAAGCGCGAGAGAATGTTTTTTATCTAGACCTACAGGACCTCGTGACCAACGAGACTATATCCCCAGAATTTATTCTAAATCTCAATTCGTAGGCTTGTATTCACAGAGTCTTTGTCGGCGTAGGCATATTTAATAGTCAATGTCCCATCTAATAAATACAGTATTAATCTACATAGTCCTAACTATTTGAAATGTATAATTATGATTGACACATATTTGAAAAATGACGTGTCAGCAATTATATTTGAACAATGAAAAGGATATAGTGATATGGAGATAAAAGAGCCGTGGGGGCCGTGAGCAGTCGCATGCTACATCCCTGAGGGGCCTGTATCAAAGAGTTTTCTAAAAACTTATGTGCAGTGATTTCACACTACGCGCTTTACGGTGAGGGAAAACATCATGAGAAAACCTGTATACGTCTGAGAAGTAATTCAAAGACGTATGTATGGTGCTTGAGACGGCGATAGACTCACTCTCACCCACCCTCTATCTGTCCTCTGAGTGTTTTTAGAAAAACTCATTGGTACAGGCCCCGCTGGGTTTCGAGCCACGACCACTACGGCTCGTAATTTAAATGGGTGTTATTACATCTTTGCTTAGTTTACGGGGATCACAGCGGGAAGGCATGAAGGTGAAGAATTTATATTACACTCTTATATAACTTTAGCTCTTAGTAACACAGTAGTAACATTTGTTTGGCGTTTTTTATTTGAAGCAAAAACACCTGGCTCTGGTATGGCAACAGCATAATCAAGAAAAAACTATAGTTAAAAGAATTTGATTAGAGATAGATTGAACTCTATTCTTTGCATGGAATAGATACGAAATACTTTGTTGGTGAATTGAATAATTGTTTCCTTTAAGACTTAAAGTGAGTAAGATCTAACGAACACGCTAAAAGTACTGTCACAGAATAAATATAAGCTTACTTCAAGCAGTATGGAAACTAGGAACAAATAATTTGAATTGATGACACCCCCATACGGACGCGTATCTGGGTGAATCAACTATTTTACCCACACTTTGCTGTACCCGGCCATTTCTTATTTAAATACTCCATTTGGTTATATGTACGCACATAATTTGTATAGCTATAGTATCTATGATTATTAGGCACAGCGGGAAACTTGATAAACTTCTCGAAAATGGATAATTTCCGTGAAAATTTATGGTAAAATACGCTGATTGTCTGCGGAGTTACCTGTATACTGAGGTACATTAGCGGTAACTCCATAGACATTCTTGGTGTGGGTAAAAAAGTTGATTCACCCATCTACGAGATAAAGCCGTAATATCCGTAAGGGGTCTAAATTTGCGTGTTTTACAGACAAACAAAAAAAACTCTAAATCTGCAAATCTATACATCTATACAGATAAATAAAATTGAAGTGTCTGTTTGTAATTCCAAAATTATATTACGCGGACAGTCGCGGGTAAAAGCTACTTAGTAGTTGATAATAACGCCGACCAGTCAATGTTATAAGATTTGAATCAAGGAAATAACAATGAATCAAAGATTGAGCAAGGTCCTATCTGTGCCCTAGGCTCAATATTGAAACGCAACTAAAATATTACAGTCCAGACTTATTACTTAAATGTGAACGCATACTTATAAGACGCTACGTAGACCAATAAATCGAATTTAAGAAAGAAAACTTTCGGCGCGTTCAATTTAAAATATCGTCAAACCAAAATTTTGCATACAAAATTCAGCGCTCAAATTTAAGATCGACTTAATTATGAGTGAACTGTTACAATTGATGAAGTATCTTAATCTAAATGGACTATCTAATTGATGATGAGTGAATGAAGAAATAAAAAAGTGTTACCAGATTCACACATTTCACATTGAAACACAAAAATCTCACCTTTATTAGGAGTCCAGTATCACAATCTAAGTTCACTGATAAAAAGTCCTTAATATCTGCACGTTTTAATGTAATGCAGCCGTATTGGCGAATAACACCAGACCTATGATAGGTCCATCCCCATCCTTCATATACATCCTAAATCAATCCACCATTTTGATTAATTAAACTTGAACGCATCCGAAAAAAGTGCGCGAAAGAGAAGGAGTCCTTTTTCAAAAAAAAATTTTTTGAATTTAGATTTCGTCGCGTGCGTCTCAACGTATTCACGGAGCTTCTGTTGCTAAATTGATGGTGTGGAGACGGTCAAATGAATAAATACGCAATATTGTCATTAATTCCCTGACCAATGGCGAACGTGGACGGCCGTCGTGTGGATGTCGGGAATTGGGACCACTTGGCCGGCGCAGGGTCAGGCAATCGTCGGGTCAAGACGCTCTTGGGTACTCTACTACCGTTGTTGGGGTTCTGTAGGATATCATTTAAGAAGCAAGAGAAGTATGGAGATTGATGGAGAGAATATTGGCATTTTTCTAGTGACTGATTGACTGACGTATATATCATCGCACAACCTAAGCCGTTTGTCCTAGAGACGTAAAATTTTGAGGGTAGGAAGGTACGTTGTGGAGTGATTTTTCCGAAATTCCACCCCTAATGGCCAAAAGAGTTTGCATGAGAGCTATTACAAATTTGTTCTTCTCTGCCTGCTACCATTTCACTGCAAATCCGGGATTTACTTAGTGAATTATTTTAGACTTGGATTAGGGTGCAATTTTTTCAAATCAAATAGTTTTATTCAATATAAGGGACACTTGGAACACTCATTGAACGTCATTAAGTATGTATTACCGTTCCAAATTAAAGCCTGACAGGAGAAGAAACTGCGATACACTCCGATTTTTTTAACACGTGTTCCCTTTACATAAATGGGGTTGATTGAATACAATTATACGTTAGAGTGAGCAACCCATTGCTACGCTTGACTATCATCTATGTACGCCTAGTATAATAGGCTTTCTTGCAAAGTTTGTCTTTGATGATAGCCTTAAAACTTCTTGCCCAAATGTCTGAAGATTTCGGCATCTTTTAAAACTTTCCATACATCCATCTGTCGCAGAGAACCCCATGACAATTAAACGCAATCACACGGCGTGGTTCACAAGAAACATTTTAATTGATACTTATTGAAGACAATTACACGATGTTTCAATTCAAGTACTAGGGCACTTTGCGAATTCGCACCCACAAGAGTTGCCAATTGTATACATGCATTGACCTTGAATGAGCATATAAAAATTATGCTCACGCCATCCCAGAAGGGTCCCAAAAGGGTCCCCGAAGGGTAAGCAGAGGTGTTGTAACAACAACACTCACATTTCACCGAATATTATTAAGTGCCAACGTGACAGAGGGTGAGTTCATCGCCATCTCAGGCGCTATACATATGTCTTTGAATTACTTCTCAGACATATGCAGGTTTCTTAAAAACGTTTTCATTAACCGTAAAGCACGTGGTGTGAAATCACTGCACATATTTTTTTTAGAAAAAATCATTGGTACAGGCTCGGCTGGGATTTGAACTTGATTGCGCAGTATTTTTTTTTTTTTGTATAATGCAAATTCAATGACCCTGTAGGAATCACTTCACACTCCTATTGAAAAATCCCTTGTAGTATTCGCTTGGGAAAATCACTCATCTCATTCCCCGGCTTCCTTTTCGGTGACCCTTGTAGATAGGATCACGATGAAGGAATTCCGTGGAATTAAGTCAGAGCAAGTCCAACAAAATCCATCCACTCCCCCGCGGCTGTTGAGGTATCCATCAAGGATTCTCCTCATAATATAATTTACTAGGTAATGAAATGCACATGACGCCAGCTGAGTTTCTTACCGGTTCTTCTCAGAAGGCTGCTTTCGGTACCGGTGGTAAATTCTTCGACATTCATCATCTTACCAGAGTGCCTAGTTTTTTACAATCCCCGTCACAAGTCACCGCGTCGACGTTAACCCAGATTTGTATAGGATCGGAACAGCGCCTCTGTCGGCCTAAACATGACACTATTGTGAGCCCATACTAATCTGCGTTTACGTCGACGCGATCACTTGGGACGGCGGCAGTGAACAAATCGCACTAGGCACTCAGGGCCTAAACTGAACAAATCATTTTCATTTTCATTAGAATAAAGGTATTAAAATCATACCATTAACAGGAGGCTTGCAACAACTCCTAATCTCAGTCCAGATACAACTTGCCAGAACCTGTCTTCATCACAAGAGCATAAGCAGCCGTCTCAATCCTTTCCATTAATATTGATTGGCGACAAACGTAAGTCTACCCCTTTCCTTCACGCTCGTTATAGGTACAGCTGTCTTTTTCCGTTGAGGCTCGATTAGCGACGCGAATCCCGCAGATCTGAAAAAGATGAAACAAATGTTTTATTAATGACTATCTATACTGATATTATACAGAGGAAAAATTAGTTTGTTTGTTTCTATTGAATAGGCTCCGACACTACTAGAGCGATCTCGAAAATTCTTTCAGCAATGGATAGCTACATCATCAGCGAGTAACATAGGCTATATTTTATCCCCATACTCCCACGGGAACGGGAACTACGCGGGTGAAATCGCGTGACGTCCGCTAATTATGGATATAAATATACTCTCGCCATCTCGGAAAGGTCCGCGTAGGAGGGGTAAGTAGAGGCGTGTGAACAACACACACTATAAACCGAAAATGATAAAGTGCGAACGTGGCAGATGGTGAGTCCATCGCCGGCACTACACATAATTACGTCCTTGAATTACTTCTCAGACATATGCAGGTTTCCTCACGATGTTTTCCTTCACGGTAATGGTCGTGGTGTGAAATTACTGTATATTTAAAAAAAAACTTATATTATAGACGGAAGAAAACCTAATAACACTTGAACCCCAAGACCTCGAGTTCCGCAGTAGCGCTAGCGACCACGAGACCAACGGGACAGCACAAATAAATAATTCTAATTAGTCAGGCCTTTTAGTCAGCTTTATTAGTTACCAGAATAATAAGGTTCTTTTGTAACAGATGCCTCAAAGAACTAGCACGAACTAGAATTGATAAATTATTTCAATGGAGAATGACGCATTCAATTCTTATAAACGTAAATACTGCAATCATGCTTCAGCTAGCGATCAATTCAATGGATCAGGAGCCTTACCATGAGCTCTTATTGCCATGATGGTTTCACTCATTTATGAGACAGATGTATGTGACGTGCATACATCTGTCACTGTCGCACAACTGAATTGACATTGCAATAAGCTCATGGTTTGGGCCCTGAACTCAGAGAATATGGCACTAATACCCGGGTCGGGCATATACCACCTTATTACAAAATATTGACTGAGATAGTCCTTGGTTTAAAATTAACAACATCTCTTCATCTCTCTCAAAAAAAACCTGGGAGTTTGTATCGCCGTTTCTTCTCAGGCTTACATTTGGAAACGGTAGTAAATTAACCTACGTTAGCGTAAGGAAAATGACGTTCAATAAGTGTTCCAAGTGTCCCTTATATTGGATTTAAAAAAAAGATTTGATTTGATTTCTGTGATACGGATTTAAAAAGGGATGGACATAGTTTTAATGCGAGTTTAATCTAGTCTTCGTTAAAACCATGTTTGCAATAAGGGGGTTAGGGATTTTCCATCTGTAATTCCCCAGTAGCAGCCCGGAGTCTGGATTAGTGGCCGCTTAATGGCAATAGGATCGCCCTCTATTACATGGTACTTAAACATAACTGGCGCAAAGAGGGTGTACTTCCTTTCCAGTCATATCTTCAAAACAACCAAAATATGTGAGACCAAAATGTCTGTTATTTAGTAAGCTCCCTACATATACATATAGGTTGAATAGGGGTATATTACACTCTGGCCCGCTAAAATAAGTCGCGAATTCATGGTGTTACGTTGTGGCCTTCTAGAAAAATCTTCATATACTTTGTCCCGAAGTACTTTAAATATTAGAAACTAGTTGTGCCCCGCGGTTTCACCCGCGCAGACTTTAGTGTGTTATATGACGGTTTCAAGAGAACGGTATAAAGTATCCTATGTCCTTCTCCTGGTTCTAAGCTATCACCCCACCAATTTTCAGCCAAATCGGTTCAGCCGTTCTTGAGTTATAAATAGTGTAACTAACACGACTTTCTTTTATATATTATATACATAATAGATATATAGATACCTATAGATATAGATGAGAAGAGGTACAGTCGGGAAATAAACTCTTCCAAGGTACTCAGTTATCGTGCGCGAATCTGCCACGTGAAGGGAAGACACTCGTTTTACAAATTATGCCTCAACGACCATTTAACATCTTCTACGGCGCAATATCTACTTTATTACACCGTAATACGAGCCATCCAGCAGATCAGAGAGCGCTGTACGTACTTCACTTCATTTAAAGTGAGATTTATCGTAACTGGGTTCAGTACAAACCAGTTTTTGCCGAACTAGTGTGGTCTACAAGAAAATCTTAGGTGGGAAAAATGGCATTTTTCTTTTTGAAATTACTTTGCGTTGGTTAAAGTGATGATGTTATAAAGCATTTTGTTTGACGTGTTTTGGAACAGTCGTCACTAAACAATGAGATTTCAGACTGTGTCTTTCATAGATACATGAGACGATTTACATAGAGACGGTATGGATATTATAATTTAACTACTTGAATGTTTGGCACTGTACATAAATGACTTATTGCTAAGTGTTAAAAAAAATTTAAGACTAAAGGTTTTTTTTAAATATATTACAATTTACATCGTCTACTAAATAAATACTTATTTTCTTAAATTATCATCTAAATCATAAAAAAAAGGGAAAGGATTCTTAAAATATTATTAATCTCCAAATCAAAATCATCGGTCAGCAAACACTAAGTTTGGATAAAACTCAAAATCGTCGTGAAAAAACTGTATTATAATGTTTTTGTTTGGTTCGCTCTAATGCAAAATGAGCAGTTTAATAAAAGAGAAAACTGAAAAAGCATAAGAAAAAAATTATGACGGAATATTAAAAAAATCACTTACCAAAAAGCGTCATAAGCACTAGTAACCCATCGACAAACAGCCATTTTTATAAAGATAACAGCAAAGGAGGGAAACTTGACAAGTGGTGATTTTAAAAAGTTGTGAAATTCAATATGGCCGGGCTCGTGCTGCGTTCAAATCCGTCAAGAGTCTGGATTGCAGTGTTCGTTTAAATTGTCACAATGAGGGGGAGCATACAATTGGGAGTAGATATGGCCGCTAAGTAGTGTTGTCCAATTGTAAATGGAATACTGTTCTGGTAACTAGGATTCTTTTTCACTACTAAGTTATTAGTTATATCTAGATTCAGTCATAGAATGACAATAGTTTGTAAAGTCCTAAGCTCGTAATACGAAGTTCTTTCGAGTTCTATAAAAAAACAAATTCATTTTCAAAATTATGATTGGTATCATTTCAAATGATGTTTTCATATTTCAGATTCTTTATATTTTAGACAAAATGACAGTTTAGATTTATTTTCATATAAGTATTTGTTTGCCATTTGTACACTAGATGCACAATACATATGAAACTAACAGACGGACGTAGCTTTGTACTTTGCTATATATTTCCGAATGGCTGATTGCAAAAGATGCACCGAATAGAACAGGATTTAGAACACTATGCAGTTTAGTTTGGAATACTCTTTTAAGAAGATACTTTTATTTTGACTCTTTTAATGACATACATACAGTACTCTTTCGAGTTCCGTTTTCGTATTATATACTCGCTAGCGTCACCAACAATATCTAGTAACATGCATAAATATGTTCATGCCTGTATTCCCTGAAGGGGTATGCAGAGGTGTAGTAACACCAACTTTTCAGCGAAGATGATTTAGTGCTAACGAGACAGATGGTGAGTCTATCGCCGTCTCAGGCGCTATACATGGTTTCCTCACGATGTTTTCATTCACTGTAAAGCACGTGGTGTGAAATCACTGTACATCGACTGCTCAAACCCTACGATCATCACGGCTCTTATTAGATACCTAGTTAGTAATAAATAAACCTTATAGGTAGCTGATTGCCCTATGACAAGTCAAACAAATACAGATTAGGTACTAAAGTTTGATAAGTTATTAGCGAATGCAATAAAATCACCATATTCTATATCTATACATACATCTATACATCTTCTATACATACATCTTCTATCTATACATCTTCTATAGGTACATACTAAAATTGAAGTGTCTGTTTGTAATTCCAAAATTACAGCTTTTCACTAAATGCATATGAAAGTATACACGCTACTGACACTAAAAAACCAAGTTTTAAATTTTTTCTGTCTGTTTGTTTGTTCCGGGTAATCTCCGAAACGGCTGGACCGATTTTAACGTGGACACTGGCAGGTAGCTGATGTTTCAAGGAGTAACTTAGGCTACTTTTATTTATAAAAATATTAGGGTTCCGCGACATGAAGCATGAAACTAAAACTACGCGGGTGAAACCGCTGGGCACAGCTAGTAAATAATAGAAGCGTTTCAAAGACTGATCTCTAAAACGCTGACGTTCATAAGCCAACTGTCGTCACTTGTCGCTAAGTAATTTCGTTTATGGATGTACGAATTGCGCAGGAGTCCAAATTGGAAATGGCATGTTGGGCTATTATATATGTCAATACCAAAATATAAAGCTGAAGAGTTTGTTTGTTTGCTCTCAGGAACTACTAGTCCGAAATAAAAAATATTTCATTAGATAGCCCATCGAGAAAGGCTAGGCTAGTTATCATCACGCTGAATACAATCACGGGTTAAAATTAGCGTAAGTCCAAAGTAACTATTCCATGCAGACGAAGTCGGGAGCAGAAGCTATTTGAAGGACTACCTTCAATTATTAGATGAGCAAATTTGTTGACGTTCTTGGAAATAAAACCCTCAGAATAATTATCGAAGCATTAACAGCCTCACTAATAGGTACGCACACAAACTATGGCATGGCAACGATTAACAATTTACGAGGTAGGTATAGGTGTTGCCGTCACAAGTTAAGAGCTCTCAGGGAAAATAGTGGAGGTAACTGCGCATACAGACAGACAGACACCTCATAAAATTACTATTGCGCATTCTAGATCAGCGCTCATATCTCGTGAGGGCATTTGAACCTACATGTATAGATCCTTAACAATAACACCACACGCCCAACGACATACACGGGTTTTGTTGATATTGTCAGATCAAGGCCGCGAGCCGTGCCTAATTGGCTCATTTTACGTGAACGTTCAGCAATTACTGGCTTTGTTACACTCGACATTATGTCCTACAGAATAGGGTTCATATCTGACTTCAAAGGTGTGGAGGTAGCATCCTGTAACGTGCTGTAACTATGGGCTTAATTATTCGTTGGTCTAGTGGTTGCAAACGCTTCTGCGGAACACGAGGTTCGATCCCGGGTCGGGCAAAATATATTGGAGTTTTCCGTCTGTAATTTCCCAGTAGCAACCCATTCAGTATAACATGGACTTGAACATAACTGGCGAAATGTGGGTGTACTATAAGTACAACCTCTTCGGGGAATACAAGCGCGAGTTATATGTCTACAAATGAAACCTGCAGAACTATTAAGATATGAGATGCCTCTGGGGCCTTACCATGAGCTCTTATTGCCATGATAGTTTCACTCATTTATGAGACAGATGTACGCGACGTGTATACATCTGTCACGGTCGCACAACTGAATTATCATTGCAATAAGAGCTCATGGTAGGGCCCCTGGAGAGGCATCGTGGAAAATAACGATTTTTCCGATCACATTACATTAGTCATTATTCTATTAATTACACTCTTAAAGAAATAATAAAAAAACGAATATATATTATATTAAATTTTTATTTTTCTTTCCTCACATGTCATTCTTGGACCTACTTTTAAATAGCTTACAAGACAAATGTCATATTTATATCGATCGGTAAGTATAGCATCAATAAGACTAATTATAAGATATTGTTTCAAAACCTATCTAATTTTTTTTGGATTTTTAATCGATGGTAACTTACTAACATTCAATACATAATTTTATATATATAAATGAACTTTTTAACTACATAATTTATAGAAAATTTATACATTACAATAAAGATTGCAAACATGAGTAATTATGTCTTTAGTTTTATTGATTTACTTCTTTAATTATTATTTTCAACACATGCATTTTCACTTTAGTGGATAATTTGTTTGTAATTAATAATAATTTACTATGTAATGAAATGTACTTGATGCCAGTTGAGTTTCTTGCCGGTTCTCAGAAGGCTAGTTTCCAAACTGGTGGTCAATTCTTCGATGTTCATAAGTGCTAGGGCCTAAGTTCATAAGTGCTAGGCTTAAGGCTTAAGGCTAATACAGAGACACTTAAAACTTATCTACATGACTGCCCAAATATGGAATGTAAAGTTCATAATATTCATGTATGTATGCTTTTATATAATTGCATGAATGCATATTTACGTATTTATATATGTATGCAAGTTTTTTTATTCCAAAATCACTTTTGAATGCTTGCACAGATTAGGATAAAAATTCACTGGCAAATAAAAAAAAATCATTTTAAAAGTTTTGAGTGATTTTTAAGTAAGTATAAGTCCAAGAGTAAAATGTAATTATTGAACACATTGAATTATCTCAATGTACGTACATTATCAATGTTTTGTAACTGGTAAAGAGGGAAGAAAATATTATTGTGCATCCATTCACAAATTGAGTATATAGATAAATATAAATTACTATTAGCTATTTACAAAAACCCTGTAAAAACTTCAAAATGATGATTCAAAGATGACACAGTTTGCAATTTGGCGATAGATTTCAGTGCTCCAAGCGTCGTATTTTGATAGCAAAAGAACACTCTTTTCGCTCGAGCATGAACCAGAGCCATAGCACACATCATACACGGCTCCCTCAGCATATACACATCGTAACCAGTACAGAGGTACGCAACATCTTCTTTCTGGACACACGGTACATCTTTCCGTGCAATATAACGTGATATCACTGTAAATCTCTCCTTTGTATACTGCAATAACTCCGGATCATATGCGTTAACCGAATCTGAATCTTTAGCAGTCCATGCCCCACCATCTTGCGATTTTGCTACATTGTCTATGGCTAGCATTGCTGAATGCTGTGTCGGATGATGGTTCCTGTTATCGTATGCTGCTGCGACAATGGTCCTACTCACTGGATCCACAACTAAAGTAGCGTTAATGTCATCTGTCAGTATGAAATCCTTCATGTCAATTAAATCCCTCTGATAGTTAATTACAATTTCAAACGTAACGCCCATATAAGCTCTGATGACTGCCAGGTCGACAGGTGAGAATATGTTATCACTTGTCATCAATTCGAAATACTTATTCGGATGGAAGTTGTAAGACCATTTTCTGTGCTCATTGAACTGCTTTCTTGTCAGCGGTGGGAGCGCTAATACTTCAACAGTTTTGAAGTAGTCAAATGTGTCTGTCAATTCACTTGTATGTACATTAATGTAGTCTTGTATAGTTTCTTGTGAACCATTCAAACAATATGCTGGGCACAGTAATATCTCATTGCGTAGAACTCTCTTCAAGTGGGGAAATTTTTTCAATGGTATTTTTTCGTTAAGTATTTTTAAAACTGTTGATATATCTTTTACATTTTTTATATGGCCAACACACATTTCTATGAGAGGTATCGGATCATAAAATTCATCACATAGAATGCACTCCAGGTTTTGCTTGGAGTATATTACGTCATACATTTGCATTTCAAATGTTCTCTCTATTCTTGGTCTTTTAATTTCAGGCTCGGATTCTGCCATTTTGTTCCTAATGTTATGTATCACCTGAATATTACTGAATGAAGATCATTTCATAATCCGTCTCACACATTTCCTTGTGTAGTTGTTCTGCTATTCTTCTCAGTAGATTCTTTCAGTCTTCCAGCTTCTTTCTAGCTGCAAATAGAGAAGAAACACCACTTTTCATAATAAACACTTATTTCCACTTTGTTGTAAAATTTGCAGCACAAAAAATATTTTATGTTTAAATATCTCATTTTCACAATAAACACTTACTTAACTAACTACATTGAGAAACACATAAAAAAAATGGAAAAGGTTAAATAAATAACTTATAACTGGCAGACATTTTTGAATATTTTGAATGTGGATGAATAAAAAACAAATACTTAACAGATTATTGCAAGCTATAATAGACAAAAAATTTTTTTTTTTAATAAGCTGTTTGTATTCTCTTTGTGTGATGATGTGTGTAACATAATATGTCATGTTTTTGCGTTAATTATGTAATAATTAACTTTATACTTTGAGATATGATGTAATGATCAAATTGTTATGTGAATACTGTTATGTAAATAATTTAAATAGTGCTGGTAGATAAAATAATATAACTCTTGTCGTTATTCTCTGCCTACCCTGTGAGAACTCTATTTTTAAATCAGTTTACTTATTTTTCTTTATACACTTTTACGTATAAGTTATTTTTCCTTTGTCGATTTGCCATTGGTCACCAGACCATAATTTAATGTGTTGTTTTTTGTGTAAGTTTTAAGTTCAACCGGTTGGCTGTGCTTATATTTTGTTAAAATTAAAAATAAAAAGTGAAATTTACGTTTTTAACTGTGGCAATATATAAATGATTTAACAAGTAATATAAACTCTTGTACAGTGATAAGATTTATATTTTTTTATTTATTCCATAGATTATAGATTTACTTCAAGAAATTCAAAGCAAAGAATATAAAGTTACATAGAGTAAATTATATTTTTTTATATTAATTATGTTTTCCAACTGGAATCTAATACAAATATTACTGAGGAGAAACAACATAACAATTTAGATAATAGCTGTGTGAGCAATTACGGCCTGTTATTGACATAAAAACGATGCTTAAACGATAAAATAATACCATGAGATTGACGAATCTAAATATGAAATCGCACTTAGGTTACTAACTTCCTAAACAAAACATGGTAAATATGGTAGACAACAAACTGAAAACACAACGTGGAAGGATCGTAATACAAAGAAAATGCAAATTAACACGCTAAAAGCTTTTCGGCAATAAATTGGTACAGAAAATAGTTACCTTTACACAGATCCCAGCTGTCAACTCGAAGTGATAATGTTTAATTCTCGTTGCAGGCGATGCAATTCACGATTATCACGTTATTAGAGCACAGTATGAGACTTGATAAACAGCAATTATTACTTGAAAAGCATTTAACTTAGATTTAGTCACACTTTAAACGCAAAAACTAGCAGCCATTAGACAGATAGAAAAATTATTCTCATTTCCGAAACGTGCCATAATCTGTAAATCATGATTGGTGAAGTTAGCTGACTATTGTGCAATCAAGGGATATCCACCAATGAGCATTCGAGAACTGTTGACGTTAAACACATGGGCTAACTTGACACTAGATTTGACAGTAAATTTGTAAATGAAAACACACTTATTTACGTTCCATTTCATTTTCTTATACGCAATTTTATTTTATTAGGTACTTTTGAAAATATGAGTATAAATTATTAAAATAAAGGATGTTATCCTTTTTATACTGAAATGTTATGCAAAACCCGATACGGTTACTTTTCAGTGGCTTCGCGTCTCCTATCGCAGAACCTTACAACTAGCTATGTATATGTATAGTCTAGCTAGGCATTCCATTAGACAAACCCACAAAATTACCATAAAATTTGTTTAAGACCTTCGATCAACAAAGGATTCGTCCAATAACCGCAAGGATGTGAATATGGGTAGCTAAACTCCATTACTTCCATTACTGCCTTTGAGTACATAATTCTTAAGTAAGCTCATCTATTACATTCGGAGTTACAGTGGCTGTCGACTTAATAGTTCTGTAAAATTATCTGACACCTCAGAATTTAAAACAAAAATTCTGTGTCTGGGCATTCGCCGCCCTAAAGCCGCGCCACCGGCTCATCTGCATACTGACATAAGGACTTAGTATAGGTAAGTACTAAGAAGGTAATAGGACGATAGGCAACGTTCCCATAACAAACATGTTAGCTCAACGCTTCCTGAAAAAGCTCTTATTTAAAAGGGTATCAGGGTATATATAAAAAAAAACTTACAAAACAGGAGACAAAATAATGGGTTATCGAAGACAATTTATTGAATGTTATTGCCACATCCATATCACGTCATTCATTTATGGTTATGATTACAAGCTCAGCCACATGTTAAAGTACTGATAACAGGATTATATTCACGATTAGAACGAAGATACATTTTCAAAGCTTGATTATTGAAATAATCAAGCTATTAGATTGAATTCACTTGTTGTCGTAAGCTTGGTAAAGCGCCTGGCAGGTTTCGGCGGCAATTTCACACAACGCAGACAACGCTCGGCCTGTGGTGTCGATTTCTGAAAAAGTAAATTATCTTTGAAATTTATGTTAACACTTAATTACTTTAGGAGAGGAGCTCGTGGCACAGTTGCTATTGCGCATATGATGCGATCAGCGAAGTTAAGCAACCATACGCCTAGCCAGTAATTGGACCGCCCGAGTTCCCTCCGTGCCTCGGAGAGCACGCTAAGCCGTCGGTCCCGGTTGCCAATTTAACATCTTTGGCAATCGTTACAGGTCAGTCAGAGGCCTAAGAAAGTCTGACAACTGGTTTAACCCAGATTGCCGATTTTCCTCGAAAAAGGGGTTGCGAAGATCAGATGGCAGTGGCTGCGTATAAAAATCAGGTGATCAGCCACATCGGGTTCAATCAAGTGCTGACCCCAATCACATGGGATAAGGCCAGGGAGATGATGAATGACTTAATTACTTTAGCTTCAATTAATCTTAAATTAATCACAAAAAGCTTACAGGAGGCCCACCATCATTGTTTAAGCAGAGCGTATTAAGAACTTCTGAGCTTTGACGTTTAATTTTCGTACCGTAAAATTTTACGTCAAAGCTAAGACGCTGTTTAAGCGAATATAGTTGGCCCCCAGGAAGTCGATTAGTATATTGAGACAGTGTCATATTAGGACCAAAATACCTCATCTTATTTTCTTCGGTGATCCTAAGGTACCTACAGAAAAATGTTTAATAAATTGCTCACACCATCCCTGAGAGGGTCCCGAAGGGGTAATCAGGGGCCTTACCATGAGCTCTTATTGACATGAATGCCTAGTGCGAGTTTTTCACTGCCGCCGTCACAAGTCACCGCGTTAAAGTTAACGCAGATTTATATGGGATCGAAGCAGCGCCTCTGTCGGCCTAAAGATGACACTATTGTGAGCCCATACAAATCTGCGTTTACGTCGACGCGGTGACTTGTGACAGCGATTTTAAGAAAACTCGCACTAGGCACTATGATAGTTTTACTCTTACTAAGAGACAGATGTATTTGACGTGTATACATCTGTCCTTGTCACACACCTGCAATATCATTGAAATAAGAGCTCATGGTTAGGCCCCAGAGGTGTTGTAAAGCATCACCAACTTTTCACCGTAGATTTATGTACCAACGTGACATATGGTTAGTCCATCGCCATCTCAGGCATTACACAACATTTGTGAACTTCTCAGACATATGCACGTTACCTCACGGAAAAAAGTGAAGATATAAATAGTCCTTACCAACGTTTCCTCTCTTGCCAAACATGGAGCCGTTGAAAGGTAGTTTCCTGACAGCTTCTGCAGCTTGAAGGTAGATCATCACAGCAATGAGACACAAGGCAATGGTGACACGCATCTTGGTTGATTTGAAGTAGTTACTGGAAAGAAAACAGGTAACAGGTTGTTTTTTTTATATAAGTAGTGAGTACCGTAGGTATGCACGTTAATATGAATTTACTGAAAATCTGTAAATGCTGGAATTACAAACAGACACTTAAATTCTATTTATCTGTATGTATGTATAGATTTAGGTTTTGTGAATTATCCTTTAAATTATAACTGAACTAAATTAATAAACCCACATCGTTGTAAAGAAGAAACGTTTGCTTCCTCCACAACAGCTGAGAAGAACTGATGCTCTGCCATAAATCTTCAGCCTTTTTATAGTAATCCATAGGCTACCTAGCGAAATATACACTGAACAGTGATCTCTCTGCACAGCAATACAATTACCGACGGGATTGGATGTCTGAACGATATTTTATTTAATTACTGCATCTGGACCTAAGGGAATCCCTCTGTGAAACTCTTTTAATCTGGGGCAAAGCATATTTACTTAGGGATATCTTTTCTTTACAGATAAATAAAATTTAAGTGTTTGTTTGTAATTCCAAAATTACAGCTTTTGACTAAATGCATATGAAAGTATACACGCTGCTGACACTGAAAAACCAAGTTAAGTTTTAAATTTTCTCTCTGTCTGTCTGTCTGTTTGTTCCGGGTAATATCTGAAACGGCTAGACGGATTTTAACGGAACTTTCACTGGTAGGTAGCTGCTGTTTCAAGGAGTAACTTAGGCTACTTTTATTTATTAAAAATATTAGGGGTCCGCGACAATAAGGATAAAACTAAATCTACGCGGGTGAAACCACGGGGCTCAGCTAGTATATAAAGGCACTATACCTACAGACAGACTTCAGCATATTATCATACATTTTTATTCAATAAAAACTTAATTATATATACAAGGAACAGTACTTAAAACTAATTAAAGGTAGAAAACTTGTCCCTCACGGTGTCTCTCGGGATCGTGCCAAGAAGGCTGGCAGCATTGCCACGTTGAATAGCAATGCTCATTCTCTGAGCGAGAAAAGCCCCAGCTCTCTTGTCACGAGAGGCTTCTACCAGACGACGTGCAAGCTCTTTGAAAAGTTGATGAGTATCCGGACCCCAAGGCCCCAGAGTTTCAACCGCAAACGCAGAAAATATGTATCCTTGTCCATATTATTAATATCAGTACTAATAAGAAAATTATAGACAGTGACAACGAGGGATAGAGATATAAAAGAAGCGTTTGAGATGTGGTGCTGGAGAAGGATGGAGAAAATCAAATGGACAGAAACAGAAACGAATGAAAATGTACTTAAAATAGACTACGGAAAACAACCCAAAAACAAAAGGGAAAGATGATTGGCCACCTTGTGCGATATGACAGCTTCTTTCAAAACATAATAGAAGGGAAGAGAGGAAGAGGAAGATCAAGGTTATAATACATGAGACAAGTTACAGAAATGGTGTCTGTCATGTCGTATAAGGAAGTCAAAGAGATGGCACTGGACAGAGACAAGTGGAAAGAGTTGCATCGGTTACACAGACAAGAGTTCATGATGGGTTAATTATGTTACCTAATTCATTATTTTAAATAAAATACAAATAAATATTGTCATTTTTATTGTTTCAAAATTAGTCACAAACTATACGCTATTTAGGTGAGTGCCTACAAGTATTAAACTTCGTTTCTGCGTGAAGATTATTACTTATTACTACAATTTTCAGCTAATCCTATGCATTAACGAAGTTACATCCCCTTAGAGTGTTCAACATTGTCAATATTGCGGTCAGCGCCCCTAATCCAATAATTGAGTGGTCCTTGTCCGCCATGTTGCCGAACTCGCACTATAAATTGGCGCGAAAACATCTCAGCAGCATCAGTTGACATCTGCCAACGTTGGGGATACCAGTACTAAGAAACCACCTTACAATAAAGGTAACTTTCTTGGAGTGTTTTTTTTTGTATTTTTCTTTGGTCTTCATTTACAATACCTTAGCGTGTAAAGTGCTTTGATTCTTCTTCTTATCGTGTCGACAGACAGTTTAAATTGTTGTAGCCCAGAACTAGCCTACATCAACAGCATTATTAGTGCTTTAATTTAAAAATATTTTAATTATAGAAAATTAAACATTTTAAATTCAGTGGTGCAATTGGTTGATTCTCAATAAACTTACCAACTACTAAATCATATTCAGCAATAACATTCTCATGCTCATAGCAAAGCGGCTCATATAAGATACGTAACTTATGATATTTATAAATGTTACAGATGTCTGCCAACATGACAAGGTACACCATGGCTATCTTCTGCTTCATTGTCCTCATCTCGCTGGCTCAGTTTTCGGAGGCGAACTACAAGAATGCGCCAATGAACGGAATCATGTTTGGCAAAAGAGGACCTTCTGGTATGAAACTTATTTTTTTTAAACTTAAGCATACATTTATTTAGAAAGGATTTGGCTATTCTATATGTATTATGTATGTCTCGTTTGTGGTGGTCGCAAGCGCTATTGCGGAACATTTAAGGTCCTGGGATCGATCCCCGGGTCGGGCAAAGTTCAGAAGTTCTTAGTAGAACGCATCGGTAGAGATCACTAGGATTTGAACTTGTGTCACTTGCGTAGCCGGCGACTGTTGCATGATTTATGAAATATAATATAATGTTATTTTTACAGAATACGACAGCCGAGGCAAAGCTTTGACAGCTATGTGCGAGATTGCTAATGAAGCCTGCCAGGCGTGGTTCCCATCTCAAGAAAATAAGTAGACAGTCTACCACATACTCCAAGACAAACGATCACCCTTCTTTCTAGAATTCGGATATGAATGTTTTAAATTAATAAAATAATGTATCATCGTAGAAATTATTGCTTTTCGTATTTAGACTGAATTTATAAGGAACAGTGTAAACTTGATTTGTATGTGATATTTTTATGTTTGAAATAAAATAAAACCGCTTACTTGAAAATTTTACCACTTTATTTCAAATTTATTTACCTGCTTTAAAGCAAAACTTTTTTAAATAATCTTACAAATTATACTGTATAATATAAACTTTAAAATTCTAGCTTGTGTGTTCAAATTCTGCGTTGAACGAAACGTAATTTGACCCACATCTGTCATGTTTGAGTTTTTTCAATGTTGCAATACCGTGGGAATTTATAGATAAAAGTGAACTTTCAATTTGTATTGTTCATCGTCTAGTCAGTATGTTTTATGATCTAATAAGTTTCTTATAAGACTCAAGCTAGATTTCCCTGCGAAAATCATGGGCCTTACAAAACGGGAAACTCTAGTTCGATTAACGCTGTCTGTAGGTGTTGTAGTTTATCAATAAATAGGTACTGATAACACCGATTCCAAAATGTCAATAACAAATCAGTGACGTTTCGCGTATTCGGAAAAATTGCGATTTCAATCTACCTTATATTAGAAAATGGATTTTAAATGTTATGAACTCGTGGTGAAATGAAATAAGAAATTAAATTATATTCATTAAAGTTCTCTACGCTACAAGTAGCAAAATGACGACGAAGGAGCTTTACACGAAGGTAAAACTTTTTGGTGAAATGGTTAAACACTTCTTTAGTTTTAAAAATTCGAATTTGGAATATTTACAATCACGTTTTTAAATTTCTCTACTTGAATACAGATAAAAGATTATTTCTTGTACAGCCGGCACATTTTTATAATTACACCTAGCATTTCGCAAATTACAAAAAGCAATAACAGCACTTTTACTATCAGTGTCAGATGGCATGAGATATTTTTCACTGGTTGATGAATTATTCATGATGCTAAGATGTAATTTCACGGCTTTTAAGCTCATGTTTAATGACATAATAACATGAACTGTTTAATAACAAAGTAGATTAATTAGATAGGTATTTTATTTGATTAACTTTATGGAACAATTTCATTAAAATTCTCTCACCTACCTACAATACTATTTGTTTTATTCTATTACCTGTGCCTACCATATTTTATAAAAAGAAAAAGATTTTTACTAACTTACTATTAAAGAAAAAGATTAGAGAGAGAGACTTATTATTAAAGAAAAAGATTATAACTAAAATTTGGCTTAAAAGCTAGGCAATCCAGGTATAGATACAAAAAATAATTTATCCAATTATTAGTAATACCTACATGCAAATTAATTAAAGATTTAAATATCAAGTATTACAAAAAAGATGTACTTACTAACACTAAAAACCTTTAAAAAAAATTTAATTGAACCTGAATTAAACTTCATTGAAATGATGTCAGAATGACATCACAAATGTAATCTTTATGTAATGTAAACTGTCTTTGCAACTTGCTTATTGAATCCTTAAATAAATGTATGTTCTACACACATTTTTTTTAAATAATATAATACAAAAAAAAAAAACAGCTATTGCACAGAGTGCACAACCAAATTAAAAAAACATTATCGTCTATACTCTTTTATACCTACACTCTTAGAATAAAACAGATGATTGACTCCTCTTACTCCTTCAGGGACCCTTCTGGGATGATGTGAGTATATTAAAAAATATTTTGTAATTCCCAGGGTGCCCGAATATGGGTGGAGCACCCAGAGAAGGTGTGGGAGAGTGCCACAGTGACTTCGGACTACCGGTCCGGAGTGCTCATCGTGAAGTTAGACCAGTCAAATGATATACGGCAGATAAAGGTAAGGAAACAAACTAAATATTTATTGCCAACATTAAGACTTTACATAGTTATATACATATTTACATACAGCCCTAATTATTCAATTCCTATCAAAATTCAATACAAAAACATCTTTATTTGATTAGACTTTTAACAAAGTACTCTGAAGTCATCAGAACGACACAATTTCACATGATTATACATGCTACTGCCAGATATGGAAAGTTGCTTTTACTGAGAAGAATTATAGTATAACATTTTGCTAGTTATATTTGAGTCTCATGGGGGCGAGCCCATTGCCCTTAATCAAGCACTAATCCAGACTCCCGGCTGCTACTGGGAAATTACAGATGGAAAAATCCAATAACACTTTGTCCGACCCCAGGGATTGAACCTAGGACCTCATGTTCTGCAGTCAAGCTTGTGACCACTAGACCAGCGAGGCAGTCAAAATTCCAATACAATAAGATTGCTAGTTGATTGTTAGTTGCTAAAGTCCCATTAAAATCCGGAACAAACAGACAGATAATTTTTATAAGTTGATTTCTTTAATGTTAGTACCGAATATACTTTCATATGTATTTAGTGAAAAGCTGTTTTGGAATTGCAAACAGACGCTTCAATTTTATTTATCTATATAGATATATAGATTGTTATTGTTAGATTTCAGATGAGAAACAAATGCCTCCACTCAGGAATCCATCCCTACTGATTGGACAGAATGACCTTACATCACTGTCCTATCTCCACGAGCCTGCTGTGCTGCATAATCTTAAAGTCAGGTAAGTCAAAACATGGGATATATAGGGTCTACACTAGACTTTTGGGCGCGGAATATCGGCTGGTGGAATGTATATAAATTTAATACGTATGCTCACGCCTTTATTCAGTAGGCAGAGGTGTTGTAATAAGAACACACACTTTTTACCGAACATGGTGAGTCTATCGCCGTCTCAGACACTATCTCATTGAATTACTTCTCAGACATGCAGGTTTCCTTACTATGTTGGCTTATCCCCAGACATCCATGATTGTATGACCATCACCTCCACGGCTTTTGTTTTGGTATACAAATGAATTCTCATGACATCCAAGAACTTGAACTGTTGTGGAGGTCGCCGGATTAATGTATGATACTTTATTTTTCAAAGTCTATGGGCTGTGGATCTGGGAATAAGCCCTATCTTTTACCGCGTGTCATGTGACAAAGCGCATAAGTTTTTTTTAGAAATACTCATTGGTATTGGCCTCGCTGAGATCGACTGCTTAGACCTCACGACCACCACGGCTCTATAGACAAACAATTTTAGTATAATAACAAAATCTATATATATAAAAATTAATCCCCATTTCCCTTGGTCACAACATCACGAGTGAACGGCTGGACCGATTACGATAGTAATTTTTTTGTTGTGTTCGTTATTGTCAGGAGATGGTTCTTATAAAAGAAAAAATTAAGACATTTTCGTGGAAAATTTTAAAATTTAAGAATACTCATTCACCATATAAAATTATTTCTTTCTTTTTAAATCTAACCTTAGCGCTTTGGACAATAAAACCTTTTTGATGTAACCTTATGACGTTTGACATAGATTTGACAGAATACGTGCTGCTTTCTCATAATTAAGCCAGGGCAACGTCTGTCGGGTCAGCTAGTTTACAATAATAATAACGCCGGGAATAGTAAAAACATATTGTTTAAGTAAACATACACTAAAAGATAAAACAAAGAAGTAGATACTACACAATACCAACATATAAATTAGCATAAAACCACGAATGATAAGAGTCAATAAGCGTCCTTCCGCCGATCTAATATAATACCTACATGACTTATCTTGTATGAATATTAAAACATTATTTCTGACTCACTCTATAAACATCGTTACTTCACTTATCACTTATGACGTCATATGAGTGTCATTCGGCACCCCAAGTACGTATAGGTTACTAGCGGACGTCACGTGGTTTCACCCGCGTAGTTCCCGTTACCGTGGGAGTACGGGGATAAAATATAGCCTATGTTACTCGCTGATGATGTAGCTATCCATTGCTGAAAGAATTTTCAGGATCGATGAAGTAGTTTTGGAGCCTATTCAATGCAAACAAACACAAAAAAAACAATCAAACCTTTCCTCTTTGTAAAATTTGTGTAGACAAAATGAGAATAATTCATTCAGTTTAGGCCTAGAGTGCCTAGTGCGAGTATTCTTAAAATTGCCGTCACAAGTCACTTCGTTGACGTAAACGCAAATTTGTATAGGATCAAAATATTGCTGTCAATGGGCCGATAGAGCGCTGTTTCGATCTATTAGCGAAGCGTGAGCATAATGTTACTTTGTCTTATCTACGCTTATAATATAAAGAGGAAAGATTTGATTGTTTTATTTGTTTGTTTGCATTGAATAGGCTCTGAAACTACTTGATCGATCATGAAAATTCTTTCAGCAATGGATAGCTACATCATCAGCGAGTAACATAGGCTTTATTTTATCCCCGTACTCCCACGGGAACGGGAACTACGCGGGTGAAACCGCGTGACGTCCGCTAGTCACTAATAACTTGGCAAGAAACCCAGTCTCAGAAATTACTGATTACAAAATATAACATTAAGAACTTACACACATACAACAGAACACGCCAACATCTGTTCAAACAAACTGTAATGAACTACTTTCCAACATTTACTCGGCACGGAAACAACCAAAAATGTTAGTCATCATTTTAATATTATCTTATTTTATGTAAAACTTGTTTTTGACTATTGCTATAAATAAAACTTAGTCAAAGTCAAAGTCAAAGTCAAAAATATCTTTATTCGATTAGACTTTATACAAAGCACTTTCAAATCGTCAGAATGACACAATTTACAGGATTATACATGCTACCGCCAGGTTCGGAAGGTTGCTTTTACTGAGAAGAACCTGGCAAGAAACTCAGTAATTACTCTTTTCAAAAATATTATACAATTTAAACAAAATAAATCATTTGAGAAATGTAAGCCCATGGACACAGTTCCAATGTACAAATGTCGATAAAAATTAACATAAAGAAAAGTCTAGTAGTTCTATTTATATCTAAATGCGTAGCTTGAGATGACCAGCCCCCACAAGCAGCACCTGTTCACAAGTATGACGAGAATGCCAGCCATCGCCCTCCTCAACCATTATAGAGGGAAGTGAGCGACCCGTCACCCTGACGCCGCCGCAAGCAAAGGCATTTTAGTGAGCATGACAACTCAAGCCAGTCAAAACAAAGATCAAAAGAAATATTAAAAAGAATTGTAGCATAAGTACAGTGTCCATGAGACTACTTACAATATTTGTCTGGTAATACATTATTCCAAGTTTCCTTATCACACATATAATCACTAACTGTATAATAACCCTTTTTAAGTAATACAGATTTTACAGTTTCTTTAAATTTATCAAAGGGCAAATTTACAATACATGTAGGTAATTTATTATAAAAGCGTATACTTTGCCCTAAAAATGATCCCTGGACTTTCTGTAAGCGGTGTGTAGGTACTACTAATTTATTTTTATGTCTTGTGTTGACATTATGTACATCACTCTTCTTTTGAAAAGAATTTATATTTTTATGTACAAGTAGTAAGTTTGCAAAAATATACTGCGAAGCCACTGTTAAAATTCCTATTTCTTTAAATTTTTCCTTCAAAGATGCCCTAGATCCTAACTTATAGATTGATTTTACAGCCCTTTTCTGTAATATAAATATGGCTTCTATATCGGCAGCTTTGCCCCAAAGCAAGATAGCATACGACATAACACTATGAAAGTAACTAAAATAAACTAATCGTGCCGTGTCTACATCAGTGAACTGCTTTACTTTCCTGACGGCATATGCTGCCGAGCTGAGTTTCCCCGATAGACTAGATATATGTGAGCCCCATTGAAGTTTGTTATCAAGTGTTACACCTAGAAAAACTACTGACTCAACAATATCCAGTTTTTCACCATTGATCATAATTTTGGTCGGAACAGGTTTAACGTTAGGTAAAGTAAATTTTAAGCATTTTGTTTTTTTCGCGTTTAAAACTAAGTTATTCACAGTGAACCATTTAAATACTTTGTCAAGGGCACTGTTTACATCGTCATAATCCGTTTTACCTCTGCTAACTTCGAACAAGAGTGATGTATCATCAGCGAAAAGTACAATATCACAAATATTCTTAACAAAATGCGGTAAATCATTGATGTATATCAGAAATAGAAAAGGCCCTAAGATTGATCCCTGCGGCACGCCCATCAGTACCGGGGACCCGGAAGACTTAACGCCATTTACCTCTACTTTCTGTACCCTCTGGCTTAAATATGAATCAATTAAATCGAGTGCAGTACTTTTGACTCCATAGTGTTTTAATTTGAGCAATAATGTCTCATGATGGACGCAATCAAACGCTTTAGATAGGTCACAGAATACACCTATCATATCATGTGAGTTCTCCCAAGCCCTATATACATGTCGAAGAAGTGCAACACCGGCATCAGTAGTTGACCGACCTTTGGTGAAGCCATACTGCTCATTGTGTAAAATATGATTTATGTTGAAATGGATAACTAGCTGATTTAATATGATTTTCTCAAAAATTTTACTAAGAGCAGGTAAAATTGAAATCGGTCTGTAGTTATTGGGATCATTAATATCACCAGCCTTAAACAATGGTATAACTTTACTATATTTCATCAAATCGGGAAATTTACCTAATTTAATACAATTGTTAAAAATTTCAGCCAGGGTTGGGGCTATTATATCTATTATATCTTGTAATACTTTTAGAGATATATCCCACAAATCACCCGTTTTTTTTAAATTTAAACTTTTAAATGTCCTAATTACTTCTAATGGGGTAACGGAACAAAAACAAAAGCCGGCGTCGCATTCTGACACACTTGACTTAAGAAGAGATTCAGCGTCTGAAGATGAAGAATGCAAAGAACAAGTTGTAGCTACCGGAATGTTAATAAAAAAATTATTAAACGTTTCTGCAATTTGAATATTATCGCGGATTAAATTATTATTAATATTCAAGGCTATTCGAGTATCGCGACTTTTTATTTTCCCTGTCTCCGCATTAATCATATTCCATGTAGCCTTAATCTTGTTATCAGCATTTTTTATTTTAGACGAGAGGTATAGAGCTTTAGCTTTTATACAAGCTTTCTTGAAAGTTTTTGAATAAGTCCGTACATAATTTATAAATTCTGGGTTATGATTACATTGTTTCAACCCATATAGCTCATACAACCTATTTCTACTAACACGTATACCTGGAGTTGCCCATTCATTAAATTTTGCTTTAATGTTTTTATGAACTGGTTTAAGTTTAAAGGTACTGTTAAACTCATTTTTTATAAGGTGAAATAGGCTTTTGAAACGTTTATCGGGATCAGTTTGTGAACATTGCAAATATGGAATTTTACTTTCTATGTTAGATCTAAACAAATTTAACCGTTTCTTTGTGATAGGCCTACATGTTACTTTTTGTGTATCTAAGTTACTTGTATACAAAACAGTCATCTTTTGACCACAGTGGTCAGATGTGAGATCACTAATAATAGCACTATCTGTGGCTTCGCAGTCGCAAAATATATTATCTAAACATGTGGCTGTAGTTGCTGTGATTCTGGTAGGCTCAGAGAATAAATGTTTTAAATTAAAAGAATTAAAAAGACTAACCAACCTAACCGTTAATGGCCCACTGTCTAGCAAATTGACGTTAAAGTCGCCACAAACTATTAAACTTTTATTAAGTACACAAACTCGCTGTATAGCATCTTCTAACACAGATTCAAATAAGCAAAAGTTCCCTGAGGGGGGACGGTACACGCAAATAATAACAAATTTATCAAGTTCGATGCACGATAACTCAGCTGTGCGCTCAACGGAAATATTAACTATGTCTTTCCGTTCCTTATATTTAACTTCATTTGAAACAATGATTAATGAGCCTCCATGTATTGCTGAACGTCTGACAAATGCACTTGCAAGTCTATATTTTGTATTAGTGAGCAATAGCTCATGGTTCTTCAGCCAATGTTCGGTTAAGCATAAAATGTGAACATTGTGATATTCTAAAAACAAGTCTATCTCTAATTCTTTGCCAGCTAAGCCCTGTATGTTCTGATGAACAACATTTAAGCGACAACGCTGAGAGACACTGGGCACAGCTGTTGTCTCTGGTACTAGTTTAAAACACCAATAGGAGTGTTACTAGTACTGTTATACTCAGATTCATTCCTTAACCTATGTTTTGTTATATTTGCTATAACGTCGTTAATATTGTAAGCTATCAAAGTAGCAATCAGTTTAAGACATTGTTTAGGGATATAAAAGGAATCCCTAGTTACCCTAAGTCCACTAATAAATTTATTAGTGTCAAAAAATATAAAACCGTCACTATGACGGGACGTCGTGTGCAGTAGGTTATTTAACCTACTTATATATTGGTTCTGCCTATCTGTGTAACATTGAGAATATGGGAATGCACATAACATAATTTTCCCAGAGTTTAATTGGGAGAATAACTCTAAGCTCCCTAATAGATCACTTTTGTTAATACATAGACCATTTCCTATTAATATTACAATATTTACATGGGCACCAAGTGAAAAGCTTTTAATTTTACTAACTATTTGGTTGTATGTGGCCCCGGGCATACAATAATTAATAACTTCGCCTGTTATATGGGTGTACAATAACTGACCTATGTTTTTCCCCATACAGTCTGAGAATACAACAGTTTGTGTAGTTGTGTTATGCTGAGGTAGGGGCATGCCGTTGCTACTATTATGAAGCGCTTCACACAAACTGTTATTAACCTGTGATGTGGTGGAGCACGGTGATAACTGAGCACACTGACATGAATGTTTATTAACTAGCGAATCAAATCTATCCTCATTGTACTTACTAAGCTCCAATAAGTGTGAGGTTGCTAAAATCTGTTCATTGATGGTCTTTTGAGACATATCATATTTGGCAATAAGACTATTTATGTATAGTTCTTTCTGTTGTAATTCAAAGTTCAGGTGCTCCATTTCACTGTTGTGCAAAATTAAGGTATCTTTTAATTGCTTCTTACATGAATATAATGATTCTATAAGTTTGACACGCTCTACTCTATTCTTATACAATTTAATATTCTTGTGCTGTGACTTAATTAATTTCCTAGTTCTAGCTATTGTTTTATTAATCTTAATATATTTCTTAAGTTTATTATGACTACCCATTATAACAGGCTTCCTACAGCACATAGTACTATCATTTGTTAAATCTATGGTGTCCATGCACTTTGGAGACGGTGCTGCATCAGTTCCCAGCAGTTCATCATAAAGGCTGTGTACGCTAATTTCCTGTTGGCAGTGCTTCTCTTGCTCTAGCTGGTTAACAAGGTGGTGGGCCTCGCACAGACTAACTTCCAGTTCTGATATGCGGGAGAGGGCCCTCTCGTGTGTGTCACTGCACTCGCTGAACCCGTCCACCACGTGTTGTAGGTGATCCCGCTGGTCCTGGATGTCCACATAGCTCTGGTGGAGTGAAGCCAGCTCCTTTTTCAATAGACTGTTGCGGTCCACAATACTCTTCACTTCCTCTTCGCTGTCATCTCGCTCCTGGAGCAGCTTAGCGCAGAGGTCTTTACATGTCTTGAGTTCAGCAAGTGTTGTTCTTAGCTTACTCTCCAAGTCCTTGGTTGTGGCCTTGCGGGTCATCATTGACATGTTGGTGGTGTAGGTCTCTGAGGCAGAAAACAACTAAAGTGAGTAGCAGTCTGTCAAGGAAGTGTAACTACACAGATAATAATGTGTTTTTATCATGGAAAAATAACAATAATATTAAACGGGGATCTCTTCTAACTATTTCCCAAATATATTTTAATAATTTAAGCTATAAAGTAAATGTTTCGAAATTAAAAATATTTTTATTTTATTGTGGAGGTAGATGAGTAAGCTAATGATTTGAATAAATTGAAATGTGTTACACAGAGAACTAATTGAAATAAGTTAGTAATAATGCCTATAAATTGTAGTCAATAGTCTTAAGTATACAATTATTGACTTAAATAAACAATTATAGGAATAAATCACAATATATCAAGTCTAACTAAAGTAGTTAGATTGTGTCAATGTTTGTGCATTTGTGCAATGAGGAAAAAAAAAATGCAAAGACTTTTAGGTGTTAGTGATAAACCTATCTAGTGTTTTCTAAACTATAATAATATAATAAAAGTTCAGAATACTCCCCGGGTTTCACTTTTGATGACGAAGTTCAAAATTCCTTCCGTTGACAGTTCGCCGGTGGAGAAACTTGATATTTCACAGCTACACTAGTGTTTATCACAAAACCCACATTTGTGTTGTTTATTTACACATTAAACTACAGTATTTTATATGAATTACACACTAATATTCAATATATCAATTTAATTTTAAGATTTAAATACAGACGTAAACTTTTGACAAGTTAAGGCTAGTGTTGCCATCCAAAAAAAAAAAAGGTTTATTGGTAGGTAGATTGATTCATCAAACTTATATTTAAACTCAACAATATTCGATGGCTTTTTTTTTAGACTTATAACAAAGCATATTCAAATCGTCAGAATGACATGAACACACAGGATTATCACGCTACCGCTATCGTCCCTAAAACTCCATGCATACAAAATTACATGAAAATTGTTATAACCGTGGTGTCCTTAAGGTTTGAGTACTCACCTGCTACGCAAGCAACGAAAGTTTGAATCCCAGCGGTTGATGATTTTTTCAAATAAACTTATGTACAGTGACTTCACACCACGTGCTTTACGGTGAAAGAAAACATCGTGAGGAAACCTGCATATGTCTGAGAAGTAATTCAAAGACGTATGTATAGTGCCTGAGACGGCGATAGAATCACCCTCTGTCTGTACTGAGTGTTTTTGCCCCGCTAGGATCCGAACTGCTCAAACGCCACGGCTAATATGTCACATTTATGACATTGTCAGAAGCCTAAGAAAGTCTTACAATTGGTTTAACCCAGATTGCCGATTTTCCTGGAAAAAGGGTTACGAAGGTCAGATGGCAGTCGCTTGCTATAAAAATCAGGTGATCAGCCACATCGGGTTGAATCAAGTGCTGACCCCAAATACATGGGATAAGGCCAGGGAGATGATGATATGGTACACGAAGTACCAAGCGCACATAACGGACAAGGAGTTAATAAGTTGATTGCTACTAACATGGAGCCACATCCGGTTAAATCAAGTGCCGACCCCAACAATGTATGGGATAAGGCCAGGGAGATGATGATATGGTACACGAAGTACCAGGCGCACATAACGGACAAGGAGTTAATAAGTTGATTGCTACTAACATGGAGCCACATCGGGTTAAATCAAGTGCCGACCCCAAATACATGGATAAGGCCAGGGAGATGATGTATAAAATCGAAACTATTTTTGTAAATTTATGAATGTATTACATGTATAATAATGTAATCGTTAATTGGCAGGTTCTGCGACCGCAACGCCATCTATACATACTGTGGCATCGTACTCGTTGCCATCAACCCCTACTACGATCTGCCCATATATGGTAAGTTGATCAACTTTTAGAGTCTGTAGCCCTAGACTGCTTTGTCTAGGGCTATAGAAGTATTTTCTCGCGCTTGCGCTAATAGTAGCAATACAAAAATAAAATACGCTCACGCCATCCCAGAAGGGTCCTCGAAGGGGTTAGCAGAGGTGTTGTAACACCCAAATTTCACCGAAGATGATTAAGTGACGGGTGAGTCCATCGCCGTCTCAGCCACTATACGTACGTCTTTGAATTACTTCTCAGACATATGCAGGTTTCCTCACAATAAAATGAAGGCCTGGGATTCCTACTTGAGAAATGAGCATGTATGTATGTATGTCTTCTCAGAAGGCTAGTTCCCGAACCGGTGGTAAATTCTTCGACATTCACAAGTGATTTACCAGGGCCTAAACTGAATAAATCATTTTCATGTTGTATGTACAGGTGATGAAACCATAATGGCTTACCGCGGACAGTCGATGGGGGATCTCGACCCACACATATTTGCCGTGTCAGAGGAGGCCTACACCAAGTTGGAGAGGGAAGGAAGCGATCAGAGTATCATTGGTGAGTTACATATACATCACTAGCTTGTACCCGCGACTTTGTGTGCGTTAAGATTATTTTAAGTACTCATGTGGATGGTGCTATTGTTTGGAGGTAAAAGAATTTTGAAAATTCAGAAAAATATGTTTATCAATAATAAATGACACCTTAATAATATTCCCGTGAAATGTTTAAGTTCCCTATAGTATTCCCTTCCTTGGGTTTAATTATATATCTAAACTAATAATATTAATCTATACAAATATTATAAAGAGGAAAGATTTGTAAGTATATTTGTAACAAATTGGCTCAAAAAGTACTGAACCGATTCTAAAAATTCTTTCACCATTTGAATGGCTACGTTATCACTGATTAATATAGGCTATATTTTATCCCCGTACTCCCTCGGGAACAGGAACTACGCGGGTGAAACCGGCTGACATCCGCTAGTATTTAAAACAAACATAAGGGTTCCGCGTCCATGATATTAACTGTACGCAGGTAAAACCACGAGGCATAGGTGGTATCCCTACCAATATAATAAATGCGAAAGTAACTCTGTCTGTCTGTTACGCTTTCCCGCTGAAACCACTCAACCGATTTTGATGAAATTTGGCACAGACAATCTTTAGACCCTGAGAAAGGACATTTCAAGGAGTAACTTAGGCTACCTTTTATTTATAAAAAATATAAGGTTTCCGCGACCATAAGGATGAAACTAAATCTACGCGGGGCACAGCTAGTTTAAATATATTGTTTATCTGCAGTGAGTGGTGAGTCAGGTGCCGGTAAGACGGTGTCAGCTAAATACGCGATGCGATACTTTGCTGCGGTTGGAGGGAACGCTAGCGAGACTCAGGTCGAGAGGAAGGTGCTCGCATCCAGTCCTATTATGGAGGTAAGTTATTGGAAAACTGTAGGTATTTTGCCTGCAGACATTAAAAAAGAGATTTTTTTCTATCAAAATCATAAATGCGTTTTCATTTTTTTCGTCACTGTGTCTATCAAAATGATTTTACAAAAAAATACACCAAAAAGTTTTTACAAAAAAAAAAAAAACCAAAGAATTTTCTTAGTTGTGCCCTGAGAACCTGTTTTTTTTGTCATCGGATCAATAACTTCAATATTCTACAGGGTGTCGGGGAAATCGGGACAGCTCTTAAAATATGTGATAGGGTATAATTTTAGGAAGCAATTAAAATTATTATGAAAAAAATATTTTCTTCCCTTTTCGAGTAATTGATGTTCAAAGTTGACCATATCAATACCTTATTTTCGCATAAAAATCAGCTGTAACGTAGAGTTATTCACGTGAAATCTAACTAAGTTTTGATTTTTTTTCTCCCAAAAATAAATCCTGAAATAATATAAAACCATTTTTCGAAACCATTAACCTTCCCCTTAATTTATAAAGTTGAATGACCGCGTACGGAATGTAGGTAAACGCGGCCGCGCGTTCATTCAATCGCTTAAGGCCGCGAGCTCTTCGGCCATACCTTAGCATACGTTATCGTTGGAGCTAGATATTTTACGATTTCAATATAGTGCTATATTCATAAAACCCTACAACTTCTAGAAGACAACTGTTCCTTTTTCTCCGACACCCTGTATATATATTAAAAACGGATTTATTTTTTTTACACTTACATACACTCTTATTGCAAAAAAGGGTTAAGCGAAGACTAGACCAAACTCAGACAAAAACTAGTCCATCAATTTTAAAATCCGTATCACAGAAAGAGAATGGAGCTACTTTTAAACCAAAGACTATCTTAGTCTATGCTTTGTAATAAGAGGGACACAGGCTGGAGAAAACCGCGTTTCTCATCACCAAAAAAAAAACGTAGCATTCATAATATTAGTAGGGTATACAAACAAACAAACACTTTGCTATCAGTTATCAGTAATTAACCGGGTTGCTTACCTCTAAATTACAGCATACCGTATCTTATTTAAATCATTTCAAAGCATTCAACGTGTGTATTGTTTTGTGAAAAGTGAGTTGAAGCCTATTTATTCCGGTAATTATTGTGGCATGAAGTTTTAAAATAGTTGCGTGGCACAGTTGCTATAGTGCATATCATTCAATTAGCAAAGTTAAGTAAGCCTCTTCGTAGCCAGTAATTGGATGGGTGACCGCCCAAGTTCCCATCGTGCCGCGGAGAGCACGTTAAGCCGCCGGTTCCGGTTGCCAATTTATCATCTTATATGTATACAGTTTTATATACATACTATATTTATATAGTCTGGAAGTACCACCTGTGACTGACAAGTTGAAGAATAAACATTTGGCGTGGTAAGGACATGTTATGCGGAGGGATGAGGATAATGTTGCCAAAAAAAGTTTGTTTATGAATGTGGATGGTTACAAGGGGAGAGGAAGACCTAAGAAACGATGGATGGATTGTGTGAAAGATGATATGGTTAAGGGAGTGAATACAGATATGACGGCTGATAGAGAGGATTGGAAGAGAAGAACACATTGCGACGACAAATAACATGGGATAAGGGCAGGAGGATGATGATGATTTAAACAGATAAATAAAATTGAAGTGTCTGTTTGTAATTCCAAAAACAGCTTTATAAATACACTTAAAAAACAATATTAATTAAGATTTTATTCATGACATATATGTTTAAATTGTAACTTCAGACGTATCAGTTGAGTTTGGATATACCGACCAACAGATGGCGCAAGGCGGCTCCTAAACCGCAAAAACAAGCGAATGAAAAACTCGACGCATGAGGTAGGATCACGAGTAGCTCAGTGGGAAGAGCAACTGCACGGTTTGCCGAGGTCGTGGGTTCGAGTCCCGCCTCGTGTTCGTATTTTTCTTTCCCATTTTTAAGAATTTTGAAATTTAAACATGTATGTCATGAATAAAAACTCTAACTTTTTTTCTCTGTCTGTCTGTCTATCACAGCTAGTAAATATATATAATTTCCTTCCTTTCCAGGCCATAGGCAACGCGAAAACGACACGCAACGACAACTCGTCGCGGTTCGGCAAGTTTATAGAGATCCACTTCGACTCCCAGTACAGGATATCAGGCGCCAGTATGAGGACCTACCTGCTGGAGAAGTCGCGCGTGGTCTACCAGAGTGCTGGCGAGAGGAACTATCATATATTCTACCAGCTCTGTGCTGCTACTGCCGCTGGACATATGCCTGAATTGGGCCTGGGTAAGGTTACATTATAAAATCTATCATCAACCATAGCCTTATCCCATACACTGTCGGGGTCGGCACTTGATTCAACCCGATGTGGCTCCATGTTAGTCGCAATCAACTTATTAACTCCTTGTCCGTTATGTGCGCCTGGTACTCCGTGTACCATATCATCATCTCCCTGGCCTTATCCCATACATTGTTGGGGTCGGCACTTGATTCAACCCGATGTGGCTCCATGTTAGTCGCAATCAACTTATTAACTCCTTGTCCGTTATGTGCGCCTGGTACTTCGTGTGCCATGTCATCATCTCCCTGGCTTTATCCCATACATTGTTGGGGTCGGCACTTGATTCAACCCGATGCGACTGATTTTTATAAGAAGCGACTGCCATCTGACCTTCGCAACCCCTTTTACGAGGAAAATCGGTAATGTAGGTTAAACCAGTTGTCAGACTTTCTTAGGCCTCTGACTGACCTGTAACGATTGCCAAGGATGTTAAATTGTCAACCGGGACGGACGGCTTAACGTGCTCTCCGAGGCACGGAGGGAAATCGAGCGGTCACCTATCCAACTACTAGCTTGGGTTAGGGTTGCTTAACTTCGCTGATTGAATGATATGCGCAATAGCAACTGTGCCACGAGCTCCTCTCGACATTATGATATCTATGCATGTATCTATTTATACATTATAAATCTATATACGTAATAAAACTGGAGGAGCTCGTGGCACAGTTGCTATTGCGCATATCATTCGATCAGCGAAGTTAAGCAACCATACGCCTAGCCAGTAGTTGGATGGGTGACCGTCCGAGTTCCCTCCGTGCCTCGGAGAGCACGTTAAGCCGTCGGTCCCGGTTGCCAATTTATCATCTTTGGCAATCGTTACAGGTCAGTCAGAGGCCTAAGAAAGTCTGACAACTGGTTTAACCCAGATTGCCGATTTTCCTCGAAAAAGGGGTTACGAAGGTCAGATGGCAGTCGCTTCGTATAAAAATCAGGTGATCAGCCACATCGAGTTGAATCAAGTGCCGACCCCAAATACATGGGATAAGGCCAGGGAGATGATGATACGTAATAAAACTGTAGCGGCCGAATTTCTGTAGACTGGAACAAAATCATAAAAAAACTTGATTTTGGAATGTTCCATACAATATTGTCGTCGCCTACAACTGAGGCAGCCAAATTACATTTTTGTTTGTTAATCAGGGTTTGACGAAATATTATAATTTAGTTGGTAGTACAAAGTAAGAGTCTGATGGGACTGATATGTAATATCCGTTATTACATAAGTGCCGAATAATAAATTAAAAAAAAAACTCAGTCAGTAGGTAGGATATAAGAAGTGAAATAGAACTAATTAGACTTTTTTGTTTGTCTGTCTATTAGTTCCGGCTAATGTCTGAAACAATCGGACCGATTTTCACTAAGTATTTCATAAAATTATGTTCAGAGTACCTAGTGCGAGTTTTCTTAAAATCGCCGTCACAAGTGATCGCGTCGACGTAAACGCAGATTTGTATTGGCTCACAATAGTGTCATGTTTAGGCCGACAGAGGCGCTGTTCCGATCCTATACAAATCTGCGTTAACTTTGAAGCGGTGACTTGTGACGCCGGCTGTGAAAAACTCGCACTAGGCACTCTGTAATAGTATCGTAAGTCATTTATAATCTGTTTCAGACCACCAAGACATGTTCCACTATTTGAACCAGGGCGGGAGTCCGAATATAGACGGTGTTGACGATCTAAAGGCTTTCAATGAAACCAGAAATGCACTCACCACATTAGGTAATCTATACAGATAAATAAAATTGAAGTGTCTGTTTGTAATTCCAAAATAACAGCTTTTCACTAAATGCATATGAAAGTATACACGATACTGACACTAAAAAACTAAGTTTTAAAAATTTTCTCTGTCTGTCTGTTTGTTCCGGGTAATCTCTGAAACGGCCGGACGGATTTTAACGGGACTTTCACTGGCAGGTAGCTGATGTTTCAAGGAGTAACTTAGGCTACTTTTATTTATTTAAAATATTAGGGTTCCGCGACAATAAGGAAGAAACTAAATCTACGCGGGTGAAACCGCGGGGCACAGCTAGTTACTATTAATTAAATACTCCTTTTTTCCTATTTGAGTAAGAACTTTAAGGATGAGGGATTATCAATCGGAGTGGATTATTAAAATATTTGTTACTTCAGAATTTTCGCGTATTTTCAAATTCAATTTCAAAAACATCTTTTTATTAGACTTCAAACCAAGCACTTTCGAATCGTCGGTACGACACGACATCGTCGTCTCAGGCACTATACATACGTGTCTGAATTACTTCTCAGACATATGCAGATTTCCTCACTTTGTTTTCCTTCACCGTAAAGCACCTGGTGTGAAATCATTGCATATAAGTTTTTAGAAAAACTCATTGGTACAGACCCTGCTTTGTTTAACACTTCTAACAAAGTCATCCCTGTATCACTATCACGAGTTTGTCACCGCTTCCTAATCTATACTCGCTAGCGTCTCCGCCGAATTATATCCCTACTAATATTATAAATGCGAAAGTAACTCTGTCTGTCTGTTACGCTTTCCCGCTGAAACCACTCAACCGATTTTGATGAAATTTGGCACAGACAATCATTAGACCCTGAGAAAGGACATAGGCTTTTATTAAAAATATTAGGGTTCCGCGACAATAAGGATGAAACTAAATCTACGCTGGTGAAACCGCGGGGCACAGCTAGATGTAATTATATGTACGAGAAATTGTACAGCGCCTCCTAGCGGTGACGTGAAGAACTAAAATATCACATACAAATATTGTGACGCTAGCGAGTATTAATTACGAAAACGGTGACAAACCCGTGATAGGGGTACAGGGGCCCGACCATGAGCTCTTATTGCAATGATAGTTCAGAGTGCCTAGTGCGAGTTTTCTTAAAATCGCCGTCACAAGTCACGGCGTCGACGTAAACGCAGATTTGTATGAGCTCACAATAGTGTCATGTTTAGGCCGACAGAGGCGCTGTTCCGATCCTATACAAAACTGCGTTAACTTTGAAGCGGTGACTTGTGACGGCGGCAGTGAAAAACTCGCACTAGGCACTCAGTTGTGTGACAGTGATAGATACACTTCATATACATCTGTCGCATAATAAGAGTTAAACTATCATGGCAATAAGAGGTTATGATTAAGGCCCAGATATCTGGTTTCGCAACGTTAATCAGTATTATTTGTCCAGGAGTGTCAGATAGTGAGCAGCAGGATATGTTCGCTATATTAGCGACAGTACTTCATCTCGGCAATGTGCAGCTAACCAGCGGAGATGGGGACGGATCTACGGATGACCATGACACACACGATGGTGCTTATATTAGTGTGAGTACACAATAGACTTTGACTAGTGCCGCGTAAATTTAGTTTCATACAAACTTTCATCCCCTTGGGGGTAGAATTAATCAAAATCCCTTCTTAGCGGATGCCTACGTCATAACATGTACCTGCATGCCAAATTTCAGCCCGATCCGTCCAGTGGTTTGGGATTTGCGTTGATAGATCACTATGTCAGTCAGCCAGTCAGTCACCTTTGAGTTATATATATTTAAAAGTAATAGTTCGAATCCCACCAGCTTGTACCATTTTTCTTAAAACGTATGTGAGTGATTTCACACCACTAGGCGTCACAAACTGGGTTTTGGAAAACCTGCCTTCATGGACCAGGTCAGTTTAGGCTGCTCGTTGATATATAAGTCTTGAGGACCTGCGAGTGCGAGTTTTTCACAGCCGCCGTCACAAGTCACCGCGTCGACGTAAACGCAGATTTGTATAGGATCGGAACAGCGCCTCTGTCGGCCTAAACATGACACTATTGTGAGCCCATACAAATCTGCGTTTACGTCGACGCGATCACTTGTGACGGCGATTTTAAGAAAACTCGCACTAGGCACTCTGGACTGAATGTTGTATGCTCACGCCTGTATTTCCCGGAGGGGCAGGTGGAGGTATGTAATTAAAACACTCACTTTTTACCGAAGTCGTTAAGGCTATCGCCGTCTCAGGCACTATACATAATTCTTTGAATTACTTCTCAGACACATGCAGGTTTCCTCACGATGTTTTCCTTCACTGCGTGAAATTACTGCACATAAGTTTTCAGAAAAACTCATAGGTAATCCCGCTGGGATTGAAACTTGCGTCGGATGCATAGCAGGCGATTGCTCTAAGCTCACGGCCAACACGGTTCGATTTTATATTAACTCAAACTCAAAGTCAAATATATCTTTATTCAATTAGACTTTATGCAAAGTACTTTCAAATCGTCAGAATGATATAATTATAACAGGATTATACATCCTACCGTCAGGTTCGGAAGCTTTTACTGAGAAGACCCATTAAGGTTTTAGTTTCAGTTCTTCTGTATAAGCAACCTTCAGCATGTATTTAATCCCGTATAATTATGTCGTTCTGACGATTTGAAAGTACTTTGTTAAAAGTCTAATCGAATAAAGATATATTTGACTTTGACTTTGAAATTAAGATTAGCAAGCCACAGTCTAACACACACCGTTATATCTTCCAGCCGTCAGACAAGCACCTTTCAGCAGTGTGTTCACTCCTCGGCGTGTCTAAAGTGGAGTTGTCCCGATGGCTCAGTCATCGACGTATCGCCTCAGCGCATGAAGTGATCGTCTCCCGCATGGACCTACCACGCGCTACCTTCGCGAGAGATGCCTTAGCGAAGAGAATGTATGGTGAACTGTTCAATTGGCTGGTCAAAGCTGTGAACAGAGCCTTGGATACTGGCCATGCTAAGAAACATTTTATTGGTGAGCAATTTTATACTAACGTGTCAAATTAAGATGTATTGTAACTTGGTAGACATTTTATTGGTGAGCATTTTTATACTACTCAAGTGTCAAATTAAGATGTATTGTAACTTGGTAGAGCGAGTGATCAGTGTCATCCCCATCAAAGAAAAGATATTCCAGCCAGGGAGTCATGGAACACTGGCTCCAACTGTTCTAGATGGAAACTTGTATGTACTGTAAAGCCTCAGCCTTACAAGCTGATTAAAACCTTTTTCGGTTAATAATTAATCTTTATGAAATATATTTAAAATGATCCAAAAAGAATTCGAAATATGAAAAGAGTAGTAGTTGTCAGTCAGAAATAAGAACGATGATGGAAGCAATAGAATAAATAGTGAAAAACCGTTCATTAATTTTATAAATATGATCCCGAAGGGCGAGGGACCCAAGTCGGCGGTCCCTCGCTATTATGTCTGTCAAAAATCTATATCTATATACAGATAAATAAAATTGAATTGTCTGTTTGTAAATACAAAATCAGCTTTTCACTAAATGTATATGAAAGTATACACGCTACTGAAACTAAAAAAAACTAGTTTTAAAATGTTTCTCTGTCTGTTTGTCTGTCTGTCTGTCTGTCTGTCTGCCTGTCTGTCTGTCTGTTTGTCTGTCTGTCATGTCGTTATGTTGAATATTTTATTTTTGACTAGCTGTGCCCTGCGGTTTCACCCGCGTAGATTTAGTATCAAACTTATTGTCGCGGAACCCTTATATTTTGAATAAATAAAAGTAGTCTAAGTTACTCCTTGAAACATCAGCTACCTACCAGTGAAAGTCCCGTTAAAATCCGTCTAGCTGTTTCAGAGATTACCCAGAACAAACAGACAGACGGAGAAAAAATTTAATACTAATTTTTTTAGTCTCAGTAGCGTGTATACTATCATATCCAATTAGTGAAAAGTTGTAATTTTGGAATTACAAACAGACACTTCAATTTTATTTATCTGTATAGATTTGATGATATTAATATGTATGATATTGTGTCAGGTGTCCTCGATATCTACGGGTTTGAAACGTTCGAGATAAATTCTTTCGAGCAATTCTGCATCAACTACGCCAACGAGAAGTTACAGCAACAGTTCAACTCTCACGTCTTCAAGCTAGAGCAGGACGAATATATTAAGGTACTAGCGGACGTAGTTCCCGTTCCCGTGGGAGTACGGGGATAAAATATAGCCTATGTTACTCGCTGATGATGTAACTATCCATTGCTGAAAGAATTTTCAAGATCAGTAAAGTAGTTTCGGAGCCTATTCAATGCAAACGAACAAACAAAAAAGCAATCAAATCTTTCCTCTTTATAATACTAGCTGTGCCCCGCGGTTTCACCCGCGTAGATTTAGTTTCTTGTTGTTTTTTTTTCAATAAAATTTGCCTTAAACACTCCTTGAAACATCAGCTATCTGCCAGTGAAAGTCCCGTTAAAATCCATCCAGCCGTTTATGCGTGATGCCGTGACCAAGGGAAATGGGGATAAATTTTTATATATAAGATTAGTATAGGTTAAGGAGTGAATCCTTATTATTTCAGGAAGAGATAAGTTGGGAAATGATAGAGTTCTACGACAACCAACCTTGTATAGACCTGATAGAGGATCGGCTGGGTGTCCTGGCGCTGCTGGATGAAGAGTGTCGGGTGCCGCAAGGGTCCGACCAGGGGTTTGTGTCCAAGTTACACGACAAATGTGCCAAGTACCCACACTTTATGAAGCCCAGGTTTGGTCATGCAGGTAAGCGTTTTAAACTTTGAGACTTACATACATACACACGCCTGTGTTCCCCGGTGTAGGCAGAGGTGCTGTAATAACAACACCCACTTTTACCAAAGATGAGTAAGTGTTGGCACTTACTCATCGATACGATAGACTCACCATCTGTCACGTTGGCGTGACAGATGGTGAGTCTATCGCCGTCTCAGGTACTACATACGTCTTTGAATTACTTCTCAGACATATGCAGGTTTCCTCACGATGTTTTCCTTCACAGTAAAGCGTGTGGTGTGAAGTCACTGTACTTAAGGTTTTAGAAATCTCATTGGCACTGCGTCACTTGCGTAGCAGGCAACTGCCCAAACCCCAAGGCCACAGCTCTAAACCAATTTTTTTTTATTCTAGCATTTATAATAAAACACTTCGCTGATAACGTGGAGTACCAATGCGGTGGGTTCCTCGAGAAGAACCGCGACACAGTGTCAGAGGAACAACTGGAGTGCATCAAGTCAGCCACCAACTGCCGGCTGATCCACAACATCTTTGCTGCGGAGAGGTCTGTGGACCATGCTTCTCAGGCCTCCACCCTCCCCCCACCTTCGAGGAGGAAGACCACCCCTAATGTACCCTGTGCTAGTCTAACGGTAAGTTTCTCCTGTGAGCTCCTGCGGTTTCACCCGCGTAGATTTAGTTTCATCATTATCGTCGCGGAACCCTAATATTTTTAATAAATAAAAGTAGCCTAAGTTACTCCTTGAAACATCAGCTACCTGCCAGTGAAAGTCCCGTAAAAATCGGTTCAGCCGTTTCAGAGATTACCCGGAACAAATAGATAGACAGACAGACAGACAGAGAAAAAATTTAAAACTTGGTTTTTTAATGTCAGCAGTGGCGTGCATTGCATATAAGCAAGTAAGCAGAAGTTACAATTTGTGATCACTGAATACACTCGTGTCGTGTGTGTGTGTTTATGTTCATATGTGTATCTTTACCAAGACGTCCGTACCTATGCCGCGTCACATAGGTATGTACTTAACCTGCCTACCTAACTACTTATTGTTTATGCCTACCCCTCTGAAAATCCAATGCACGCCCCTGAATGTCAGTAGCGTTTAGTGCATTGCATTTAGTGTATAGGGTATACATATTTCGTTTTCCCCCAGCAACCGGGTCGTCGTGCGTCTGGCCAGAAACAAACAGTGGGGACTCAATTCCGTGCGTCATTATCAGCGTTGATGGCAACACTGTCCGCTACTACACCACATTACGTCCGCTGCATCAAACCCAATGATACCAAGCAAGCGTTCACATTCGACCCGGCGAGGGCTGTCAATCAACTCAGGTATCAAAAAAATTAAAAATATTTACTTAGTTTAGGCCCTGGTAAGGCACTTATGAAAGTCGAGAATTTACCACCGGTTCGGAAAGTAGCCTTCTGAGAAGAACCGGCAAGAAACTCAAATAGTATGTGAATACCATCAGCGAGTAACATAGGCTATATTTTATCCCCGTACTCCCACGGGAACGGGAACTACGCGGGTGAAACCGCGTGACGTCCGCTAGTAATTATACTATATAGCCTATGTTACTCGCTGATGATGTAGCTATCCATTAGATAATGTAGAATGAATGTCGGAAATTTACCACCGGTTCGGAAACTAGGCTTCTTTTTTCTTCTCTTTTTTTTGGTACCTCTATACATACAGATAAATAAAATTGAAGTGTCTGTTTGTAATCCCAAAATAGCAGTTTTTCACTAAATGGATATGAAAGTATACACGTTACTGACACTGAAAAACCAAGATTTAAAAAAATTCTCTGTCTGTCTGTCCGTCTGTCTGTCTGTCTGTCTGTCTGTTTGTTCCGGGTAATCTCCGAAACGGCTTGACGGATTTTAACGGGACTTTCACTGACGGATAGTTAATGTTACAAGGAGTAACTTAGGCTACTTTTTAAAAAACATTTAGGGTTCCGCGGGAATTAAACAAAGTCTACGCGGGTGAAACCGCAGGGCACAGCTAGTTACATAATACTAATGATATTATACAGTACTCTAACTATTATTATTGGAACAAAGGTACCATTTAATTATGTATGTATTGCATTGCAGAGCTTGCGGTGTCTTGGAGACCATAAGGATATCAGCAGCCGGTTTCCCTTCGCGTTGGCTCTATCAGGACTTCTTCCATAGGTACGTAAACTCACTTCCCAGAAGGGTCCCCAAAGGGGTAGTCAGATTTTAAAAGACTACAGCACCAGACTGACAGACAAAACTATTTAAATAATTTTTAGATATGCACCGTAATATTTTTATACTAGCTTTGCCTCGCGGTTTCACCCGCGTAGACTCCATTTCATAGGCCTCTTTATTTCGTAGCAACCTGATTATTTTTTAAAATAAAAGTAGCCTATGTTAATCCTTATAACTTCGGCTATTTACCAGTGAAAGTTCAGTTACTATAACAAATGAATAGACTTTTAACTTGTTTTTGCTATGCAAGCGACAAAAGTTCGAATTCCAGGGGGCCTGTACCTATGAGTTTGTCTTAAAACTTATGTGCAGCGATTTCACACTACGTGCTTAGGAAACCTGCATACACCTGAGTAGTAATTCAAAGACTGTCACGTTGGCACTTAGTCATATTCGGTGAAATGTGGGTGTTGTTGTTACAACATGTCTGCTTACCCCTTCGGGGACCCTTCTGGGATGGCTTAAGCATTATTATTTTTATATATTATGTTGTTTCGTATGCACTGTAATTTTATTTATCCGTATAGTTATGTAGTGCACTAGCTAGCCACACAATCCATCGTTTCTTAGGTCTTAGTTTTTACAATCGCGTTATCCTGTTCAGGTACCGCCTCCTCTGTCTATTCAAGGAGATAGACCGCGCTAATATAAAGCAGACCTGTGGTCGAGTGCTCGCCAGACATCTTCGTGAACCGGACAAGTACCAGTTCGGTGCCACCAAGATTTTCTTCAGGGCTGGACAGGTATGTGCTTATACTTATTACTAGCGTCTGCCCGCGACTTATCTTATACCTTTAAAGCAATTCTTGTATACATAGAATCTGGATCTCGGGAACGGTTGCAACAATTTTCATGAAATTTTGTTTCGGGGGCAACAAATTGATCTAGCTAGGTTTCACTTTCAGAAAACATCGTTATGACCATGTTTTCATGCACTGAAAAACTCTACAATACAACACAATAACAAACACTAAAATATCAATACAATACGACGGTAAATTTCGCCGACAACTGTCAAGTTATGATAGCTCAGAGGTGAGGCTGTCAGCTTACGAGGTGATAACGAAACTAGAGTACCCCGGTTCGAGACTGACGTTCACCGGTTCGATTTTTTTCTTTTGGTTCCTTTTTTTTCTACTAGCTTTTTTAAGAAAACGTCTAGTTTTTTTCTTTTTTGGGAAAAAGTTTAGTTTTTTGTGCGAAAAAGAAACCAGGTATTGCTATCTTTAACCTTCGATTGTTCTTAGCGTGATGGTATATAGCCTTCCTCGATAAATGGACTATCTAACACTGAAATAATTTTACAAATTGGATCAGCAGTTCCTAAGCCTTGCGCCTTCAAGCAAAAAAAAAAATCTCTTCAGTTTTATATATATGGGTATATTTTTAGCGCGTTCATCCGTTCTCGTTGATCTCATAGATAAAAGTTTTGTTTAATGTGTTTTTATAATGTTGTGACATAACTAGCTCCGCCCCGCGGTTACACCCGCGTAGATATAAATTAAGGGGTAAAAAATATTTACGTAGCATTATTAATGTAACAACAGCTATCAGCAAGTAAAACCCGGTGGAATCAGTCTAGCGGTTTTAGAAATTAGCCGAGACAAACACACGGACAGGCAGACAGGGTTTTGAATGTAAGCGAATATTTTAAGTGTGAGAAATTGTTGAGCACCTTTTATGGCTTGCTCAACTGAAATGCAACCTTATTGTACGTGCCATTTTGTCATCGTCGCTTCTTAGGTGGCGTATCTAGAAAAGATCCGTGCAGACATACAACGAGAGTACTGCGTTAGAGTTCAAAGTTGCGTGCGACGGTTCATCGTGCGGAGGAAATATCTTCGTGTCATGAGAGCGTTGAAAGGCATACAGGCGCATGCGCGAGGTTATTTGGCGAGACGGTATGTACTTATTATCAGCTTTATTTCTTTAAGATATAGTCGAAAATCGGATGGTTACAAGGGGAATGGAAGACCTAAGAAACGATGGATGGATTGTGTGAAAGATGATATGACTAGAATGGGAGTAAATACAGATATGACGGCTGATAGAGAGAAATGGAAGAGAAGAACACATTGCGCCGACCACAAATAACATGGGATAAGGGTAGGAGGATGATGATAGTCGAAAATCGGTTGAGAAGAGCCGTGGTCTTCCAGTGGTCTAGTTATTGTAGAAACATAAGTGCAGTGATTTCACACCACTTTACGGTGACTGGTGGTCGCACGCAAATGCGTGACACGTCCTAGGTTCGATTCCCAGATCGGGCAGTGTTATTGGGATCCTCCATCTGTATTTTACAATTATTTATTTATTTATTAAAGCTTCATATAAAAAAAAGTATATAGGCGGATTTAATGCCATGGGCATTGTCTCCCAGTCTACCTTGGAGTAGTCCAGAGAGAAAATAAGTAGGCATTGTATGAATTAGCGTTAACAATAGGCTCGCCCCCTACTATGGGATTTAAACATCATCATCTCCCTGGCCTTATCCCATGTATTTGGGGTCGGCACTTGATTCAACCCGATGTGGCTGACCACCTGATTTTTATACGAAGCGACTGCCATCTGACCTTCGTAACCCCTTTTTAGAGGAAAATCGGCAATCTGGGTTAAACCAGTTGTCAGACTTTTTCAGGCCTCTGACTGACCTGTAACGATTGCCAAAGATGTTAAATTGGCAACCGGGACCGACGGCTTAACGTGCTCTCCGAGGCACGGAGGAAACTCGGGTGGTCACCCATCCAACTACTGGCTAGGCGTATGGTTGCTTAACTTCGCTGATGCGTAATAGCAACTGTGCCACGAGCTCCTCATGGGATTTAAACATAACTAGTGAAATAAGTGGTGGGTGTGCATCTGTCTTCTTCGAGGAACGCATGAATGTTTGTATGTACATGCTTTAACTCTTATACTTACAGCAAAGCCCAACAAGTTCGTCGTCATCGCGCCGCCATCAAACTACAGAGGAATATCAGACGTTGGCTCGCAAGAACCAAGTACCAAAGACTTAGGACCCTGGTCGTGGGTCTACAGGCCAGGGCGAGAGGTCTACTGGCGAGAAGACTGTACAGAGATAGGAGGAGAGTCAAGGCGGTGAGTAACTGTTTAATATAAGTAGCAGAGACTAGGTCTACTGGTTAAGGGCTGTATGATCTATTGGCGAGAAGACTGTATAGACTATATAAGTAGTAGAGGCTAGGTCTACTGCCGAAAAGACTGTATGGTCTACTGACGAGAAGACTTAAGTCTATTGGCGAGACGAGTACAGAAACAGGAGGAGGTAAGTTACTGTTGAATACAAGTAGCAGAGACTAGGTCTACTGGTAATAAGACTGTATGGTCTACTGGCGAGAAGACCGTATAGAGACGGGGTATAAATGCTTTATATCAACTTCGTCTATGTGTATTTTAAAAAAAGGAGCATATCCGATGATCGTATGCTACTGAAGCAGGATCGCTCGTATTTGCAATGTTCCCTTTATATTCTACTTGCATTTGTCTCCGTCTACATGATTTTCTAAGTATATGTATATTCTTCCCCAGGCTTTGACAATACAACGCTACTGCCGCGGTTTCCTCGCGCGACAGAGAGCCAAGAAGATTAGGAGACTAATAGTCATCGCACAAGCTGCTGTAAGTATTATCGATACATAAACCCCCTTAATCGACTAGTTTTAGATTTAGTTTCATGCTAAATTTCGCGGGGCTCAATTTTTTTTTATAATTAAAAGTAGCTTAAGTTACTCCTTGAAACATCAGCTACCTGCCAATGAAAGTCCCGTTAAAATCGGTCCAGCCGTTTCAGAGCTCACCCGGAACACACAGAAAGATTTTTTTTTTAATTTTGTGTATTAATGTTTGTATCGTGTATACTTTAATAGGCTCTATGACAAAAAAAGTGCACCTAAAGGGTCTAGATCCTATATAAAAAATATATTTCTTTTAAGATCCGCCGTTTCCTCGCCCGACGTCAATACAAGCGCCTGCGTATAGAAGCCCGAAGTCTGGACCACGTGAAGAAGTTGAACAAAGGCTTGGAGAATAAGATCATAAGTTTGCAACAACGACTCGGTGCAGCCATGGAGAAGAGCAAGGTCATTGAACCGTTGCAGGCGCAGATTGTGGATCTTAAGTAAGTTAACCTTTAAATAGAACATAAGGAGAAAAATTAAATTATGTTAAACTAGCTGTGCCCCGCGGTTTCACCCGCGTAGATTTAGTTTCATCCTTATTGTCGTTATTTTTAATAAATAAAAGTAAGTTAATAAAAGCCTAAGTTACTCCTTGAAACATCAGCTACCTGCTGCAAGTCCCGTTAAAATCGGTCTAGCCGTTTCGGAGATTACCCGGAACAAACAGACAGACAGACAGAGAAAATTTTTAAAACTTGGTTTCTCGGTGTCAGTAGCGTGTACACTTTCGTATGCATTTAGTGAAAAGCTGTGATTTTGGAATTACAAACAGACACTTCAATTTTATTTATCTGTATAGATAAATTAGGTACTTACTTACTCTTGAAGTTCGTGTGTGATACCAAGTTTCACTCTACATTTGGCATTTTTTACTATTTTTTTTCGCGCTTATCTGTCTCTGATAAAAAAACAAACAGTAGAATTGACAACAAATAAGTTGGAGTCGCCATTTCCATACTATGAAAATGAAAATGAAAATGAAAATGATTTATTCAGTTTAGGCCCTGGTAAGGCACTTATGAACGTCGAGGAATCTACCACCGGTTCGGAAACTAGCCTTCTGAGAAGAACCGGCAAGAAACTCAGCTGGCATCATGTCACTAAATTATATAGTCTGTTTGAACAGATAGTTCTTCTAAAATACGTTACGGATCTTAATACGGCTTTTACTATATTTATAGACTAGCTGTACCCCGCGGTTTTACCCGCGTTCATAGTTCATTTAATGGGTGCCCGCGGAAAAGTAATGTTTTTTTTTTAAACAATAGGTTTTTGGCTTAGTTTACTCCTCGTGATATTAGCTATCTGCTAGTGAAAGTCCCGTTAAAATCGTTTCTGTTGGTTGGGAGATTAGCCGGAACAAACAGACAAACAGACAGACAGACAGCAAAAAATATTTTTTATTGTTTTTTCTCTAAGTCAGTAGCGTGTATACTTTTATATGCATTTAGTGAAAAGCTGTTAGTTTGGAATTACAAACAGACACTTCAATTTTATTTATCTGTTAAGATGTATATCGTCGTTGCGAGTTCAAAAGTAGCTATGTGTTTTTACACACTTGAGACGCAGAAAATGATTTTCTCGAAATATGGCCCGAGTATTATAAAAAAATATTCTTACTATTGATACATATAACAAATTTACATAGTTTTTTTTAGAATAATGTTGGATAGGTATTATTATTAATAATGACAAAATTAAACATTACTGGAAATTTTGACACAGAGTTCACGAAATACACATTGAAATAGACTTTTGCACGCGCAACGACGATATATCAACTTGCCACAATATAGGAAAAACAACACCCTGCATACAGGGGCGTGCGTTGGATTTTCAGAGGGGTAGGCATAAACAATAAGAAGGTAGGTAGGCAGGTTAAGTCCATACCTATGTGATGCGGCGTAGGTACGTACGTCTTGGTAAAGATACACATACGAACATAAACACACACGACATGAGTGTATTCAGTGATCACAAATTGTATCTTCTGCTTACCTGGCTGGCATTCTCGTCATACTTGTGAACAGGTGCTGCTTGTGGGGGCTGGTCATCTCAAGCTACGTATTTAGATATATGTACAACTACTAGACTTTTCTTTATGTTAATTTTTATTGACATTTGTGCATTGGAACTGTGTCTATGGGCTTACATTTCTCAAGTGATTTACTTTGTTTTTAAAAATTGTATAATATTTTTTTAAAAGAGTAATTACTGAATTTCTTGCCAGGTTCTTCTCAGTAAAAGCAACCTTCCGAACCTGGCAGTAGCATGTATAATCCATGTCGTTCTGACGATTTGAAAGTACTTTGTAAAAAGTCTAATCGAATAAAGATATTTTTGACTTTGACTTTGACCTGCTTATATGCAATGCACGCCACTGCCTGCATACCTTATAGTCTTCAATGTAACGAATATTTTTTCATGTACGAGTACTTAATATTTTTCATCACACAGGGCAAAACTAGAACTCCTTAAACTAGTTGAAATCGAAACGAAAACACTAAGAGTAGACAAGATGGAAAAGGACAGTCTGATCGAAGCCTTACAAGCGGAGTTGACTAAAGAGAGAGACAACAACAAACGCCTTGTCGAGGAGAAGAAAGAGATAGAGAACAAATTTAAGAAGGAGAAAGAATCAATGGAAGCGGAGAGTGAGAAGTTAGCTAACGAGTTGAGAAGTAATAAAGAACATTATGAATTGGCTATGGAAGGTAAGATTGATTTTTTTTGTGCTAAAACTAGCTGGTGAAACCGCGGTGCACAGCTAGTTGTAAAATAAATTTATTTCTAACTTGTATCTGTATCAATATATCTATCAATAGCTAATATTTATAAAAGTACTAGCTGTGCCCTGCGGTTTCACCCGCGTAGATTTCATTTGATTACCGCGGAACCCTAAATATTATTTATAAATAAAAAGCCCATGGTACTCCCTGTAACATTAGCTATCTGCCAGTGAAAGTCCCGTAAAATCGGTCTGGCCGTTTCAGAGATTACTCTTTGGCAAATAACTCATTATTAGGGACCAATTCTTTGCGTTTTTATACTCGTGATAATTTCTAAACGCAATGTCTTATTGGAATAAAACAAACGGTATTTTACTTCTACATGAAAACCCTTGATAGAATAATGCTTAATTTGCATAAGGATTAATATTAAGATACACATTTAACGTAGTTTCTTTCTTCAGACGATTTAATATTTTTTATGAACATAAAAGCGGTTATTATGACTAAACTATGATAGTTAGATATATGTTCTCGCTGACTTTTTTGTAGACCTTAATAAGACCTACAATTCCGTAGTACATAATTTTGTTCTATTGTCAATAGTTTTTGTAGCGCACGCATAAATAGGTTTTCGATTTTACACCTTGGGTTACAAATTCGCAATTTTCTTACCGACCCCTAATTTTTATGAGAATAAAATATAGCCTATAGCCTTCCTCGATAAATGGACTATCCAACACTGAAACAATTTTTGAAATCGGACCAGTAGTTCCTGAGATTAGAGCGTTCAAACAAACAAACAAACTCTTCAGCTTTATAATATTAGTATAGATTTACTCACGTCTACCTAATAAAAAATACCGTGACTCAGACAGAAAAGGATTTGATATTTATTTCTTGCAATGTGTACTCCACTATGTAATGATAATGTAACGATTACGTGTTATCTCGTAGATATTTATGTATATTATCGATTAGACACTGACCATGTTATTATATTGATGTTGTAGACCATATTCATTCATAGAATTTTAGTAAAGTAGCCAAATGACAGTAATTTTATTTCAATTTATGAAAGAGTTTTAAACTTACCCGTTTATAATCATACTCCCTGCTGTGCCCCGCGGTTCCACCCGCGTAGTTTTAGTTTCACCCTTATTGTCGCGGAGCCCTAAATTTTTTAATAAATAAAAGCCTAAGTTACTCCTTGAAACATGAACTACCTGCCAGTGAAAGACCCGTTAAAATTGGTCCAGCCGTTTCAGAGATTACCCGGAACAAACAGACAGACAGAGAAAATTTATAAAAATTGTTATTTTCATGTCAGTGTCGTATATACTTTCATATGCATTTATTGAAAAGCTATTATTTTGTAATTACAAACAGACACTTCAATTTTATTTATCTGTATAGATGTATAGATTTATCATTTACATAAAAAATCATATTCTGCAGACGTTTATATTAGTAGGAATTTCCCTCAAAAGTCGTAAACCCAACATAACTACAACAAATGATTAGATAGTGAAGATAACATCTAAAACACATTGCTAATTAACGATTGGTCCAACTTGCCATAAGGTCTTACAAGCTCAACCTATGCATTGTAGTTGCAAGGAAAAATGTGACGTATTTAAATAGCATTACAACTTATTATAGTATCTTGCTTGAAACAAGTGGTGTGGGATTATAGTCTTAAGTGACTCATAGTGAAGAATTCATATTCAAAATGATTAGTGAAAACAACAGAGGTTTTTTGTCTTAGGAAGTTATTTTGATCGAATTATGTGAAGTTTTTCTAATTGAAATAATGTGTGTTTAAAGACCGCTAGAGAAGAAACATCCTTCTTTTTGAAGTCGGTTATAAATATGCACAGACTAAGAAATGAATACTTTTTTTGGAACAAGGTCGGAATTTTTTGAGTTTGAAGTGAGATAAAGTGCTTGAATCCGAAGTATAGTTTCTTATTATTTTTAACGCGACTCTGTCTGGGCGGGATTTGACTTTTCCTTATATTTTGGACAATTCACACAATCTTTATATATAAAAATGAATCCCCATTTCCCTTGGTCACGGCATCACGCGTAAACAGCTGGATGGATTTTAACGGGACTTTACTGGCAAATAGCTGATGTTTCAAGGAGTGTTTTAGGTAAATTTTATTAAAAATAACAGGATGAAACTAAATATACGCGGGTGAACCCACGGGGCACAGCTAGTACCTTTATAAATGATAGTTTATGTGTTATTCTGATGTATTTTATAAGCTATACTAGCTGTGCCCCGCGGTTTCACCCGCGTAGAGTTAATTTCATGGGTGTCCCGCGGAACCCTAATGCTTTTTTTTAATTCAAAGTACCCTAAGTTACTCCTTGTAACATTAGCTACCTGCTAGTGAAAGATCTGTTAAAATCGGTCCAGCCGTTTCGGAGATTACCCGGAACAAGCAGACAGACAGACAGACAGAGAATTTTTTTTTAACTTGGTTTTTCAGTGTCAGTAGCGAGTATACTTTCATATGCATTTAGTGAAAAGCTGTTATTTTGGAATTACAAACAGACACTCCAATTTTATTTATCTGTATAGATTATTGTAAAGTTTTGTTATAATCTATTAAGTAGTTTTTGCGTGAAAGAATAACAATCTATACATCCATTATAACAAACTTTCACGTTTTTAATATAATACTAGTTGTGCCCTGCGGTTTCACCCGCATTGATTTAGTTTCATCCTTACTGTCGCGGAATCCTGAAATTTTAATAAATAATAGTAGCCTAAGTTATTCCTTGAAACATCAGCTACCTGCCAATGAAAGTCTCGTTAAAATCGGTCCAGCCTTTTCAGAGATTACCCGGAACAAACAGACAAAAAAATTTAAATCTTGGTTTTTCAGTGTCAGTAGCGTGTATACTTTCATATGTATTTAGTGAAAAGCGGTTATTTTGGAATTAGAAACAGACACTTCAATTTTATTTATCACAAGTAGAATGAATGGAGTGTTTGGTTTAAAGTAAGAGTTACTGAAATGATTAACGATGATGGTGGGACATAGTGTGTTGGAAAACTTCACAGACTCCACTGTGACTCAGTGGTCGTTGCAGTTCGAATCCAGAGCTAAGTTTTGGAAGGGTTAGTGGCTTACGATGTATAACTTTGATATTATATAGATGATTATATGAAAACAGACAGGCATAGGAAAAAAATTATAAATCATATGCTTTCAAATGCATTTGGAGAAAAGTTATTTATTTGGAACTAGCTGTGCTCCGCGGTTTACACGCGTAGAGTTCATTTCGTGACCCTAAGTTGCTCCTTGTAACATAAGCTATCGGCCAGTGAACGTCCCGTTAAAATCGTCCAGCCGTTTTGGAGATTAGCCGGAACAAACAGACAAACAGACAGAGAAAAAATTTCATAACTGGTTTTTCTATATTAGTACCGTGTATACTTTCATATGTATTTAGTTTCACTGCCGCCGTCACAAGTCACCGCGTCGACGTAAACGCAGATTTGTATAGGATCGGAACAGCGCCTCTGTCGGCCTAAACATGACACTATTGTGAGCCCATACTAATCTGCGTTTACGTCGACGCGATCACTTGTGACGGCGATTTTAGAAAACTCGCACTAGGTATTCTGACCTACCGAATATAATCGAAACAATTGACAATTCACCGTAAATAGAAGATTACGGCAATGTCCCCCTTTTTGCTGCAAGAGACTACCAATTATCACTGTCTTTCAAGAGCTATTTTCATACATATGCTCACGCCTGTATTCCCCGAAGGGGTAGCAGAGGTGTTCTAACAACACCTACTTATCACACAAGATGATTAAGTGCCAACGTGACAGACGATGAGTCTATCGCCGTCTCAGGCACTATACATACGTCTTTGAATTACTTCTCAGACCTAAGAAGGTTTCATCACGATGTTGTCCTTCACCGTTAAGCGCGACGGGTGAAATCTGGTGAAATCTATTTTCAAATAACAATTTGTTCCAGAGAGAGACAAACAACACGAGTTAGAGAAGAACGCACTGAGCGCAGAGTTGGAAGCTGAGAGGCAAAGTCGGCAGAAGTTATTAGCTTCTCAATACGAATTGCAGGAGAGAATAGACTCTTTACAAAGGTATGTTTAACACAGGGTATTTTAACGGTGATTAAGCGTTGGGTATGATTTATCACCAGCGAATGAGTGTTTTTCCACTGCCACGATATCGTCGACATAATGTGAAAGCGTTCAGTAGTAATTGTATCAAACTACTAGTCCGACGATATCGTCCGCCGATACTTGACTACAACGACACAGTGTGAAAGCGTTCAGTAGTAATTGTATCGAACTACTAGTCCGACGATATCGTCCGCCGATACTTGACTACAACGACACAGTGTGAAAGCGTTCAGTAGTAATTGTATCGAACTACTAGTCCGACGATATCGTCCGCCGATACTTGACTACAACGACACAGTGTGAAAGCGTTCAGTAGTAATTGTATCGAACTACTAGTCCGACGATATCGTCCGCCGATACTTGACTACAACGACACAGTGTGAAAGCGTTCAGTAGTAATTGTATCGAACTACTAGTCCGACGATATCGTCCGCCGATACTTGACTACAACGACACAGTGTGAAAGCGTTCAGTAGTAATTGTATCGAACTACTAGTCCGACGATATCGTCCGCCGATACTTGACTACAACGACACAGTGTGAAAACGTTCAGTAGTAATTGTATCGAACTACTACTCCGACGATATCGTCCGCCGATACTTGACTACAACGACACAGTGTGAAAGCGTTCAGTAGTAATTGTATCAAACTACTAGTCCGACGATATCGTCCGCCAATACTTGACTACAACGACACAGTGTGAAAGCGTTCAGTAGTAATTGTATCAAACTACTAGTCCGACGATATCGTCCGCCAATACTTGAAAATGAAAATGAAAATGAAAAATATTTATTCAATTTAGGCCCTGGTAAGGCACTTATGAAAGTCGAGAATTTACCACCGGTTCGGAAACTAGCCTTCTGAGAAGAACCGGCAAGAAACTCAGCCAGGCATCATGTGGTATACGAACCGGTGGTCAATTCTTCGACATTCATAAGTGCATTTACCAGGGCCTAAATTGAATGAATTATCTTCGTTTTCATGTATGTGCTTACTTGTTGTTGTTTTGCCCAGAGCCCCAGCGCCCAAGGAGCACAGACGATCACTATCGGATGCCAGCAGCAACTCACAGCTGGAGACTACTGTCGAAGATGTATGTACACTTTATCAGATTTTGAACATCTATACAGATAAATAAAATTGAAGTGTCTGTTTGTAATTCCAAAATTACATTCACTAATTGTTTATGAAAGTAAACACGCTACTGACACTAAAAAAACAAGTTTTAAATTTATTCTCCGTCTGTCTGTCTGTCTGTCTGTTTGTTCCGGGTAATCTCTGAAACGGCTGGACCGATTTTAACGGGACTTTCACTGGCAGGTAGCTGATGTTTCAAGAAGTAACTTAGGCTACTTTTATTTATTAAAATTAGGGTTCCGCGACAATAAGGATGAAACTAAATCTACGCGGGTGAAACCGCAGGGCCACAGCTAGTGTATTATAAACGCGAAAGTTTTTGAGTTGTTACTCTTTAAAGCAGAAATAATAGTTTTTAATGAAACTTTACAATAACATGGCTTATACTTCAGAATAACACATCCCTACTAATATTATAAATGCGAAAGTAACTCTGTCTGTCTGTTACGCTTTCCCGCTTAAACCTCTCAACCGATTTTGATGAAATTTGGCACAGACAATCTTTAGACCCTGAGAAAGGACATAGGCTACCTTTTATTTATTAAAAATATTAGGTTTCCGCGACCATGAGGATGTAATTAAATCTACGCGGGTGAAACCACGGGGCACAGCTAGTAGACTATAATTTATAAAGATATTGTGTGAATTGTCTAAAATATAATGATAAGTCAAATTCTGCGTTGACGGTACGGATGCTACGACGCTAGTAATATAATAAATGGTAAACTGTCTCTGTCTGTCTGTTACCTTTTCACTGAACAGTTTTTGCCAAATTTGGGTTTTGACCTCAAGAGCCAGCAAAAAATCGATGTGGGCGAAGACATGAGTAAAAGCTAGTATTATGTAAAAACTGACTCAAAACGGTGTCTCTCGGGATGTATCATAGTAGCAGTGCTATTCAGCGCGAAAAGCTGAACAGCATTGCTCTTTGAGTTTGTTAATAACGTCGTCCTTTTTTTGAAGTTGGTTAAAAATAAGGTAGTTCTCAATTTTGATGATTCTATTTTTATTTGAAAGCTAGCTGTGCCCCGCGGTTTCACCCGCGTAGATTTTAATTCATGGTTACCCGCGGATCCTTAATGTTTTTTTTATACTCTAAGTAGCCTAAGTTACTCCTTGTAACATTAGCTATCCGCCAGTGAAAATCCCGTTAAAATCCGTCCAGTCGTTTCAGAGATTATCCGGAACAAACAGACAGACAGACAAACGGACAGACAGAGAAAAATTTTAAAAATTGGTTTTTCTATGTCGCTACCATGTATACTTTCATATGCATTTAGTGAAAAGTTGTTATTTTGCAGTTACAAACAGACACTTCAATTTTATTTATCTGTATAGACTAGTGATGGCCGTGTGGTCTCATTTATGACAATGGCACTATATAAGTCGTAAATTACATTATTTGACGTCGGCTTTTTGTCAAGACATGGTCATTATTTTCATTTATATTTTTTTTCTCAGGACTATGGGTACGGCTCAGTTCGTTCCGTGGAGACCACCCGCCCAGCACTGGAAGCTGTCAACTGGTCCGCTGGGAGTGCCAGCACTCATCATAATGGACCTGCTCCGGTAAATATACTAGTTTGTAAAAAACCAAAAGAATTGCTTGGCTTCCTCGTTAGTCTAGCGGTCGCAAAACGTAGCTGCGGAACGAGGCCCTGGGTTCGATATTCAACATATCGAAGTGGTTTCTTTTACATACATATATAGGTACATGTGCTCACGGTTCATCACCGTTTCAAGTATAACTTCTCAGACATATTATACAGGTTTCGTCACGATGTTTTCCTTCACCGTAAAGCACGTGGTCGCTGCACATAGGGGTTTAAAAATCATTTAAAGATCCTGTTTTATGGAAGAAACTTTATATAATGAGCCGTAGTGGCTGTGGGGTTTTAGCAGTCGCCTGCTACGCAAGCGACGTAAGTTCCAATCCCAGCGGGGCCTGTACCAATGAGTTTTTCTAAAAACTTATGTACAGTGATTTCACACCACGTGCTTTACGGTGAAGGAAAACATCGTGAGAAAACCTGCATGTCTGAGAAGTAATTCAAAGACGTATGTATAGTGCCTGAGCCTGAACCATACGCCTAGCCAGTAGTTGGATGGGTGACCGCCCGAGTTCCCTCCGTGCCTTGGAGAGCACGTTAAGCCGTCGGTCCCGGTTGCCAATTTAACATCTCTGGCAATCGTTACAGGTCAGTCAGAGGCCTAAGAGAGTCTGACAACAGGTTTAACCCGGATTGCCGGTTTTCCTCGAAAAAGGGGTTGCGAAGGTCAGATGGCAGTCGCTTCGTATAAAAATCTGGTGATCAGCCACATCGGATTTAAGGCCAGGGAGATGATGATGATGTATAGTGCCTGAGACAGCAATAGACTCACCATCTGTCACGTTGGCACTTAATCTTCGGTGAAAAGTGGGTGTGCAATTACCTTAGTCTACCCCTTCGGGGAATATCAGGGTGTATGTAGAAAATATCCATATAATAACACCGTCTTTTACGAGTTTTTTCAATAAAACATCGTATGTTTAGATCGCAGACGCCGGCTTGGTCCTTCGAATGCAGAATAGAATATCAGCGCTTCAGAGCGAGTTGTCACGAACTGCTAAAAGGGCGAATGACCTCGAAGAGAGGCTTATGAGTGAGTCACCTTATACTTATGACCAGTGCCTGTAGACAAAGTAACATTATCCTCACGCTTCGCTAGTAGAAACGATACAAAATGTACGGGAATGACATATGTCACGTGACTGATTTATGTCATTGCCATACATTTCGTAGCGTTTCTATTAGCGCAAGCGCGAGAGAATGTAATGTAATACTTGAGGATAATTTCACTTTGTCTGGCCCTGAATATCTTAAGCCCGCGACTATGCTGGTGTGGTACATCCCTACTAATATTATAAATGCGAAAGTAACTCTGTGTGTCTGTTACGCTTTCCCGCTTAAACCTCTCAACCGATTTTGGTGAAATTTGGCACAGACAATCTTTAGACCCTGAGAAAGGACATAGGCTACCTTTTATTTATTAAAAATATTAGGTTTCCGCGACCATAAGGATGAAACCAAATCTACGCGGGTGAAACCGCGGGGCACAGCTAGTACATGGTTTTAAATATTTTTTTCGTATATATCTTAGCGATCTGTGCCAATGTGGTTTTCTAAGAAAAACTCTACACATTGATTTTCACACCACATTTTTCGGTGAAGAAGAACATGGGGAAACGTATATTTCAGAGAAAAATTTGAAGATATATGTAGCCTGAGACGATGGACTTACCATCTGTCACGTTGGCACTTAATCATCTTCGGTGAAGAGTGGGTGTTGTTATCCCAACACCTCTGCTTACCTCTTCGGGGACCCTTCTGGGATGGCGTGAGTATACTTTCAGTTTTTTTATTAATACTACTTTATATTTCTAGCTCGTCTGTCGTCATCTCCTACGAATCCAAATGTAGACCGGTATAGAGTGGAAGAGTTGGAGATAGAGAATAAGAAGTTGAGAGAACATTTGGACAGGCTGAGGGCGGCTGGAGACACCATGATCATATCTAAAGAGGTCATAGGTAAGATCGTTTACTTGACTTTTATATTTAGACTAATATTATAAAGAGGAAAGATTTGTTTGTTTGCATTGAATAGGCTCCGAAACTACTTGACCGATCTTAAAAATTCTTTCAGCAATGGATAGATACATCATCAGCGAGTAGCATAGGCTATATTTTATCCCCTTACTCCCACGGGAACGGGAACTACGCGGGTGTAACCGCATGACGTCCGCTTGTAACAAATATATTCCCCCACTTGTAACTTCTGCGCTTGATGCGAAACGCAACGAATAGGCTTGTGTCCACCTATAACAAATAGCTTGGATTATAGTTAAATGAATCGCCATTTCCCTTGGTCACGACATCACGGGTGAACGGCTGCACCGATTACGATAATATTTTTTTGTTGTGTTCGTTATTGTCAGGACATGGTTCTTGGGTGAATCAACTATTTTACCCACACTTTGCTGTCCCCGGCCATTTCTTATTTAAATACTCCATTTGGTTATATGTACGCACATAATTTGTATAGCTATAGTATCTATGAGTATTAGGCACAGCGGGAAACTTGATAAACTTCTCGAAAATGGATAATTTCCGTGAAAATTGATGGTAAAATACGCTGATTGTCTGCGGAGTTACCTGTATTCTGAGTTACATTAGCGGTAACTCCATAGACATTCTTGTTGTGGGTAAAAACGTTGATTCACCCTCTTATGAAAGAAAAAACTAAGAAAATTGCGTGGAAAATTAGAAAATTTAAGAATACTCAATCACCATATAAAATTATTTATTTCTTCTTAAATCTAACCTTAGCGCTTTGGACAATAAAAACTGTTTGATGTAACCTTATGACGTTTGACATAGAATTGACAGAATACGTGCTGCATTCTCATAATTAAGACAGGGCTACGTCTGTCGGGTCAGCTAGTTATACATGAATAGACGAGAGTAGATCAGAAAAAAACAATCTATTTCTCATTAAAGTTAAAGATTACTAATATATTTTAGAAAATAAATTCGAATGTTTCACACCACATGCTTTACGGTGAAGGAAAAAATCGTGAGGAAACCTGCATATGTCTGAGCAGTAAAGATGTCAAAGGCGTATGTATAGTGCCTGAGACGGCGATAGACTCACCATCTGTCACATTGGCACTTACCATCTTGTGTGAAAAGTGGGTGTTGTTATTACAACACCTCTGCCTACCCCTTCGGGGAATACAGACGTGGACATATTTATGTATGAAAGCTTATACATTTTTATGTTTGTGTTTAGAACAACTGGCTGTAATGCAGAATGAGTTGGACAGACGGCGGGACGAGTGTATACAACTGAAGAGCGTGCTTAGTAATCAGGTGAGATATGTTGTTAGCTTTAACATGTTTACAAGGGTCTTCTTAGGGGTACGCAGAGGTGTACAAGTGGAATTGAAAATGGAAAAAATCCGATCCTATTTTGGTCGTTAGCAACAAACCGAAAGTAGTATGGTTTAGTTTTCTATCAGTTAGCGGTTAATGGAGAAACCCGGTTTTTTATTAATTATAGTAAGTAAAATTAACGGTTAATTTCAGTTTATATCTGTCTATCTAAGTATAGGTTTGCGTAAGTAAAACCGGTTTAATCTGTTCTTTTACGGTTAACGAGTGTTAATTAACCGTTAATTATGAAAACATCTGTTTTTATTAACCAGTTAAACAAAGAACAGAATAATACTAATTCCAAACCCTGCTTACAAAACACTTTCAGAGAAGATATTTCAACGTAAATATATATACATTTTGTGATTTATTACAATATCAAATGAAAAAACCTACCAAGTGCGAATGTGACTCGCGCACCCTGAGTTCAATACCATTCACGTATTAAAACGGCCGATGGGGAAGAAAAGTTGTCGAGTGGCGACCACGGAGGGGAAGACGCAGCGTAGGCAGGCCTCCCACTAGGTGGACCGACGACATCGTGAGAGTCGCGGGCAACCGATGGATGCTAATAGCGCATTGTCGTTCGGCGTGGCGGTCCAAGGAGGCCTATGTTCAGCAGTGGACGTCTTCAGGCTGATGATGATGATGATGATTAAAACGGCAAAAAATCACGTTTTTTCCAATATGGTTCCTATCCATTCAATATTTTATTCAGTTTTTTAGTATCTGTTGTTATAGCGGAAACATAAATACATCATCTGTGAACATGTCAACTGTCTAACTATAACGGTTCATGAGTAATGAGTAACAGCCTGGTGACAGACGGACAGCGGAATCTTAAGTAATAGGGTCTTGTTCTACCCTTTAGGTACGAAAGTGTATAATGATTTACATTGTATCGATGAAATGTACATGATGCCAGCTGAGTTTCTTGCCGGTTCTTCTCAGAAGGCTAGTTTCCGAACCGGTGGTCAATTTTCGACATTCACAAGTGCAGGGCCCAAACTGAATAAATATTTTTTATTTTTATTCCCGAGAAATGTGAAATTAAATTGTAAAATAATCAGTATCTACATAGATGCCAGCAATCTAATAGTGACAACCCTGATTTTAAACAGACGGACAGATTAATCTCAGGAAATATTGATAAATCATATCTTATGATAAACATGAGATAAAGATGTACAGTGTTTCATCACATCACATCTTTTTACTTATATAAAAACTGATTTGTGCGTCTATCCGTTTGTTTTTATGTTAATATAACTCGGATAGGCATTAAAAATAATGTTTTTTTTAAAAGTTCTGTCTGTTCTGCGTTTGTTTCATATGCATTTAGTGAAAAGCTGGTTTTATTTACTAAGCTGTGCCCCGCGGTTTCACCCGCGTAGATTTAGTTTAATGCTTCATGTCGCGGCACCCTAATATTTTTAATAAATAAAAGTAGCCTGAGTTACTCCTTGAAACATCAGCTGCCTGCCAGTGAATGTCCCGTTAAAATCGGTCCAACTGTTTGAGAGGTTACCCGGACCTGACAGACTTTTTTTAAAATTGATGTCTGTACTGCCTATACTTTCATGTGCATTTAGTGAAAAACAGACACTTCTATTTTATTTATCTGTATATATATATATTTTCTATTACCATAAATGTAGATATGACATCTGTGAAAGTGAAATACAGACAGACAGAGAGTAAAATGGTTTATTTATTTAATTACCGTATATACTTTTATGTGCTTTTCTGAAAAACTGTTATCGTAGTAAACAAACCCACGGTATTCAAATAGTTTATCTTTCATTCTTCTCGTCAACGTTAAAATACACAAAGTATTTTTTTATTTGACAGTATAATGTATTTGTTGTGTGATTTCAAAACTTGACGGACATGTGTTTCTCTGTCATAGAAAATGTGACGTTTGTGTGTAAAAAGTAAATAATATTTGTGAACGATAACTTTTGATAATGACACAAATATTATCCGGTATTAAAATATCAAAAACATTGTATATGGACTCGCCTGTGCATAGGAGTAACTTTTATTATTGTCGTAAGGTGATTATTATTATTATTTAACACTAGCTGTGCCTCGCGGATTCAGTCTCGTAGACTTTATCTCATGGGCGGCCCGTAGGACTCTATTTTTTTAAATAATACAAGTCTAATTAGCTATCTGCCAGTGAAAGTCCCGCTGTAATCGGGCTAGGCGTTTAGATATTAGCCGGAACAAACAGACAGACAGAGAAGATTTTTTTTATTTAAGTGATGTGTGTATATATTATTATATTTTAAAAGCTGTGCTCCGCAGTTTCACCCGCGTAGTTTTCGTTTTATGCTTTATTTCGCGGAACACTAATATTATTTCTAAATAAAATTAGCCTGAGTCACTCCTTGTAAAATTAGCTATCTGCCAGTGAAAGTCCCGTTGTAATCGGCCCAGCCGTTTCAAATATTAGTCTGAATAAACAGACAGACGTAATTTTAATGTAAGCGTCGTATAGATCATGCGTACAGAAAATCTTAGAATATTTTTTAGGGTTCCGTAACCCAAGGGTAAAACGGGACCCTGTTACTACGACTTCGCCGTCTGTCTGTCTGTCCGTTTGTCACCAGGCTGTAGGTATCTCATGAACCGTGACAGTTGCAAATTTCACAGATGACGCCTTTTGTCGCTATGAAAATAAATATTAAATAACAGAATAAAATTTACATTAAAATGTATGCAATTATTGAATATTCAAATTTAATAGTTCCATACAATGAAAGTATATTTTTTGCCGTTTGTCTTCTAGACTTTTGGAATGTATTTCTTTGTGAAACATAAATGTTGTAACTCTGCCTACCCTTAACATATACACCTACCCTTATAATTTCACAAATTTTATCTAGAAAATAATGTGCTAAGATCTATTTATTTATTATGAGCCTCTCGTGTCCCACTGCTGGGCAAAGGCCTCCCTATGGCTCAATCCTAATAATATTAATATTAATTTGTGGTTCACCTTATTAAGTACTTAACTATATGTTTCTCTTTGCAATAGAAACCTTGGTTCCAAGCACTCAAGAATGTTGTAAGTAACAATATGAAGCATGTTTAGCAAAAACGCATGCATTTATGTTAATTTTGTTGTAGATTTCATCTCATAGTTATTATTATATATTATATCTATAGTTATACTAGCTGTGCCCCGCGGTTTCACCCGCGTAGATTTAGTTTCATCCTTATTGTCGCGGAACCCTAATATTTTTAATAAATAAAAGTAGCCTAAGTTACTCCACTTCAATTTTATTTATCTGTATATATGTATAGATAACCGTAGGTATCCTAATAATAAAAATAAATATATATCTATCTCTTAGCACTAGAGTATAATAGAGTGTATATATTCTTCTCTAAAGTCTATATAGATAGGTATATATTCTTCTCTAAAGTCTATATAGATAGGTATATATACTAATAAGAGGAAATATTTGTTTGTTTGTTACGATTCAACTCAAATACTACTAAAGAAGGTCTCCAAAGTTAAATATTTTATAAATTTTATTGTTTATTTTACACGCACTCCGTTGCTGTTTTTGCATGGTACTTGATTTTATTATTTTTGTAATACATTTATCATTTTAATTTGATATTTGGGTGAATCAACTTTTTTACCCACACCAAGAATGTCTATGGAGTTACCGCTAATGTAACTCAGAATACAGGTAACTCCGCAGACAATCAGCGTATTTTACCATAAATTTTCACGGAAGTTATCCATTTTCGAGAAGTTTATCAAGTTTCCCGCTGTGCCTAATAATCATAGATACTATAGCTATACAAATTATGTGCGTACATATAACCAAATGGAGTATTTAAATAAGAAATGGCCGGGGACAGCAAAGTGTGGGTAAAATAGTTGATTCACCCATTTATGGTTGAGCATGCGCACTTTACAAATTTTTTGATAAATAATGTATTTTTGGGGCTTAATCATGAGCTGTTATTGCAATGATATTTCAGTTGTGTGACATGTTATACACGTCATGTACATCTATAGTAATCAGTAGGTATAGTAATTAATACACTATATAATAACTAAGAGTCCGCTTTATTTTCGTATTTACATATTACTTTTGATTTATAGATTGAAGTTGATTATGAGACTGATGTATATGACGTGTATAAGTCTGTCACTGTCACACAGAGAAACCACCATAGCAATAAAATCTCATGGTTAGGCCCAAAGTACTTCTTAATATACTTACTAATATAATATGAGTGTTGGCCTCCGATAACATATGTGTTAAGGTGATTTGAACACTATTTGAACAGACGGTGAACTTAAAGTCCCTTGCGTCGTCAAACTACGGATCTGATGTGGACATCATCAATGAGGATGGGGAGTTGGCAGCTGCCTACGAAGGACAGAAGGGTATTAATAGGTAAGATATATTTCAAAGTAGCTGTGCCCCGCGGTTTCATCCGCGTAGATTTAGTTTCATCCTTATGGTCGCGGTAACCTAATATTTTTAATAAATAAAAGGTAGCCTATGTCCTTTCTCAGGGTCTAAAGATGGCTGTGCCAAATTTCGTCAAACTCGGTTGAGAGGTTTAAGCGGGAAAGCGTAACAGACAGACAGAGTTACTTTCGCATTTATAATATTAGTAGGGATTTGTAAATTAGTAAAATTATAGTCGCCATTTTTATAAAATATTTTTTGGCTGATTGTATGCATCGTTCTTAAAGTACTGATCGTTACTGATACGGCTTTACATGTAGGAGTTCAATTCTGATGAGTTAAAAACTAAATAATTTCATTATTATATTTATGGGAAGTAGAGCAAGGTTAACACTATGTAGTAGTCTTCAAAAGAGTAAAAAAAATTTTAATCCTATCTTCATCCCAGAAGAGGTGTCCCAAAAGGTTAGGCCTTCTACGGAAGATGATTAAGTGCCAACGTGACAGAGGGTGAGTCCATCGCCGTCTCAGGCTCTATACATACGTGTTTGAATTACTTCTCAGTCATACTTCACTTACATTTTATAAAAACTTGGTGCAGAGCACTGAGATTTGAACTTAAACTACTTTGCTCCAATATTTATATTGATTGATCGTTTTAACAGACAACTTCAAGAAGAGCTGACATCCGAGAAGAAATTCTACTCAGAACACATATCTAAAGCCAAAGCTGAGATAGACAAACTGCGAGAAGAGAATGAGAAATATCAGAAGTAAGTATCTTTATAGCTAAGTACATACATATGTAATTATTCTATGACGGGCATAAACACTGCATAGCCAAAAACGGAAGACCTAAAATAAAAAGAAAAATATATAAAATATTATTTTAAAATAAATTCGGAATAAAAATAAGCACGTAGCATTAAAGACCTCTCTTTCAGCAAAGAAGATTTATTTAGAACTTTATTGCCTCAAACATTAAGAAGAATTTGGCATGCTGATTTTATTAAGATGTTTTTCACGCCAGGAACATTACTTTAGATTTTAAATAACGATTATTAAAATTAAAAAAATATATACATTTAATTGTGAAATTATTTAAAGAGAGATATGTTTATTATTTATTATTATACACGATTGTTGATTTAATGGTAATTTTTTAAATAAAACTATATTTTAGCTCTTTTCAGAGCCACCACTGTTGTGACCACAGCTCTTATCAGAGCTACCACTATTGTGACCACAGCACTTGTCAGAGCTACCACTATTGTGACCACAGCTCTTGTTAGAGCTACCACTATTGTGACCACAGCTCTTATCAGAGCTACCACTATTGTGACCACAGCTCTTTTCAGAGCTACCACTATTGTGACCACAGCTCTTGTCAGAGCTACCACTATTGTGACCAAAGCTCTTTTCAGAGCTACCACTATTGTGACCACAGCTCTTGTCAGAGCTACCACTATTGTGACCATAGTCCTTGTCAGAGCTACCATTAATGTGACCACAGCTCTTATCAGAGCTACCACTATTGTGACCAAAGCTCTTTTCAGAGCTACCACTATTGTGACCACAGCTCTTGTCAGAGCTTCCACTACTGTGACCACAGCTCTTGTCAGAGCTACCACTATTGTGACCACAGCTCTTTTCAGAGCTACCTCTATTGTGACCACAGCTCTTGTCAGAGCTACCACTATTGTGACCACAGCTCTTATCAGAGCTACCACTATTGTGACCACAGCTCTTGTCAGAGCTACCACTATTGTGACCACAGCTCTTGTCAGAGCTACCACTATTGTGACCACAGCTCTTATCAGAGCTACCACTATTGTGACCACAGCACTTGTCAGAGCTACCACTTTTGTGACCACAGCTCTTGTCAGAGCTACCACTATTGTGACCACAGCTCTTATCAAAGCTACCACTATTGTGACCACAGCTCTTTTCAGAGCTTCCACTATTGTGACTACAGCTCTTGTCAGAGCTACCACTGTTGTGACCACAGCTCTTGTCAGAGCTACCACTGTTGTGACCACAGCTCTTGTCAGAGCTACCACTATTGTGACCACACACAGCTCTTGTCAGAGCTACCACTGTTATGACCACAGCTCTTTTCAGAACTACCACTGTTGTGACCACAGTTCTTGTAAGAGCTACCACTATTGTGACCACAGCTCTTGTCAGAGCTACCACTATTGTGACCACAGCTCAACTATCTACTTCACATTGATGAGCAATTTAATAAATAAATATTCGTTATGATTATGTGTTTTTTTTCCAGAATGCTGAGTGCGGAGTTGAGCCAAGAGCCCAAGAATAAGAACCAAGAGTTTGCTCAGAATGAAATCATCAGATTGGCAGCTGAAAGCCTCGCTCTGCAGGTTAGTTTTAAACATCTGATGTCTGACTTGTTTGTATCGTGTTTTAGGTCATTCCATTGAGTTTCATGGCGGTTCTCCCCAGAAGGTTAGTTTCCGAACCGGTGGTTTTCGACTTTAATAAGTCTATAATTGCCTTACCAAAGCCTAAACTGAATTAATCATTTTCATATGATTTTCTTACCGATACATTTTCTAAAATGAAAAAAACTTACGGAACGGTCTCTGAAGAGGTAAGCAGTTATGTTACAATAAAACGTGACAGATGGTGAGTCCATCGGCGTCTCAGGCACATACATGTTTGAATAAGTTCTTAGACTCAGGTTTCCTTGATGTTAGCGTCACCGTAAAGTTCTTTTATTAGAATTTTCATTGCTGGCGTAGCAGGCGACTACTCAAACTCCACGGCTACACTGACTGACGATCAATTTGTTTTATGTATGTATAACAGGAGCGTGTGGACAAACTGTCAGAGTCGTGCCGCCGCTACAAGAACCAGATCCGACTGCTGGTGAGCAAGTTGAAGGAAGTCGGCGTCGATGATGTCAATGATATACTTGAAAATAATGGTCAGTACTTCACATTTATTACAGTTTAAATATTAGGCACTTAATTCAACCCGATGTGGCTTCATGTTAGTCGCAATCAACTTATTAACTCCTTCTCCGTTTTGTGTGCCTGGTACTTCGTGTACCATATCATCATCTCCCTGGCCTTATCCCATACATTGTTGGGGTCGGCACTTGATTCAACCCGATATGGCTCCATGTTAGTCGCAATCAACTTATTAACTCCTTGTCCGTTATGTGTGCCTGGTACTTCGTGTACCATATCATCATCTCCCTGGCCTTATCCCATACATTGTTGGGGTCGGCACTTGATTCAACCCGATGTGGCTCTCATTAGGGGAGGCCTATTTCCAGCAGTGGACCATGTTTTTGTTGTTGTCATGCTCACTAAAATGCCTTTGCTTGCGGCGGCGTCAGGATGACGGGTCGCTCACTTCCCTCTATAATGGTTGAGGAGGGCGATGGCTGGCATTCTCGCCATACTTGTGAACAGGTGCTGCTTGTGGGGGCTGGTCATCTCAAACTACACAAAGTAGTACTTACTTTTAGTTTTTATCGACGTTTGTGCACTGGAACTGTGTCCATGGGCATATGTATTGTATTACTCAATTTTTTTAAATTATTGGATCTTAAAAGAGTAATTACTGAGTTTCTAGCTAGGTGCTTCTCAGTAAAAGCAACATTCCGAACCTGGCGGTAGCATGTATAATCCTGTGTAATTGTGTCGTTATGACGATTTGAAAGTACTTTGTTAAAAGTCTAATCAGATAATGATTTTTGAATTGAATTGAATGAAGATTAATTCTTTCAGACACAGTGTCAGCTCCGAACGCGTCCCACTCGCTGGTGATGGCTCCGGTGACTCGCAAGAAGGAACGAGAATACCTCGGCATGTTCGAGTACAAGATTCAGGACGAACCTGTCATCGTTAAGAAACTCATCTCAGGTTGGTTATACATGTCTATATATCTATCTATACATATGGATGGATAAAGTCGAAGTGTCTGTTTGTAATTCTAAATTAACAGCTTTCATTAAATGTATATGAAAGTATATAATTTGGTACTTAAACAAAAAAGGCAATTTTTAAATTTGTCCTATCTCTGTCTGTCATCAGTCTGTTGAAAAAAATTGTCTGTCTGTCTCTCAGTTTGAGTCGTATACTCAAAAGGTGGGCCGGCTTTATTTTAACTAACTTTCACTGGCAGATGACTGCTGTTATGTTATAAAGAATTACTGAGGCTACTTTAGACGGAATAGTTATAAAGTAATTGGACTGATTTGGCAATCAATGTTGTGTATATTCATTTAGAATTTAACAATATTTATTGGACAAATCCTCAATAATATAGGGTGTCCGGCTTTATTGCCCAAATGTCCGGCCAAACTGGTAGTCTGGATGCTTGGTTCGGCGACCTGGCAACCCTATGACGATTTGACGACTTGAAAGTGCTTTGAAAGAAGTTTAATCGAATAAAGATATTTTTGACTTTGACTTTGACTATGTACGCCATATACTGTGACATGTACATTATGCCTGGCTGAGTTTCTTGCCGGTTCTTCTCAGAAGGCTAGTTTCCGAACCGGTGGTAAATTCTCGACTTTCATAAGTGCCTTACCAGGGCCTAAACTGAATAAATATTTTTCATTTTCATTTTACTATAATCCTCGTGTACGAATCGTACCTGTTATGAGTATGTTTTAGTTTCACTAATTGTAAGTAGATGGCGTGAGTTGTGAAATAGATCGCGCTATTGAGAGTTGTATCGTTTTACATAAATATGTTTGGTAAAATTTTAACCTTTACAGAACATTATAATAATTCTTTGGTTGTATTCAGTAGGTCTAAAACGGCCACTTTGGGAGAATCATAATGTGATCCGAATATGATTCAGGAATGATTCATATTTTGCAATTCACCTGTATGACACTTTTCTATGAAGATTCATAAAATGGTCCACCAAATATGAATTGCTTTTGTGACAAACAGCAGAACCATAAAAAGTTACATAGGGACTAGCATCTACAATTATTGTTATCATTCGTGAATCATAAATATGAATTGCACCTAAGTGACCATTTTGTCATGTCGGTGATGAATCATATTCGGATCACATTATGATTCTCCAAAAGTGGCCGTTTTAGACCTACAGTTCCTGCAACCCTTGGAAGGTCAATAGTTTGACTTCAAACACCTTTCATACTTTCGTTGCTTTGTCCATTCATGTTACTAAATAATTTAACAAATTTCTTCCACCTTAAATTCCACAGATTTAAAACCAAAAGTAGCGATCACCCTCCTGCCAGGGCTGCCGGCGTACATCCTGTTCATGATGCTGCGTCATATGGACCATGTGGATGACGAGCCCAAGATGCATCAGCTGATGAAGTCACTCAGGACCGCTGTCAAGAAGACTTTGAAGAAACAGTCCGACAGTGTCGAATACAACGCTATGTGGCTTGCTAATATGTTGAGGTAAGTTTCTAGCTTGAGCAATCGCCTGCTACGCGAGAGATGCAAGTTCCAATCCCAGCGGGGTAGAACAATGAGTTTTTATATGTTTATATTTATATATAAACTTATGATAAATTTAAGACACACATTAAAACTGTACTGATGACGAAAGCTTATTATACAATTTCGGATTACATAAATGATAAAGACATATGGAATTAAAACTCTGCACAAGTAGCTCCTGGCAATGACATGGTATGCAAACATGATATGTAAATCATTTGGTATTGTTTTTACGTTTTTAATTATTATTTTTTACACATGCATGCTGATACAATTTTCACTATTGTGAATAATTTATGATGTTTTTATTGTAATTATCATTGTTTACTGTGTAATGAAATGTACATGATGCCAGCTGAGTTTCTTGCCGGTTCTTCTCAGAAGGCTAGTTTCCGAACCGGTGGTAAATTCCTCGACATTCATAAGTGCCTTACCAGGGCCTAAACTGAATAAATCATTTTCATATTCATTTTCATGTGCAGTGTTTTCACACACGCTTTACGGTGAAGGAATTATATAGAACATCGTGAGGAAACTTATTTGTCTGAGAAGTAATTGAAAAGTCGTTTAACTGAGTGCCTATTGCGAGTTTTTCAGTGCCGCCGTCACAAGTCACCGCGTCAAAGTTAACGCAGATTTGTATTTGATCGGAACAGCGCCTCTGTCGGCCTAAACATGACACTATTGTGAGCCCATACTTATCTGCGTTTACGTCGACGCGGTCACTTGTGACGGCGATTTTAAGAAAACTCGCACTAGGCACTCTGTAGCCTCTCTCTGCACTCTCCGCCGAATATTTGTATGTGATATTGTGAAGTAAAATATGTCATACAAATACCGTGAGTGACGCTAGCGAGTATAGATTACGAAACGATGGCAAACCCGTGATAGGGATACTGTACTTATTTATTCATTCATTCATTCATTTACTTATTCATTATTTTATTTACTAGCTGTGCCCCGCGATTTCAACCGCGTAGATTTAGTTTCATCCTTATTGTCGCAGAACCCTAATATTTTTAATAAATAAAAGTAGCCTAAGTTACTCCTTGAAACATCAGCTACCTGCCAGTGAAAGTCCCGTTAAAATCGGTCCAGCCGTTTCAGAGATTACCCGGAACAAACAGATGGACAGACAGACAGAGAAAATTTGAAACTTGGTTTTTAGTGTCAGTAGCGTGTATACTTTCATATGCATTAAGTGAGAAGCTGTAATTTTGGAATTACAAACAGACACTTCAATTTTATTTATCTGTATAGATTTTTACATTCATCCGCATACAAATCACATTCAGGGTGATTATGTATGTATAGACGGTGTATTTGTCGGGATAAGCAAGGACTTCGTGTAAAAATCGGTTAAATTCTACTTGCATAGTAATAAGGTAAAAGTGCAGTCCCCGGGCAGCTCCGAATACCGATTTGACACCTTACCCTCATATAAATACGGTTTGTTTCAGGTTATTGAACAACCTTCGCCAGTACAGCGGCGACACAGTGTACCAAGCGGCCAACACCCCGCGTCAGAACCAACAGTGTTTGAGGATATTTGACCTCTCGGAGTACAGGCAGGTGCTCAGCGATATTGCTGTGTGGATATATCAAGGTAAGCCATACTGTACCGTTACGAGTTATGAGCGCTCAGCGATAAATAGAGGGGTTAAACCTGTATTTGTTTGCGCTCACGCTATACAAGACCTCTCTGTCTGAGTTTCTTGCCAGGTTCTTCTCAGTAAAAGCAACCTTCCGAACCTGGCGGTAGCATGTATAATCCATGTCGTTCTGACGATTTGAAAGTACTTTGTAAAAAGTCTAATCGAATAAAGATATTTTTGACTTTGACTTTGACTCTGTCTGATCCGGCGAATCTACGAAACGATTGGACCTATTTTAACGAATATCACTGGCTAATAGCCGATGTTATAAGAAGTAGGTTAGCTGCATTTATTTAAACAAACATATTATCCTGAAAATGATTTATTTAATTCAGGCCCTGGTAAAGCACTTATGTATGAAGAATTGACTACCGGTTCGTTAACTAGCCTTCTAAGAAGAACCGACAAGAAACTCAGCTGGCATCATGTACATTTCATTACATAGTAAATAATTATGAGTTACACAAAAATTGTACATACATACATGTGTTCACGCCTGTGTTTCCCGAAGGGGTACGCAGAGGTGTTGTAATAACAACACCCACTTTTCACCGAAGATTATGTGCCAAAATAACATGGCGAGTTCATCGCCGTTACAGGCACTGGGATTCGTATTTGCATCCCTTTCGTGACACGCGACTGGTCAAAATAAAAATGTTTACAGTAAAAATTATGTCAACTAATCCAGCGGTACTCCCCAGGTCTAATAAACCTGCTGGAAGGTCAGCTGGAACGTCTGATAGTGCCGGCGATCTTGGAGTACGAGGAAATCAGTGGTCTCTCAGCCCCCGGCTCCAGCAGCCGGCCCGCCGCGCCGCAAGCTGGACCGGCGCGTCTCAAACAAGAACTGACACTTACTCACCAACAACTACACACCTTCGCTGTCGACCAGCCTTTGAGAGTTACCATATTTAAACAGGTATGTATCAAATAGTTTAGTCTGATCTACGTGAACGAAACTTTCGTCATACTTGTGAACAGGTGCTGCTTGTGGGGGCTGGTCATCTCAAGCTACGCATTTAGATATAAGTACAACTACTAGACTTTTCTTTATGTTAATTTTTGTCGACATTTGTGCATTATAACTGTGTCCATTGGCTTGCATTTCTTAATTTATTTTGTATTTTAATTCTATACAGATAAATAAAATTGAAGTGTCTGTTTGTAATTCCAAAATAACAGCTTTTCACTAGAAATGCATATGAAAGTATACACGTTACTGACACTAAAAAACCAAAATTTAAATTTTTTCTCTGTCTGTCTGTTTGTTCTGGGTAATCTCTGAAACGGCTGGACCGGTTTTTTTTTCCCGAAGGGGTAGGCAGTGTTGTAATTTTCAACACCCACATTTCACCGAATATGATTAAGTGCCAACGTGACAGAGGGTGAGTCCATCGCCGTCTCAGGCACTATACATACGTCTTTGAATTACTTCTCAGACCTATGCAGGTTTCCTCACGATGTTTTCCTTCACCGTAAAGCACGTGGTGTGAAAATCACTGTACATAAGTTTTTAGAAAAATTCATATGTACAGGCCCCGCTGGGATTCGAACTTGCTTCGCTTGCGTAGCAGGCGACTGCTCTAACCCCGAGGCCACCACGGCTCTCTTTTTACTCTCAAATTATTTTGATAATAAAAAATATAAACATGTATGTCTTTACTTAAGCATCTAATAGTTAGTATTTTTGTCCAGTTATTCTACTACATCTGCGCGTACAGTCTGAACCAGTTACTTCTGCGCAAAGACCTGTGCTGCTGGGCCAAGGGGCTGCAGATACGATACAACATCTCACACCTGGAGACCTGGATCAAGGAACATCTCGCTGAATATGGACAGAAGCACGTGAGTTTTACAGCTATGTGGAAATGGCGATTTCAATTCATCTATATCGATACATCTACACAAATAAATAAAATTGAAGTGTCTGTTTGTAATTCCCATACACGCTACTAAAACCAAAAAACCAAGTTTTAAATTTTTTTCTCTGTCTGTCTGTTTGTTCCGGGTAATCTCCAAAACGGCTGGACCGATTTTAACGGGACTTTCATAGGCAGGTAGCTGATGTGTCAAGGAGTAACATTTATTTATTAAAAACATTAGGGTTCCGCAAAAATAAGGATGAAACTCAATCTACGCGGGTGAAACCGCGGAGCACAGCTAGTGTTGAATAAAACTTTTTGATTTGATTTGAATAAAATTGAAGTGTCTGTTTGTAATTCCAAAATAACAGCTTTTCACTAGAAATGCATATGAAAGTATACACGTTACTGACACTAAAAAACCAAAATTTAAATTTTTTCTCTGTCTGTCTGTTTGTTCTGGGTAATCTCTGAAACGGCTGGACCGGTTTTTTTTTCCCGAAGGGGTAGGCAGTGTTGTAATTTTCAACACCCACATTTCACCGAATATGATGTTATAAATAAAAATGTAATATTTAGTAATACAAGAATCGTGTCTCCTCAGGTGGAAGAGATCCTGGGTGTACTGAAGCCGATCACGCAGGCTGTTCACCTGCTGCAGGCTCGCAAGTCCATGGAGGATGTGCAGAGCACCGTCGACATGTGTGCCAATCTCACTGCCATGCAAGTCTGCAAGGTATATCAGACCCTTTCTCTATCTTAGTGACTGCCTCGTTCAAAGACAAAAATATCTTTATTCGATTAGACTTTTTACAAAGTACTTTCAAATCGTTATAATGACATTACACAGGATTATACACGCTACCGCCAGGTTCGTAAGGTTGCTTTTACTGAGAAGAACCTGGCAAGAAACTCAGTAAGACACGAGTTTTCATAATCTATACTCGCTAGCGTCTGTGACCAAGACGGTCGCAGACTGCAGTTGTCGTATTCTCATCCGTTAATCGGCGTCGATTCTAAAGTCGTTCGTTAAAGTCGTTGAAGCGTATTCACGTAAATGAAAATGTGCTGCAATACTTTTAACTTATGTTTAAAATTATTTGGTACTATATAGGATGATGGTACTGGCAACATATCATTGACTAATAGCTTAGCTGCGTTCTGATTTTATCGTTTCGTTGTAGTCATATCGAAGCGCGATCGGAAAACACGTGAATACCAAGTCTCGATAGGACTGCAATCGAACGACGTTGGAACTTCAATGATATTTGATTTTTTTTTCCGTATTAGCCTATGGGCAGTGGCGTGCATTGCATATAAGCAGATAAGCAGTGCTTACAATTTGTGATGATTGAATACACTCGTGTCTTCTGTGTGTGTGTGCCGCCGCACCACATTTGTATGTACTTAACCTGCCTACCTATCTACTTATTGTTCATGCCTACCCCTCTGAAAATCCAATGCACGCCCCTGCCTATAGGGGAGTGACTAATGTAATAGCAGTCATTATAAATAGCTGTTTGATTGTAGATCTTGAACATGTACACACCGGCCGAGGAGTACGAGGTGAAGGTAACCAAGCAGTTCATCCACGAGATACAGAAGAAGATGCAGGAGAAAGCGGCCACCAATCCAGACAAGGAGCCTGTAAGTATATACCTTTTTAGGGTACCAAAAACGGGACCCTACTAATACTTTGGTGTCCGTCTGTCTGTCATCAGTAGGACTTCACAAAGTAACATTCTCTCGCGCTTGTGTTAATAAAAACGTTGGAAATGACATAAATCAAAAACAGTGCACATGATCAGATATTAAAATGTATGTTAATAAAACACTACGTTACGTTAACACATTAACTGCTGAAATTTCGTCTTCTTCATAAATTCTCTATCAGTTTGACGCGCAGGTGCGTCCTCAGCAGTGAACGCGTTAATAGCGTTTATCGAGTAGCGCCATCTATATAGCGAGTGCAAAAACGCTGCTACAGAGTTATAATTATGCTTATAATTTTACCAATGCGATTTTCTAAAAACTACGTGCAGTGATTTCACACCACGTGCTTTACGGTGAAGGAAAACATCGTGAGGAAACATGAAGTAATTCAGAGACGTATACCTATAGTGCCCGAAACGGAGATAGACCACCTGTCATGTTGGCACATCATCTTGTGTGAAAAGTGTGTGTTGCTATTACAATACCTCTGCTTACCCCTTCGGGCGTACAGGCGTGAGCATATGTATGTTATAATATAATTATTTGTTTACAGCAAAACCTTCTAATGGACTCCAAAATGATATTCTCCGTTCAATTCCCGTTCAATCCATCGTCGATTCGTCTGGAGGCGATAGATCTACCCGAAGTCTTAGAATTAGACGGATTGCTCACTAAAATATAATCTAACAGCTTATATACATACCTAATTATACTACAAAAATCTTACCGTTACTTATTGCCATGATAGTCTGTCTGTATAACAGTGATAGTTACAGTCACGCGGTTTCACCCGCGTAGTTACCGTTCCCGTGAGAGTACGGGGATAAAACATAGCTATGTTACCCGCTGATGATGTAGTAGAATTGTCAAGATCGGTCAAGTAGTTTCGGAGCCTATTCAATGCAAAAAAAAACAAACAAACCTGTGGGGAGAGCTCATGATCAGTGTCATCCCCAGCAAAGATAAGATGTTCCATTGAGGCGGGTGTCATGTCTGGGGAACACCGGTGACAACTGTTCTAGTTGGACACTTGTATATATACTGCAATGCGCTTGAAAACTCTTATGGCGCGATTTAGGTTCTCGTATATTTGTACTCAAACTTCGCATTTGTTAGCGAGTAGCGCCATCTATGAGTGAGTGTAGAAACGCCGCTTCAAATCTTTCCTCTTTATAATATCAGTGTAGATTACTTGACCGTTCTACGGCTGACGGTCGACTCGGGCTATCGTAAGTCCTTTATACACTGTAATCTTTCCATAATCATTTTCTGAACTATGATGGCATGGCAATAGATGACGGTAGGGCCTTAGCTTTTGTTATAGCTACTATTGTTTTACCATTACACAAGTTGAGAAAGTTGGTTAAAAAGTTATTAAAAATAAATTATTTCTCACACTAGGCCGTGTCGGGTCCGAGTCGACACGGTCTTACCGTCATTCGGTTACCGTGTATAGTGTGTGTCCATATGAAATATATTGTGTTATATTAGTTGACCGTGTTACGGCCGACTTTCAGCTCGGACCCGGTACGGTCTAGTGTCATCCTTAAATCGTAGTAAGCCCCAATGCTGGCTAATCAAATATAATGCTTTATAAGCAGTTTATAGACGAAAATATACAATTATAATACTATTTACTCGCCTTAAATGCATTTGTTTATTTATTTGTTTATTATTATTGTTATTTTTTATTATCATACGTTCCTATATTACATTCCATTGGAGTACTTAATACTTATACAATGCCATGAATATAAGATGTATCTAACAAGTATGTTTATAATCTATTTTTAAATAAATATGAGCCATACTAATAATATAAAAAATTAAGTGCTATCAAATTTCTTAGTCGACATTACAAAGAGGTGATGTTGTTTGATCTCGAAATCGCTTGGTGAAGAAGAATTATGATGAATTTTGAAGACGCAATCTAATATATTTTATTAATAGCTTCTGCGCGATTAGTCTTAGATTGATGATATTTAGCCTATAGGAGTACGTTACCCTAGCAAGAAAGTGTCTCCTAGAGAGATGGGAGTGGTACCAATAATTAGTGCGTCATCTGCTGTAAATGTGCGCCAAATATAAAATTTGTGCGTCTTGTAGTTGCGGAAAAAAAACGAAAAAACGAATTCTGCTAGGGTAACGTTTTTCCAGCAAGAAAATTTTAAACGAATGATCGGAGAGAGATTTTTTTTGTGTGGCTAGATAGCTTATATTTGTGCATAATTGTGCGCCAAAAGCCAGATTTGTGCGTCTTCAGGTTCTCGAGATATTACAATTCCTGCTGGGGTAACGTTTGGCAAAATCGCGTATCTCCAAAACTATTGTATGTGCGTCTGTATGATAAACATGCACGAGTAGCTCTTAATTTGAGCTTATTTGTGACAGAATTAGATTTCAGAAATTATTTATAGTTTTCAAGAAATCGCCTTTTTTTTGAAAACCCGAAAAAAGCTCGCAGCGCCTAAATGGGAAAACGTATAAGTTCACTGAAAACTGTATTCGATCCTTTTTGACGCTTATAATAACCATAGAAAGTTTTAAAAGTGTACATGCATGCGTTATTGAATAATTTTGATAAAGTCGAAACTACGTCGCATTACTTTAACGGCAAAATACAAGAAACTGGCTCAAGCCAAGATATGAAGGTATTAACTAATAATTAGTGCGTGTAATGAAGTATATATTGTGAAAATATTCAGCTTGAAATGTTTCGCATTAATAAGATATAAGGAAAAAAGAGAACAAGAAAAACCACTCGTTATCCGACCAAATTATAATGACTACAAAAAAGCGACGGTTACATACATATCGGTGACCTTCTTAATTTGATGCATTTATACCTGAGCTATGTCCGTACAGTCGCGGTAAAAACGTTTATTGGGAATTATAATCAGGAATTACTTGTATTATTAGGTAGTTGGTGTCCGCAAGTTTGCATATCCATACATCATACTTTCGCGTTTATAGTATTATATACTATTGCACTATTATTCTTATAGTTGACTTAAACATGATTTTGTTAAGTTTTATCTATATATACAGTATACAGATAAGTAAAATTGAAGTGTCTGTTTGTAATTCCAAAATAACAGTTTTTCACTAAATGCACTTGAAAGTATACACGCTACTCGTAATAGTCCGTAGAAATCCCAGTCAAGTTCGAGTCGTACTCACGCATGAAGGATCCGTACCATAATTTAAATTATGAAAAACATTTCTACTATATGATTTTATTAAAAAATTACGGTTGTCGCAATTATTTCTTCATAATATGGGCTTTAAGACCTAGCTTCGGACCAAATTTCAAGATCTGAATTCTCGGGAAGTAGGTAAAGTAACCCTGTAGGTTGCCTTGCGAGTGTCGAAAATTTTTAGTATATACTGCAATTTTTTATTGTAGCTCCAATTGTCAGTAGTATTTTTATGAATGTCAGCTTGATATCTCCACGCGTTCCTGAGAAAAAGAGTCTTGACAGACGCGCAGCTGGACAACAAGATGATCCTATAAGAATTCCATTTTAACTTCTTGAGGTACGGAACTCTAAAGTCGGAGGATAAAAATTAAAAACTTTGTAAACGTAAAACGAATACATTTAATGTAATTAATTATTAATTCGTTTACTACTTACGATTACATTTTCAGCCGGTTCGTGTGTCAAATTAAGAAGGTCACCGATATGTATGTAACCGTCGCTTTTTTGTAGTCATTATAATTTGGTCGGATAACGAGTGGTTTTTCTTGTTCTCTTTTTTCCTTATATCTTATTAATGCGAAACATTTCAAGCTGAATATTTTCACAATATATACTTCATTACACGCACTAATTATTAGTTTATACCTTCATATCTTGGCTTGAGCCAGTTTCTTGTATTTTGCCGTTAAAGTAATGCGACGTAGTTTCGACTTTATCAAAATTATTCAATAACGCATGCATGTACACTTTTAAAACTTTCTATGGTTATTATAAGCGTCAAAAAGGATCGAATACAGTTTTCAGTGAACTTATACGATTTCCCATTTAGGCGCTGCGAGCTTTTTTCGGGTTTTCAAAAAAAAGGCGATTTCTTGAAAACTATAAATAATTTCTGAAATCTAATTCTGTCACAAATAAGCACAAATTAAGAGCTACTCGTGCATGTTTATCATACAGACGCACATACAATAGTTTTGGAGATACGCGATTTGGCAAACGTTACCCCAGCAGGAATTGTAATATCTCGAGAACCTGAAGACGCACAAATCTGGCTTTTGGCGCACAATTATGCACAAATATAAGCTATCTAGCCACACAAAAAAAATCTCTCTCCGATCATTCGTTTAAAATTTTCTTGCTGGAAAAACGTTACCCTAGCAGAATTCGTTTTTTCGTTTTTTTTCCGCAACTACAAGACGCACAAATTTTATATTTGGCGCACATTTACAGCAGATGACGCACTAATTATTGGTACCACTCCCATCTCTCTAGGAGACACTTTCTTGCTAGGGTAACGTACTCAGCCTATAGCCTTCCTATATATATAGTAAATGGGATACTGAAATAATTTTTCAAATCAGACCAGTGCCTGTAGACAAAGTAACATTATCCTCACGCTTCGCTAGTAGAAACGATACAAAATGTACGGGAATGACATATGTCACGTGATTGATTTATGTCATTCCCATACATTTTGTATCGTTTCTATTAGCGCAAGCGCGAGAGAATGTTACTTTGTCTAGGCTTACAAACAAAAAACTCTTCAGGTATATACATATACTAGCTGTGCCCGCGGTTTCACCCGCGTAGATTTAGTTTCATCCTTATGGTCGCGGAAACCTAATATTTTCAATAAATAAAAGGTAGCCTATGTCCTTTCTCAGGGTCTAAAGACTATCTGTGCCAAATTTCATCAAAATCGGTTGAGCGGTTTAAGCGGGAAGCGTAACAGACAGACAGAGTTACTTTCGCATTTATAATATTAGTAGGGATTAGTATAGAAGTATAGATAAACATACGTTGTAGATACGTCTTAATTATTAAAATATCTTGTTGACTATTTAATGTTCAAATTGGGTGCCATTCCTTTTACAATATTTTGTTTAAATATATGTATTATTATTAATTAGCTTTGATTCACTTTGAACATATACCTATTAGATATTGTTAATTATATTAAAATGTCAAAAAAATCTTAATATGCAACTTGTGTTAGGCTATTTAGAAAGAAATTTAAAATCATTTATTGTATAAAAATTCTATTTATTTGAATGTATGTATCATAAACAAAAGTACTTATTTTTTCGTTATTAATATTTAAAATAAAACAAACTCTTTCTAAGTATGATTAGTATTGCTCATATCTCAAGTGATAAATGTCTCAGTAAAAGGTCTATTGTTTGTATATTTTGTTCGTTATATACATGACATGTATTGTAAAATATTCAGGGTTATTTGTATATTTGTCTGGATTTCACGCCAGTGTGTGATTTACAAAAAAAAAATCGGAGGTATAAAAAAATTAATATAATTAAAATATAATTTCAAATATAAAAAGGATGCATTCAAAAAAATCTAGTATAAAAATGCTTCCATACTGCTTTTTTTCAAAAATTCTAATTTTTATATATATAATTCGACCGTACGGGTGTATGTCACTGAGCTCCTAAACGGCCGACCGATTTGAATTATTTTGTATGCGTTTGTGTCTCACCCTATATTGTGTAGATTCACAAATCAGCCCGCCAGATGGCGCTGCAGTCGGTATGCACGACAACGACAGACTTTGTCCTGAAGGATCCGCTAGTATGTTTACAAAAACAACACCTATGACCGATCCTCCAGCATCTAATAACAGTTCATCATCATCATTTCAGCCGACAGACGCCCACTGCTGGGCATAGGCCTCCCCCAATAATAACATAATGTTACAAATAACAGTTACAATAGCGTCAGAAGTATTTTCACCCTGTAGATCTTATAACATTGAGCTTATAAAACACTTTATAGCAAGAATATAAGTATTTACATCAGTTCAGAGTTCAATGTAGCTTGACAAACATTTTTGTATAACTATAGAAGTAAATAAATAAAATATTTAATAAGTAATCATTTTTGTTATAAGTCTAAATGATTATTAGTTGATTTATAACTGATATTGTTATTTTTTCTTATCAATTTGTGGTATATCTATACATTAAGTGCATATCTTTTCTTTCTATATATCCAATTATTGTGCTATCCTGCTTATATTTCAGTGAACATAATTTATATATTATATTTATATATATATTATAGTTTCCAATAAAAATTGACAGACGGCGCTTATTGTTTCAACATATATATGTATGTATGTTTGTATTTTTGATATTCCAACACATAATATATCCGTTTATATACATTTATTGCGATAATCAACTGGTTATATAGAAATAACAATCTTTATTATTTATTCGCTTATTAAAAAGTAATAAATCGAAGTGAATCAACATTCCAACGAAATTGAAAAAAGGTTCCAATTATAATTTAATTTTCTAGTTATTATTTTACAATACTTTATAATAATAAAAATAAAAATAATAATATTATAGTGCAAATTAGCTTGTGTAGATTTTTTTTTACATTAGTACATATTCAACTTAACCGAATCACGGTTTTTTCAGCTGCGGTATACTAGACGGAATTTAGCATTGCATTATTAATAATCATGAATAATATAGCGGACGTCACGCGGTTTCACCGGCGTAGTTCCCGTTCCCGTGGGAGTACGGAGATAAAATATAGCCTATGTTACTCGCTGATGATGTAGCTATCCATTACTGAAATTATTTTCAAGATAGGTCAAAGAGTTGGGGAGCCAATTCAATACAAACAAAAAAACAATACAATATTTCCTCTGTATAATATAAGTGTAGATATATAAGCATTTATATGCAAATTCCGACCGGTATATCGCAGAGGAGAGCTATATAATTTAAACCATTATAAATATTATTTAGTTCATGTAAACTTAGTGTTAATCAGTTGCAAAATGTACTTAACGAAAAATGTGTCATTAATTATTTATTCATTAAGTTTATAGATGATATTAAGAAGTTATGATGGAGGTTGGAAGAAGTTACAGAAAACAAACTGTTAGTCAATTCTTGGAATGGATATTACAAAGATTGTACAATTTCGGAGATTACCCGGAACAAACAGACAGACAGAGAAATTTTTTAAAACTTGGTTTTTTAGTGTCAGTATCGTATATACTTTTATATGCATTTAGTGAAAAGCTGTTATTTTGGAATTACAAACCGACACTTCAATTTTATTTATCTGTATAGATTGTGAGCCAATTTCAGAACAAAAAACGTCAGCATTGATGGATCTACAAAAGTGTACGTGTAGGCTAGCTGTGCCGAGCGGTTTCAGCGGCGTAGACGGAACAAACAGACAGACGGATGGACAGAAATTACTTTCTCAATATGCAAGTGAAAAGCTGTTAATTTGGAATTACAAATATCATCTCCCTGGCCTTATCCCATACATTGTTAGGGTCGGCACTTGATTCAACCCGATGTGGCTCCATGTTAGTCTCAATCAACTTATTAACTCCTTGTCCGTTATGTGCGCCTGGTACTTCGTGTACCATATCATCATCTCCCTGGCCTTATCCCATACATTGTTGGGGTCGGCACTTGATTCAACCCGATGTGGCTCCATGTTAGTCTCAATCAACTTATTAACTCCTTGTCCGTTATGTGCGCCTGGTACTTCGTGTACCATATCATCATCTCCCTGGCCTTATCCCATACATTGTTGGGGTCGGCACTTGATTCAACCCGATGTGGCTGATCACCTGATTTTTATACGAAGCGACTGCCTTCTGTCTCAATCTGACCTTCGCAACTCCATTTAGGAGGAAAATCTGTGATCTGAGTTAAACCAGTTGTCAGATTATTTTTAGGCCTCCGACTGACCTGTAACGATTGCCAAAGTTGTTAAATTGGCAATCGGGACCGACGGCTTAACGTGCTCTCCGAGGCGCGGAGGGAACTCCCGCGGTCACCCATCCAACTACTGGCTAGGCGTATGGTTGCTTAACTTTGCTGATCTAATGATATGCTCAATAGCAACTGTGCCACGAGCTCCTCATTTGGAATTACAAATAGACACTACAAAAATGTTTTCAAGTTGGTCCTAAATGTTAATAATAACAATTGATATTTAAATACTGACTAGCTGTGCCCCGCGGTTTCACCCGCGTAGAGTTCATGTCATGTTTTTTAAAATAAAATTAGCCTTAAACACTCCTTGAAACATCAGCTATCTGCCAGTGAAAGTCCCTTTGAAATCCGTCCAGCCGTTTCACAGATTTCCCGGAACAAACAGACAGACAGAGAAAATTTTTAAATATTGGTTTTTTTGTGTCAGTAGCATGTATACTTTCATAGGCATTTAGTGAAAAGCTGTTATTTTGGAATTACAAACAGACACTTAAATTTTATTTATCTGTATAGATGTATAGATATAGATTGATTGATTACGGCCATATTTCATCCAATGCTATATCATCGGTTTGGAAACTAGTTTTCTAGCTAACGCAATGCACTTAAAGATGTCCCATCATGTAAGTCAATCAGTAATTTTAACTGTAACTTCTTCCAACTTGAATAAAATAAGTATTATTTAAAAGCGAATTATTGTTACCAACTATCATAGGTGCTTTTTTATTTTTCTTATATTAAAATGGCAGCATTTTGTGCGGTGTACTTATTATTTTTTAATTATTTTTTAAGAAATATCTGTCATGTGTTGCCGTATATAAAAATATGTTATATTTACATTTATTGAGATGTAGAAATATATAAGATATATACTATACTGGTACTAAATATATGTAGAAAAAATATATTATTGTTAGCTAAATTTATTGAAACAATATTTAACGTTAGAATGCTCAATGATCAATATTCAATGTTGTAATCAGCCAGCTGCAATATATATACAGACAGATCAAAATTATTATTATATTGTATAATGGATCGGAAAATAATAATCATTATACTCTTAATATATATTCGAAACTGTTAATGTAGTGTCAAATAAAGTTGTCAATTTATCAAATACATATTTATGTATATGTTAAAGGTTTTTGGGTAAGTGTCGTCTACCCCTTTGTGAACCCTAATGGGCAGGCGTGGTGGAAAATATATAATAAAATTAAATATACTATATGGTGTTATGAAATAATAATTGTTCTCCCAACTTAGTTAATCCTGTGCTTAAAATTATATTAATAGAATATTTGAAATACATAGAGTTGGATTGAAATTGAACACATCGTTACAGTTTTTGAAAGCAATATATTTGCATATCCCTTATATTTTTAGCATATATCAGTGTTTATATTTATATTTCTTCCATTTTGAAAGCTGCCATCTCAATTTGATTACATTATTAAAAAAATATCTTCCCATAGAAAAAATAAAAGTGAATTAAGTATTTTGTTTTTAAATATTACGAATATTATTTATTATTATTACTATGATATTATATAATAAACGTTATGTGTGCTGTGAGCTGTAACATTCCATATTTGTTAGTTGTCATTTCAGTTTATTATAGGAACAAGGGCGATCGATATACATACATAAAAACGTCACTTATAGTGACTCAACATGTATCGTAGATCTGCTATTCAAAAGACTTTTAACAAAGTACTTTCAAATCGTCAGAATCACATAATTCCACAGGATTTTACATGCTACCGCCAGGTTCGGAAGGTTGCTTTACTGAGAAGAACCTGGCAAGAAACTCAGTAATTACTCTTTTCAAAAATATTATACGACTTTACAAATAAGTGCATCCTTTGGTACTTGTTCGTGTCTATACTTTCTTTACAATGCCTGTAGACAAAGTAACGTGATCCTCACGCTTCGCTAGTAGAAACGGTACAAAATGTACGGGAATGACATATGTCACGGGACTGAATTATGTCATTCCCGTACATTTTGTATCGTTTCTATTAGCGCAAGCGCGAGAGAATGTTACTTTGTCTAGGACTACACCTCAGCTTACAGCTATAAAGATAATCGGTAAAGGCTTTTTACATTATGTAATGCGAACTCCCTTATTTCTATAATCTGAAACTGCAATATAGTTATGTAGTAAAATTGTATTTAATTATTTGTTAAGAGCAGAAAAGTAAAATATGTTAGAAAAATAATATTTTGAATTTTTACTTCCTAAATTATCCTTTCACGTTGGCTTAATCATCTTGTGTGAAAAGTGGGTGTTGTTATTAAACACCACTCTGCCTATCCATTACATATGTATGTAAGTATGTACAAAATGTAGGTATAGGAATCATTCTGATTTTCATCCCGGAATCAGTATTAAGGTACTATTAAACAGTAGAAGTATCATCCTAGTTCAAACCGTCAAGGTAGCGTAGCGTCCTTAGAATTTAAATACGTCACGAATTCCACCATGTGTACGCTAGCTTGATGGACACGCAATAACATAAATCAGTCACGTTTCATATGTCATTCCCATACATTTTGTATCGCTTCTTTAAGCAAAGTGTGAGGTTAATGTTACTTCTATATTCGATAAATATTCGACCATATGATGTTAGAAGACGTCATGTCCGACGGTAGGTATAGGCACCTACAATCAGAAAATGTAAAACAGTGAGTTACAGCTGGCTCTGAATTTCATGCGTGAGATTTGATTACCGTGAAGCTATTTGTATGTAAAATGAAAATGAAAATGATTTATTCAGTTTAGGCCCTGGTAAGGCACTTATGAATGTCGAGGAATTTACCACCGGTTCGGAAACTAGCCTTCTGAGAAGAACCGGCTAGAAACTCAGCTGGCATCATGTACATTTCATTACACAGTAAACAATAATAATTACAATAAAAACATTTAAAATTATTCACAATAGTGAAAATTTTATCAGTATGCATGTGTAAAAAATAATAATTAAAAAAGTAAAAACAATACCAAATGATTTACATAACATGTTTGCATACCATGTCATTGCCAGGAGCTACTTGTGCAGAGTTTTAATTCCATATGTCTTTATCATTTATGTAATCCGAAATTGTATAATAAGCTTTCTTCATCAGTACAGTTTTAACATGTAAATAATTGCATAAATATATACATCCGAAGTGTTATACATGTCGGAGAAGGCCATGAATTCAGATTTACAACTCTTTGGAACGCAAGCGATCGTGGCATTTGAAGAAAAAGACAATTAAGAAGTCGTCTTGACGGGCCACGAAACTTGGATGGGGTGCGGCCATATTATGAAGGTTGGCAGCGGTGAATGTGGATGGTTAGAAGGGGAAAGGAAGACCTAAGAAACGACGGCTGGATTGTGTGAAAGATCATATGGCTAAGGGAGTGAATACAGATATGACGGCTGATAGAGAGGAATGGAAGAGAAGAACACATTGCACCGACCACAAATAACATCGGTTAAGAGCAGGAGGTCGAAGCACACGTCATGTCAACTCTCCTCGCGTTCCTATTATAAAAGTGTCATCTTGATTTATTGTACAAGGCAGAAGTAAAGTTGTTTCACTGTTGGCGAGAAATGTGTTATTGATTCAAGTCTTCCATGAAGACGGATCCCGCTCAGCCTCCTGTAGGCCTAGACAAAGTAACATTCTCTCGCGCTTGCGCTAATAGAAACGATACAAAATGTATGGCAATGACATAAATCAGTCACGTGACATATGTCATTCCCGTACATTTTGTATCGTTTCTACTAGCGAAGCGTGAGGATAATGTAACTTTGTCTACAGGTTCTGTAATACATATATTAAACCTACAGCATATACCTACATTACCTATGGTTTGTACATGATTGCGTGCAGGGGCCTAACCATGAGCTGTTATTGCAATGATAGTTCAGTTGTATGACAGTGACAGATGTATACACGTCATAGACATCTCTCATAATAAGTGTTAAACTGGCATGGCAATAAGACGTCATGTAGCCCTAGACAAAGTAACATTCTCTCGCGCTTGCGCTAATAGAAACGATACAAAATGTATGGAAAAGACAAATCAGTCACGTGACATATGTCATTCCCGTACATTTTGTATAATTTCTACGCATTTTTTAAATCAACCACAACTACGCACAAATTTTATTGCAAAAGGGGTGGGATTATGGGCTACCTTGCTGGGACTGGCGTCGCTTACATAGCAGGCGATTGCTCAAACACCACGTCTCCATTGTCCGAGTATCTTATAAATTCGGTAGACCGAATTTATAAGATACTCAGACAATAACTAGAGTTATCGTTGCCATTGATGAATCTAGGTGAACGGGGTTCGAATCTTAGAGATACGGATATGACACAGTTATTGCACCCAACAAATTAAATATCGCGACCATCCTTTGCCACTTTCTCTACATTCAATGGCCGACTGGTTTACATTGTGACTCAAAGAAGTTTTTGTCACTACACACGCGCCTTATCAAAGTACTAGCGGACGTCACGCGGTTTCACCCCCGTAGTTCCCGTTCCCGTGGGAGTACGGGAATAAAATATAGCCGATATTAATCAGTGATAATGTAACTACCAAATGGTGAAAGAATTTTTTAAATCGTTTAAGTACTTTTTGAGTCAATTCGTTACAAACATACTTACAAACCTTTAATTATTGACAGCTGTTTATAAAATACCATAGAGATAAGAATAGAATGTAAACCGAGATATTTACAACTTGCGTAACTGAATTGTTGCTCCTATCTAATAAATTGCGAAACGAATTGATTTAAAGATTTCAGATTAGGTCTTTGGGTATTGCTAATCAAATTTTTCTAGTAACACCTTTTTGGTTCAGCTGCGGTTGACAATACCTTTAATTATCATATCGAGCTATTGAAATACGGACTAATCTAGGTATAGGTCCCGTCACGAGTTATGAGCGCTGAATTTAAATGCATTTAAAAGATATAAAATACTGTAACCATTAAACATTGAATACCAAATTTTTTTTTAAAAGAGTCGTGTTTCATATTTTGTTTCTTTACGGTGAAGGAAAATATCGTGAGGTAACCTGCATATGTCTCAGAAGTAATTCAAAGACGTATGTCTAGTGCCTGAGACGGCGGCAGACTCACCATCTGTCACGTTGGCTGGCACTTAATCATCTTCGGTGAAAAGTGGGTGTTGTTTTGTTAACACCTCTGCCTACCCCTTCGGGGGGAATACAGGCATATGCATATGTAGGTATGTACGTATGTTAGTACCTATGTCTTGCCGGGTTCTTCTCAACAAAACCAACCTTCCGAACCCGGTGGTATCATTTATAATCCTGTATATTGTAATTTTAGTGTCCTTCTGACGATTTTAAAGCACTTTGTAAAAAGTTTAATCAAATAAAGATACTTTGAATTTTATGAGTCTGTCTCTATGTATGGCGGGACACGATTAAAATAACATTTACCGTTAGCCCCACTATTTTTGATGAGCGCTCATAACTAATGACGGCGCCTGTACATATTTCCAAACTCAAAATATCTTTAATTGATTAGACTTTTACCCAAAAAACAATTTAATTAATTTAATTAAAAATAATGGCGGCCAAATTTTGATAGGCACCCTAGTAAATATATATTCTCCTAATTATAAATAAACATAAAAATTTGGTTTTAAACAAAAAACCAATCCTGCAGCGGGATCTCGTACTATACATGCTACCGCCAGGATCGGAAGGATGCTTTTACTGAGGACAACCTGGCAAGAAACTCAGTAAATACTCTTTTCAAAAATATAATATAATACAAATTTTAAACGAAATAAACATGAAGCTTCATCACTAAAACGTAACTAAAAAATCTTGAATTACTTAATTAAATCCTCAGAACGTTTGAATTATATAACGTAAAAACAAGTTGAATAACGTTAAATAATGATATCAGCTTAATTTTTATATATTTGGTAATAGAGATCCGGAAACAAAACAAAATAGGGGAAAAAAAGTTCTGATTAATCGATGATATTTTTTGCAGCTCTATGTCAAGTACAACCTTCGTTTCATTCATTCAATCGTTCTAGTCATTCATTCATATCTGTCAGATCAGACAATCGGTTTCAGTTTTCCGCGCGATTACAAGGCGCGCGAATGTGCTGTAAAAACATTTTTTTTAAATTGTTCAATGTTTTTAACGTTGTGAAGTATTTATGAACGGTTCTAAGTATTTCTGCATTTGTGTAAAAAGGTAAGTTAAGAGTAGGTTGTATACTAATAGTTAATAACTGAATTATTTTAATAAAGTAGGTAACAAGTTTGTTGACAGAAATTATTATACCTGTATTGAATTGATGATAACTAAAACCGTAATTACCAAATTGCAACTTAGTTTATATAAGGTAGGTACTTATCTCTCAAGTGGAAACTTGTCAACTTTAATGTTTAGCAATTAGTGCTAGAATTGATAGTATTTGGGTTTTGTAGATCTTTAGGTACGTCGCTAGTTCGTTTGATTTTTTAATTTTTGGAAACTTTCTATAATATCCATACAAGATATTTCCAATAAGATGTTAAGAATAAGAAAAGTATTAATATGTGAAGATATGAGATGTTATAGAAGATACAAATACATCTATATATTCTATTAAAAATTGTACATTATATCTTTACACCTTTATCTTTACATATAAATAAAATTGAAGTGTATGTTTGTAATTCCAAAATAACAGCTTTTCACTAAATACATATGAAAGTATACACGCTACTGACACTAAAAGAACAAGTTTTAAAATTTTTCTCTGTCTGTCTGTCTGTCTGTTTGTTCCGGGTAATCTCTGAAACGGCTGGACGGATTTTAACGGGACTTTCACTGGTAGGTAGCTGATGTTTCAAGGAGTAACTTTTATTTATTTTTAAATTCCAAAATTACAGCATTTCACTTAATGCATATACGCTACCAATACTAAAAAATCAATTTTTAAAATGTTTCTCTGTCTGTCTGTCCGCCTTACTAGCTGTGCCCCGCGGTTTCACCGTTACCTATTCAAAATATTAGGTTTCCACGACCATAAGGATGAAACTAAATCTACGCGTGTGAAACCGCGGGGCATAGCTAGTATAATATAATACACGTTTCCATGAAGTATAATAAGTATTACGAACATAACAATCTATAGTTATATTATAAAGAGTAAAGATTTGATTGTTTTTTTGTTTGTTTGTTTGCATTGAAAAGGCTCCGAAACTACTTGATCGATCTTGAAAATACTTTCAGCAATGAATAGCTACATCATCAGCGAGTAACATAGGCTATATTTTATCCCCGTACTCCCACGGGAACGGGAACTACGCGGGTGAAACCGCGCGACGTCCGCTAGTATAATGTGCAATGTTATAATATACCTTCTTAGTTTAATTATTCCAAATAAACAAATATTTATTTAGAGCCGGTGGCCTTGGGGTTTGAGCAGTCGCCTATACACGGCGATAGACTCATCATCTGTCACGTTGGCACTCAATCATCTTGTGTGAAAAGTGTGTGTTGTTATTACAACACCTCTGCCTACCCCTTCGGGGAATACAGGCGTGAGCATATGTATGTGATGTACTAATTATTTTTGTTTCTGATAATCCCAAAACTTTGTCCCCAAATATTATAATTGATCCACCGGTGGATCATAAGTGGGGATAAGGGGCCCAACCATGAGCTCTTATTGCAATGATAATTCAGTTGTGCGACAGTGACAGATGTATGCACGTCACATACATCTGTCTCATAAATGAGTGAAACTATCATGGCAATAAGAGCTCATGGTAAGGCCCCAGAACGGTATAAACTTATTCAATAGTAGATTAAGTAGGTATGTAGGTAAGGCACGCGACATTATATATATTTCGGATTAACTATTTAGTGAAGGATAGCAGTAATAATTATTTTAATATCTTAACGACTACGCACGCTTATTATCACAATATTATCGTCCGATAATAAAAGATAAATGCTAATCACACGAGAATGTTATAATCTGTAATTCCCGCAATAAATATCTAATTATTTGGAATACGTAACTTCTGGTCATGCTGATTTCAAGGCTAGATCTTTAGCGAATCTAGGAAATAAAGTAATTATTCTGTCACTTATTTCCCTAATACATTTAAAATTAACACACTTCCGCATTTTATCACTATTACTTTGGTCGGTCACTCCCTTTCTAGCCATGTCATCCTTCACACAATCCATTCCTCTCTATCAGCCGTCGTCTCTGTATTCACTCCCTTTCTAGCCATGTCATCCTTCACACAATCCATTCCTCTCTATCAGCCGTAGTCTCTGTATTCACTCCCTTTCTAGCCATGTCATCCTTCACACAATCCATTCCTCTCTATCAGCCGTCGTCTCTGTATTCCAAATCTAACAATAGCGTGCATAATAATATTGACATTATATTCGCAAATATGGCTACACGTTATCTCATCATTATCTCTTAAGTAATTAAAGGCTTCAGTAGCGTGTAAAACGTCGCGCACGACACATTTTACACTCCGGTATTATTACTAGTTTCCATACGCGACTTCTCACGCGTATAGGGATATTACGCGTAAGTAATTTGTGAATTTTTGTGAATCAATTAGTGAGAAATCTGCGTATTTCTGAGCAGTAATTCAAAGCCGTATGTATAGTGCCTGAGACGGCGATAGACTCACAATCTGTCACGTTGGCAATCAATAATTTTCGGTGAAAAGTGGGTGTTTTTATTACAACACCTCTGCCTACCCCTTCGGGGACAATCGTGAGCATATATATATGTAAGAATATTTTCACTTAAATATTATTATTAGTCAAGTATAGTACAGTTAGGTAATTTAAACAGGTGCTTAAGTGTAATTCAATAACTTGAGTGTTTGTTATTCTGCCTTGTTGGTGTAGTAGCGGCAAGTGCTAGTCCGGAACATAAGCTCCTCGGTTCGATCCCTGTGTCGGGTTAGGTGTTAGTGGGTATATCCCAGTAGCAGCCCGGATGGATTGCTATCCCCAGATATTCAATACGATCAGCAATTTCTCTTTAATATTAACTAGCTATAAGTTATTGCAATGGAAGTAAGACAAAATTATTAGTTTATCTTTAGTGACCTAAACGACATGAGGCTGGTATATTTCTGAAAACATAACGCGCGGCTTCATCCGTATGTTAATAAAACGGGATGATAAAAAGGGCACAGCTAGTTGTTAAATAAAATTCTAAGAATATGCCTCAAAAATTTATAAAATATACGACGAAAAATAAAAATCAAATGTTAACAGATTTTTTACCTTATTTTTGAATTTATATGTACATACCACCAGTCAATGCTCTGAGAGAAAAATATGCGCCTAAAAGTCTCGACTCTATAAACAGGGATACAAAAAACATCGTGAGAAACCCTGCATATGTCTGAGAAGTAATTCAAAGACATATGTATAGTGCCTGAGACGGCGATGGACTCACCCTCTGGCACGTAGGCACTTAATCATACATACATACGCTCACGCCGGTATTCCCCGAAGGGGTAGGCCGCAGAGATGTATAACATTCGTCATTCTGACGATTTGAAAGTACTTTGTCTAATCGAATAAAGATATTTTTGACTTTGACTTTGTCTAACAACACACATTTTTCACCGAACATGATTGAGTGCAAACGTGACAGATGGTGAGTCTATCGCCGTCTCTGGCACTATACATACGTCTTTGAATACTTCTCAGACATATGCAGGTTTCCTCACGATGTTTTCCTTCACCGTAAAGCACGTGGTCTGAAATCACTGAACATAAGTTTTTTTTTAAAACTCGTTGGGACAGGCCCCGCTGGGATTGGAACTCGCGTCGCGTGCGTAGCAGGAGACTGCTCTAACCCCAAGGCCACCACTTAATCATATTCGGTGAAATGTGTGTGTTGTTGTTACAATACCTCTGATTACCCCTTTGGGGACCCTTCTGGGCTAAACCTTTAACATATGTCTTTAATTACAGATAAACTGAAAAAACTATGAAAAGCTGAAGAGTGAAAACTGTTCGCGGCGAATTATTTGTGTAGTACTTGAACCATTTCAATATGACGGATTTGTATACATTAGACGCACTGGGCTCCGAGTCTAAAAGAAATAGCGTAAGTAATAACATTATACATTCATTGAACTCAAAATCTATATCTATACATCTATACAGATAAATAAAATTGAAGTGTCTGTTTGTAATTCCTAAATAACAGCTTTTCACTAAATGCGTGTGAAAGTATACACGCTACTGACACCAAAAAACCAAGTTTTAAAATATTTCTCTGTCTGTCTGTTTGTTCCGGATAATCTCTGAAACGGCTGGCAATTTTAACGGGAATTTCCATGGCAGGTAGCTTATGTTTCAAGGAGTAACTTAAGCTACTTTTATTTATTAAAAATATTAGGGTTCCGCGACAATAAAGATGAAACTAAATCTACGCGGGTGAAACCGCGGGGCACAGCTAGTTATTTCATGTATCAAATATACTTAGAACCTCGCACTGATCGTGCCAAGAAGGCTGGTTTTTTTTTAATAGCAAATCTATACAGATAAATAAATTGAAGAGTCTGTTTCCAATTCTAAATTAACAGCTTTTCACTAATTGCAAACCTAAAGTATGGGTTGTTCCAATAATCCCCATTGAAAATCCCCATCAATGGGGAATAATGGAAAAAAAGTCCAAAAATCCGCATTGCGATCGAAAGCATCTCGGAATGGGGATGTTTGATAAAATTTTCCACAGTTCCCCATTAAGTTCAATATTTAATATGGACAACATACTGTATAAGAATCCCCAAGATGCTTGCTACTTTTTTTTCTTGATCTGTCTGTCTGTGCAAGTGCTATGTCTGTGCTGTCTGACTGTCTATTTGTTCCAACTAATCTCCGAAACGCCTAGACCGACTTTAACGGGCCTTTCAATTTCAGATAGCTATACAAAGAGTAATTCAGGCGACTTTAAAATAAAATTAGGGTTCCGTCAAATAAAGTCTACGCGTGTAAAACCGCGGGGCACAACTAGTTAATCATATACGAAGTTTTCCAAAAAAGGTAACTGTGTCGCGGTATAAGTTTTGTAGCAATCCAATAAGTTTTTCCTACACTTTAGTGTCCCTAGACAAAGTAAAATTCTCTCGCGCTTGCGCTAATAGAAACGATACAAAATGTATCGACATGACATAAATCAGTTTAAAGTCGCGAAGGATAGGATTCACAACGAATACATCCCACAGAGAACCATAGTAATCGAATTAGCTCAAAGAATTAGCAAGAAGTGGCAGTGGGCCGGCCATATCTCACGTAGAACCGACAACCGCTGGGGTAAACGAGTTCTTGAGTGGAGACCGCGACTCGGTAAACGTAGTGTAGAACACCCGGCCAGGTGGGATGACGATCTGCGAAAGACTGCAGGCAGATTTTGGATGAGGCAAGCTGAAGACAGGCCGCTATGGTGCTCATTAAGGGAGGCCTATGTCCAGCAGTGGACTAACATAGGTTGTAGATAGAAAAATGAAAATGAAAAATATTTATTCAGTATGCAGCACTTATGAAAGTCGAGAATTTACCACCGGTTCGGAAACTAGCCTTCTGAGAAGAACCGGCAAGAAACTCAGCCAGGCATAGACATAAATCAGTCACATGACATATGTCATTCCCGTACATTTTGTACCGTTTCTACTTGTGTAGCGTGAGGATAATGTTACTTTGTCTACAGGCCCTAGTTCAATCATAAACTCGTCATGAACTTCTAGAATACATGATTACATCACCGAGTTAACACGAATAGCAAGTTTCAAATAAAATACATCCAATTACTGATAGCGATTTATTGGCGTTACTAGTAGCTTGAAGTGAAATAATCAACCGTTTTCTAACTGGTTGTTTGTAATATGAGGCCAACTTATGGGGAATACAGGCATGAGCATATATTTTAATAATTGTATTTTACCTTAATTCTATAAACAAGGACTTACTACTTAAAACTAATTAAAGGTAGAAAACTTGTCCCTCACGGTGTCTCTCGGGATCGTGCCAAGAAGGCTGGCAGCATTGCCACGTTGAATAGCAATGCTGACTCTCTGAGCGAGAAAAGCCCCAGCTCTCTTGTCACGAGAGGCTTCTAACAGACGACGTGCAAGCTCTTTGAAAGGCTGATGAGTATCCGAACCCCAAGGCTCCAGAGTTTCAACCGCAAACGCAGAAAATATGTTTGTTTTAAACTAGTAGCTGTGCCCCGCGGTTTCACCCGCGAAAATTTTTATTTACCCTTATGTTTTAAAAAAATCTAAGTAGTTCGGTACTCCTTGTAATATAAGTTATCCGTCAGTGAAAGTCGCGTTAAAATCGGTCCAGCCGTTTCAGAGATTATCCGGAACAAACAGACAGACAGACAGACAGACGGACAAACAGACTGAGAAAAATTTTAAAACTTGGTTTTTCGGTGTCTTTAGCGTGTATACTTTCATATTAATGTAGTGAAAAGCTGTAATTTTGGAATTACAAACAGACACTTCAATTTTATTTATCTGTATATGTATATATAGACTAGGTGACCCGAAAAACTTCGTGCCGCCTAACAGTCGATTCATATTATATATTTTTTTACTACCGGACGTCACGCGGTTTCACCCGCGTAGTTCCCGTTCTCGTGGGAGTACGGGGATAAAATATAGCCTATGTTACTTGCTGATGATGTAGCTATCCATTGCTGAAAGAAATGTCGAGATCGGTTTAGTAGTGTCGGAGCCTATTCAATACAAACAAACAAACAAATCTTTCTAGAGATGTAAGTAATCACGGGATCTACTTTTTGAAAAATATTTACCAATAGAAAGCAAATTTGTTATGTACCCGAAAAATTTAAAGACGTTCTCGTGATAGTTAAATTATATGTGGGCAAAGCCGCGAACGATTGTCAGTTACAATTACAGGTTCAACAAACACGGGCTATGAGCGCTGGCCTTAAAAGCGCTGTAGTCATTTTATAAGTCTGTCTGTATGGCGTGACTAATAAAACACATTCATAGTCACCCCACTATTTTCACTGAGCGCTCTAATGTAGTGCCTAGTGCGAGTTTTTCACTGCCAAGTGATCGCGTCGACGTAAGCGCAGTTTGTATGGGCTCACAATAGTGTCATGTTTAGGCCGACAGAGGCGCTGTTCCGATCCTATACAAATGTGCGTTTACGTCGACGCGGTGACTTGTGACGGCGGCAGTGATAAACTCTCACTAGGCCCTCAGTTAAGGCGGCGCTGCTCCGATCCTATACAAATGTGCGTTTACGTCGACGCGGTGACTTGTGACGGCGGCAGTGATAAACTCTCACTAGGCCCTCAGTTAAGGCGGCGCTGCTCCGATCCTATACAAATGTGCGTTTACGTCGACGCGGTGACTTGTGACGGCGGCAGTGATAAACTCTCACTAGGCCCTCAGTTAAGGCGGCGCTGCTCCGATCCTATACAAATGTGCGTTTACGTCGACGCGGTGACTTGTGACGGCGGCAGTGATAAACTCTCACTAGGCCCTCAGTTAAGGCGGCGCTGCTCCGATCCTATACAAATGTGCGTTTACGTCGACGCGGTGACTTGTGACGGCGGCAGTGATAAACTCTCACTAGGCCCTCAGTTAAGGCGGCGCTGCTCCGATCCTATACAAATGTGCGTTTACGTCGACGCGGTGACTTGTGACGGCGGCAGTGATAAACTCTCACTAGGCCCTCAGTTAAGGCGGCGCTGCTCCGATCCTATACAAATGTGCGTTTACGTCGACGCGGTGACTTGTGGCGGCGGCAGTGATAAACTCTCACTAGGCCCTCAGTTAAGGCGGCGCTGCTCCGATCCTATACAAATGTGCGTTTACGTCGACGCGGTGACTTGTGGCGGCGGCAGTGATAAACTCTCACTAGGCCCTCAGTTAAGGCGGCGCTGCTCCGATCCTATACAAATGGGCGTTTACGTCGACGCGGTGACTTGTGACGGCGGCAGTGATAAACTCTCACTAGGCCCTCAGTTAAGGCGGCGCTGCTCCGATCCTATACAAATGTGCGTTTACGTCGACGCGGTGACTTGTGACGGCGGCAGTGATAAACTCTCACTAGGCCCTCAGTTAAGGCGGCGCTGTTCCGATCCTATACAAATGTGCGTTTACGTCGACGCGGTGACTTGTGACGGCGGCAGTGATAAACTCTCACTAGGCCCTCAGTTAAGGCGGCGCTGTTCCGATCCTATACAAATGTGCGTTTACGTCGACGCGGTGACTTGTGACGGCGGCAGTGATAAACTCTCACTAGGCCCTCAGTTAAGGCGGCGCTGTTCCGATCCTATACAAATGTGCGTTTACGTCGACGCGGTGACTTGTGACGGCGGCAGTGATAAACTCTCACTAGGCCCTCAGTTAAGGCGGCGCTGCTCCGATCCTATACAAATGTGCGTTTACGTCGACGCGGTGACTTGTGACGGCGGCAGTGATAAACTCTCACTAGGCCCTCAGTTAAGGCGGCGCTGTTCCGATCCTATACAAATGTGCGTTTACGTCGACGCGGTGACTTGTGACGGCGGCAGTGATAAACTCTCACTAGGGCCTCAGTTAAGGCGGCGCTGCTCCGATCCTATACAAATGTGCGTTTACGTCGACGCGGTGACTTGTGACGGCGGCAGTGATAAACTCTCACTAGGCCCTCAGTTAAGGCGGCGCTGTTCCGATCCTATACAAATGTGCGTTTACGTCGACGCGGTGACTTGTGACGGCGGCAGTGATAAACTCTCACTAGGCCCTCAGTTAAGGCGGCGCTGTTCCGATCCTATACAAATGTGCGTTTACGTCGACGCGGTGACTTGTGACGGCGGCAGTGATAAACTCTCACTAGGCCCTCAGTTAAGGCGGCGCTGTTCCGATCCTATACAAATGTGCGTTTACGTCGACGCGGTGACTTGTGACGGCGGCAGTGATAAACTCTCACTAGGCCCTCAGTTAAGGCGGCGCTGTTCCGATCCTATACAAATGTGCGTTTACGTCGACGCGGTGACTTGTGACGGCGGCAGTGATAAACTCTCACTAGGCCCTCAGTTAAGGCGGCGCTGCTCCGATCCTATACAAATGTGCGTTTACGTCGACGCGGTGACTTGTGACGGCGGCAGTGATAAACTCTCACTAGGCCCTCAGTTAAGGCGGCGCTGCTCCGATCCTATACAAATGTGCGTTTACGTCGACGCGGTGACTTGTGGCGGCGGCAGTGATAAACTCTCACTAGGCCCTCAGTTAAGGCGGCGCTGCTCCGATCCTATACAAATGTGCGTTTACGTCGACGCGGTGACTTGTGACGGCGGCAGTGATAAACTCTCACTAGGCCCTCAGTTAAGGCGGCGCTGCTCCGATCCTATACAAATGTGCGTTTACGTCGACGCGGTGACTTGTGACGGCGGCAGTGATAAACTCTCACTAGGCCCTCAGTTAAGGCGGCGCTGCTCCGATCCTATACAAATGTGCGTTTACGTCGACGCGGTGACTTGTGACGGCGGCAGTGATAAACTCTCACTAGGCCCTCAGTTAAGGCGGCGCTGCTCCGATCCTATACAAATGTGCGTTTACGTCGACGCGGTGACTTGTGACGGCGGCAGTGATAAACTCTCACTAGGCCCTCAGTTAAGGCGGCGCTGCTCCGATCCTATACAAATGTGCGTTTACGTCGACGCGGTGACTTGTGACGGCGGCAGTGATAAACTCTCACTAGGCCCTCAGTTAAGGCGGCGCTGCTCCGATCCTATACAAATGTGCGTTTACGTCGACGCGGTGACTTGTGACGGCGGCAGTGATAAACTCTCACTAGGCCCTCAGTTAAGGCGGCGCTGCTCCGATCCTATACAAATGTGCGTTTACGTCGACGCGGTGACTTGTGACGGCGGCAGTGATAAACTCTCACTAGGCCCTCAGTTAAGGCGGCGCTGCTCCGATCCTATACAAATGTGCGTTTACGTCGACGCGGTGACTTGTGACGGCGGCAGTGATAAACTCTCACTAGGCCCTCAGTTAAGGCGGCGCTGCTCCGATCCTATACAAATGTGCGTTTACGTCGACGCGGTGACTTGTGACGGCGGCAGTGATAAACTCTCACTAGGCCCTCAGTTAAGGCGGCACTGCTCCGATCCTATACAAATGTGCGTTTACGTCGACGCGGTGACTTGTGGCGGCGGCAGTGATAAACTCTCACTAGGCCCTCAGTTAAGGCGGCGCTGCTCCGATCCTATACAAATGTGCGTTTACGTCGACGCGGTGACTTGTGACGGCGGCAGTGATAAACTCTCACTAGGCCCTCAGTTAAGGCGGCGCTGCTCCGATCCTATACAAATGTGCGTTTACGTCGACGCGGTGACTTGTGACGGCGGCAGTGATAAACTCTCACTAGGCCCTCAGTTAAGGCGGCGCTGCTCCGATCCTATACAAATGTGCGTTTACGTCGACGCGGTGACTTGTGACGGCGGCAGTGATAAACTCTCACTAGGCCCTCAGTTAAGGCGGCGCTGCTCCGATCCTATACAAATGTGCGTTTACGTCGACGCGGTGACTTGTGACGGCGGCAGTGATAAACTCTCACTAGGCCCTCAGTTAAGGCGGCGCTGCTCCGATCCTATACAAATGTGCGTTTACGTCGACGCGGTGACTTGTGACGGCGGCAGTGATAAACTCTCACTAGGCCCTCAGTTAAGGCGGCGCTGCTCCGATCCTATACAAATGTGCGTTTACGTCGACGCGGTGACTTGTGACGGCGGCAGTGATAAACTCTCACTAGGCCCTCAGTTAAGGCGGCGCTGCTCCGATCCTATACAAATGTGCGTTTACGTCGACGCGGTGACTTGTGACGGCGGCAGTGATAAACTCTCACTAGGCCCTCAGTTAAGGCGGCGCTGCTCCGATCCTATACAAATGTGCGTTTACGTCGACGCGGTGACTTGTGACGGCGGCAGTGATAAACTCTCACTAGGCCCTCAGTTAAGGCGGCGCTGCTCCGATCCTATACAAATGTGCGTTTACGTCGACGCGGTGACTTGTGACGGCGGCAGTGATAAACTCTCACTAGGCCCTCAGTTAAGGCGGCGCTGCTCCGATCCTATACAAATGTGCGTTTACGTCGACGCGGTGACTTGTGACGGCGGCAGTGATAAACTCTCACTAGGCCCTCAGTTAAGGCGGCGCTGCTCCGATCCTATACAAATGTGCGTTTACGTCGACGCGGTGACTTGTGACGGCGGCAGTGATAAACTCTCACTAGGCCCTCAGTTAAGGCGGCACCTGCATATTTACCTACATTGTTGTAACGTGATAACATTGGTGACTGTGAAGTATATTTTATTTTCTATGTTGTTTGTTATTTCAATGAGTAAGTACATTTTATAAATAGCATTTGGCGTTTGTTTGTTTTTAACTGTTTATAAATCTATATGTATACAGTTTATACATCTATACAGATAAATGAAATTGAAGTGTCTGTTTGTAATTCCAAAATAACAGCTTTTCACTAAATGCATATGAATGTATACCTATATAAGTTGCTGACATAAAAAACCAATTAAGAAACAAATATTTATCTATCTGTCTGTCTGTTTGTTCCGGGTAATCTCCGAAACGGCTAGACAGATTTTAACGGGACTTTCACTGCCAGGTAGCTAGTAGAAACAAATTTTAAATAGTTTTTTTTATATCAGTATTGTATATACTTTCATAAGCATTTATTAAAATGCTGTTATTTTGGAATTACAAACAGACAATGCAATTTTATTTATTTGTATAGATGTAGAGATAGATTTATTTAATCATTTGCACTATCAGTTTATCATAAAACCATTTAATTAGTAGTTAGTGACAGGGGCGGATCCAGCTTTGGCGCCAGGAGGGGGTCACATAGTCGTTGGTTTCCAAACGTTTGCCATCATACAAAGTTATTATATTATATTATATAAAATTTATTAAATATTAAAGGCATGTAGTTACATAAAATCTGTATGGTGACAAAATATATAAATAAAATCATTATGTTCAATTAGTGGTCCATCTAAGTCCTGGAACCAGCTCATGGGGGGTCATGATCTCCATGATCCCCCCTGGATCCGCCGTTGGTTAGTGATAGGTATAGGACCTTATGATAGACCATTACAAGTGTAAACTATTAATTCTTAAGATTACTATAAGGTAACATATTATTTTTATTATCATTCTTGAATAATTTGCGGTCTGCTTACCCTTTCGGGTTCCCTTCTGGGAAGACCTGAGATATTTGGTGATTCAAACTCAAACTCAAATATATCTTTATTCGATTAGACTTTATACAAAATACTTTCAAATCGTCAGAATGACACAATTACACAGTATTATACATGCTACCGCCAGTTTCGGAAGGTTGCTTTTACTGAGAAGAACCTGGCAAGAAACTCAGTAATTACTCTTTTAAAGAATATTATACAGTTTTAAAAATACAAAATAAATCACTCAAACAACTATAAGATTAATGTCTTTATCTTTTTTTTCAGCAAACAAACGGACCTGATCTCGAGATGGATGGCAGGAAAAATGGGCTGAATCGAGGGGTAAGATATCATACTACATATATACATACAATACATGCTCACGCCTGTATTCCCCGAAGGGGTAGGCAGAGGTGTTGTAATAACAACACCCACTTTTCACACAAGATGATTAAGTGCCAACGTGACAGATGGCGAGTCTATCGCCGTCTCAGGCACTAAACATACGTCTTTGAATTACTTCTCAGACATGCAGGTTTCTTCACAATGTTTTCACACGTGTTTTACAACACGTGTGAAATCACTGTACATAAGTTTTGAGAACTAATTGGTACAGGCCCGCTGGGATTCGAACCTGCGTCGCTTTCGTAGCAGGCGACTGCTCAAACCTCAAGGCCACCGTAACTAATAATTATTATACAATTTCGGATTACATAAATGATAAAGACATATGGAATTAAAACTGCACAAGTAGCTCCTGGCAATGACATGGTATGCAAACATGTTATGTAAATCATTTGGTATTGTTTTTACTTTTTTTTATGTAATTATTATCTTTTACACATGCATGCTGATACAATTGTCACTATTGTGAATAATTTTAAATGTTTTTATTGTAATTATCATTGTTTACTGTGTAATGAAATGTACATGATGCCTGGCTGAGTTTCTTGCCGGTTCTTCTCAGAAGGCTAGTTTCCGAACCGGTGGTAAATTCCTCGACATTCATAAGTGCCTTTCCAGGGCCTAAACTGAATAAATCATTTGCAATTGTATGAAGATAGAATAAGTGTGCAATCTTTATAAGACCAACCATGATTATTACACGGAAAGTCATCTAGTTAACTTTGTTATGAGAGCCGTCGAGGCCGTACGTCGCTTTATGTTGAATCGTGCAGAACTGATGAGTATTTTTTTGAACTCACGGTCATTTTTAGCGCCTCATTTGACCCTCAATTCAGACTAGTTTTTAAACTTGGCTAAAGGCATCCGGTCTACGATACGCGTGCGTTAAGTCCCTGTAAAAAAATATCAAGTCACGAGTTATAACCGCTGCCCTTGTGTAGTAGTAATTTTTTGGAGTCCTGTGTGCCTAGTGCGAGTTTTTCACTGCCGCCGTCACAAGTCACAGCGTCGACGTAAACGCAGATTTGTATAGGATCGGAGCAGCGCCTCTGTGGGCCTAAACATGACACTATTGTGAGCCCATACTAATCTGCGTTTACGTCGACGCGATCACTTAAGACGGCGATTTTAAGAAAACTCGCACCAGACACTCTGTATGGCGTTGAATGAGTAGTAATTTTTTCAATCGTATATGGTGCGACGCGAACAAATAAATGTACAGTTATTCCCCACCTTTTTCGTTGACCGCTCATAATTCGTGACGGGAACTATTTCAGTACGACATCTGATTACATAAGATTGCCTCGTTGGTCTAGTGTTCGCTAATAGGGTTCCACTAAATACACATATTCACCTACGAAAGAGAGGGAAAGGAAAGTCGGAATTTGCATACAAAATTAAATCTGACTGTTTGAAAGCATCGTTCTTCTACACTTCGTTTCGGGTTTTACTAAATTCCAATGAGTTCATCTATATCTATACATCTATAACCATACAATACCTATAGTCTGTAGTCTGTTCGTCTGTCTGTCTGTTTGTTCCATCTAATCTCCGAAATGGTACATCCGATTTTAACGGGACTTTCTCTGGTAGATAGCTAATTCTATAAGGAGTAACTTAGGCTTCTTTTTATAAAGGTAAATTTATTCAATAAAACTTAATTATATATACAAGGAACAGTACTTAAAACTAATTAAAGGTAGAAAACTTGTCCCTCACGGTGTCTCTCGGGATCGTGCCAAGAAGGCTGGCAGCATTGCCACGTTGAATAGCAATGCTGATTCTCTGGGCTTCTTTTATTTTTTTTAAAAACATTTGTGTTCCGTGGTAAAACAGCGGGGCACAGATAGTAGTACATATAGAAAGTAGGGAAACGTTATCAATTTGAAATTGGCTTAAAAATCGTTCCCAACGCGAAGTGAGTCAGATCGCAGGTGTTATAACAAACAGACATACCTATTGTTGCATACGGTTATGAAAGAGTAGTCGTAGTGTGGAAGGCGATGTGTTTATAAACTTGCAGTCTGCCTGGGACATTTGTGTGACGATATCAATGGATTCATTTACACAATCTATACAGACAAATAAAATTGAAGTGTCTGTTTGTAATTCCAAAATAACAGCTTTTCACTAAATGCATATGAAAGTATACACGCTACTGACACTAAAAACCAAGTTATAATTTTTTTCTCTGTCTGTCTGTTTGTTCCGGGTAATCTCTGAAACGGCTGGACGGATTTTAACGGGACTTTCACTGGTAGGTAGCTGATGTTTCAAGGAGTAACTTAGGCTACTTTTATTTATTAAAAATTAGGGTTCCGCGACAGTAATGATGAAACTAAATCTACGCGGGTGATACCGCGTGGCACAGCTAGTAAAAAATAAATAAAGAGAGCAGTGGTAGCATCATACATCACCATCTAGTCCCAAGCTAAGCAAAGCTTAAAACTGATAAAATACGTATATATGATCACGCCTGTATTCCCCGAAGGGGTAGGCAGAGGTGTTGTAATAACAATACCCACTGTTCACGGAAGATGATCTTGTTTGGCACTCTGCCTACAAATATATGGGCGTTTATCGTGTGCCAACGTGACAGATGGCGAGTCTAACGCCGCGGCGCCATCTCAGGCACTATACATACGTCTTTTGAATGACTTCAAAACTTTGACATGCTATTAACAAAAACCTCTTTATATTTGCAGCCTGTCTTCGAGAAACTGGAGTACCAACCTTCAGGATGGTTTGAGATGACGGTCAGCAAAGTGGGCTCATCCACTGATGGATTCCTCAGTGAGAACAAGTCCTCGCTGAAGACTGTGATGATCTTCATCATCAACGGACTGGTCATCGGATACTTCTTCGGGTGCCTGTACTACTATTTACAGTATAGTAAGTGTTTAAACTAAGACTAGATGTGCCCCGCGGTTTTACCCGCGTAGATTTAGTTTCATCCTTATTGTAGCGAAACCCTATTTTTTTTTAATAAATAAAAGTAGCCTAAGTGACTCCTTAAAACATCAGCTACCTGCCAGTGAAAGTCCCGTTAAAATCAGTCCAACTTTTTCAGAGATTACTCGGAACAAACAGACAGACAGACAGACATACATCTTAGTTTTTCAGTATCAGTAGCATGTATACTTTCATATGCATTTAGTGAAAAGCTGTTGTTTTGGAATTACAAACAGATACTTCAATTTTATTTATCTGTATATATTACTTATATTTATTTCTATTTTAAACTTTTTGTGTAGACGTACACTATAATCTTACATAATTATCATTAGAAAAATATATTAAAAAATGGCGGTGTCACACTGGGTGATCACTTACAAACAATCGTGGAATAAAATCTAAATATACATATACTCACGCCTGTACACCCGAAGGGGTAGGCAGAGGTGTTGTAGGCAGGACAACAACACTCACTTTTCATAGAAGATGACAGATGGCGAGTCTATATATACGTCTTTGAATTACTTCTCAGACATATGCAGGCTTCCTCAATGTTTTCCTTCACCGTAAAGCACGTGGTGTGAAATCACTGCACGGAATACAGGCGTGAAAATATGTATGTATATAGTAAGTATTGAATCCTATTGTCTGATGAACGTTCAATATGTTATTGCAGCCAATGAGCCTCTAGAGCTGTGCTTCGGTTTCGGCAACCTGATCGCATTCCTGACGATCGTATATTTCTTCGTCCTGTACTTCATGGTGGTGAAGAGGTTCTTCGGCAAATGGTTTGATGCTAATGTCTGGTCGAAAATCACTCACTTCCTTTCGGCGATGTGGAGATTTACGTGAGTTACCGTGCACTATTTTGTCTTAAATACTTACACATGTATCCCATAAAGGTAGGCAGAGACTACCGTGCGATATACTACGAGTCTTGCATACTTCCTTCGGTTATGAGTAGGTACTCCGAATTGGATAGGTTATCAATTTGGCAAGTCAGATGCCTAAGAAATTTTTACAACTGGTTTAACCCAGATTGCCGATTTTCCTCGAAAAAGGGGTTACGAAGGTCAGATGGCAATCTTATAAAAGTCAGGTGATCAGCCACATCGGGTTGAATCAAGTGCCGACCCCAAATAGATGGGATAAGGCCAGGGAGATGATGATGATTCATTTGGTAAAAATACTTCTTTCTTGAACGTATATGCTTATTTCTGCCTCGTTGGTCTAGTGGTTAGCTAGTTTGCCTGCCGATCACCAGGTTCCGGGTTCGAGTCCTGGGTCGAGTCAAAAATAGACATTGGGTTTTCTGTCAAGAAAATCACAATAAATGCCGGATAGCTGAACTTTCAAAGAGTGTTTAAGGCTAATTTTATTTAAAAAAAAACAGCAAGAAACTAAATCCCAGCGGGTGAAATCGCGGGGCACAGCTAGTTCACAATAAAATGGCCGGAGTTTGTAAGTTGGGTGTGTTTCCAACCCCGTGACTCGGAGCACGTATCACCCTTGGTCCTACGCCTGATCTCTCCGGTCGTGTGGGATTGCCTCCCATCCCACTATGAGAGTGAGGCAATTAACAGTGCACCTGTGTTTGCACACACGCCTGCACTATAATATCTCCTGCGCTGATGGCTGATTCTCGAGATTAGCCGCCGTAACCGAAATTCATTCAGACTCACCATCTGTCACGTTGGCACACGATAAACGCCCATATATGTGTAGGCAGCGCGCCAAACAAGACCCAAAAAGTTACTTGCTTAATTTCAATTCAAGGCCAGCGCTCATAACTCCTGATGGCACCTACTAGGTAGGTAGGATGTCTGTGTGATACCTATAATTTAACAAAACTTAACACCGTTCTTTTCCGTAAACTTTTGCAATCCGCTCTTGATGGGTCTACAGTACCAAACGTAATGTTCCCATAACCACATGATCCAAACCGGTCCCTTGCAGTTGGTTCCGCTGGTGCTTCACCCTGGTGGTGCTCGTGGCGCTGGCTGGATACTTCTACTGGGACACCAAGGATTCACCAGAACGACTCATCTCACTGCTGGGATTGGCTGTTATTTTGTTATTAGGTGAGTACAATCTATCTATACCAATATTATAAAGATAAAAGATTTGTATGTAAGTATGTTTGCAACGAACCGGCTCAAAAACTACTGACCCGATTTTTAACATTCTTACACCATTTGAATGCTACGTTATCACTGATTAATATAGGCTATATTTTATCTCCGTACCCCCTCGGGAACGGGAACTACGCGGTTGAAGCCGCGTGACATCCATATATACATTGTGTGCGAAACACTAACGCCATCTTGTGGTACGCTGATGAACTAAGATAACGAAAAGTCGATGTATTATGTAACCACGTAGTTTTGTTAAGGACTGGTGTTCTCTTCTCACCCTGGGAGGGTAAAATGGCGCAGTGTGCTGATGGGACTACTTATACAGTTCGCCCTTGGCCTGTTCTGCATCAGGTGGAACTGGGGAAGAATGGCACTTCAGTGTTTCTCTGATAAGGTGAGGACATCGACATTACAGCCTTTTACTTATCAGCTATAAATTAAACTTCGATAGAAAAATCAAATTGCCATGGTGGCCGTGGGTTTGTAGTCTCTGCTTTGAATCCCAGCGGGGTCTGTGCTAATGAGTTATATTACATTTTCAATATTAAATCATAGACAAAAATATTACTTACGTAACAAGTATGTTCTCGGGTACCTACTGTAAATAAATAATAATAATAATATAATAAAAAATAGTCAAACATTTTTTTTAATATAACTCCAACAATATGATCACATCTTCCTGCCCCTTCCTAAAATACAGGCGTAATGTAATAGGATTTATTTTTCAGATTGCAACCTTCTTGTCGTATGGCGTGGATGGAGCGGAGTTTGTGTTCGGAAGTTTGTTGGTGCAGACTGAAAGAGTCTTCGCTTTTAGGGTAAGAGTTTCAAATTAAAAGAAGCTTTAAAAAACGTCACGTGATTAACAGACGGCCTCTGTGTTGCCCGTTGGATAGTTCAGAGACAGGGAATTTCATAAGTATTGGTTAAAAAAGTCTAAAGATCTATAATATAAAAATGATTCACAGAATGTACTTTTGCTAATTATTTTTCTAGAATATTCTTTGAAGTAAAATAAAAATTAATATCGATTCATAATTAAAAAAAATAAAAATTAAGAATCGACTATTTGGCGGTATGAAGTTCGCCATTTTTAATAAACAATTTGCGTTTCTCCGCGCGCTTCATAGATGGCGCTGCTCGCTAACAATTGCAAATTTGAGTACAAATACACGAGAACCTAAATCGCGCAATAAGAGTTGTCACCGGTGTCAGACATGACACCCGCCTCAATGGAACATCCTGTCTTTGACACTGATCATGAGCTCTTCCCACACCTTTCAAAAAGAGGAAAATTATGTGGAGTCTTCTTTTTCAGAACCTGCCGATAATATTCTTCTTCAGCATGTTAGTGGAGGTACTATTCTACTGGGGAGCTCTGCAGTGGTTCTGCCTGAAGCTGGGCCAGCTGCTGAAGGCTGCCACCGGCACCACCGTCTGCGAAGGTGTTATAGCTGTTGGCAACGTCTTCCTTGGAATGGTAACACTTTTACATATATACACTAGCTGTGTCCTGCGGTTTCACCCGCATAATCCCCGCGGAACCCTAATTTGGTTTTTAAATAAATGTAGCCTATACTCCTTATAACATTAGCTATTTACCAGGTAAAGTCCCGTTAAAATCGGTCCAGCCGTTTCGGAGATTAGCCGGAACCAACAGACAGACAGAGAAAAAAATTATAAATTGGTTTTTCAGTGTCAGTACCGTGTATACTTTCATATGCATTTAGTGAAAAGCTGTTATTTTGGAATTACAAACAGACACTTCAATTTTATTTATCTGTATTGATAGTATGGTTCACGCCTGAATCCCATGGGGGTATGATAAATTGTCAACCGAGACCGACGGCTTAACGTGCTCTCCGAGGCACGGAGGGAACTCCCGCGGTCACCCATCCAACTACTGGCTAGGCGTATATAACAAGTCTCTTATTACACTATTTATCATTCGATCTACTATGGTGACCCCACACATACTTCGTAACGATCGCATTTCCACTGCATTCCCTGTACTTTCATGTTCGGTCACTGTACTTCACTTCATTGTACTTCATTCACTGTACTTTCATGTTCCTTCACTGTACTTCACTTACTTCACTGTACTTTCATTCACTTCCATACATCAGAGTAGGTACTAGTACCCCGTTATGAATGACCAAGGACGCTTTGTTTGTTACTGATTCGATTCTAACTTTACCTAATGAAGGTAAGTTTACGTATATGTATTTGCAGACAGAGTCAGTACTGCTGGTGAAACCCTACATCCACCAGCTGACTCCTTCAGAAATACACGTCGTGATGGCTTCGGGATTCGCTACCGTATCTGGTAAGTTATAGAACTCATTAAGCTTTAACAAAATAGAGGATTTTTATTCTAGATTAATCCATCATCTCCCTGGCCTTATCCCATGTATTTGGGGTCGGCACTTGATTCAACCCGATGTGGCTGATCACCTGATTTTTAGTCAGAGGCCTAAGAAAGTCTGATAACTGGTTTAACCCAGATTGCCGATTTTCCTCGAAAAAGGGGTTGCGAAGGTCAGATGGCTGTCGCTTCGTATAAAAATCAGGTGATCAGCCACATCGGGTTGAATCAAGTGCTGACCCCAAATACATGGGATAAGGCCAGGGAGATGATGTTCATTATATTCCAGATGTTCTTTAAAAGTCCCTACATGACCAAGTTTTGTTCAGGTACAATTCTGGCAACGTACATCGGGTTCGGCGCAGAGCCGGCTCATTTAGTGACGGCGAGTGTAATGTCTGCCCCAGCAGCTATCTGCTACTCCAAACTGCTGATGCCGGAGACACGGCGGTCACTCACTACTGTTGATAATCTGCAGCCGCAGAAGAGGTAAGACCTCAGGAACTGGGGGGCCACTCAAACTCAAAAAATATCTTTATTCGATTAGACTTTTTACAAAGTACTTTCAAATCGTCAGAATGACATCATTATACAGGATTATACATGCTACCGCCAGGTTCGGAAGGTTGCTTTTACTGAGAAGAACCTGAGAATCTTAGTAATCATTTTCAAACATATGATTCAATTTTAAAAATACAAAATATCACTTGACAAATATAAGCCCATGGACACAGTAATGGAGTTTTTATTCAACGAAATATGAAGGATTCTTATTCACTCCAAAAGTACGTCTGAACGTGATCCGCAAGAAGATTTTTTAATGTTTATATTCTAGACCTATATTTTATCCCCGTACTCTCACGGGAACGGGAACTACGCGGTTGAAACCGCATGACGTCCGATAGTAATTATTAATTTCAATAAAATTAATATATAGTTCCGTTAACCTTACAGCCAAGACCAATCGACAATGTCAGCGGCGACTCGCGGCGCAACCAACGGCATATCTCTGATCCTTAACGTCATAGCTAATCTGATAGCCTTCGTGTCATTCGTGGCCTTCGTCAATGGAGTGTTCGGCTACTGCGGTGGAATGCTCGGATACCCGGATTTCAACCTTGAGTGGCTGCTGGGGAAGGTCTTCATTCCTTTGTGCTGGGTTATGGGTGAGTATTCATAAATAAACTGTTTACTAGCTGTGCCCCGCGGTTTCACCCGGGTAGATTTAGTTTCATCCTTATTGTCGCGGAATGTTTTAATAAATAAAAGTAGCCTAAGTTACTCCTACATCAGCTACCTACGATTGAAAGTCCCGTTAATTCAATTCAGAGATTACCCAGAACAAAAATTGGTGTTTCAATCTCTGTACTGTGTATACTTTCATATGCATTTAGTGAAAGCTGTTATTTTGGAATTGCAAACAGACACTTCAAATGTATTTATCTATATAGATGTATAGATTATCACAGTATAATATATATATATATACATGCTTTAATGAAGTGGAGGTTTTCAAACTAAATTCCAATCCATGTTCCAATCCCAGCGGGGCCTGTACCTATGAGTTTTTCTAAAAACTTATGTACAGTGATTTCACACCACGTGCTTTACGGTGAAGGAAAACATCGTGAGGAAACCTGCATATGTCTGAGAAGTAATTCAAAGACGTATGTATAGTGCCTGAGACGGCGATGGACTTGCCATCTGTTACGTTGGCACTTAATCTTCGGTGCTAAGTGTGTGTTGTTATTACAAAACCTCTGCCTACCCCTTCGGGGAATACAGGCGTGAGAGCATATATATGGAAAAAATATAATATACAGGGTGTCGGAGAAAAAAGAACAGTTGTCTTCTAGAAGTTGTAGGGTTTTGTGAATATATCACTGTATTGAAATCGTAAAATATCTAGCTCCAACAATATCGTAGTTATAGGCTATGGCCGAAGAGCTCGCGGCCTTAAGCGATTGAATGAACGCGCGGCCGCGTTTACCTACATTACGTACGCGGTAATTAAACTTTTAAATTAAGGCGAAGGTTAATGGTTTCATGGCATTATTTCAGGATGTATTAGTAGAAGAAAAAATTTAAAACGTAGTTAGATTTCACGTGAATAACTCTACGTTACAGCAGATTTTTATGCGAAAATAAGGTCTTGATATGGTCAACTTTGAACGTCAATTACTCGAAAACGGAAGAAGCTATTTTTGTCATAATAATTTTATTTGCTTTCAAAAATTATACCCTATCGCATATTTTAACAGCTGTCCTATTTTCCCCGACACCCTGTATACTTACCTTTTGTGATATTACCTTAATAATTCTAATTATATAATATATATAATAAGAGGAGCTCGTGGCACAGTTGCTATTGCGCTTACGATGCGATCAGCGAAGTTAAGCAACCATACGCCTAGCCAGTAGTTGGATGGGTGACCGCCCGAGATCCCTCCGTGCCTCGGAGAGCACGTTAAGCCGTCGGTCCCGGTTGACAATTTAACATCTTTGACAATCGTTACAGGTCAGTCAGGCTAAGAAATTCTGATAACTGGTTTAACCCAGATTGCCGATTTTCCTCGAAAAAAGGGGTTACAAAGGTCAGATGGCAGTCGCTTCGTATAAAAATCAGGTGATCAGCCACATCGAGTTGAATCAAGTGCTGACCCCAAATACACGGGATAAGGCCAGGGAGATGATGATTTTAATAATTCTAATTCCAGGCGTCCCTTGGGAAGAGTGTGAGCTGGTTGGTTCCCTAATCGGCCTGAAGACTGTAGTCAATGAGTTCGTGGCCTTCCAGCGAATGGGAGAGATGAAAAGAGAAGGTTTGCTCTCTGTAAGTATAACTTATAAACATACTAGCCGACCCGACAGACGTTGTCCTGTCTTAATTATGTGATACTAGCTGTGCCCCGCGTAGATTTAGTTTCAACCTTATTGTCGCATAACCCTAATATTTTTAATAAATAAAAGTAGCCTAAGTTACTCGTTGAAACATCAGCTACCTGCCAGTGAAAGTTCCGTTAAAATCGGTCCAGCCGTTTCAGAGATTACCCGGAACAAACAGACATAGACAGACAGAGAACATTTTTTTGTTTTTTAGTTTCAGTATCGTGTATACTTTCATTTAGTGAAAAGCTGTTATTTTGGAATTACAAACAGACACTTCAATTTTATTGTATGTCCTTAGCCTCGTGGAGAGCTGATAGCAACGTACTCCCTGTGTGGTTTCACCAACCCTTCCTCAGCAGGAATCATGATCGGGGCCATCGCCGCTATGGCTCCTAATCAACGGGAAACTCTCTCACAGGTCAGTGATATTCATGAGGTTAATGATATGATGGTGACCGTCATGGCGGACTTACCAAGAAAGACAAGACACTTGCAGTGCTTAAAAACGTATTTTATATTTATTAGAAGAATGAAAAGAACAAAAATCTAAATTGTCAACGAATTTTTAAGAAGTTACACAAGGACTTCTTTAAAGTGCCTGAGACGGCAATTTTCTACTAAACGATCAAATAGCCCAACCGTTCTTCTACCAAAAGACCAGAATAGACTTCTACCAAAACAAGGAAAAAATAAATGGTCTTCTACCAAAAGACCAAATACACGAACCGTTCTTCTACCAAAAGACCAAGTAGACCGAATGGTCTTCTAACAAAAGAAAGAATAGACCGTAAAGGAGAAGAAAGAACAGAAAAAAATCTATAGTGTTAAGTATTTTTTTTAATTGAATGTTTTACAAACCGATGCTCTGGGCCTAAAAAGTCTCGAAGCTACTTCAACCTCCTAAACCACACTCACACACATTTCCAGGTAACATTCAGAGCCTTCTTCGCGGGATGCGGTATATGCTTCATGACAGCTTGCATTGCAGGTGAGAGTCTGAAGTTACTTATTATATTTAAGTTGTATGAACACCGATTATGACGTCAAAAGAAAAGACAAAGCCGTGGTGGCCCTGTGGTTTGCGCTACCTGCTACGCATGCGACGCAAGTTCGAATTCCTCTGGGGCACACCAATAAGTTTTTCTAAAAACTTAAGTGCGTTTATGTAGGAAAACTTTCTGAGGAAGCCTGTATATGTCTGAGAAGTTATTCAAAGACGTATGTGAAGTTCCTGAGATGGCGATAGACCATCTGTCACGTTGGCACTTACTCATCTTCGGTGAAAGTGGGTGTTGTTTTGCAACACTTCTGCCTACCACTTCGGGTAATGCAGGCGTGAGCATTATGTATGTAAGAACACCACATAATGTATCAGACGGAGAATGGTCAAAATTCTGTCACGTTTTTACTAATTTCGTGATGGTAAACGGCTACTGTAACCTATATATCTTATATATAAAAATGAATACCCATTTCCCTTGGTCACGGCATCACGCGTAAACGGCGGGATGGATGAATTTTATTTAGAAAACATATTAGGTGTCCGCGGGAAATTAACTCTACGCGGGTGAAACCACGGTGCACAGCTAGTGCTTAATACAAACTACAGATAATCCAAGGATTAAGTAGAGTAAGTATTTTTATTATTAAGGATAGCATTCATTTGTATATTTTTTTCATTCCAGCCTTGTTAATGCCCGACGGAGCTTTCGGTTAAACCAAAAGTATGACAACACTGACATCACAATTATTTTTAATATTTAAATATTTTTATACAACTTCACACAAAGTGCCTATTTACTTAATTTATGTATATAAGGATTGTTTTAAATAAAGGTTTGGAAAAATTTTATTTGTTTAAAGTGGAAATTGTGGTGCCAGTAATAATTATTTTGCTTAATACCATTCTTCTACCAAAACACCCAGCTTGCTCCTACGTAAATACCATGTAAACCGAGTCTTCTCTTTCCAAAAGACCAAATAGAACTAGTGATCATCTACCAAAAGACCAATGTGACCGACCGTTCTTTTGCCAAAAGACTAAATGGTCTTCTACCAAAAGAACAAATAGACCAATCGTTCTTTCTTCCAAAAGCCCAAGTAGACAGAATGGTCTTCTACCAAAAGACCAAGTCGACCAACCATTATTTTTCCAAAAGACCAAATAGAACGTGTGTTCTTTTACCAAAAGACTGGATGTTCTTGTACTAAACCATGACCATGCAGACAGGGTGGTCTTCTACCAAAATACTAAGTACAACGAGTGTTTTTCGATTTAATCTAAGGCCTAGGGCCTAAACTACATACCTAACTAACCTAATTAATTTTCATTTACAAATATAATATGGAAATTGTCAACATGCTGTCTATTTAATTTACGTATATTAAATGATGCAAATATATTCTTCTTTACATTCATTTGAAAAATATATTTTTAATATCTGACTCTCGCTTTGTCTGTGGTCTCAAAAAACAAACCACTCTTAATTCAAACTTCAGTCACATTTCGTCAAAAATGTCACTACACTATGCACTTACCAACCGTAAGTTTCTATTTTATAAAAACAAAGCATTCCGCGTCGCCTCGCATTAGTTATGATACCATATCAAAATTGCGAAGTATACGCTAGTGTATTTATATATTTGACTGTCAAAATTGTCTGTTGGTTCGCTCGAGACAGGCTCATGTATAACAAACGAAACGGCACTCTAACCCTCACAAGTATACCGGAGAAGAATGAGAATGAAGAAGAAACGATGGGGAATAAATGGGTGCCGAAGAAAAAGCACGAAGTCTTGAAAGCGAAGTACAAATGCCTGAAGAAACTGTTTCAAATTTACGATGCTAGTGTCATAGGCATGTTACCAGAGTCGTATCCTTGCGAGGTGGAAGAACTGGTAAATAAAAGAAGACGTAAGAAACGGTCGCACAGGACGAAAACTGACGCATGCGCGGGTACTTCAGAAATCTCAAGCGGGGATGTCACTGCACAATCCGATTGTGATAAATCGTCCATCGCCGAAGCAATCATTCGAGACCTCAAAATTACGCAATGTTCATGTACCTCCACGCAACTAGAAAGCGTTGCGAATACCAAATTCAAATACGCAGCGACGCAAGATTCGCGTCAAGACGTCGCGAGCGATAGAGAATGTGAATGTACCCAAACATCAGAACACCCTTTACCTTACTTGGTTATGAACGAGAAACGCAAAATGACGCGTTTCCAATGTTTTGTGCAAAGAATATTCGGGCTCAGACGCGAGAGGACGTATAAAAATTATGTTCTGCCCAACGGCCACGTTTACGCCGCAAGTGATAATAATATAACTCATAACCATTTCTTCGAGAAGAGGAGGCGGCGAGGTCTCCGGTTTCGTAGATTGCGAAGGCCTAAGAAGATACAATCGGAGTGCGCCCTAAGGGATGTCAAAAGTCCCGTCATTCTGACGTATGTACAGTCAGTGCAGAGGAACTGCTTAATGGACACGACGCCAAGGCAGTGTCCTATTATGGGCTGCCGCATGATATTTTATGGTGAGTATATTTCCTTTTATATGTCACGAGGAGCCTACTCGCTTTTTCCAAAAAACGAATCTTCGGCGGACAGTTTAAGCATAATTATTACTACGGTTCATATTCGTTCTTAGATTACATCTAAACGTGATCTGCTAGACAATTCTCAGATATTCTGTACCCCTATCACGAGTTTCCCACCGTTTTCCAAATCTACACTCGCTAGCGTCTCCGCCGAATATTTGTATGAGAAATTGTACAGCGCCTCCAAGCGGTGACTTGAACAACTACAATATGACATACTAATATTGTAGGTGACGCTTGCGAGTAATAGGGGTACTGAAACTACTACAATTGAATTATTAAACGAACGAAAAGCTGAGATTTAAAAAAAATATATATTCTGAAACTACTTAACTACGTTAGATATTCGTTCGTTAACGAAGTGTCGTTTCTGGGGAAAGAGGGTAGATCCCCTCTATTCGCGTCGTGCCATACAGACGGAGAATCATAAAAATAATCCTGTAAACGAATCCCAGCGGGACTTCTACCTATGAGTTTTTCCATAAAACGTATGTGCAGTGATTTCACACCACGTGCTTTACGGTGAAGGAAAACATCGTATAGAAACCTGCATACGTCTGAGAAGTAATTCAAAGACGTACGTATAGAGAGACGGCGATGGACTCACCGTCTGTCATGTTGGCACTTAATCTCCGGTAAAACATGGGGTTTGTTACTACAACACCTTTGCCTACCCCTTCGGGGACTACAGACGTGACAGACGAGACAGACGTGTATGTATGTATGTAATTATTTCAGGTATAATAAACTACAATGACCATATAAACCTGTGCCATTTCACGGACCGAAAGTTCATCTGTCATTACTGTCACGAGGGCTTCGAAACGGAATATGACAAGTTCATCCATGAAAACGAACATATCGGGATATCTAAGCTTAACGCCAACATCATATCCACTACTTCTTCAGCCAGACAGTCTTCCAAAAAAGCAAGTGACACCCAAACGGACCCAGTCACAAAAACCGACGTCCCTGAAGAGAAGTTGAAAAAAGTCGTATCGTTTTTCGACAAAATCTCAGACCCTGATCAGATTTTGAGTGAAATTAAGAAGAATCGGTATTCAGAATCGAATTTACAGACCACTACTGTTTCCAAAACTGAGGGCAGTGAGACGACTGGTAATAGTTCCGACTCTGATAAAAGGACCGTTAGCTGTGTGAACCTTCATTGTAAGATGGACAAGTGTAAGGAAATGTCATCGGTGAATTCGGATGTTACGTCGAAGCATCCCTTCTCGTCGCCTGTCACTTGTCACTTCTGTGGAGAACATTTCAATTACAGGTAACTGAGTTCTTAGTTTAATAAATCCCTACTTAATATTATAAATGCGAATGTAACTCTGTCTGTCTGTTACGCTTTCCCGCTTAAACCTCTCAACCGATTTTGATGAAATTTGGCACAGACAATCTTTAGACCCTGAGAAAGGACACAGGCTACCTTTTATTTATTAAAAATATTAGGTTTCCGCGACCATAAGGATGAAACTAAATCTACGCGGGTGAAACCGCGGGGCACAGCTAGTAATTAATAAAAGAGCCGCGGTAGCCGTGGGGGTTACAGCAGTCGCCTGTTACGCAAGTTCGAATCCCAGCGGCCTGCACCAGTGTGTTTTAACTTGCAGTAATTTCCCCCCCACGCGTTTTACGGTGAAAGGGTTTTAGTGAGAAAACCTGCATATGTCTGAGAAGTAATTCGAAGACGTATGTATAGTGCCTGAGATAGCGATAGACTCTATGTCACGTTGACACTTAATCATCTTTGGTGAAATGTGAGTGTTGTTGTTTCACCTCTGCTTACACTTTCGGGGATAGCGAGAGCATAAGTGAGTTTGATGACGTGAATCGTATCACTACGTGGGTACCATAATAAAGAACCTGATTTCATACTTTGTTCTCTCCAACAGACGCCAACTCAGCCTCCACGTGGACTTAGAACACCGCGTGCACGAGAAATTTTCCAAATTCCACAGTTGCGCGGGCATCGTGACCACAAGGGCGCAAACACGTACAGACATGACTTCTGAAGATGGCAGAATTAACGTCGAGAGCGTCGACCGGTCGCTGACGGGACTGAGAAGTATAAATACGTCATCAAGTATCAGCCAAGATACATACACTGACGTTTCTCGAAGGAAATCTGAAGAGAGCTTGAGCTGTGATCCTTCTACCAATATCGTGTATTATACGTCCATGGAGTCTGTCAAAAAACCGTCTATGGTGAACAATTTGGTCGCTAAAGTTCGAAGCGGTATTAGTAGTTACAGGTATTTTTTTTATAACTATGTAAATAAGTACCTAAGTAATTTATGTTCGCACATGTCCCGTCACGAGTTATGAGCTCTCAGCGTAGATAGTGGGAGTGGCGTGTATTTCATTCGCGTCCTAAAATTATTACTGATAAGTGAATATTATACCAATACTAATAGGTAATTTATTTAGGTGCATGGCAGCAACCGAAACTCTCAACTGGTTAAATGTTTGCCTTGACACGGGAATCGAACACGCAACACCTAGTGATGCACTTATCACTAAACCAACGGTGCCGTCATGTATACAGCAGTCCCGCCTTCCGCCCACCCCCTATTAGGCACTGGCGACCTTGCACATCTTGTAAACACTACTCTTTGGTCTATGGTAGCATTATTTGTCTACGATTTTCTATTTTTAAAACTTCTAAGTTCTGAATTTACAAAGTATTTTGATTTAACAAAAAAAAAATTGTTACAGATGGGAGCCAGGAACAAAAATTATTCGTGTGTAAGTGATGTGTTGTATTTTGTATTTGTAATGTAGTGGCATTTTGTTTTGTTTTACAAATATAGTGACAAAGTCAATATAAGCGTTTCAATAATCAAATTCATCTCACTCCTATCCTAATCCTAACTGACTTTGAAGAATGAGATTCTAAATTTATCGGAATACTGTCATATAAGGACAGTATTCCGATAAATTTAGTACATTAATTAAATTACGGAAGGCTTAGGATACCTATTTGTGTACAATGATAATCTTAGGGAAATCCTTCAAGGAACTACTTAGCCATCTTCTTATTGCCTACCTTCAGTAGAATATTAATTATATTCTACCCTGTGGTAACCCAATACCATACGATTTTTAAACTTAATGATAATTACAGGCAAAGAAAACGTAGCTCTTACAACCAAGTGCATTAATAACTTATTATTACTCAATGTTTATTTACGATCTCCCTGGCCTTATCCCATACATTGGGATTGGGATCGGCACTTGCTTCAACCTGATGTGCCCGCTCACCAGATTTTCATACGAACGACTGCCACCTGACCTTAACCTATTACGAGGAAAATCTATAATCTGGGTTAAATCAGTTGTCAGACTCTTAGGCTCCGAGTGACCTGTAACGATTGCCAAAGATCGTTCTGACTTTGCATATACATCGTATCCTTTGCATGTTCGTAAGATTATTTTTTTTCGATTAGTCTTTATACAAAGTACTTTCAAATCGTCAGAATGACACAATTACACAGGATTATACATGCTACCGCCAGGTTCGGAAGGTTGCTTTTACTGAGAAGAACCTGGCAAGAAACTCAGTAATTACTCTTTTAAAGAATATTATACAGTTTTAAAAATACAAAATAAATCACTTAAGCAACTATAAGCCCATGGACACAGTTCCAATGTTCAATTGTCAAATATAAAACTAAAAAAATATTACAAATATATGTGAGCATGGCAAATTCCAGCCAGTCAATACAAAATTAAGATTAATTAATTGTAGCAAAAGTATTTGATTTTAAGATTGAATTTAAGAGAAAGAACGGCTGCCGGAAATATTGATATCATGACAACACGTATTACGTAATTTTGAAATACCTTCAACATTACTTTATAATAATTAAATTATGTTAACAAGACCATTCTAAACAAGAATGAGTGAAATTATAATATTACTTTATGAATGAGAATAAGAGTAAGAAAGTACCAGGAGTCCATAAGAGGGCTATCTGCCTACTATTCACTCACTAAATCTGTCTCTTTCTCGCGAACTTATATTGTACCAAGCGAGGGTAGATGGAGAAACACAGAAGCACGCACGTGAAGAAATACTGCTGATATACTTACTCATCACAGAGTGTGTCCTTGTCTCACACTATTATATCGTAGAAATAAGGGTAGGTTGTTTCTCTTAAGCACTATATACTTACTACTCACTCATCAATCTATTTCTTTCACACGCTCACTGTTGCAAACAAGCTCTTTGGAGCTTATGCGCGCCTAGTACTTTAGCTCAAATTATCATTGAAATTATTAATGTCCCTTGGTACGAGTTCGGCGTTATTTATTTATGAGACACACGAATTTATTCAGAGGTTAGCGTTGAAAGCAATTTTTATCTATATTATTAAGATTTGTTTGTCTGTATTGAATAGTCTCCGACGCTACTTGATCTTGAAAATTCTTTCATCAATGGATATCAACATATGCTATATTTTATTCCCGTACTCCCACGGGAACGGGAACTACGCGGGTGAAACCGCGTGACGTCCGCTAGTATTTTATAAAGGATTAAAAATAAAATAATATATTCATAGATGATAAATTTATTAAATATTACAAAGGCACTGTAACAGATAACTTACAAGTAATACTGCTCTTGCGTTTTGTGATGACGTCATAATACACCATTTTATATGAATTTTTATGAAAATTAAACAATTTTATCGTCTTTTTAACAAAAAATGTGTTTAATTCATAATTGACGTATATGAAAAGATGAAACTAAATACCTTTACAAGGATCTTAGTATGTGGTAAACAGTCTCTGCCTACCCTCATGGGATACAGACGTGATGTTATTTGTAATTTTATGATTTTTGCCCGTACATTAATATGCCGTAGAAACCAGTCCTTAACCGTAAATTCAAATCCTTTATCTACACAGATAAATAAAATTGAAGTGTCTGTTTGTAATTCCAAAATAACAGCTTTTCACTAAATGCATATGAAAGTATGCACGCTAATGACACTAAAACACCAAGTTTTAAAAAAAATATCTGTCTGTTTGTTCCGGGTAATCTCTAAAACAGCTGGACGGATTTTAATGGGACTTTCACTGGTAGGTAGCTGATGTTTCAAGGAGTAACTTAGGCTACTTTTATTTATTAAAAATATTAGGGTTCCACGACAATAAGGGTGAAACTAAATCTACGCAGGTAAAACCGCAGGGCAATGCTAGTCTTCAATATACTGCTATATATTTTTAAACACATTTCGTTACAAAGACGTGCAAATAATTGTTTGACTTTCACAAAAACTTATTGAAATGGACTTAACACACTGCAGACTGTAAGCAAACAATATAATAGCATCTGTAACTGTAAGAGATTTGATACAATATATACAGAGCTCAGACTTAGGCATACGACATAGGTAGGTAGTACAAATCTATACATCTATAGAGATAAATAAAATTGAAGTGTCTGTTTGTAATTCCAAAATAACAGCTTTCCACTAAATGCATATGAAAGTGTACACGCTACTTACACCGAAAAACCAAGTTATAAATTTTTTCTCTGTCTGTCTGTCTGTCTGTCCGTCTGTCTGTCTGTCTGTCTGTCTGTTTGTTCCGGGTAATCTCTGAAACGGCTGGACCGATTTTAGCGGGACTTTCACTGACAGGTAGCTGATGTTTCAAGGAGTAACTTAGGTTTACTTTTATTTATTAAAAATATTAGGGTTCCGTGACAGGAGGTATGAAACTAAATCTACGCGGGTGAAACCGCGGGGCACAGCTAGTTATAATTAAAATATTAAAAAAATTTTTTTTTTTTTTTAATTTTTTCGACTTGATACATATGTATTTAAGGTGCACTATTCATTATTAGAATTTTATCAAAAATGTTAAGGGAATTGTACAAAGAATATTAATATAGAAATATATTGAAAGTTACCAACCGATACTTTGTGCGGAAAATGTTTGCCTAAAATCTAGACCCTATATATTAAAAACCTGTGAAACTTTATACCAGGCTTAAAAATATGGCAAGAAATATGCATTTGATATTCACTACGACATATTGGGGCTTCACAGAATTGCTAAATCATCTTTAATTCTTACATAATATTTATTCATAGCACTAGAACAGTCTGTAGCGGTGACAAGGAAAAAACAATCAGACCAAGTGTTACTGGGTTATTCCATCTGTAATGTCCCAGTAGCAGCCCGGAGTCTGGATTAGTGGCCGGTTAATGGCAATAGGCTCGCCCTCTATTACATGGGACTTAAACATAACTGGTGAAATGTGGGTGTACTATAAGTGCACTTTTGCTTACCCCTTCGGAGAATATTGAGCATAAGTATGCACTTTTATATTTAATTAATCTGCAATAAAGTAACACCAACATTAGAGGTGCAGATTGATTTGCAGGAAAGCGCGTAATTTGGAAAATCAAAGAAAAAAGCAGACGTGTTGTAATAACACCCACATTTCACCGAATATGATTAAGTGACAGAGGGCGAGTCCATCGCCGTCTCAGCCACTATCCATAAGTCTTTGAATTATTTCTCAGACATATGCAGGTTTCCTCACGATGTTTTCCTTCACCGCAAAGCGCGTGGTGTGAAATCGCAGCATCTAAGTTTTCAGAAAAAAACTCATTAGTGCATTCCGCTGGGATTTAAACTTGCGTCGCTTGCGTGGCCGACTGCTGTAACTCCACGGCCACCACGGCTCATTTCCCCTCATTTAGAAAAGTGTGTGTTGAAATTCGGATGAGTATAGCTATCCCCGTAGACCCCTTACCTTTGATACAAGTAATTAGAAATATATTTTTATAATCTGCTATACATTGACAAACATATTTTGTGACGAGAATTATAGCACACTTTATGGAATTAAATATATCTTTTTTGTGACAAATCTGTCTGCAGTGTGAGAAATAAGTCTTGATCATAACAGTATGACGATGGTGTAGACTTTTAAGGCGTAAAGATTTGGAAAAGGTACATATCAATTTAAAAATTACACAAAAAAATTCCTTATTTTTTTTTCTTAAACAATAATAATCTCAATAATAATATTATAAAGAGGATATGTTTGTTTGTAACGCATTGTCTCAAAAAGTACTGGACCGATTTTAAAAATTATTTCACCATTGTAATGCTACATTATCACTGATTAATATATGCTGTATTTTATCCCCTGACGTCCGCTAGTTGAACATAATATAATGCTTATTTTTATTGCAAAGGAAATTTCTAAAAACAAATGTAACACAATTATTATTTTTTTTAAACCGATAAATTATTTTATTATATATATTATTAAATTAATATGCACCAATTAACCACCTGAAGCCGTGTGCCAAAAAATACGTATAAAAAGTCTACATCTAAGACCAAAGACGTTAAATAACGCGGCATGAAATATACTTAACATGTTAAGAGAAATAAATAAAATCCATTTTACGTCTAAGGTACGAATACTTAGGTTAAAAGCGAATACAAGCTATTTTGGACTCTAATGTTACAAAATATTTGAAAAATCATTACGTAATGTCCTTTAAAGTGAAGATGTTCCCTTAAAGCCTAAATTTGTGTGTTAAAACTGCAAAAACCAGGAATGTTATAAAGTTAGTCTTAAAATCCGGAATGGTATAAAATTATTTTATGAACATGTTATTATGCACTTGCATACATGGAATAATACGTTACAGTAAAGTAAGTTATGTACAAAAGATACATTTTCAAAGTGTAAACTAATTTGCATGCTAAAATTATTTATTTATTTATTTGAATAGATCCCCTTAGTCCTAAGGGCCTAGTGCGAGTCTTCTTAAAATCGCCGTCACAAGTCACCGCGTCGACGTAAACACTTGTATAGGATCGGAACAGCGCCTCTGTCGGCCTAAACATGACACTATTGTGAGCCCATACTTATATTCGACAGATGGCGCCACTATCACAATTAATTTCATATATTACCGTGACAGTACTCTACGCGGGTGAAACCGCTGGGTAGAGCTTATTACCCTTAAAATTTGCAAATTTAATACGAGGCACTAGTTTTATACACAGGCAAGTTTATTATCGCAATTATTTTATATATCTTGCATTTTTTATTAATTTGATCGATTATAAAAAAGCTTTTTAAGGTTCTGAATAGGTTGAAAATAATCTTTACATGCGAGTGTAGCGTAAAACATTGTTGTATATTATACATTTGTATATACCTAGTAAATATGCAATACAAAAATATAGTAAGGTATATAATCTATATACTATTAATGTATAAAAATAGAATACACTATTTGACGAAGTTTATTTTATAATTTAAATCTTTTCAACATCACTTTTACCATTATTTTCAAGTTACACAATGGTTACTAACTTTTACCAGTGACTTTGTTCAGGGTACATTACACTTCACCTGGGGCCTTACCATGAGCTCTTATTGCCATGATAGTTTCACTCATTTATGAGACAGATGGACCCGGGTACGTCCTTAAACTACGACCAGCCACCGATGGGACGGGCAGCAGCGTCCATTATAACTTTCGGTGAACTATCTGCGATCCCCAAGCCGCCTGCCAAGCGTGGGGATTATGGCAACCCCTTTAAGGGGGAGGCCTATGTTCAGCAGTGGACGTCTTCCGGCTGATGATGAGACAGATGTATGTGACGTGCATACATCTGTCACTGTCGCACAACTGAATTAACATTGCAATAAGAGCTCATGGTTGGGCCCCTGAAACATTTTATCATAATTTTCTTAGATCGATTAACAACATACACAAAAGAGCGAAAAGGATTATAGTAACAGTTTTATAGTTGTTACGATTTGATCCCAACTCAGCATGATCTGGCTGCCACTTGATGACGACCATCACTGATCTTCCACCAGGACCAAGTCGTATAGTATCTATGATCAATACTAATATATAAAGCTGACGAGTTTGTTTGTCTTGCTTGATAGTGCTAGTCTCAACTATTGGGTCTGTAGACAAAGTGACACTCACGCTTCTCTCGTAGAAAGGATACAAAATGTACTTTAGCCCTAGACAAAGTAACATTCTCTTGCGCTTGCGCTAATAGAAACGATACAAAATGGCGATGGCATAAATCAGTCACGTGACATATGTCAATCCCGTACATTTTGTATCGTTTCTACTAGCGAAGCGTGAGGATAATGTTACTTTGTCTACAGGCACTGGAATGGCATATGTCACGTGACTGATTTATGTCATTCCCATACATTTTGTATCATTTCTATTAGCGCAAGCGCGAGAGAATGTTACTTTGTCTAAGCTTACTGGTTCGAATTGAAAAATTATTTTTGTGTAAGATAGCCCATTTATCGATATAGGCTATTTATCATCACGCTAAGACCAATCGCAGGTTTAAATTAGAGTTAGCCAGAAGTAACACGAACGAAGTCGCGGGCAGAAGCTAGAGTTTGGTTGGACACGCTAAGCCGTGGCGTTCAATCCTGTATATGATTAAAAAAATATGATAAAAGTCGCGTTTAGTGAAGTGACATTTTGAATATTTATGTATGGTAATAGCTAGTACATAAGGTCACTGATTTAAGTTTTGTTGTGTTAATACCTGTAAAAGAAAATTAACATTAGCTATGTGCTTACTTATATAATAACTAGCTGTGCCCCGCGGTTTCACCCGCGTAGATTAGCTTCATCCTTATGGTCGCGGAAACCTAATATTTTTAATAAATAAAAGGTAGCCTATGTCCTTTCTCAGGGTCTAAAGATAGTCTGTGCCAAATTTCATCAAAATCGGTTGAGAGGTTTAAGCGGGAAAGCGTAACAGACAGACAGACAGAGTTACATTCGCATTTATAATATTAGTAGGGATTGTTAAAATGTATACGTTCAGATTATTATTTGTGTGTTCTAAAATATTTAGGAACAAAACGAACCCACATTCTGCAATTCATCTTATTTTGCCTAAATATATTTGGATGAAAATAATTTTGAATAAAATACTTTTTATCAAAGTATTCGCAGATAGTCAGTAGTGTGGTGTGATGAGAGGTCACGTATGGTGAGTGTAGTGTGGTAAGCGGTCACCTATGGTCAATGTTAATGTAGTGAGAGGTGACGTATGGTGAGTGTAGTGTGGTGAGAGGTCACCTATGGTCAATGTTAATGTAGTGAGAGGTGACGTATGGTGAGTGTAGTGTGGTGAGAGGTCACCTATGGTCAATGTTAATGTAGTGAGAGGTGACGTATGGTGAGTGTAGTGTGGTAAGCGGTCACCTATGGTCAATGTTAATGTAGTGAGAGGTGACGTATGGTGAGTGTAGTGTGGTGAGAGGTCACCTATGGTCAATGTTAATGTAGTGAGAGGTGACGTATGGTGAGTGTAGTGTGGTGAGAGGTCACCTATGGTCAATGTTAATGTAGTGAGAGGTGACGTATGGTGAGTGTAGTGTGGTAAGCGGTCACCTATGGTCAATGTTAATGTAGTGAGAGGTGACGTATGGTGAGTGTAGTGTGGTAAGCGGTCACCTATGGTCAATGTTAATGTAGTGAGAGGTGACGTATGGTGAGTGTAGTGTGGTAAGCGGTCACCTATGGTCAATGTTAATGAAGTGAGAGGTGACGTATGGTGAGTGTAGTGTGGTAAGCGGTCACCTATGGTCAATGTTAATGTAGTGAGAGGTGACGTATGGTGAGTGTAGTGTGGTAAGCGGTCACCTATGGTCAATGTTAATGTAGTGAGAGGTGACGTATGGTGAGTGTAGTGTGGTAAGCGGTCACCTATGGTCAATGTTAATGTAGTGAGAGGTGACGTATGGTGAGTGTAGTGTGGTAAGCGGTCACCTATGGTCAATGTTAATGTAGTGAGAGGTGACGTATGGTGAGTGTAGTGTGGTAAGCGGTCACCTATGGTCAATGTTAATGAAGTGAGAGGTGACGTATGGTGAGTGTAGTGTGGTAAGCGGTCACCTATGGTCAATGTTAATGTAGTGAGAGGTGACGTATGGTGAGTGTAGTGTGGTAAGCGGTCACCTATGGTCAATGTTAATGAAGTGAGAGGTCACGTATGGTGAGTGTAGTGTGGTGAGAGGTCACCTATGGTCAATGTTAATGTAGTGAGAGGTGACGTATGGTGAGTGTAGTGTGGTGAGAGGTCACCTATGGTCAATGTTAATGTAGTGAGAGGTGACGTATGGTGAGTGTAGTGTGGTAAGCGGTCACCTATGGTCAATGTTAATGTAGTGAGAGGTGACGTATGGTGAGTGTAGTGTGGTGAGAGGTCACCTATGGTCAATGTTAATGTAGTGAGAGGTGACGTATGGTGAGTGTAGTGTGGTGAGAGGTCACCTATGGTCAATGTTAATGTAGTGAGAGGTGACGTATGGTGAGTGTAGTGTGGTAAGCGGTCACCTATGGTCAATGTTAATGTAGTGAGAGGTGACGTATGGTGAGTGTAGTGTGGTAAGCGGTCACCTATGGTCAATGTTAATGTAGTGAGAGGTGACGTATGGTGAGTGTAGTGTGGTAAGCGGTCACCTATGGTCAATGTTAATGAAGTGAGAGGTGACGTATGGTGAGTGTAGTGTGGTAAGCGGTCACCTATGGTCAATGTTAATGTAGTGAGAGGTGACGTATGGTGAGTGTAGTGTGGTAAGCGGTCACCTATGGTCAATGTTAATGTAGTGAGAGGTGACGTATGGTGAGTGTAGTGTGGTAAGCGGTCACCTATGGTCAATGTTAATGTAGTGAGAGGTGACGTATGGTGAGTGTAGTGTGGTAAGCGGTCACCTATGGTCAATGTTAATGTAGTGAGAGGTGACGTATGGTGAGTGTAGTGTGGTAAGCGGTCACCTATGGTCAATGTTAATGAAGTGAGAGGTGACGTATGGTGAGTGTAGTGTGGTAAGCGGTCACCTATGGTCAATGTTAATGTAGTGAGAGGTGACGTATGGTGAGTGTAGTGTGGTAAGCGGTCACCTATGGTCAATGTTAATGAAGTGAGAGGTCACGTATGGTGAGTGTAGTGTGGTGAGAGGTCACCTATGGTCAATGTTAATGAAGTGAGAGGTCACGTATGGTGAGTGTAGTGTGGTGAGAGGTCACCTATGGTCAATGTTAATGTAGTGAGAGGTCACGTATGGTGAGTGTAGTGTGGTGAGAGGTCACCTATGGTCAATGTTAATGAAGTGAGAGGTGACGTATGGTGAGTGTAGTGTGGTAAGCGGTCACCTATGGTCAGTGGAGGCCCTCGGGAGCTGCTTCGACGTAGTTGGCAGGCAGCATCCCGGTGCGACCGGTGCGGAGGACTTGGCCTGTCATCCAACCTTCATCTATCGAGCTCACGTTCGATATCAGGTCGCCTTCGCGGAACGATACCTGATGATGATAAATGTTTATTGTTATATCTATACTTCTACTACAAAACATGACTGCCTCATTGGTCTAGTGGTTAGTAGGTTCAACTGCCGATCACATGGTCCTGGGTATGATTCCCAGGTCGGGTCAAAAATAGATATTGGGTTTTTCTGTCAAGAAATTCAAAATAAAATGCCCGGAGTTTGGAAGTTGGCGGTGTTTACACCCCGTGCCTCGGAAAGCACGTTAAGCCGTTGGTCCTACGCCTGATCTCTCTCCGGTCGTGTTGGATTGCCTCCCATCGGACTATGAGAGTGAGCCTATAAACAGTGCACCTGTGTTTGCACACACTTGTGCACTATAATATCTCAGATGGCTGATCCTCGTTGAGATTAGCCGCCATAACCGAAATTCGGTAGATCATTATTACTACCATAAAGAGGAAAGATTTGATTGTTTTTGTTTGCATTGAATAGGCTCCGAAACTACTGAAAATCCCCATCAATGGGGAATAATGGAAAAAAAGTTCAAAAATCCCCATTGCGATCGAAAGCTGCTCGAAATGGGGATTTTTGATCAAATTTTCCACAAATCCCCATTAGGTGGAGTGCGTCAAATTATGAAAATATTTGTTATATACATACTTTTCCAAGTAAACGAAATCAATAATACAGGGTGTGGTTTTGCTTTAGTGCCATATCAACTAACGGAGTTCGATAAGTTCATTGGATTTGCTTTTTAACGTCTGCAATACGAGTAAAACCTGTATATATAAATGTACGTACCTCGTCGCTGTCGTTCGCTTCGTAGTCGTACATGGCGATGTATACTCGCTGGAATTAGACAATATAACTATTATAACATTAATTAAAAAAACGATGAATGAATGATGAAAATCTTATGAAAATTTATTAAATACTTCTATGCAAGCTAAATTTTACCGATTTTGACGCTACTTTAATTGACAGCTAGCTGATGTTATTGTACGAGGAGTATCTAAGGCAAACTAAATTTTTTGTATATCATAAATATTTGGGTGAATAAGAATAAACTTACTAAATAACCAACTAGGTTAATATTTCAACAAAAAAATACTTACTAACCAAGCAACTAGGTTGTCAGCTAAGCAAAATAATACTAACCGAATTAGGTTATTAGTTTAGCATAAAATATAACTAACCGATCAACTAGTTTGGTAGCTAAGCAAAAAGCCTTACTAACCAACCGACTGGGTTAATAAGAAAACTTACTAACCACCAAACTAGTTAGTCAGTCAGGAAAATTACTAATCGACCAACTAAATGGAGAAACAACTCAGTTTGTCGGTTAGTAATGGGAAATGATGGGTATACCTGATTTTGATTATGGTTGGCGACAGGGCGTGGGGGTTCATTAGCCATGGGGTCCATGTCAGTGACGCGGCCGATCTGACGGCTGGATTGCTGGTGGCTGAGCGGTTGCTGACTGCCTGAAAACGTACATACTATATTATACTTTAATCTTAAATATATATACACTTAGCTATTCAAAGGGGGAATGCTGCCAGTATCTTCGGAACCTTGCCTACAGGGACTCCTTTTAATAATATATTTTAGGTTATTATATTTTAAAATAAAATATTATACAAGGAAGAGCACTTCAAGTCGGTAATCTTAATTTAGTTTAGAAAAACTCATTGGTACAGGCCGCTGAGATTTGAACTTGCATTGCTTGCGTAAAAGGCTCAAACCCTACGGCCATCATGGCTCTTTAAGTACAGTAATTGCATTACCTTAAGTACATGCTTGAAGGTGAAGGAAAACATCGTAAGGCAATCTGCATATGTCTGAGAAGTTATTCAAAAACGTATAGTGCCTGAGACGGCGATAGACTCGCTATCTGTCACGATGGCACTTAATCATCTTCGATGAAAAGTGGGTGTTGTTATTACATCACCTCTGCCTGAAGAATACAGGCGTGAGCTTATGCAATAGCAACGGTACCTGAGTGTCTAGTGCAAGTTTTCTTAAAATCGCCGTCACAAGTGATCGCGTCGACGTAAACGCAGATTTGTATAGGCTCACAATAGTGTCATGTTTAGGCCAACAGAGGCGCTGTTCCGATCCTATACAAATCTGCGTTTACGTCGACGCGGTGACTTGTGTCGGCGGCAGTGAAAAACTCGCACTAGGCACTGTAACTGGCATGTAAATTTCATCTTCACTTACCATAGAGAAAACTCAGTTGCCTTTTAAAAAAAGTTAAATAACAGTATATCCACCAAAACCTCCCTCAAACACAGACAAACATGAAAAGCATTAAGTGCCACTTGCATAAAACGGAAAAATCTCGACTTACTGGGAAATAAACTTAAGACTTAAATCTAGCTTTGCGTCTTGCACCTAATCATGATTTAAAAAAACCGTCAATGAAGAAATATAAGTGAGAGAATGAGTAAATGTATATTGTCCACTCATACACAATTAAGTCGAAATTTTCAAAATTTAAATGCAAGTGGATTGAAGATAAAAAAATTAATGACTCAAACCTCTTAGCTTGCCATCACTGGTGCTATTATAAATGAGTGTAGCGGACGCTCTCTGTGTATTCGGCGGGGCTCGGGGCGGATCAATGACCGGGTCGTAATCTTCAATCCTTCCTATTTTCGACCCACCACTGTGGTTCTGTTGCTGACCATACCCGTATTTGTTCTGATAATCCGCGTACTGATAAGCAAAGTCCTCAGGCGGCTTGTAATATTGCTCCTGGTATTGCCTGCTCTGGTATTGAGTATTCGCATTGTGCTGACTTTGTGCGGTCATATGCTGACTCTGAGGGTTCATATGCTGACTCTGAGCGTTCACATGCTGACTCTGTGCATTCATATGCTGACTCTGAACGTTCATATGCTGACTCTGGGCACTCATATGCTGACTCTGCGGCATATGGTGAGGTGCGCTCATTTGATGGTTTTGCGCGCTGACATGTTGATTCTGAGCGCTGACATGTTGATTTTGAGCGTGCATATGCTGGCTCTGTGCGTGCATATGCTGGCTCTGTGCGTGCATATGTTGGCTTGGGGCGTGCATTTGTGGCTGGTATTGCGTGGTAGGTGTTTGATAGTGGTTCTTCGCTGGCAGATTTGGTGGGGGAAGGGCGGGTGGCAACATTTCCGTGGCGTAATTGTTCAGTTGCTGGTTGTAGTCCGTCGGTGCTTCTATGTGTGCGACGTACAGACAGATGTATTAGTGAACATTTAATGGGTGTGATAGCGGTCTGGGTGTTAAGTGGATGTCTGATTTGACAAACAAATGTAGCTGTCACTTCTTGGGACTCTATCACATAAAAATTACGATACAAATTGCTTTTGGTTTTTTTTTCAAATCAGATTCCTTTTAACTCCCGACCACAGTAAACAAATACAAGTTAGCAGTACACAAAATATGTATGAAATCCATTACCAATGGCTGTAATGATATATGATGTAACAATATAATCTTATTGTTATTGGAAAATGTTTATAGAAAGGAATATTTTATTCCAAAGCAATTGCTAACGACTTATGGAACTAAGGTAAACCAAAAGATATCTGTCTGTCTGTCCAGCGGTTAAAATTAATACAAAAACAATTCATACAGCAGCAGTATCATTCAGTAGATATATAAATATACTAAGTATTATGGAAGCTAGGTCTAATTTTGGAAATGAGAACGTAAGTTTTAAAAATTCTCAAGTTTTATTTATTTATGAATTTAGATTTGTTGTTATGAAGTTTTGAATAAACTGTAAACGCGATGGGAAACGATGTGAATCCCTTAATAACTGCCCGATTGCCTAGTGTAGGATTTTCTTTAATGCCATCACAAGTCACCACGTTGAAGTAAACGCAGATTTGTATGGGATCGAAACCGGTGGTGAATTCTCGACATTCATAAGTGCTTTACCAGGGCCTAAACTGAATAAATATTTTTCATTTACACCTGTCGGCCCTTAGAGGGCACTATTTTTATCCCATACTAGCTGTGGCCTGCGGTTTCACCCGCATAGATTTAGTTTCATCCTTATTGTCACGGAACCCTAATATTTTTGATAAATAAAAGTAGCCTAAGTTACTCCTTGAAACATCAGCTACCTACCCGTTAAAATCCGTCCAGCCGTTTCAGAGATTACCCGGAACAAACAGACAGACAGACAGAGAAAAATTTTAAAACTTTGTTTTTTTGTGTTACTGACACTAAAAAACCAAGTTTTAAAATTGTGTATACTTTCATATGCATTTAGTGAAAAGCTGTTATTTTAGAATTACAAACAGACACTTCAATTTTACTTATCTGTATAGATATAGATAAATCTGCGTATACGTTAACGCGGTGACATGTGACGGAGATTTTAAGAAAAGCTGTGTATGCTTATTATTATATATTCAGCACTCGATATTGACTGCTTCTAGCAGTCCGTATATTTGAACCCTTGTGAATTCCGACAATACTGATTCTAACTAAATGCTTATACGAACACAACACATACATAAAAAACACAACATACAACCTTCACATAGTTAATGAAGAAGAACCTACCGACAAGTTCTCCATTCTCGTTGTTCTGCCTCTGTTTCTCCATTTGTGCCTTCTTCTCCAAGTCGCCGTGGTAGGCCACGTTGCTTATGATTTTCGTGTTCGCTCTCATTCGCAGGGTTTCGGGGTCGTCTGCTACCTAAGAAAGTAATTAAGCTGTTAGATTGGAAAGATTTTTTGAAATGCCCCAGTTCCGTTCGGATAATCCACTGAGAATGGTAAATTGCCAACGTGACGGATGGTGAGTCCATCAGCGTCTTAGGCACTAATTTTAAATACATACTATACAGATAAAATTAAAGGGTATGTTTGTAATTTCAAACTCACATAATAAAACATTTCCTTTTTCTCCGTCTGTCTGTTTGTTCCATCTAATCTCCGAAACGGTTAGACCAATTTTAACGCGACTTGCACTGGCAGATAGCTACTGTTACAAGAGGTAACTTAAGCTAAATTTATTAAAAAAAACACTAGGGTTCCTCGGTTCATATCATATCATATAATAAAACTACACACCCATGACTTTAATTCTTGATAATAGTAGTCAAGATAGTGTAAAACATATATATAAATACTAGCTGTGCCCCGCGGTTTCACCCGCGTAGATTTAGTTTCATCCTTATGGTCGCGGAAACCTAATATTTTTAATAAATAAAAGGTAGCCTATGTCCTTTCTCAGGGTCTAAAGATTGTCTGTGCCAAATTTCATCAAAATCGGTTGAGAGGTTTAAGCGGGAAAGCGTAAACGACAGACAGACAGAGTTACTTTCGCATCTATAATAATAGTAGGGATGAATAAGTCAAATCCTGTGCAGACAAAGTCGCGGGCTCCAGCTATGTATATCACCTGTGTAAACTTCCCCTTGCTCTTCTCGAAGTCGGCGTGGTATTTGACGTTGCTCTGAAGCTTGGTGTTCTCCGCTATCCGCTTCAATTCCGGAGTCTCAGCCATCGTCGTCGGCTTGGCTTTCGGCACGTGACTGCAAATATACAACAACATTCATTCACATCTTTGAATTCTATGGGGTTAGCTACGACGTTGGGATAGAACTACCCCTATCATGAGTTTGCAACCGTTTTTCTAATCTACACTCGCTAGCGTCTCCACCAAATATTTCTATGAGAAACTAGCTGTGCCCGCGATTTCACCCGCGTAGATTTAGTTTCATCCTTATTGTCGCAGAGCACTAATATTTTTAATAAATAAAAGTAGCCTGAGTTACTCCTTGATCAGTGAGATCCTACCTGCCAGTGAAAGTCCCGTTGAAATCGGTCCAGCCGTTTCAGAGATTACCCGGAAGAAAGAGACAGACAGACAGAACAAATTTAAAACTTGATTTTTAGTGTCAGTAGCGTGTAAACTTTCATATGCATTTAGTGAAAAGCTGGAATTTTGGAATTACAAACAGGCACTTCAATTTTATTTAACTGTACCTATAGATTGTACAGCGCCTCCAAGCGGTGAGGTGAAGAACTAAAATATGTCATACAAATTGTTGGAGACGGTAGCGAGTGTAGACTAGGAAACCGGTGACAAACTCGTGATAGGGGTACAGGGTCAGGGGCCTTACCATAAGATCTTATTGGCATCATAGTTCCACTGTGTGACAGTGAGAGACTTATACACGTCATATACATCTGTCTCATAATAAGAGTCAAACTATCATGACAATAAGAGGTCATGGTAGGGCCCCAGGACCTGTAGACAAAGTAACATTATCCTCACGCTTCGCTAGTAGAAACGATACAAAATGTACGGGAATGACATATGTCACGTGACTGATTTATGTCATTGCCATACGTTTTGTATCGTTTCTATTAGCGCAAGCGCGAGAGAATGTTACTTTGTCTAGGCCTAGTCCCGTCATGAATAATGTTATGATATGAGAGCGTAGCGAAAATAGTGAGGACTAGCTATTACCCGGGGTTTTACTCGCGTTGACTTTCATATGTGGCCCGCGGAATCTGAATGTTTTTTTTTTTAATAATGATAGCCTATGTTACTCCACCAAAGCCAGTAATGGTCGCTTCAAAATCGGTCTGGTCGATTACGCGGGGCAAAGCTAGTAGTCCATAATATTGTTTTATGTCGACCAAGTTAAGAAACATTGCTGTGTCAAGAATGCAATGGCAGACAATAAACGTTTCCTAGTGCGAGTAAAAGCGAACATAATCGCTTCACTTTCGATTGTCACGTCCGTCTGTCACACGCACGTCCACTGATAATGTATGACAATGTATTATGTATGCTATATGTCTCTTATGCAAGTTGCACACGTCAATTCAAACTCAAACTCAAATATATCTTTATTCGATTAGATTTTATACAAAGTACCTACTTTCAAATCGTCAGAATGACACAATTACACAGGATTATACATGCTACCGCCAGGTTCGGAAGGTTGCTTTTACTGAGCAAGCAACCTGGCAAGAAACTCAGTAATTACTCTTTTAAAGAATATTATACAGTTTTAAAAATACAATTCTGCAAAGATCATCGTATAACGGGTGCCACTCAGGCTTCAAGAATGATTATAAGACTAGGAGCTATATGAGATTAAAGGTGGCTTAGGCTAGCCGGGTCCGAGCCGAGAGTCGGCTTTAGCGCGGTCAACTAATCTATACAGATGAATACAAATATAAGTGTCACTAATTTTTTTTTCTCTGTCTGTCTGCTTGCCCGCTAATCTCCGAAACAGCGTGACCGATTTTAACGAGACTTTCACTGGCAGATAGCTAACGTTACAAGGAAAACTTTGGCTGAAAAGGATTAGGGTTCCACGGGCTTCCCATAAGTCTACGCGGGTGTTACCGCGGGGCACAACTAGTTATCAAATAAAGTGCCCGGTCTTGATAGTACGTGAAACAATTTCTTTAGCTACGTAGAACTATTTATTCTGTGATATTGTCGAGGAAGCACGTAGTTATTTCCATACAATAATACGCAAATCTAATTTTATTCCGTGATTCATAGTGACTGCATCATAAATATGATATTCCCATGACGAATAGATTTCAATATTTACCGTTTGAATTGTATTTAACGGTGAATCAAATATCAATATTTCGTACACTTGGTTCATAGCTAACATACTATATTTCTGGATCAGCGAAGTTGGGCAGTGCTAGCCCAGAGGGCCTAGTGCGAGTTTTCCTAAAATCGCCGTCACAAGTCACCGCGTCGACGTAAACGCAAATTTGTATGGGCTCACAATAGTGTCATGTTTAGGCCGACAGAGACGCTGTTTCGATCCCATACAAATCTGCGTTAACTTTGACGCGGTGACTTGCGACGGCGGCAGTGAAAAAATCAAAATCAAAATCAAAATCAAATATATCTTTATTCGATTAGACTTCATACAAAGTACTTTCAAATCGTCAGAATGACACAATTACACAGGATTATACATGCTACCGCCAGGTTCGGAAGGTTGATTTTACTGAGAAGAACCTGGCAAGAAACTCAGTAATTACTCTTTTAAAGAATATTATACAGTTTTAAAAATACAAAATAAATTGTTCAAGCAACTATAAGCCCATGGACACAGTTCTAATGCTCAATTGTCAAAAATAAAAACTAAAAATATAGTACAAATATATGTGAGCATGGCAAATTCCAGCCAGTCAAAGCAAAATTAAGATTAATTAATTGTAGCAAAAGTACAGTGCCAATGGGATTATTTACAAACATTATCAGGTACATCCCAGGCTCCCTTATCACAAATATAATCACTTACAGTATAATATCCTTTTTCAAGCAAAACTGATTTAATTGTTTCTTTAAATTTGTTGAAGGGCAAGTTTACAATTTTTGTTGGTAATTTATTATAGAAGCGTGTGCTCTGTCCTAAAAATGAGCCATGCACTTTTTGTAGGCGATGCGCAGGCACTACAATTTTATGTTTGTGTCTTGTGTTTACGTTATGCACATCACATTTCCTTTGAAACGATCCAATGTTTTGATGCACAAATAATAAGTTAGCTAAAATATACTGTGAGGCCACTGTCAAAATTCCAATTGATTTAAATTTTTCCCTTAACGATTCTCGCGGTCCCAAATTATATATAGATCGTATAGCCCTTTTCTGTAGTGTAAATATAGAGTCTATATCAGCAGCTTTGCCCCAAATTAAAATAGCATAGGACATAACGCTATGAAAATAAGAAAAATATACAAGTCGAGCTGTTTCTATGTCGGTGAACTGTCTAATTTTTCTAATTGCATAAGCTGCTGAGCTGAGTTTTCCTGATAACTTGGATATATGTGGGCCCCACTGAAGTTTAGAAAACTCGCACTAGGCACTGATCAGAGGGCTTTGTGAGAGTTTTGTCACCGCCACCATAGTGCCAGCCGTGGGCCGACAGATAGCAACATAATTGTGACGGCGATTTTAAGATAACTTGCACTAGGCACTCTTGACGCCTGAGTTCCCTACGTGTCTAGCTTGAAGAATCGGCAATCATACAGGTGCCGCTTGCCGTCACGGGCTATGAGCGGCGACCCTAAATACTCAATAGTAAGTGTATGAGTCTGTCTGGCTTTCTGTTGGCGCGACGCAAATAAAATACATGCGCAGTAACCCACACTAATTAAGCTGCGCAGTAATTTACACTAATTTAACTGAGCGCTCATATCTTGTGACGGGACCTGTAACAAATCAGTCAGAAGCCAAGGTGTATGCCTTGAAGATCTTCCCTTTGCTAAGGATGGGCATGATCACTCGCTCTCGCTACAAGTTATTAACAAACATATCCCTCGCGCATCTCTAAGTTGCTATTCGTTACGTGTTGGATTTGTTTTTTTCGGAATTCGTCTCTCACTATTGGTAAGAGGGTGGTTACCTCCACTACTTAACTGGACAAACGGCCGAGATCCAAGGGCCTCCAGCCGAGTTTAAACTTATAAACTACACTGCTAAGGGCGCCCCGGTGCGGGGCTCGGACCACGGCTTAGGGCGTTGCTAGGGAGCCGAATCCGAGTGGTTTTATTTAGGGACATGTCTAAGGCTCGTGGCTCGGCGCGCGCCGGGTCTAGCTTGGGACGGGGATCCGTATATATAAATAGATAGATAAAAAGACAGAATAGGTACTCACGCTTCACAATAAGGCAGCTTTCCATATCCCTTGTAGGTGCGCATATTTAAGGTCATCCCGCATTCTTGACATTTGAAACATCCCTTGTGCCACACCTGTAAAGTTTAAAATTGTTCATTACACATAAAATTATAACTATCAAGGTAGGATATACGTACATAATATGCTCACGCCTGTATTCTCCGAAGGGGTAGGCAGAGGTACACTTGTACTAGTTGTACTTCAAACAGACTCACATACCCCATATTTAATGCATACACAGAACATGAAGGAATAATTTCAGTTCGGATGGTGATGGGCACTCATGGTCAGCGCTCATAGCTCGTGGCGGCTTTACAAAAGCATATTATGACGTTGCTAGGATAGGATTCGCAACGAATACATCCCACAGAGAACTAAAGTAATCGACATCGCTCAAAGAATTAGCAAGCTGAAGTGGCAGGGGGCCGGCCATATCTCGCGAAGAACCGACAACCACTGGGGTAAACGAGTTCTTGAGTGGAGACCGCGACTCGGCAAACGTAGTCTAGGACGCCCTCCGTCCAGAGTGCCTAGTGCGAGTTTTCTTAAAATTGCCGTTACAAGTCATCGCGTCGACGTAAACGCAGATTTGTATGGGCTCACAATAGTGTCATCTTTAGGCCGACAGAGGCGTCCTATACAAATCTGCGTTTACGTCGACGCGGTGACTTGTGACGCCGGCAGTGAAAAACTCGCACTAGGCACTGGTGGGATGACGATCTGCGAAAGACTGCAGGCAGATGCTGGATGCGGCAAGCTGAAGACAGGGCGCTCTGACACTCATTAGGGGAGGCCATGACCAGGAGTGGACTAACATAGGTTGTAGATAGATAGAACACTGACTTGGTTCTTAATACCATGTTTATTATTATTTAGTTCAGTCGTTACTCGTTAGTGCTTCAGGTAACACAAAAAGTAAACACGTCAGTATTAAATCTACAGACAGACAGACGTATAAAGATCTAAGCACATTCACTTAATCTTGACCCCACGTTTCCCACGTTTTAACTGCACCATTGTATCTGATTCACACGACTATACGAACGTGTATATAGATGTGCACACGTTATAGGATGTATGTAGCAAGTTTAGTGTTTCTGTACAGAAGATAAAATTGAAGTGTCTGTCTGTAATTCCAAAATAACAGCTTTTCACTAAATACATATACTTAGGCATTTAGTAGAACATACATATGGTACATACGAAAAAAACTAAATTTCCGCCTAATCTCTGAAGCGGTTGGACCAAATTTAACGGGACTTTCAACGGCAGATAGCTGATGAAGGAGTCAGGAAGGCTACATTGATTTTTTTTAATTAGGGTTCCACGGTATAATCCACAAATGAAATAAATTCTACGAGGGTGAAACTGTGGGGCACAGCTAGTAGGTTTTACAGGGTTATTGGTAATTGGTAATAAGACGGCAATCTACCTGTACCGCGCGGTTTTACCCGCGCAGACTTTGTTTCATTAAATGACAGACAGAAAATATTTTTATATAAGTACCCACTTTCATTTGAATTAAATTAAGTCTACATAGGTGAAACCGCGGGGCACTTCCTTTACATAGTAAGTACTAAGTGATATATTACACCAGTATTAGTGATAACCAGTAAATACTTCACCGGCCTTGGCATTGAATCTCGTTTCTCGACACAACAAAGTCCACATACGACCACGCTCAAAACACTTACTTAAACAGTAAAGTTAGCCATAATAAATGACTAACAGCAAGACAAAAACATACCTAGTATTATTTATGTAACTAGCACAGTATAAATACAAACTTACTATAAGCAGTATGAAATCTAGGAACTAATCGTTCGAAATGACACACTCACACAGACGCGCACATCTACGCTAATAGAAACGATTCAAAATGTATGGAAATTACATAAATCACGTGTCTGTCACGTGACACACGCTCGCCGATAAGAAAATTGGTAGAATTAATCAAAACGTTTGAGTTTCTATCCGATTCATCGTTTTCCGTTTGTTACTTTGTCTAGGCCTGCAGGGTCTGGAGACAAAGTTACATCAAAAGATACAAACGTAGGGGAATGACAAGTCACGTGACTGATTTATGTCATTTCCATATATTTTTTATCATTTGTATTAGCGCAAAAAAGCAAGAGAAAGTAACATTATCCTCGTGCTTCGCTTATAGAAACGATACAAACGTCTTTATTCCATACTGCTAAGTAAGTCTTTATTTCTACTGTGTAGCTAGTCTGTGACCTTAGACGCCATCTGTGCGCAAATTGGGTCAACTTTACTTTCTACGTTACCAACTGTCATACATTTAACCGGTAACGCTTTTACATTATACAGACGTCACGAGTTATGAGCGCTGAAGAAAATAGTGGTGATAATGCGCGTGTATTTAATTCGCTTCGCGCCATACAGACAGACAGACAGACAGACAGACATACAGACTCATAAAATGACTATTGCGTTCAAGGTCCGCGGTCTTCGTGACGGGACTTGCGGCGTTATTCACTAAGGTTTCTCAGCGTCGAACGAGCGTTGGTTCATAGGAAATTGATACATAAATACATGAAGGATAAGGTTCGATTTCGTTTCTTTAAAACCGACACTCGATGACGAGTGCGACGTCGAGAAACCTTAGTGAATAACACGGCTGTATTCCTGCTTGATTTTACGTTGAAAACATCCTACTAATATTATGAACGTAAAAGTTTGTTAGAATGTACTCATAACTTTACTCTTTCACGCAAAAACTACTGAATGGATATTAATGTAACTTTACAATAATATACTAGCTTATACGTCAGATTAGCACATAGGCTATAATTTTATGAATTCACCAAAATTTAAGATAAGTCAAATCGCAGACGGAGTTTCGGGCACCAACTAAGATTCTAAAGTAGAAAAATTTGTTTGTGTTGAATAGTCTCCGACACTTCTAGACCGATCTTGAAAGTTCTTTTAGCAATGGATAGCTACATCATCAGCGAGTAACATAGGCTATATTTTACCCCCGTACTCCCACGGGAACGGGATCTACGCGGTTGAAACCGCGTGACGTCAGCCAGTAGTTTTATAACGCGAATACTCTTAACTTGGTTGTTTAGTTTGCTTAATGATAGAGTTGGTTTTAGTAGGTTACATCGTTTATGGTAAAACTATGTAGGCTTAGTGAACTTATATGTAGCGACGATTAGTTCAAAACATCTGGCGGAACAGGGGCCCAACCATGAGCTCTTATTGCAATGTTGCACGTCACATACATCTGTCTCATAAATGAGTGAAACTATCATGGCAATAAGAGCTCATGGTAAGGTCCCTGATCTGGGGCCATATCATGACTTCTTGTTGATATGATGGTTTAACTCTTATTAAGAGACAGTTGTATATGACGTATAAGTCTGTTACTGTCACACAGTGGAACTATGATGGCAATAAGAGCCTTACCATAAGCTCTTATTGCCATCATAGCCCCATGCCCAGATTTATGCACGTTGTAGCAGCGTTTCTCCACTCGCTACATAGATGGCGCTACTCGCTACCAATGCGAAGTTTGAGTACAAATACATCAGAACCTAAATCGCGCAATGGGAGTTTTCAAACGCATTGCAGTATATACAAGTGTCCAACTAGAACAGTCGTCACCGGTGTTCCTCAGACATGAAACCCGCCTCAATTGAACATCTTGTCTTTGCTGGGGATGACACTGATGATGAGCTCTCCACAAAGTATATATACAAGTGTCCAACTAGAACAGTTGTCACCGGTGTTCCTCAGACATGAAACCCGCCTCAATGGAACATCTTGTCTTTGCTGGGGATGACACTGATGATGAGCTCTCCACACAGTATATATACAAGTGTCCAACTAGAACAGTTGGAGCCGGTGTTCCTCAGACATGACACCCGCCTCAATGGAACATCTTGTCTTTGGTGGGGATGATACTGATCATGAGCTCTTCCCACAACTCCATATACATCTGTCCCATAATCAGTGTCATTATATTATGGCAATAAGGTCAGATCAGGGTAGGGCCCTAAATTAGATTAGCTCTGGTACCACAGGGATTCGCGGATTTCAATGTATAGGAATTTTGTGCGGAACTCTAATGTTTTTTTAAATAAAAGCCTATGTTACTCCCTTTAACATCCGCTATTTTTCAGAGAAATTCTCGTAACGGTCCAGCCATTTTGGAGACTACCGTATTAGTGAAAAGCTTTTAATTTCGAATTACGAACAGACACTTCAATTTTATTTATCTGTAAAGATTGCGAGCTGAACAATGTATAGGACACCGGATAAGGTCCCGGTGGCTAATTCTTCTTCGTGTTTCGGCTAGTGACTTTCATAGGACAATGACAAACGGTATACCAAAGTGATTTCAACAATCAATCTCTGCGGGAGTGGTTTGGATTGTACGATCACAAATTCAATAGGGCGACAAGATAGTTTGAATGGAAAATTAACGATTTTTTTGATTCATTCTAAATAAAATTGCTCATACATATGCTTACACTAGCTGTACCCCGTGGTTTCACCCGCGTAAATTTAGTTTCATACAAACTTTCATCCCCTATTCTATTCCCTTGGGAGTAGAATTAATCAAAATTCTTTCTTAGCAGATGCCTACGTCATAACATCTACCTGCATGCCAAATTTCAGCCCGATCCGTCCAGTTGTTTGGGCTGTGCGGTGATAGATCACTATGTCAGTCAGTCAGTCAGTCACCTTTGAGTTACACATATATATCTAAATTTGTATTCCCTTAAGGGTTTATATTAAGCATGAAGTGTGATCACGAGTAGCTCAGTAGGCAGAGCTACTGCATGGTTTGCAGAGGTCGTGAGTTCGAGTCCCGCCTCGTGTTCGTAATTTTCCTAGCCATCGATACCAATATATCAATATGATGATTAAATATTTAACTATTATTGACTTTATTCCTTATCACGTCATATAATATAACCCGTTTAGTATTTATTGAATATCCTCTTATTTTGTATGGTAATATTTACGGGTTATTTATATTCCCTAATAGTTATAATCGATTTATCCTCCCATAAATTATTATAATAAAATCGCGCGATAAATTAAAATAAAACTAATAGGTGAAAACACGGGTCACACCAAGTACTAATATACATATAAAGCTGAAGAGTTAGTTTGTTTGTTTGCTTAAATAACTATACAGATAAATAAAATTGAAGTGTCTGTTTATAATTCCAAAATAACAGCTTTTCACTAAATGCATATGAAAGTATACACGCTACTGACACTATTTAGACCAAGTTTTAAAATTTTTCTCTGTCTGTTTGTTTGTTCTGAGTAATCTCTGAAACGGCTAGACCGATTTTAACGGGACTTTCACTGGCAGGTAGCTGATGTTTCAAGGAGTAACTTAGACTACTTATATTTATTAAAAATATTAGGGTGCCGCTACAATAAGGATGAAACTAAATCTACGCGGGTGAAACCACGGGGCACAGCTAGAAAATATCGTCTGACGTTACTTTGGTCTTACGCTAACTTTGATGATATATAACCTTCCTCGATAAATGGGCTATCAAACACCAGAATAATTTTTCAAATCGGAACTTTCAGAACATTATGGATGACATTTTCAATAATACATGTTTGCTTTGATTTTAAAACGCTTTTTTAATACAGGAAGCAGGCAATAAAGATATAATAGTTTGATAAAAGTATTAGATTGGTAGTTATTATTTTACTACCGTTTTGAGATTTTATCTGGCATTTAACGATTTACGTAAAATTACCGTAAGAGGTTTATTTTTGGCGATAGATGTTTCTTTTATGACAACTTCCTATGTTAAATATCTGCATTCTTGCTACACAAGTTCCAATCCCAGCTAAATTAAGCTAGGTCAGCTGTAGACCTGGACAAGTAACATTCTCTCGCGCTTGCGCTTATAGAAACGATACAAAATGTATGGCAATGACATAAATCAGTCACGTGACATATGTCATTCCCGTACATTTTGTATCGTTTCTACTAGCGAAGCGTGAGGATAATGTTACTTTATCTACGGACCCGGTAGTGTCTGAGACATTGATGATGGAGTTACAGTCTAATTTTAGATAAAACGTGGTGTCGTAGTACCTCCGTTTCCCCATTCAGGGACCCTAGGAGGCCGTGAATATTTTTTAATTTTTAAAGTAAGTACTTAGTCTGTATTATTTAAAATTATGATGTTGATGGTCACCCTAGCATGGTCGCGCTCTGTCAAAGCAAAGGTACAAGCACGCGTCGGTTCATCGGTCACCAATACTCCTTCTGGTTATCTAGGCCGGATGTAAAATGATTATTTATTCAATCAGTTACTACAAGAAACCTTAGAAAACTTATTTATTAATTTTATTTTTATTATTATTACTTGTAAGTAAAAGTCTAAGTTACTCCTTGTAACATTAGCTATCTGCCAGTGAAAGTCCCGTTTAAATCGGTCCAGCTGTTTCGGAGATTACCCGGAATAAACAGACAGACAGACAGAAAAAAATTACAAATTCCTTTTTTTAAGTCAGTACCGTATATATTTTCATATGCATTTAGTGAGTGAAAAGCTGTTATTTTGGAATTACAAACAGACTCTTACATTTTATATATCTACATAGATTTAGATGAGTGTTCGCATGAGTCACTAGTCCAAATTCGGTCTAATATTTCAGTAAGTATTTTGGCACGATATCGCAACACTACACAGACAATTAACACACCCAGTTTAGTTCGCTTTCACGGATCATTTATCGCAGTTACACAACGCTGGTTACGTGCACATTGGGTACTGTTATGCCAAGATACTGTGTCGACTTCACTGACCCTAGACTGTCTTTTGACACCGAATAAAGACCTTTACACTAAGGTTAGTTATAAATTTATATTTATAAAAATATAGTTTAAAGTACCAGTATGCCAAAATCATTTTGTAAAAAAAAACATACAGATAAATTGATAACCTCTTTTTTTGCAGTCGGTTAAAAACCGTAGGCCGCCTTCAAACAAAATTACTGACTTTTAACAAAGCACTTTCAAATCGTCAGAACGACGACACAATTCCCGGGGGAGCGACGTGTAGTTCCCGTTCCCGGGAGTACGGGGATAAAATATAGCCTATGTTACTCGCTTATGATGCATGTATCCATTGTTGAAACAATTTTCAAGATTGGTTTGGTGAGTTTCGGAGCCTATTCAATGCAAACAAACAAACAAAATAACAATCAAATCTTTCCTCTTTATAATATTAGTATAGACTAGCTGCGCCCCGCGGTTTCACCCGCGTAGATTTAGTTTCATCCTTATTGTCACGAAACCCCATTTTTTAATAATAAATAAAAGTAGCCTAAGTAACTCCTTGATACATCAACTAACTAAAATTTTTCTCTGTCTGTCTGTCTGTTTTTTCCGGGTAATCTCTGAAACGGCTGGACCGATTTTAACGGTACTTTCACTGGCAGGTAGCTGATGTTTCAAGAAGTAACTTAGGATACTTTTATTTATTAAAAATATTAGGGTTCGGCGACACTAAGGATGAAATTAAATCTACGCGGGTGAAACCGCAGGGCACAGCTAGTGGATAAATATAATTGGATACATTAATAAATGAGTCACGGTCGGTCATACATTCAATGCACGAATGCAATTATCTAACAATTAGCGTCGTTGTGCACAATGTGCTAAAATTTTGTAATTGGCACGCGCGTGATATCATGTATGTATATTGTGTATACATACTGAGTTGAGACTTTTTAGCCGCATATTTTTGTCACAAATGTTGGCATATCTATACAGATAAATAAAATTGAAGTGTCTGTTTGTAATTCCAAAATAACAGCATTTCACTAAATGCATATGAAAGTATACACGATACTGACATTAAAAATCTAATTTTTAAAAAAAATCTCTGTCTGTCTGTCTGTTTGTTCCGGGAAATCTCCGAAACGGCTGGACGGATTTTAACGGGACTTTCACTGGTAGGTAACTGATGTTTCAAGGAGTAATTTTTTTATTAAAAATATTAGGGTTCCGCGACAATAAAGAATAAACTAAATCTACGCGGGTGAAACCACGGGGCACAGCTAGTATTGTATATATATACTGAGTCGAGAATTTTTAGCCGCATATTTTTGTCACAAATGTCGGCAGATGGTACAATAAAACTCCCTTATTTTTTTTAACGCCATACTTAGGTTCTATATATTTCTAAATACATATACTCACGCCTGTATTTCCCCAAGGGTCAGGCCGAAGCGTTTTTAAAAAAACACCCGTATTTCACCCAAGATGATTTAAGTGCCAACGTGATACAGATAGTGAGTATCGCCGTCTTTGAATTACTTCTCAGATATATGCAGGTTTCCTCACGATGTTTTCCTTCACCGTAAAGCACGTGGTGTGAAATCACTGCAGTCTGCACAGACGTTTTAAGAAAACTCATTGGTACAGGGCCCCGCTGGGATTTGAACATACGTCGCTTGCGTGGCAGGCGACTGCTCAAACCCCAAGGCCACGGTAGTATTATTTTATTACACTACTAGCTGTGCCCTGCGGTTTCTGCGGTCCGCGTAGATTTAGTTTCTTCCTTATTGTAGCGAAACCCTAATATTTTTAATAAATAAAAGTAGCCTAAGTTACTCCTTGAAACATCAGCTACCTACCAGTGAAAGTCCCGTTAAAATCCGTCCAGCCGTTTCACACGCCGTCACACAGACAGACAGACCAACAGACAGACACACAGACAGACCAACGGACAGACAGACAGAGAAAAATTTCAAAACTTTGTTTTTTTGTGTCAGTATCGTGTATACTTTTAGTAAAAAGTATATGCATTTAGTAAAAAGCTGTTATTTTGGAATTACAAACAGACACTTCAATTTTATTTATCTGTATAGATGTATAGATTTATTGTTGTAGTTAAGTGTAGTTGTTAGAGGTAACTAAAGGTTCGATGTTTATTGGGTGATATATGAAACACAAGACAATGCATTTTTTTTAAACTATAATGCCTCAAAATCAATAGATGAATTCATAAAACAGAGAGTAATTCTCATGCATCTTGTATCGAACAAAGTTATCGATAAGAATACGTACCGTAAATGCGATTATGAGTGTAATAGAGATGTCATTGAAAACTGCGGCTGCGAGGTCGAAGAGACTGTTCAGTAAAAGTACTATAAGTCTTACGTAGCTATTGGCTACCTACATTCCCGCTATTCAACGTTTATAGGGTTGGCCAAAAAAGTTTTGTTTATGAATGTGGATGGTTACAAGGGGAAAGGAAGACCTAAGAAACGATGGATGGATTGTGTGAAAGATGATATGGCTAGAATCATCATCTCCCTGGCCTTATCCCATACATTGTTGGGGTCGGCACTTGATTCAACCCGATGTGGCTCCATGTTAGTCGCAATCAACTTATTAACTCCTTGTCCGTTATGTGCGCCTGGTACTTCGTGTACCATATCATCATCTCCCTGGCCTTATCCCATACATTGTTGGGGTCGGCACTTGATTCAACCCGATGTGGCTGATCACCAGATTTTTATACAAAGCGACTGCCATCTGACCTTTGCAACCCCATTTAGGAGGAAAATCTGTGAATGATATGGCTAGAATGGGAGAGTGAATACAGATATGACGGCTGATAGAGAGAAATGGAAGAGAAGAACACATTGCGCCGACCACAGATAACATGGGATAAGGGCAGGAGGATGACTTGCTTCTGTATGAGTATAGATTTTGACACGTTCGAACGTCGTCGCTTGACCTTCCGTTTTGAGCTTTTTGTATGGAGACGTAAAACTTCCTACACTCGCCGCTTGGGGCGCTTTTTAACGTTCCCATACAACATGAGGAAAATACGCAATCTTTACATCTATACAGATAAATAAAAATGAAGTGTCTGTGTGTAATCCCAAAATAACAGCTTTTCACTAAATGCATATGAAAGTATACACGCTACTGACACTAAAAAACCAAGTTTTAAATTTTTTCTCTGTCTGTCTGTCTGTTTGTTCAGGGTAATCTCTGAAACAACTGGACCGATTTTAACGGGACTTTCACTGGCAGGTAGCTGATGTTTCAAGGAGTAACTTGGACTACATTTATTTATTAAAAATATTAGGGTTTTGCGACAATAATGAAGAAATTAAATCTACGCGGGTGAAACCGCAGGTCACAGCTAGTATTACATACAAATCTTTCCTCTTTATTATATTAGTATAGAAGTATGGTTGACGTTTAATCACAAATCTGAGTGGGTATTTCCTGTAGCCTTATATTATATTCTGTCAATTTTTCCTGCATTTACTTATGTCAGTATTTTCGATTATTATTCTTACACAAGGTTTTCGCCCTTTTAACCATGTGTGTTAAATTTGTGTGATGGGGCGTAACCCGCGGTCATGCGATTTATGATCGAAGTGCCTACTGCGAATTTTTCACAAGTTAACGCAGATTTGTATAGGATCGGAGCAGCGCCTCTGTCGGCCTAAACATGACACTATTGTGATCCCATACAAATCTGCGTTTACGTCGACGTGGTGACTTGTGACGGCGATTGTAGCAAAACTCGCACTAGTATCTCATTCCCCGAAAGGGTAGGCAGAGGTGTAATTGTAGTGTACCTACCCACATTTGACACATGTGAAACTCAAGACTCTGTGTTCCGCAGTACCTATTTACCTGTTTTTTCTTTATTTACGTGGGGAAACCCTTCAAAATTTACCCTGAGAGAGCAGGTCAGGGGGTATGTGGGATTCTTACCGCACCAAAACCCCCCCGGTAGCCATCCTCAGTGCTCAGGGGGGACTCCGGGTACTCTAATAGTTCGCACCGGTGTCCCCCCGCACTTCGACGGGGCAGCTGTGTCGTCGCCCCTATCACTTATAACTATTAGATCAATAAAGCAGTCCTCACCAACCAAATTATATGTATACATTTTCCGCATGTAACTTAGAAGGCACCCGAGTACCTACTCTGATAGATAGCACCGGTGTCCCCCCGCACTTTGCCGGGGCACATCCCGGAGGCAGCTGTAACCTCACCCTTAGCGCTTACGACTACTGGCCCAAAAGACAGTCATGATTTATAAAATAGATTTCCCGAATGTGACAACCCTGAATTTCCCCCGCTCATTACCATAACACAATCGCGTGCACAGAATCAATTAAAACTCGCGTGCGACATTTAAAACAAAAAATATTTGCTAGCAATACGCTTTTGTTATTTTACCTATCTATTCTACCCGCGACATTGCTTAGACTTAGAAAAATAGAAAGAATATTATTTTTTATCTTACATACAGGACGCAAAAAAAAAAAAAAAAATGGCACAGACATATAATAGCTATGTGTATTGTACGTCTGAGGAAGCAGACTAGCTAGGGTGACTAGCTGTGCCCTGCGGAACCCTAATATTTTTAATAAATAAAAGTAGCCTAAGTTACTCCTTGAAACATCAGCTACCTACCAGTGAAAGTCTCGTTAAAATCCGTCCAGCCGTTTCAGAGATTACCCGGAACAAACAGACAGACAGACAGACGGACAGACAGAGAAAAATTTTAAAAGTTGGTTTTTTAGTGTCAGTAGCGTGTATACTTTCATATGCATTTAGTGAAAAGCTGTTATTTTGGAGTTAAAAACAGACACTTCAATTTTATTTATCTGTATAGATATAGATTTGTTTGCATTGAAAAGCTCCGAAACTACTGGACCGATTTGAAAAATTATTTCTGCAATGGACAGCTACATTTTCAGCGAGTAAAATAGGCTATATTTTATCCCCGCACTCCCACTGGGACGGCAACTCCGCGCGTGAAACCGCGTGACGTGCGCTAGTCTAATATGAAACGATTTCGGATATTTGCCGACTCTTCCTTTGTTTAATGATTGACCCCAATTGCCCAAGATTGACCTATTTGGCATTGGAGCTACTAACGCTCGACAGCTTAACGCAATCCTGAGGAGGTACTTCGGTCACCCATCCAGATACTGGCCTCAAAGTTGCTTAAATCATAATTGAAAGATTGGCAAAGTTCGCCATGGACGAGAACAATGCCCAAACACCTTTTGACGTAATTTTTAATTCGTGTGAAAATGTTACGTGAGAAATAAAATTTATTGCACAGTAACTTTAGATTGTCAAAGTTCTTTCATTTCGGTATTGTGATGTAACAGTGAAACTGTAACCGAAGCAATATTTGGTCACTCCACATAACTGGTTCCGTGGTGTAGTGGTTATCACATCTGCTTTACACGCAGAAGGCCGCCAGTTCGATCCTGGCCGGAATCATATCTTTTTACCTTTTATATTCCTTTATTTATAAACTACACCGATTAAATGCTAGGAAACTGAAATCTATAATACTTTTAAACGCGCAAATTTTGTATTGTATCTGAATCTCGGAAACGGCTCCATTGATTTTCATGGAATTTAATATGCTTGGGTTTTGGGGGCGATAAACCCATCTTTTCTTACTCTTAGGTTTCATTTTGGAAAACGTCAGAAAAGGCTGTTATCCAGATACAAACTAATAATAAATTACAAATACGAAGTTTGTTTGTTTGTTACGCTTTCACGCTTCTACTGTTAGACTGAACATCGTGAAATTTTGCGCTCGTCAGGAAGAATGGCTTTAGGGTAGGTTAGGTATCTTTTATCGCTACCAAATAGATATTTTTAATTCAGTCTCCCACAGGTAGAAAGAAAAGATAGTTGAATTGCGTAAATGCTATGGCCAGAAAGGGAGTGACTAAGAAGGCTTATAGAGAGACATGGAAGGGAAGAACAAATTACTTCTTCTTCTTTTTAAGTTAATTTTTATTGACATTTGTGCATTGGAACTGTGTCCATGGGCTTACATTTCTCAAGTGATTTACTTTGTTTTTAAAAATTGTATAATATTTTTAAAAGAGTAATTACTGAGTTTCTTGCCAGGTTCTTCTCAGTAAAAGCAACCTTCCGAACCTGGCAGTAGCATGTATAATCCATGTCGTTCTGACGATTTGAAAGTACTTTGTAAAAAGTCTAATCGAATAAAGATATTTTTGACTTTGACTTTAAGGTGCCTCTCCGATTAACGAAGGTTGGCAGTCAATTTGGAGTAATCCTCTTTTTCGGACGAGGCGAAAGAGTTCGGCTGCACTCGCTATCCCTGTCCACTCCCGGATGTTACGCAACCAAGATTTTTTCCTTCGACCGACACGTCTTTTGCCCGCGACTTTTCCATCATAATTAGTTTTAGTAACCCGTACCTAGTCTCAATACATGTCCTAGGTAGGCACAAACCTAGGTAGGAACAAATTACGTTAAACCCAAATAACATGGGATACGGATAGGATTGAAAACGGTAAAACTCTATGTGTAAACTGGAAAGCGGGAGATTCGCGGCAGGCCAAATAACCATAATTAAGAAGGCCTTTTAACCGGTATGATTATATATATGTAACGACAATGAATTATTAGTAAGAAAAACTGTTTACAAAAACTTCTAAACCTTTAAGAATGGATTTTCTATGTAAATTTGGATTTGTATATTGCTTTTGGCAATATCTATACCCACTCATATTTCTATATCTAATGTACTAGCGGACGTCACACTGTTTCACCCGCGTAGTTCCCGTTCCCGTGGGAGTACGGGGATAAAATATAGCCTATGTTACTCGCTGACGATGTAGCTATCCATTGATGAAATAATTTTCAAGATTGTTCAAGTAGTTTCGGAGCCTATTCAATGCAAACAAACAAAAGAACGATCTTATCTTTCCTCTGAACCTATTAACTAAATATTATGTTTTATCCCATAATGGCCACTGTCCAAAAAGCCCACTTGTCTGAAATACCACTTCCCATAATGACCAGGGGCCCTACTCGCTTTCTCCGAAAAACGAAGCTTATTATTCGTTCTAAAATTACGTCCGAACGTGGTCCGCTAGAAAATTATTTGATGTTTATATTTTCTAAACCAACTTTAGTTAAATTATTCGACGAAGAAAAATTTGAGTATGATAAAAACATAGCGATAATGAAACTACATTTAATTTTCGTTCGTTCACAAAGTTTCGTTTTCGGAGAAAGAGAGTAGACCCCCTGGTAGGTTTTTATAGGAATAAAGAAGTTTGCAGGAGTTTGATAACAAAGACCGCGACATAAGAATTTTATGTTTGTTAGTGTCTGTTTGTAATTCCAAATTTACAGCTTTACAATAAATGCATATGAAAGTATATCCGACACTGACATAAAAATACTATTTTTAAAGTTTTTCTCTGTCTGTCTGTTTTTTCCAGGTAATCTCCGAAATGGCTGGAATTATTTTAACGGTACTTTCACTGGCAGATAACTTATGCTACAAGGAATAACTTCGGCTATCATGTAAAAAAAGATACAGATGAAACTAACACTATGCGGGTGAAACCGCGTGGGCACAGCTAGTTAGAAGTATAGACAGTGGCTTGCATTGCATATAAGCAGGTAAGCAGAAGTTACAATTTGTGATCACTGAATACACTCGTGTCGTGTGTGTGTTTATGTTCGTATGTGTATATTTACCAAGACGTCCGTACCTACGCCGCGTCACATAGGTATGTACTTAACCTGCCTGCCTACCTACTTATTGTTTATGCCTACCCCTCTGAAAATCCAATGTACGCCCCATGTTATAGGGGTAAATTTAATACAATTAATTTAACATCAAGTAACCTACTTTTTAATTCAATAACAGAAAAGGTTATGTTATGACCTCATGTATGACAGAGTTATGAGTGTTTGACTAATAAGGATACATACATATATGGTTATTACTGGCTATAGGTATGGTGGCATCATATTGTACAATTAATGTAGGTCAAATTCAGAGCACTCGTAACTGAGTAAGTGTATGAAGTGTATGAACGTGGATGAAGCGAAAAAAAGTATGTAACTGTAAGGATTGTAGTATGCGGCAAATGGTGGTCTCTACCTACCCCCGTGGGATCCAGGCATGACTATATGTATGTATGAAAGATTTGTGCTCATTTTGAAACACTGACTGGCTGTCCGACTATCTGACTTAACATATGTAAGTTCATCATCATTTATTTAAGAGCTATGATCTTGTCGGTGAAGCAATTGCCAACCCTCTCTATTGTCCACTAACACTTTGACTTCCTTGTACGACATGACGCTGACTTGTTCCTTCAGCTGTTGTACATAACTAATCCTTGGTCTCCCTCATCTTCGCTTTCCTTCTATCTTCCCTTCTATGATGTTTTTAATGAAGGCGTCATATCAAAGTATGTAAGTTAACTATACAGAAAAATAAAATTAATTTGTCTGTTTGTAAATCCAAATTTATCCAAATTTAACAGTGGTATTTTTCCGTGTCTACTTTCTCAGTCTTATCTCTGAAACAGCTGAATGAATTTTAAGGGGTCTTTCACTGGCAAATAACTGATATTACAAGTTGTGACTACCTCTCTAAAAAAAATGATGAGTTCTGTGAAACAAAGACAGTCTTGAAATTAAGTGTATATGGGTGAAACTAAGAACTGCTAGTAATTTATATATTTACTAGCTCCTGCCCGTGACTTCGTCTGCATGGAGTTGTTACTTCAGTAATTTTATCATGGTAGGAGATGAAACGGTGATGATACGGATCACTCTTCTACATTTTATTTTAGCATGGAAAGATACATTTTATGTTGAAAATATGTTGCTAAGCCTGGTATTAGACATTTTATGTTGATTAAGGCCCCTTATCTCTTTATCTACAGCAATTTCGGACAGTAAACATGTAACTTTAGATAAGATAGCAGTCTTAATGATAAAGTTGAGTAAACCCATTATAATGTAAACAAAATCCAATGTAAAGTGTCAAATAATTGGCGGCATTATCTAACTTTTAAAAACACTTATATCCTAATAGGCTAAAGTAAGGTTTCATTCAGCCTCTAAAGAGATCACGCATTCGAAATTTGAATACAATCGAACGAGACAAGGCCGCCTGTGTAATCTTTAAATTAGGTAAAAGGTCGACGTATGACTAGATACCGTATTATAACGAGCACACAATGATATCAGCAGTAATTTATATAATTTAATGAGTCACCGTCCGGCTTTATGAATTGGTGTAAGTACATACTTACATACCGGTCGCAACATATCTCTCACAACTTCGAAATTGTTAATAATTTGGACCAATGTGGTAATAAAAATCACGAATGCTTCACAAACAAGATTAAGTGATAGAGAAAAAGCGCAGGAAATTGCCGTAAACACAACGGCCGATTTCCATTTGGAGAATGCAAGTGAAAATTACCTTGTCCAAACATTTCAATTCCTCCGTCGGATAAACTGTTTTCTCGCATCTTGCGCAAGTTTTATTCATGGTGAATGTTTTAACACAATCGCACAATTAAATTAAACAAGGCACTGTTAATTCACTGAGCAACACAAGTTTTCACAATTCACAAACAAAGTTTCAGAGTTAACTTTTAAACACTCAAGAGCACAAAATTCGTAGCATCCCACAATGCGCATGCCATGAAATGACAAATGGCGGCGGATAGTGTTGCCAATGATCAATAATACATTCTACTAAGAATGGTAGAAATTACTTGAAAATTTTATAGAATTAAAGGATATTCAATTTATGTGAAAATTAAACAAATTAAAAATGTACCTTTTGAAAAATACTAAACTTTAATTATTAAAATACATAAACAGTAGAAAAAAATCAAGTGCAATGGCATTTTTCCCTTTGCAATACGGACAAAGCTTCATTAAATAATTGTTTTGAAGTTTGGATCATTTCCGTTAAATGATTATAATCTTCTTGTTTTTCTTCTTCAATCATTTTCAATTTATCTTCCATAATTTTGAGCTTTTCTTCTGTGAGTTCTAATTTGAACCTTAAATCATCTTTGTCTAAAACATCGTAACCTTCTGGTTGAGATTCAGATGTGGTACTCTCGCTTGGTCTCTCAGCGACAGCTGTAATAGACGATTGCTTCTTAGTGATGGAAGAGCCATGTCCATCAAAATGCGGTTCTTTTCCAATTGAAGTTTTCGAAACTCGAGAACCTCGTTTGGGATCCTTCAATGATCTAAGCTCTTCTTCCATACTTGCAACTTTTCTCTCTAGTCTTTTCTTCTTTTCCTTAAGTCTTCGATGAGTTATTTCTAACTCTTCCCATTTGTGACGTTCGTTATCCAGTCTTTCATTCAATGTTACGACTAGTTCAGATAACTTTTTTATCTCATTATCAGTCGCAGTTTTCATAGGCGTGAAAAATACACTTTGCAAAGAACATTCTTCATATCTCAATAGTTGCGCTCTCAGTTCATCTATTTTGGCAGATTTTTCAGATGCTTGCTTTCTCAAAGCATCTATTTTGGCATCGGTATTTTGAATCAGCTTTTGGTATTCTGCCATTTCAGAATTCATTTTATTCATCTTTACTGTGTTTTCCTTTAAAATTTCTTGGTAATATAGTTCTAGGGTTTTGATCTGAGTCTGAAAATAATTCATGTTACACAAATGAATTTAAAATACTTAGTAACTACATTATATTAATAACTATTAATAGAACTAACTCTTTGCTCATTAATTAACAAGTCATCATGGCTGCTCTTCTCAGAAAAAGTTTGCATCTTCTGCCTTATCAATGTAGCATCACATTCTAAGTTCCTGATTCTACATCTCCCTCCTTCTAGCTTCTTCTTTAATTCCAAATTTTCTGCTTTGAGGGACTCCAATTCTTTCATTGCTTGATCAACCTCCTTCTTGCGTTTAAGTTCTAATTCTCTAATGATCTGATATATAAAAACATTAATTATTAAATGTTAGATAGCATTAAGTGTTTCTAGTATAACAGCTCAGTTAAAAGCAAAATAAGCATTTTCAGCTACTGTTTAAGCGACTTCTAAAAAAGGAGGAGTTTAACAATTCGAATGTTAGTTTTTTTTTATACCTAGCACGAGAAATACACGAGAAAGCAATGCATGTATTTTTTCACCTGACTTTGGTCTTTTCTTTTAGCGTCGATCAAATCTTTGTGTTTCCCATTTATTTTTTCTTCCAACTCGCTGATCCGAGCTTGTAATAATATAATCTGCTGAGCTCTTCCCTTCCAACCTGCCAGATCATGCTGTAACTCTTTAATACTGGTGAATTTATCACCCAATTCCTGTTGCAGAATCTTCGTTGCGAGCAAAATTTCATTTTTCAACTCTAAGTTTCTATTCTTACTATCGTACAGCTTTTTATTAACGGAAGCCAACTTATTGTTAAGTTCTTTTAATTCATCCGAACTTGTGTCGACTGGTTCTTCTTTGCACACGCATAAGTCTAAATTATCTCTTTCTTTATTTATCAGGTCTAGCTGCATTATTTTTCTTTCTAGGGCTGCGTTTTTAGTCTTATATCCTTCAACTTCTGCAACTAAATGCCTGTTTTGTTTACAAAGGTCTGTAATTTTAGCGCTTATGATACCAGCGGATTTCGAAGAGATCGCGGGCCCAGTGCCTGAAATTATATCTCTGATTCGTTGGTTCAGATCGCTTATAGTTTTTTTCTGTTCTTTGATGTCTTGATCTTTTGTGAATAAAATCTTCCTTAGCTCATTGTTTTCGCATGTCATTATCTATAAGAAAATACAAACAAGTACCATAAATATATATTTTACTGTTTTACCTTCATTATTATAAATTCAAGAGTTGTGTGTGGTGTCGATGTAACCGATATAATTTCTTCAATTCACCTCTATCAAGTGCCATCTTGACCTCCCTCTACGTCTTGACAGACACATTTCCCTTAACTTGTCTCATGTATGTTAACCCTGGGCCTTCCTCTGTTTACCTTACCTGTGTCTATTTATTTTTTAGGTGAATTCATTAGTATTGATATTTATACTTACTAATATTACCTAAATATGACAACGACCTCTTTACTTCTACTCATTTGGATACTTCTATATCTACCTTAAATATTTTGTAACCTTATGTAAGTAGGCACCTTTAATTGCTCAATCAAATGAGCATTCAATTCAGGCGGGTATAACGCGTCATCCGCTTCCGGCTTATCAAGAGCTGCTAACATTTTAAGCTTCATTTCGTCAGTGTCCTCGATCTTATGAGCCAAGTCTGACAATTTATCTTCTTTAATACTTGGCTTTGAACGAACTTTCGTTGATGATAATTTATGTTTATCCATACTTTTGTTGGTAAATAATATTCAGCTGAATCAGAAAAGAAAACGTTAGTGTTCAATAACAAAAAGTCATTTGACATTATTTCCAAATTCGAAAAAAGCTTTAACCATAACTATTCAAAAAAGAGTGTAGAAAATAGATTGTATATCGTATTTACTCGTTATCTTCATGGTAGAAAAAATCTACTGATTTTTTACATCTATTTATTTTCCGCGTGTTAATAACACGGGTTAATACAGCGCAATAAGTGAAACAAATAATTTAATCACAACTTATTATACTTTCGATTATTCATCCATGGAAGCTGAAAATTGTGACTTATTTTCAAAGCAAAATTAAGGTGTAACGAGCTTAGAAACCCAATTGAAATTATGTTCCTATGAGCGTTATATCTACTCAAATAGTTTCTTTATTTAAGTACCTCGTAAAGGTTCGTATTTATTCAATATAGTATTTTGATTGCTCACTATATATGGCTATTGTGTAGGAGCCGTAGACTAAAGCCGCAGATGAATCAATTATTTATCTGTGGTGTAGACCGCGTAGATTGACCATAGACAAAGAAAAAAAAAATCGCGTATACTGACAGTCATTACACCTGTCACTTGTCTGTCAATAATATAGTCAACTTGGCTTTGACGCAAACGCAGTAGATAGCGATAGCTGTCAAATTCAGCTGATTTATCTCGAGTGTCGCTGATTTTTGCGAAAGAAAATAAAACAATTTAAATAACATAATTTACTAATTGGTGAAGTTTTTCCTTCTCGATGAGTGCGTGATAGTTTGTGTGCAAGCAGAGAGTGTTCTCCAACCGCTGCGTTACTGAAGCAGGTAAAAAAATCGATAAATCAATACGACCTTGTAATCTATAGATACGCTAAAACCATGTTTTATCTCATTTGAATGCAAACAAAACATGGTTAAGGCGTTTAATTTAGCTATTCAACCTGTTATTACATCTCTGTTGCCTTTGAGTGACATTCTAACTTGAATATTATAAGATTTGTGTCATCAATACGTAGTTAGGTGATGATTTCGCTTGTAATTGATTTAAATACATCTTGTCTGGAAATTTCTGCTACATTGTTTTTGCCAATGAATAATGATATTCATTTGCTAGGTGTAGCCCACGATTGTTTTTGCAAGCAGTTTTATTTAAACCTGAAAAAGCAGCCCAAATGTTGTCTGTGCTAAGTTACCTCCATTTGAAATTTCATCAAAATCCATTCATTAGTATAGTTTTCGCAGTTAGAGACATGAATACCAAAAATATCTGTATCCATATAGATAACTATTTATGCTCTTGTACAAATCTATATCTATACATCTATACAGATAAATAAAATTGAAGTGTCTGTTTGTAATTCCAAAATAACAGCTTTTTACTAAATGCATATGAAAGCACAAAAAAACCACCTATTATATTTTTCCTCTGTCTGTTTGTTCCGGGTAATTTCTGAAACGGCTGGACTAATTTTAACAGGACTTTCACTGGCAGGTAGCTGATGTTCCAAGGAGTAACTTAGCACACTTTTATTTATTAAAAATATTAGGGTTCCGCAACAATAAGGATGAAACTAAATCTATGTGGGTGAAACTGCAGGCACAGCTAGTTTAGAATAAATATATGTGTAAATAATTTATAACATAAAAAAAACTTATACTTACTGCTTTTATAATATTTGAATTACTTCTCAAACATATGCAGGTTTCCATATGAGGTACTTAAGTTTTTAGAAAAATATATTGGTGTAGGCTGCTTTGGATTCCAACTTGTGCAGCCAACAGCCAACATGGATTTACATTCTAATATTCTATATATTATATGATTCAATCAGTGAAGTTAAGCATTCATACGCCTAGCCAGTAGTTGGATGGGTGACTACCCGTGTTTCCTCCGTGCCATGTTAAGCTCTCGGTCCCGGTTGCCAAATTAACATCTTTGGCAATTGTTACAGGTCAGTCAGAAGGCCTAAGAAAGTCTGACAACTGGTTTAATTGCCGATATTCCTCTAAAAAGGGGTTTACGAAGGTCAGATGGCAGTTGCTTCCTATAAAAATCTGGTGATCAGCCATATCGGGATACATGGGATAAGGCCAGGGTGATGATGATTCTATATATTATATACTTTATTCCGCAGCCGACCATGCCAGGCACAAACCTCATAGTCCCGGTGGTGCTCTGGGGCAAGCATGCTCCGACCCACTGCATATCGTCCATCTACCTGTCTCGAGATCAGAAGACACTGGTCACGGGCTGCTACGATGGCCAGATCTGCATATGGCAGGTGGAGCCGGAGACACTGAAGATGACCCCGAGGTGTTTGCTGGTCGGCCACACTGCTCCGGTCACCTGTTTGTCCAGGGCTTCTATTATTCAGGTTAGTATTTTAAGAGGGTTAGATTAAACCTATTGGCAACTGAGGGACCCTGAGGTAACGCTATTCCCGCTTATCTTCATCATCATCATTTATTTAAGAGCTAGGCTCTTGTCGGTGAAGCAATCGCCAACCCCCTCTATTGTCTGCTAACACTTTGACTTCCTTGTACGACATGGCGCTGACTTTTTCCTTCAGCTGTTGTACATAACTAATCCTTGGTCTCCCTCTTCTTCGCTTTGCTTCTATCTTCCCGCTTATCTTACTTATATAAAATGTATTTTCCCTCCTGCATTCTCGGGCTTCTAATTGGTGAGCGTTTCCTCACGATGTTTTCCTTCACCACATAAGTTTTTAGAAAAACTCGTTGGTATAGGCCCCGCTGGGATTCGATAGCGACTAATCAAACCGCTGTTTTTTTAAATATCCGGCAGGCTTTTTTTTACATATCTTCGAAATAATACAATTTGGCATTTATTATAACATTCTTGAACTAGCTATGAACAATATATTATATTTTATTTATTTAAATATAATGTCTATACCCCCTTGCTGTATCCCAAGGGATACCAGTCGACCCCCTTCGGATACAGGAGCATATAGTTTGCTTTTTTCTAATCAAAGTATCCTCAAAAAAAGTTTCAATGCCAATTCTCAGGACAACAACTTCATAGTGAGTTCATCGGAGGCCGGTGAGATGTGCACCTGGGACCTGGTGGACGGCAAGTGCAGGGAGAGTGTGAAACTGTCACAAGTACATACTAATATACAGGTCAGTATAGTCACCCTTCCCATTTTGTCAACATAAAAGTTACGAGTTAGTTGAAAAACTAAATTAATTTCTGCATGTGTCCATAGTTTTTGAGGTGTGAGTTTTTCACTTAATGCATATAAGAAAATATACAGGGACATAAAAGAAATAATGTTGTCTGTCTGTCTCTTTATTCCGGCTAATCATTGAAGCGGCTGGATCGATTTTAACGGGACTTTCACCTCCTGATGTTTCAAAGAAAGGACTCTAAAAAGTCGCGACCTATTGTGAATACCTACACGGAGGGGTTCGTGGCACAGTTGCTATTGAGCATATGATTCGATCAACGAAGTTAAGCAACCATACGCCTAGCTAGTAGTTGGATGGGTGACTACCCGAGTTCCCTCCGTGCGTCGGAGAGCACGTAAGCCGTCGGTCCCGGTTGCCTATATAACATCTTTTGCAATCGTTACAGGTCAGACAGAGGCCTAAGAAAGTCTGACAACTAATTCAACCCAGATTGCCGATTTTCCTCGTAAAAGGGGTTACGAAGGTCAGATGGCAGTTGCTTCGTATAAAAATCAGCCACATCAGGTTGAATCAAGTGCCGACTCCAACAATGAGGCCAGGGATATCGTATTGTGCATAACTAGATATAAAAATCCTTTTCCAGGCCTACCACATGTGCAACAGCGAAGACCTGCGTCTATTCTGCAACGGATACTACGCAGAGATCCTCGTGATGGATCCGTTCTCCCTGGAACTGCTGTTCTCACTGAGCTCCAAGATGAATCCTGATTGGATATCTGCTTTGCATGTAAGAATACATGTTTATTTTCTACTAGTTCCAAATTAGGCTATATTTTACAGACTTCTGCGATGTGGAATTCCACAATGAGAACTCACTACCTCCTAACGAAAAAACATGGATAGTATTTTTATATATAAAAATGAATCCCCATTTCCCTTAGTCACGGCATCACGTGTAAACGACTAGATGGATTTTAACGGGACTTTCACTGATAGATAGCTGATGTTTCAAGGAGTGTTTTGGATAACTTTATTAAAAAAAACCAGCATGAAACTAAATCTACGCGGGTGAAACCGCGGGGCACAGCTAGTAGAATATAAATGTGTGTGAGGGGAGCTCATCCCCAGCAAAGGGAAGATCTTCCATTGAGGCGGGTGTCATGTCTGGGGAATACCGGCTCCAACTGTTCTAGTTGGAAACTTGTATTTATACTGCAATGCGCTTGAAAACTCCTATTGCGCGATTTAGGTCCTCATGTATTTGTACTCAAACTGCGCATTTGTTAGCGAGTAGCGCCATCTATGAGCGAATGGAGAAACGCTGCTACATTTGTATTTTCCTTACGATTGTTGCAGGTGCTTCGTCCATCGTCGAGGAAGGATGATGTTGTGCTGGCTATATCTATTACTGGCACTGTCAAAGTGAGTATCCATTCGTATTCTAGTAGAAATTGATAAGATATCTGTCTGTCCATCTGGCTTTTGTTTGAAAAAAAATACTTAAATGTATTTTTACATATGCTCACTCCTGTATTCCCCGAAGGGGTAGGCAGAGCTGTTGTAACAACAAGACAAACTTTTCATCGAATGTGATTAAGTGTCAGGTGGTAAGTCCATCGCAGTTTCAGACCTTAGACTTGGCTTTATATAGGTTTCGTTTTGACGTCGGCTTATGAAAATGAAAATGATTTATTCAGTTTAAGCCCTGGTAATGCACTTATAAATGTCGAGGAATTTACCACCGGTTCGGAAACGAGTCTTCTGAGAAGAACTGGAAAGAAACTCATAATTATGAGACATCTATACATATATTATAAAGAGGAAAGATTTGATTGTTTTTTTTGTTTGTTTGCATTGAATAGGCTCTGAAACTACTTGATCGATCTTGAAAATTCTTTCAGTAATGTATAGCTACATCATCGGAGAGTAACACAGGCTATATTTTATCCCTGTACTCCCATGCGAACGGGATAGGAATCCAATGGGAACTACGCGGGTAAAACCGTGTGATGTCCGCTAGTATTGTATATACGTGATTACTTTCACAGGTGTGGTCGCTCCTAGGACACGAGAACAAGCAATCGGAGCCAATATACGAGAATGAGTCCAAGCAGATCCGGTGTTTGAACGCACTATCCCTCAATTGCTGTGCCTACAACCAACGCACTGTGCTCATTGTGTGCGCTAAGTACTGTCAGATTTATGACGCTGGTGAGTTCATTCCTTTTTTGCAACACTGAATTATGTACAGTGATATCACACCACGTGCTTTACGGTGAAGGTAAACATCGTGAGGAAACCTGCATATGTCTGAGAAGTAATTCAAAGATGTTTGTATAGTGCCACCCGTCACGTTGACACTTGATCATCTTCGGTGAAAAGTGGGTGTCGTTATTACAACATAGTTAGATGGTGAGTCTATCGCCGCCTCAAACTCAAAAATATCTATTAGATTAGACTTTTAACAAAGTACTTTGAAATCGTTAGAATGACATAATTAAACAGGATTATACGTGCTACCGCCAGGTTTGGAAGTTTACTTTTATTGATAAGAACCTCGCAAGAAACTCAGTAGTTACTCTTTTCAAGAATATTATACAGTTTTAAAAAACAAATTAAATCACTCAGGCACTATACATACGTCTTTGAATACTTCTCAGACATATGTCACGATTTTTTCTTTCACCGTGAAGCATGTGGTGTGGAATCAAATTTTTCGAAAAACTCATTGGATAATGATGTTTCCAGGTGATTTCTCAGTATTATGCTCCATCCAAGCCCCGTCTGGGGAACGATGGATGTCCGGGGACTTCCTCGCTCCGGACAGAGTGCTTGTCTGGTCCACAGAGGGCAAGGGATACCTTTACAGACTACCCGCCAAGTGAGTTATTTATACTTATACGTGTAAGCGGTTACTGCTGCACATAAACGCTAGAAAGACTAGGGAGCAGTTGAAAAAGTTTCAAAGAACTCTTAACATAAGCTCTTATTGCCATGATAGCTTGAGGAGAACGAGTGATCATGCTCATCCCCAGCTAAGACATGATCTTCCATCCAGGCGGGTGTCATGTCTGGGGAACTGTTCTACTTGGAAACTTGTATATACTCTTATTGCGCGATTTAGGTTCTCGTGTATTTGTACTCAAACTTTGCAATTGTTAGCGAGTAGCGCCATCTATGTATCCTTCAATTGTGACATTAATCATTAAATTTGATTATACTGTTAAATGCAATTTAATCGTTAAATGGTTAAATAATTAATGATATTGAACACGATCACACACAAGCGGACCAGCTAGCATGCATCATGGATCATCGGAGCACATATCGCCTATGTATTATTATTTTTTAAATGTTTATATACTCTGTGCAATACGGAATATATTTTATGACACTCAGACGTTAATTTGAATAAAAGTTGATGGTAAAAGGCTTTTGATCTATAGATACTATGGATATTTCTAATTGCCTTGACAGGTTGTGTGTGTGACAGTGACAGACTTATACACGTCATATACATCTGTCTCACAAATTTATCTTGCTCTCACATCGTTAATCTATGTTTAATTAAAATAATTTCGTATTTCCCAGAGCCTAGTGTTAATCGTTTTATATTAAAAGCTAAGTTAATTGCAGCATTCATCAAAAGAACAATCTCTGTTTTAGCAAACTCCGCGGCCGAGCTATCAATAGGTCAGCACTTTGTCTGTATGTCTGTGTATATAGTTAATTATATACTTTGCTTGCACAGATTATTAGAAGGCTTTTAGATGTAGTTTGTTTTATTTTATGCTTAGATTTTGCTTACCCGTTGAATTGTTAAGAGTTGGGATAGTTAATCAATTAATTGATTAATTATTTAATAGTTAATTAAATTATTAAATTTATTTATGATTTATCGTATGAAGTTACTATGATTAATTAGAAATGTTAAGTACAAATTGATTATAATATCATCATCATAGAAACGGTGCTGATGTAAAAATTATACATTATATTATAGTTTTATGAACTTCTGCAAATTACATTATTTGTAGGGTCGTGAGACACCATTGGCACGACGTGTTTATCAAACTTTATGTACAATGCATTTTGCTTTTATAAAAAAAAAAAAATGATATCTCTGCAAACTTTCGGCGTCTCAAGTTCTCCACTTTACAATTCTTTGCAATGGAACCCAGCTGTGTATTATACGTCATTGTCACTTTGACAGCTGTCACAAAGAATCAAATTATATTTTTTTAAATTGAGCATGGATTGTCTTTTGTTTTGCAGTATGCACTTTCATTATTATACATCTTGGCTATATGTAATGTTGACGAGAGACATTTCGTAGAATACACAATATCGACATAGACTATATAACTATCACCATAGTTAGTCTGTTATATTGATACAGGGTGTAGTTTTGCATTCGTGACTTATTAACGGAAGTTGATATATTCAAAGAATATAATTTAAATCTATTATCAAATGAGAGACGTATTTTTTTTAAGTTTGGTACAAGTAGTGAGTTCGGCCGACCGGCGTGGGTCACGCTTATTTACCTGTTGTGAACAAAGGACGGTACATATACAAAAATCCACGTTCTTTTTATAAATAGTCCTAAGTACATGTTTAGTACAAACTAATGAGTAGAGAGTCGTGCTGGCCTCTGGGCTTGAGCAGTCACCTGCTACACAAGCGACGCAAGTTCTAATCCAAGCGGGGTCTGCACCATAAGTTTTTCTAAAAAACTTATGTGCAGTGTTTTGACACCATGTGCTTTACAGTGAAGGAAAACATCATGGGGAATTGGCACGAATGCAAAACCACACCCCATATGCGTATGATACATACAGATCCAAATTACATTCTTAGACATGACATAACACAATCAAATATTTTTAAAGTTGCCATCGTAAAAAAAACAGTTGTTATTCGTTGATTACTTAAGATTTTGAAAAGGTTGAGTATTTTTGTCTATTACAGTAAGACAGAGAGACAATTCGCTAATTAAGGTAGTGTGCGACAGAGATAGCTTCCGGAGGTACTCTATGAGCGAAAGTCAAGCTAACTGCGTAGTATTTATTTTAAATTATTGGCGCAGTTTTCACACCGATGCAAGTGTCGCCGTCACAAGTGATCGCGTCTACGTAACGCAGATTTGTATGGGCTCACAATAGTGACATGTTTAGGCCGACAGAGGCGTTGTTCCGATCCTATACAAATCTGCGTTTACGTCGACGCGGTGACTTGTGGCGACGACAGTGAAAAACTAGCACTAGACCCTCTGGTCTATTACGAACGCGAAGTTAGCCGATTGTCTTTCGCGCGGTCGATGTGCAATATTTACCGCCGGGTTCTGTTTTATCATTACTTACTTTAGAAAGTCCATGAAAAGGAACCATTATTGAATTGTAAATTATATGTTTAATTGTAATGTTGTGTTTTATAGTTCTGTTCCGGACCATAAAGGCTTCCACGGTCCCACTGTGGAACACGATAGTCCAGTCCTCTTTGGTTTACTATCGCATACTGATAATAAGGTAAATATTGTTTTATTATAACACACACACACTGATCGTAATATAAAGTGCCGTGGCCCTTAGGTTTGAGCAAGTGACGCAAGTTCGAATCCCAGCGGGGCCTGTACAAATTAGTAAGTTTTTCTAAATACTTATGTGTAGTGATTACACACCACGTACTTTACGGTGAAGGAAAACATCGTTAGGAAACCTGCATATATCTAAGTGTCTCGAGCGAGTTTTCTTAAAATGCCCGTCACAAGACACCGCAATTTGTATGGGCTCACAATAGTGTCATGTTTAGGCCGACAGAGGCGCTGTTCCGATCCTATACAAATCTGCGTTTACGTCGACGCGGTGACTTGTGACGGCGGCAGTGAAAAACTCGCAATAGGCACTCTGAGAAGTAATTCAAAGACTGAGACGGCGATAGATTACCATCTGTCACATTGGCACTAAATCATCCTCGGTGAAAAGTGGGTGTTGTTATTACAACACCTCTGCCTACCCCTTTCGGGGCATATAGAAGAAAACAGTATGGTGTGTGTAGATCCTATCGTGTCCGCCTGCGATGCGTTTCCTGATAACGTCAGTGGGAGGTAAGCAGCGCCGTCTGCTTCTACGCGGAGACTCGGCCGGCGTCGTGTCTGTGTGGAATGTCGACGACGCATGCACACCTCGCGTCGGCAATACGCCTAGTAAGTATTGCACTTAGCCTCTTATACATCTATACAGATAAATAAAATTGAAGTGTCTGGGGGCCTACTCACTTTCTCCGAAAAACGAAGCTTCGGCCGATAGTTCGCAAAGTTCCTACCACGGTTATTATTCGTTCTAAAATTACGTCCGAACGTGGTCCGCTAGAAAATTATTTGATGTTTATATTTTCTAAACCAACTTTAATTAAATTATTAGACGAAGAAAAATTTGAGTATGATAAAAACAAAGCGATAAAGAAACTACGTTTAATTTTCGTTCGTTCACGACGTTTCGTTTTCGGAGAAAGAGAGTAGACCCCCAGTTTGTAATTCCAAAATACAGCTTTTCACTAAATGCATATGCAAAAAGTATACACGGTATTGGCAAAGAAAAACCAATTTTTTATTTTTTTCTCTGTATGTCTGACTATTTGTTCCGGGTAATCTCCTAACGGCTGAACCGATTTTCACTGTCAGATAACTAATGCTACAAGGAGTAACCTAAGTAAATAGTGTAACTAACACGGCTTTCTTTTATATATTATTTGTATGCATATTGTTCCAGCTCACGCCCCCCTCGTGCTTACAAGCCTGGACATGGCCTGGGCGGAAATGAACCCCAGTCCCGTCGGCATCTTGGATCAACTCAACCTGCCAGAGGAACCAGGTATCATCTCCCTCACACCCTTACACCATGTTATTTGTAAACGGTATATGTTTCAGGGGCGTGCATTCAATATAAGCAAAGTAAAATAACGTGGTAAACAGTGCTTAACGTAGCAGGCGACTCTAATCCCGAGGCCACCACGGCTCTATATCTTTTATATATAAAAATGAATCCCCATTTCCCTTGGTCACGACATCACGGGTGAACGGCTGGACCGATTTCTATAGTATTTTTTTTGTTGTGTTCGTTATTATCAGGAGATGGGTCTTATGAAAGAAAAAACTAAGCAAATTGCGTGCAAAATTTTTAAAATTTAAGAATACTTAACCACCATATAAAATTATTTCTTTCTTCTTAAATCTAACCTTAGCGCTTTGGACAATAAAAACTGTTTGATGTAACCTTATGACGTTTGACATAGAATTGACAGAATACGTGCTGCATTCTCATAATTAAGACAGGGCAACCTCTGTCGGGTCAGCTAGTTAATATAATGATAATTATTATATTGTTTCTTTGTTACAGAAATAAAGCTAACGGCGTCAATCTACCTGCTGGCTGCCAACCGTCTAGTGGTAGGCAGAGAGGACGGCTCCATAGTGATAGTGAACGCGACACACACTGTCCAACTGCAGCTGTTGCACGGGATACATCAGCAACGGGATGGTAAGAACGAGACAGATGTATGTTTCATATTGTGGCTTTGAAATTGTTGACTGTTTATCTGAAACCCTATCTACACAGATAAATAAAATTTAAGTGTCTGTTTGTAATTCCAACAGCTTTTCACTAAATGCATATGAATGTATGCACGGTACAGACATTTATACATCAATTTTAAAAAAAATCTTTGTCTGTCTGTTTGTTCTGGGTAATCTCTGAAATGGCTGGACCGATTTTAACGGGACTTTCAATGGCAGGTAGCTAAGGTTACAAAGAGTAATATAGGCTACTTTAAAAAAAAAACAAGGGTTCCGCGGACACCCATGAACTTAACTCTACACGGGTGAAACCGCGGGGCACAGCTAGTCTGTTCTAATATTATAATGAGGAAAGATTTGTATGTAAGTATGTTTGTAACGAATTGGTCAAAAAGTACTGGACGATTTAAAATTCTTTCACGCGAATGCTACATTATCACTGATTAATATAGGCTATATTTTATCCCCGTACTCCCACGGGAACGGGAACTACGAGGGTTAAACAGCGTGACGTCCACTAATGAAAAAAAAAAAAATATGTGTCAAATTTTGCACTTTGTCTCGTAAAGAAAAGTATTATTGCTGTAAGAAGAGTTTTGCAACTGACAAGGGCCTTACCATGAGCTCTTATTGCCATGATAGTTTCACTCATTTATGAGACAGATGTATGTGACGTGCATACATCTGTCACTGTCGCACAACTGAATTATCATTGCAATAAGAGCTCATGGTTGGGCGGGCCTCAGGACACTTTTCGCTTATATAATAGTGAATTTGGATTGTTCCAGACTGGCCCCCGCATCAGCTACTCCTCGGTCACATTGGTAGAGTGAACTGCCTTCTGTATCCACATCACGTTCATCCAAGGTATGTCACGTCATGAATTTTGAGCGCTCAGCGAATGTAGTGGGAACATGATGCAAAAATTACTACTTTCTCAAGGTCAGCGGTCAAAACACGTGACGATACCTTTACAAAAAAAAAAAATCTTATTTCGAGAAGTCACTTGGTGGCTATGATTGCCATCATCATCTCCCTGGCCTTATCCCATGTTTTTGGGGTCGGCACTTAATTCAACCCGATGTGGCTGATCACCTGATTTTTATACGAAGCGACTGCCATCTGACCTTGATAACCCCCTTTTGAGGAAAATAGGCAATCTGGGTTAAACCAGTTGTCAGACTTTCGTAGGCCTCTGATTGGCCTGTAACGATTGCCAAAGATGTTAAATTGGCAACCGGGACCGACGGCTTAACGTGCTCTCCGAGGCACGGAGGGAACTCGGGCGGTCACCCATCCAACTACTGGCTAGGCGTATGGTTTCTTAAGTTCGCTGATCGAATGATATGCGCAATAGCAACTGTGCCACGAGCTCCTCTGGTAGCTATGATTGCCAATGAGTGTATTCTGAACCTCTACAGCTAGTATATAATCCACACTAATATTATCAAGAGGAAAAAATTATAGTTTTTTTTGTTTGTTTGCATTGAATAGGCTCCGAAACTACTTGACCAATCTTGAAAATTCTTTCAGCAATGGATAGCTACATCATCAGCGAGTAACATAGGCCATATTTTGTCCCCGTACTCCCACGGGAACGGGAACTACGCGGGTGAAACCGCGTGACGTCTGCTAGTAAATAATAATACAGTTATAAATGAATACCCACAGATACGACAAATCCCACCTAGTGTCCGGTGGCATAGACTTTGCGGTGTGTCTATGGGACTTGTTCAGCGGAGTTCTGCTGCATCGCTTCTGTGTTCACGCCGGCGAGATCACACAACTTATAGTGCCACCACATAATTGTAGTGTAAGTATATTTAGTCTACGTCATTTACGTGGTATCTATATACTATACAGATAAATAAAATTGAAGTGTCTGTTTGTAATTCCAAAATAAGAGCTTTTCACTAAATACATATGAAAGTATACACGCTATTGACACTAAAAAACCAAGTTCTAAAAATGTTCTGTCTGTCTGTCTGTCTGTTTGTTCTGGGTAATCTCTGAAACGGCTGGACCGATTTTAACGAGCTTTCACTGGCAAGTAGCTGATGTTTCAAGGAGTAACTTAGGCTACTTTTATTTCTTAAAAATATTAGGGTTCCGCGACAATAAGGATGAAACTAAATCTACGCGGGTGAAACCGCTGGGCACAGCTAGTCTATAATAATAATGATCTACTGAATTCCGGTTACAGCAGCTAATCTTAACGGGCATTAGGCATGTGCGCAGGAGATATTATAGTGCAGGCGTGTGTGTAAACACAGGTGCAATGTTTATTGGCTCACTCTCATACAAACAAAAACTTACAAACTCTGGGCATTTATTGTGAATTTTGAATAGACCCGACCCAGGAATCGAGCCCGGGACCTAGTGACTGCGGACCAAGTTATATAGAAAATAAAAAAAAATGCTCCCTGGGATGGACCTAGAAGGGCCTCGGAGGTACCCCTCGTTTTGAGCGACATTTACATATGCGACTAGTATAAAATGATTCCTCATCTTTCAGTCTCGCATCCAGAAGTGCATCTGCTCCGTTGCATCCGATCACAGCGTCACATTATTAAGTAAGTTCTCACCCCCCCCCCACCCCCCCCGTACACAATTCTACTTACATAATTGCTAGTGTGCGTTGTGCATAACGACTGCAGCGCCATCTGCCGGGCTGATTAGTGAATCTAAACCATTCAGGGAGCCACACTAACATATAAAAAAAAAACATTCAAATCCGTCCAGCGGTTTAGGAGTTCAGTGACATACGCACGGTACAGTAGTTATATCTATACATGCATACATACATATAAATAAAATTGAAGTGTCTGTTTGTAATTCCAAAATAACAGTTTTTCATTAAATGCATATGAAAGTATACACGGTACTGACATAGAAAAACCAATTTTTAGAATTTTTCTCTGTCTGTGTGTCTATCTCTCTGTTTGTTCCGAGTAATCTCCGAAACGGTTGGACGGATTTTAACGGGACTTTCACCGACGGATAGCTAATATGTTACAAGGAGTAACATAGGCTACTTAGATTTTTGAAAATCATTAGGGATCCGCCGCAACCATTAAATTAAAATCTACGCGGGTGAAACCGCGGGGCACAGCTATAAAGGTAAGCTCGAACTGGCGCCCAACGTGGGGCACTTTTGAATGACGACCATGGCAAGGCAATTTGTATGAAAAATCTTCGTGCGTTAGTCCGACGCGCTCTTGACAGGTTTTTTTAATATAATTTTTACGTACCACCTCTTCTGGGGCCCAACCATGAGCTCTTATTGCAATGATAATTCAGTTGTGCGACAGTGACAGATGTATACTCGTCACATACATCTGTCTCATAAATGAGTGAAACTATCATGGCAATAAGAGCTCATGGTAGGGGCCCTGATTCCCAACAAAGCATGTATATTGCATGTGTGTGTTTATATCGTAGGTTTAACAGAACGCAAATGTGTGACTCTCGCGTCGAGACATCTCTTCCCAGTAGTGAGCATCAAATGGCGGCCGGCTGATGACTTCATGGTGGTCGGGTGCAGCGATGGGACTGTGTTCGTGTGGCAAATGGAGACCGGACACTTGGACAGGGTTTTACATGGTGAGTTATGTGTAGGCAGTATTTATCTATACATCTATACAGATAAATCAAATTAAAATGTCAGTTTTTAATTCCAAAATAACAGCTTTTTAGTAAATGCAAATGAAAGTATACACGGCACTGACATAGAAAAATCAATTAATTTTTTTCTCTGTCTGTCTGTTTGTTCCGACTATTCTCCGAAACAGTTGGACTGATTTTAACCGAACTTCCACTCGCGGATAGCTAATGTCATAAGGAGTAACGTAGGCTACTTTGAATTTTAAATCACTTTAAATTTCTGCGTGCTGACGAGTGAATCAGTTACTGATTATTCTCTTGAAAATTGTCCCTCGTTTATCCTTACAGAGCCTGTAGACTAAGTAACATTATCCTCACGCTACGCTAGTAGAAACGATACAAAATGTACGCGAATGACATATGTCACGTGACTGATTTATGTCATATCCAAAAAAATATTTACGTTTCTATGTGCCTAAGCGCGATGTCTAGGCCTACAGATCAATAAAATTTAAGTATCTGTTTGTAATTTCTAATTAACAGGTTTTTACTTAATGCATATGAAAGCATATACGGCACTAATACAAGGCCTGCTGCGTTATTCACTAAGGTTTCTCAGCGTCGAACTCGACGACGAGCGTTGATTTAAATCATAGAAATATATATAGCTCAAAGGTGACTGACTGACATAGTGATCTATCAACGCACAGCCCAAACCACTGGACGGATCGGGATGAAATTTGGCATGCAGGTAGATGTTATGACGTAGGTATCCGCTAAGAAAGGATTTTGATTAATTCTACCCCCTAGGGAATAAAATAGGGGATGAAAGTTTGTATGAAACTAAATTTACGGTGAAACTGCGGGGCACAGCTAGTAGAGGATAAGGTTCAATTTCGTATCTTTAAAACCGACACTCGACGACGAGTGCGACGCTGTGAAACCTTAGTGAATAACGCGACTGTAATTGTTTTAAAGGTATGATAGCAGAGGAAGTTTTAGCTGCTTGTGATGAGACCCTAACCGACGATCTTGGGGGCTCCTTGTCCGGGGGCTCCGGTGATGGACTGGCCAATCCTGCTGTGCACTTCTTTAGGTAAGACTTTCAGCTTCCTCCCCTGGACAGCTGAAATGAGCTTGTAGCAGCGTTTCTCCTCTTGCTACATAGATGTCGCTACTCGCTAACAAGTGCGAAATTTGAGTACAAATACACGAGAACCTAAATCGCGCAATAAGAGTTTTCAAGCGCATTGCAGTATATACAAGTTACCAACTCGAACGGTTGGAGCCGGTGTTCCCCAGACATGACTCCCGTCTGTCTGGAAGATCTTCCCTTTGATGGACATGATCCCTTGCTCTCCCCACAAGCTCCCTAAAGTGATGTTCTCAAGTATAGTATGGCGTTCTTGAAAAAGGATGCGAAGAGATTCTTATAGAATTGGCAAGTGATGACCTTGGTATTGCAAGCGACTTTTTTTTGACAAGTGATTTTTCGACATAATACAGTATTCTTTTGGACTTACTAGCACAGAATCGGATAACTTATACTTATTTGTATAGAGTAGTATTAAACGACTTGGTTGTCACGCTTTGTCCGATTTGAATGACAATATCTTATAACGGCAAATTTGCCAAATAAATAAATAAATTTAATTCACAAGTATTCCCTGTGAAACAATGCATCTAATGGTGAAAACGCAATTAAAACCCTTCTAGTAGTTTCCGAGATACATCGCGAAGGGATGTTTTCTCTTAACGTTCAACCCTTGGTATGTCAGGGGCCTTCGCCACCGTAACCTGACGGCGATGCGCGCGGCCACCCAGCGGGGACTGGCCGCCCTCCAACACGCGGGGCCCCAGGGCGGCGGGGGGCCCCTGGCCGAGCCCAGCCGGGCCAGGAGGGCCCAGCTCACCGTGCAAGGGTTCCGCTCCAACCCCGCAGGTAACTGGGTATACCGGGGTACTACTGACAGCGGGGGCCCCTGGCCGAGCCCAGCCGGGCCAGGAGGGCCCAGCTCACCGTGCAAGGGTTCCGCTCCAACCCCGCAGGTAACTGGGTATACCGGGGTACTACTGACAGCGGGGGCCCCTGGCCGAGCCCAGCCGGGCCAGGAGGGCCCAGCTCACCGTGCAAGGGTTCCGCTCCAACCCCGCAGGTAACTGGGTATACCGGGGTACTACTGACAGCGGGGGCCCCTGGCCGAGCCCAGCCGGGCCAGGAGGGCCCAGCTCACCGTGCAAGGGTTCCGCTCCAACCCCGCAGGTAACTGGGTATACCGGGGTACTACTGACAGCGGGGGCCCCTGGCCGAGCCCAGCCGGGCCAGGAGGGCCCAGCTCACCGTGCAAGGGTTCCGCTCCAACCCCGCAGGTAACTGGGTATACCGGGGTACTACTGACAGCGGGGGCCCCTGGCCGAGCCCAGCCGGGCCAGGAGGGCCCAGCTCACCGTGCAAGGGTTCCGCTCCAACCCCGCAGGTAACTGGGTATACCGGGGTACTACTGACAGCGGGGGCCCCTGGCCGAGCCCAGCCGGGCCAGGAGGGCCCAGCTCACCGTGCAAGGGTTCCGCTCCAACCCCGCAGGTAACTGGGTATACCGGGGTACTACTGACAGCGGGGGCCCCTGGCCGAGCCCAGCCGGGCCAGGAGGGCCCAGCTCACCGTGCAAGGGTTCCGCTCCAACCCCGCAGGTAACTGGGTATACCGGGGTACTACTGACAGCGGGGGCCCCTGGCCGAGCCCAGCCGGGCCAGGAGGGCCCAGCTCACCGTGCAAGGGTTCCGCTCCAACCCCGCAGGTAACTGGGTATACCGGGGTACTACTGACAGCGGGGGCCCCTGGCCGAGCCCAGCCGGGCCAGGAGGGCCCAGCTCACCGTGCAAGGGTTCCGCTCCAACCCCGCAGGTAACTGGGTATACCGGGGTACTACTGACAGCGGGGGCCCCTGGCCGAGCCCAGCCGGGCCAGGAGGGCCCAGCTCACCGTGCAAGGGTTCCGCTCCAACCCCGCAGGTAACTGGGTATACCGGGGTACTACTGACAGCGGGGGCCCCTGGCCGAGCCCAGCCGGGCCAGGAGGGCCCAGCTCACCGTGCAAGGGTTCCGCTCCAACCCCGCAGGTAACTGGGTATACCGGGGTACTACTGACAGCGGGGGCCCCTGGCCGAGCCCAGCCGGGCCAGGAGGGCCCAGCTCACCGTGCAAGGGTTCCGCTCCAACCCCGCAGGTAACTGGGTATACCGGGGTAGAAGTTATCTGTGAGAACTGACTTCCCCGTCTTAATTTTCTTCAATTGTTGCCTTGTACCTATAGTACTAGTTTGAAACAAGTAATAAATCTAATATAGACCAAGCTTTACTTAGTACGTGGCCAGGCAGTTATGTTATTTCTAGATAGATTTAAAGATTCCGTAAGATTCCTTAGGAATATAGTATTAAATGCATTACTTACCTTTCCACAGATCCAGAAAGTCACATCCTGTTCTTCGACATCGAAGGCCTCATCGTGGAACTGCTGAGTGAGGAGTACTCCGCTATGAGTCCGGCTAGCTTGGAGGTATACTATTTAACACTACCTTTGTACAAATACAAATCTATACAGATAAATAAAATTGAAGAGTCTGTTTGTAACTGCAAAATAACAGTTTTTCTCTCAATGCATATGAAAGTATACACGGTAGTGACAGAAAAGCCAATTTAAAAAAAAAATCTCTGTCTAACTGTCTGTCTGTCTGTTTGTTCCGGGTAATCTCCGAAATGGCTGGACGGATTTTGACGGGACTTTCACTGATGGATAGCTAATGTTACAAGGAGTAACTTAGACTACTTAAATTTTTTTAAAACATTAGGGATCCGCGGGCAACCATGAAATTAAAATCTACGCGGGTGAAACCGCGGGGCACAGCTAGTATTCTATACAATACAAATATCGGTTAGGTTACAGCGATTCAAAACATAATATTATTTATTTTTCGTCATAGGCTGCTGGCCTGATAACAAGTGAGTACATGAAAGTGGCCGCACTCACGCAATCTGCCAGCCCTGATGCCACTAAGCGGATCTCCGGTAATTATATTTACTTCTAATTTACCCTTATACTGGGCAAATTAACTGCTTCGTTGGTCTCGTGGTCAGCAAGTTTCCACCCAATAGCCAGGGTCTAAGAATTTGGGGCTAGGGGCCGGAGGGCCTGCTGGCGGTGGTCGGGGTGGGAGCTTTGACCACCGCCGCGGGCCCGGGGAGGGGCTGACCACAGCGAGGTCTCCAGGGACAGCGACACAGCTGCCCCGGGGATGTGCCCCGGCAAAGTGTGGGGGGGGACCGGTGCGATCTCTCAGAGTACCCGGAGTCCCTCCTGAGCACTGAGGATGGCCACGGGGGGGTTTTAGTGCGGTAAAAATCCCACATACCCCGATCTGCCTCTCCCAGGGCGGTCGGGGACCTTTTGAAGGTTTCCCCCTCGTTAGTAAAAAAAAAAAAAAAGTGGTTAGCAAGTTTGCCTGCCGATCACGAGGATTCGGGTCGGGTCAAAAATAGATATTGGGATTTTCTGTCAAGAAATTCTCACTAAGCTTTTAATTGTACAATGATAAATTTTAACATTTAAAAAAAATGTTAAGATTAATAAGGAGTGTTTATTGCGCATGCTATCGAATGGATAGATTTCTTCGGTCGCGTTAAAGATAAGGCCGGAGATATGGAGAGGATATTGAAGGAAAAGGATAAACATGGTTTGTATCACATTTGCTTTTTATTGTAACTACTGGTTCCTTACTACCTACTTGGTCCTTATTGTCGCGGAACCCTAATATTTTTGATAATAATTTATTAATATTTTTAATTATATTCAATTAAAGTACCTATTTAGTATAAAGCCGCAATATTTTAAGCAGCGTTTTTATGCAAATGTTTAGTTTTAATCTTATAGCTGTGTGTCATTATTATTTAATCTTGATACGGCGCAGGTAATTTACTTAAATGTCATTATAACCGGGTACAATGGTTTCATGTCAAAATAGATTGTTCAAACTTTCATATGCATTTAGTGAAAAGCTGTTATTTTTAAATTACAAACAGACACTTCAATTTTATTTATCTGTATAGATAAGTCAATTTTATTACAATTTTCATCAAAAATCTTTAATGTCTGATAAATTGGCAAAGAATTGAAATCTTCAAAACAATATTATACTTTTTCTAGTTTTAGATACCTAATAAAATAAAATAATAAGGTGAATTGTATGCGACTAATTATTTGACTTGTCTGTAGTCATTTCTTACGCCATCTATCGATAAAAGTTTTTACTAATGTCACTAGTTGATTGCTTATTAAGTGCCTTAATGTTAGTTGTTTACATCGTTTTCGATAGATGGCGTTACCACATCGAGTGTTTTGTTGATTTTTATTATTACGATAGGTGGCGATACCAGTTCAGGGTTACAATTTTTTTATTTTTTTGGATATCTAAGCGGTTTTTGGAAATATTGTTACTACTAATGAACCTGCATATTTCGACTGGATATTAGTTATAACATGGGGCTTTTCTTGCTCAGAGAATCAGCATTGCTATTCAACGTGGCAATGCTGCCAGCCTTCTTGGCACGATCCCGAGAGACACCGTGAGGGACAAGTTTTCTACCTTTAATTAGTTTTAAGTACTGTTCCTTGTATATATAATTAAGTTTATATTGCAATAAAAAATATGAGTTTTAGTACAAGAATCTAATATATTATATTGTTTTAATAGGTATTCTGGCCAAAATGAAGGAGGGTGCGGAAACAATGCAGACCAAGCTCCAGGCGAAAGCTGAGCAGCTGAAGGGTCATCTAGAGCCTAAAGGTAGGTGGCTTTTGATATCGACCTTAACACAGTCACTTAAGGTTATTTTTTCCACGTGATTCAAAGGAATTAAACTAAAAGTCTTTGAAATTTCGATTCTATGCAACTGTGTTTTAGGTTTATTTTAGCGTGTGTATTATGTTGTGTTTTAAGGAGTGCTACAAAATTTTTTTTTTTTTTTAATTACGTGAAATGTGATACATCAGTTGAAATTATAAGATTTTGACTTAAATTATAATTGTGTTTAACAAAAAAAAAATCTGTCGTTTTTGACAGTCGACTTTAGTTTCCATAGATTTAAAGTTCATTTTCATTAGCTGATCTAAATATGTAATTAATACAATAATGTGTAATAAAAGTAAAATCGCCTTCAAAAAGAAAAAATAAGAAGCAAAGAAAATCAGTTGGTGTTTGGCACCAATTTCAAAAGTGAGTAATTTATTTCAGTCAACCTTTCAAATAAAAAAAGAATTATCGAAATCGGTTCACCCAGTCAAAAGTTCTGCGGTAACAAACATAAAAAAAGCATACAGTCGAATTCATAACCTCCTCCTTTTTTTGAAGTCGGTTAAAAAATTCTCCAGCGGTAGGTAAGTACCAATTACTTCATTTATTTCGTTAATTACATGATCTATACAGATAAATAAAATTGAAGTGTCTGTTTGTAATTCCAAAATTACAGTTCTTAACTAAATGTATATTAAAGTATACACGCTACTGACACTGAAAAAGTAATTTTCAATTTTTTTCTCTTTCTGTCTATCTGTCCGTCTGTCTGTCTGTCTGTCTGTTTGTTCCGTGTAATCTCTATTATATTGATAAATAAAAGTAGCCGAAGTTACTCCTTGAAACATCAGCTACCTACCAGTGAAAGTCCCGTTAAAATCCGTCCAGCCGTTTTAAAGATTACCCGGAACAAACAGACAGACAGACAGAGAAAAAAATTAAAACTTGGTTTTTTAATGTCAGTACTTTTGTATGCATTTAGTTAAAAGCTGTAATTTTTGAATTACAAACAGACACTTCAATTTTATTTATCTGTATAGATATCGATATCTGTATAGATTTGGCTTATACATATAAAAAGCACCCACGTCCCTCCAAAGATCAGATTCCAACGTGACAGATCGCGTCTGTCGCAAAGTATTGTTATGTTAATAGCAATAATTATCCTTATTGCTATGACATTTGAATTGCAAATGTAATAAGTGGCAAAAACGCAGGTGCATTGATATCAAATCTAGAATGTTATACGTAGGTGTTACCTTACTGATAAAGAGCCTTTATCTGCTTATATCTTACTAGGTGTGCCTCGCGTAAATTCAGTTTCATAATAACTTTCATCCCCCTTTTTATCCCCTTGGGGGTAGAATTAATCAAAATCCTTTCTTAGCGGATGCCTACGTCATAACATCTACCTGTTTGCCAAATTTCAGCCCGATCCGTCCAGTGGTTTGGGCTGTGCGTTGATAGATCACTATGTCAGACAGTATGTCACCTTTGAGTTATATATATTTAGACTAGCGGTCGTCACGCGGTTTCACCCGCGTAGTTCCCGTTCCCGTGGGATTATGGGGATAAAATATAGCCTATATTGATCAGTGATAATGTAGCATTCAAATGGTGAAATAATTTTCAAGATCGTTCAAGTATTTTTGGAGCCTATTTCAATACAAACAAAGAAACAATCAAATCTTTCCTCTTAATAATATTATATTATATACGCTAATATTAGCGTAGATTTCACAAAGTAACATACTCACGCTTCGATAACAGAAACGACACAAAACCTACTGGAATGACATATGTCATGTGACTGATTTATGTCATGACCATACATTTTGTATCGTTTCTATTAGCGCAACCGTGAGCTCTTATTGCAATGTTAATTCAGTTGTGCGACAGTGACAGATGTATACACGTCACATACATCTGTCTCATAAATGAGTGAAACTATCATGGCAATAACAGCTCATGGTAAGGCCCCTGAGGGCCTACTCTTATTCAACAAAATACGAAGATTCGGTCGAACTTTGCAAAGTTTCTACCGCTGTTTCGCTTTAAAATTGCATTTAATATTCTTAACCAACTATAATTAACCTACTAGCTGTGCCCTGCGGTTTCACCCGCGTAGATTTTAATTTCATGGTTGCCCGCGGATCCCTAATGTTTTTTTTAAATCTAAGTAGCCTAAGTTACTCCTTGTAACATTAGCTATACGTCAGTGAAAGTCCCGTCAAAATCCGTCCAGCCGTTTCGGAGATTACCCGGAACAAACAGACAGACAGAGAAAAATTTTAAAACTTGGTTTTTCTTTGTCAGTACCGTGTATACGTTCATATGCATTGAGTGAAAAACTGTTATTTTGCAGTTACAAACAGACACTTCAATTTTATTTATCTGTATAGATGTATAGATTTAACGAACGAAAAATTTCGTTCGATACTGAATTATATGTTTTACGTTAATTGGGGCAATTTACTCTCTCAGTGCCAGTAATGGTCTAATAGCTTTTCAATACGTCTTCTTCTTATATATAAAAATAGTTGTGCCCTGCGGTTTCACCCGCGTACAGTTACTTTCATGAGTGTCCCGCGGAACACTAATGTTTTTTTTAAAATAATAGTATCCTAAGTTACTTTTACGTTAGTGAAAAGCTGTTATTTTGGAATTACAAACAGACACTTCAATTTATTTATCTGTATAGATATAGATGAATCCCCATTTCCCTTGGTCACGACATCACGCGTAAACGGCTGGATGGATTTTACCGGGCCTCTCACTGGCAGATAGCTGATGTTTCCAGGAGTGACTTAGGCTAATTTTATTTTGAAAACATAAAGCATGAAACTAAATATACGTGGTTGAAACCGCGGGGCACAGCTAGTACGTTTTTCATCAACGTTATTGGTATTATTTTAATATCGAGCAACAGCCTACACTAGCTGCCAAGGAAGTGTGAAAATGTCCACTCATACGGCGAGTTTATTACAATATGTAATTACCTATAGGTACAATTACTTACTGAAATCAAGGTGATCCACATTCATTATTTATTGGCGTACAATCGTAGAAGCACACGGGTTGAATATGGCGCGAGCTTTTTCGATTACTATCTCTACAGATAAATAAAATTGAAGTGTCTGTTTGTTATTAAAAAATAACAGGTTTTTACTAAATGGATATGAAAGTATACACGCTATTGACACTAAAAAACCAAGTTTAGAAAAAAATCTCTTGTCTGTCTGTTTGTCTGTTTGTTCCGGGTAATCTCTGAAACGACTAGACGGATGTTAACGGAACTTTCACTGGTAGGTAGCTGATGTTTCAAGGAGTAACTTAGGCTACGTTTCTTTTTTTTTTGATAATATTAGGGTTCCGCAACATGAAGCATGAAACTAAATCTACGCGGTTGAAACCGCGGGGCACAGCTAGTCATGAATAAAAAATCTAATATTTAGAACTAACAAACGGACAGCAATTTTATTTCTGTATCTGTATAGTAATCTGTATAGATTAAAAAAAATTTTACATTTTTTTTACATCATAAGAATATCAAAAACATAATATATATCAAAACATGCGCGACGCAATAAACTCCCGTATGTTTCCACCGTTAAAAGCCTACGCCCTCGCCAAGGCAGTCTGGAATCAAGTAAACTATACCACTCATACATACACGTAATTGGTTCTTATCCCAATTAACTTTAAGGTCACATTGGCTTGACATTTGCGGTTTTACCACACTATTCAGTGTTATTGCTAAATATGGACTCTTAATGTGACAGGTGTAGGGCTGATATTTGACTGTAGTTTTTAGCAGGTTGACTTTTTATGGGCATCTCTTTGTTCTGTCAGTCATGATCATTTAGATCGATTTGTGTCGCAACATAGGATATAGGTGATTCAAGAAAAAACCGAGTGTAACACGTGACCTATAATTAAATATCGCGTTATTTTAAGTTAAACTAAGTCATCAGAATATACGGAAAATATGGTCTTTTTGTGGTTTGTTCCTATTTTAATCTTCAGCAGAAAATACAAAAGAAATTAACAATGACATTGTTTTTTATTTTTATTTTTAACGCACTTAAAAGGAGGAATTTCTAAAGACTGCTGAGTTTTTTTTTGGTAAGTTGGTGCTTGGGTGCACATATTTAGTATTTACCACAGAATTTATATTTTTTTTCCTTTTTCGAGGATTGAATTAACTAATTGTTTATGGCTACATGCTTGTTTCAAGATTCAGATTACTTCAAGTCCCGGTAACTATAACCTTATCAAAAATGGATTAAGAAGTCCATCTGTCCATCTGAGTTACTTGCCGGTTCTTCTCAGAAGGCTAGTTTCCGAATCGGCGTTTCGTCGACATTCATAAGTGCCTTACCAGGGCCTAAACTGAATAAATCATTTTCTGTTTTTTCATTCATCAGAGTAATGAGATACCATGAAGTTATGAATGAATTCCCTGGCGTGGTTTACAGGAGGTCTAAAAACGTTTTAAAAGTATTTATACAAACAAAAAAGTATATAATTATATGTTGTCCCATAGAACAAGCTTTGCTTAGTTTGGGACTAGATGGCGCTGTGTGATAATGTCCGAGCATTATTTATGTATTACTAGCTGTGCCCCGCGGTTTCACCCGCGTACATTTAGATTCATCCATATTGTCGCGGAACCCTAATATTTTTTGATAAATAAAAGTTGCCTAAGTTACTCCTTGAAACATCAGCTAATTACCAGTGAAAGTCCCGTTAAAATCGGTCAAGCCGTTTCGGAGATTACCCGGAACAAACAGACAGACAGACAGAGCTAAAAATTAAATCTTGGTTTTTTAGTGTCAGTAGCGTGTATACTTTCATATGCATTTAGTGAAAAGCTGTAATTTTTGAATTACAAACAGACACTTCAATTTTATTTATCTGTATAGATTGAAAGTGGCAAACAAGCTAACGGCACACCTCGTGGTCACCATAATCTATCATAACTTGCAATACCAGAGGCAACACTCGTTGTCGACCCTTTAAGAATCTCTACACACTCTTAAAAAACCCCGTGCTGTAGGTCTAAAAATGCCACTTTGGGAGAATCATAATGTGATCCGAATATAATTTATCATCGAAATGACAATTTTACCGACCGTTTAACCATCGTAGACCTAATTTTATGAGTTTCCCGCGGAACCCCTATGCTTTTTTTTAAATAAAAATAGCCTAAGCTACTCCTTGAAGCATTAGCTATCTGCCAGTGAAAGTCCCTTTAAAATCAGTCTAGCCGCTTCGGAGATTACCCGGAACAGCCAGAATTTAAAAAAAATCCATTTATTTCATGTCAGTATCGTATATACTTTCATATACATTTAGTGAAAAGCTGTTGTTTTGGAATAACAAACAGACACTTCAATTTTATTTATCTGTATAGATGTATAGATATCAATACCGTATAATAATCTAATATGTATTTAGTGAAAAACTGTAATTTTGGAATTACAAACAGACACATATTTTTTTTATCTGTATGTAGTACCCATGCATATATATATATATAGATAACATTTTGAAAAGGTTTTTTTTTCTGTCGCATATTCTCTCCTTTCACAGCTTTTCATTAATTGCAATGAAAATCGCTGTTTTGGTAATGCAAAAGAATACTTTTAGTTATCACTAGCTGCGCCCCGCGGTTTCACCCGCGTAGATTTAGTTTTATCCTTATGGTCACGTAATCCTAATATTTTTAATAAAATAAAATACATTTAAAATAATAAAAGATAGCCTATGTCCTCTCTCAGGGTCTAAAGATTGTCTGTGCCAAATTTCATCAAAATAGTATAGATTTTCATGTTTGTTGTTATACTTGTATTGTATTTTTGATAGGAATTGTATGTTCTGGGTAGGCAGGGTAATAGGTATAGGAAGAAAACAGTACAAATTTTGTAAAAACGTGTTTTATTTACACTTTGGCAGTGATGGCATGAGATTGTATTATTTAATTTACAAAGAGAGTTACATTAACTGAGACCTTTGTTGAGCAAGTGTTTGTATCCGTTTTTATGAGTTTTCCGGTGATGTGAGGCAACACTTCGCCAACGGCTGGCAACATTGACTGCATGTCGCGTTCAGTGTTGCCAGGCGAAACCGACTAGTGGGAGCCGTTAAAAATAACAGTTATTTAAAATAACAGTTTCCTGTCGTTATAACTGTTATTGATAACGGTTATCGTAAACCGTTTACCAAGCGTGGATTCCGTAAGGGGCAGCGGCGTATGGGGCAGCAGCGTACGCGGCGTGGGCGTATGGAGCGGCGAGGTAAGGTGCGCCGTAACCAGCGACGACGGGGGCAGCGCCGTAAGCGGCAGCAGCTACTCCGCTAAGAGCAGCAGCTTGCGACTGGGCAGCAGCGACGTAGTTCTGGCTAGCGGCAACGTTGTTCCAGTAAGCGTTCTCGTGGAGGTCCCTGCTGGACTCGGCGGCTTGGCGGACGGCTTCAGTGTTGTGTTGGATGGCGGCCTCGTTGGAGCGGGCGTGGAGCTCACCAACGGCACGGACATTGTCCTGGACGGCTACCGTCGCGTCAATAGCGGCGGCTTGCGCGTCACCAGGGTTCACGCCCAAGACGTAGGGGGAGCCGATGAGACCGGCGGAGGCATAGCCGAGGACGGCAACGAAAGCAAGCTGTGGAAGACAAATTGTTGGTTAATTTGACTGGTTTTGATGATGTTTGGAAGGTTCTTATACCAGCTGCTTATCGGTTATAAGGAATACATTTGGAAGTTGTTCAAGTCCTTATTACTTCCTGCCAGTTTTAGGTGTTTCTAAGATTGTTTTCAATCATATCTATTTTCCTACCCCTTCGGGATTTCTTTTGGGAATTCGTTTATAATGACTGATTGTAAATGAGGCTAGCAATTGTTATGTTATTAATGTTTTCGTAGAGTCAGAGAGAGTTCTTTAAATGTGTATGCAAATGGAATATAGTCACTGGAAATAAGCATGGTTGCCGAATCATAATACTGTTTGAAATCTTGATCTTATCGGAGCAACTTATTAGCAAATATGTAATTACAAAAAACATAACAACCTTTCAATTAGGACCTTCGTATAAATTATTCAAATGAGATATGAGTTATCCGTTCGCGAATTGTAATACAATGTGCATCTAATAACGAAATGTTCGTCTTTACGTTGCCATATATCCTCGTTTTGGCTTGCTGGTGGTCGCTAGAGCGAGTAATGTAAGAATTCATTAGGTTTTCGACAGTTTATAGGGTTGCCTGTTTGGTAACATTTTGTGACAAAGACTTTTTTGGTAATTCAATTTGAAATTATTGGAAAACTAGTCTTTTGGTTTGAATTCAATTCCCTTACATTAAATGCGTTTCAGCTGAACTGATTACTCTTACTCTAATATTTTCCTAAGAGCATCTGTCAAAACTTTGTGCAACCGTCAAAAAAAGCGTTGACGTAAAATGATTTTTGATTTCTGAACGAATTTCCGTAAATGTCATATCGTGAACCCTGTCAAGTTAATTGCATACATTATTAAGCTACTACAATGGAATTATAATTGCACACATTTGTGATCCACATTCGTGCAACACAGTTGATTATAGATGTTAGCAACATTCAATTAGCATTCTAGGTATTTACAGTTTTTTCGCTAGTTACGTTCGACCTTTGCTCATTGGATCATTTTAATTTTGATGTTATAATAAAGCTAATTACCGTTAAAGGTTTTCATAATGCCTTGTTTTGGGAATTGCTGGAAGTTTAAGTTTTGCAATACACGAATACAAGGATTATTTTTGATTTTAGCTTCAGAAACCTAAGAGTTTTTTGAAAAACCGCATCAGTAAGAATATGTTTTTTTAATTGTTCTTATTACCTCGACTTACTTTACGATCAGCTTTGATTGTGACATTAGTCTAACCAAAGATATAAATAAACTCTTTAGGGATGCATGTGAAAACATCGGTCAGTCAATAGAATAAAAATCGCAATATGAATTTATGGTAAGGCCCAAAAGGCTCATACTCTAAGCGAAATTCTTTTCAGTTGACTATTACAAATAATGACATTGGTGCTGTACATTATGAATAAATTTCATGACGAATATTGGTACTCGCATGCTCCTCTCGTTACTAAGCAGCATTACATGAAATTGCAATTATGATAATTCAGTGTTTAGGTATGTTTTGTGACTAACAAACATCCGTAAAGATCACTCCTACAGTTTAAAGCGTTTCGCATGATTGGAATTCAAATTATCATGCAGATATTTAAGACATGGGCGTCGGTAACTTAAGTTCTTAAAACACTTAATTGATTGATTTGAATGTATCAAAACTCAAATCCCTTGCCATGCTTTTGCCATGAAGCGTTTATTCGTTCTGAAATCTTTGCTAATATGCTGGAAAGTATCTCATTGACATTCACTTGACATTTGAGGCAGCAGAATTGAACTTGTTCTCTAGTAAATTGAGAAAGAGAGTAAAAGCTTATATAAAACTTTCAACTAGACAACTTATTGTGTAGAAAAAGTAGATTTAAGTTTTTCTACACAATAATAAATCATAGACAAAATAGATAACACAATCATAGACAAAATAGATAAAGTAGTTCATGTTATAGACAATCCATACACTAAAGACTAGCTGTAGTTGAATAATGGTTCTAAATATTAAATACCCTATATTGGTTGTATAAAGTTTTACCCCATTATCAAACCTACCGACCTTCCTAACCCACGGACTAAATTAGACCTAGGTTATATTAACATGTTGTCATTCGGACACCTGAATTCTTGCCAATTTAAACCGCTTGCAAGTAAAAGTTGTTTTGTCTGTTATCTACATACAAACGCTCCACGCCCATAGAATTTATAAGTACATAAAACTGAGATCGAATCACAATACATTGGTTAAGTCACTTTAATGCCGTCTAAAAGTTAATTGTTAAGTCTTCTCACGAAAGCTGCGTAACGAAACGACAATTTCATACATATTTACGTGTTTTTCGTAATATTCTTGGGAATGTTTGTCTTATCCTCTTGGTCTACAATGCAAAAAATTACTGACATACATAATTGTTGAAATAAAATACCGAATTGAGTTGTAAAAATCCACTTTTGACAGCACATGTCAAATTTTTTAAAAGTAAAACAAATTTTCGTTCAGAAAAGAATAGCCTAAATAAATAATCTTTTAAAATCGAAGATAGACAACCGTAACCGTTGCAAATAACGACCTTGACCGCTATAGTGTCGTTTTGCATACATAACACGCGCATGCCCATAGAAAACGATGACCTTACGTAGCAGACGTGTTAATGTGCTCCTTACAACTTAATTACAACACCATAAGTGTCATAATTGCTGGCACTCGATCTATTGTGCTTTATTTAAATTTTTTTTTCGACAACGAAATGGATAACGTTGTCAAAATTGCGCGCGAATTTGATAACTGTATTTTCGAATAGCTGTCAAAAAGCGCGCGGATATTCTTTTATTTTTTTTTAATCTGAATAATTCTCAATAGGATTAATAATCAATTTGATTTATTTGTCAAATTGATTATGAATCCTATTGAGAATTATTCAGATTCACATTAAAAAAAGCTGTTATTTCCGCAATCTAAGCGTCAATCAGAAACGCATTAATTATTCAATAGCATTAATGACAACAGAATAAATATTTTATAAAGGGAACACAAAGCCACGCCTTTGATTGCATTAAAAAAGTGATTGACAGATTAAAAACAAACTTATTATAGCTACATAAACTATATCTTATGATCCTTATAATAAAGCTGAAATTGGTTAGTTAGATATAACAATAGAATTTAAACAAGAATTCGATTCGCTAGCGACCTTGTCGCGGTCACATATTTTGTGCGTGTGATTATAATTGATCGATTGACAGATAGTTATTTGATGTGACAAGGTTGCATCCGACCGTATTTTAAGGGGTGACATATTTGGTGAATTAATGACTTAAGTAGTTTTGATTGAAGTATTAGAAATGTTATGTTACAATTTAACTTATTATCTTTTTATTATGTCGGGAAATTAGATTTAAAAATTAATAATAGATTTACTTAAAACTGCTGATGTTTGGTGTAAATATAAGTTGGTATTCAAGTTAAATAAACTGTCGAATTTTAGAACTATATAATTTATAAAAAAAAAAAAAGATTTATTATAAGTTGAAAATGGACATTATTATTTAAATTGTCTATGCTACAATAAAAAAAATAGAACACATTAAAAATGTCAACACTGGAAAACCGCGCGAAAACTCTGTCACTGGTAATGTCACAAACTTTTTAAATACGATTAAATTATTTAAAAAAAATGGTGTATTACCAGAAATCTCATCGTGCACTTCTTAGTAGACTGCGCGATAGCTACTGAATACTTTACTGTGTGTAGCCAAGTCCTTATATACTTCGTAACTTCGTACCCTGTACGTCGAAAGCAACTTGCCATAGAGAAATATAGAGGTGGCATTTTGGACTTGATTTATTTTTAAATTGCGAAGGCTAGGGATGGTTGATAAGGATGCTTTTGCGTTGGCATTCTCTGTTCAGGATGTGAAGGCGTTGTATTTACTTTCTAATTAATGTATTTTTAAAAGTGTTTTTGTTGATTGAACTATCTGGGTATTTGGTCCTGAAGATTTCTAGTGGATTCGTGTATTTAAAAAGAAATTTAGACTATATAAAAAAATCTGATTTGTGTAATTAAAAATAAGTAATTCTTGTATAATCTGTAATTTTTAATTATATCACTTCATAGAGGTGGAAAAATATGACAAAAAAAATAACTATCAACTCTATGCACCTTAGCCTTCTAACCTGAACTAGATACGTTTTGGATCCGCCCTAGGACATTTTTTTAATATATTTTACAATATTTTGAACTTAATTTGCCGCTATACTAGTGGTCGGTGAAAAAATATTGCTGGAACGAAATATTATTGTTTTGGGTATTTCAATACAGCACTGTATTAAAAAAAATAACACGTGATCCCTAATCGTAGTTCGATAGGACTTCAACTCGATAGGACGTGTTCTTAAGGAGCTCGTGGCACAGTTGCTATTGCGCATATCATTCGATCAGCGAAGTTAAGCAACCATGCGCCTAGCCAGTAGTTGGATGGGTGACCGCCCGAGTTCCCTACGTGCACGTTAAGCTGTCCGGTAAGCGTCCCGGTTGCCAATTTAACATCTTTGGCAATCGTTACAGGTCAGTCAGAGGCCTAAGAGAGTCTGACAACTGGTTTAAACCAGATTGCCGATTTTCCTCGAAAAAGGGGTTGCGAAGGTCAGATGGCAGTCGCTTCGTATAAAAATCAGGTGATCAGCCACATCGGGTTGAATCAAGTGCCGACCCCAAATACATGGGATTAAGGCCAGGGAGATGATGAGAACGTCTTCGCGACGACGACTGAGTTATTCCGTTTTTTCTTAGATACAAAGTCTTAGTTGCTACGATTTACATTACGTGAATTGGGCTACAATAGTGTCTTCAGCTTAATAGTCAAAGTCAAAGTCAAAGTCAAAAATATCTTTATTCGATTAGACTTTTTACAAAGTACTTTTAAATCGTCAGAACGACATGGATTATACATGCTACTGCCAGGTTCGGAAGGTTGCTTTTACTGAGAAGAACCTGGCAAGAAACTCAGTAATTACTCTTTAGTATTAGTAGGTATAGATGCCAGCACAGATGGCGGTCTTAACGCTAAAGGGAATTTCTGAGATTTAAATCCTAGGCAATCTCACTTTAAATTAAATATGCAATATAATAAAAACTCTTTCGGCTTTTGGTCATTGCATACTTGATTATTAATGCCATATTTTTCCGTTTGTAAGGATGCATGAAGCATGTAAATAGTGCTTGTTGCTTGACAAACTATACAGATCAATAAAATTGAGGTGTCTCTTTGTAATTACAAAATAACAGCTTTTCAAACTTTTCAGTAAATAAATATGAAAGTACTAGCTGTGCCCCGCGGTTTTACCCGCGTTGATTTAGTTTCATCCTTATGATCGCGGTAACCTAATATTTTTAATAAATAAAAGGTAGCCTATGTTCTTTCTCAGGGTCTAAAGAGTGTCTGTGCCAAATTTCATCAAAATCGGTTGAGAGGTTGAAGCGGGAAAGCGTAACAGAGAGTTACTTTCGCATTTATAATATTAGTAGGGATATACGATATTGACCAAAAAAACATTTTTTTTTCTCTAATTGCTTGACAGTATGCTATAAATAAAATTGAGTGCCCAAAAAGAGGAAAAGGGAACCAGGGTTATTGATTGTTTCTGTATGCGTTCATGAATTATTTTTTCATCTAATTGAATATGTATGCACTTTGAAATAGTACTTACATTATAATATGTGCAATGTGAGACCTCGAAGTTTATGCTTACATTAACGTATTCAATGACATTCTTTCACTATTCTGTATTTCATACATACATACATACATATGCTCACGTCTGTATCCCATGGGGGTAGGCAGAGTCCAACGGGTACCACATGCTACGATCCTTACATACTTCCTCTCAGTTAATACTTTTTATCTATACATCTATACAGATATATACAGATAAATAAAATTGAAGTGTCTGTTTGTAATTCCAAAATAACAGCTTTTCACTAAATGCATATGCAAATATACACGCTACTGACATTAAAAAACCAATGTTTAAATTTTTCTCTGTCTATCTGTCTGTTTGTTCCGGGTAATCTCCGAAACGGCTGGACGGTTTTTAACGGGACTTTCACTGGTAGGTAGCTGATGTTTCAAGGAGTAACTTAGGCTACTTTCAGATCGACCATTAATTACATTAAATTATAAATACATTATGTTCAGATGTAGCATAATCTATATTTATACTAATATTATAAAGAGGAAAGATTTATATGTATGTATGTTTGTAACGAATTGGCTCAAAAAGTACTGAACCGATTGAAAAAATTGTTTCACCATTTGAATGCTACATTATCACTGATTAATATAGGCTATATTATATTCCTGTACTCCCACGGGAACGGGAACTACGCGGGTGAAACTGCGTGACGTCCACTAAACTTTGAAGTTAAGTCCATAGTGCCAGCCAATTCTACTATCGTGTAACTCTATAACATATGTTTACAAAGGTGTTGATCCGATGGGTGGAGCAGGAAGCTCTTGATGCGAGGTGTAAAAACTCATACACACTCATACATACATACATAACAATAAGAGTGACATACAAGCTGACTTTTAAGGACTTCATTCTATACAGTGTGTAGTCTTTTTAGGCCTAAATGTTTATATAAATCTATACTCTATACAGATAAATAAAAGTGAAGTGTCTGTTTGTAAATCAAAAATAACAGCTTTTCACTAAATGCATATGAAAGTATACACACTGCTGACACAAAAAAACAATTTTAACGGGACTTTCACTGGCAGGTAGCTGATGTTTCAAGGAGTAACTTAGGTTAACATTTATTTATTAAAAATATGAAGGTTCTGCGACAATAAGGATGAAACTAAATCTACGCGGGTGAAACCGTAGGGCACAGGTAGTAATAATAATATATACTTATTTTGTTGTTTAGTGTAGTTGTAAAGGCTGCTTAAAGGTTTTTATTGGATGACTAGCTGCCCCGACAGACGTTGCTCTGTCTTAATTATGAGAATGCAGCACGTATTCTGTCAATTCTATGTCAAACGTCATAAGGTTACATCAAACAGTATTTATTGTCCAAAGCGCTAAGGTTAGATTTAAGAAGAAAGAAATAATTTTATATGGTGGTTATTCTTAAATTTTCAAATTTTCCACGCAGTTTTCTTAGTTTTTTCTTTCATAAGAACCATCTCCTGACAATAACGAACACAACAAAAAAATTACTATCGAAATCGGTCTAGCCGTTCACCCGTGATGTCGTGACCAAGGGAAATGGAGATTGATTTTTATATATATAGATGATATATAAAACATTAAGACAGTACTTAGATTTATTGCAAAATTAAATTTTAACTACAAAACTTGACTTGGCGACAATTTTAAAAACGATAATAGTTTGTTTTATTTATACTTTTTTTTTTACTAGCTGTGCCCCGCGGTTTCTCCCGCGTGGATTTAGTTTCATCCTTATTGTCGCAGAACCCTAATATTTTTAGTAAATAAAAGTTAAGTAAATTACTCCTTGAAACATCAGCTACCTGCCAGTGAAAGTCCCGCTAAAATCGGTCCAGCCGTTTCGGAGATTACCAGACAAACAGACAGACAGACAGAGAAAAAATTTAAAACTTGGTTTTTTAGTGTCAGTAGCGTGTATTCTTTCATTTGCATTTAGTGAAAAGCTGTTATTTTGGATTTACAAACAGACACTCCAATTTTATTGATCTGTACCACAAATCGAAGCCCTGTGCCAAAAATTTACGTCTAAAAAGTCTACAACCTGTATGTATAAAAAGATTGCATTTACTAAGCATTGCAAAGTGATTTCATGTGATACAGCTTGATAAGGTACTAGTATAATGGTATATGTTTTTCTCTAATTGTTGGGATTTATTTACAACTATATGATCCTGCGAGCTTCGTATCACCTGAATCTTTCATTATATATTTGTCGTTTTTAGTATTTTCTATACAGATAAATAAAATTGCAGTGTCTGTTTGTAATTCCAAAATTACAGCTTTCCACTAAATGCATATGGAAGTATACACGCTACTGACACTGAAAAACCAAGTTTTAAAATTTTTCTCTGTCTGTCTGTCTGTCTCTTTGTTCCGGGTAATCTCTGAAACGGCTGGACCGATTTTAACGGGACTTTCACTGGCTGGTAGCTGATATTTCAAGGAGTAACTAAGGCTACTTTTATTTATTAAAAATATTATGGTTCCGCGACATGAAGCATGAAACGAAATCTACGCGGGTGAAACCGCGGGGCATAGCTAGTTCTAATATATAATCGTGCTTTTCGATGTTTTTCCTTAACCTTTGTAGTCTGTCTGGGAAGTAATTCAAAGACGTATGTATATTCCCTGACACGGTGATGGACTCACTCTCCGTCACGTTGGCACTTAATCATCTTCAGTGAAAGGTGAGTGTTGTTATTACAACGCCTCTGCCTACTCTTTCGGGGAATACACGCGTGAGCATATGTATATTTCTTATCGTTTTAATCTTCCCTGAACTTCCACAAATCTATACATCTATACAGATAAATAAAATTGAAGTGTCTGTTTGTAAATCCAAAATAACAGTTTTTCACGAAATGCATCTGAATGTATACACGCTACTGAGACTAAAAAACCAAGTTATATTGTTTTTCTCTGTCTGTCTGTCTGTCCGTTTGTCTGCCTGTCTGTCTGTTTGTTCCGGGTAATCTCCGAAACGGCTGGACCGATTTTAACGGGACTTTCACTGACAGGTAGGTGATGTTTCAAGGAGTAACTTAGGCTACTTTTATTTATTAAAAATATTAGGGTTCCGCGACAATAACGATGAAACTAAATCTACGCGGGTGAAACCGCAGGGCACAGCTAGTATTTCAATATCAAAATTAGTCGGTACAGCCATTCTTCAGTGTTAGATATATATCCTACTGGCGACTAGGTACTGTATACTAAGTACTTTGTATAAAGTCTAATCGAATAAAGATATATTTGAGTTTGAGTTTGAGTTTAGGGCGTTTTATTATTATTTTCATTGAATTTTGAAGCACTACCTTTTAATGAAGGTTCGGAGTCGATCTGATGATGGAGCCGAAAGACAATCGAAGGAACTCCTCAACGATTTACAGCAAGTACCTAGAGTTTGGGCTTGATTCATTCGTATTGATGAGTGCTTTACACCTAGATGGGTTATGACTGGTGTAGGTGCACTTTGCAAAAAATCACTAAAAAGCGCGTAAAAAAATTTTCTACATTTATATAGAGGAGGTGGATTTCGGATTAAATATTTACTTTTGAACCGACTTAAAATAACGGAGGTTTCCCAATTCTACCGCATCTACCTATATATTTTTTATTTTTGTCTATTGATTATTGAAAGAATCCTAGGGCTGTTTAATTTTTCGATTCTAACTCGAACTCACGACCTCTGCGAACCGTGCAGTTGCTCTTCCAACTGAGCTACTCGTGATCCTACCTCGTGGGACGAAGTTTTCTTTCCTGCGGTACAGGGGCCTTTTAGGGGTAATTTTTTTTGACGAAAGGAAGCTGCATGCAACTGAGATGCGGATGTTGAGATGGCTGGCATTCTCGTCATACTTGTGAACAGGTGCTGCTTGTGGGGGCTGGTCATCTCAAGCTACGCATTTAGATATAAGTACAACTACTAGATTTTTCTTTATGTTAATTTTTGTCGACATTTGTGCATTGCAACTGTGTCCATGGGCTTACATTTCTCAAGTGATTTACTTTGTTTTTAAAAATTGTATAATATTCTTTAAAAGAGTAATTACTGAGTTTCTTGCCAGGTTCTTCTCAGTAAAAGCAACCTTCCGAACCTGGCAGTAGCACGTATAATCCATGTCGTTCTGACGATTTGAAAGTACTTTGTAAAAAGTCTAATCGAATAAAGATATTTTTGACTTTGACTTTGACTTTGACTTTGGATGTGTAGCGTAACAAGATTGGACAAGGTGAGGAATGAGTTTATGAGGGGAAGTCTGAAAGTAGCACCAGTGACTGACAAGTTGAAGAATAAACATTTGTCGTGGTATGGACATGTTATGCGGATGAGAAAATGTTGCTAAAAAAGTTTTGTTTATGAATGTGGATGGTGACAAGGGGAAAGGAAGACCTAAGAAACGATGGATGGATTGTGTGAAAGATAATATGACTAGAATGGGAGTGATTACAGATATGAAATCTGATAGAGAGAAATGGAAAAGAAGAACACATACGCCGACCCCAAATAACATGGGATAAGGGCAGGAGGATGATGATGATGATGATGATGAAGCTTTTATTTATACTTTGGAGAAATTTTTTTTCTTGCCCTTTTGTCATCATGTCATTACACTACGGTGTGACAAACAGACAGAGATGTCCATGCCAATGTGGTATAAGGATTATTAATTGTGTAATATAAAGTATTAATTAGTGCAAGCGATACCATAAACTGACCGATCATAAGGTTGCAATAATTTGTGTTAATAATTCAATACGTCTTTGTATAACTATTTCATATCCATATAACTATTATGATATATTGTATATAGTCATAAATAAAAGTGTCTGTTTGTATATCCAAAATAATAGCTTTTCACTGAATGAATATACACGGTACTTCCATAAAAAATCAGGCTTTAAAATGTTTCTCTGTCAAAAGTTACTCCTTCTAATATTGGCTATCTGCCAGTGAAAGTTCCGTTAAAATCGGTCCAGCAGTTTCAGAGATTAGACGGAACAAACAGACAGGCAGATAGACAGATTTGAATTTTAAAAAATGTGTAAAAATCAGGTGATCAGCCACATCGGGTTGAATCAAGTGCCGACCCCAACATTGTATGGGATAAGGCCAGGGAGATGATGATATGGTACACGAAGTACCAGACGCACATAACGGACAAGGAGTTAATGAGTTGACTGCGACTAACATGGAGCCACATCGGGTCACAATATTTTTTCTTACGGTAACCATAAGACACCCATGAAGTTCCGCATCGAATGTTACTTACCTTATGAGATCCTGTTTCTATTAGGCTTTTTATTTACTTATTTTTGTGCGTTGTTACTAAAAATAATATTGTATACCTACGTATGTAATGTAGGTAATCGAATTCTAAATAATTACTCGGTACCTAAAATGCCATGTCACTTGTTTGTTTGTGATAGGGTTGTTACACTAACATAACTAAATTAAAAAAAAAACAAAGTATTTTTATTTTATTACACTTTATAGTAGGGGAGCCCAAGCGGGGATTTCGTGTTTTCCTAAAGCGCGGCAGCTTAATATACAGGGGGATACCTTGTACCCGGTTAAGTACCTCCACCAAATATGAACCTCATAAATAAGGCCGCGCGTCCAGGATAAAGGATGTTTTAAAAAAATATTTTTTTTGTGTCAGATTAGGCGAATCCCTCGAGATAATCGTCAGATTATGAGACAACACGTTTAGGACATAAAGATGAACCATATATATCTTAATCTGACGCGCTTGAGTATTTCAAAATGGCGAATTTTTTTTCATTTTATAATAATGGCCGCGAGTTTGCGTCACATCGAAATCGTCAGATTATTGCATGAGAGCTTTATTTAAGGTTCACTTTACACCCCCTAAGAATATTTTTTTTTTTCAGTTTCAACCCTTTCTTACGACTACCCCCATCATGCAAACAATCAGATTAACATCGATTCATTATTAAAAATACGTAGGACATTTATGCCATCAATATCTGACGCGCTCGAGTATGTCCACATAACAGTTTTTATTTTTACAAATTTGCTATAGCTATAGCCGCTTCCCCCACCGATGAAAAGGTATACATTATATGACATTCTTTTCTTATTATCATCTAAGCTTGCAACCCAATAGGTCTTTATGACGCTCGAGTAAATCCACATTTAGCATCGTGGGCTCCCCTACTATTAACAAATTAATTTCAAATCATCAGAACGACATGATTATACAGGACTAGCGAACGTCATGCGGTTTCACCTGCGTAGTTCCCGTGGAATTACGGGAAAAAATATAGCCTATGCTACTCGCTGATAATTTGGCTATTAATTAATGAGAGAATTTTTTAAATCGGTCCAGTTGTTTCGGAGCCTATTCAATACAAACAAACAAACAAATCTTTGCTCTTTATAATGTTAGTATATATTAGTATAGGTTATACATGTTACTATCCTACCACTGAGTTCAGAAAATTCGTCAGCTCTATACATTAGTTCGTAAAATGTATATCTACGTAGTACTAGCTTATAAAGAACCGTGGTGGTCTTGGGGCTCAAATCAAATCAAAAAGTTTTATTCAATATAAGGGACACTTGGAACACTAATTGAACGTCATTTCTCTTACGCTAACGTTAGGTTAATTTACTACCGTTTCCAAATGTAAGCCTGTCAGGAGAAGAAACGGCGAAACAAACTGCCCTTTTTTTTTTTTACATTTGTCCCTTCTTTATACATAGGGTTGTTTAAGTACATTTTAATGTAAGAGTGAGCAACTCATTGCCATGCTTGGCTATCATCAATAGTTAGAGTAGTTTAGTCGCCTGCTGCGCAAGTTCCAGTTCGATTTCCAGCAGGGCCTGGACAATTGAGTTTTTCTAAAAAAATCTTATGTACAGTGATTTCACACCACGTGCTTTACGGTGAAGGAAAACATCGTGAGGAAACGTGCATATGACTGAGAAGTAATGCAGACGTATGTATAGTGCCTGAGACGGCGATAGTCTCACCATCTGTCACGTTAGCACTTAATCATCTTAGGTGAAATATATATGTAGTTTATAAATAGAATAGAAATGAAGTCTCGAGATGACCAGCCACCGTTCACAAGCATGACGAAAATGTCAGCCATCGCCCTTATACACACGCATTCGTTATCTACATCTATATCTATACAGATAAATAAAATTGAAGTGTCTGTTTGTAATACCAAAATAATAGATTTTCACTAAATGCATATAAAAGTATATACGCTACTGACACTAAAAAACCAAGTTTTAATTTTTTTCTCTGTCTGTCTGTCTGTCTGTCTTTTTGTTCCGGGTAATCTCTGAAACGGCTGGACCGATTTTAACGGGACTTTCACTGGCAGGTAGCTGATATATCAAGGAGTAACTTAGGGTACTTTAATTTATTAAAGATATTAGGGTTCCGCGACAATAAGGATGAAACTAAATCTACGCGGGTGAAACCGCGGGGCACAGCTAGTCTATACATATATATCTATACTCTATACAGATAAATAAAATTGAAGTGTCTGTTTGTAATTCCAAAATAACAGTTTTTCACGAAATGTATAAAATATGAAAGTATACACGCTACGTACAGACCCAAATTTTTAAAAAAATCTGTCTGTCAGTCTGTTTGTTCCCGGTTATCTCTGAAACGGCAGGACCGATTTCAATGGGACTTTTACTGGCAGGTAGCTGATATATCAAGGAGTAATTTAGGCTACTTTTATTTATTAAAAATATTAGGGTTCCGCGACAATAAGGATGAAACTACATCTACGCGGGTGAAACCGCGGGGCACAGCTAGTACATAAATAATGCTCAAACATAGTCACGTTCAGAACACTAGTAGAAAATTATTAAAAAGTTGCCAGCCCTACGCAGTGAGTGGAATGCGGTATGACATTCAGACGACAGTTTTTTACTTACTTAAATTAATCTCGTTCTTACTCCCATGTCATTTTGACTACGTAAATAAGTTTTTAATTTAAATGACATTATTCTATATTCAACCATAGAGTACGATTTGTCTAGAGACCATAAGTAGGTACATCATCATATTCCTGTCCTTATCCCATGTAAGTGGCCGGTGCAATGTGTTTTTATATTCCACTAGCGGACGTCACGCGGTTTCACCCACGTAGTTCCCGTGGCACTACGGGGATAAAATATAGCCTATTACTCGCTGATGATGTAGCTATCCATTGCAGAAATAATTTTCAAGATTGGTCAAGTAGTTTCGGAGCCTATTCAATGCAAACAAACAAACAAATCTTTCCTCTTTATAATATTATTGTAGATTACTCTATATATTACTAAATAACTATTAATCGGTACATATATATCTGTAGGCCTAGACAAAGTAAAATTGTCTCGTGCCTCGCTAATAGAAAGCAGTTTTGTATAGGATCAAAACATATGGCACTATTTTGATCTCATACAGAGTTCCTAGTGCGAGTTTTCCACTGCCGCCGTCACAAGTCACCGCGTTGACGTAAACGTAGATTTGTATAGGATCGGAACAGCGCCTCTGTCGGCCTAAACATGACACTATTGTGAGCCCATACAAATCTGCGTTTACATCGACGCGATGACCTGTGACAGCGATTTTAAGAAAACTCGCACTAGCCACTCTGATTAGAGCCCGAATACAGAATATTAGAGACCTTTCTTAGCACTTGCTAACTTACACAAGCCCTTTATAATAAACCATACATTATCGGCCGCAATTCGCACCCACTATTTCATCAGCTTTCATTCTTGTCGACCTTAGTGCATACCTCGCCCGTTATCATACGACTATCACAATATAGTCTACAGAACAGTACCTCAAGTGTAGATTTAAGCATGTTGGTACGTGTACTGTTTCCATGTTTTATCTCCTCAAGATATATCGGCTCCCTGCCATACACGCCACCACATCCGCCATCTTCTGCGTCCCGTCAGTAAGTGAACGAGTGGGTGATGCGTTCCGCACCCCCATGACGTCACGTCATAATGTGTGGCGTGTATGCACGAGACGACAGAATCATTCTTATTACTTACATACACTACAGTACGTCGAAGAATTTTCTGAGTAATAGCGAGGCTAGAAATGAGTGGATACTTTTTTCGGCGGTGATTGAATTCCAAAGATAGCGGTTTCGGAACACATTTCTTGCTACGCTAAACACAACGTTCAAACATGTGATAAAATCTATACTTGAAGGGTCCATTAACGGAATATGTCAATAAAACAAATGTTAATAAAAAAAAGGATTTTATCAGTCAACAGACGCCTAAAAATAACGGAAGGATAAATTCATCACTACGTGTGTTTCACGTCAAAGTTTCTTATCGCAGTTAGTTTACTGCGTATTCTTGTTAATTGTGGCATTATTTCTGGTATTCAATTAAACCTCTTTACCTTCAATAATAATTTTGGCACAATTTATAGGCTGTATTGCGTAGGACGTGTGCTTGAGAATGCAACTGTCAAACCGGTCCATAGATCATACAGAATTAGATTGCAAGAATAATAGAGAAGGCTGATAGAGAGGAATGGATTGCATGAAGGATGACATGGCTAGAAAGAGCATGAATACAGAGACGACGGCTGATATAGAGGAATGGATTGTGGGAAGGATGACATGGCTAGAAAGGGAGTGAATACAGAGACGACGGCTGATAGAGAAGAATGGATTGTGTGAAGGATGACATGGCTAGAAAGGGAGTGAATACAGAGACGACGGCTGATAGAGAGGAATGGATTGTGTGAAGGATGACATGGCTAGAAAGGGAGTGAATACAGAGACGACGGCTGATAGAGAGGAATGGATTGTGTGAAGGATGACACGGCTAGAAAGGGAGTGAATACAGAGACGACGGCTGATAGAGAGGAATGGATTGTGTGAAGGATGACATGGCTAGAAAGGGAGTGAATACAGAGACGACGGCTGATAGAGAGGAATGGATTGTATGAAGGATGAACTGGCTAGAAAAGGGAGTGAATACAGAGACGACGGCTGATAGAGAGGAATGGATTGTGTGAAGGATGACATGGCTAGAAAGGGAGTGAATACAGAGACGACGGCTGATAGAGAGAAATGGATTGTGTGAAGCATGACATGGCTAGAAAGGGAGTGAATACAGAGACGACGGCTGATAGAGAGGAATGGATTGTGTGAAGGATGACATGGCTAGAAAGAGAGTGAATACAGAGACGATGGTTGATAGAGAGGACCTCGAATAACATGGGATAAGGAAGAATGTTTAGTATCTAAAGGTGGCATGGTCTGAAAAGCCAAGCCAACATGTTCCAATAATATCAAGTGGTCCATAATAATGCTGGTATTACAACACGCGACCTGGTCACCTGTATTTGTCGTGTCGTGATAGGAATTATAAACTAACCTAGTATTGTACGTCACTGAATACTTTCATTGCGTTGAGAAATGGGTTTATTTTGAAGGTCGACTGAGTGAATCATACGTATAACCTTACCTACACGGTATGCAGAGATACACGTGCCGTCACAAGTTATAAGTGCTGATCTTGAATGAGCAATAGTCATTTTATGGGTCTGTCTGTATGAAGTGGCTCAAATATAAGAAGTTATCCGCACTATTTTCGATGAGCGCTCATAAATCGTGATGCCACTCGAGAGAAATGGAGAAAATTGCATCAAAGGCCGACAAAAGATTGACACTACAATTCAAGATTATTTTCCAGATAACGTGTATTCAAGATTACCTACTTAAATCGAATGTATTTGAGAATCGATTATCAAAGCATATATGTATTTGTTACCCGGGAAAAAATAAAGCCAATGTTACTCGCTGATGATTTAGCTATCCATTGCTAAAATAATTTTCAAGATCGGTCTAGTTGTGTCGGAGCCTATTCAATACAAACAAACAAACAAATCTTTCCTCTTTATAATATTAGTGTGTAGATAAGCGCCAGCAAGTACTATAATAAATCACATCGTAATAGTATCGATGGAGTTATTCTGACAAGTGGCAGGTGGAACGCACTCGAGCGTGCCGTGTGCGTATGTGCACGGTGTTGACCGTTTGTGACCGTGATTTGTCTCTTAGTGTGAAAAAAACCTAATTATACAAACTCTTTTTTATTTTATATCTTTTCTATTTTTATTAAATAGTAATTGAAGTCGCCATTCCCATACGAAATAATGTTGTCTCTTTGAATGCATCGTTCTTTTAGACTACTTTACGGATCTTGATGCGGTATTTACTAACATGTAGGCGTTGAACTGCAGTGGGCTTAGTAGCTACAAAATGCCGCTCGGTGCATAGATGGGTTACTCGGTAACACATGCGAAGTTTGAGTACAAATACACGAGAACCTAAATCGCGCAGTAAGAGTTTTCAAGCACATCCTAACCCAAAGTGAAGGCAGGCCGCTAGTTATATTAAAATTGCATTTCTGAGTTTACTTGTTTGTTTTTCGCTCTCAAGCCTTTTCTATTAATTTCCACGAAATCGTCAGAAAAAAATTTAACATAGAGCCTTTCATCCCAAGATTCACCATAAAAACAGAAAAAAATAATTAAGGGACAATTCTCAAGACAAGTACGGAAGGTAACGTCGTAATTAGGGCGTGCAATGCATAATGCGTTTGAATAGAACGTACCAGTTTTTTGGAATAGCTTTAGGTTCTTAAACATGTTTGATGAAGTGGTAGTGAAATTTTCGTTTTGGGGAAAGGGTTGGAGTAATCCTCAAAATGTTTGTATGTATAGTGTCTGACACGGCGATGGACTCGCATTCTGTCACCTTGGCACTGTGACAATAATATTCGCCGAATTGTGGGTGTTGTTACACACTAGACCTCTGCTTACCCCTTTGGGAACCCTTCTGGGATGGCGTGAGCATTTTTTATGTATATGACGTTTATAAGTCTGTCACTGTCACTCAGCAAACTCATAGAAATAAGAGCTAACGGTAAGGCCCTTGTATGCTTGAGTCGAGGTGCTACACACACTTTTCACCGATGATTTTTAAGTGCCAACGTGGCAGAGGGTTAGTCTATCGCCGTCTCAGGCACTATACATACGTCTTTGAATTACTTCTCAGACATATGCACCGCTAAGCATGGCGACGTCTTTGAATTACTTCTCAGACATATGCAGGTTTCCTCACGATGTTTTCCTTCACCGCTAAGCATGACGTGACATCGCTGCGCTAAGTAAGAAACTCTTATTTATATATAGTTTGAAGTTTCACACCCTTAGGAGTGTGTACGATTTTTGCACCACCTATTTCTGAATACAAACAACATTGTAGATTAAAACCCGACGACCTTACATTCCAGCGTGTAATGATAGCAACCCAGTCGTATACAGGACGATAATGTTACCACGCGTAGGTTTCAAGTAACGATCGAATCTACTCAACCGATTTGTTACTGCGCACAAGATACATAATGAATGTTATGTATAGTCTTCGTGCCTTCTTTACTAGAAGTACCTGGTTGACCGGTTTCTTTTTCTCACAAAAAACTAAACTTTTTCCCACAAAAGAAAAAAACTTGACGTTTTCAAACGACGTTAAAAAAAGGAACCAAAAGAAAAAAAATCGAACCGGTGAACGTCAGTCTCGAACTGGGGTACTCTAGTTTCGTTATCACCTCGAAACCCCCTACATACAAAATTTCATGAAAATCGTAGCAGCCGTTTCCGAGATCCAGATTCTATATATACAAGAGTTGCTCGTTTAAAGGTATAAGATTAAATTAGTTGTAAAAAAATCGTATATATCAAGCGGTGATATTCCGTTACTTCAGAGTGACGATCACTTTGCGAAATGTACAACGATCAACTGTCAAACAGCCGTTTCGGTGGTCTCTAACGTCAGTCCAATTAAAATTATGTCGCGCCATACCCACCGTAACTATTTGTCATTGGGGATTATATTTAATTTCCTTCGAATAAGGCACCGTAAGTTGATAGGCATATTTTTTTCTCGTCTGACCCTGGCGTAACAAGTGTCCAAGATATCAAACCAGCCAGTCCCCCCATTTGCTATCATCGTTGTACACTGATAATCGTTGTATACTTCGAAGTCTATACTATAGCGATCGCGTATCTCTTCAGTGCCTTTTTGGCTATAAGTATACGGTGAACGGTGTCTATCAAAGCACCTTTTGACGTGCAAACTTTGCAGTGTACAATGATTATGAGTGTACAACGATTGTCAATGTACAACGAAGTTACCAAATAGGGGGGTTGAGCTTTCGCCACCGATATTTTTTTCTAACCCGACCCAGGCGTAACAAATGACCGAGACATCAAACCAACCAGGGGCCTTACCATGAGCTCTTATTGCCATGATAGTTTCACTCATTTATGAGACAGATGTATGTGACGTGCATGCATCTGTCACTGTCGCACAACTGAATTATCATTGCAATAAGAGCTCATGGTTGGGCCCCAGGCTCAAGTGAACAGCCTGTATCTATAAACCCAATCAAGGGAAGTAAGTTTGTAAAGTTTATTGAGATATTACTAAGTGATCCAAATGTCAATGTCACTTTGACGTATTCTTTTTACACTTTATATAGGTTATAGGGTTGTTTCAATGTGTTTTCAAGAGAAATGCATGAAGAAATATATATATGAGGAGAGAATAGTTGATCCCCGCTTTTTTACGCGTGTACGAATTAACTACCACGGAAAAGACATTTTTAGGATTAACTAGTTGTGCCCCGCGGTTTCACCTGTGTAGATTTAGTTTCATCCTTATTGGGTACCTTTATTTAACCTAAGTTGCTCCTTGAAACATTAGCTACCTGCCAGTGAAAGTCCCGTTAGAGACACCTTATAGAGTAACGCGACTGTTTGAGTGTGAATAAGGTCTCCTAAGCGGTCTCTAGTCTATTATAAACCCTTGTCTACGAGCATGTCATGACAAGTAGAATTATTGTGACTATTATTTATAGGGTTGACAGTATGAGAAAATAATTAATGGGCTATAAGCCTGTAATAGAGCGCCTATTAGTAGAGCGGTATGTTAGTTTGTCAAAAAGTTACACGATAGAAAAACACTAGGAATAATTTTCGACAATTTATTAAAAAAAATAAGCCTAATTCTCAATGACATCTGTCATTCGTTTACCAAGCATTCTGGACGATGCTGGAGGCGACGAAAGGACCGTGTTGGATAGCGCTGGAGTACGCCACAGCGGGCTGTGCGAGAGCAACAGGAGAATACGGCACTAGCGACAAGAACGGGAATCGAGCATCAACCAAACCAACCACGGGAGCTTGTTCAGCAACCGCTTTGACAGCCGGAGCTGATTCCACCTTCTCAGCACTCTCAATCTTTTCAGCTTCAGCAGATTTCTCAGCTGGCTTCTCAGCCTCAGGAGCGGCAGTCTTTACAGCAGCTTCAGATTTCTCAGCCTCAACCTGTACAGAGTCATCCAATTTTTGGACTAACGACTGTGTTGATATGGTCTGAAGTCCAGGAGCGACGTATCCCGCTGCGGAGTAGACAAACGGTGCTGTTGCAATGCCAGGAGCTATCGCCGCTATGTACGGAGCAGGGACGCCGCTCACAGCACTCTTCGCAAGAATAGGAGCTACACTAGCCAGTTTACCGTCAATTTGAGCTTCGGCAGTCTTGATTGCGTCTAACGCTTGCCATTTCTTCTCCTCCAAAGACCAAGTGGCTTCGGCGTTGTTTTCTTTAATCAAATCTTCGTTCGAAATGGCCTTTGCGCTTAAATTCTCAGTACCTTGTTCGACTACTTTCTCCTTTGCTATGTCCAAAGCTGCTCGGGCCTGATCTTCGGCAAGGATCTTAGCGTTCTCAGCCGCCACTTGGGCATCGATCGAAGCGGCTTGGATATCTCCTGGTGAAAGGGTTGGGGCGATTGGGATGATTGGGCCTTCGACAGCGAACGTCCAGCCGGTGTGTGAGGGGGCGGCGGCTGCGCAGACCAGGAAGGCGGATAGGATCTGTAACATCAAAAATAATACATGTTAAAGATTATAAGGTAACATTTATAATCCTTTATAATGCATTTTTTCCTAATGCAATTAAGATATATTTCTTTTTATTTAGGGCAGTTGAGACTGAATACAAATTGTTTAATAACGTAATAGCAAAATGGTGAAGTGTAAGTCACTTTTTAAAACGATGTAAACAATACATTTTAGATACGCTCGAGAAATAAACACTAAATCGTTACAATAAAAACTATCTATTTCGTTTCAAATTCTTAAACATTAAGATTTGATACACAAATATTATACTATGGAAAAGTCGAATCAATTTCCAAATAAATCTGTTCCTCGTAATTGTTAAAAAAATAAATGCCATAGCATTGTAAACAGAAATAAAAAACTTTGAATATGAATAAAATAAGTAAATTAATGCACTAAGTATTTAACGACACTCCAATAAAACAAACAAAGGTGTTGCCTTATATAAATTATCACAAAGAAAAACCAGAACAACAACGCGTTCACACGCATCGAAAAAAGCCTTGAAACTTTTTAATTCTTAATATCCACTTGTATACCGAACTTTTCGCACGACATTTAAAAAAATAAACAACTGACCAGAACTCTCATCGTGATGCTTCTTCTAGACTCGGATGGCTACTGATATCTCCCATCTGATTGCATACCGTATTTATATGGGTACAACATCTTTATGTATATAGAGCAGGCTGGAAACTGGATAGTTGGAGCCATTAAAATAAAAAAAGTTCGGCGCCCGAAGGCGGGAAGAATGTAGGAAGCGCGCGCTGTTTGACATACGATGGACGCCATATTTGATTTCGATAGTCATTTTTGTTTGAGTTGCGTCAGAGTCGTCCCCACTAGTATAGTCACTCGGCGATGCCTAGATCATTCATACCTCTTTAAAATTTAAATTGATATTCATATGTAATATATAATTATTTTTTTTGCAACCATAAGTTAGTATCGTAATTATGACAGCTCGTCATTATGGCGGAGACCGGCTGATGCTAAATAGTCCAAAACATCGAGATAAACGAACTGTTTTAATAGTTCGCTAATTCAAATCTCAACTATCTAATAATGGTGATGGATCTGTCGTCTAATCCTTCTTTGGTGAAAAGTAACCGTTGTAATACCTCGGCTTACCCCTTCAGAGACCCTTCTAGTTTCGGGAACTAACTATCAAGTAGTTCTGTTATGAAGCCAGTATGCTAGAGCGATAAGATATCGATCGTCACAAAAGCTTCCACTTAGCTCACACATTGTGGCAAGCTGCTATATTTAAGAACTGGTTTGTAGCCACCCTGGCAACAAAGAAGGGTCACGCAGTACAAAGACATTTAAGGTTCTGCATCTAGTCACTTTCTTTCGTGTTTTATTTTCAAGCCTTCAACAAATGGCGAATTACGAACGGGATTCGCGCTGGAGAGATCCGTACTCTTTTTACCAAGCCTTGTCCAACGGTCTTACTTATGTGCCCCTAATTGTAACAAGATGGTAAGTATACCTTGCGTTTTCAATGTTGCCATAGAATATGAAGAAAATACGCAGGAGACGTCGTCAAAGTAATAACATGGTAACCTCTAAGAACTTGGGGTGCAAAAGTACATCATCTTGAGCAGTAGTCAGACTTTTTACTAAACGGAATATAAGGAGTATTTATATATTACTAGCGATGCCCGCAAAACGTAGTATTGCCATAATTTTTTTGGGTGAATCACTCTATCATTTAGGGGTGTGAAAAATTAGATGTCCGATTCTCAGAGCTACCTGATATTCTCAAAAAATCATGCAATTCATTCCAGCCGTTTCAGAGGCGTTTGGTAGCAAACAGCGCGCACGAAAATCTTTGGTTTCACTTACAGGTGCATACTTGCAGGTGCAAGATGATTATTTTATATTGTTACTTATTTTATTATTAACCTCTTTTCTTATGCTACTTTTTAATAAACTACTTAATTAAAACTGGATCCGTGGCTTCTAGGTTACCCGGCCATTTTGCAAAATAAACCAACATGACAGTCCGATATTTCTCTATATATACGGCGTCTGTAAATTTAAAGGCAGCTAACAGATTACTGTGCATAAAGTCCTGTGTATAAAGGGTCGTACACACGATGTAGGACATGTAAACACTACATTGGTGTTTATATATTTACTAGCGGACCTGACAGCAGACTGCATACTGACTGCAGCGCCATCTGCCGGGCTATTTTGTGAATCTAAACCATACAAGACCTGTCAAAATCAAAAAGATTTATTTAACATAAGGGACACTTGGAACACTTATTGAACGTCATTTCTCTTACGCTAACTTAGTTTAATTTACTACTGTTCCCAAATTTAAGCTGTCAACAGAAGAAATGGCGAAACAAACTTCCCGGTTTTTTTAAGAAGTTGAAAATGTACGTGCCTGACTTATGTCACGAAAGAATGTTACTTTGTCTCGGGCTACTGTGCGCTACACAAACGCATATAAAAATATTAATTCAAATCGGTCCAGTTTAGGAGTTCAGTGACATACACACGTACAGTATTATATATATAAAGACTAGCATTTGTATTTATTTTAATCCTTTACTTCGTTTAAATGACGATTTTTAAGAAGCCTACGTTTTAAGGGTAAAATAGGGGCCTTACCATGAGGTCTTATAGCCATGATAGTTTCACTCATTTATGAGACAGATGTATGTGACGTGTATACATCTGTCACTTTCGCACAACTGAATTATCATTGCAATAAGAGCTCATGGTTGGGCCCCTGTACTTAGTAGCCATGGTGGCAGTGTCGGGTTTGAGCAGTCGTATGCTACGCAAGCGACACAAGTTCGGATCCCACAGGGCCTTTAACAAAGAGTCTTAAATTCTATCTAAGTCTGCGCATGCAAATATACAAAATCATAAGCAGAATGTCAGTGGCGTCAGTAAGGTGTTACGTAGTTTATATGTCATTTGCGTGTTTTAACGGCTTTTTCTAAACGTCAAAGCGACAAATACACATTATTTTGACAGATTTTAAAATCTTTAGCATTGACAACCCTTACGGGGAATGGAACAAAAGATCTTATTTCAACAAATATGCCTGGATTCCTTACTGCTTTGTAACAATTATATTTATACTGTGACTCTAGTGAGAAATACCCCTTAGGCTAATAAATATATACATTATCATACGTAAAGCTGTCTGTAACGCACACGTATGTACTTAATGTACTCTAAATGTCAACCAGGGCCCGGTTTTTACGACAATAGCTATAGATTTTTTAATCGTTAATTACGTCTTATAGGGGCTGTGTAAGTTTACCAAGTCGACGAGAGGCTTATGAAGGTGTGTGTAGATTGGGGTAGGGATGCTTGTATTTTTTCAATTGAATCGATTTTTTTATGATTTTAATCATTCACTTCTGAATCGATACATCAGGACTGCGGTTTCTGTGATGAATGCTGAATCAATTTAAAAAAATCGTGGTTGCCTGGGGCTTGCGCAGTCGCCTGCCACGCAAGCGACGCAAGTTTGAATCCCGGTCTGCACCAATGAGTTTTTCTAAAAACTTAAGGAACAAATAGACAGACAGACATACCGACATAGAGAGTGACATATCAAAAATCGGTTTATTCATGCCAGTACCGTAGGTACTAAATACATATGATAGTATATACTTTCATACGTATTATTGAAAAGCTGTCATTTATGATTAATAAACAGGCACTTCAATGTAATTTATCTATATATATGTATGTATGAGTTTAAGTCTACGTGGGTAAAACCGCGGGACACAGTTAGTAACATAAATAAATGTACAAAATTTTTCGTTGTCCGTCCTTCAGTCAAGGCGGATCATCAGTTTTTAAATGAAACTGTTTTTCCACAGACTATATTGTCCATTATGAACGATTCTTAACGTGATCTTCAAAGTTTATCTGATCACGGTTTACTTGTTCGCCTCCAGTTCTACATTATAGACTATATTACAATAATGATCGGTCGTAAGTCTTATACTACTTATACTATACTTATAAGAGATGCTCATATTTAACCATCATCGCTCGAGAAATTTCATATTATGCTTACGTCTGTATCCCCCGAAGAGGTAGGCAGGGGCGTGCATTGGATTTTCAGAGGGGTAGGCGTAGGTACGTACGTTTTGTTAAAGATACACATACGAACATAAACACACACACACACGACACGAGTGTATTCAGTGATCACAAATTGCAACTTCTGCGATGCAATGCACGCCACTTGGGGTAGGCAGAAGTGTTGTAATAACAACACTCACTTTTCACCGAAGATTAAGTGCCAACGTGACAGATGGTGAGTCTACCACCGCTCAGTACTCGTGAGGTCACCTTTGAACCTCAGTTGCTTCCTGCGAAAGCCACGTTTGTTGAAAATCAACGGCGGATCCAGGGGGGGGGGTGGTTCATGGGGGTCCTGACCCCCCTGAGCTGGTTCCAGGACTTAGTTGGACCACTAATTGAACATAATGATCTTTTTTATATATTTTACTAGCTGTGCCCCGCGGTTTCACCCGCGTAGATTTAGTTTCTTCCTTATTGTCGCGGAACCCTGGTATCTTTAATAAATAAAAGTAGCCTAAGTTACTCCTTGATCCACCAGCTACCTGCCAGTGAAAGTCCCGTTAAAATCGGTCCAGCCTTTTCAGAGATTACTCGGAACAAAGAGCCAGACAGACAGAGAAAAATTTTAAAACTTGGTTTTATAGTGTCAGTATCGTGTATACTTTCATATGCATTTAGTGAAAAGCTGTTATTTTGGAATTACAAACAGACACTTCAATTTTATTTATCTGTATGTATAGATATAGATCACCATACAGATTTTATGTAACTACATGCCTTCAATATTTAATTAATTTAATATAATATAATAACTTTGTATGATGGCAAACGTTTGGGAACCAACGACTATGTGACTCCCTCCTGGCGGCAAAGCTGGATCAGCCTCTGGGCGAAGTGTGGGTTTGCTATTAATGCACATCTGGGAATGAAATGGAATTTTATTTATTTTATTTTATGAATAAAATTACCTACTCGACCTAAATTTTATACCTGGCAAAAATTTGCTCAATTTTTTGCAACTAAATAAGGCACTTTCTATAGCATTATCGATCTATTTGTAATATTAAAGTATTATACTAGACTTAAATGTTTATAGTTTTCCAAAGCACGTTCTGTGACAATAACAAACTGACAAACACACCCGTTATTATTAGTGTGCGATGTTGTAAGTGGCAAATGCAATGGTCTTGTGCAACTCTTAAATCTAGTTGCGACTCGAAATACCTAGTTTATTTAAACTATAGAAATATTGGTAGTGTAACATTGGTGCACGTACCTGCTACTAACTATAACTAGGTACCCTTTCTATACCTACGTTAGTACAGGTCCCGTCACCAGTTATAAGCGCTGACATTGAACGCGTCATTTTGAGTCTGTATGGCGTGACGCGATTAGATACATGAGCAGTTACCCCCTTTTGTTTTACGAAGATAAAGAAAAATATTCTTCGTACGAAACCGGATCAAAGGAAGATTATTTATTTATCTATACAGATATCTATAAATATATACAGATAAATAAAATTGAAGTGTCTGTTTGTAATTTCAAAATAACAGCTTTTCACTAAATGCATATGAAAGTATATACGCTACTGACAATAAAAAACCAAGTTTTAAAATTTTTCTCTGTCTGTGTGTCCGTCTGTCTGTCTGTCTGTCTGTTTGTTCCGGGTAATCTCCGAAACGGCTGGACCGATCTTAACGGGACTTTCACTGGCAGGTAGCTGATGTTTCAAGGAGTAACTTAGGCTACTTTGATTTATTAAAAATCTTAGGGTTCCGCGACATGAAGCATAAAACTAAATCTACGCGGGTGAAACCGCGGGGCACAGCTAGTTTGTACATAATTGCCAACAGAACTAGTAATGTGCAAAGAACGAACATTTCTTCCTACATTACACGGTTTTAATTTATCATCTTTGGCAATCGTTATAGGTCCGTCGGAGGCCTCAAATAGTCTGACAACTGGTTTAACCCAGATCACAGATTTTCCTCGTTAAAGGGGTTGCGAAGGTCAGATGGCAGTCGCTCCGTATAAAAATCAGGTGATCAGCCACATCGGGTTGAATCAAGTGCCGACCGCAACAATGTTTGGGATAAGGCCAGGGAGATGATGATATGGTACACGAAGTACCAGGCGCACATAACGGACAAGGAGTTAATAAGTTGATTGCGACTAACATGGAGCCACATCGGGTTGAATCAAGTGCCGACCCCAACAATGTATGGGATAAGGCCAGGGAGATGATGATATGGTACACGAAGTACCAGGCGCACATAACGGACAAGGAGTTAATAAGTTGATTGCGACTAACATGGAGCCACATCGGGTTGAATCAAGTGCCGACCCCAACAATGTATGGGATAAGGCCAGGGAGATGATGATATGGTACACGAAGTACCAGGCGCACATAACGGACAAGGAGTTAATAAGTTGATTGCGACTAACATGGAGCCACATCGGGTTGAATCAAGTGCCGACCCCAACAATGTTTGGGATAAGGCCAGGGAGATGATAATTACACGGTTTTAACTCAGTAGTGTAATGTGTGCTCTTAACTCGCGACGGTACGAAAGCATATGGTGATGGGGAACCTACATACGTTTTACAACTAATCTAAATTACAGCCTTATCGAGTACTAGCGGACGTCACGTGGTTTCACCCGCGTACTTCCCGTTCCCGGAGTACGGGGATATAATATAGCCTATGTTACTAGCTGATGATGTAGCTATCCATTGCTGAAGGATTTTTTAAGATCGGTCAAGTAGTTTCGGAGCCTATTCAATGCAAACAAACAAACAAATCTTTCCTCTTTATAATATTAGTGTAGATGATTCTCGTAATCATTATTTTCGGTTATGTTTTTGTGAAACTACCTACCTACCCCTTTTCGGACCCTTGTGGAAAGGCTTGAAGATACATTACAAAATTAGCTGTGCTCCGCTGTTTCACCCGCGTAGATTTAGTTCCTTCCTTATTGTCGCGGAACACTAAAATTTTTAATAAATAAAAGTAGCCTAAGTTACTCCTTGAAACATCAGCTACCTACCAGTGAAAGTCCCGTTAAAATTCGTCCAGCCGTTTCAGAGATTACCCGGAACAAACAGACAGACAGTCAGAGAAAAATTTTTAAACTTAGTTTTTTAAGTGTCAGTATCGTGTATACTTTCATATGCATTTAGTGAAAAGCTGTTATTTTGGAATTACAAACAGACACTTCAATTTTATTTATCTGTATAGATGTATAGATATAACATGCTCTTTAGCTTTTTCTTTTTGTACATAATTTTACATGAATTTTATTGTAATTAATATTTTTTTATTATGTGATGAAATGTACATGATGCCAGCTGAGTTTCATGCCGGTTCTTCTCAACAGGATAGTTTCCAAACCTATGGTCATTATTCGACATTCATAAGTGCCTTACCAGGGCCTAAACTGAATAAATCATTTTCATTGTTTCCCCTATCAAAATTACAGTAGCAATACACTCAAAATTACCTTTGCTAATGTGTTTCTTACAGGCGCTTCACATATGGTATACTGCAAATGAGTACTTGCTAATGAAAGTTGAATAGGCGCTTTAACAATATCTAATTACTAGCTGTGCCCCGCGGTTTCACTCGCGTAGATTGAGTTTCATCCTTATTGTCCCGGATATTTTTACCTTAATATTTTTAATAAATAAAAGCAGCTTAAGTTACTCCTTGAAACATCAGTTACCCGTCAGTGAAAGTCCCGTTAAAATCGGTCCAGCCGTTTTAGAGATTACCCGGAACAAACAGACAGACAGACAGACAGACAGACGGACAGACAGAGAAAAAAAATTAAACTTTTTTTTTTTAGTGTCAGTAGCGTGTATACTTTCATATGCATTTAGTGAAAAGCTGTTATTTTGGAATTACAAACAGACACTTCTATTTTATTTATCTGTATAGATAAAGATTAAAATTCAAGTGTGTGTTTGTAATTCCAAATTAAAAGCTTTTCGTACTGACATAAAAAAGAAAACCATTTTTTTTTCTCTCTGTCTGTATGATTGTTTCGGCTAATCTCTTTTTTACTAAAACGAACGAAAATCAAACGTAGTTTTTGTATCGCTTTGTACTTTGTACTTAAGTCGAATTATCGTTCATTTAATAATTTCAGTAAAGAAGGTTTAGAATATACTTATAAACGTTAAATATTTTTTAGCAGGCCACGGTCGTACGTAATTTTAGAACGAATAAGAACCGTGCTTGGAATTATGCGAAATTTCGGTTGAAGGTTCGTTTTTCGACGAAAGCGAGTCCCCAAAACGCATGAAATTAAGTTTCCGCAGTGAACCGCGGGGCACAGCTAGTTCTGTAATATTTAACCCTTAGGTGGAACCTTTTAAGATCAGGTCGTCAATTTGCATTGCATCATGCATGTTTAAAGAGCGGTAGAGCATAATGTGATCTTCGGATCGAATTTCGGAGCTGCCTGACAGGACGATAGGTGCCGTCACGAGTTATGAGCACTGACCTTGTATTCGCCATATACCTAGTAGTTCTTTTATGAGTCTGTCTCTGTATGGCACGACGAGATGTGATGCTTAGCTATGTGACGTCGTTCAAATTCCAATATGGCGGTTCATCCAAGATGGCGGACTAGTTTTTTTCTGCACTTCCACGGCATGGGTATCAAATTAAAGGAGAATTTTCTTTCTTTAATTTGTAGGTACGCCATTTGGATAAAAGCTTGTTTTTATCGGAGATATGAAATGAAATTTATCGGAGTTCTAAATTAGCAATTTTATATCACTCTGAATACTTTTACAGCAGATCTGAAGTCATTTACTCACTTACCCATTGAAATGAATATCATATGCACAGCCTTATTGGTGCGATCACTTGAATTTTAGACAAAGCGACTGCTCTTGTGGTGGGCACGAATTGTTCTTGGGCGGTCAGCCGGTCACCTATCCAACTTTTAGCAATTGGATTGTGATAACCCTTCTGCTGTGTGTTATATGTTTCTGCCTATTCAAAAGAAATAAAGAAGGGCCGTGATGGCCGTGGGGTTTATGCAATCGCCTGCTACGCAAACGACGCAAGTTCGAATCTCATCGACCTGTAACAATGAGTTTTTTTAAAACTTATGGTAGAGGAAGGCACATGTCTTCGTTGCAAACTGGTTGGTGTTATTAAAAACCTCTGCCTATCCATTTTAACACTAATAAATTATGTTAATTAATATAAAAGTTTTATTGTTTGGATATAAAACGTATTTAGTTCTAGATCGCATAATTTATCTCTTGTAATAGTTACCCAAGACAAAGGCAGCCTAGCAAATATAAATCAAAGTTAAGTTCTACTTAGAACCGAGTCAAACGGATGCGAGTCAGTAGTGAGGAATGCGACCAGTGTATATTGAACTTTCCTTTCTAATGTTTGTAACAAGGCTCTGTGACTTTTTAATTATGATCATTAGCTTTATTATAATTTACTCTATGCCTTGCTATTCGGAATCTGTTTTTTTAATTTCGATTATATTCGAATGTGAACAAATTTTCTTTGCTCAAAAGACTGGGTTCTATGTTCTTGGTTCAAATTAAATTAAAGTTTTTTTTTTAATTAAGTGATAATCATTCAATAATTTGATCTAATTTTGACGTACTTAGAGACATCGATTTCGTTAATTTAGTTTCGTGCGATCGGTTTGTTCATATCTAACAAATATGCGCTGCAAATTCATATTTCGAGAAACAAGTTTTTTGTGTTCGCGTTCGCGCCAAAACTATTGTCATAAATAACAAATTACCACTTCCGTGCAGCCAACACATATTTAATTCGACGTAATTCTTTTAAATTTGGAACACATATTCAAGTTTTTATACTTAGTGGCCAGACCACGCCCGTTCCGTGATCTACTTTTTTTTCAATACGCTTTCGACGTTCAAATATGTTAGTTTTCAAGGCTTTTATTGACTTCCGCTTCTGCGTCCGAGTAGCGTGGTGAATTAATTTATTTCTTTTTAATACATACCTTGACAATGACGTGTTATTACATGATCAATGGTTAATTCGGCATCTAATGCCAGTGTGTTAAGGTCGAAAATGTTTTGTTCTTTAAAATGAACTTGGACTGTGACATTTTGGCTCTTTGTTCAACAAGCTTACTGCGTTGTCTATCATTAATGGACGAGCTTTTGGTAACAGGTAACTAATCGTTGCTCTTTAAGGAATGAAAGACAGAAAATATAAAATTACTATTTCATTTATTCACACACATCCTCGCTTCTATTGCCTGTTTTTTTTTTAATTTAATTTATTTACATTCCAAACATGAGTATTGACTTTTTGGTATTTAAGTTAAATCACAGTTTACCATCCGTGCGCGAGTCCGTGGGGTCCGTGAGCGGCGTAGGCGACGGGCGCGTGAGCGTACACTGGAGCGTGCACGGCCGGCGCGGGGTGCGACTGGGAGAGGGACTGGGTCACCACGGTCTGGGAGGACGCGACGGCGGGCGCGGCGTAGGCGGCGTGGCCGGCGACCAGGGGAGCGCCGTAAGCGCCGTGGGCAGCGCCGTAAGCCACGGGAGCGGCGTATGCGGCGGGAGCGGCGTAAGCGGCGGGAGCGGCGTAGGCCACGGAACCGTGACCGGCCAGTTGCTTAGCCAGGACGGGGGCGACGCCAGCGGCGGCACCGTCGAGCTGAGCCTCAGCGGTCTTGACAGCGTCTACGGCGGCCCAGGAGTGGTCGACGGCGGCGTTGACGGCTTGACCGTGGAGTTCGGAGGCCTGGTCGTGGTATTCGCGGGCGGCGTCGGAAGCGGCGCGGACGTGGTCGGAGGCTTCAACGTGGGCGTCGATGGCGGCGCCTTGGATGTCTCCGGGAGAGATGGTCGGGAGGGCAGGCGCGGCGTGGGCCACGACCGGGGCTACGGCGTAGGGCGCGGCGTGGGCCAAGCCCAGTCCGTGGGCGGCGATCCCGTGGGCTGCGAGCCCGTGGCCCGCGAGCCCGTGGGCGTAGGGTGCGGCCAGCAGAGCGCCAGAAGGCGCAGCTGCGGCGCAAGCGAGGACGGCGGCGGCAACAATCTGAAAGCAAACGTCAAACGTCAATCGATCGATTCGGCAAATCCAAAGTCCCAGCACTATCACAGCACAGAACACTTAATTGAATTAATATATTTAATTAAGGCACTAGTTAGCGAACTAACCAGAACTCTCATCGTGCACTTCTGTTGTAGACTGCTCGAAGGCTACTGATTGCTCTCATTTCGTCGTCGACGGTATTTATACTGAAGGCGCGCGTGGTGTGAAACGGAACGCCGGTAAAAAAAGTAACTGGCCGCTCTCAAGGGCGGGAAGGGTGGCAGGAAGCGTGGCAATTTTGACAGATAAATACGTGTTCGAAATTTAAAATTTGACCGCCGCCGTCTTGCTTCGGGGCATTTCTTTTGGCGGTCGCGCAACGACAAGACTCTGTTATTTTTACTTTTAAAAGTGTTTGAAGCGAGACACTTTGGTCTAGATGCGTTTATAAATTAATAGGTGATTATTGTAAGCGGTTATTACAGTGTATTGTATAACAACGATGTGCGCGGTATAATTTTAACGTTTTAAAGTGTTTATTAGCATATATTTGCATCAATTAAGATGTTAGTTTTCTTAATACTTGGCAAAGGCCTATTTTACGCTCTCAATGTTTCTTGAATGGTGACTTAGCACTTGAGAAGAGATATTATGTGTAGCACAATATATAGATGATAAAGAAGGACTGCTTACTATGGTCGAGAATAAAAATAAGTATTTTATACTGAAACTGGCTATATTGATGATAGCCAAGTATGGCAATGAGTTGCTCACTCTTCTAATAAATGTTACTAAAACAACCCTATGTATAAAAAAGGGACACATGTAAAAAAACCGAGGAATTTGTTTTGCCGTTTCTTCTCCTGACAGGCTTACATTTGGAAACGGTAGTAAATTCACCTAAGTCAGGGTAAAAAATTACATTCAATGAGTGTTCTACGTGTCCCTTATCCCTACTAATATTATAAATGCGAAAGTAACTCTGTCTGTCTGCTACACTTTCCCGCTTAAACCTCTCAACCGATTTTGATGAAATTTGGCACAGACAATCTTTAGACCCTGAGAAAGGACATAGTATTTAATACACCTTTTATTTAAAATATAAGGGTTCCGCGACGAAACGAAATCTACGCGAGTGAAACCGCGGGGCACAGCTAGTGTTGTATAAAATTTATTGAATTTTGTAAAGTCCACAGACAATGATATATCAACTGAAACTCATAAATATCTTTATTTGATTAGACTTTTACAAAGTGCTATCAAATCGTCAGCATGACATAATAAGACAGTATTATACATGCTACCGTTCATGCTACATGGTTCGGAAGGTTGGTTTTACTGAGAAGAACACTACTCTATCGGATGATGGACTGACCCAGTAACTTTACAGTGAAACTAACTTAAACGGAAATATACTTAATTTCACGGAATATACCGACAGACATTCGTATGAAAAGGGATTTTATTGACGTTTTTAATTTGATATTGTACCACCTACCAATGCCATACATACATACATATGCTCACGCCTGTATACCCCGACGGGGTAGGCAAAGGTGATGTGATAACAACACACGCTTTTCACATAAGATGATTAAGTGCCAACGTGACAGATGGTGAGTCTATCGTCGTCTCAGCCACTATACATACGTCTTTGAATTACTTCTCAGATAACCTACCTATGCCCTGTGGCAAAAATGTTCGCCTAAAATCTGGACCCTATATAAGCCGAGGACTGTCCTTCTAAGCGTATTTTTATTTTGTTTTAATAGTATCTTAGGTAATTGTTTTATTATGAACTAATCCAATGCGCTTATGGTTAAGTAATTAGTCGCATTTTAGAGTAAATTCCGTATCGTCATAGTTTTAAAGTTATTAATAGAAATATGACATAAAGTGTGAGAGAGTTCAAAAGAGAGCCGTGGTGGTTGTGGGGTTTGAGCCTCTACCAATGAGATTTTCTTAGTGCAGTGATTTCACACCACGTGCGGTGAATGAAAAACATCCTGCGAAAACCTGCATATGTCTGAGAAGTAATTCAAAGACGTATGTATAGTGCCTGTGACGGCGATAGACTCACCCGTCACGTTGGCACTTAATCGTCTTGTGTGAAAAGTGTGTGTTGTTATTACAACACCTCTGCCTACACCTTCGGGGAATATAGGCGTCAGCATAATAGCATATTATGTAGTGAAAAATTTAATTAACATGATTTATTCAGTTTAGGCCTGGTAAGGCATTTATGAATGTCGAAGAATTGACCACCGGTTCCGAAAATAACCTTCTGAGAAGAACCGGCAAGAAACTCGAGTAGTATCATGTACATTTCATAACATAGTAAATAATTATAAATTAATATAAAATTATAGATAAAGTTTATTTGATAAGTAGTTTTTAGATACCCTACTTAACCTTGAAAACAGTTATTTCCCGAACTACAAGCACAAAAACAAAACCAAATGCGGAATAAGATATTAAAGGCTGTTCATTTTATTATTATTTCCTGTTCAACATGTTGCCTACATTAGAACATGTGGAATTACCGATTTATCGATAACTATACTCTATATCTATACAGATAAATAAAATTGAAGTGTCTGTTTGTAATTCGAAAATAACAACTTTTCACTATATGCTTATGAAAGTATACACGCTACTGACATTAAAAAACCAAATTTTTTTTTTCTTTATTTGTCTGTCTGTCTGTTTGTTTCGGGTAATCTCTGAAACGGCTGGACCGATTTTAACGGGACTTTCATTAGCAGGTAGCTGACGTTACTTTTATGTATTAAAAATATTGGGGTTCTGCGACAATAAGGATAAAACTAAATCTACGCGGGTGAAACTGCGGGGCACAGCTAGTATAGTAGATAAATAAAATTGAAGTGTCTATTTATAATTCCAAATTTATAGCTTAACATACATACATATGCCTATGACTGTATTCTCCAAAGGGGTAGACAGAAGTGTTGTAATAACAACACCCACTTTTCACCGAAGATGATTAAGTGCCAACGTGACAGATGGTGAGTCTATCGCCGCCGTCTCAGGCACTATACATACGTGTTTGAATTACTTCTCAGACATATACAGGTTTCCTCACGATGTTTTCTATCACAGGCCTAAAAATAATCTGACAACTGGTTTAACCCAGATCACAGATTTTCCTCCTAAAAAATGGGGTTGCGAAGATCAGATGGCAGTCGCTTCGTATAAAAATCATGTGATCAGCCACATCGGGTTGAATGAAGTGCCGACCCCAACAATGTATGGGATAAGGCCAGGGAGATGATGATGGGTTTTCTATCACCGTAAAGCACGTGGTGTGAAATTACTTTACATAAGTTGTTTAGAAAATCTCTGGTACAGACCCTGCTGGGATTCGAACTTGCGTCACTTGCGTAGCAGCCAGCAACACGAAGGCAATAATTTAATAAGATATTGTGTGAATTGTCGAAAATAAGTCAGATCGTGCGCAGACGGAGTCGCGGGCACCTGTATCCCAAATATGTTTTTACGCTGACTATATCGTATTGCGTATTTTTCTCATTTGTAAATCATCAAACCAATACTTGGTTTAAGAGTGCCTAGTGCGAGTTTTCCACTGCCGCCGTCACAAGTCACCGCGTCGACGTAAACGTAGATTTGTATAGGATCGGAACAGCGCCTCTGTCGGCCTAAACATGACATTGTGAGCCCATACAATTCTGCGTTTACGTCGACGCGATCACTTGTGACGGCGATTTTAAGAAAACTCGCACTAGGTACTCATCTCCCTCATCATCTCCCTGGCCTTAATCCCATGTATTTGGGGTCGGCACTTGATTCAACCCGATGTGGCTGATCACCTGATTTTTATACGAAGCGACTGCCATCTGACCTTCTCAACCCCTTTTTCGAGGAAAATCGGCAATCTGGGTTAAACCAGTTGTCAGACTCTCTTAGGCCTCTGACTGACCTGTAACGATTGCCAAAGATGTTAAATTGGCAACCGGGACCGACGGCTTAACGTGCTCTCCGAGGCACGGAGGGAACTCGGGCTGTCACCTGTCTGCTTAACTTCGCTGATCGAATGATATGCGCAATAGCAACTGTGCCACGAGCTCCTCCTCGCACTAGGTACTGATAGTAAGAAATATAAGTAAGTTCGACAGTTTCAGTGTAATGCGCGGTCAAGGTATAGATAGGCAATGTGAAAAAACTGAAATTTGGTGTCCGTTTCGAGCAATGAGCAAACGCATTCACGCAATCCCAGTGTTACAACACTTCACCGATGCTGATTAGGTGCGAAATTTAGTCATCTCAGGCACTATTCATCTAAGTTTTTGCACCTCGTTGGTTTAGTGGTCGCTACTGCTACTGTGGAACACGAAGGTTCGATTACTGAAAATGAAAATTATTTATTCATTTTAGGCCCTGGTAAAGATCTTTACCGGTTTAAGTAGTTTGAATCCCAGCGGGGCCTGTACCAATGAGTTTTTCTAAAAACGTATGTGCAGTGATTTCCGACCACGTGCTTTACAGTGAAGGAAAACATCGTGAGGAAACCTGCATATGTCTGATAAGTAATTCAAAGACATATGTATCGAAACGTCGCAGTACGTTAACGCAGAATATTAACGTGATATCGTGATGGGTACTAATCTGTCCTCTGTGCACTCGTTGATCATTTTCGCTTTCATATAAAGTGCCTACCTGTAGGTCAATGCCCTGTAAATAGTATTATCAAGTCATTCCGGGATCCTTGTGCCTACTTTTTTGAACTTTTATACAAAAAATGTCAGTCACTACGTTTTTTGTATGATAAATTCGTGATTTGCTGTGTCAGTGTCCTCTGGTTTCCTTAGATCATAATGTATTGTTATTTCTTTTATATGAACTTTGCTATACATAGATTATTTTTACGTGAAAATGAAAAATATTTATACCGTTTATAAATTTACCACCGGTTCGGAAACTAGCCTTCTGAGAAGAACCGGCAAGAAACTCAGCCAGGTATCATTAACATTTCATCAATCTTCACTAATATTATAGAAAGGAAAGATTTGAATGTTTTTTTGTTTGTTTGTTTGCATTAAATGGGCTCCGAAACTACTTGACCGATCTTGAACATTCTTTCAGCAATGGATAGCTATATAATCAGCGAGTAACATAGGCTATATTTTATCCCCGTACTCCCATGGGAACGGGAACTACGCGAGTGAAACTGCGTGACGTCCGCTAGTACTATATAAAAAATATTAAGTAGGTATTGATTCAGAATAGGTAAGTACCAATAAGTTTTTCTAAAAACTTATGTGCAGTGATTTCACCCCACGTGCTTTACTATCAAGGGAAACATCGTGAGAAAATCTGCATATGTCTGAGAAGTATTTCAAAGATATGTGTAGTGCCTGAGCCGGCGATCGACTCACCATCTGTCACGTTGGCACTTAATCATCTTGTGTGAAAAGTGGGCATATTTACCCTTTGTTCAAATCTCGAACCCGCAACCATAATTGCAGGTACAGCCACTAGCCGCTGAGCTATAGGCCGTACAACTTCTAAACCTATATATTATCTTTAATTACATATCCAAAAGGGATATAAAACGGGAAGCGATCGCAACTCGCAGCCGACTACGCAAGACATACAAACAAAATTCGCAAAGGAAATTGTAGCTTATCAGTTTCGTAACACGGCTCAAAATTGCACGGTAGTGGGACAATGCCCTCTTTAGAGTGGGTCACTCGTTTGTAGCCACTCATTGCAAGACCAGCTAAGCGTGATACGCCGTAGGGTTGCAACTCTAAAACACACTTCTAAATTATTTTTGTTTTGTTTTCCACACATTTTGGAACCAAACTGGTCTTTAAAAGAGTTCGATTTCGGAAGAGCTTCTATCTCGGTAGGTAAGGTTGTGGAATTTGCTACCCCAATGGTTTTTCAGGGTTGCACAGTATGGGGTTTTTCCAAAAGGGTTACGAATGTGAAAAACTAACAAAACCAAATAGTCCTATGAGATGCAATTAAAAATAATATGAAAACATGTTTACGGCATCCCAGAAGGGTCACCGAAGTGATGAGCAGAAGTTTTGTAATAACAACACCCACATTTCACCGAAAATGATTAAGTGCCAACACAGGAGGAGCTCGTGGCACAGTTACTATTGCGCATATCATTCGATCAGCGAAGTTAAGCAACCATACGCCTAGCCAGTAGTTGGATGGGTGACCGCCCGAGTTCCCTCCGTGCCTCGGAGAGCACGTTAAGCCGTCGGTCCCGGTTGCCAATTTAACATCTTTGGCAATCGTTACAGGTCAGTCAGACGCCTAAGAGAGTCTGACAACTGGTTTAACCCAGATTGCCGATTTTCCTCGAAAAAGGGGTTGCGAAGGTCAGATGGCAGTCGCTTCGTATAAAGATCAGGTGATCAGCCACATCGGGTTGAATCAAGTGCCGACCCCAAATACATGGGATTAAGGCCAGGGAGATGACAGGTGGAGAGTCCGTCGCTCGCTATTCGTTAAGAATTATGTGTTGGGTTTCACCATGGTAGATTGAATGAATTGTGTGATAAGAAACGGTTGCAATTTGAGGAAGTAATGTAATTAAAATGAAGTATGTTGATACATACATATGCTCACGCCTGTATTCCCAGAAGGGGTAAGCAGAGGTGTTGTAATAACAACACCCAAATTTCACCGAAGATGATTAAGTGCCAACGTGACACATAGTGAGTCTATCGCCGTCTCAGGCACTATACTATGTCTTGATATGCAATTGAAATTTAATCTTAAGGTGGTTAAGTAATTTTGATGTTGAATCCCTCTTAGGGAGGCAGCGAATAGAACCTCATTATACACTTAGGTACACAGTTATCATAACTTATCACTTTCGCTTTATCTACATTCACTTTCGCAGTGTTTTCATGCGTACAGCTGATTATATTACATAGCTTCTGCCTAGTAATATCATTCGCGTGGAATTACATACCGTTCTAACAAGTTTTGGTAATATTATTCACGTGTCTACTCAATTGCATCATCTAAGTTTCTACTTCTATCTTCTTCTTCGGCCTCTCCAACTAAAAAGGTCGGCTATGAGCTGATAGAATATGTTTCTGTCTTGTGCGAGGCGGAATAATTGTGCAGCGCTCGTGATCCAAACCCGTTACCGTATATTGCTCAGCTACGATTTCTTTCTGCGGTCATCGCGCCTCTTGCCGACTTCTACGCCTATTACTGGAGAAGATGATGTGTCTGACATATGCCAGTGCTCAACTTGCTGTAGTTGAGCCATTTGAGTTTAGCAGTAGGGAAGTCGTAAGGTATCTGCGTTTACGTCGACGCGGTGACTTGTGACGGCGATTTTAAGAAAACTCGCACTATGCACTCAGTACAGCCCTAAGTCACGATATTAAACTTTAATCCCGTCTTTGTGTTTCAGCCATTTTCTCACGGCTAGTGTCGTAATGCGATGACATTATTATTTTAATGTGTGACTTTGTAGCCTTTGGCGACCTTGCAAGGTGAAATTGTGTTATACTTACATAAAGAACTTGAAGGTGGTATAGTGCTTCGTTGGTCTAATAGTCGTAAGTAGGCTTGGGTAAAAAATATCGATTTTTTTTTAGAAACTACTCTATATATATCGTCGATATTCTTTAAGAGCTCAGTTCATTTTCAGTGCTGAATCATTCGCTTTTTCTATTTCTTGTTAACCCACGATTTCCGCACCCCTACTACTCTTTAGTAAAAAGAGTATTTCGAATATTTTCACACTAATATTTAAGTTACTTGGGGTAAAATATCGTTATATTTTTTTAAGAACCGATACGATATACATTGATTTAACATAACATAACATGGGCATATGTCGCTAGTTATTTTTAAAGTCCCGAATAATAAAGGTCCAATAAAATGTATTTCTATGTGAACATTTTAGATAATAAAGGTGTTAGGATACTTATAATATTATGTATAATCTCTAAGCGCCGACTAGCTTGAATGTTAGATGAATATCGTAGCACGAAAGTTTAATTTCTTAATACTAGTTGCGTTTAGTGACCAGTATACTACGATCCTTGTACCCCATATTGCAAAACATAGACTATAAATAGTCCTTGCTTTAAACGTAGCTCAGAAAAGTATTAAGCATACATACATATGCTCACGCCTGTATTCACTTAAAGTAACATCTCCGGGGTGCCCAGTAGAGATGGGTGTTCCACAGGGTTCAATTCTTGGTCCGTTTCTCTTTTTAACTTATATTAATGATTTACCTTACATGGTAAGCAATAAACACGATATTGTATTATTTGCTGATGATACTTCTCTGATTTTTAAGATAGACCGGCAAAAAGCTAACTTTGACGATGTGAATAATGCTCTCTCTGATGTAGTACATTGGTTCAGCGCTAATAACTTAGTACTCAATAGTAAAAAAACGAAATGTGTCAAGTTCACTATGCCAAATGTGAAACAAGTGCAAACCAATGTACTTATCAACGACGAAGTGTTGGACCTTGTTGAAACAACAGTTTTCCTTGGAGTTACATTGGATCATAAATTGCAATGGGGGCCCCATATAGCTGGATTGTCGAAAAGACTCAGTTCTGCAGCATTCGCAGTAAGGAAAATTAGACACCTAACTGATATAAACACAGCTCGGTTGGTCTATTTTAGTTATTTCCATAGTGTTATGTCTTATGGCATCCTTTTATGGGGAAATGCTACGGACATCAGTTCTATCTTTGTGCTGCAGAAACGGGCTGTTCGTGCAATCTATAAACTCAAATCTAGAGATTCTCTCAGAGAGAAGTTTAAAGAAATAGGGATAATGACTGTGGCATGTCAATACATATTTGAAAATTTGATATATGTAAGAAAGAATATAGATAGTTTTAAGAAAAATAGTGATATGCACAATATAAATACACGCAAGAGGGATAAACTCCGTGTCCCTGTGACTAGACTGCACAAAACTAGTAACTCTTTTGTGGGGCAAAGTATACGCCTTTTCAATAAACTACCATTAAAAATGTGTGAACTACCATTTTTAAGTTTTAAGGCAAGCATCAAACAGAAACTTTGTGAAAAAGCATATTATAGTGTAACTGAGTATATTGATGATAGCCAAACATGGCAATGAGTTGCTCACTCTTCCATTGAAATGTACTTAAACAACCCTATGTGTATAGAAGGGACACATGTAAAAAAAAAACCGGGGAGTATGTTTCGCCGTTTCTTCTCCTGACAGGCTTACTTTTGGAAACGGTAGTAAATTAACCTAAGTTAGCGTAAGAAAAATGACGTTCAATAAGTGTTCCAAGTGTCCCTTATGTTGAATAAAACTTTTTGATTTTGATTTTGATTTTGATTTTGAGTGTAGGTACATATACCTAACTACACAATACAGCCACATCAGCCAACCACGACAGCGAGTCTAGCGCTAGCCTAGGTTTATATTGATGGTACAACCCAAAATCACTTTGCCCGATCGTTGATCGAACCCAGGACCTCGTGTTTCACAGTAGCGCTTGCGACTAAGCATGGGCAAATGAAAAACATAATATATAACAATGTATATCTATATATATATATATATATAAGAGCCGTGGTGGTCTCGGGATTAGAGCAGTCGCCTGCTACGCAAGCGACGCAAGTTCGAATCGCAGCGGGGCCTGTACTTATGAGTTTTTCTAAAAACTTATGTACAGTGATTTTCACACCACGTTCTTTACGGTGAAGGAAAACATCGTGAGGAAATCTGCATATGTCTGTGAAGTAATTCAAAGAAGTATGTATAGTGGCTGAGACGGCGATGGACTCACCCTCTGTCACGTTGGCACGTTATCATATTCGATGAAATGTGGGTGTTGAAAATTACAATACCTCTGCCCCCTACCCCTTCGGGGAATACAGGCGTTAGCATACATGAGTACCTGCCGTGTTATTCAGTAAGTCACTTCTCAGCGTCGCACTCGTCGTCGAGTGTCGGTTTTAATGATATGAAATTGATCCTTATCTTTTATGTATTATGTATAAATTTTCTATGATTTAAACCAACGCTCGTCGTACGAGTTCCACGCTGAGAAACCATAGTGCAAACACGGCAGATAATACTTCATGGACACCCTTGTACCTTATGACTAGTTTATACTCTCTGCCTAACCATAGAGATTTAATGATAATAAAATGCCTATTAAAACCGCCCACGAAAAAAAACACTATTTCAAAGATATGATCTAAAAATATACCTATTACGTAAAATTTCATTACCAAATTGAATTAAGCTCGGAGGAGTTTTGGTCTCGACATTAGTCCTATCTACGATCTAGATAGAGATAGGCGTAGATAGCCATAGGGCAATAGTACTGCGTCATGACTCCCGTTCACTTGCGGCGGCCGAGGGGTTAGTGCGGGCGAGAGCGGGAGCTGAGTGCCTAGTGCGAGTTTTCTTAAAATCGCCGTCACAAGTGATCGCGTCGACGTAAACGCAGATTTGTATGGGCTCACAATAGTGTCATGTTTAGGCCGAGAGAGGCGCTGTTCCGATCCTATACAAATCTGCTTTTACGTCGAAGCGGTAACCTGTGACGGCGGCAGTGAAAAACTCACACTAGGTTCACTTACCGACTATTTTACTTACATGTATGTGATGAACTCCGATAGGCTAACAAATTCATGTTATATTTTATCCCTAGCTCTGCCCCGCGGTTTTATCCGCGTTGAGTTATTTTAATGGTGACCCACGGAACAACGAAAAAGTTGCCTAAGGTTACTCCATGTAATATTAACTATCTGCCAGTGAAAGTCCATTTAAAATCGGTCTAGCCGTTTTAGAGATTAGCCGGACAGACGGACATACAGACAGACACAGAAATATTAAAAAAATTGGATTTTCATATCTGTACCGTATATACTTTCATATGCATTTAGTGAAAAGCTGTAATTTTGGAATTACAAACTGACTCTTCAATTAAATTTATCTGCATAGATTTTAAATCGCTATTTCGACAATCTTTTCACCCGCTTAGCTCCCCGCTCCCCGCTTCGCTTATCACAAACAGCCCACCTTTCACTACATTCCAACCCATGGTCAACTGGACCAAATGATATAAGTCTGCGACCTCAACATGGGACACAGTTGGAGCTATGTGAACACATCAATCGTTGTAATAACAACCTTATTACAATTATCCTAAAGGTCATGTGGTAATCGCATAAGCGTCATTGTACTTTGGTATTAATGACGTGCGCGCGGTCAGGGTATTTAAGGAAGCGGATTTGGTCTCCTACTTGTTATTATATGTATTGGTAGGCAGTAGGCGTACCTACATCTATACCATACTAGCGGACGTCACGCGGTTTCACCCGCGTAGTTCCCGTTCCCGTGGGAGTACGGGGATAAAATATAGCCTATGAAACCGCGTGACGTCCGCTATTGTTTATAATCCTCATATTGTCATCTTCCTGTTAGCAATTAAGCAAAAGGACAAGTTATAATAAAACTAACTTCTGCCTGCGACTTCATCCGCGTGGAATAGCTACTTTGGGCTTAGGTAAATAAATAAATAAATACAACAATAACTGATTATTCGTTAAATATTCAGACATTTAATTCTTTGTATCATAAATATCGTCATAATCGCTATCAGGGTCTGGTTTTAGGATGCATTGTGAGTTGTTCGGTACCAGTATATAGCCTTCTGGACATATCACTTCTGGTGTGAAATCAAATGTCGTATTACCGCCTTGATTCAGCTCGGCGTAGCGAGTGTGGCCGATGAACACCAACTGAAAAAATAAATGGTCAATTATGGTCTCCCAACCGAATTTCTAGGGGATTAGCCATCTGCGCAGGAGATATTATAGTGCACAAGTATGTGCAAACACAGGTGCATTCTTTATTGCTCCACTCTCATAGTGGGATGGGACGGCAATCGCAAGGACGGACTCTCATAGTGGGATTTGTATAGGATCGGAACAGCGCCTCTGTCGGCCTAAACATGACACTATTGTGAGCCCATACAAATCTGCGTTTACGTCGACGCGGTGACTTGTGACGGCGATTTTAAGAAAACTCGCACTAGGCCCTCTGGGCTTGAAGTCAAAGTATATATTTGAGTGAAAGTGATGATTATTTGACCGTGCTACGGCCGAAACTCGGACCCGACTCGATCTGAATCATCCTTTACAAAGGTAAGCCTTTGGAAGTACCTCAAAGAAACATTTTAAAACTGTAGAGGACGATCAGATTTCAATTCCAATCTATACATCAATACACACGCGACAATAAGTCAAAGTCAAAGTCAAAATATCTTTATTCGATTAGACTTTTACAAAGTGCTGTCAAATCGTCAGAATGACATTAATTTACAGGATTATACATGCTACCGCCAGGTTTGGAAGGTTGCTTTTACTGAGAAGAACCTGGCAAGAAACTCAGTAATTACTCTTTTCAAAAATATTATACAAGTTTAAAAATACAAAGTAAATCACTTGAGAAATGTAAGCCCATGGACACAGTTCCAATTCACAAATGTCGATAAAAATTACCATAAAGAAAAATCTAGTAGTTCTACTTATATCTAAATGGGTAGCTTGAGATGACCAGCCCCCACAAGCAGCACCAGTCCACAAGTATAACGAGAATGCCAGCCATCAATGCAAGGATGAAACTAAATCTACGTGGGTGAAACCACGGAGCACAGCTAGTTAATAATATAGGATAAATTTTGAAGTTTGAGCAGATATCCAAATCTTAAACTACGAGGAATTGTGAGCCACTCGGGGCCATTTTTGATGAAAACTAAAACCGCTGTATTTGTAATTTTTTAAATCAATGTTTCTAGCCAGTAATCGAACTCGTTGATTTGAACGTCATTATCGTGTAGAGCAGGTACCTCTTGCAGCAGCAATAAGAGGTCGGCTTCGCTGGCGAGAGCCAGGCCCGACCAGCTCTCGTCTGGTGACCCTGACAGGCCCATCATGGCACCTGGCGCCAACACCGCGCACGCTAACACATACACCCACATACCTGGAGCAATACACACTTTAAATTACTTAAGGTTCACGTACAACGAGCAATCGTAATAACGTTGAACGATTAAAGTCGTTCGATCGAAATCCTCTCCCAATATGGTATTAACGTGATCCCAAATCGTAATTCGATAGGACTTCAACTCAATAGGACATTTTCGCAACGACGACTGAGCTTTTAATTTTGACTAACAGACGTCACGCAGTTTCACCCGCGTAGTTCCCGTTCCCGTGGGAGTACGGGGATAATATATAGCCTATGTTACTCAGGGTGAATGTAGCTTTCCCAAGGTGAAAGAATTTTTGAAATCGGCACAGTAGTTTTTGAGTTTATTCATTACAAACATACACACAAAAAATCTTTATAGTAGTGTAGAAGTATTTGATTTATACGGCTAAGGCCGGCTAGGTCGCTTCGACATTGTTACTCCCTAATACAACACTTGCTATGAAAGAGCCGTGGAGGCCGTAAAGTTTGAGTATTGCCTGCTGATAGCGAAGCAAGTTCGAACCGGCGAGGCCTACACCAATGAGTTTTTCTAAAAACTTATCGGCAGCGATTTCACATCACGAGCTTTACGATGAAGGAAAACATCGTCAGGAAACCTACATATGTCTAAGAAGTATGTAGTGCCTGAGACGGCGCTAGACTCACCATCTGTCACGTTGGCACAATCATCTTCGGTGAAAAGTGGGTGTTATTATAACAACACCTCTGCCTACCGGTACTTCGAAATCTGTCCTAAGTATACAAACCTTGAAATGTAGGATGTCTACCGAACATATTTTGAATGTTATTACAATAAAATAATACACTTAATACAAATACGGCACTTGCTTCGTAACTTAACGTAACTTCGCAATGTATAGTAGTGACAATTTATACATATATTTAAGCGTGACATATTTTCTTTCCTTCCCTCTACCGCTGTGATTCAAACATTTATGGAGCGTAGTTCCTCAATATATTTGGATATGATTCATTTCAAAACTGCTGGTATTTTTTTCCCGACAACGACGAAGCAAAAATCATGATTATGAAGTTTATTGGATTACTAGCGGACGTCACGCGGTTTCACCCGCGTAGTTCCCGTTCCCGTGGGAGTAAGGGGATAAAATATAGCCTATGTTACTCGCTGATGATGTAGCTATCCATTGCTGAAAGAATTATTAAGATCGGTCTTGTAGTGTCGGAGCCTATTCAATACAAACAAACTAACAAATCTTTCCTCTTTATAATATTAGTATAGACTAGCTGTGCCCTGCGGTTTCACTCGCGTAGATTTAGTTTCACCCTTATTGTCGCGGAACCCTAATATAAAAAAAAAAAAAATAAAGTAGCCTAAGTTACTCCTTGATATATCAGCTACCTGCCAGTGAAAGTCCCGTTAAAATCCGTCCAGCCGTTTCGGAGATTACCCGGAACAAACAGACAGACAGACAGACAGACGGACAGACAGACAGAGAAAAATTTTAAAAATTGGTTTTTCTGTGTTAGTACCGTGTATACTTTCATATGGATTTAGTGAAAAACTGTTTTTTTTGCAGTTATAAACAGACACTTCAATTTTATTTATCTGTATAGATAATCAAGTCAAATCATTTTATTCAATACTAGCTGTGCCCCGCGGTGTCACCCGCGTAGAATTAATTTCATCTTATGTTTTTTGTGTAGTTATTGTGTGTATTGCGAAGGCGAATGACGTCACATAGCTATGCATGCATTGTCATCCAAAATAAGCTTGAATACCAAATTACAGCTAAAAGATACCTGATTTAAAATTCGGTTGCCAAATTCTACCCAGATTTTAAATAAAAATAAATGTTTACAAAAATATATATATTTTATACTCGTACACAATTCAAATTCAATATGTGATAACAATTACCGAAAAATATCTTTATATGATTAATATTTTTACAAAGTACTTTCAAATATATTAATTATAGGTACATGCTACCGCCAGGTTCAGGGGCCGAACCATGAGCTCTTATTGCAATGTTAATTCAGTTGTGCGACAGTGACAGATGTATGCACGTCACATACATCTATCTCATAAATGAGTGAAACTATCATGGCAATAAGAGCTCATGGTAAGGCCCCAGAAGGTTGCTTTTACCGAGAAGAACCTGGCAAGAAACTCAGTATAACTATTTTCAAAAATCCTCATCATAATCGTTATCAGGGTCTGGTTTTGGTATGCATTGTGATTTGTCACGGGATAATACCTCTTCAGGCTTACATTTCATTATCCCTTCAAAGTTAATAATCGTCTGCCCGCCTTGGTTCACTTCGGCGTAGTGAGTGTGCGCGAAAAACACCAGCTGAAAAAATAAACGGTCAATGAGTACACAGTACCCCTATCATGAGTTTGCCACCGTTTTCCTAGTCTATACAAATAAATAAAATTTAAGTGTCTGTTTGTAATTCCAAAATAACAGCTTTTCACTGAATGGATATGAACGTAAACACGCTACTGACACTAAAAAACCAAGTTTGAAATTTTTTCTTTGTCTGTCTGTTTGTTCAGGGTAATCTCTGAAACATCATCGGTGAAAAGTGGGTTATTCTGGAAGAGAGCATATTTTTTTTTAGGTTTAGTAAAATCATTAGAAGATTATGTACAGGCCGGTGGTATTAGAACTTGCGTCACTTGCGTAGCAGACGACTACTCCTACCCCACGGCCAACACGGCACCTACATTTCATTTATTTGTATAGATGTATAGATGAATATAGAGCAGGTACCTCTTGCAGCAGCAGTAAGAGGTCGGCTTCGCTGGCGAGAGCCAGGCCCGACCAGCTCTCGTCTGGTGACCCTGACAGGCCTATCATGGCACCCGGCGCCAACACCGCGCACGCTAACACATACACCCACATACCTGGAGCAATACACACCTTACATTACTTAAGATTCACGTACATCAAGCAATCGATATAACGTCGAACGATTAAAGTTGTTTGATCGAAATCCTCTCCCAATGTGGTATTCACGTAATCCGATCGTAGTTCGATAGGACTTCTACTCAATAGGACATTTTCGCAATGACGACTGAGCTCCTAGTGCGAGTGTTCTTAAAATCGCCGTTACAAGTGATCGCGTCGACGTAAACGCAGATTTGTATGGGCTCACAATAGTGTCATGATTAGGCCGACAGAGACGCTGTTCCGATCCTATACAAATTGCGTTTACGTCGACGCGTTAACTTGTGGCGGCGGCAGTGAAAAACTCGCACTAGGCCCTCTGAGTGCCTAGTGCACTATAATAAAATAATACACACGTACCATGAAATATTATACGCCTACCGAGCATATTTCTCAATGTTGCGCTACAATATTATGCGTTCAACACAAAAACGGCAAATACTATGACCGTTTTGGAAATAGTATGACCGAATTTATAATATATTCGTGTGTTTATTTGATTTATAATGGCTTTCGTAGTTTTATTCCTTCCGTCTTTCGCAACGATACGAGCATATTACGTGCGTAGTTCCTCAACATATTTGGATTAAGCTTTGCGCCTGGCTGGAGGCTTAAATTAGTCTCGCCATTGTCCGGTTAAGCAGAAATGACTCCCGGAGATTAATCTGCAATCTGCAAAAAAAAAAAAAAAAAAAAACACAAAATAAAACAACATATTTGGATATTTTGAATAGAATCAGGACTTACCTTGCGGAAGTCCAATACTTCACTAGCACAACTATGTCAACTAGCTGTGCCCCGTGGTTTCATCCGCGTAGTGGCGGAACCCTAATATGTTTTCCGAATAAAATTTGCCTAAAACATCAGCTATCTGCCAGTGAAAGTCCCGTTGAAATCCATCCAGCCGTTTACGCGTGATGCCGTGACCAAGGGAAATGGGGATTCATTTTTGTATATAAGAAGACTAGCTGTGCCCCGCGGTTTCACCCGCGTAGAGTTAATTTAATTGGTGTCCCGCGTCACGCGTCCAGTGTCCCGCGGAACACTTATGTTTTTTTTAAATAAAATTAGTTTAAAACACTCCTTGAAACAACAGCTATCTGCCAGTGAAAGTCCAGTTTAAATCCATCCAGCCGTTTGGGCGTGATGCCGTGACCAAGGGAAATGGGGATTTATTTTTATATATCGTCGTTGCGCGTGCAAAAGTCGCTATGTGTTTTTACACACTTTAGGAGACGCAGAAAATGATTTTCTCCAAATATGGCCCGAGTATTCAAAAAGAAATTCTTACTATTGATACATATAACAAATTTTCATAGTTTTTTTTTAGATTAATGTTGGGTAGGTATTATTATTCATCATCATTTATTTAAAAGCTAGGCTCTTGTCGGTGAAGCAATCGCCAACCCTCTCTATTGTCCGCTAACACTTTGACTTCCTTGTACGACATGGCGCTGACTTGTTCCTTCAGCTGTTGTATGTAACTAATCCTTGGTCTCCCTCTTCTTCGCTTTCCTTCTATCTTCCCTTCTATGATGTTTTTAATGAAAGCGTCATGTCGTAATAAGTGTCCAATCATCTTGCCCCTCCTGTTTTCTATTGTCCGGATTATCATTATTACTAATAATGACAAAATTAAACATTACTGGAAATTTTTACACAGAGTTCACGAAATACACATAGCGACTTTTGCACGCGCAACGACGATATATAGATTACGGAATTAAGCATTGTAGCATTTTATACTATTTTATAACCATATTTGGATATTTCCATAGAATCGGTGTATCCATTGAAAGTTTTATATATATATAAAGAGACTTTATATTATATTGATGACTTGCTGTCCTGTGGTTTCATCCGCGTGGATTTAAGTTCATAGGTGGCACGCAGAACCCTAAGGTTTTTTAAAATCAAAGTAGCCTAAGTTACTCCTCGTATCATCAGCTATCTGTCAGTGAAAGGCCCGTTAAAATTTGTCCAGCCGTTTCAGAGTGTACGCGGAACTAACAGACGGACAGTTCAAATCCAGTCCGGTTCATAAATTTGCCAACAAATAGACAGACTGCAATATTTTTTATTTTAGTACCGTTTATACTTTCAAAGTGTGAAGTGTAAAACTTTAGTATTTCAAAACGGACACTTTAATTTTATTTATCTGTTTGGATGCCTTAATCGTTGTTTGGTAGAATAATTAAATCACTTAATTTTTTTTAACATACATACATACATATGCTCACGACTGTATTCCCCGAAGGGGTAGGCAGAGATGTTGTAATAACAACACACACTTTTCACACAGGATGATCAAGTGCCAACGTGACAGATGGTGAGTCTATCGCAGTCTCAGGCTAGTGTCCGAGACGTACATCTTTGAATTACTTCTCAGACATATGCAGGTTTCCTCAAGATGTTTTCCTTCACGGTAAAGCACATACGTTTTTTAGAAAAACTCATTGATCCAAGCCCGCTGGGATTCGAAGTTGCGTCGCTTGCGTAGCAGGCGACTGCTCAAATACCAAGACCAACACGGCACATTTTTATACTAAAGGTACATCTACATATTTCAAATAATACTTACAAATAAAAAAATAAAAAATTACAGAAAAAAATTTCAAACTTTATTTGATATCTTATTTTCCCCTCTTAAAGTTAAATGTAACACGTTTAGATTTAAACTACAGACTAAACCTGGTGTGTATCATAGTCTTCATTATAATCATTTTCATTGGGGACAGGAATACACGTATCGTCGACTTGCACCATTATAAAGCCGTCAGGGCATTTCATGTCCACCTTTGTAAGTGAATTTCTATGATTTTTCATCGCCTCCTGAAAAAAATAGTATATAAATCCATGTTATGCTTTATATTATATGCTTTATATAATAATTTATGATGTTTTTTTTGTAATTATTATTATTTTAGTGTGTAATGAAATGTACATGATTCCAGCTGAGTTTCTTGCCGGTTCTTCTCAGAAGGCTAGTTTCCAAACCGGTGGTAAATTCCTCGATATTCATAAGTGCCTTACCAGGGCCTAAACAGAATAAATCATTTTCATTTTCATTTTCATTTTCATTTTCATTTTCATTTTCATTTATTATAATAGCTGTGCCCCGCGTAGATTTAGTTTCATCCTTATTGTCGCGGAACCCTAATATTTTTAATAAATAAAAGTAACCTAAGTTACTCCTTGAAACATAAGCTACCTGCTAGTGAAAGTCCCGTTAAAATCCGTTCAGTCGTTTCAGAGATTACCATACACGCTGCCTAGAGACTCCTTTTTAACCGACTTCACAAAAGCAGGAGGTTATCAATTCGACAGTATGCGTTTTTTTGTATTGAGTATTTGAAGCACTACGTTTGAATGAAGGCGTGGAGCCGAAAGACAGTCGAAGGAATTGTTAATAATTACCGGCAGGGGCGGATCTACTTAAAGGCTTTTTGTGCTGCAGCCCAAGGCCCCGCGAATACAGGGGGCCCACAACCGAAATCACTACAGAAATCAGTTTCTTATCAAAATGGCAATTAGTTGAGTAATTAGGTCCCCTAAGCAGTATTAGCCCAGGGCCTCACAAATTCAAGATCCGCCCCTGATTACCGGTGTTTGAGGGAAAATGCTTACCGCGTTTGGAAATAACAGGCCGTTGGAATTATAAATGAGAGCATCAGTGGTCATCAACGCGATCATCAGCGCCAGGACTGCGAATGTACACCGCACGTTCATAGCTGGAACACGTCATACCACTATATACAGGGTGTCGGAGAAAAAGGAACAGTTGTCTTCTAGAAGTTGTAGGGTTTTATGAATATATCACTATGTTGAAGTCGTAAAATATCTAGCTCCAACGATAACGTAGTTATAGGCTATGGTTGCTAAGGGCCGAAGAGCTCGCGGCCTTAAGCGATTGAAAGAACGCGCGCCCGCGTTTACCTACATTACGTACGCGGTCATTGAACTTTTTAAATTAAGGGGAAGGTTATGGTTTCGAAAAATGGTTTTATGGGATTATTTTAGGATTTATTAGTGAGAGAAAAAAATGTAAACGTAGTTAGATTTCACGTGAATAACTCTACGAAAATAAGGTATTAATTTGGTCAACTTTGAACGTAAATTACTCGAAAACGGAAGAAAATATTATTATCATAATAATTTTAATTGCTTCCTAAAATTATACCCTATCACATATTTTAAGAGTTGTCCCGGTTTCCCCGACACCCTGTATATACACTAGCTGTGCCCCGCGGTTAAATCCGCGTAAATTTTAACTTTATGGTTGCCCGCGGATCCCTAATGTTTTTTAAAAATCTAAGTAGCCTAAGTTACTCCTTGAAACAAAAGCTATCCGTCAGTGAAAGTCCCGTTAAAATCCGTCCAGCCGTTTCAGAGATTACCCGGAACAAACAGACAGACAGTGAAAAATTAAAAAAATTGGTTTTTCTATATCACTACCGTGTATACTTTCATATGCATTTAGTGAAAGATTGTTATTTTGGAATTACAAACAGACACTTCAATTTTATTTATCTGTATAGATATAGATGTATAAATAGATTAATGCTGCGTTTCATTTCTTATATATGAAGAATACATTTTCTTTCTTTCTTTCTTTACATGTAACTTAAATTGAAGTGTCCGTTTGTAATCCTGAATAGGTACTTTGTTAAAAGTCTAATCAATGAAAGATATTCTGAATTTAATTTAATACTAGCTGTGCCCCGCGGTTTCACTCGCGTAGATTTAGTTTCATCCTTATTGTCGCGGAACCCTAATATTTTTGATAAATAAATGTAGCCTAAGTTACTCCTTGAAACATCAGCTACTTGCCAGTGAAAGTCCCATTAAATCGGCGCAGCCCTTTCAGACATTACCCGGAACAAACAGACATCCAGAGAAAAATTTTAAAACTTGGTTTTTTAGTGTCAGTAGCGTGTATACTTTCATATGTATTTAGTGAAAGGTTGCTATTTTGGAATTACAAACAGACACTTCAATTTTATTTATCTGTATAGATTTAATATGAGAACATGAACTTACCTTGATATATGTAGAGCGCGAAAACGAATACTTTAAATAACTAAGTAGCCCAGCACAGTGACGCCAAATGCCACATTACAATTTATATCTATATCTATATCTATACAGATAAATAAAATTGAAGTGTCTGTTTGTAATTCCAAAATAACAGCTTTTTACTAAATGCATATGAAAGTATACACGATACTGACACTAAAAAACCAAGTTTTATAATTTTTCTCTGTCTGTCTGTCTGTTTGTTTGTTCCGGGTAATCTCTGAAACGGCTGGACAGATTTTAACGGGACTTTCACTGGTAGGTAACTGATGTTTCAAGGAGTAACTTAGGCTACTTTTATTTATTGAAAATATTAGGGTTCCGCGACAATAAGGATAAAACTAAATCTACGCGGGTGAAACCGCGGGGCACAGCTAGTTTTTTATATAAATCACAGTCATATATACATTTGACGCAATACTCATATTTAGGCATTAATGTTCCCGTTAAATATTCAAATTTTTCCTTCCTTGTGCTGTCATGGTGTAACCGCGAAACCACAAATAATATAACAGCTACTACCTACCATCCCTTGTACATATATCCTAATTATTCATAGTTATTGACGTTATATTCAAACCATCATTGTATGAGGAACAAAATCTATACATCTATACAGATAAATAAATTGAAGTGTCAGTTTGTAATTCCAAAATTATAACTTTTCACTAAATGCATATGAAAGTATACACGCTACGGACACTGAAAAACCAATTTTAAAATTTTAAGTCTGTATGTTTGTTCCGGGTATTCTCTGAAACGGTTGGACCGATTTTAACGGGACTTTCACTGGCAGGTAGCTGATGTTTCAAGGAGTAAGGCTACTTTTATTTATCAAAAATATGAGGGTTCCGCGACAAAAAGGATGAAACTATATCTACGCGGGTGAAACCGCGGGGCACAGCTAGTCTATAAATATTATAAATCTAAGTAAATTTTTCCCCGTTCCATGCGTTCATCATCATGAATGTAAGAATAATGAGACTTGTCGGTTAAACCGATGCAATTCTTTCCATTGGTCTCTGTCCAGGGGCCTTACCATGAGCTCTTATTGCCATGATAGTTTCACTCATTTATGAGACAGATGTATGTGACGTGTATACATCTGTCACTGTCTCACAACTGAATTAACATTGCAATAAGAGCTCATGGTTGGGCCCCAGAGTGCCTAGTCCGAGTTTTAATAAAACAGCCGTCACAAGTGATCGCGTCGACGTAAACGCAGATTTGTATGGGCTCACAATAGTGTCATGTTTAGGCCGACAGAGGCGCTGCTTCGATCCTATACATATCTGCGTTTACGTCGACGCGGTGACTGTGACGGCGGCAGTGAAAAACTCGCACTAGGCCATCGGTGTCAGCTCTCTGACCTCCTTATACGTCATGACAGACACCTTTTCTTTAACATGTCTCATGTATAACCTTGGTCTTCCTCTTCCTCTCATCCTTCTTCCATCCATTATGTTTACGTAAATAACCCGCCGTGAATCGCCCCACGGTATCACCCACGTAGACATAATACCATGGGTGGCTTCCATTCACGGAACCTTAATTAAAAAAAAAGTTGCCTAAGTTACTCATTATAACATAAGCTACTTGCCAGTGAAAGTCCCGTAAAAATAGGTCGAGCCGTTTCAGAAATTTCTCGGATCAAAAACAGACAATCAGATCAGAGAATCAGAAAAAAATGTTTTGTTTATCTGTGTACGTTCATATGCATTTAGTGAAAAGCTGTTTATTTGGAATTAACAAACAGACACTTAAATTTTTTCGAATTTTTAGATTATTAAAATAAATGAAAAAAAAAAAAAAAATTATTTCATTTATAACGTTTCTTTTATTGTCTTTTATAAAGTTTTGAACCTTCTATTATACAATACTCTTTAACTACAATTATATATATAAAAAATAGTAATAAACAGTATTGTTATACGACGCACATAAAACTTCTCGTTTTTTTAAATCGGTTAAAATATATTATTCTTCAATGATTTAACATCGTAATTTTAAATCAAAACTCTGATTAGTAAATCATCAAACTCATTCTAATCAACTCGCGGCCATGTTTCGTCAGTGATGTGCGTATATCGATAAAGGCTAACGCTGCACTCATTACAGATTCGATTCGAGATAATCGAGTTAGCGATTGTTGCATGGGAACTGATTTAATATCTCGATTATATACATGTTTTAATTATATCTTTTATTTCTATTTGCGCCTTTCAATTTAACGGTATTGAAAATGTACAATAGGTTAAAATTGAAGTTAACTATTTGAAAGTGCATTATTGTATTTTGGTGTTGAAATCTCTTTGAATATAATTTGTTCTATTCAGAACAAATTACATACGATATTTTTAGATTTTTTTGACGTAAAATTTTTTTTATTCCTACGTACGTTCAGTATAAATAAATATCTGGGAGAGCCTTGCATAGCAGCCGCGTTATTCACTAAGGTTTCTCAGTGGGTGTCGGTTTTAAAGATATGAAATTGAACCTTAAACTCTATGTATTATGTATCAATTTCCTATGATTAAAACCGACGCTCGTCGTCGAGTTCGATGCTGAGAAACTTTAGTGAATATCGCAGGAGGTATATGCAAGCGACATCCAAAGAGTCTGAGCCTGTAGACAAAGTAACATCATCCTCACGCTTCGCATATGACACGTGACTGATTTATGTCATTTCCATGCATTTTTATCGTTTCTATTAGCGCAAGCGCGAGAGAATGTTACTTTGTCTTAACAAGTATTTTTCAAAACTTAAGTGAAATGATCTCCAAGGTGGAAACATTTGAATATGAAAATAATTTATTCCGTTAAGTCCCCAGTTAGGCAGGTATGAATATCAAATAACAGGGGCCTTACCATGAGCTCTTATTGCCATGATAGTTTCACTCATTTATGAGACAGATGTATGTGACGTGCATACATCTGTCACTGTCGCACAACTGAATTAACATTGCAATAACAGCTCATGGTTGGGCCCCTGGCTCAAACTAAATAAATCATTTTCATTTTCAACCGTATAGAATCATTTTATTTGACTCAGTTTCTCGGTAATTTACCTTGCCCTTATTAAAAGGTAGTTTATTAAATAATGGAATTATACGTAATGTCACGTTTTATTCAGTTATTTGTGTCCGTGTGGGCGACACCGGCTATACTACTTTCCTTAAGTGCAAGGTCTCTGAACTAGTTTGTAGGGATGGGAAAAGGTCGATAGTATCCTTCCGAAACTATCGATGTAATTTATCCTACAATTAATTTGTATGTGTCTATATTTACCTATATTATGTGGTCAAGCTTACCATGTTAGGTAAGTATTTTGTGATTTAAACGTACTTGAATTACAAAGCAAACTTTGAGAAATACACACTTAAGCAGTGGAAAATACACACTAATGATATTTCAAAGCAAGGTTCCAAACCTTTTGGGGCATGGAATTCTTTAAAAGGTTGTCTATTAAATCTGTTTCGTAACAAACGGGCTAGGTTTTTCTTGCTCAGAAAATCATCATAGCTATTCAGTATGTAATTCTAACAAGCCTCTCAATGCCTTGTATCCTGAAGGGATATTTGACCCCAATGTTCCAGTTTATACCTTCAACTATCTTCAAAAAAGATCTGAATACAATTCTATATTTTTAAGTTTTTTTTGATGAGAATTACATAAATCATATGCTCACGCCTGTATCCCATGGGGGTAGGCAGAGACCACCGTTTGCCACATGCTACGACCCTTACATACTTCTTGCTCTGATAATCAGTAATAAAATAATCGATAGTTATATCTATCGACATTAGAACAACACTAGATGCAATTGCCCCGACGCAGATCCGGTGACAAGTAGTAATTTCACATACTTACTTATATCGGTTGTCGGTTGCGAATAGTTGTCAGATCGCAACCTTGCAAACCTGATATGGTTACATGATACATGTACCCGATATGGTTATGTAAAAATAGAAATAATTTACAGAGGTGTCCTAGAGCACATGGAGTTGGACAAGGTAGCTAACGCCTTTCTAACTCCTATCTAAAGTTTTGATCGTGTCCAATACACACTGTTACCTATCCTCTTATTTCAAAACATGGTTTGAATCAACACTAGATCCGTTTCCATCCCATTTTCTTAATCCATTTATTCAGTTTAGGCCCTGGTAAAGCACTTATGAATGTCGAAGAATTGACCACCGGTTGGGAAACTAACCTGAGAAGAACTGCAAGAAACTCAGCTGGCATCATGAAACCTGTCAACAGATTTCTGGCGTCTTGCGATTCAAGTTGTGCTTAGGGCGGCTCTGTGTATATTAACAAAAAAAACGGAAAATAAAGAGTGTATTACTACATACACGGCTGTATTCCCCGAAGGGGTAGGCATAACAACATCCACTTTTCACACAAGAAGATTAAGTGCCAACGTGACAGATGGTGAGTCTCTTTCCGTCTCAGACACTATACATACGTCTTTGAAGTACTTCTCAGACATATGCAAATTTCCTCACGAATTTTTTTGCTTCACCGTAAAGCACGTGATGTAAAATAAATGAACATAAGTTTTTTTAGAAAAATTAGGCCCCGTTAGGATTCGTACTTGCGTCGCTTGCGTAGCGGCTTAATTTTAATAAATTAAATACTGAAATTAAAACACTTTGAGGCATCCATTGAAAAATAATTAACAAACGCGGACTATATAAACAGTTATGCGTGGTCATATTAAACAACGGGTCAACTCGAAAACCTTATTTTTCGTCGGTTATAAATGCAGGGGCGGATCTTGAATTTGTGGGGCCCTGAGCTAATACTGCTTAGGGGACCTAATTACTCAACTAATTGCCATTTTGACAAGGAACTGTTTTCTGTAGTGATTTCGTTGGGGGCCCCCTGTATTCGCGGGGCCCTGGGGCCTTACCATGAGCTCTTATTGCCATGATAGTTTCACTAATTTATGAGACAGATGTATATGACGTGCGTACATCTGTCACTGTCACACAGCTGAAGTATTATTGCAATAAGAGCTCATGGTTTGGGCCCCTGGGATGCAGCCCAAAAAGCCTTTAAGTAGATCCGCCCCTGTATAAATGATTCAAATGGCGGTCAGAACCTAATAGGAATAGTATAAAATTGTATTATAGTCATGTTTTATTCAACACTCAGATCTAAAGCTCTACACACAATATGTAACGTCAAACTTCGTGCCTGTAAGGAATAATGGCTGACTGGTTTGTAATACTATAGCTATGACGTAATGCAAGTCTGTTTACATGCACACGGGATAGATAGTCCAAGAATAGTATTGTATACTAGCTGTACCCCGCGGTTTTACCCGCGTAGATTTAGTTTCATCCTTATTGTCGCGGAACCCTAATATTTTTAATAAATAAAAGTAGCCTAAGTTACTCCTTGAAACTGCCTACCTGCCAGTGAAAGTCCCGTTAAAATCAGTTCAGCCGTCTCAGAGATTACCCGGAACAAACAAACAGACAGACAGACGGACGGACAGACAGACAGAGAAACATTTTATAAATTGCTTTTTAGTGTCATTAGCGTGTATTCTTTCATATACATTTAGTGAAAAACTGTTATTTAGGAATTACAAACAGACACTTCAATTTTATTTATCTGTATAGATATATAGATATATAGATGTGTTACTTAGAGAATACTAAATGACGAAATTATGTTTTATTTATCATCTAGCTGTGCCCCGCGGTTTCGCTGCGTAGAGTTAATTTGAGAGAGTCTAGAGAGGGTTAATCTCAGAAAGTCCCGTTAAAATCGGTCCAGCCGTTTCGGAAATTACCCGGAACAAACAGTCAGATATTTTTTTAAAAAAAAATTATTTTTTATGTTAGTATCGTATATCTATATTAGTATTCTAAAGCTGCAGAGTTTGTTTGTTTGTACGAGGTAATTTCAGGAATTTAGTCTACGCGGGTGAAACCGCAGGGCACAGCTAGTACTTTCATATGCATTTACTGAAAAACTGTTATTTTGGAATTCTAAACAGACACTTCTATTTTATTTATCTGTATAGATAAAAATAACCCAACCATGTCGGTAACGTCCCGTCGCGTATAAACCGTCCTTTTAAAGTTACGTAGGCAGGGCGCGGTCAGTTTAGATAGCCACGGACCTTGGTACCAGAATTGTGTGTGATTATTTATAGATTACAGGGCGTAAAGCTATCATTTACATTCCAATGGAATAACGTATTGCTTAGGGGTTTATTATGATTGTAATGAGTTGGAAATACAGTTGTATTGTTCATATTATTATGTTATTGCTTCATTTTATTTCGAAGTAAGTTCAAAGCACACGAGCTTGGTATACAAGTCTTTCAAATAATCTCTCACGATTTATCATAATAATCTGTGGAGCTCACTGCCTGTAGGCTAGGCAGCGGTGTACTTATAGTACATCCAAATTTCCTATAGTACCTACTCAGTGATAATGTAGCATTCTATAAGTATAAGATTTTTATTATTTGGTAGTTTTGGAGCCTATTTGTCACGAACGAACAAATATAATATTAGTTATAATATTAGTAAAGACTAGCTGCGAGCCCTCCAAATTACTCCTTGTAACATTAGCTATCTGCCAGTGAAAGTCCCGCTATAATCGGTCCAGTCGTTTCGGAGATAAGCCGGAATAAACAGACATAAAGACAGAAGGAGATTTTTTTTTTATGTGTACACCTACCGCTTATACTAATATATGCATTTAGTGAAGAGCTGTTAATTTGGAATTACAAACAGACACTTCAGTTTTATTTATCTATATATCTATATCTATACAGATAAATAAAATTGAAGTGTCTGTTTGTAATTCCAAAATAACAGCTTTTCACTAAATGCATATGAAAAAAACCAAGTTTTGAAATTTTTCTCAGTCTGTCTGTCCGTCTGTCCGTCTGTCTGTCTGTCTGTCTGTCTGTTTGTTCCGGGTAATCTTTGAAACGGCAGGACCGATTTTAACGGGACTTTCACTGGTAGGTAGCTGATGTTTTAAGGAGTAACTTAGGCTACTTTTATTTAAAAAAAAAAATTTAGGGTTCGGCGGGAATAAAACAAAATATACGCGGGTGAAACCGCATGGCAAAGCTAGTTAGGGAATATAATAGGGCACTTACTTAAACATTTCGCGAGAGAAGTAGCTAGTAAATACTAGTATAATAAAAAATAAAGAATGCTAATGATAGAAGTATCGTACGCGAGGTTCATTCTTCATTGGATCGTTAAGATAATGATATATTATGGTACAAGTGGCCTAGTAGCATTGTGTCACAACCGCCTGCAGCGTGATTCCGTGTTACGCAACACGGACTAGACGAGGCCCTGAATTATACATTGAAAGTGAACTTGCTTGTTATTTATTAACTATATCATTATTATATTACCATTCGTATTGTTCTCAAGCTTCTAGAGATATTCGCAGCGTAAAATATCGACCTTGCGATTTATCGATATTTTACTCCAAGGTGTTATAACTTAAATATTACAGTCAAAATACTCTTGCTACTCGTAATGGGGGTGTGGAAAGGAATTCGAAAACATCATAAGGATACCTACACATAATGTCTGAGAAGTAATTCAAAGATATGTATAGTGCCTGAGACGGCGATAGACTCACCCTCTGTCACGTTAGCACTTAATCATGTTCGGTGAAAAGTGGGTGTTGTCATTACAACACCTCTGACTACCCCTTCGGGGAATACAGGCGTCAGCATATGTATGTATGGATACAATTAGCTAGTTCGGTATTAGCGTAGTAAGCACAGAACGCCAAAAATGGAGACCTTCCTTGACCCAAACATTTAAACTTTAAGGTTGAGACTCAAAAGTCTTTGTGAAATAACTTTTGTTTTATTTGGCAAAGCAATAATTATCTCTGTAGTGACCCTAATCGGACGAAGGCTGTATTTATCTAGATTCCAGCTCTATTGCTAATTGTTATTCTAGCTTCGAGGTCGAGGTCAGATTTTATAAGTTTGAGACGGATTATTTGGAGTTGATTTTTACATGGTGCTCAGTAAGATCACTTAATACTTAAATTTTATTATGTAACGGGGCCCTGAATCCAACCGAAATCAATCACCGCTGAGCCGTTATCACGCGTAACATCTATAGACTTTTCTCTAGGGTGAATAAGGTTTAATGTCAATTTTTAATCAATCAAATTTAATCATAATGATTAACAAAACTTTTGCGCTTACGTTTGACAGTTTCTGCTAACGTTATTGTTTGTGGTTTGTTTCTACATTGTCTTCACAAGGTCATGAAATAGTTCTAATACACTTAGTCTTGAAAACGGCCATGCGTATATATATAATTGTTAAGCTAAAATAATCACGTTCGAAAGGATGAGGGGTATATCTAAGAAAGGATGGATGGATGTGTTGAAGATATTTGAAAAATAGCTTTCCCACACAGCTTCGCCTGCGTGGCAGTAAGACGTCACATATAAATTTTCAACACCCATTTCACCCCCTATTCTACAGGCTGGGATCATTTCATTACGAAAAAATTATATTATCATACATAAATTTAGCATATAAAATCATTACACCTCATACGCATATACCTTATACTCATACATTCTCACAAGCATACGTCACCTCTTTATAAAATAAGTATATATTTCTAATCATCACCATAAAGTAGGTATAATACTATGTTTCTCTTGTTGCAGATGACAAACAAGGTAAACGTCAGCGGCCCCATGATATGTCCCTGGCGGAACCCCCGCACACGATGGAGATAGCACAGATCCTCATCTCCTTACTCCACGCCTGGGGTCTGGACCCTGATCTGGATAGAGTCTGCGAGTCCAAGTTAGGCCTCCTACGTCCTATGGTAAGATAATATTCTTGGATTTCACCTGGCATGGCTAGCATACATTGTCAAATGCTCCTGTTAAGTCTTAAAAATCTAATTTTTTAATTATTATTTTTTTGACAATGTAGTTCTGTGTTAATATTGTTCTAGTTTTTACCTGCGACTGAGTCGGTTACTTATTTTATTTCCGATAACCGTACAGGCGGTCATAGCTATCCCTTTACCAAAAATCTGTGAAATCTCCCACGTGTTGTTAAAAACCGTATCACGATGCGTAACGTATTTTAACAGATCGATGCGTTCTAGAAACAATAATTTTGTATGGCGACTATAATTTATACTGTTCGAAGAATATGAAGAACGAGTGATATTTTTCAAGAGATCAGAAACGCATTAAATAAAAACTCTATCCCCAGGTACCAGTATGTTTCGGCGTGGTGTCTCGTCACGGCCACATGGCTGTTCAGCTGCCCACGTGGCTGGGTGGTTGGGCGGAAGCCTGTGCATCCGCCCCCGACGACCCACTACTCCTCAAATCAGCCTTACCCGCCGAGCTGCTCAGACAAGAGAAATTGACCAGGTCATAATTATTTCACGAAGAAAAAATATTATTTATTTTCTCTCTCTTAGTCGCTCAGATTATGTAAAAGTTTCCTGACTCAATACTACAGCTGAAGATTATTCAAGTCACTCCACGTTTTAAAACGCGGTTACCACTTTCTCTGGACGCTTGCAACTTGTCTCACCCCCTTCCTATAAGTTTGCATGAAATCTGTCCGTTTATAGTGGGTTAAAATCGCGACCAAAGGAGTCGGTTACAAACGTACAAGTGAAGCTAATACAAAGCGTATAAAAAGCATCAATTGTTGGGTACGTTAAGGCCTTGTATCATTTCCCACTGGTATCCTCAGGTTGTTCTCATCAAAGCTTCACTGGGAGCTGTCCACGACGCTGACCACCAACCACCTGTTGTCCATCGTGGCGCTGGCCAACACGCTGATGTCCATGAGCAATGCCAGCTTCGTACCTGAACAGGAAATCATGCGACGGTTACACAGGTCATTTTACCAACTTTATAGGTTTTCTTATACTTCAAACAAGCGTTCAGTCCGCCTGATGGTAAGCTACTGCAGCCTGTGAACCTGACCAACACCAGGGTGACACTTATGCATTCTTATAAGGAATGGAATCACTGTTTCATATTAAAAGACTACAGGGTCCCATAGTACCTAATACAGCATCGCCGCTCCTCCCAGTAGCGACCTTACTCGTCTCAGTAACTAGTGTTCCAACACAACTAACTGTGGAACTATATTATTATTTGCATCTCCTTAAAGGTGGATACCCAGTCTATTAGCTCCGAATTTAGACGATCGAAGAATAACGGAAAATCCCGTTATACTGTCTTTGTTCTCTGGGATTCCATTATGACTTACCTTGTTTGCTAGCTTCGCCCTCTTACACACTGTTGGAATAAATGGAATAAAATAGTGTATGTTTATTCTACGGGTTTAGACCGTCAACGCGTAGCTCGTCGTCTTGGGCGGGAGACGAGGAGCGTGAGGAGCAGTTGGCAGCCCAGCAGGCTCACATCAAGCAGGGCTGGTCGCTGCTGGCCACGCTGCACTGTGTCCTACTGCCGGACAAGGTGCTTGCTGCAGGTAAGCTTAACCACTCAACATTACATACATACATACATATGATCACGCCTGTATTCCCCGAAGGGGTGGGCAGAGGTGTGAACAACACCCACTTTTCACCGAAGATGATTAAGTGCCTACGTGACCGATGGTGAGTCTGTCGACGTCTCAGGCACTACACATACGTTAAAGCACGTGGTGTGAAATCACTGCACATAAGTTTTTAGAAAAACTCATTGCTACAGTCCCCGATGGGATTCGAACTTGCGTCGCTTGCGTAGCAGGCGACTGCTCCAACCCCAAGGCCACCACGGCTCTGATTACAAAATTACTTTTGAATGACAGAATCAGTCTAGAAAGTGTGGGGAGAGCATCTTGTCTTTGCTGGGGATGACACTCATCACTCGGTTTTTCTCAGTTCATTTTTATTTTCCAGGTGCAAAGAGCTTCAAGCGCCCCCAGGTGGAGATGTTGGCTCGTCGCTGGCAACACCACTGCCTGGAGGTCAGGGATGCGGCGCAGGCGTTGCTCTTGGCTGAGCTTGGCAGGTACGTCGATATATGTATATATTATAAAGAGTAAAGAGTTGTATGTAATTATGTTTGGCCCAAAAAGTACTGGGGCCTAACCATGAGCTCTTATTTCAATGATATTGCAGGTGTGTGACAAGGACAGATGTACACACGTCAAATACATCTGTCTCTTAGTAAGAGTAAAACTATCATGTCAATAATAGCTCATGGTAAGGCCCCTGGACCGATTTAAATAATTCTTTCACCATTTGAATGCTACATTATCTCTGATTAATTTAGGCTATATTTTATCCCCGTACTCCCACGGGAACGAGAACTACGCGGATGAAACCGCGTGACATCCGCTAGTCTATCTATATAGATTAATAGAATTGAACAGAGACGTCAAAATCTCTGTTTGTAACTTCTCATTAACAGAAACGGCTGGACCTATTTAGATACTTTTATTTAAGAAATAATTTGGGGTGCTCAAAAAAAGCCAATGAAAATAAATCTACTCGGGTGAAACCGCGGGCACAGCTAGTCCTTGTATTATATAATATGATTACCAGGACAAATTTGTTCGTTTGTTTCTAATGAAAAGGCGCCGAAAGATCTGGACCGATTTAAAAAAATCTTTCACTTACCGAATGCTAGAATAAAAGTCAGTTAGAAATTTGACTTTATAGATTTCTTGTATAGTTTTAATTTTAGATTGGGCCCATAAGGTCGATTCATGTATTGTATTAATTGTAGATTGGGTCCAAAGGGTCGTAAAGCCTTAGTAGACAACTGGGCCCAGTACCTGCCGCTGTACACCCACACGGAGAGCATCATACCGCACGCTACGCAGAAGGAACAGCCAGAGAAAACTAAGGATGTAAGTATCTAAGTATATATAACTCAAAGGTGACTGACTGACTGACTGACATAGTGATCTATCAACACACAGCCCAAACTACTGGACGGATGCTGAAATTTGGCATGCAGGTAGATGTTATGACGTAGGCATCCGTTAAGAAAGGATTTTGATTAATTCTACCCCCAAGGATAAAATAGGGGATGAAAGTTTGTATGAAACTAAATTTACTCGGGTGAAACCGCGGGGCACAGCTAGTTCTCCTATAAACCACTAATATCACTAGCCGATTGATGGCGCTAGGCGGCTTCTTATACTCTAATTCAGTGGCTAATTTACAAGCGGGCTGAGTAGGTGAGAGAAACTGAATCCTAAGACTCCGCTGTCCGTCTGTCACCAGGCTGTTACTCATGAACCGTGACAGTTAGACAGTTGACATTTTCACAGATGATGTATTTATGTTGCCGCTATAACACTGACAGTAATTTAATGATTATATTTACAACTAGCTGTTCCCCGCGGTTTCACCCGCGTAGATTTAGTTTCATCCTTATTGTTGCGGAACCCTAATATTTTTAATAAATAAAAGTAGCCTAAGTTACTCCTTGAAACATCAGCTACCTGCCTGTGAAAACTCCGTTAAAATCGGTCCAGCCATCTCAGAGATTACCCGGAACAAACAGACAGACAGGAGGACAGACAGAGAAAAAAATTTAAACTTGGTTTTTTAGTGTCAGTAGCGTGTATAATTTCATATACATTTAGTGAAAAGCTATTATTTTGGAATTACAAACAGACATTATGTTTTATTTATCTGTATAGATTTTATACCGCTATTTCGCTAATCTTTCTTCACCCGCTTCTTCATTTTATTTATCTGTATAGAAGATAGATAATGATACGGAACCCTTCGTATGAGGGTGCACTTGACGGTGTTTTTGAAGTCTTGTGGAAAGTTAAATATTAATAATTATTTATATTTAGTAGTCAGTCGATTGTATTTTTCCAAAAATTCACAGTAATGTCAAACCACGTGCTTTACGGTGAAGGAAAACATCGTGAGGAAACCTGCATATGTCTGAGAAGTAATTCAAAGACGTATGCATAGTTGTGAAGAGTCACGTTGGCACTGAATCATCTTAGGTGAAATGTGGGCATTGTTGTACAACACCCCTGGGGCCTTACCATGAGCTCTTATTGCCATGATAGTTTCACTCATTTATGAGACAGATGTATGTGACGTGTATACATCTGTCACTGTCGCACAACTGAATTAACATTGCAATAAGAGCTCATGGTTGGGCCCAGGCTTACCTCTTCAGGGACCCTTTGGGATGAATTGAGCATATTTTTAATCTTTAACAGCAAGAAGAAGAGTTTGAGGAGGAAGAGGAAGAGATCATTCGGAAGCCATCTTCTCTCGCGGAACTCAAACGCAAGCAGACCACCGCTGTCGTCTTATTGGGTGTGATCGGTGCTGAGTTTGGACAAGACATTACTAGTGAAGGTATACTTATATACAACCTTTTTTATACCCCTAAGATGGTAAACAAGCGGTCCTGATAGTAAGTGGTCACCGCAGCCCATAGTAGATCTCCCATCTACTTTTATCTTCTATTAGCGGACGTAAGGCGGTTTCACCCGCGTAATACCCTTTCCCGTGGGAGTACGGAGATAAAATAGCCTAAGTTACTCGCCAATGATGTAGCTATCCATTGCTGAAAGAATTTTCAAGATTGGTCAAGTAGTTTTGGAGCCTTTTCGATGCAAACAAACAAAAAAAACAATCAAATCTTTTATCTTTAGAATATTAGTGTAGACTAGCGGACGTCATGCTTCACCCGCGTAGTTCCCGTTCCCGTGGGAGTACGGAGATAAAATATAGCCTATGTTACTCGCTAATGATGTAGCTATCCATCGCTAAAAGAATTTTCAAGATTGGTCAAGTAGTTTTGGAGCCTTTTCGATGCAAACAAACAAAAAAAACGATCAAATCTTTTCTCTTTAGAATATTAGTGTAGACTATTAGTGGACGTCATGCTTCTCCCGCGTAATTCCCGTTCCCGTGGGAGTACGGAGATAAAATATAGACAATATTAATCAGTGATAATGTAGCATTCAAATGGTCGAAGAATATTTAAAATCGAGTCAGTACTTTTTGAGACAATTGGTTACAAACCTTTCCTCTTCGTAATATAAGTATAGATGAATAATTTTATTTGTAAATAGCAATTATTTACTTTGTAATGAAATGTACATGATGCCAGCTGAGTTTCTTGTCGGTTCTTCTGAGAAGGCTAGTTTCCGAACCGGTGGTAAATTCTTCGACGTTTGTAAGTGCCTTACCAGGGCCTGAACTGAATAAATCATTTTCATTTTCATATGTGCACTTTTAAAATAAAAAGTTCTTTAAATTATTTCTGTATCCAAAAGTTATATCTTTATCTATACAGACAAATCAAATCGAAGTGTCTGTTTGTAATTCCAAAATAACAGCTTTTCACGAAATGCATATGAAGATACACACGGTACTGATATGTAAACATTTTTTTTAAATTACCTCTATTTGTCTGTCTGTCGGTCTGTCTGTCTGTTTGTTCCGGCTAATCTCCGACACGGCTGGTCCGTATTTAACGGGACTTTCACTGGCAGGTAGCTAATATTACAAGGTGTAACTTAGGCTACTTTTGGTTATTAAAAATATTAGGCTTCCGCGACCAAAGAATAAAGAAACCAAATCTACGCGGGTGAAACCGCGGGGCACAGCTAGTATAAATATAAAACGAGTATTTCGCTTTGCTAAGCTTACATTCATTTCGTATAATTTGCAACGGTCCGCTTTATATATAGCTTGCTCTTTCTCACAGGAGCCGCTGGCAATAAGAGGAGGAAGGACGGAGATAGTAGGAAGAGTTCTGTTGTTGAAGGTTCGTATTGCTGATGTTAAACTCTATTTTGTTCTTGAAGTGATAGACAGAATATTCGCCACGGGTCATGGTTGACGTCGCGTCATACTAGTGAACATGTGCTTGAGGGAACTGGTCATCTCAACTACACAATTTTTTGTAGGAATAAAAGTTATGGTAATTTTTTGGGATATAAACCGTACATGACTATGTTTTAGTTTCATCGTTTGTAACTAGATGGCGTAAGTAGTTATATAGATCGCGCTATTGAAAGTTTTATCGCGTTGCATAAATACGTCTATCATTGTCATTTTCCCTTATTCTTTGACATTATAACAAACCTTGGAGATGAAGCCTAGTTTGATTTAGCTCCTGCAATCTTTGGAAGGCCAGTTTGATCCCCCCCATACACCGTGGTCCCACTGCTGTTGACCCACCGTGGTTCCACTGCTTAAGGTTTAATTTATCCTTTTCCAATATGCCACTTTCTGTGAGCCCACGGACCAAAAGTCTAGCTAAACATTCAAGAGTTATTCGAGTATTCCCTAGAAGGTATTAATGTTACCAAAAAAGCTAAATTAAAATTAGAGTAGTGAGTCTACGGGGAAAAAAATGCCCGTGAACACTCGGTGGGTCAATAGCAGTGGGACCACGGTTAATATCAATTTTTTTTTAATGGGTAATGCCATACCGTATTTTCTTTATGATTTATTTTGTAAACATTAAAACGTTACTGACGCCTACTGTGCTGACTGCTGATGCACGTTAAAAAACTGCTGATTGCTGATGCATACATTATGTTGCAGGGTTCACTCTGTCGTCGTCGAACAACCTCGCCCGCCTGACTGCGCTCGCTCTGACCCACTTGCTACTGTCAGCGCCGAGTGCTCGTCTCCCGGCTCATACGCCACTGCGCCGCGCCGCCGTGGATCTGTTGGGTCGTGGGTTCACTGTGTGGGAACCCTATCTTGATGTCAGCCATGTGCTTTTGGGTAACTTGCTTTCCACATAATTTTATTATACGAATAAGCTGACAAACAAGCATACGGCCTATCATATGACTTCGATTATCCTATGATACGGATGATAAGTGATTTCCGCGGCCTATGGTCACTCTTTTCGTTGCTGACTATGTAAATATATCTTTACAGCCCTCTTGAATTATGATATATTAAGCCTCGACACACATGCTTCGTTTCTACATTCTTAAGATGGTTAGGAAATTCGAGTAAAATGTGGACAATTCTAATCAGTGCAGTTTTCTCTGCATGCTATGCGGCTCATTTACATACAAAAACAAGAAAAGGAAAATTCGATACATGATGTAAAGACGCGGGTTGGTAAATTGGCAAAGTAACTTTATGGTTTGCAGATTTTACAATTTTTTTACCATTAAAAAATATTAACTTTTTTACTTTTTAATAATAGCCCGTGATTTCCAAACAAATAAACAATATCAATACATTTTTTGATGTATCCAGGTCTACTAGAGATGTGTTCAGATGCAGACAAGCTAGTCCCATCAATGACGTACGGTCTGCCGCTGACGCCTCAGGCCGACTCCTGCCGCACTGCTAGACATGCGCTCACACTCATCGCTACTGCCAGGTAATCTTATCTTATCTTGTTTGTGGCATTATTGGGATCTTTTGTGCCGCCCTTGCCCTTATGCTCTACGTACCTGACTCCTCAAATACTTCCTGAACAAGCCGGCAAATCTTGCCCATGGGGAAGAGCTTGTAGTAGGAGTATGTAGAAGAACATTCGCTATTTGGCCAGTGCGTCGCAATTGCATATAATATAAAAAAAACAGTCAGGTAATACAGCTGACGGTGATCAAACAATAGACCTACTAACGTTCTCCCAATGCTGAGCGGCTAACACACTGCTGACGCTTGGTTATATAGGTACTGCTGATGTTTGGGAATGCACACTGCTGATGATGGGTGACGTATACCTCAAGAAGCAGACAAGTTCTTCACAAACATTTTGCCAGGGGATTTTTTGATATTTTGAATTGATATGTACCACGGATACTCTGCATCAAAAATTTACGCCATTAAAGTCCACATCGTCTATAAGTGTATGTCGTAATTGTTTATTTCCAGACCAGCAGCATTTATAACGACGATGGCCCGCGAAGTGGCTCGGTGTGCGGCGGCGGCGGCGGGCGGAGCTCCCTCGGCGGCCTACCACGCGCTGCAGAAGGGACGCGCAGAGGTGCTTCGCGGGATCGAACTGCTCATCGATCGGATGCACAATGAAGTCGCTGAACTATTGGTCGAGGTAAAAGCTTTTTATATTGTAAGGAAAAATAGGACTTCGAGGCGGGCGTCGAACTCACGTCCTATGCCTAGTCGTTACAGTGCCTGGGATTTTGTGAAAAGAATTAATGATGTGATTTTGTTTTTATTTATGTTTTGTTTTGTATTAAGAATTTATTGTTTTTGATTTGAATTGAAGCTATCTATCTACTATTTGTATTGTGTATCTTTAACAAATGTAATTGGTTCTCCGTTTTTGTCAAATAAATAAATAATTGCCGCCAAATGAGCGACTCGTTATCTAACCCCATGTGCATGTTTATTTCCCATGTTTTTTGTGGTTTAGGAAGCACCTAGCGCCATCTGTTGGCTGGAGTATTCAACTTAACTGATAAGTCTATGCAGATACATAAAATCGAAGTGTCTGTTTGTAATTTCTAATTAACAGCTTTACTTAATGCATATGAAAGTGTATAAAATATGCTTCTTCCTTTATCTGTCTGTCTGTTTGTTCCGCCTAATCTCTGAAACGGCTGGATCGGTTTTAACCGGACTTTCCCTGGCAGATAGCTGATGTTACAAGGAGTAACTTAGGCTACGTTAGGGTAACGCGGGGCACAGCATACTTCTAAGACTTCTAAGATATGCAGGTTTCATCACGTTGTATTCCTCTACCGTAATAAAGTACCCGGTGGGACATCACTACAGTGAACCAATCCGCCCAATGTTAATGAAAATGACAGTAGTTCAGGGGCCCAACCATGAGCTCTTATTGCAATGATAATTCAGTTGTGCGACAGTGACAGATGTATGCACGTCACATACATCTGTCTCATCATAAGAGTGAAACTATCATGGCAATAAGAGCTCATGGTAAGACCCCAGGCCCTTGTAACGCACTTATAAATGTCGTAATTACCACTGCTTCGGAAACTAGCCTTCTATGTCTAGTTAAACTTACTGAGATGTTGTTCGTAAGGTGATGGACATAATCCTGCACTGCGTGGACCAGTCCCACCTGAAGAGCAAGGGCCTCAACGAGGTGTTCCCCGCCATCTGCCGATACAACCAGGTGTCCCACTGCCCTGCCACACGGAGGATCGCAGGTACTATCTTAACGAATATAATCTGTACATTATAATATGTGATTGAACTAGCTACAAAAATCACGTTGAATGAGTGTTTTAGGTGACTCACAAGTTACATTAAAAATTCTGTATTCTGCAGAGATGTACTTATAGTACACCCACATTTCACCAGTTATGTTTAAGTCCCATGTAATAGAGGGCGATCCAATTGCCATTAACCGGCCACTAATACAGACTGCGGACTGCTACTGGGGCATTACGGATGGAAAAAATCCAGTGACACCGGCAGTGTTACCCTTAGGATCGAGTCCAGTAGGTCTAAAACGGCCACTTTGGGAGAATCATAATGTGATCCGAATATGATTCAGGAATGATTCATATTTCGCAATTCACCTGTTTGACACTTTCCTATGAAGATTCATAAAATGTCCCACAAAATATGAATGCTTTTGTGACAAATAGCAGAACCATAAAAAGTTACATAGGGACTAACATCTAAAATTATTGTAATCATTCGTGAATCATAAATATGAATTGCACCTAAGTGTCAATTTTGTCATTTCGGTGATGAATCATATTCGGATCACATTATGATTCTCCCAAAGTGGCCGTTTTAGACCTACAGGACATCGTGGTCTGGGGTAGTATTTACGACCACTAGACTAACGAGGCAGTCTTAAAGGAATAGTTGTAATACACACAGAGTGCCTAGCGCGAGTTTTCCTAAATTCACATAAAAAATTGTATGGGCTCACAAATCTTTAAGCTTTGTAAAGTTCTAAGCGTGACGGCGCTGTTACGCAGCGCCATCATTTCGGATCCTATACAAATCTGTGTTTACGTCGTCGCGATGACTTGTGAAGGCGGCAGTGAAAAACTCGCACTAGGCTCTCAGGTCAGTTGGCCCAATACAATACTTGTGATATGTTGTATCAGTGGGCAGCCACACAGGCCAGTTGGCCCTGTACGAGCTGCGCGCGGGCCGCTGCCAGTCGCTGGCGGCGCACAGCGGGCCGCTCACGGCATGCGCCTTCAGTCCCGACGGACGGTATCTCGTGTCCTACGCCACCGCCGACAACAGGCTCTCCTTCTGGCAGACCACCGCTGGTAACTACTTATTAATGTACCGTCACTCATATCCTCACGCTTGAATCACATTGAAAACATGAGAACTTTATGTAGCAGATGAGGAACATTTAAAAACAGATTTAATAACAAAAGTATATGTGACAATGCCTGTGACATCATATTTTTGATGTAATTGCTAAGTTTTTGCAAATCCTTCTGAACTAGTTACTAAAGAATGGAAAAAAGATATATTTTATTTTCCGCAAAGAAGCGAATGTGATACACATAAACCTAAAAAAATAACAAAGAAAGTGTCTTCAACCACCATTGATAAAACACATAATCTATAATTAAATAATTTCTCGTTTAATCATGTAATTCTGACTATTTAAAAGTACTTAGCTAAAGAAGCTTAGTTGCATCGATTACACCGACACGAGTCTCATAACTCTTAAATTCATGATGAAGAGCTAAAGAAATTTGACTATATGAAATTTGAATAAAAACATAGTTTTCTGTGTGTAGGTATGTTCGGGTTAGGCGCAGCTCAGACGCGGTGTGTGAAGTGTTACTCCACGGCCCCGATGGCCGACGTGGCTCGCCTCAACCCGGCGCGCCTCGCGCGGCTCGTGTGGACCAACTCCAGGACTGTCACCCTCATGCTGGCTGATGGCTCCGAGACCAGATTCAATGTTTAAAACTCTATTTATTACTTCGGCTCTTGTAAAAAAGCCTTGTATTTGTTTAAAATGATCGATATATAAACCTATTCCAGTTGATACTTGGGAGTCTACTCATACGAACGAATATCAAACGAAATTTCAGTCGGTTTGTTTTTAGCAAACTCTAATTTTCATTCTTTTAATAATTTTAAATATTTTTTTGGAAATAACGGAATTGCCTTTTCCCAGCAGTGAGATACATCGGGCCTATAATAAAATAAAATGTTCATTTTCAATTTAACTGTAGTAAGTTTAGAATATAAACACCAAAGAATTTTCTAGTAGACCACGAACGAATAAGAACCGTGGTAGGAACTTCAAAGACAAAGTCAAAAATATCTTTATTCGATTAGACTTTTACAAAGCTTTTTTTTTCGGTTTAAGCTTCTTTTTTCGGAGATAAAGAGTAGGCAGCAACAATTTGTAAGTTATTATGCTGTTTTTATTTTATTAGGGTTTTCAATCCCTATAGTTTATTCTTGTACTATATTTTATTCTGATGTTATTATATTCAGGAAGTCTTTCACAATGCTCTTGTCTTATGTTTCATAAGAAAGCATTCGACTTTGTCTCATAATGCGTCCGGATTATTTCACTTTGTTTGCAAAACAAATTTGCCTAAATTAAATTGATTGATACATTGTTATTTTAAACATACCATGTTATTGTATTTAGATTTAATCTTTATGAAGCATAGACCTTTTTAATTACTCTTTAGTCTATTTTTTCTCGATCAGGCTAGAGTCAGATTCCATACTGCCAAGTTTTGTGTAATAACTACTCCTAGTAACTAACTGTTTAATATTTGCTTTTGTTTTGGTCTCAATGGAAGCTATAAATTATTATAAAATGCAGCACAAAGTATATAATCATAATGTTGCCAGCATTTTAAATTGATATTTGTAATCTATGGTGTTTGTAAATGTAATTGATACTAATATAATCTATCATTACATGTGTATACAGATAGTTGTAGATTAAAAAACATATTTAAGTGTTAATTATTCCCAAATTATGTTAAAATAACATTTATTATTTTCATGTACATTGTGGTCAGATTTACCACTTATATAATCGAATATTTAAAACCAAATTGTAGTGTTGCCAGTTGCCTAACACGTGTCTATAAACTAAACAGATTTTTTTAAATGTATCATCTTCATTCATCATCACATTGTAAAACTTTGAAATACTTGTCGAGTAGAATGGCAGATTGTAATTTCATTTTAATAGCATTATTATATATCTCTAAAATATTTTTATTTGAAATTAATATGGCAATCCCTATGCGCATGACATGGACTGTAACTGCCAGTGTCAAATGACTTATTAACAAAAAGTTTGAAATTAAAAATATGCACCGAATACCATTGTATCATAATCGAACTTAACAAAAGATTCGTTCTTTCCGCAAATTTTTTTTTTTAATTTCCTTAAAGTATCAATTTGAATTAAAACGTTGTTTTATTGATACAATCAAAGATGAAATTAAATTATTATACCTTTATGTTTATGCTTGTTATTACTATAAATGTTGTAGAAAAATCATGTTGAAATTGTATCGTTATTTATTAAACAGTATTATTTTCAAAATTCTGAGCTTTTATTTTAATAGTCCTGTATATGAACCATATTTGTCCGTTTTTATAGCAATTTGAAGTTGATGCGATGCAGCGCCATGTAACGACGAAGGGCAAGAGTTATTATTTTGTTTAAACCTCCTATAAATAAGACAGAAGTACCAGGAGTTCATATGACGTAAGATGCTTTACTAAGAATAAATTAATACTACCCTCAAATGCTATAATTATTTTGAGAGGCAAGAATATGAGAGCCATCTAGTGGCGAATGGCCGTAGTATTATGAAATTTGAGACATCTTATTATGATTAAATAATCACTACATCTGAGGGTTATATTGAAATATTATTTATAGTAGCCTCCTACGTCTTTATGAACTCCTGGTACTTTAAGAGCATTTTGGGAAGATGATCGACTGCAGCGCCATCAATTAACGAGAAGCCACTGTGCTATTTATAGTAAAGTCACCTACGTGTTATGATCTCCTGGTACTTAAGACTTACTTATGGAAGAATTGTGATTATAATTTTAATATTCACATTGAATATCCTCTTCTTAAGTTATGGAACCCTAGTACTTTTGACATCAAATTTCCATGCAATGTAGTGATATAACATTAACTTGCAAAAACTACCGCTTTGCTTTGCCTTTTAATTATTAGCCAGCAAGTCAATGGCAATAATGTAATGAAGTACCAGGGCGCCACAAGTAGAAAGGTGGTGTAATTTTAATATTCGTGATATTGAAAATGCCTACTGGTTTCTTGTACTTACTACTCTAGCTAATTTCATCTCAGAAAAATACCAAAGTATTTTCATTCAATTGTACATACATACATTTTTTTTTTTTTATTGACGAGGGGGAAACCTTCAAAAGGTCCCCGACCGCCCTGGGAGAGGCTGATCGGGGTATGTGGGATTTTTACCGCACTAAAACCCCCCCGTGGCCATCCTCAGTGCTCAGGGGGGACTCCGGGTACTCTGATAGATCGCACCGGTGTCCCGCCACACCTTGCCGGGGCACATCCCCGGGGCAGCTGAGTCGCCGCCCCTAGAGACTATATATCTATACATCTATAGACTATACATCTTTGAATTACTTCTCAGACATATGCAGGTTTCCTTACTTTTTCTTCCACCGTAAAACACGTGCTGTGAAATCACTGCACATAAGTTTTTTTTAGAAAATCTCACTGGTAGTGGCCCCGCTGGGATTCGAACTTGCGTCACTTGCGTAGCAGGCGACTGCTTAAACCTCACGGCCACGGCTCTCTCTCTGTCTCAGTTATGTATTAAAGTAATGTGGGGATGCAAGTTATATAAATGTGAAAGCAATTTTTGCAAACTTATGAAATAAGGAAAAAAAAAACCATTAATTTCAACATTTATTTTTTTGACAAAAATACTAATAAAGTTCTTTTCAATTATTGTTCATCACTCTTACTAAAAAGAGCCTGCAACGTTACATGCTACTTTGGTCCTTACAGCTACATACTTAAAGTTCAAATGCTGCATTAATACTTAGTCAACAATAATACGTATAATTAAAAAAAAATAACAAGATGCCTGGCTGAATTTCTTACCGGCTCTTCTCAGTAGGCTAGGGTATGATATTCCCATGTTCATAAGTGCCTTTAGTTCTGAATTAAATAAATCTCAGAAGGCTAGTTTCCGAACCGGTGGTAAATTCCTCGACATTCATAAGTACCTTACCAGGGCCTAAACTGAATAAATCATTATTTCCAATAATTTCTTAAACAGTCAAAATTAAACGATTTTATGAATGATTTTGGCAAACTTAACCACCGTTTTCCTAATATATACTCGCTAGCGTCTCCGCCGAATATTTGTAAATAGTACAGCGCCTCCAAGCGGTGACGTGAAGAACTAAATATGCCATAGTAATATTGTTGGTGACGCTATCGAGACGAAAACGGTGCAAAACTCGTTATAAGAGTACAGGGGCCCAACCATGAGCTCTTATTGCAATGTTAATTCAGTTGTGCGATAGTGACAGATGTATGCACGTCACATACATGTCTCATAAATGAGTGAAACTATCATGGCAATAAGAGCTCATGGTAAGGCCCCAGTTATATTTCTACCTACAATGCTGGCATTAGTTATTGTTACCATAATGGTACAACCAACTTCAATAATATCTTTATTTGATTAGAATTTAACAAAGTACTTTCAAATCGTCAGAATGACATATAGGATTATACATGCTACCGCCCGGTTCGGAAGGTTGCTTTTACTGAGAAGAACCTGGCAAGAAACTCAGTAATTACTCTATTCGGAAATATTTTTATAACTAGCTGTGCCAGTACCTGGAACAGACAGACAGACAGACAGAGAAAAAAATTTTAACTTGTTTATTATTGTCAGTAGCGTGTATACTTTCATATACATTAAGTGAAAAGCTGTTATTTTGGAATTACAAACAGACACATCAATTTTATTTATCTGTATAGATTAATTTAATATTTTGAGTAATACAAAATATCATGGACGCAAATCCAATGCACAAAAGTCGAAAAAAAATATAAGAACTAAAAGTAGACAGGAGCTGGTATCCATAATATGGCACCAAATTAAACTTAAATATCGCCCCGGCCGCTCAAAGTTGCCGTCACGACATATGAGCTCTCAGCGAAAATAGTGGGGATTTCTGTGCGATTTTATTCCCATCGCGACATAGACAGACTCATAAAATGACTACTGCGCATTCAAGGCTAGCGCTCATTAGTCGTGAAGGCATCTGTATCGCGCACTTATTGATGTAAAACGGTTGTTCTCAAAATACTCCAAAAAATATATACTTCGCAGTGACATACATTTGAGATTCTTTTAATTTTAACTAATTTGAAAAGTAGGTAACTTTTTTTAGAACAAAAAGTAACAAGTTTGAGAACTACCTTTTTAAAATCAGCTTTTACAAATAAACGAATATATTATAACTTTTAAATCACACGTAATGAAAAAAACTTAACAAATAACAAATTATAACAACTCACGATGTTTTCTTTCACCGTAAAGCACGTGGTGTGAAATCAAAACTTACTGGTACAAACCCTAAGGCCAACACGGCTCTTTTGTAAATCTATACTGTCAAAAGTTACCCAAGAACGTCTACACGGGTGAAACTGGGGGGCACTGCTAATACTCGTACATACTTATATAAAACACACCAAACACCCAGACAAAATGTCCCAAATGTCTGTTCTTAGTAGTGTATCTATCAAAAGTTCAAGAATAAACATTTGTCGTGGTATGCATGTTATGCGGAGGGGTGGGTATAATGTTGCGAAAAAAGTTTTGTTTATGAATTTGGATGGTTACAAGGGGAGAGGAAGACCTAAGAAACGATAGATGGATTGTGTGAAAGATGATATGGCTAGTGGAGTGAATACAGATATGACGGCTGATAGAGAAAAATGGAAGAGAAGAACACATTGCGCCGACCACAGATAACATGGGATAAGGGCAGGAGAATAATAATAAGTGTATCTATCAAATAGTGTAATACTCCACGCACACTTGAAGAATCCCTGCATTAAACACGACTAGGAATAATTGCTAGTTTAAAAGCGGGCTGGGCTTTCAGAGAATCATGAGCTGTTATTGCCATGATAGTTTCACACATTATTGTCATGACAGTTTATGAGACAGATGTATGTGACGCGTATACATCTGTCACTGTCGCACAACTGAATTATCATAGCTCACGATTGGGCCCCTGCGTTGCTATTCAACGTGGCACGTTGAATCGTGCCAAGAAGGCTGGTAAGCCTTCGACGATCCCGAGAGACACCGTGAGGGACAAGTTATCTACCTTTAATTAGTTTTAAGTACTGTTTCTTGTATATATAATTAAGTTTTTATTAAATTACTGGCATTAAACAATTGTTTTTTGTAACTTCAGTCAAGAGTATGTCTTAAAAGTACCTTTCTCAATAATATTTATATTATTATATAAAATTGTCTATGGTTACACGTATATTTATGGAATGTGATCAAAATTGCTAGCATCACCATAACACCTGATGGTAAGTGGTCTTCGCAGCTATAGGGCAGTCGAAAAAAAAATGGTACAACACCGTTTCCCGGACACAACTAGTGTATTATATCTATCTATTTGTTTGTACCGAATAACTTCTGAAAATACTGAACCTACTGAAAAAATCTTTTACACTTATAGAATGTTCAGTTATCACTGAGTAACATGACTATTGTTAATCGAGTTAAATAAAATCAAAGGTGACTGACCGACTGACATAGTGATCTATCAACGCACAGCCCAAACCACTGGACGGATCGGGCTGAAATTTGGCATGCAGGTAGATGTTATGACGTAGGCATCCGCTAAGAAAGGATTTTGATTAATTCTACCCCCAAGGGCTAAATTTTCGCGGGTGAAACCGCGGGGCACAGATAGTCCTTTATAAAACACGAGCGAAGACGCTGACTGAAAGTGACTAGATCCAAGAGTTTTAAAGAGCTGTGTCATCATGGAAATCGTCATCATCAGATTCCGAGGCAGCATTATGATTCTTCTTAATTATTTCTAGTATTGAATCATCCGGTTCACGCTCTTCATCCGTAGACAAATCTATAGAGTCCACGTCATAGACAATCCATTTTTTTACCCCATCATCACTTGTCAATGCCAGCCAGTTAATCTGCAGGACTTTTACTAAGCTAACAAGTATATAAAGTCCTTTGTAAGAATGCTTGGATATCTCACTATCTATAACCCCGTATAAGTTAAGTTTAAAGCCGTATTTGACGTCATTCAAATCTGCTGAGAAATCTATAGTGCGATCGGCTATTTTCAAACTGTAGTTTTCAGCTCCGATTAAGTGTATTTTGATTGCAACTGTCGATTTTGTTTGACGCCACACTAACTTTGGCTTGCAGAGTTTCTCTATAGGCTGTGTTTTAATGTCATTTCGTACTTCTATGTTCTTGATAGCATTTGTTTCTTTCACTTCAACCTTATTTTCTTCAATAACATCTGTTATTTTAGCCTTATCTAAACTCGGTGTTGGTAAAGCCTTAAGATTATTAGCAATACTATGTGCAAGATCATCATCACTCATACACACATCCCATTCTACGCCCGACATGTTGTCAAACAATGGGACCGATCTTAGAGGCTGTCCTAATAGTACACCTGACGGCACTTTATTGCATGTAACTGTACTATTTGTATCTTCGACATCAGAACTGTCTTTAGATTCATCGCGTGTTCTATACTTAGTCACAGAGTTAACGAGTTCCATCTCATGATTCTCATCTGCGAAATTAGCTTCAACTATCAGTTTATTCAGAATCACATCTTTATCAGAGTTGGTATCAACAATCATTACTCCGTATTTATAGCCTCCGGTGCATTCGGCTGTTTCTTTAGTCAAATATTTCATGTAGAGATACTTCATGTGATGTCCTAAGCATTTATCATAGAACCAATTAGTGCAAAATTCTGTCCATTCAGTGGTCGCGGGCTTAACGCCTAGAAGTCGACATTCGATCGCTTGGAACGGGATTTTCTTGACAATATACTCCGTAATTGGCAATAAATCTTTTACAGGCACGTCTCTCCAATCTCCTTGGTCTACGAAGAAGCATTTAGACTTATTTTCGTTTATTATCTCATCGATTCTGGCTCTTTCAAATGTAGCATCATCTGGAAACTTTGCTAACACGAAATCGCCTTTCTGAACACTTTTAACAGAATCTGGATTAACTTCGACGTGTTTTTTTATGTCTTCAAGCAAGTATTTGATGCATTGTTCAAATTTGGACATTCTTACGAAGAATTTTGATGGAGATTCAGCAGTACTGAAGAACACTTCGCAGAAATCATCAGAGTCAAGATATGCCCATGAAGGTTCAACCAATGGTTTGGCAACTGTTGTCTTTTTACAGATCTTCTTAAGCTTTTTGTTGCGTTTTTCACCCGTCTTGATTGACTGAGTTTCGCTATCTATGTCTATCTGTACATAATTTATAGACTCCTTTCTTGATAGTTCTGTATTAACTTCATCTGAATCAGTTTTTGTATCTTTTTGTTTTTTAATTTCATCCTCTACGTCAATTCCTTTGTCTATTTCCGTCTCGGCTACTTCAAGTTCACTATCAGCTGTTTTGGAATCATTTGCATCATCAGCAGAAGATGTTACATTCAATGATTGTATTAATTCTGCCTCATTTTCACTAACTGAATCTAAATCAGACATATTGCCTTTAATTCTGATATCTGTGTCACCAATCAAATGTTCGTTGTTTTCCAAAGCTTCACTAACTTCAGACAATTCCTCTGAAGACTTCTGTTCCACAGTGACTTCGTCTTTATTTGCAATATCGTTAGATTCATTTTCATCTGCACTTAAATCTTTGGACTGCACTTGAATCAATTTATCTGTCAAGATTAACGAATCTTCTACTTCACTCTTTTGAGAACTGTCAGTATTATTACCATTTTGTGTTTTTTGTGTTTCTATTCCAACAGCGTTCTTTATATCTTTATGCGTTAATTTCTCATCAAGGTCATTTAAATCGTCTTCAGACGAATCTTCTTCCTCTACGTCAATATCCTTACACATACCTTTCAATATTTGAATATGATCAGGTTTGGGTATCGCGTGTCCAGTCAACAAATTTTTCTTGAAGTTGTATTTCACCACCGTTTCATTCATCGACGAGAGGTCTTGGCAAGCTTCCAACGTATCAACGAATACACAATTGCCTATAGTCAAAGCAATTTTACCTCTTACATACATTTCATCGTCACTGTCAGTGACTTTCTTCAAGACATCTTTAGCCATTTCTGTATATGTGATATCTTTATCCTGAGGCTGGATATTGGCTAGTCTCACTTGTACCACATGGGAATCTATATTCTTCAGTTCATCAGGCAGGTGATACAAATATATATCCCTGGTTTTCTCGAGTTTCTCCTCATCCAAAAGATTAATCAGTACGTAGTTAGGGTTCCCGCGGGGGTAGTGACTTAAAATTTTGATCACTTGGCATCGCACGTGGAAGTTTATCTTTAGAGAGACGGCACAAATGTCACCCACTTTGGGTTCACCGTGCAGTCTTTGGTTTGACAACTTGCTGTAGTATATACCCATTTTAAATGATAGTACTCTGTACGTCTGTGGGTACTTATGCACTTCTCCGTCGACGACGTTCGACAACAATTGGGCAGAATACGACACTGCGTTATGATAATGTAGGATTTTAAACGTAATAACTCCTTGTTTAGGCACCCTGTCCCGCGGGTTATCAAACTCACGGATTACAGAGTGGCGTGCGTCACAGTTCCAGAAATTAGGACATTCGCCAAAAGCGAGAAGATTATCGCAAATTGGCACTAGTTTCTCAGCTTTAATCACATCTCTTTGAGCCAAAATGTCTTTGCAGATAGCATTTAACTTCTCCGGGATAGTATATCCACATCTACTGACGAAATTTAATATCTTCGGCAGCTGTTCAACATTACTATTTTCAAGAAGAATGTTAATTTTCACATTTTCACTTCCACTTTTGAATATAGACGCGTAACTATCGTTTAACACTGAGAATCGTTTGCAAAACTGCGAGAATAGAAGTGGCATGGAGAAGTGAATGAGATAATGTGCGTCGGTCACGTTCAAATGGGTTAAGTTTCCATCACAACACACTAATATTGGACCTAACAACGGCTCTTGATAGTCGCTTAAAGCCACATTCAAATTATATAGATCGTGTAAAGTCATAGTGTCGTTACACGCAAACACTACGTATTTGAGACTGGTTAAAGCTTTATCTATAAGTTCGACCTCAGCATCGTCTCTGCATACAATCACAGTTTTCTTCGACTTATCAATATCCTTCAAAAATTCAACCACAGTTTTTATCTTGTTTTCCTTCATAACGAATTTCACTGTAGTGTTAGCTTTAGAGTACAATACGCATTCTTGGAAGGAGCCTATACAGACAACGGTGTCCGGTGCTTTCAGAGCGAAAGGCTCCATAAAAGTACACCAAATTCTAGACGAAACCACAAATTGGACCTTCAATTCCTTATTAGCGCGACTTTTGAGCAACTCTTTAATTTTGTAGAGGCAAACTTTGATCTCTTTCATGTAAGCTGTGGACAGACGCTCGCAGTCGTCTAGAACGAACGTCGCGAGACGCTTCAAATCCACCCTAAGTTCCATCTGCAGCAGTCGTACTAGCATAGGAGCCGTGCAGATCAATATATCACAGCCGTTCAATAAAGACGTAGTTATAGTCAATTCATCCATTCCTGCGTACAATGCTAGGACCTTCTCATCTAAGCCTACAAACATTCTAGCCAACCGCTCGACCTCAGACACGGAAGTAGTCGTTGCACATATTATTATACATATTGGTCCCGTGCATTCAGACTTCTCCACATCTGTGACCAGCTTGCAAACAGCTGGTAAGTATCCCATAGTTTTACCACTGTTCAAAGGGCTGATGATAAAGACACTATGACCACGTAGAATTGTAGGCCACGAGACAGTTTGTATTCTAGTAGGTTTACTTACGTTCAAATTCTTTAAAGCAACGTGAATATTGGAACCGAATGGCAAATGTTGCAACTCACAAGACGGTTTTATACAATTATTCTTTTTCGTATGCACCAATAAAACCGGACTGACTAGTTTCTCAACGAATACTGATTTGGAGGTTTCTAAGTTTTTAAAAGGATTAACGTTAGCTTTTAAAGTTTCAACGTAAGCTATATCATCTGGTTCATCTTTTTTAGGGGATATGTAATCACTAGTATTGTTTACTTGGTCTAGAATACTACTAATGCTTTCGGTATCAGAATCGTCTCTTTTAAAAATACCTTCCGAACTGGTATCTTTGTTTGTTGTGTCAGAATTTGAAGTTGAATATTGTCGCTTCACATTTCTGTATCGTTGAAGTAGAAGACCTCTTCTTGTTGATTTTGAAGTCGTGTTTCCTTTATCAATATCTTTTCTTTTATCTACATCTGTTTTCTCAGCATTGCTTGTTAGTTGATCTGTTTTGACAGATACTTCTTTCTTTGCAACATTTTCAGTAATCTCTGAGGCAGATCTATTGTCAGTTTCAGACAAATCATTGAAGTTTTCCTTTTTATTGTTTTCATCAGCTTTCATAATTATTTGATGTATTTTGACAGATTTTTCTTTCATTGCAACTTTTTTATTAACATCCGGGGCATATCTATGGTCAGTTTCAGACAGATCTGAGACTTCCTTCACATGTTTACGTAACTTGGATTTGTCTGCTTTCTTATAAATTTTACTGTCTATATCAAGATCTGGCTTTTCATGGGCTTTTGTCATGAATTCATGGTCAACTTTAATCTTCTTCAAAACATCTAAATTACTGATTCCCAGATGTATATCTGAATCAACATCATCAAATATATCACGTTCGGGTACTTGTTCATCGAATTCTGTAACATGTGTTGTAACTTTAGGTGGTATTTCAATTTCATCATCAACAATAGTTTTGGGTACTATTTCATACTTCAGTTTAGTTCTGTCTACATTTGGTGGACCGTAGGCTACTCGCTTTTCTTTTTTCATATCATATTCTGGAATCTTAGGGCTTTTTGTTTTAGCTGAAATTGAAAATGCACCAATTAATCTTTCTCACTAACCATTAGTCACAATATAAGCTTTACGGTGAACATCGCGAGAACAGTGGCGTGCATTGCATATAAGCAGGTAAGCAGAAGTTACAATTTGTTATCACTGAATACACTCGTGTCGTGTGTGTGTGTGTTTATGTTGGTATGTGTATTTTTACCAAGACGTACGTACCGACACCGTGTCACATAGGTATGTACTTAGCCAGCCTACCTACCTACTTATTGTTTATGCCTGTCCCTCTGAAAATTCTTGCACGCCCCTGCGCGAGAACCTGTATGTGTGAAAAGAAATTCGAAGACACCTATTACTTACCGGATTATAGGCCTATTGATACATGAAAACCATTCGCTAATTCTGAAGGTAAGTTAAAATACCGCGCGGGATTCTGCATGGTTCTCTATTAATTTTGTGGCTAAGGCTAAATTTGCATTTCTTTATATAGGTGGTAGCGATCGAGATCCACGGAACCCTGTGATTTTTTAAACAAAAGTAGCCTAAGTTAGTCCTTGTTAGCTATTTCTCAGTGAAAGTCCCGTCAAAATCAGTCCAGTCATTTAGGAGATTAGCCGGAAAAAGCAGACAAATTACAAACAGACACTTCAATTTTATTTATCTGTATAGATGTATATATTAAGTAAATACATACTGCGTCGCTTTCCAGTCCATTTGACAGGTGTTCTGACAGTCAAAGTGGGGGCAAGGTTTTGTGGTTCAATTGTCTGATTTTTGGTATCATCTGAAAATGTTAATTATTTGTTAAATTTGTTAATTTTATTTTGAATTACAGTTTCTATCACGAGTAAAGAATGCACACCATATAATAGTTGTCACAATAATTCTTATCTTGTGACAGGATCTGTACAAACAGACACTTTGTATATTAAGGCTTAGAGCTATTAGGCGAACAATTTTGGCACATATAATTAGGGCATTTATAACTGGTAGAAATCAATTTTGAAATATAAAAATATTCAAAACCCTTAATAATTTTAATGAAATTTTAATTACTAACTAGTGAAGTCAAAAATAAATAGGAAGTAAGACAATGAAGATATTTATAAACTAGCTGTGCCCCGCGGTTTCACCCGCGTAGATTTAGTTTCTTCCTTATTGTCGCGGAACCCCAATATTTTTGGTAAATAAAAGTAGCCTAAGTTACTCCTTGAAACATTAGCTACCTACCAGTGAGAGTCTCGTTAAAATCTGTCCAGCCGTTTCAGAGATTACCCGGAACAAACAGACGGACAGACAGACAGACGGAGAAAAATTTTTAAACTTGATTTTTTTGTGTCAGTAGCGTGTATACTTTCATATGCATTTAGTGAAAAGCTGTTATTTTGGAATTACAAACAGACACTTCAATTTTATTTATCTGTATAGATGTTAAGAGATTATTTCAAATTAATATGCATGTACCACCAAGCTATGCTTGGTGCCAAAAATGTTCCTATAAAAGTCTATACCCCATAATTATAGGCTTATCAAAAAAGACCTACTTGATTTAGCTTTCTCAGCAGTATCAGAGACTTTAGCCGTACTTTGTTGCTTGTTTGGGAAAAGACTGTGGTAGCTGCTGTCATAGTCAGACTTAGCACCTTCAGAATATTCCTCTTTATTTGCACTAGCATTCGCTTCCAAGTATTTCTTTGTTGCAATAAAGATATCCACTTCGCTTTGTACATTATTAACCTTTGCTATCAACTTCCTTTCAAGCAGTTTTGATTGCGATTGCTTCACAGACAAACTGTGTGAGCTGGTTCCTCTACCGACGGACTGCTCATCAATGCCTTTACACCATTCTAAGTCTTTCAACTTGTTTTCTATAATTTGTTCGCGGCTTTCACGGTTATGTTTATTGAGGTTCCTCACCGTCAGAATGGATTCCAGTTCCTTGGCCGTATGAACGACAGACGTCTGGTCTTCAAAGGATTTCTTGTACAATTTAGCGGTTTCATTCTTTTCGTAAAAACTCGATAGTTGTTTTATAACTTCTTGAGTTTTTACCCTATCCAGTTTAGTTTTAACCTTGCCCAAGCTTAGTTCTTGGTGGAAGAGGGCTTCGTTGTGTAACGCAAAGCCAGAGTCGGCTAGGAAAGTCGTCAAGCTCTTCTGCTTTCCGTTACTCTTCTTTATGATAATGTCACCAAACTTGTGGATGTTATTGTCGAAAATTGAGCTCCTGGGATAAAAAATAATATTTAATGATATTTTATAACATATATCTTGTCCAGGGGATAAGTTAATATATAAGTTCATAGAGATAAATTAAATTGAAGTGTCTGTGTAAGGGTGGCCCACGAAACCCTTAGTGTATTTCCTCAAATAATAGTAGCATTTGTTACTCCTTGTTACATTAGCTATCTGCCACTGAAAGTCACGTTATAAACGGTCCAGCCGTTTCGGAGATTATACCATATGTCCTTTCATAAGCATTTAGCGAAAGGTTGTGATTTTGGAATTACAAAGACACTTCAATTTTATTTATCTATGTAGAGATAAATATAAATGCCGGTACCTTCGATCAATGTAGGTGGATTGGAACCACACCTCCTCTGCTTCAAATAAAAACTTCTTCATCAAAACCACCGCTGCAGGCATCCATTCATCACTCCTTTGAGTATGAAGAGTCAATTCTATATCGATAGAAGCGTCCAAAGGGAGTAAGCCATAAATACCCACTTGTTCAAAAACGTAGTTTTCATCACCTTTCAATACTTCAACCCAAATTAAATGAGGATTTAAGTAATGTAGGATCTGCACTTGATAGAAATCAGGCCCCATGGTCAATCCTTCTATGAGTTTTTACAGTTTTTTATGTAACATCATCAAATAAATACCGATTATTTGAAATTTCAGCACGGCAGCAATGTATTTTGATGATGAGAAAAATAAACTTTTTTTTTTAAGAAGGTTCCGTTTCGCACCAATTTGTTAATGCTACATATTTTTTTGTTTTTGTAGCAGTCGGGCAACAAAGTCCTTTCGATTTCTCGCGAATAACAGTCATCTTTCCGAATGGGAAAGGATAAAATGCTATTTTTATCTTTCCGGATTCAGCTTTAACTTTTTTGCAACAAACTGTTGTTATTGAAAATCATTTTTATTTTTAATCAAAATTAATTTTGTATGAACCAAAGATGCAGAAGATTTTTTTTAGTCCTATTCTTATCTTGTCTGTCAGTAATCTGTCTATCTGTCAATTTCGTCATTGATCTGTCAAATCAATTCAAAACCTAAATTTGACACAAATCGTCAATGATTTCGTGGCGAAATAGAATGAATCAGTGGTAAAAGTCATAAATTAATATTATTTGCTGTGTTAATCTGTTTTGCGCATCAGTAAAACGAGAGGTAAGATACAAATAGTTTTGAAAATGTCACCAACGTGACTTTATGTTTTGAATAAATTGTATATACAACAATTTTATTGCATCCCTATAAAATAGTGTTTGATTAGGCTTTGTTGATGTTTAAACCGGGCGTAATAGACGTTTAATTAACAATTAGCGCCTGGTTCTCCCTCTTATTAGTCGTCGGTGTTATATGCTAGTTGCGGTGACTAATACCAGTATTCTTTTTCAATATACATATTGGGGAATGTTTCTCAACATTTTGTACATAACATAACCTGCGCTAGGATTGCGCTTAACATTTCAGAACCCCCGGTAATACCTTGCCTTTCCCTTTTAATTCAATACCACTTTTAGACACACCTGGGTAATGTTAGCAGTAAGTACACTATATACATATAGAAATATAGCGAATTTACGAAGAAGATGCGACGTTAGCTGTGAACCCAATGGCCACGGCAAATTCATTCTCTTATCAATTATATTGTAATTGAAATAGTTCTAAACTAATTTTATACTCATATAATAATAGATACATTGTAATTTTCATTACCCCTTTAAAGATTCTTATAGGATGGTGTGAATAAAGTACCAATCATTATATTTAAAAATGAATCCCTATTTCCCTTGGTCACGGCATCACGCCTAAACGGGTGGATGGATTTTAACAGGACTTTCACAGGCAGATAGCTGATGTTTCAAGGAGTGTTTTAGGCTAATTTTATTATAAAAACTTCATGAAACTAAATCTACGCTGGTGAAACCGCAGGGTACAGCTAGTAAACATACAATTGTCTCTTTTCAGCAACATGGGTGTGGCCATAAGTAGATACACAGACATGGGGTCCAATGAGATGCTGGCGCGGTTCTGCTCAGCCGAGATCATCTGCCCCAATGATCCCTTTTGGAACCAACTGCTCGCATTCAATATCAACCCGCCTAGCAGTTCGTAAGTATTTATAAAACAGTCACACCATCATCTATATAGATAAATAAGATTGAAGTGTCTGTTTGTAGTCTCAAATTGACAGTTTCATTAAATGCATATATACACAGACTATAAAAAACCAATAAAAAAATTTTTTTCTTTCTGTCTGTTTGTTCCGGGTAATCTCCGAAACAGCTGGATCGATTTTAACAGGTCTTTCAGTGGCAGATAGCTAATGTTACAAGAAGTAAGTAAGGCTTACTTTTATTTAAATAAATAGTGTACCAGCAGGCCACCCATGAAATTAACTGTATGTGGGAAAAACTGCAGGGCACAGCTAGTTTAAAATAAATTAGGTGAAATCTGGGTGCTGTTACACCACTATTTATGTCATCTTTTAGGGGAACCCTGCATATTAAAAATATAGATTAGATATGGCCAGTTTGAAAGCACTTTCATGTAGGTCTAATCAAATAAAGATAACATATTGTCTTTTACAAGATTATTCACTCGCAACTTCCTCTTTGGTGGTTTAAACGAGTCATGACATATGATCTAAGGCCATGCTTTCCCAGAAGGGTCTTAGAAGGGTCTAGAAGGAATAGGCAGAGTACAACACCTACTCTTTACTGAAGATAAAGAGGCAAAAACAGTGGATTCCTGGCTAGTCATGCTGATATTGCAAAATTCAATTGATGCAGTTTTAGTTTTCATAAAAATCAGCCCCAAGACTCTATTGAGTTTCTTTTTGTTATTTGGAGTTGCTGGACTGGGGACAACAATTCATTTTACAGTGCCAGCGTGACTGTCTTTGAATTAATTGTCAGTCATATGCGGGTTTCCTAACAATGTTTTCCTTCACCATAAAGCATGTGGGGTGGACTGCACTTATAGACTTAGTAGAAAGACTCATTGGTATAGGCCTCTAGGATTTGAACTTGCATCACTTTCGTAGTCGTAGCTTAAGCCCCACGGCCACCACTCTTCTCATTTGATTATTAAAGAGTAAACTAATGTTTCCAGTGAAGAACAGCTGATGTTCGACTCGAGTGTGGAGTCGCTACTCCAGCTGTTCCTGCAGAACAACCTGCAGTCTGGCAACCTGGGATCCCTACTCCAGGTGTTCATCACACGAGCCACTGAGCTGCTGGCACAACCTAACACTGACAAGTATGTCTTCACTGGGCCATAAAAGCTTGAATAATATGATACGTATTCCCCGAGGGGGTAGGCAGAGGTGTTGTAATAACAACACCCACTTTTTACCGAAGATGATTAAATGCCAACGTGACAGCTGGTTACATTATCGCCGTCTCGGACAGTATACATACGTCTTCAAATTACTTCTCAGATATATGCAGGTTTCCTCACGATGTTTTCCTTCACCGTAAAGCACGTGGTGTGAAATCACTGTACATACGTTTTTAAAAACCTCATTGATATTGCTGACTGACCTGCTGGGATTCGAACTTTGTGACTAAAAATCGGAAACGGTAGTAAATTAATCTGAGTTAGCGGAAATAATGACGTTCAATGGGTGTTCCTAGTATCTTACAGATAAATAAAATTGAAATTTCTGTTTGTAATTGCAAATATGAAATATATGAAAATTACTTACGGTACGCACACAAAAAAACCACTTAAAAAAATCTCTGTCTGTCTGTTTGATCCGATTTTAGCGGGACTTTTACTGGCATATAGCTTACATTAGCTACACGTATCAAATATTTTAATTTGAAAAAAAAACATTAGGGTTCCGCGGGTCCCAATGAAATTAATGAAAAATGGCAGATTTTTTTATATTTTGAAATGTAAATTTTGATTTGATAATGTTTCCCACAGTGTAATGCTAGCATGGCAGACATTCAACGCATTGTTTGTGATCAAAGCCGTCACCAAGTACCTGGTAGAGATGGTGCCTGAGTACGAGGTCTGCAGACACTTGGATGTGCAGGCTGAACGACGGATACCTATTGGGGAGGAACCGGTAAAGATTCACATTGTTACAAACTTTTTACTAACTTACATACATTGTTGGGGTCAGCACTTTATTCAACCCGATGTGGCTCCATGTTAGTCGCAATCAACTTATTAACTCCTTGTCCGTTATGTGCGCCTGGTACTTCGTGTACCATATCATCATCTCCCTGGCCTTATCCCATACATTGTTGGGGTCGGCACTTGATTCAACCCGATGTGGCTCCATGTTAGTCGCAATCAACGTATTAACTCCTTGTCCGTTATGTGCGCCTGGTACTTCGTGTACCATATCATCATCTCCCTGGCCTTATCCCATACATTGTTGGGGTCGGCACTTGATTCAACCCGATGTGGCTCCATGTTAGTCGCAATCAACGTATTAACTCCTTGTCCGTTATGTGCGCCTGGTACTTCGTGTACCATATCATCATCTCCCTGGCCTTATCCCATACATTGTTGGGGTCGGCACTTGATTCAACCCGATGTGGCTCCATGTTAGTCGCAATCAACTTATTAACTCCTTGTCCGTTATGTGCGCCTGGTACTTCGTGTACCATATCATCATCTCCCTGGCCTTATCCCATACATTGTTGGGGTCGGCACTTGATTCAACCCGATGTGGCTCCATGTTAGTCGCAATCAACGTATTAACTCCTTGTCCGTTATGTGCGCCTGGTACTTCGTGTACCATATCATCATCTCCCTGGCCTTATCCCATACATTGTTGGGGTCGGCACTTGATTCAACCCGATGTGGCTCCATGTTAGTCGCAATCAACTTATTAACTCCTTGTCCGTTATGTGCGCCTGGTACTTCGTGTACCATATCATCATCTCCCTGGCCTTATCCCATACATTGTTGGGGTCGGCACTTGATTCAACCCGATGTGGCTCCATGTTAGTCGCAATCAACTTATTAACTCCTTGTCCGTTATGTGCGCCTGGTACTTCGTGTACCATATCATCATCTCCCTGGCCTTATCCCATACATTGTTGGGGTCGGCACTTGATTCAACCCGATGTGGCTCCATGTTAGTCGCAATCAACTTATTAACTCCTTGTCCGTTATGTGCGCCTGGTACTTCGTGTACCATATCATCATCTCCCTGGCCTTATCCCATACATTGTTGGGGTCGGCACTTGATTCAACCCGATGTGGCTCCATGTTAGTCGCAATCAACTTATTAACTCCTTGTCCGTTATGTGCGCCTGGTACTTCGTGTACCATATCATCATCTCCTTGGCCTTATCCCATACATTGTTGGGGTCGGCACTTGATTCAACCCGATGTGGCTCCATGTTAGTCGCAATCAACTTATTAACTCCTTGTCCGTTATGTGCGCCTGGTACTTCGTGTACCATATCATCATCTCCCTGGCCTTATCCCATACATTGTTGGGGTTGACACTTAATGCCAACCCCATAATTTTCATTCATCATTCTCATTTCCGTAAATTTTTTATCGTTGTTGTAGTAGGCCTAATGTAACTATTGCCAAAGATGTTAAATTTGCAACCGGGATCGACGGCTTAACGTGCTCTCCGATGCACGGAGGGATTACGGGCGATCACCCATCCTACTACTGGCTTGGGTTAGGATTGCTTAACTCCGCTGATCGAATGATATGCGCAATACCAACAGTGCCACGAGTTCCTCTGTAATGTATAATTGTCTGGGTGAAAAAAAATCAATTATTTACGTTCTATCAGGGACCAGAAATATCATCAATCAAGGAGCAGCAAGACGTACAATCGTCACCGAAGCTAGTGGGTGGGGAGAGTCGCGTGGAAATGCTTATAGATGCACTCATTGGACTTATTATCGACGTGCCTGTCACGTGAGTATATTCCATACATACATACATACATATGCTCACGCCTGTATTCCCCGAAGGGGTAGGCAGAGGTGATGTAATATCAACACACACTTTTCACACAATATGATTAAGAGCCAACGTGGCAGACGGTGACTCTATCTCCGTCTTAGGCACTATACATACGTCTTTGAATTACTTCTCAGACATATGCAGGTTTCCTCACGATGTTTTACTTCACTGTAAAGCACGTGGTGTGAAATCACTGCATATAAGTTTTTGGAAAACTTCATAGGTACAGGTTGGTATTCGAACTTGCGTCTCTTACGGAGCAGGCGACTGCTCAAACCCCACGGCCACTACGGCTTTTATTTGATGATTCTTTATGTTCTAAACTAGCGGACGTCACACGGTATCTCCCGCGTAGTTTCCGTTCCCGTGAGAGTAAGGGGATAAAATATAGCCTATGATACTCGCTGATGATATACCTATCCATTGCTGAAAGAATTTTCAAGATCGGTCAAGTAGTTTCCTAGCATGTGATATTATATCATCATGTTATGTAGTAGGTAATATTGTTGTTTGTTTGTGCAGCGACAATACATATTACTTACACCTGGAGTGCATTAACACGATTTTGGTGCTGATGTCGGTGTATATGTTCGCGGGCGTGCACGGACAGACCAGACTGGTCGACACTTCGCTTATATACAGGTATATTGCATTGCTATTAATTATTAAATATAGTTTCATCCTTATTGTCGCGGAACCCTAATATTTTTTATAAATAAAAGTAGCCTAAGTTACTCCTTGAAACAGCAGCTACCTGCCAGTGAAAGTCCCGTTAAAATTGGTCTAGCCGTTTCAGAGATTACCCGGAACAAACAGACAGTCAGACAGAGAAACATTTTAAAACTTGGTTTTTTAGTGTCATTAGCGTGTATACTTTCATATACATTTAGTAAAAAGCTATTATTTTGGAATTACAAACAGACACTTCAATTTTATGATGTATGGATTATTATTATTATTATATTAATCCTGTTATTCCGTTGGTTTATTCTATAAAGCACTGATGTTGAGAACAGTACCCCTATCACGAGTTTGCCACTGTTTTTGTAATCTACACTCGCTAGCGTCTCCGACAATATTTAATTTTAATAATTTACTAACAAAACGCAAGGTGACAACTTTCGATCGTGTCAAAACCTATGTGAACACGTACCGACGTAATTTTAGATCCAATGCGACCCGTGATAGAAAGTTTGCCTTTTCGCCCGAAACTTCGTATTTCGTTGAATAAGTGACCCCAGATTTGGTTTGGTATACGCTCAAACCTTCTAGCTAGTCGCCACAACGATAATTTTATGGTGGGCTGATAATTGTTTGATTTTAAGCTAGAGGACATGAGTTTTAGCTCATGCGATGGTGAGTCGATCGCCGTCTAAGGCACTATACATACGTGTTTTAAAAATTTCTCAGTCATATGCAAGTTTCCTCATGATTTTTCTTCCACCAAAATGGTGCTGTAGCGGCTACTTGTCGAACCACTGCACCTTAATGTCAATGTGGGTAGAGGATGATGTCAATGAATGCCTTTAATGCACCCAAATATAATTACTATACTAACTTAGAATGTAGGTCGCACATGTAAGCGCTTGCAATGCAAATTTTGTGTGTGCAGTTTTATAATACAATACAACATTAAGGATCAAGATTATTAGATAAAGAAGATCAAGATACAATACAAAATGTACGGCTTTGCCTGTACAGGTGCGTTTCACCAGAAATGTCCGAGGATGGATAGCGAATGTGTTTGTCAAGCACCAAAAGAATCACTGCTTTGAGGGTAGGTAAATGTAGCGATTCTATTAATCCTTAAAGGACACATTCTTCGCTACCCAATCTCATATGATATCTCTACTGGGAATGCATGGTAAAGCTCGTGGTGTGAGAGTTTTCACACTATCGCCGTCGCGTTGATGGAACCGTAGATTGGTATGGGAACAAAATAGCTCCATCTGTGGGCTGACAAATGACGTCGTTTCGATCCCATACAAATCTGCGTTTGCGTCAACGCGGTGACTTGTGACGGCGGCAGTCTGACCGTTGGGATTGGAAGTGAACGGGCGAGTTTGGGTGTGTTCCAGGAGTATATTCTGCGGTCGGTACAGCATGCACGCGCCGCTGCTGGTGCGCGCGCTGCTCCACAACCTGTGCGCCTTGTCCCCCGCGCCGCCCGCCATGTTCGGCGCGCCCTCGCCCCCCGGCAGTCTGCTCATACACTTGGCTTGTGAGACACATATACTGACACTACCTGTGCGCCTTGTCCCCCGCGCCGCCCGCCATGTTCGGCGCGCCCTCGCCCCCCGGCAGTCTGCTCATACACTTGGCTTGTGAGACACATATACTGACACTACCTGTGCGCCTTGTCCCCCGCGCCGCCCGCCATGTTCGGCGCGCCCTCGCCCCCCGGCAGTCTGCTCATACACTTGGCTTGTGAGACACATATACTGACACTACCTGTGCGCCTTGTCCCCCGCGCCGCCCGCCATGTTCGGCGCGCCCTCGCCCCCCGGCAGTCTGCTCATACACTTGGCTTGTGAGACACATATACTGACACTACCTGTGCGCCTTGTCCCCCGCGCCGCCCGCCATGTTCGGCGCGCCCTCGCCCCCCGGCAGTCTGCTCATACACTTGGCTTGTGAGACACATATACTGACACTACCTGTGCGCCTTGTCCCCCGCGCCGCCCGCCATGTTCGGCGCGCCCTCGCCCCCCGGCAGTCTGCTCATACACTTGGCTTGTGAGACACATATACTGACACTACCTGTGCGCCTTGTCCCCCGCGCCGCCCGCCATGTTCGGCGCGCCCTCGCCCCCCGGCAGTCTGCTCATACACTTGGCTTGTGAGACACATATACTGACACTACCTGTGCGCCTTGTCCCCCGCGCCGCCCGCCATGTTCGGCGCGCCCTCGCCCCCCGGCAGTCTGCTCATACACTTGGCTTGTGAGACACATATACTGACACTACCTGTGCGCCTTGTCCCCCGCGCCGCCCGCCATGTTCGGCGCGCCCTCGCCCCCCGGCAGTCTGCTCATACACTTGGCTTGTGAGACACATATACTGACACTACCTGTGCGCCTTGTCCCCCGCGCCGCCCGCCATGTTCGGCGCGCCCTCGCCCCCCGGCAGTCTGCTCATACACTTGGCTTGTGAGACACATATACTGACACTACCTGTGCGCCTTGTCCCCCTGAACATATCTTAAAATACATATACACCATTCAAACGCATAACCATTGTTAAAGTTACAATATTTGTATCATACAAAACAAGATTGCAATTGTATGTACGAGTCAAATCTTGCACTGGGGAATGGGTCAAATGAATCTTGCAAAATTTTACCTAATATTTGTTCAGTATTTCATGATCTGATTGATGGTAAGCGACCACCGACTTTATTTATAATAATAACTTTTTTTAACAGCTGGTTTCTGGAACATGTTAACAATGAATGCGACGACCCGAAGAACGATTTACAACAGTCCCCCTGTAGATAGACACGAGTTAATGGAGAGGTTGAAGAAGGAACACCCTGTAGCCAACCAGTCGTGCCTCTTGCTGTTAGCGCTGGCTAACCATTGTATGAACGAGGATAATCTTTATAGAAACGCTTTGCTGAGCTGCGAAAATAGTGCCGGTACGTTAATTTACATACATATGTATGTATATATTCCCCGAAGGGGTAGGCAGAGGTTAATAACAACACCTACTTAATTAAGGGCTAAAGTGACAGATGGTGAGTCTATCCCCGTCTCAGGCACTATACATACGTCTTTGAATTACTTCTCAGACATGCAGGTTTCTTCTGACGACGTACATCTTATCGTAAGTATCCATTGATTTGTATTCTACTAGCTGTGCCCTGCGGTTTCACCCGCGTAGACTTGATACACGGACTGGAAAGTTATAATATAAAAATTTTACCTTCCAATAAAATTTGTATTATGTTTCCATAGACGTCCGAAGTCCATTATGAGAGAGTACATCGTCTGATTTCCGGTGCGGGTCGCTAATTATGTCTACTTCCGTTTCCTAAGCCGCGCCTAAAGCGCCCCCTATAAATCTTTTCTGGAACTAAGCTTACATATAAGTAAGGACAAGCCGCCATGTTCGTCATTGTTCGGCTCATAATGATGAAGCACCAGAAAGGCATCATCTGGACTTCGGACGTCTATGGAAACATAATACAAATTTTATTGGAAGGTAAAATTTTTATATTATGTGTTCCGTTTGACGTCCGAAGTCCATTATGAGAGACTGTTTGTTATCTTCTGGTGGCTTGTATTTGTATAAATTAATAGGTATTTATTTAACATGCAACAATGTGATTCTGATGATTTGATGGAAACTGTATATTACACCACAAAGTTTAAGTAAGTAGAAATAGAGATACTCTACCTGATTTAGGTAAGAAATCTAAAAACAGTATAATATATTAGATTTATAATCATATTTTTCTATAATGCCCTTATGATTGAGGGTGAGAATACTTATATGCCAATTGGCTTTAGCTAGAATATCGTTAATATGATAATTTTCTACCCAATTTAAGGATGATACCGTTGCTCTACAACTGCCAGCTAAGGCCTGACTACCAGCTTCAGCTAGAAGCCGTTTTATCCAATCACCAATCATCGCTGCAGTAGCCGGCTTTGTAAGGCCTTTCGTGGCTAAGAATATATTACTGATATTTTCTCTAGATTGCTGTGCTAAATTTGGTAATGTACGCAGCCAATCCACTGCATCGATGCTTCGGTCAGGAGCAACCATAAACGTCCAACTCGATTGTGATGATTCCGTTTTTGAACCAGATATGGGTTGCAAGGTAATAGAATCTCTATTATCAATAAAATAAAATGGTCACTGTCTACATACAAAGGAGTAAGGTCATGTACTCTGCGACCAGAAGATAGTAACAGAATAGCTGCAGTATACCTGCATACTTAACTATTTAAAGTCGGTAATAATCTAAATTCTTGCATCCCATATTGGTGAAGGAGGCGCAGAAATTGCCAACTAAGTATATTAATTGGGCATGGCGTTATTTTTATATCAGAAATAGTTTCGCAAATGGATGCTATAACCGATTTATGAATTAGAATTGTTCGATACGAGAGACCATGAGATAAATACAGAATTTGCTGGTTGAGGTTTCCGTGAATTGATTCTATTTTCCTGACAAAACCGCACCCACTTTTTTCAAATAGGGGCGTATGTCCTTATCGTAGACCGTCTCCAGCACGATAATAATAACTTTTTCTCCTGTGATGTCCATGTTCTCGTTAACGTGTACCACCCGAAATGAGCCAAGCTTCCAGGTGTAGATTGCCGACTTGAGCTGGCGGTAGTATAGTCGTTGTGCCCACCAGAGTCTGTGGCTCTCATGCGCCCGAGGTTCACTGGTCGTTTTAGAGCCCAACTCTTCAAGTCTAGTCTCCAAAAGGGCTTCTTCCACTTCTAGTGGCACCCCACTAGAATGTACCGACCTGAGGCAAAGTTGAGGTGGTCTAGTACCTTGGATATTAGACTGGGCGGCGGAAACAACCATGCCAGTTGGTAGTGCCAAGATCTGCTAAAGGCGTCGTGAAAGCAGGCTTTCCAGTCTAGCAAGTCGAGAGTAACAAAGTTTGTTACGACATGGGCGGTCCGAGACGCTAACGAGTCAATGTCTGGTGTTCTCCACAGATTGAAGAACCTCGTGGTTGCTTCGTCTGTGAGATGCCATTCGGACCCGGCGCGGTTTCGCGAGAGGTGGTCCGCTTCTGTGTTGTACACTCCCGGCAAGTGGTGAGGGAGGAGTACAACGTTGAGGTGGTCTACTAGGGTTAGTGGTTTTTGAGTCCAATCTAGCAGCTGCTTTGAACGGGTTCCTCCTTCGTTCTTTATATAGGACACAACTGTTCTGTTGTCGCTCTGAGGAATAGTCTCTGAATAACGCTGTCCTGGAGGATATAGCGGCTATCACTGCATACATCTCCTTCATATTGCAGTGCCATTTTCTCTGACAGTCCTCCCATGGTCCTTGCACCATTGCGTTGTTTACCAGAGCTCCCCATTGAATGTCCAACGCGTCGGTGATGACGTGGTTCATGGGCATTCTCTGGGGATGAATTGAGGTCTTCTGACCAATATTCTCTAACCACCACTCCAGACCTTTACGCAACTCGCCTGGAAACTATTTCAAAAATTTCGGACATTTCCCGAGTTCGTTGCTGTGAATCTGCAGCGTCCGGCAAAGTGACCTTCCCCGATGGGTGATGAAGGTCACAAAGTTGGGGTGTCCTAAGAGGCGCTGTGCCTGCTTTAGGTTCCAACTGCCGACCGCAAGCCTCACGAATAAATTCTGTAAAATTTTTGGTGTTTTGTCCGAGGGCAGGGACTTGGTGTTGAATTTGGTGTCCCATGCAATGCCCAGAAAATCGATTGATCTCAGCGGTGTCGTAATCGATTTTTCCATGTTTATCCACCAACCCAAGCTGTTCAGAAAATGAATGGCCATACTTACTTGAGCTGCGAGAACATCTGTTCTGGTGTACCAGCAGATACCACTAGTCTTAGGCCTTTCTTCCGAAGTATTTTGGCCTTCCAGTTTGTTACCGAAGCAAATATCCGCGGTGCTGCGGCTAATTCGAGCGGTATTTGAAGTAGACGGCCCTAATAAATAATCCGGAGGAACCTTCCGTGTTCCCTTTTATTGGCAGATGACAAAAGAGCAACACAGAAGCCCAAGCCTAGACCCAAGCAAGTAGGCCTGGCTTAGGTACAGCACGGCCATCCAGTATCCTTGCTGTAAAAACTTGGGTACACGGTGATGGTGGAACGGATGAAAGTGATGTGGAATCATGTACCGATTTAAAGCTTTCAGGTTGAATATTGTTTTGGCTTTGGGAATTATGAAAAGTGGGATGTAAGATGCAGTTCGGGCGGGTTCTAAGACTCAATTTAATTAAATTCTGAGTTTTGGTTGACATAAAATGTGACGTTGGAGTTTGAAACTTTTTCAACACCTCCAAGGTTGGCAGTACCGTAAGGAGGAGTCTTGTTGAAAGGAATTCAGATACCCGTTATTAATTTCAATATTGCCCAAGGTGGATTAAAGAGAGTCCAGGTGTTTTGATAGAGTTTTAGACATCCGCCTGAAAATCCTGTAGTCATTTATTTTTACTACCCGACTTCCTCCCCCCTTTGTGTTTCCGTCCCCTTCCCCCAATTTCGTCGCTGAGGTGTTATTGGAGTAGAATCGCTCGGATTCCCTATTTTCGAACTGTTTTGTTTTATATTAGCAGCAGAGGTAGACGGTTCAGGCGATTTTGGCAGAGGGCGAGCATTAGATAGTGACTATTTTTGCAACTTATCAACACCACCAATTTTTAGAATATATTTGATAATGAAGCGGGGTTAAACATATAATCGCGTTCGCTATTTTCTCTAAATCTTCTCTTACATTTCCTTTATTTCTTTAAAAAATTCCTACGGCCTAATTCCAATACTTCGTCATGAGATACAGTTTTATAATCCGACTCATTACCAAACAGCTGTTTTAAGTTTTCATAAATAGAGGAAGAATTAAGCTGAACGTCTGTAACCAGTCAACAAGGCTTTGTATGGCAATATAAACCGATTCGTTTTGGGCTATAAAGACATTAGATAATGCAGCAAAACTACGTTCCATCTGGAATCAACGTTACGGACCAAAGGGGACCTCAAGACCGCGAAGCTCCTCATTTACTCCTAATTTAGTAAAAGCTGAAAACATCGCATATTTTTTCTGACCGTCAGCGCACGGCGTTCCAGACTACAGAGTCAAATTATTGAATATAGACACGTGTTTCAATTACTTTCGGTACAGTAGGTTCCTTTACAGAAACACTTAAATTACAATAATACCCGCATCTATTACCTGCGGGCGTAAAAACTGTTCGTCGGCTATCGATATTATTTTTGAATTGAGGTTCAAGCCGGAGTTTACAAGCTTGAGGACGGTACCGTCGGTGCCTTACATGCAGTGACATATTTCGAAGTCAAAAATATTGTTAACATGACTTACCAATTGTTATGACAATAAGTCAAACCTTTCTTCTAGTCCTTTCGAATAGTCACGCTTTCGAAGTTTCCTTGGAGGATCCTCTTCTTTATTTTCCGAAGAGTCCGATGCTTTATCCCACGAATTCGAAGAACTATCCTCACTTAACCTACTACGACTAGGCGCACGAACCTCGTTGTCACTCATCTTTTGAGCATTTGAGGTATTTGAAACGGAAGGCAAACAATACTTGTTTGAAATTAACTTTCTACTTAAATCTCGAAAGTTGTGTATAAACAATTTTAACACTATATAATAATCGTTATCGTTAATGGAACATAACTTTTAACTATTTTAACGACCGCACGTTTGAAAAAACGACGCAACAATGACGAACATGGCGGCTTGTCCTTACTTATATGTAAGCTTAGTTCCAGAAAAGATTTATAGGGGGCGCTTTAGGCGCGACTTAGGAAACGGAAGTAGACATAATTAGCGACCCGCACCGGAAATCAGACGATGTACTCTCTCATAATGGACTTCGGACGTCAAACGGAACACATAATACATATGCTCACGCCTGTATTCCCCGAAGGGGTAGGCAGAGGTGTTGTAATAACAACACCCACATTTCACCGAATATGATTAACCAACCTGACAGAGGGTGAGTCCATCGCCGTATCAGTATACATGCGTCTTTGAATTATTTCTCAGACATGCAGGTTTCCTCACGATGTTTTCCTTCACCGTAAAGCACGTGGTGTAGAATCACTGTACATAAGATTTTGGAAAAACTCATTGGTATAAGCCCCACTGGGATTCGAACTTGCGTCGCTTGCGTAGCAGGTGACTGCTCAAACTCCAAGGCCACCACTACTCTCTGGGTTTTTCTATCTAAATACTAGCTGTGCGGTTTCACCCGCGTAGATTTAGTTTCTTCCTTATTGTTACGGAACCCCAATATTTTTAATGAATAAAAGTAGCCTAAGTTACTCCTTGAAACATCAGCTACCTGCCAGTGAAAGTCCCATTAAAATCGGTCCAGCCGTTTCAGAGATTACCCGGAACAAACAGACAGACAGGCAGAGAAAAAAATTAAAACTTGATCTCAGTGTCAGTAGCGTGTATACTTTCATATGCATTTAGTGAAAAGCTGTTATTTTGGAATTACAAACAGACACTTAAATTTTATTTATCTGTATAAATGTATATATATATAAGTTGTGTGTGTTTCCACCCCCGTGACTCGGAGCACGTATCACCGTTGGTTCTACGCGTGATCTCTCTCCGGTCGTGTGGGATTGCCTCCCATCCCACTATGAGAGTGAGGCAATAAACAGTGCACCTGTGTTTGCACACACGCCTGCACTATAATATCTCAGATGGCTGATCCTCGTTGACATTAGCCGCCGTAACCAAAATTCGGTAGGAGATCATTATTATTATTAACACTGTGGTTTTGTAATTGTAGAAACATCATCGACCACTCCTCAACGGGAAACCACGCCAGGATCCCAGGTATCTCCCCCGAGGATAGACATGGCTGCTGTAAGTACCCTTTCATTATAATTTGAGTTTCTTGCCGGTTCTTCTCAGAAGGCTAGTTTCCGAACCGGTGGTAAATTCCTCGACATTCATAAGTGCCTTACCAGGGCCTAAACTGAATAAATCATTTTCATTTTCATTTTCATAAGAGTCGTGATGGTTGTGCGGTTTGAGCACTCGCCTTCTACGCAAGCGACGCAAGTTAGGCCACAGCCTGGGGGGTGCATTAAAGCGGCATAGAAAATAACCTATGCAGTAATAAATAAAATTGAAGTGTCTGTTTGTAATTCCAAAATAACAGCTTTTCACTAAATGCATATGAAAGTATACACGCTACTGACACTAAAACACCAAGGCTTCAAAATTTTCTCTGTCTGTCTGTTTGTTCCGGGTAATATCTGAAACGGCTGGACCACATTTATGATGCACCGGGGGATCAATTTTAATTAATAACTAGCTGTGCCCCGCGGTTTCACCCGCGTAGATTTAGTTTCATCATCATTGTCGCGGATCCCTAATATTTTTAATAAATAAAAGTAGTCTAAGTTACTCCTTGAAACATCAGCTACTTGAACCGTTGAAATCGGTCCAGTCGTTCTGAGTTTACCCGAAACAAACAGACAGACAGAGAATAATTTTAAAACTTGGTTTTTCAGTGTCCGTAGCGTGCACGCGTCATAGGCAATTAGTGAAAAGCTTTTATTTTGTAATTACAAACAGACACTTAAATTTTATCTAATGGGGAATGCTGCCAGTATCTTCGGAACCTTGCCTACAGGGACTCCTTTTAATAATATATTTTAGGTATCAGATTATATTATTTATATTCAGGTTTTTATTTATAGTAAGTGGTTAGTTGTTTATCTGTTTATTATTATTTTATTTATATGTATAGATATAGATATATAGAGGAGCTCGTGGCACAGTTGCTATTGCGCATATCATTCGATCAGCGAAGTTAAGCAACCATACGTCATAGCCTAGCCAGTAGTAGAATGGGTGACCGCCCGAGTTTCCTCCGTGCCTCGGAGAGCACGTTAAGCCGTCGGTCCCGGTTGACAATTTAACATCTTTGGCAATCGTTACAGGTCAGTCAGAGGCCTAAGAAAATCTGACAACTGGTTTAACCCAGATTGCCGATTTTCCTCGAAAAAGGGGCTGCGAAGGTCAGATGGCAGTCGCTTCGTATAAAAATCAGGTGATCACCCACATCGGGGTTGAATCAAGTGCCGACCCCAAATACATGGGAAGGCCAGGGAGATGATGATATGGTACACGAAGTACCAGGCGCACATAACGGACAAGGAGTTAATAAGTTGATTGCGACTAACATGGAGCCACATCGGGTTGAATCAAGTGCCGACCCCAACAATGTATGGGATAAGGCCAGGGAGATGATGATATAGTACACGAAGTACCAGGCGCACATAACGGACAAGGAGTTAATAAGTTGATTGCGACTAACATGGAGCCACATCGGGTTGAATCAAGTGCCGACCCCAAATACATGGGAAGGCCAGGGAGATGATGATATAGATATATAGAGATGTTTGTTTTTAGCTCCACAATGCTCTCTGCGCGACGGCGGGGTGTGAGCACTCGACCCTCCTGCTGTATCTGATGCTGCACTCCTGCAGGGCATACAAGAGATATCTCACTAACGTGCCCCACATCGACAACTTGGTCAGTACACTCATATACTAGCTTCTGTGTGCGAGTTTTTCACAGCCGCCGTCACAAGTCCCCGCGTCGCGACTTTACCCATCTCGCCTGCTATGTACTTTACAGGGCGTCTCATGAACGTATATCATAAAAATATAAGTTTTTTGGTTTTGTACGACTAGACATTTCATAGATGGCCCTAATAGTTTTTATTAAATAAAACTAGCTTAAGTTACTCCTTGCAACATTAGCTATCTGCCAGTGAAAGTTCCGTTAAATCGGTCCCGCCGTTTCAAAGATACAGGGGAAAAAAAAAAATTTTTTTTCGTGTGTACTGTATACACTTTCATATTCAGTTAGTGAAAAGCTGTTAATTTTGAAATTACAACCAGCCGTAGTACTCTTTTTATATTTATTTATAAATATATAAATAATAAATAAATAAATATATTGTTAAAAGTGCTAGTGGTTAAAATACAAAGTAATTTACACGAGACGTTTATTCGACAAATTTTTAAATCGAACTGAGAGCATTACACTGTTTACAATCGTTTTTACAAACTCCATTTGACATAACGGCCATTATAAATGTTGCTACACTTAAATTGAAATTTAAAAATTAAATGAACCATAAATTTATTATTTACTGGCTGTGCCCCGCGGTTTCACCCGCGTAGATTTAGTTTCATCCTTATTGTCACGGAACCCTAATATTTTTAATAAATAAAAGTAGCCTAAGTTACTCCTTGAAACATCAGCTACCTACCAGTGAAAGTCCCGTTAAAATCCGTCCAGCCGTTTCAGAGATTACCCGGAACAAACAGACAGACATTTTAAACTTGGTTTTTTAGTGTCAGTAATGTGTATACTTTCATATGCATTTAGTAAAAAGCTGTAATTTAAGAATTACAAACAGACACTTCAATTTTATTTATCTGTATAGATAATTTATACCGTAATGGTTATAAAACTATTATGTATCTGTTATTTGTAATATCTTAATAACACAATCATATTGCCATAGATAATATTTAGTGAAGATAAACTTAAGGTCTATTAATATGAATGCAGATAGTACCGATCCTCCAAGTACTGTACAACGCGCCGGACAATACCTCACATCACATCTATATGTCCCTCATAGTGCTGCTGATACTGACTGAAGACGACGTGCTTATCAAGAACGTACATCTTATCGTAAGTATCCATTGATTTATATTCTACTAGCTGTGCCCCGCGGTTTCACCCGCGTAGATTTGATACACAGGCTGGAAAGTTATAATACATATGCTCACGCCTGTATTCCCCGAAGGGGTAGGCAGAGGTGTTGTAATAACAACACTCACATTTCACCGAATATGATTAACCAACCTGACAGAGGGTGAGTCCATCGCCGTATCAGTATACATGCGTCTTTGAATTATTTCTCAGACATGCAGGTTTCCTCACGATGTTTTCCTTCACCGTAAAGCACGTGGTGTGGAATCACTGTACAAAAGTTTTAGAAAAACTCATAGGTACAGGCCCCGCTTGGATTCGAACTTGCGTCGCTTGCGTAGCAGACGACTGCTCTATCCCCGAGGCCACCACGGAAAGTTATAAATAAAAATATTTCACCAATTTTCAGCCAAATCGGTTCAGTCGTTCTTTAGTTATAAATAGTGTAACTGACACGACTTTCTTTTATATATATAGACATCCTTAAGATATTTTATACGTGACAGTAGGGTCGTGGGAGAAGTCGCGTGCTACGAAAGCGACGCAAGTTCGAATCCCGGCGTACAGAGTGAAAACTTAAGTGCAGTGATATCACCACCTGCTTTACGTTGAAGGAAAATATCGTAATTAAACCTGCATATGTTTGAGAAGTAATTCAAAGACGTATATATAGTGCCTGTCACGTTGGCACTTAATCATCTTGTGTGAAAAGTGGGTGTTGTTATTACAACACCTCTGCCTACCCCTTCGGGAACCCTTCTGGGATGGCGCTAGCATGTATATATTAGAGTTACAAGTTATCGATATCGATAGGGCGATGGCTGGCATTCTCGTCATACTTGTGAACAGGTGCTGCTTGTGGGGGCTGGTCATCTCAAGCTACGCATTTAGATATAAATAGAACTACTAGACTTTTCTTTATGTTAATTTTTATCGACATTTGTACATTGGAACTGTGTCCATGGGCTTACATTTCTCAAATGATTTATTTTGTGTTTGTTTTTTAATTGTATAATATTTTTGAAAAGAGTAATTACTGAGTTTCTTGCCAGGTTCTTCTCAGTAAAAGCAACCTTCCGAACCTGGCGGTAGCATGTATAATCCTGTAAATTGTGTCATTCTGACGATTTGAAAGTGCTTTGTATAAAGTCTAATCGAATAAAGATATTTTTGACTTTGACTTTGACTATCTAATTACATACTATACACTAAACAACATAAATCTATTTATTCACACACAGTATATGTAGCCTTCACGAAATCGTTCAGAGATCAAGAAAATATGTCTATATTTGTTGCGAGTGTGTTGAGTGTGCGCAGTGCTCACGACTCGTGACGGGACCTGTACCCCTATCACGGGTTTGCCATCGTTTATCACTCTCTAGCGTCTCCGACAATATTTGTATGACATATTTTAGTTCTTCACGTCACCGCTTGGAGGCGCTGTACAATTTCTCATACAAACATTCTACGGAGACGCTAGTATAGATTAGGTAAACGGTGGCAAACTCGTGATAGGGGTACTGTATCCACTATGAAAACGTGGTTAGTTATTTCCCCTAAGACTTCCCAGGAGTGTGAGTAATTTTTTCTAATTGCAGATGCTTAAAAACTTGACATGGTACACGGAGCGGTCGATATCAGAGATATCGCTCGGTGGTCTAATGGTTCTGGTCATAGTGCGGGCATTGCAGTACAATATGGCTCGCGTTCGTGACAAGTATTTACATACCAACTGCCTTGCTGCTATCGCTAATATGAGCTGTAAGTATCTTATCTTGTTTGTGGCATTATTGGGATCTTTTGTCCCGCCCTTGCCCTTATGCTCTACGTACCTGACTCCTCAAATACTCCCTGAACAAGCCGGCAGATCTTGCCCATGGGGAAGAGCTTTTAGTCCTCTGGTTTCGGATACGCCTTACCCAGTAGGTCCATTCGCCATTTGGCCAGTGCATCGCTGTAAGTATACTTGTTAAATAAAAAAAATATATACTCACGCCCTAGAAGGGTCCTCGAAGGGGTAAGCAGAGGTGTTGTAACAACACCCGCATTTCACCGAATATCATTAAGTGCCAACGTGACAGAGGGTAAGTCTGTCTGAGTGAGAGATTTGGCTAACGATGGTCTCTGCCTACCCCCATGGGGTACAGGCGTGAATGTTGCATTATTATTGATGTAACAAATATTCGCATTCGCGGATACTCGTATATTTTTGGATATTCGTATTCACATTCGCAGAAATTTTGCGAATGTTTTGCGAATATGAATATCAGAAAAAAAACAATTTGAAGATAATGGGAGATCAATAAAATCAAAATCCATTCATTTCTTATGTTTTAAATGCAAGAAAAAGTAACTTTACCTCATAAGCACATTAACAGTCTTCACTTTATCATTTTGGTATTATTTATTCATTATTTTACTTTGGGCTTAATAATTAAATTTTCATTAAAACTTATACAGTAGCAGACATTTGCATTCGCATTCGCATTCGTGAATGTTTAAAAAATGAAATTCGTTCCATCACTATGCTGAAAAAAAAATGAAATAAGGGATAAAATCGGAGCAGAACATTTCGACTCGAACCGGGGTATTCAAGTTTTGGTATCGCCACATAGACTTGAAGCTTTACTTCTGAGCTATCATAACTTGACAGATGTCGGCGAAATTTACTATCGTATTGTAATTATATTGTAGGTGTGTTTCATTGCCTGAAAACATAGTCATGCGATGTTTTCTGATAATCAAACTTAGCTAGATCAATTTGTTGCCTCCAAAACCCCCTTATATAAGAAATTTCATGACAATGTTTGGAGACGTTTCTGAGATTCATATCTATACATCTATACTCTATACAGACAAATAAAATTGAAGTGTCTGTTTGTAATTCCAAAATAACAGCTTTTCAATAAATGCAAATGAAATCATACACGCTACTGACTCTAAAAAACCAAGTTTTAAAATTTTTCTCTGTCTGTCTGTCTGTCTGTTTGTTCCGGGTAATCTTTGAAACGGGTGGACCGATTTTAACGGGACTTTGACTGGCAGGTAGCTGATGTTTCAAGGAGTAACTTAGGCTAATAAAATATTAGGGATCCGCCACAATAAGGATGAAACTAAATCTACACGGGTGAAACCGCGGGGCACGGCTAGTTCTATATATAATCTGAATATATTTAGAAGTATTGCTCGTTTAAAGGTATAAGATTACTGTATTATTTCAGGTGAATTCCGCAACCTCCACCCGTATGTAGCTCAGAGACTTATATCACTGTTTGAATCGTTGACTAAGAGGAGAACGAAGCTATGCAGCGAGATTGAAGGTAATTCATGATGTAATACTAATGTGTCCATTTGATTTTCTCCATCAAAGAATAACAAATTAAAATGTACTCAAAATAGTTAAGGAACAAATACTATGGAGAACAATCTATGGGCAACTTTTGCGACATGACGGCTTCTTTAAAACATATAAGAAGGGAAGAGAGGAAGAGGAAGACCAAGGTTATACATGAGACAAGTTAAAGGTGTCTGTCATGACTTATAAGGGGTCTAAGAGATGGCACCGAGTGCCTAGTGGTTTTTCACTGCCGCCGTCACAAGTCACCGCGTCGATGGAAACGCAGATTTGTATAGGATCGGATCAGCGCCTCTGTCGGCCTAAACATGACACTATTGTGAGCCCATACTAATGTGTTTACGTGGACGCGATCACTTGTGACGGCTGTTTTATTCAAACTACGCAATAGGCACTCAGGACAGAGAAAAATGGATGAGTTGCATCGGTAACACCGACAAGAGTCGAATTACTCTTCAATTCACGATGATGCATCCTAATGTTATCTAGCGGCCACTATCAATGAGTTCTTCAAAAAAACCTATAATCAAAAATGTCACACCACGGGCTTTACGGTAAAGGAAACATGAGGAAACCTGCATATGTCTGAGAAGTATTTCAAAGGAAGTACCTATAGTGTCTGAGACAGAGATAGACTCACCATCTGTCACGTTGGCACTTAATCATTTTCAGTGAAAAGTGTGTGTAGTTCAAAAGTCAAAAGTCAAAAATATCCTTATTCGATTAGACTTTATACAAAGCACTTTCAAATCGTCAGAATGACACTTTGTACAGGATTATACATGCTACCGCCAGGTTCGGAAGATTGCTTTTACTGAGAACAACCTGGCAAGAAACTCAGTAATTACTCTTTTCAAAAATATTATACAATTTAAACAAAGTTATTACAGCACCTCTGCCTACCCCTTCGGGGAATACAGGCGTGAGCATATGTATGTATGTATACAGATTACCAGTTAAATTATATAATAATTGTTACAGAATGAAATTGTGTGTAAGCATTTTTGTAAATTATGTAATGTATTTTCAGGTGGAGATATAAATAGTTTAGAATTACCGCACCATGCCGAGGAGAAGACGGAAGAAATTGTAAGTTCTCATTTATCTATATCTATACATCTATACAGATAAATAAAATTGAAGTGTCTGTTTGTAATTCCAAAATAACAGCTTTTCACTAAATGCATATGAAAGTATACACGCTACTGACACTAAAAAACCAAGTTTTAAATTTTTTCTCTGTCTGTCTGTTTGTTCCGGGTAATCACTAAAACGGCTGGACCGATTCTAACGGGACTTTCACTGGCATATATCTAACTATCATAGTTTAGTCACAACGTTACGTTAAATTTGTATCGTAATATTAATTCTTATCCAAATGCATTATGTTATGAAGAGGATTCCTGTAGAAGTTAAATACTTTTTGTTTTATTCCAATATAGATACATAATTTTTTTTTCAGATGGACCACATAGGTGTTTTAGATGAAGTGCTAAGAATGCTATTGGAGATTATAAATTCGTGTCTCTCTCACCAACTCAGCAACAACTTGAACATGGTATATGCTCTATTGCACAAGAGACAGCTGTTCACGGCGCATCATAACTATCCAATCACGCAGAATATTGAAATGGTAAGCTGGTTTTATTAACAGCTTTTTTCTATAGGTACTAATATTATAAAGAGAAAGATTTGTTTGTTTGTATTGAATAGGCTCTGACACTACTAGACCGATCTTGAAAATTCTTTCAGCAATGGATAGCTACATCTTCAGCGAGTAACATAGGCGATATTTTATCCCCATACTCCCACGGGAACGGGAACTACGTGGGTGAAACCGCGTGACGTCCGTTAGTAGGGCTAGGACTTTTCAGTCGCACATCTTCTTCTATATATATGAAAATGAATCCCCATTTCCCTTGGACACGGCATCACGCGTAAACGGGTGAAGGAATTTTAACGGGACTTTCACTGGAAGATAGCTGATGTTTCAAAGAGTGTTTTAGGCTAATTTTATTTGGAAATCATTGAAACTAAATTTGCGTGGGTGGAACTACTAGGGCACAGCTAGTATAAAAATAAAATATGGTTAAGTGCCAACGTGACAGATGGTGAGTCTATCGCCGTCTCAGGCACTAGAAAGAAAATGTATTTTTCATAACAAAAAACTGCGACGTAGCATTAATTAAAATTAGATAAGGTACTAAATAGATGGTTGTTGGAAACTTTTGTGCATAATTAATTATTGGTTTATGTTTCTTAAAATTGTAAGTCTTTTTTATACATGGCACTTGTCAAAACGTTGTCAAATAAACACGATGATGTCAGTTGCTTTTATCACTGCTCTCTCTATCTCTAAATTCAATTATTCTTAAATGGTTAATTTAATTACTTTATAACGTCACAGACACAGTAACTCCTGAGTGCCTAGTGCAATTTTTCTTAAAATCGCCGTCACAAGTCACCGCGTCGACGTAAACGCAGATTTGTATAGGATCGGAACAGCGCCTCTGTCGGTCTAAACATGACACTATTGTGAGCCCATATAAATCTGCGTTTACGTCAACGCGGTGCCTTGTGATGGTAATTTTAAGAAAACTCGCACTAGGCCGTCTGACCCTATACAAATCTGCGTTTACGTAAACGCGGTGACTTGTGAAAGCAATTTTTAGAAAACTCGCACTAGGCCGTCTGACCCTATACAAATCTGCGTTTACGTCGACGCGGTGACTTGTGAAGGCGGCAGTGAAAATCTCGCACTAGACCCTCTGAACACAGACACTCTCTGTTGCTAATGCGTCTTTGAATTACTTCTCAGACATATGCAGGTTTCTTCACCGTAAAGCACGTGGTGTGAAATCACTGCACATAAGTTTTTTAGAACTCGTTGGTAAACCGCCGATTCGAACTTGCATCGCTTGCGTATCAAGACTAGGAAAAGCTGTAATATAATGTATTTGCATCCAGGTAATAGGTTACTTCTCAACCCGTCTGCAAAGGGTGCAAGAGGGCGCTGGGGGGGACTTAGGGGTCACTGAGGTACTGCAGTGTATCAAGAAAGGTGCGGAACAGTGGTCCAGTGATAGACTCAAGGTATGGAAGATATATTTATAACTCTTGTAGGGGTTACCTACACGATGAATGATAATGATATAATTGATATAATGATAACTTGATATAAAATGATATTAATATTGAGTGCCGAATGTGGGGGAAATAAAACCGCTCCGTCCGAATGATAATTGTGCATTGATTTAATTGTGATTTGCTTAACCTAGATGTAGTATGATGAGCCTGCGTCGCATGCACGTTGCACATTTTGCATACATGTACGGAAACCCTTACAACTCTATTAATAAGCATTTAGACATCCATCATAAATTTTTCTTTTCCCAAATAACGTGGGATAAGGGCAGGAGGATAATGATGAAATATTATATAGAAGAAAGATTTGATTGTTTGTTTGTTTGCATTGAATAGGCTCCGAAACTACTTGACCGATCTTGAAAATTCTTTCAGCATGCATAGCTACATCAACAGCGAGTAATATAGGCTATATTTCATCCCCGTACTACCACGGGGACGGGAACTACGCAGGTGAAACCGCGTGACGTCCGCTAGTCTGTCAATATTATTTTAATAGCTGGCGGTGATTCTAATCAAGTCTTTATGTGATTAGACTTTTAATAAAGTACTGTCAAATCGTCAGAATGACATAATTATACAGGATTACACATGCTACCGTTAGGTTCGGAAGGTTGCTTTTACTGAGAAGAATGGCGACCCTTCTGGGATGGCGTGAGCATGTTTATATTCATATTTATTTATTAATTTGGTACAGTAACAACGACATATTATTTTAATCACTCAGTACTTATAATTTAATTTGTTCCAGAAATTCCCTGATTTGAAATTCCGCTACGTTGAAGAGGAGCGACCGGAAGAATTTTTCACACCCTACGTTTGGGGTCAAATTAGTAGTTGCGGGGGTGTATATTGGGCGAGTGAATGCGGGGCGCGAGCTATAGGCGATTTACTGGCCTGTTGATCTTGGCTATACTCAGTTATCCTTTACAAAGGATGATATTATCACAGTTTATATACTGGTGATATTTGAACAGAAGTGGGGATGTTGATGCAATGGGGATGTTGTAAAAGATATATGGGCAGAGATTCCATTGTTTATAAGGTAGGCACATGTCCCGTCAAGAGTAAAGAATGCGCAGCGATATATAGTGGGGATACTGCGTGAATAAACCATAAGTTTATTCATAACAGTACTTTTTCTTTGTATTACTTGTGTAGTCAGATGATAATAAAATACACTTAATAAAATTCATTCAATCTAAATTAATTAAAAATATTTTACAAAACAATAATATTCAGATAATGCAATAGAAATACGTTTTCAAGAGCAATAATATGTGAAGAAAAAAAAATTAAAAAAAAAAATATATATATAGCCTTATATATTTTATACTCGTGCAAAGCCGGAGCGGGCCGTTAGTTAAAAATAAGAATAAGTTTTAAATTTCAAATATTTCCCATCTTTTGTCATTCACTGATAAAATGATTTAAATCGGTCCAGTAGTTTCGTCTGTAGACCTTTTCGATGCGTACAATACTTAGTACATTATTTTGATGAATCTTGTAGCATTCAGTCTGCATTTGCAATGTAAACCTCGAAAATGGATGTTATTATACATACAAACCTTCCTTTTCAATCACTCTATCTATTAAAAAAAACCGCATCAAAAACCGTTGCGTAGTTTTAAAGATTTAAGCATACATAGGGGCAGAAAAAGCGACTTTTGTTTTATATTATATAGTGATTGTAGAAGGCCAACAGCAAAATAGGTTCGGCTCCTCTTGCATGTTGCAATAAATTAAACATTGCGCATGTTTTTATTCGCCTCACTCCATACGTATAGACAGAGACAGCCTTATATAATTAATTATTCAAGGGTTCTTAACTCGTGATGGGACCCGTAGGTAACGCTAGCAATTCTTGGTGTTGCATTAAAATGCTTACCATCAAGCGAACTGACGTCACTTTTCTAGATACAAAATGGAGACTCTGTAGATGGGATGGGGATTGGGGATGTTCTTGACGGGTTGGGGATGTTGACGGAGTGGGGATGTCAAGTGTTGCACGTCTTCGACATGTATACTGATAAATAATATTATGAAAAAGTGTCTGTTTGTAATTCCAAAATTAACAGCATTAAATGGATTATGAAAGTATATACGATACTCACATAAAAAAAACATTGTGTGTTTGTACCGGGTAATCTCTGAATAGGCTGAACTGTTTTAACGGGACTTTCACTGACAAATACCTAGTTGATACAAGGAGTAGCATAAGCTACGATTGTTTAAAAAATACCAATAAAATTAAGTCTACGCGAGTAAAACCGCGGTGCACAGCTAGTCGGAAATAAATGTCAAATGTATAATTAATCTTTATTTATCTAAGTTGGTTTTATTGTTTTATTTAATTATGTTAATAAGGTTAGGTAGTGTTGGAACACCACCCATCACAAAGATATTTATATTCTAAAACTTCACTTAGAAAATTAGTATTCAGTCAATTTTAGTATAAAGCTACCGTCACGAGGTTTAAACGCTCAGGAACAATAGTGCAGAGAACTGTGCATGTGTCTACTAACGTATTCTAACCCAGCGCTCTAAATTCGTGACGGCACCTGTATAACATTCAGCCAGCGAGTTCATCTAGTGAAAATGTGTTTCGCTATCATTTTTCGAATTTCAGTCATATTAACAGATAGATACACTATCATATTTATAATATTAATATGGGTTAAGAAACACGTAAATTAATTATTGAAAGCGAAATAAGAAGATTTGAAGAAACACTTGTAAATTTAATTATTATCTATATCTATACAGATAAATAAAATTGAAGTGTCTGTTTGTAATTCCAAAATAACAGCTAAATGCATATGAAAGTATACACGCTACTGACACTAAAACACCAAGTTTTAAAATTTTTCTCTGTCTGTCTGTTTGTTCCGGGTAATCTCCGAAACGGCTGGACCTATTTTAACGGGACTCACTGGCAGGTAGCTGGGGAGTAACTTAGGCTTCTTTTAGTTATTAAAAAAATAGGTTTCCGCGACAGTAAGGATGAAACTAAATCTACGCGGGTGAAACCGCGGGGCAGAGCTAGTAGTTATAATATATTTCAAGTGAAATGAGAAGATTAGTTAATATACCCGCACCATCTTTCTAAATTTGCTAACCAAGAGTAATTATTTTTTTAATAATTAGGAGAAGCTAGCAATTTTTTTTTAACTATAGTTATATTAGAGCCTTGACAAAAATTTATTCAGATAATATATTGTGAAATAAATATTTATATTATTGTACATTATAATTTGCTACATTAATGTGTCTCTTGCAATGATTTTAAATTAAATAAAGGTTAGCTTAAGACCAACCGCGTTATTTACTAGTGTTGGTTTCAATCATAGGAAATTGATACATAATACATAGAGGATAAGGTTCAGTTTCGTATCTTTAAAACTGACACTCGACGAGTGTGACGCTGAGAAACCTTAGTGAATATCTCACAAAACATACGTTTTTATAATGGTAGAATATTTTTTTAGGGACGCGCGAATTTTATTACAAATGTATTTATTTTTTTAATATGGTATTAGGACGTATTAACCGTGGTCCCCACTGCTTTAGCATTAATTGATCCTTTTCAATATATCAGTTTCTGTGAGCCCACGGACCATAATTCTAGCTAAACATACAAGAGTGATTCGGGTATCCTCTAGCATAAGGTATTCATGTTTTCAAAATAAAAACGAAAGCAGTGGGTCTACGGGACCCGTGGACCCACTTTGCAATAGGTCAATAGCAATGGGACCACAGCTAATACATCTTTTTTATTGTAGAGAGAGTTATAAAGTGTTATTCGACTTCGCGATGTCTCAAGCTAACTTTTAATGCCCCTTACAATGAATACGTTAAGTTGCATTATTGTGTATGTTTTTTTATCTAGTAACTATACCCTAAGTGTCACAGATTATAAACCAAATTCCACACCCCTTTTGGCATTTTTATTTACTTAATCCCAGTTTAATTTAGAATTAGCACTGCGGTAGTTCTTTGGTGAAAACTGATTACCTTTACTCATTCCATAAAATATACTTAAAGCGAGGCAGTATGAACTTATTATCTTAGCCTACTTTGAAAAGAGCAAGAAAAACAAAAACGGTTAAGGATGCGCAAAGCCTTTTAGACTTCAATCGATGTTTTCGAAATATCGCATTCAATTTAACATCTTTGGCAATCATTACAGGTCAGTCAAAGGCCTAAGAAAGTCTGACAACTGGTTTAACCCAGATTGCCGATTTTCCTCAAAAAAGGGGTTACGAAGGTCAGACGGCAGTCGCTTCGTATAAAAATCAGGTGATCAGCCACATCGGGTTGAATCAAGTGCCGACCCCAAATATATGGGATGAGGCTAGGGAGATGATGAAGTATAAATAATCATAAAAAAATATTTAAATGAATGCTCTGTATTTGAATTCTCCTTATGAAGGAGAGATATTTTTTTCTAAAATAATACCTTCATGAAGCAGCATGTAAAACACGATTTATTTTTAAACTTAGAATTTAAATGACTTTGGTCGAATTATCTTCGGTGATGAGTATTTTATTTAACTGCCACCTCTGCCTGTACCTTCTTGGGGACTCACGTTAATACATTGAAAAGCTTAATTAAATTAGCAAGAAACAAAATATGCTTTATTTGTTACGTTAACGGTATGTTAGAAATTTTATATATTGAAATCGACTTTTCGTATTTCTTGTCAAATAGAACCCGGACATCCCTAGTTAGTGCGAATGAATGTTGTCTGTCGTTCGTTTATTGCAAATGTCGCGAAGCACGTAAACAATACAACTTACCGAATAAAATAAACTAAAGCCATTTCGTAGACGATTGACGATATTTCTCAAGTAATTAACATATTTTGATATCTGATATAGTGTAGTGAATTATCATTTGTGTACAAATTAAAATAAAAACCAATTTACATCGTCGCGCGGTTGACAGGTAAGCGCAATATTTTTATTAATTCTGCGTTTTGCTATTATTTTGATGTTTCGATGGTATTCGTGAATTTAATTTTGTAATATTCGGTTCTTGATCAAATTTAAAGTCTAGTAACGTAATCGCTAAGTCAACAATTACATTTTATTTATTTTACATTAGCCGAAATGTAGGTAGACTTTACATTTACATCTTCGTGTTTCTGCCAGTTTAATTAATTCTATTCTTATTATTGGATGAAAACTAACGAAATTCCACAACATAATTACCCTGCCGAGTCTTTGCCTGTAAAATAACTTAAAATTAGCATTGATCTTAAAAAATGGGACTACTTATGGGACACTTGGAACACTAAAAGTAATTTTTAAAGCTAACTTACCTTAAAATTCAGTTTCCAAGTTTAACCCTGACAGGTGACGAAGAAAAAAAACTCCTCATTTTTTTTTGTTTTTTTTTTTTTTTTAAATAGAGTTGTTTTAAGTAGTACAATTGCATTGAACAGTAAGAAATACATTCTGACATATAGAATGTTTGTAAGGAAATAATAATAATGTCTAATAATGGAGAACCTCTATGCCTTATCATAGGAATGACACAGATACCCTCTTTATTACAAAACATGGTTTAAGGAAAGACTAAACTTGAACTAAAACTATATCCATTCCATTTTAAATCCGTGTCACAGAAAGAACACATTTAAACCAAGGACTATCTTAATCTATGTTTTATAATAAGGGAGATAAAGCTGATGAGAGAACTAAGAGACTGGGGGTATTAGTTAATCAAGTAATACAAGGAATTAGGGATAACATTCATTAGAAGTGAAACCATGGTATATTAATAAAAATAAATATTCTCACTCCATCCCAGAAGGGTCTCCGAAGGTGTAAGCAGAGGTGTTGTAACAGCAACACCCACATTTCAGCAAATAAGATTAAGTGCCAATATGACAGATGATGAGTCTATCGCCGTCTCAGGCACTATACATATGTCTTTTAATAACATTTGTATAGTCAGGTTTCAAAGCATGTGGGGTGAAGTTACTGCAATTTATTTAGTTTTTAGAAAAACTCAAGCAGGCCATTGGGATTTGAACCTGCTCAAACCATACGGCCACCATGGCTCTTGTGTATTGTGAAGGCATATAAGTTTTAAGGAAAGCTTAATGATGTTGGTCAGTACAAAACATGAGGCCGTAAGATAATTAGCTGTGTAAACATTGTATTGCCATTTTTACGTGGATCACCATATCATTTAGTCATTTAAAGATTTATTTGCCGATTCTCAGATCTAACCAAAATGCACACAACATTTCAAACAAATTGGTGCAGCATTGGTGGATGAGACGGGCGAATTGTGTATATTCAATACTCTTCAGATATTCAGATAAATAGAATGAAGTGTCTGTTTGCAATTCCAATATAACAGCTTTTTAATAAATGCCTATGATCATAAATCCATTGACCCCCTTGAGAATCGAATTCACATTCATAACTACACTATAAACCGTACATATTTGGACGGTACACTGCTAGAATCATTAATTGAAGCCATATTTATCGCGTCGCCATTTATGTTAAGCTGTCATCGTTTCCCGCCATGGTTTTCACGTGCAGTGACTGGCGCGAAATGGACCGCGCGAATCGTGCACTTACTTTTTTTTTATTTTGACTTTTTAATCTGGTTGGCCGTTTTTTTTATTTTGTGCCAGTGATTGATACTGTTTTTTATAAATAAAAAATATTAATGTTGTAAAAATTGCAATAATTATGTGGAAAATCTGTGTGTGGTAAAGATTCTTGCGGTGTCTTCATAAGCCTTACAGTATTCTGTGTTTGGATTTATTCAGAGACAACCTTAACCAAACTGTCAGGTACACAGTGAGTTATTTGCGTTCATCGATTCAATTCATTAGTGTTCGTCGTTCGAACCACGGTGCGAATCGTCGACGTCTTCCCTGTTTTATACCATGGTGTCAATCGACGAAGTCTCTTTTTAACCGACATCAAAAAAAGAGGATGTTATCAATTCGACCTGGTATATGTTCTTTTTATGCGTTTGTTACCTCGTTTACATCAGGACTCGGTTTTTCGAACCGTGGTTCGAATCAGCCTATTCAAAAAGAGTCTTAAAAAGTAGTCGATTCACACTATGGTTCGAATGCCTCGTGCTGCCAATCAACAAACGCCCCATTACATTGCCATAGTACACTCAGGACCATCATTTAAGTTCTCATAAACTTTAGATTCTTTTCAGAGCTAGCAAAGCACAGCTAGTATAAGTATAAATTTAAAATTGTTGCTATATTATTATTGTTTAGATACTTTTAATGCATTGTTGGATAATTGAATAGAAGCACAAATAGCTAGATCGTGTACTGCGATACGTTTATCAGTGTCGTGGTTGCGTGGTCGCAGTGTTACATATCCTGCGGTATTTGGTTGTTTGGTTACCAGCTAACTAATGTTTCAAGAGTGAACCCGGATCAAACAGATTTTTTAATCTTGCCTTTTCAGTGTCTGTAGCGTGTATACTTTCATATGTATTTAGTAAAAAGCTGTTATTTTAGAATTACGAACAGACACTTGCTTGATCCTTTTTAGATTCTTAACTTATATATGTATACTGTGAAATAGATATAGATATTAACTATCAGGTTACTTGTAGTTAGGTTATCATTGAAACACCTGTCTGTCTGTAACGTTCCTGTAGCGGCGTATATTGCAGTGTAAGCAATAAAAGAAAAAGGCATAATATCATAGGTCGTCGCCCCGCTTGCAATTTGGCAGCCATCCAGAGCGCTTATTCAGTAACTTGTAGAAGCTATGCCACAAGTATAGTGGCTGTTGTCTGATTCTTAATATGGTTTGAATTGTCAGTATAGTAATTTGTGTCATCGGACACGGCACTTCGTAGAGAGGCGTGTCTTCATCATCATCTCCCTGACCTGATCCCATACATTGTTGGGGTCGGCACTTGATGCAACCCGATGTGGCTGATCACCTGATTTTTATACGAAACTACTGCCATCTGACCTGTCCTTCGTAACCCCTTTTATGAGGAAAATCGGTGTCAGTTTCACTTAGGCCTCGGACTGACCTATAACAATTGCCAAAGATTAAAACAGATAAAATCATTTTGTATGGAAATTTCGACTTCAATTTAAGTACACTACTTATTTACAAATAGGAAACCTTAAATGCCAGAATAATAAAGGACCAAATTCAGTTAACGAATCAGTATATCAATACGTTGTGTTGTGCACTATGTTTGGCAACTTATTCTTTGTCTGTAGTATTGTCTTGTAAGTTAAGCTAAACCCGACCTCACACGCGCCAAACAAAATTGGCATTTAATTTGTTTAATGCAATTTAAATAAAAAAATCCTTAAATAAAATGTGTTGTTACGATTGAAACACTGTTATTTTTAATCATAATGATTCATAATTGACTCATTATCTCAGTTTAACTAATTAAAGACTTAACTTCTTAAACTGTGATAGTATTAGTGAACAACCATTCTAAAGTCCAAATGTGACAGCTAATTTCGGCAATCGCACGCCTGTTGTCCGAGACGTAATCAACCCCATTCGCTCAAGAAACAAGCAAAACTGCATCAGCAGTCTATGTCTAGCCAGAGACAAATAATGGTGTGCAATAAAACTTGGTTCGTTCAGAGATGTTCCGTTACTAATGAGGTTAAGTTTATGTCGTAACTTTTTCTCCATTTATCTCTTCGCCAGCTATTTTAAGTTTATTTTGATGTTTTGTTCGTGAATTGAACAGTCCTGCTTTAGGATTAGTGTTTTACGTTGCTATTTGATCAATCCGTTCAATATTAAAGTCTGCTATTAATAATAAGTCAAGCGGTGTGAGTTTTTATAAAAACGTATCTGCAGTGATTTCTCACCACGTGCTTTATGGTGAAGGAAAACATCGTGAGGAAACCTACATATGTCTGAGAAGTAATTCAAAGACGTATGTATAGTGCCTGTGACGGTGGTAGACTCACCCTGTGTCATGTTGGCTTGTTGTTGTGGTTGGTTTGACTGTGATGTTCTATAAAGTCCCCAAGTTAAGAAAATGATGTGATCAGTCACATCGGGTTGAATCAAGTGCCGGCCGACCCCCAAGAAAAAAGTACGGGATAATGTTTGGATGGATGGTGTTTTTAACAAGAGATTCTGTTAAACCCTATCTCTCTTACACTAACTACAACTCTTTTCTGTGCATAAACCCATCCATATATGTTTAAGGATACTGCGAAAGCATTCGTTAGCCATTAATTACAAGTCATATTCGTTTTGTATCATCATTTTTCATGTCACTAAACAGTATTTAACGGGCCATCTGATATTAATACTGTCCCATTAATTCTCAAAGTGACTAACATTAATTTAAGCTAAAATAATGAACTTGAAGTTAAGTTACATAGTTATAATGTCTCACAACAATGATGTTGTCATCCGTTTTAACTCATCCATGATCCTTTACTATGTACCGCCATACTTTCACCCGCTACTTCGTTCACGGTTTTTAAGTGTCCTATCCTGTCTGTCTTTCCTTATTTCAGTGGAATCGGATCTAAAGTGAACGCTAACAAACAGGGAGTTTATCTAATATATAAAATTCTCGTGTCACAGTTTTCGTTGCCATACTCCTCCGAAACGGCTTGACCGATTATGATGAAATTTTTTGTGCTTATCCGGTATCTATGAGAATCGGCCAACATCTATTTTTCATCCCCCTAAATGTTAGGGGTAGTCCGCCCCAATTTTTTATTTTTTTTTATATGGCAAAACAACGTTTGCCCGGTCAGCTACTTTATCCATAAGTCTGTCAGATCGCACGAATATTACATTAAAAGTTTTCACAAATTTGAAAATGCTCTTCTCATCTGACAGTTCACAGGACGCTTCTCCCATTTTGACGACAAATGGTGCTTACCATACATCATCATCATCTCCCTGGCCTTAATCCCATGTATTTGGGGTCGGCACTTGATTCAACCCGATGTGGCTGATCACCTGATTTTTATACGAAGCGACTGCCATCTGACCTTCGCAACCCCTTTTTCGAGGAAAATCGGCAATCTGGGTTAAACCAGTTGTCAGACTCTCTTAAGCCTCTGACTGACCTGTAACGATTGCCAAAGATGTTAAATTGGCAACCGGGACCGACAGCTTAACGTGCTCTCCGAGGCACGGAGGGAACTCGGGCGGTCACCCATCCAACTACTGGCTAGGCGTATGGTTGCTTAACTTCGATATGCGCAATAGCAACTGTGCCACGAGCTCCTCTCAACCTTGCTTACCATACATATACTTTGCAAAGAGTCTAAAACATACATATTATGCATTGCTCTCCTGTAGTACCTGAAAGAGCAGTCTTCTACTTATAATTCACCCACATTTCTCCAGTTATGATTAGATCTTCTCAGAAGCCTAGTTTCCAAATCGGTGGTCAATTCTTCGATATTCATAAGTGCCTTACCGGGGCTATAAATTTGAATCATAAACTGAATAATCATGTTCATTTTCAATAGGGGCCGAACCTATTACCAATCCAAAATGCTGCAATCCGGGCTGCTTCTGTGAAATTCATGATGAACAAATCCAATATACATTTTCTCCGACCCGGAGATCGAACCCAGGACCGTGTTCCGCAGTAGTGCTTGCAACCACGAGACACTCGGAGCCAACTAGAAGTATTAATGTTTAGTCGGAAAGGAATTTCGTCGCCAGAATTTTTACCGTTAAGGCTATGACTAACCAAGTTACTCACGCTATCCTGATTCTAAAATAGATATAAACCAGTGAATGATCGAGCCAGAGATTTCCGGATGAGTTATTTATGTCACAATAAAATAGCTATCCTTCTCAGAGTATTTATAAGTGTTAAATTTACGGCTGGTGTTAAATTTTGTTACATTCGTTGTTTGGTTTTGTGACTTTCCTCTTCCCGTTACAACTAGTAGAAGATGAATCTGAATCCCGATAATCCCGTCGCACGAACAATGTTCCTGTTCAAGTAAAATTACAGGATTTATACCATACAAGCTGTGCCCCGCGGTTTCACCCGCGTAGATTTAGTTTTATGCTGTTTTTTTTTAATAAAATTAGCCTAAAACACTCCTTGAAACATGAGGTATCTGCAAGTGAAAGTCCCGTTAAAATCCATCCAGCCGTTTACCCGTGACCAAGGGAAATGGGGATTAATATTTAGATATAAGATTTCAAATTATTGCTACCCTAATTCTGTTGTGAAACAAGTTGGTACAACTCTTACTTTTTAAGGAAGATGATTAAGCGCTAACTTGGCATATGGCGTGTCTTTCGCTGACTTAAACAATTTACATGATATCAATTTCTTCTCAGACATAAAACGCAGGTATCCTCATGATGTGTACTGTAAAACACGCGGAACATAGAAAACTCATTGCTATAAAGGTGGGGTTGGAGACATTTGCGTGGAAGCTCAAACCACGGCATTATATATCTTCATGTCTTCCCATAAGGATCTTGATAGGATAGGCAGAAGAGGTACAAAACCATACTTCATCGAAGATGAAGATGCCACCGAGGAAGAAGAGAGGCAGACAGAGAGGCAAGTCACATCGTATAGTTTATTCTCAGAAGTATGCAGGTACTTCATCAAAGAGCTCATGGTATTAAAAACAAAATTTTAAGGATAAAAACTAAAAATAGTAACAGTAAATGTATGTACAAGATATTAGCATGTGGGAGCTGCGTCCAAGACCTTGAACTAAATGCAAGTTTAGTCAGCCACTTCGTATGAAAATACAGCTTATGTCGCGTCACCTTGGGTTTATTTTGCAACAATGACGCTATTTGCAATATGTCTAAGGACGAGGTTTAATTTCTTATTTGTGATATAATACAGTCTAAAGCCTTCCTCGATGAATTGAATATGCATCACAAAAAATCATCCAACCTTTATCGTATTTAACCAAACAAACAGACTCTTCAGCTTTATAATATACTAACTGGTGTCTGTAACTTCGTCTGCTCAGGATTAGATTAATGTCCATCTTTATATTTCGAACAATTCACACGTTTTTATAAAATTTACTATCTGTGCCCAGCAAACGTTGTATTGTCATCTTTTTTTGGCGTGAAAAAGCCAAAATGATAAGGGTGATCCTTTTTCATTTAGGGTATAATGAAAAATACATGTTGGTGGATTCTCAGATCTACTCGATATGCACACAAAATTTCATACATATTAGTCCAGCCGTTTCAGACAAACACGGCGACACGAGAATTTTATACATTTGATATTCTTCCATCCATACATTCATACTTACAAACATTCACGTTTATAATATTAGTAGGATTATATTTAAACTATTGTAAGATAGTAGTCGTAAAATTTTCAAATCGATCCCTATGGGATCAGTTCGTATTGCTTTCAGATTCATCTGTTGTCTTCGCGTGCTCTGCGTAAATCTCTATAATTAAACTGTGTGACTTCCCGAAATGCTTGTATTTTGATGTGAATGTAGTCGGCCAGTATTCGTGGTATATTTGAGATAGACTGACGCCTGTACAGGACTCGTCTCGTGTGCTCGTGTATTTTTCGGTGCTTTTTTTGCTAAATTTAAACCAAAATTATACTTGCGGTGCTCAATATATTTGTTAAAAAAGCTATTCCATAGCTTTTTTTGTTACAAAGCAGGTTTTTTTCTTTTATCAAGGAATAATGTCAACTGTCAGAATACTGTCACTGTGAATTTCGAAATGAGAAAACGGAACAAGGAAGCGCGTTTGGAAATGGAACGCGTGTCATTTTGCTTTCGTCGACCCGCGAAAGTGTGGCGTTCTTTGTAGTGTCCATTAGGGTAAAGCCGCTTTCCTATTGAAGAATTGTAAAAATAAGGGTTCTTGTTATACTGGTGTTTACACTGCGAACGGAGTTGAATGCGTTAGCAAGAATTTGTTCTACTGTTCGACAAAGGGTCTTTACCATACTCACTTAGACTAAATTCTACCGGCGACTTCCACTGCGTAATGATTTTTGAAGCACCCTATATCTCCCTGATGGGGGAAGCTACCTCTATGTTAAATTGCAGCCCAATCTGTTCAGTGGCTTAGACGTGAAAGAGTAATAGACCGGCAGAGATATTTTCCGTTTTGTAATATAAGTATAGCTTTCATATTCTCAGTCTGGAATACGCCCAGAAAACGCAGAGAAAAAGTGCATAAGGATTTAGATACTGTTTTGATGTCAGTAGTTACTGAGGTTCCTAGAGTTCATAGTTCATAGGCTACCGTCAAATTTTTTTAAGTCTTAAGTTTTCTTCAGTTATACCACTTTCTTATTGGATTGTAAAACGATTATAGATAATCGATATGCTGCAATTTTCGTAGAAACGTTGTGTTTTGTTATGTATGCAGTATTTATACAAGTCCCATCTCACTTTATTTCAGTACTCATTTCCTCATTCTAATCTGATGTGTTCAGGTGACTTGGCTTTCACCCAACGTTTCGTTACATCACCGGCTTCTCGTAGTTTTATAATATTTGTTTGTTTACTAGATGATGTTTTATTTATGACTGGCTTTTACCAAGGACTAAGTCCTCGTAATGTTTTCTTAAATACTCTCTGCCCGTTCGTAGGATAACGCTAACTATTTAAAATTTCGGTAAAATCAGCTCGGAAAGTCGACTTACTCACAAGATAGAGCTTCGGATTACGAGTTAGTTAGATCGCACTGTTATTATGATTTCTTAAATCTATTAATGCTCTCTAGTCTCTAAATACTTCTCCCATTTATAACATAAATATGGTAAGTAAACAATTTTGCATCCGCCTGCGAGAAATTTACTTTTTCTAAGTCTTAAGGTCATATTCTTGGATATAGACGTACGGATAGGTTCCTCTGTATCGATGGCACCTAATTATCTTGTTAAATAAATGGGTGTTACAACACCTACGCCTATTTCGTCTGCGGTCATAACACCTACGCCTATTTCGTCTGCGGCCATTGTGGAGAGAGCATTAAGAGTCATCAAGATTAAGTATTTTTTTTAAAGTTAGGCGTTATTTATCTTGTCTCAAATCTTTCGGATGTGGTCTTCAAAATCATATTTTATAATTACTTCGCCAGATTGTTGATTTATAATCTCAGTAAATCAATGTCGGCAAACATTGTGCTATTCCTCGCCGCAGATAGCGCGTGACTCATGCGCACTAGTTTATTTTGTCTGTCTGCATCTCTGTTTATGTTTTTTGCCTCTTAAGTATACATTGGAATAGAAGTTCTTGTAAGTTTCTCTTTTGCCATCTTCCATTTCAATTTAGCCGTAACAACAAAGGCTTTATTAAGGTTTATCTTTAGATCAAACTTCAGAGCGACTACTTTTGTTATAAGTGTTTCAGCATTGACTGTACCATTTCTGATTATGTCTAGTGTTTTAGGATGTTCTTTAAAAACTCTTTTTTGACTTTTCTATAAGTAGAATCTATCTTTCGCAATTCTTCATGGCTACTTGTTCTAAAATCCTGCTCTTCAAAGACTGTAGGTCCATTCAAATCATTGACTTTCAACCAGTGACAGATTTATACAATCCTAAACAAGCAATCTTCACGCATACATTTAGAAATATCCCGCACAAAAATAAACAAATGCATATCTTGCAATGCACCCGCGGTGTTTCTCTTTTTTGAGATTCTAATTTCGTCTGGCTGTCGGCCAGTATGCCCTCGCGCACGCTCCGTACCACTTCACATTTCGTCTTATTATCAAGAGAAATATCATTATCTTTGGTAATTATATCAGTTATATCATTAATAATTTGATTGTGCTTTAAATTGTTTGTGTCGTGAGTGTCTATGCCTAATATTTTTGGTTTTTTTTCGAATAGAGCCCAACCATAGAGTCCTGTAAGGCCGAAGCCTGTCCCAATACGTAAATAGGCCATAAAGAATAAAAAACTAGGTGTTTGACCTTTTTACCAGTGCGTATACAAAACAGTGTTTTTAAAAGACTTAAGTGTCAGTGTTGAATGTTTTTAAAAACAAAAGAAAATGGGGAAGAAAAAGAAGAATAATGCAAAGAAACCGAACAGATTCTTCAGATGGATGAGAAGGTAATTGGTGAAGATACTAACGGGTGTTGTGTGAGTGATTAACACTAATGTGAGCAAAAAACGATGTGATTGAACTCATTTGCATGCGGTTTTTATACTGTACTATTAATTACACTGTGTTGAAGTCTCGAAGGTTTTCTTTGTTCCTACGTATGAAAATACTATGTTATTATTCATTGATTAATTTAATTAATATCTAAATGGTTAGCTCACGCCTGTATGTCTCCAAGGACAGACGTGTACCTGTAGTACATGCACATTTCTTCAGTTATGTTTAAGTCATATGTAAATAGGGGGATGAATGCTATGAACCGGGCTCTAATCCAGACTCTGGACTGTTACTAGGAAATTACAGACAAATTACAGAAAACCCCAATAACACTGCCCGTAATTCCTACCGACCTGTTTCACAGTAGCACATGCGATCATTAGACCAACGAAGTAGTCTTGTAATATTAATACTAATTCAATAATTCCAAATTACGAAACAGATTTAGATGTAAAGGTCCCATCACGAGTTAAGAACGATTACTTTTTAATGCGCAGTAGTCATTTTTGGAGTCTGTCTGTGTCTATATGTACCGTCAATAGGAATAAAAACATGCTCAGTATCCCCACTATTTTTCTCTCCGCGGTCTTTACTCATGACAGGACCTTGTGATCGCTATCCTCTAATTGACTTTTGTTTACAAAGTACACAGGATACCTAACTGTTATTATCTCGCGTCTTAATAAGGAGATCATCGATGTAAACCAAAACTGTAATAAGGCATTGTTCTTAATCGACAGACCGAGTCTATAGATCCATATTATGCGATTACTCTTGTGTTACCAGTTCTATTTTAGATTATCTCTGTTTGAGGTGTACATTGTATTTCGTTTGGATTTGAAGGCATTTGTATACTATACTCGATTTGATTCGCGACTTTCGCCGCTTAATGATTTTTCTCCAAGTCCGTCGCTCGGGTTAAAGCTATTCCTATTCTAAATTTCAGGAGAATTGGTTCAGTCGTTTCAAACGTATTGAGCTATTCCTAACCCTATCTTGTATGTCGACCCTTTCTTTGGGAAAATAACTGCAGTTTGCGGATGGTCGTGGGTTCGAATCTCACCTTTAGTTCGTAAATTTCTTAACCATTTTTAGGACCTAGGGTTATTCAAGGCGTATTTCTTTTCCCTCGTTAACGGAAAGCCAGCTCTTTGACCTCGTCATCACTTTCCATCAGATGAGATTATACAGAAAGAATAATATCCCTCAAATAACAAATCTTAGATTTCACCAGTTTGTTTTCTGTTTAGCCTTGAAACGGTCAGAAACCTCATTTATAAAACAAAATATGGCAAGAACTGTTATAAATTCACATTTGATCGAAGGCTCTACCAGTTTGGCAGTTGATATAACATCATTTACATGATAATACATTTTTGAACTCGGGTATTACCACGAGCTCTTATTGCGTTGATAGTTTGAGTTATATTATGAGACAGATGTATATGTCGTATATAAATCTGTCACTCGCGCTCAGCTGAATTTTCATTGCAATGAACTCATGGTTGGGCTCCATAGATCGTAGAAAATTTTAAAAATGTACTTCAAAAATTTGTTATCTTTGTACAATTTTATATTAGCTGTGCCCCGCGGTTTCACCGGTGTAGATATGATTTCAATAGCAATTATTTCGCGGACCCAATAATTTTTTTAAATAAATGTAAGTACCCAAATTCACTCCTTGTTACACAACAGCTGATTGTTAAGTCTTATCTTATCGCTAAGTCGCGTTAAAATCGGGCCAGCCGTGTCTAGCCTAAACAAACAGATATAATGACAGAGAATAATTTTCAAAATTGATTTGGTTTATGTAAGTAGAAGAATAGTTCCGTATATACATTTATATGCATTTAGTGAAAACTGTTGATGCGGAATTACAAACAGACACTCAAGTTTTATTTAACTGTATCGATAGATACAGTTATTAAAATTGAATCCTAAATGGAACTATCTAACGGGTTATCCTTTTAAACTTTGTACTTTACCAAATCTCGGTTCTAGGCTAAAATTTCAACACAAGTGTAGGCGGAAGGTAGACAGGTCTTGTTGCGAAACTGAGATATTTTTTCTACCCACGCTATGCCAATAAGGTATACAATGCACTTTATAACAACCAAATTATTGGACCCGCGGGCAAAGTTAAAACTAAATTAGTTTATGTGGAAGACCAGCTGTTCCCACGGTTTCACCGGGTAGACATTTTTAATTTCATGGCTGTATTTCGTGGAAACCATTAAAAAGGAGTGCTGTAGCTACTCCATGCAACATCAGGTTTCAGTGAAAGTCCGATTAAAATTGGATTAGCTGGAACAAAGAGACATAGAAAACATGAATCGTTAGGTACCGCTAATTCTTTCATATGCATTTAGTGAACTGATAACGACACTCATCTGTGTCGGTATATTGACTGAGTCGCCGCCAGCGCGCTCTTTGCAGCTCAGAAAATTTGGTGGTATCAAATATATACCAGCCGGTCAAGTGACCCAGATATAGTAAACAGATTGGACTTTGGTTAGTGATTAGTACACGTGGGTGATTATAAGATTGACAACTGGTATCGTGGCAAGTTTGTCCTTAACTACAGAGGATTATCCACATAGTGTTGGTTGTATTTCCAAACTTGATTTTTTATACTACTGTTTAATCTTATACGCCCTAGATGGCGCCACTTGTAAATAACATCGCACTATAGTTATGTTTTCCTATATATATATAAATACTCTCGTATTATGACAGCCGCTTTTTCCCCCTACCAACTGCGAGAGACCATATCCAAAAAAAAAAAAAAAAAAACAGCCGCTTTTAATGGTTCAGTCATTTGTTTCAATATACATACGTCACTGTAAGTCAAGTGCTTTCATTCCACATGAGTTCTTCAGTTCTTCGTTTTCCAACTACCAAAGTAGCAAACAAGCGTGCAGACTGCCTGATGGAAACCTACTGCAGTTTATCAACGTGACTGCCACCAGAGTAGCACTCGAGCATTGCCTATCTTATGAAGAATTTTATCACTGTCTCAATATAGTTAGACGTGAAAGACTCCCACAAAAGCTGACAGCAAGATGCCACGACGTGACACCTCTTACTGTCATTACGCCTATTTTCTCGTAAATGCGAGCGTGAGAGTGTGCCATTTCTCAACTGCTTATAAAGCTTCTGACTGTCCTGTATAGCCAAAGATATTAAAATTAACAACCGGGACCGAAGTCTTAGCGTGTTCTCCGAGGTACGGAGGGAACACGGGCGGTCACCCATCCAACAGGCTTGGATTGCTTTTATAAATAAACTGAGTTGTTTCTAAACTTTGCATGTCGTGTACACTTTACGCCCGAATAGTGTTGACAACGTGAAATTAACAATAACACACAATAGTTGCTTAGGAGCACGCTACAATTTTCCAAGCTATTGGAGCACAGGTGACGCGTGAAAATTTCCAACTTTTTTCCGAGGAAGGAAACCGCTTTGTGTTAAGCTCTATAAATCTAAATTATAGGCACGTCGGAAGCCGTCTGTGGTGTGATATTATCGTCAACAGAAATTGTGTAAAACACGATATTTAGATAGAAGTCTGCACCGTGGAGGAGGTTTGTAACTAGTAATTTTGAAATAGAAATGTCATTTGCCGTATTGTGTTTGTGTTTTTGTAGAGAACAAAAGCATACAATTCTAATTCAGTACTATCTTTATTTGATTAGACTTTTAATAAAATACTTTCAAATAGTCATAACGACATGATTATACATGCTACCGCTACCGGGTTCAGAAGGTTGCTTTTACTGAGAAGAATCCGGCAAGAAACTTAATAATTCCTCTTTTCAAAAATATATAAGCCTATGGACAAAGTTCCAAAAAAAGTCTATAAAAAAAATATAAAAACCAAGAGTTGTTAGGTACTACGTATAATAGTGTAGCTTGAGATAACCAGCCCCCACAAGCAGCACCTGTTCACAAGTGTGACGAGAATGCCAGCCATTGCCCTCCTCAACCATTATAGAGCCATTTTTGGAGGCCTAATTTTAGAAACAACTACAATGATTCTACTCACTCGCAGGAGTGACCGTGCTATCAGGCGGACTACGTTCTTTTGCCAAATTAATTTTAGTTCCCTGTGTCTCTTCTTCCTACCTTATTTTTCTTTCTTAAGCATTTGGAGCAACCTTTTCAATTCCTCTATCCTCTTTTGGCTCTATTATACTGCATCTATTTATTTTCAACCATGTCATCAGTAGCCTCTTCAATTCTATTTATTATTCCATAATAATTTGCCTGTTGCCGGTTGCCAATTTAACATCATTGGCAATCGTTACAGGTCAGTCAGAGGCCTAAGAAAGTCTGACAACTGGTTTAACTCAGATTGCCGATTTTCCTCTAAAAAGGGGTTACGAAGGTCAGATGGCAGTCGCTTCGTATAAAAATCAGGTGATCAGCCACATCGCGTTCAATCAAGTGCCGACCCCAAATACATGGGATAAGGCCAGTGAGATGATGATGAATCATTTGCCTGTTGTTTAAATCAGAATGTATCCCCGCCCATCCTAAAGGACGCGCCACCATTAACATAGTGGAAACAATGTGTCAATTCTGCCTGCCGTCTGTCGTCATAATCGACCATTGTCGCACATCCGGAGCTCTTGGGCATGGTTATTCTAATTAACCTAAAGTTGAGGACATCAGTCTAGTACCAGCATCGTTCAAAAATAAATATCTCATTCCCATTTATTCAAACCTATAGATCCTTCTGCAATGATATGAAATTATTGAAAAGAAGAAATTAATGACCCCATACATTTGTTTTTGCTGAGTGCCTAGTGCGAGTTTTTCACTGCCGCATTCACCAGTCACGGCGTCAAAGTTAACGCAGATTTGTATGGGATCGGAGCAGCGCCTCTGTCGGCCTAAACATGACACTATTGTGAGCCCATACAAATCTGCGTTTACGTCGACGCGGTGACTTGTGACGGCGATTTTAAGAAAACTCGCACTAGGCCCTGATTGCGAGTAATGTAACGCTGTAAGATGTGGGTGGCAATAGTATAAATTTAAACCTAATATACTGTTGAAATTAAATCCCTAATCGGATGGAAGCCATTAAATTCGATTAGGTCTGATCCGATTAGTTTTGGTTTCGCTGAGTGAGATGTTAGTCATAATTTGACTATAGTATTTTTTACGTTGGCAATTTGTTACGTACCTGTATTCTACACAATTGCTATCAAGGCCAAGTCTAGGAAATGCGATGGGTTTTATTCTCAACAAGTCTCTTCCCGTGTTTACTCACCTTCCTTTAGTTTGCTTAGCAGTGGATGATTTACTACAGGTAGACTGTAAATTATTGTTCTCCCCTGAGGGTAAGCAGAGGCAACTGTGCGCATTCATGCATCTCTTCATACACTTCCCTAGGTTATGAGTGCTAAAAACGTGAACTTTATGCAGAAGATGATTGATTTTTCCTTGGACGTCCTCTACTGCTACTTTTCACATTTCTTATGTTATGCGCCTTTCACTCATCTATACTAACATAATTATGAGCTGAAGAGTTTGTTTGTTTGTCTGCTTGAACGCGCTTATCTCAGGAACAGGAACAAATCGAAAAGTCCCAACCAACTTGTCACTTATCATGCTATACATTAGCGCCTAGACTATAATTGTTTCTTTTTAATATACATTTGAAAGATGAGTAGATTGTGTGAAAGATAATATGTCTAGAAAGGGTTACCTAATACGGAGACGGGTGATCGACAGGAATGTAAAAGAAAATAACATGACATAACGATAGAAAGATGATAATAACTATAATTTGTTTCATTAACATAACGATTCTCATTGTAGTGTGGATATTTTGATCAGTTTCTCTTCTGTAAGCACGTGAGATCGCTCTTACACTAATTCTTCTCGTAGAGCAAAGCGAAAGTCAACAATATCTTAAAAGTAAGTTACTTTATAAAGCTTCAATCAAACAGGCAGGGGTCGGAAGATCAAATTTGTTCATCATTTGTACCGTTAGGGAGATCATTGTCGTGAATCTAACATTTCTAGGTTAATGTAACAATATGAATTTTAGAAAGTTTTATTTCAAGCTTTAAGGGTACCAAAACTAATTAATTGTGTTCGTCTCGACGGATAGACGACTTTCATATATCAACTTTACGTTGTTTGATAGCTTCTGCCTAATAAGATACTATTTATTGTGTAATTCCGTTTTATTATGCTTTAACGTGTAATAAAACATCTAAAATGTTTTATAATACATTCTCCCACTCACGACCAATAAATCAAACTATAAATATACTTTTTTAAAGAAAATACACCTTTATAACCCACCAAAAGCATCCGAATCCCAAAACAATAACAAGATGGTCTCAGAAACATCTGTTCAGGCGTAATCATCGCATACCGTTCTATGGCACGTGCCATAGCATACGCCCTGGAATATAAACAACTGTACTATTACAGTCACTGCATCCTCATTCCCCCTCTTTGATACCCATACCACTATAGTAACACTCCACTGACAGTTCACAGCCCCATTTACGAGACAAAGATCCATCGCTGTCGAGTAAAAGAGAGAAATGAAAAGTTCAGTTTTCGAACAAGCATTGGATTATGTATCGTTCAATTTTAACGAGGAGATTGTCAGCGTAAATGTGAGTGGAGTCAATTTCGTTTCCACGTCACACGTTCGAAACGCCCACGGCCGGTCAGACGTGCGTTTGCGCATAATACTTTAAAATCTAAAAGATAATTTTATTTGGCGTACTTAAGGGAACTCTTCTAAGACCTTGGTTATTAACACTTAGTTGGATATTGTGATGTGTTATTGAATGTAGTGTACTTTCGAAATGCACTTTCTCAAGTGAAATCTACAATTCCCACGGGAGTTTTAGTGATTGTTTCAAGTGCTAACATGAAATTATATGATTTCCTAAGATTGATTTCTAAACAGAATAATGCATGAAATGTGTAAGTATTCTTTAAATTATCTTAATCTTAAAAGCGACCGTGAAGATGGTAAACTTAAACATGGGTTCAAAAACTTAATGACTAAGCCGAGAGAGTGTGTTTGGTAAATTAAACTCTATACTTCTTACAGTAAGTGTGAATTTAATTCAACGATTTTTATGAATCATTGATTGGATGTGGATGCAATGGCTCAAGAGAAATCTTTTCAATAATATTGAAGTTTATAAACATTGAGCTGTATTATATTTTTGATCTGTGGGAATTAGGTTTGAATTAAGTAGTAATTTTCGAAGCTTCCAAATATGTTCACGCCATTCCAGAAGGGTCCCCTGAAGGGGTAAGTAGAGGCGTTGTAATAATAACACCCACTTTTCACCGAAGATGATTAAGCACCAACGTATTAGATGATAAATCCATCGCCGTCTCAGGCACTATAAATACGTCTTGGAATTACTTCACAGAATTAGTGCAATATTTGATCTTAAATAAGATCCCGTCTTATCAGTTACATGGCCGTAATTTTGTGGTTGCTGATTACAGATAAGATAGGCGATGTTGTAACTTCCTTCTTTACAAGATTATAGGCCATATAAGTATTCTGGCCACATATGGACTTGGACTTTTCCGCTTTTCACCTCCATCTACATCCGGAAATCCGGAGGCTTTATTATCAGATCTTACTAGGATAATAATACTCTATTCAGTCATAATTTGTTTCCCTTGATACATTTCAAATAGATTTCTACACTAATATTATACTGAGGAAAGATTTGATTGTTTTTTTGTTTGTGTGTTGGCATTGAATAGGCACTGAAACTACTTGACCGATCTTGAAAATTATTTCAGCAATGGATAGCTACATCATCAGCAAGTCACATAGCCTATATTTTATCCCCGTGCTCCCACGGGAACGGGTACCACGCGGGTGAAATCGCGTGACGTCTGCTAGTTATAAAATATAGTAAAGTCTTTGCACTTGCAGCTATTTAACCAGATAAAACCCTTTGGACAGGTAAAAGCTTACAATAATATTTAGTGACGATGCGTTTTAATATTATGGGTTCTTAAAATGCCTCGAATATGCACACTATACATCGTATCATCCTTTTTATCAAAATACTCGTATATTATGCAAATGTTTCGTTCGCCGATGTTTATTTTGCATTTTCAACATTCAAAGCCTCTTGACATTTAGAAATACGAGACTTATGCCTATATTTCCTTTTCTCGTCTCGCAATTTTATTTGCTAATGTTAGGTCAAGAATTGCCCAACTTCATACTGTCATATGTCATATCATCCATAGCTATATCCAAATTATCTTAACCAATATTATAAAGATTTTGTTTGTTGAACGCGCTTATTTCAGTTGAGTTGATTTTTTTAGCTAGATAGTTCAATTCTCGAGGAAGGCTTTAGGCTTTATAACATCACGCTGCGAAGCATCAGTCGAAAATGTTACAATAACGGGAAAAAATATCACTTAGGAACATAGTTTTTATTCTTAATCCTACGCGGGTAAAACCGCGTGGAACTGCTAGTCAGGTTATATGCCCATCTAGCATTTATCTTGTCTTGTTTTGAACAAGTTTCTACTATTCTAATTTTAGCCTGCTTACCATCCTTGCGTCGTATGATGCCATTAGACTGGAAATCCTTATCTAAAACTTACAGATTATCGCGCTGAGCCAATCGCTTCTTATGGAAGACAGAATAAGACCATTTATGGACTGATGTCGAATAAACAAGTGCCTCTAAATCCATTACCAGTCGTCTAGTGTCGTCTACATACTAATATATTTCAGAATGGGTGCAGGCAGACATTCTATCCAAAATTTACTCTAAACGATCGAAAAACAGGCGTTGGTCTAATGGTCGAAGTTCTAGGTTCGATCGGGCAATATGTTAATTAGTTTTTCTATCTTTATTCCTCAGTAGCCCAGAGTCTGAATGAGTGCCCGATTAATGGCGACAGGCTCGCACTATTACATGGTTCTTCAACATAACTGGTGAAATTTGGGTGCTATAAGTACACCTCTACTTACCCCTTTGGAGAATACAGGCGTGAGGATTCGAATGTACGATACGAATATCGATAAATACATTAGTCTTTATGTAGTCATTTCTAAACTTCCTACAGTTCCAGTCCCAAGAAGGATCATGACATCATCTGAACTCGATTATGCGTTTCCTTGTGCTGAGACAAATCGTTTTGTCAATGGTTCATAAATTATTGTAATTATGGCTTCTAGAACTCTTCCGGTACATTTTGAATCTGCTACATTGTAAGTAGTTATTGCTCTATTTGTGATATTAGTTACGTGAATACCATTGAGAGGGCCAATGGTTTCATTAAGGTCAAAATCAATTCTGCTAATATCAATTTCAAAGATAAGTTTAAATGTGATAGTGATATTTCCATGTGCTGTTTCAACCATAGCTTCAGTTTATTGGATGTAATGAATTATCCATGAATTAGAGTAAGATTTTTATACAATTGTGAACAGCAACAAGAAATTAGGTACGGCAAGTTTCCTTGTGACATAACAACATTAAAATACATTTTATTGTTAACCTAATGTCCATGTAACAATAGGCAAATGGCGTTCGTCTGAAGTATAACGAATGGACGAAATTTCTAAATTATAAAAACCTTCATGTGGAGTTGAGACGTATAATCGTCAGCTTTAACAAATGAAATCAGACTATTTCCTGCTAATTGAGAGCTATTCAGCCAAATTAAAGAGAAATTGGAGAGATGGTACAGTCCCCAGTCCATTAGTATTGAAATTTTAAATGCGTCGGTAACGCGTACGATGCCCTTAGCATTGGAAATAATCATAGGCGTAAGCACTTACCCAGGCTTTACGTTTGTTTGCCAATTTACTGTCACTACACCCTACCTCTAATCAATGTAATTAGCAAATTACGCGTTACTTCTATTGTTTTTCTTTCTAGTCTTACCACACGTGTTTTACCAAACACTTTGATCTAACCTTTTGATGTATTTAGCAAACAACGGAATATCATTTCATAACGTTGATTCAGCTAATTATCATTGTTCGTCTTGTTCGTGCCACGAATTTTTGTTAACAATGACGATAACTGGGTCAAATGCGTTGCATAGATGCAATGTTCATTTCAAAACATCGTCTACGTTAGCAGTTTCTCATATTAGTATGCAAATAACTAGACAGGTGGCTGAATTTCATAGTCTGCTTTCATCTTTAAGTCTCCAGAAATTAGTATTCTGTTTCTACGCGATTTCAGATGCAATACCAGAAAACCATTTCGAAAGGGTCCCCGAATTTGGATTTTTGAACATATGAAATCTATTTGTTTTCCTCAAGAATTTTTCTTCGCTAAATAAGTAGCTTATGAAGTAGATACTACCAAAAAACTACTTAATACATTAATGGGTGTAGTGAATAAGTGAGCTAGAGATTTGACAAAGTCTAAATGGCATAAAAGGTCTGGCACACCGTATACTTGTGAGCCAAGATAAAGTTGCAGTCTCTGATTATGAGCGCTCAGCAAAAATAGTGAAGGTGTATTTTATTCCCGTCGCGTCATACATACAGACACACAAGCGACAGATGCATAAAATGACTACTGAGAGGCAACTAAACATACAACAGATATAGAAATCTCATTCGTGAAGTCACCAGATTTAATTACACCACTCGAGTCTACACGTCTTGCAAGTAAGAAAAATACGGATGTAATTGATTCCATTGATCTTACAGAGAAATTAAGTTCACCTTCTCAATACACTTTCCTAACAAGAATTTCTATAATTGTAACAGATATGTTTTTATGAAATGCAAGTGAAACTGTATGTAATGATGGATCTGGAATGAAACCAAGTGAAAGGTCCATTTCAATCAAGATTTCAACATCTATCTATCGTTCGTTGATAAAACGAGTCATACTCGCGTGTCACTAATGTGATTACTAGCTTTTTGTTTCCGTGTTTGTCTGCGTGAAATTTTGTTTCCGAAAGTTGAAAGCCTCGTTCACTCTTCTCGAGATTTAGGAAAGATGGAAAGTGATGACAAAATACATTTAAACTGACCAATAAAACTCACTTACGCATTGACGATTTTAGCTTGAATATTGAAAACATTGGTAGGGATCAGGAGAGGACAATATGACTAACCGAATTTTGTTAATGAATGTGGATAAAAGAAATGAAGACTAGAAACGACGAAGAGATTATGTGAAAGACGACTTGACTAGAAAAGCAGTTAATACAGAGATGACAGCTGATAGAAGAAATGAAAATGTAGTTACGTTCATACATATGCTCACGTTACAGATGTTGAGTCTAACGCCGTCTCTGGCACTATACATACGTCTATTGAATTACTTTTCAGACATATGCAGGTTTCTTCACGATGCGCGATGTTTTCCTTCACCGTAAAGCACGTGGTGTGAAATTACTGCACATACGTTTTTAGAAAAACTCATTGATACAGGCCCCGCTGGGATTCGAACCAGGCTTTTCAGAGAAATGAAAATGTAGTTCTATTATTTATTTTATAGTAGAAATACAGTCTCAGGGAATACATTGTCTATATAGTGTAGTAGGTGTTTCGTCATAATCTAAAAACAAGTAAAAATAGGATAGAGTTGATTCGTCAGATATGATTGTGCCAAGAAGGGTCAAAGTAATGAAGATTGCCAGAAAGGTTTGAAGAAATTGTAATCAATTAGGCCTCTAAGCCAAGTTGATTCAATTATCGTCAATTGTCCAATTGAATAAATTGTCTTTGTAAAGGGGTGTGACATTATTATTTATTTTTGTTGTTTAGAATGTAAAGCAGGAGTGCTAAGGCGACGATCATAGACAATTACAAAATTTTATGATGCATGCGTTTAAGGCGCGGAGTCAAGACATATTTGGAATATAGGTTCATCTATATCATAGTATGTTTAAGCTTTCTAAGCCAGACCAATTTTTGAAATAAGATTATAATTTTCTGTAATATGTATTTGGCTATTTGAAGCTTAAAAATAATCTGTAAAACACGTCAATGAATAATGCGATTACACCCCTTACTAAAATTACGTTGTCGCTTATAATCTCGTCTGTGTGTCATTTAGGACGATTTGTTACGAAGATTATGCACTGCTTGTGTCTTGTGTCTGGACTATATTCTTAAAATTATTAATGTGGAAGTATACCTTTCTGTTTGTTGACCATTGAATAAATTGCCAAGATTTGGAATAGATATAGCTTTGATTCTAAAGCCGGTCAAAGGGTTCTTAAACGCGATAAAAACATATTAGGGCCTATAGGCAAAGTAACAGAACCCTCACGCTGCGCTAATAGAAACGATACAAAATATATGGGAACGACATATGTCACGGGACTGATTTGTGTAATTTCCATACATTTTGTATCGTTTCTATTAGCGCAAGCGCTATAGTAATACTTAGTCTAGACCTACAGGTGGAGTGTGCATTGTACTTGCTACCTTTGTAGAAAAAAATACTTCGGTTCAAATGCCTCACGAACAAACGTCCAACCATAATAACTAACGGGTTCTGTATCATCATAGAACATTATCATTGCGCTTGCGTGACTTAATACAGCTCCAAACGGAACCACAAATTGGACGGCCCTAACGGAATTTACAGATTATAGTCGTTAGAATGAATGTTACGTGTTTTAGCTATTGTGGGATGTAATGTACAAATTCTGTTGGAACCAATTTAATTCTATCAACTCTGTTCATATTCTTTTGCCTGTTTAAAAATAAAAATAATAATGCTCACGCCATCCCATAAGGGTTCCCGAAGGGGTAAGCAGAGGTGTTGTAACAACAGCTACATTTCACCGAATATGATTAAGTGCCAACGTGACAGAGGGTGAGTCCATCGCCGTATCAGGCATTATACATGCGTCTTTGAATTCTCAGACATATGCAGGTATCCTCACGATGTTTTCCTTCGCCGTAAAGCACGTGGACCTGCACGCTCATTGGTGCAGGCTCCGCTGGGATTCTAACTAACGTCGCTTTCGTAACAGGCGACTGCTCAAAACCCCGAGGTCATCACGGCTGTTTTGAATAAATATTTTCACGCCATCCCAGAAGGGTTCCCGAAGGGGTAAGCAGAGCTGTTGTAACAACACCCACATTTCACCGAATATGATCCTGCTTGTTTACTTTACCCCAAAAGTTAGCGTGGTGCCTGACGGAAGATTTTTATTCCTCTCTCTTTGATTTAAGAGCTTTGCTCTTGTCGGTGGAGCAATAGCCACTCTTGTCTCTCTTGTGCACAATTCTTGACCTCTTGATACGACACTACACCCGCTTTCTCCTTAAGTTGGTCCATGTAGCTTCTCCTTGGTCTTCCTCTTCGCCCCTCGATTTTTGCTTCCAGTACTAGTTGTAATAGCTTGTCGCTTTTTATTCAGTTGACCAAAATTTTGCAATCATAAAATTTCCTTTAGAATAGCGTTTCAGAGCCATAAGTATAGGTTTTCACGCGTTGTCGATTGATCTAGCGTTTTAGCGTGGCTTAAATGTATTGATACTTTTTCAGAGGCGGATTGTGGGTGAATGCCAAAGATAATAGTAGTAAATTCTTCGACATTCATAAGTGCCTTACGAGGGCCTAAACTGAATAAATCATTTTCGTACCGGATCAACACATTTTGACCCATGCGAAAACGCAAGTTCAATCGATGTCGTTAGAACATCCACAAAGCTATACTTCTTGGGGTATTTTTCTCGAAATAGGTTATCAAATCTAAATTTGATTAACTATTGTGCATTCAAGGTGCTTCTGTCACAAAACATTATAATTCTTTCTCCAAAATGACTTGCATTACATAATAGATAATAGACACAGATAATACCAGTCATCAGTCTTACAAAGGTCTTTGAACCTGACTTACGTCATATTCGTTACAAATACGTTTCCTGGTTTACTGAGCTTGTGTGTTGGGTTTTAGATTAACAGTTTTGTATAATACCTTCATCTATATCTATACATTTATCAAGTTTAATTTTTTTTCTCTGTCTATCTGTCCGTCTGTCTGTTTGTTCCGGGTAATCTCTAAAACGGCTGGATCGATTTTAACTGGACTTCCACTGGCAGGTAGCTGATGTTTCGAGGAGTAAGTTAGGCTACTTTTATTTATTAATAATATTAGGGTCTGCGACAATAAGGATGAAACTAAATCTACGCGGGTGGAACGGCGGGGCACAGCTAGTCCATACTAATATTATAAAGAGGAAAGGAATGTTTCTAACGAATTGGCTCAAAAAGTACTAGACCGTTTTGAAAATTTCTTTCAGCATTTGAATGCTACGTTATCACAGATTAATATAGGCTATATTTTATCCCCCGACTCCCACGGGAACGGGAACTACGCGGGTAAAACCGCGTGATGTCCGCTAGATTGAGAAAATAACTGATAGTGAGTATGTCATAACTGGTTTTCGTATACACTATTCAGAGATGTGACTGTGGTTCTATTATGTTCTGTATCTGTGCTGTGGTTGACAGATGATTATGTACACGTTTCTTTTAAACTGTAAAAGTGGGACCTGTTCCAATGATTTTTTCTAAAAACTGTGCAGTGATGGCGTTAATAAAAACAATAATCGCACAATTCGTGAATTCTACCTGGATTTTTCCGACTTGATAAATAGGATTTGATTTAATCTGGTTTTACAGGATTCGTTTAGAAATAACAGAAAGTACTGTTGTTTTCACGTAACAAACAAACATTTTACTTGTATAGAAAATTAGAGTATTCCTAATATTTTTTAAATCTAGTACTTAATCGTTGTAAAAAAATTGTATTCGAGTGAATATTTATCAAGTGGCATGCATTCGGTTCAAATAAGCGACACTTTCAAATAAATTTTTACGAAACTTTAATTCGCTTTATTTGCGTGTCAATTGACTTTTTCTTTTACAATGATAAATTGAATAGTCCAATTCTAAATTTGCTTTCTAATAAATTTAAATGGCCATACACTTCTCGCAAGTTACAATTTACGCAATCGATATAAATGTATCGATGTATTGCTACGGATAATCAATCGATTTGTGGAGGTTATTTTTTTATTGTTGCTTTCTTTTGTCTATGGCTCATGCAAAGTTAAAATATCGATAATTTTACGGTTATCAAAAAATATTACTATACAATATTAAGTATCAATTATGTATTATAATTCCTGTAAATATTCTTTAATGTTTGTATCAAATAAGGAATCATTCGCGTGTCATCGATTCCCTCCACGCCGAGGGGCGTTATATCGAGTCTGTACTTTTTTTTTAATAATAATCTGGACATTTTAGACATTATTTAGTTGTTTTCATAGATTTCTAAAGTTTTTGCCTCCTTTCATGATCATGATTTACACCGTTTTATCATTAATAATCCAAATTCAAAATATCTTTTTTTGATTAGACTTTTATCAAAGTGCTCTTAAATCGTCAGAACGACACGATTACACAGGATTATACATGCTACCGCCAGGTTCGGAAGGTTGCTTTTACTGAGAAGAATCTGGCAAGAAACTCAGTAATTACTCTATTGAAAAAAATAATTTTACATTTTTGAGAATACTATATAATTCTTCCTCTGATATTTAGATTTCGAAGTTCACTTATTTAATTTTCTAAAATAAATATAAATTTATCGACGTCAATAACTCTGTAATGACACCACTAACAGTATAGTTCGTGGTATGCGCGCGGGTTTAATTGCTGTATCTCACGCAAAAGGCTGATATACAGACATAGCTATATCTATTTATAGACATATTATGTTTCCTGGTCCGTCAATTGTTTGTGTGATGGGAAAATTAACGATTGAATTCTGTAAACGAGAGACGTTTAATGGCAACCAGTAGGCCTAGACAGAGTAACATTCTCTTCTCTCGCGCTCGCGCTAATAGAAACGATACAAACTGTTTGGAAATGACATAAATCTGTCACGTGACATATGTCATTCCCGTGCATTGTAGAGAGGATAATGTTACTTTGTCTACAGGCCCTGAAATACTCGAAGATCTCTTTTGGGTAACTTTTATTTAGACTTAAGCGGTTTCTCCAAACTGCTTCCTAATTACATTACATAGAATATATTTGACCAGTATAAGTTGTAACAAGTTTAAACGTTGACGATATAGATTGTGTATTTACCTAATTCTGAACACACTTACATATACTCACGCCTGTATTCCCCGAAGGGGTAGGCAGAGGTGTTGTAATAACAGCACCAACTTTTCGCCGATGATGATTAAGTGCCAACGTGACGGATGGTGAGTCCATTGCGTCTTAGGCACTATACATAGGTACGTCTTTGAATTACTTCTCAGACATATGCAGGTTTCCTCACGATGTTACGTTACGGTTTTCTCTCCAATGTGACTCTAAACTGTCCACTTACTTACCTATCTTACATAGATTGTTATTATACTGCCGCGAAAACTATTTTTAACATTAATTTACGGAGTATTCAAGGCCGTTTCTCAGTAAAATAAACCTTAAGGCATAGTTCGTTGATCTCAGTTTGCTACCGCAGATCTAATTTGTTAGTTATAGAAGCAACTAGCTGTGTCCCGCGGTTTCACCCGCGTAGACTTTATGCGCCTGCTAATGCCGCGTTGAAATCGGTCCAACCGTTCCAAATAGACGGACAGATAGAAAGACAGACTGAGTTTTTTTTTAAATATGAATTAAAACACTTCGGTTTTATTTATCTTATCTGTATATTAATCTTTGTGACATTAGCTATCTGCCAGTGAAAGTTGCGTTAATATTAGTCCCACCGTTTCAGAGATCACCCGAAACAAACAAACTGTCAGACGGACGGACAGAATACAGTGGGGTATATACTTTCATATACGACATTCAGTAACATCACGCAGCACTACAAACATCTGTTAATTTGGAATTACAAACAGACATTTCAATTGTATATATGTGTATACGTATAGATTATGATTAATTCATTAAAACGAGGCTAAATACTAGTATGGTCCGTGGCTAATTTAACGATCTTGAAGTATCAAGGTTCGTGCCTTGTTCTATTGCCAAATAACAAGTTTGGTTAATTGCTCTTTTAGATCAGTTAACTAACGCCGGTATTGTAAAAATTGAGATTGATGGTAGCATTCATTGGTTAAGATAATTAGCCTTTATATCCGACGGCCGTGTGGTAAGGTCAGCACTGACAGCAGCCGCGTTATTCACTAAGGTTTCTCAGCTTCGAACTCGACGACGAGCATTGGTTTCAATCATAGGAAATTGATACATAATACATCTAAATATATATAACTCAAAGGTGACTGACTGACTGACATAGTGATCTATCAACGCACAGCACCAACCACTCGACAGATCAGCTGAAGTTTGGCATGCAGGTAGATGTTATGAGGTAGGTATCCGCTAAGAAAGGATTTGATTGATTCAACCCCCAAGGGGATGAACATTTGTATGAAACTTTGTCAATTTTAAACCGATCGGGCTGAGATTTAGCATTCATAATTTATTTATAAAAAATATTAGGGTACCCCGAAATTAAGCATGAAACTAAATCCACGCGGGTGAAAACGCGGGGCACAGCTAGTAGAGGTTCATGATACTCGCGCCCCTCCGCCCCCCCCACATTTTAAATAGAAGAGCCGTAGGCCATAATAAAGATTCTAAAGTGAAAATCTCGTCTGAGTAATCAAGGATAACTAACCGCTTATCAGTTTTTTGTTGGTCTGTCTTGTTTTTTGCATCGAACGTTTCTTAGACAAAACAAATTAACTAGATTTTAACTCAATTTTAACATTATGAAATCAAGTTACCGTGATTAATGCGAAAGTTCCTCTGTCTACCTTTTCATTCATGGTATATATTGTATAGATATTGATAGTTTGAATCCAAGGAAAGCCATACTACTTAAATAACTAAAAAGTAGTTCATCTAAAATGAATTCGTATTTCACTTGGTCACGCCATCACGCGTGAACGGCTGGATGGGTTATAACGGGACTTTCACTGGCAGATAGCTGAAGTTTCAAGGAGTAACTTAGGTTAATTTTATTCAGAAATAATATTAAGGTTCTGCCAAATAAAGCATTAAACTTAATCTACGTGGGTGAAAACACGGGGCAATAATCTCAGGTACTTTACGGTGAAGGAAAATATCGTTAGGAAACCTGCATATGTCTGAGAAGTAATTCAAAGACGTATGTATAGTGCCTGACGATAGGCTCCGATGGACTCGCCATCTGTCACGTTGACACTTATCATCTTCAAGGAAAATATTGTATTGCTCTACCCCTTCGGAGACCCTTCAGGAATGGCGTTAGAATTTGTATTTTTTGGATTTGTAGTTTAAAGTCAGCATAAAAGGTTGGAATAATGAATATTCCTTATGCGCAATGCAAAGCAATTCAGCGTGCATAATGGTGCAATTAAATCATCCGTTTACGGAAAATCGTCTTTTTATACCAAAAACACTCTCATACGATTGGTAATCGATACAAATAACCCGATTACGAAAGAATCCCTAAAAGTAGCGTGCCACCTCCTAATAAAGGGTTTTGGGTTCTGGGTGTGACATTTGACAGTAGGGCTACCACATTTTATGCGGATTTTTTTAGTTTTGTTGTCGTTTTTTCTCAGAAGGCTAGTTTCCGAACCGGTGGTAAATTTTCTACATTCATAAGTGCCTTAGCAGGGTCCAAACTGAATGAATATATTTCATTTTTATTTTTGATATATTCAGTATGGAAAATAAGATGGGATTCGAACCAACGACCTCTGCAAACCGTGCAGTTGCTCGGCCAACTGACCTACTCGTGATCTCATGCGGCGATTTTTTCTTTCCCTTGGTTTTTGCTATTTTAGGTTCTGCCTTAAAGTTCACTGTTACATTAGATTTAAAGATTTTTTTGCAATTATTCTGATTTATTTTCTTTGAAGTAATATCCATTTTAAGTCAAGTATTTGTGTGTCCCACAATACCACATACCCCGAACTGCCACTCCCAGGGCGGTCGGGGACCATTTGAAAATTTCCCCCTCCAAAAACCTATTATTATATTCTTTGGATAACTAACTTCTTCTTCTCAGTTGGACACTCATCTGGTTTAACCCAGATTACCGATTTTACTCGTAAAAGTGCAGATGGACTGCCATGCCTGACTTTTATACTGTGGGCTTCGTATGCCGCCTCAAAAATGTATGGGATAAGGCCAGGGTGATGATGATATGGTATACGAAGAATCAGGCGCACATAACGGACAAGGAGTTAATAAGTTGATTGCGACTAACATAGAGGTAGCCCTATTTACAGGTGTGCCGTACCAATGCGTGCTTACTGCCATTTGTGACATTACGTGACGGTTTACAGAAATTATGATAAAAGGACGACTTTAACCTGACGTCAATTAAACTTGTTCTATGAATAGCCATTAAACTATTTATTTATTATGCATTATGAATATGCAAAGACATAATGCCATAGGCATTCTCTGACTGTCAACCTTTGGGTGATTCAGAGATCATGGCAGGTGTAGAAAAGTGATGTTATGCAGTGCCGGATTAAGCCAGCGCGGGGCCTGTAGCAAATTCGGCCAAGTGGCCCCTAGTTTGCTTTAGATTTTCAGGTGGGAGTGATGCATAGCCTAAGCGTCTGCGTAAAATATCTTACATGCCTTGGGAGATGGGAGATGCAAGATAGATGACGCGCGTTGGTGCGCGGGGCCCTCTAATTCGTGGGGCCCTTAGCATTTGCTACTCTTGCTACGTGGCTAATCTGGCACTGATGTTATGTGTCAGTTATTCGTCATTGGCGGACGTCACGCGGTTTCACCCGCATAGTCCCCGTTCCCGTGGGAGTACGGATATTAAAATATAGCCTATATTAATTTGTGATAATGTAGCATTCAAATGGTGAAAGAATTTTTAAAATCGGTCCAGTACTTTTTGAGCCAATTCGTTACAAACATACATACCAACCAAGTATAGATGTAGAATGGTAATATATATCATGTTATTATCGACCTTTGTCAATGGTTAGGTTACTTCCTGAACAGACTTTATCAGCGCATGTTTCCCACCTTGGTACAAAAAAATACATCAAGAAGGTTACGTGAAAAAATTGTTTCAGACCTACTTTAAAATAACTATTATGTGTTTGTTTGTATCATGTTTGTTGAGTGTTATATTAATTTGTTTCTACCGTTTTGTTTGTGTGATGTAAGTATTGTTTTTCTCTTGCTTTTGTTCACGCTTTTTGTGCTAATTTTCGACACTTATGTTTTCGTGTTTCTAATATTTTGCTTGAATGTTTAATGTTAATATTGTAACTGCTTAAAGTATTTTTTCCTTTGTCTATGTAAATAAAATCTACATAATCTTAATGACTGAGCAATGAGACAGACATAGTTATGATTCAGTTTGTTTAATAAAAAAAACTTGCCCATATTTACATCCCTTTTGCAAATAATATTCGGCTAAGACAACAAAATTAAGATGTGATTTGTGTTACAAAAAATATTAAACATCTTATTTTTCTTCACAGCGACCTTCCAGATGAAGAGGACAAACAGTCACCCGTGCTCCTCTTGGGAGTCAACAAGATATCTGACTCACCTTCATGTATAAGAAGAAGATCTAACGAACCTCACACTTCAGGCTCCATACGGTTCTTCAGACCACCAAAATCTAAATACACCAGAGGTTTGTACGGAGACGAGAGACTCGAAAAGATCAGGCAAGATCTCCTTGTCCATAAAAATAAATCAGACACTTACATTCCTAAAGCTGATCGCAATGTCCACACAGATGACGAGAGACGGTGCTTGAAGTTAAATTGCGCTGGAAACTGCATTTGTGATAGAAAGAAAAGTTCCAGTAGAGGATCATTTTCGTTTCACAGACCTGAAGACAGAAGGGCTGAGAACAGACAATCTTCTCTCTGCCCTTCTGAACCATACGCTAGAACAGACAAGAAAGATTACTCTGAAAATGATATAGAGTTTAAATATACGGAACACATTCCAACAGCTCAGCCTTCCAGTAGTAAGCAGAGCTCGTACAACGTCACTCCAAAATCAACCGAAAGGAGACACTTTTTACTCTCAAATTTGAATGAAAGGTTTCGAAAAACTCTCAGCTTAGATTCGCGTAAGGTCGAAACTAATCGTACCCCTCAGAGTATCCCAAAGGAAACTCGGCCCAAATCCCTAGTTAACACGAGCTCTATCAACGTACAACAGTACAAATCTGGAGACCCGTTTATAAGGCCAAATTTTAACAAAGCTAGCCAGCCAAAGAAAAAACGGAAATCCTTTTTCTCGTTAGATACGTTTTTTGACTCAAAAAAGTCTGATACATCATCGATTGACGATTATTGCTCGTCAAAATACAAACGGTTTGAGCTAGAGAGTGATGATTCGCCTCTATTCAGAAGGGATGTTCGGGAAAAGACGCCAGATTTGCTCAATTTACCTGTGATCATCGACTCTGTGAGAAAAAAACAATCTGATACAAGGAGACAGTTGGAAAAATTAGAAAGTTGCTTTTATAATAGCTTGAATAAAACTCAGACAGTTATAGACGCAGTTCCTAAAGACGCCACTGACGTACAAGGCTCGAGCGGACATACCAATCACTTATACATTGACGACGACGTGGAATACATTGAGCCGATTCGCAGCACATTTACAAGTCAAAGCACTTTAATTTTAGACAAGAATGCTCTGAAACCAGATTCGATTTTAACAATTAACACAGATGATACTGATATTAAACTTCCTAGTTCGACAGTCTCTCCCAAAAGTGATGTGCGGTTAGGGAATGATTTCGATAGTATAGGAGCTTACGAGATCGAAGTAAAGGAGTCTGATTTGTTGAAAGTCAAGGATTTGACTGTCAAAGTGATGGATAAATCGGTGGATTCGATCGGTAGTTGTTCATTGGATGTGGATGCGAGCACGGATTTTTCAGGTAATTTGTGGATTTGATGCTGTCGTGTTGTTTTCTCTTCAGTAAATGTCTCGCTAGCATGTTTGTCATGTGTTTATTTATTATCAAGAAGTAAGTTTACTTTGTTGATTTTCAATTATTATTTATAAAGACTTCCGCCCCTTTTATTTAATTAGATTTCCGAGCCGTGGTGGCCTTGGGGTTTGAGCAGTCGCCTGATACGCAAGCGACACAAGTTCAAATCCCAGCGGGGCCTGTACCAATGAGTTTTTCTATAAAACTTATATACAGTGATTTCACTTACATGCTTTACGGTGAAGAAAAACATAGTGAAGAAACCTGCATATGTCTTAGAATTAATTCATAGACGTATGTATAATGCCTGAGACGGCGCGATAGACTCGCCATCTGTTGCGTTGGCACCGAATCGTCTTGTGTGAAAAGTGTGTGTTGTTATTGCAACACCTCTGCCTACCCCTTCGGGGAATACAGGCGTGAGCATATGCATGCATTCCTCCCCTTTCAAAAATATTATATTTTTATTTAGTTATATTAGTAAATAGCCTTATCGTGTTACTAAAAGTAAACTTGCTATAATATTCAGCAATTTATTTTATATCTACTATTCATATTATATTTAATAAATATATTCTTGTTATTTCCATTAGTATCTGTGTTTTCTTTTCACCTTCGAAAGTTCGGATCCGAATAGTAATTAACATCTACAATAATTTGTCAAAATTAACCAAATTCAGTGCCATTTTTAACCAACTTCAAAAAGAGAGGAGGCTGAGTTGAAAATATTTTATTGAAATCAGTTTTCCCGCCAAAAATATTTGATCATAAATAAAATAAGTTTTGATTTGTTTTTTTATTCCATTTTTAAAACTATCGGATCCGTGCTTAGTTCTTTTTTATCATAAATTGTGTTTGTGATGCTTTTATGATCATCTTAGTGCTACGATGTTGAATGCATTTAAATTTGATAGAGTAAGTTAGTTTCTAAACTAGCAACTTTTAGAAATAGGTCGGTATAAGTATAAAAGAAGTTCCTCACTTTATTTAGCCAAACAAAGTTTTATTCCTGTTATTTTTACCTCCGGACTATAGTATATCTATATCTATGTGTCTGTTTGTGATTCCAAATTAACGGCTTTTCATTAAATGCATATGAAAATACATAGGATTGTTCCGGCTAATCTCCGAAACGGCTGGACTGATTTTAATTAGAGCTAAGTAGCAAGAGTAACTTAAGCGACTTTAATCAAGAAAACAGGAGAATTTCATGAAACTAAATAAGGAAAAGTCCTTGCTCTTCCGTTGGTTGAGGATATGATATAGTTTTATAATTATCACGTCCGTACAATACTTCGATTTATTTATCCCGTTTTATATTACACGTGTGGTCTGTGTCACTGTTTAACATCACATTATATTGCTTTTGGAATATATCGCGACGTTCACGCCGTAGTATTTATATTTAAATCCCAAATTTATATCCTCTAGAACTTTATGGTTCACGCGTAAAACGAAACGTTCGAGGGGTGATATCGGGATATAAATAAATAATAAAACGGTGTTAGAATTACTTAATTACGATGTTAGGATTGGTGTTTATGGTTAATTGTACTGAGAAGAGTTTTATTACTGTAATTTCAAATGTCTAGTATTTATTTTAGGTATTTGATATAATCATCTAGTTTGGTACTTAGAAATAGATATAGAAATAATATTTATTGATATTAAATATACTACAAAATAAGTCTTATAAAGGTCACAAGAAACATATTTCACCCAATTTTAGGTATGTAAATGTAAATATTAACTTAGTTATCTACTTAACTACTGCAGTTACATTTTAACCACATATTAATAACACAAAAAAAAATGTTAACAACAAAGTTTAAATAGAATGTGTGACAAGACCATAAATCTAGGTCGTACATAGAAACTTCAAACAATGCAGGTTGCAAAATGCAGAGCACAAACAAATATACAATATACGTATACACATACGATTAATTCATACGACGGGACGGCCTCGTTACGTCCTACGCACGTCGGTCATTGTCGTCATATCGCTGATGGATACGAGCCGAGATACATGTTACACCATCCTAGATTATTATTTAGCAAGTCCATAACATTTAAATAATCTCCATATACAGACCGTTGAGAATTAATTCTCATACCGCTTATATTAAAACATTGAACTCGTCGACCGTGAAACGGAACAAACGTACTGGCTGACTGGTGCGTCAAAAACTCGCTCGAACGTTTTAAAAAAATAATAACTTTGACGTTTCTTTGTGAAGTGATGTCATAGAAAAATTACTAAATTAATTGAAGTGATTTTATTTTAACAGTCTGAAAAAGTTATAAAATTGATGTTAAATGTGTTTATGTTGATGTGAAATGCAGAATGTTGCGTAGATGTTGTGATTGGTAAGTTTTTTCGTTGATATCAGAGTTTGGGAGTTACGTGCTTTCGAAAAAGTTGGTCGTCTACCTCTTACGAGATTTAATTGTAATTTAACGATTTTACGTAAAGATTCTTGAGAGAAGTCGTTATAATCGCGAACTATTATTCATACATCAGCATGATTAGTGGTTTTCTTCGTATAGCGGTCCAACTTGATGAGTAATGTAATTATTTTCAACTCAATAAAGCTTAGTGGAGTTAAAAAAACCCGGTTATGAGAAACGATGACTGTGGTATTTTATTTTTATCATTAGCTTTTACAATTTTATTATATTGCACATATATATGTAGAGGTACTCATAATTAAAAATAACGACGTGGCAATCAAAGCCAACTAGCTTTTTCCCGCGATTCCGTTCACGTGTAATAATTCATTTAAAAGTCACCCTTCTCTAGTATGAAGTAATCTCTATAGATAGATATGGTAAAATAGTTCAATGCAACACATTGTCATTTACATAACAAACTAACTGTGCTTTGCAGTTTTACCTGACCCGGGTAGGATTAGCTATAAAAACTATACTAATAAGATAGAAAAAAAACATACATACATATGCTCGCGCCTGTATTCCCCGAAGGGGTAGGCAGAGGTGTTGTAATTTTCAACACCCACATTTCACCGAATATGATTAAGTGCCAATGTGACAGAGGGTGAGTCCATCGCCGTCTCAGGCACTATACATACGTCTTTGAATTATTTCTAAGACATATGCAGGTTTCCTCACGATGTTTTCCTTCACCATAAAGCGCGTAGAAATAGAAAAAAAAACAAAAATAAACATAGCCTGGGTAAAATGGGCTACCTTTCAGCTTCAAAGCCAGTGAAAGTGGTATTTAATTAGGTTCAGCCGTATCAAAGATTTGACGGAACTACACAGACAGAAAAAATCTACATACAAATGCATTCAGTGTAAAGATGTTAATTGGACACTTTCAATTATATTTATCTGTATAGATCTTAATAAGGGTGATATAATCAACCATTCGATCTATATTGCATTATCAAAATTCATTACCAAATATCATGACAAGTATGCAATAAGAATATTACCGTGTCACTCTATCAGTTCATCAGGGATTCAAAGGGGTCTCTAACTTCTGCAATTATTAAATACTGACCCACCCTGGGTTGCTAGTATTCGCTTCGAAACTTTTAAGACCTCAAAAATAACAGTATTTCTCCACTATTTTATGGATGTTATTACTATACATATAAACCTTCCTCTTCAATCAATCTATCTATTAAAACTGCATAAAAATCCGTTGCATAGTTTTAAAGATGTAAGCATACATAGGGACAGAAAAAGTGACTTTGTTTTATACTATGTAGTGATTAGCTGTGCCTCTCAGTGTTACCTGCTTAGGATTAAAAGAAATATGTTATTACCAGGTTCTTTTCAACAAAAGCAACCTTCTGAACCTGTACCTGGTAGCATGTATAATACTGTATAATTATGTCATTCTGACGATTTGAAAGTATTTTGTAAAAAGTATAATCCAATAATGATATTTTTGACTTTTGACTTAGTGATAATTATTCCTGTTTTTGTAAAGTTTTATATTGATGCTTCACTCATATTGGTCACAGTTTGATGTGATAAAAACTAAATCCTATATACTAGTTACTGCCATTACACCTATTCTGCTTATTACTGTATGCGTGTGAGTGTCAAATGATTTGAATCCTTACTACTTTTAAATCTTATAGTGGAGCTCGTGGCACAGTTGCTATTGCGCATATGATTCGATCAGCGAAGTTAAGCAACCACACGCCTAGCCAGTATTTGGATGGGTGATCGCCCGAGTTCCCTCCGTGTCTCGGAGAGCACGTTAAGCCGTCGGTCCCGGTTGACAATTTAACATCTTTGGCAATCAGAGGCCTAAGAAAGTCTGACAACTGGTTTAACCCAGATTGCCGATTTTCCTTAAAAAGGGGTTACGAAGGTCAGATGGCAGTCGCTTCGTATAAGAATCAGATGATCAGCCACATTGGGTTGAATCAAGTGCCGATCCCAAAAACTTGGGATAAGGACAGGAGATGATTACTGTTAAATCTTATATTTTATCCGTGGTTAAGGCTAAGGTCATGATGGTAATGATAATTAATCATTAGACACATCATTTCTAAATGTAATATTTAATTAAATAAGCTTTTAATCTGAGCTATTGCGTTACGCGCGCTGTAATCTTTTATCTCTCATGATAAGATACCTTACATCATTTCATAGCATGGCGGTATTGTGGCAGCATGTGTGATTATTTTTTGAGTTATATGGCTTGTAAGTGATTACCATGTATCTCAGTTTTTAAACCACAGACTAATTAATGTCTAGGCTATTATCTATATCTGTGTATTAAACTTGGTCATCTCAAGACCTTTATCGATATTTTGTGAATTGGAACTATGCTGGGCTTATATTTCTCATGTTTCAAAGATATTTCTTTGGAATAATATCTTTGAAAGACTAATAACTGAGTTTCTTACTGGGTTCTTCTCAGTAATTTTGAGGATTTGAAAGTACTTTGTCAGAAGTCTAATCAAATAAAGATATTTTAGAGATGTGAAACCTTTCTATAGGGATGGAATTTTATACCGTACACTTTTGTGACCTTATTATTGTTACTCTATCTTTTCATAATATTTCATAACATATTAGTTGATTTCATACACAATTATAACTATACTGAGGGTGATAGTGAACTCTATGGAAGATGATAGTAGATTTTCATATCAGACATTGGATGGAGTCTAACATCTGTTAATGTTTGAAATTGAAGGTTAAAAACAATGGAATAATTTTAGAAATTTCATCCTCTGGTATTTAAGAGTAACTCTTGTCCGTGTCACGATGCAATTCTTGACCTCCTTTTATATTTACCAAAATATTTTTTCAATTCCAGATACAACATCAGGAAGTTTAAACCTACTGACGCCGTCGTCAACCACCAGTCGCATTAGAGACTTTACGTCTCGAATCCAAGAACGAGCGTCCAACTTACCCCCGAGCTATCTATCCAACCAACCAACCCCAGTGGCCACCCCTATAAGGACCCCTGACGACCTGCAAAGGAAAACAGAACACCTACTCAAACCACCCCCTAAAGTACACGTGGAGACACACAGGTCACGAGGATATCACAAAAAGAGAGACGATCACAAGAAACCTAGCTACCTGAACTTAGCCTGCTCCGTCAACGGTTATACAAACCTGACAACATATGACTCTAAGCTACGTCAGGACATTAATAAAAGCAGAGAAGCGTCCCCAATTAGACCCATCACCCATTACCAGTACAAAAGCGAGAATAACTCCCTCCTAGTACCTGTCCCAGTGAGTGCAAACAAGCTGATTGTGCCTACGTTTGGGCCTCATGATACAAGAACGGATTTGACAGCGAAAGCGCCTACCAAGGCGCATACGGACCCTCATTTAGCCACGTCGCCGCTACATGTCTACATGGCAGCTGAAAATAAACAGTTGAAGAACGATTTCCTCGGCCCCAGTATGACGACGACCAGTAGACCCTACATTTCAACGGAGAGCAAGAACTTTGCCACCTCCATGCTGCATCAGAAGTCCGATGAGGTGGATAATGCCAAAGAACTCACCTTCAAGTCGAGTTACTCTGAGACCAACTTTAGGAAAACTGTGACTTCGAACGGCAAGGAAGCTAGGTTCTCATCCGAATCGTACACTATTTCTTCGAATGGCGTTTCTAAAAGAGTAGAAATTACCAAGGAGAATGGAGAAAAACTAACGAGCCCAATGAAGAGTTTCATCCAGCAACGCGTAGAACGACTGTACGGGCCCGGGGCTTTAGCCCAAGGTTTCTTCAACCAGAAGAGGCACAAATTAAAAAGCCAAAGCGAAGACGACGACCCGAAAGTCTTACAAGAGAAGTCAATGAACTGTGAAGAGAGATTCCACTCCCCCCGAAAGTCTTTAGACTCGGAGCCTGAATGCACAAGTCCAAACGAAAATGACTCAGGCATATCCTTACCTGTGATGAGGCATCTTAGACCCGAATTTCGCGCGCAGTTGCCCATTCTATCACCTAAGAGGACGATGAAAGTTGATGTATCACCACAGAAAGAAGATATTCCTATTCCCAAGGAGAAGACTGAAGTTGTTGCTAACGGTGTAGTTGATAGTGTAAATGGTGTTAATGGTGACAGAAACGGACATGTGGACAGTGACAGTGTGAAAGATGTCAAGGAGGTTGTAAAGGATGCACATTATTTCCTCGATTTGGAGAAGAAGGAGACGGAGCGATTGCTTGCTCTGTCTGCTTCGGCTGAGAAGGAACTGGAGAGTTTACAGGTTTGTTTTGCTATTTTATCCTGATAATGTTTCATGCTATGAATGTGGCCGCGGTCAGCACTGACAATTTAAAAGTACTTGGTAAGAAAGTCTAATCAAATCAAGATTGCTACTTTTGATGCTAATTTTGAACACTACAGAGGGCAAGTGCAAGGCAAGGGCAAGGCGAACCTATCGCCTGCCGATCACGAGGTCCCGGGTTCGGGATTCCCTGGTCGGGTTAAAATGATGAGGCAGCAGATGATGGGTTTTTCTGTCAAGAAATTCACGATAAAATGCCTGGAGTTTGAAAGTTTGCGGTGTTTACACCCCGTACCTCGGAAAGCACGTTAATCCGTTGGTCCTACGCCTGATCTCTCTCCGGTCGTGTCGGATAGCCCTGTGTTTGCGCAGACGCGTGCACTATAATATCTCCTGCGCACATGGCTGATCCTCGTTGAGATTAGCCGCCGTAACCGAAATTCGGTAGGAGATCATTATTATTCATCATCATCTCCCTGGCCTTGTCCCATACATTGTTGGGGTCGGCACTTGATTCAGCCCGATGTGGCTGATCACATGATTTTTATACGAAGCGACTGCCATCTGACCTTCGCAACCCCATTTTAGGAGGAAAATCTGTGATCTGGGTTAAACCAGTTGTCAGATTATTTTTAGGCCTCTGACTGACCTGTAACGATTGCCAAAGATGTTAAATTGGCAACCGGGACCGACAGCTTAACGTGCTCTCCGAGGCACGGAGGGAACTCGGGCGGTCACCCATCCAACTACTGGCTAGGCGTAGGGTTGCTTAACTTCGCTGATCGAATGATATGCGCAATAGCAACTGTGCCACGAGCTCCTCGAGATCATTATTATTATTATTATTATTATCCAATAAACAGAGCTGTCAATGTCAGTGAATTTGAAAGAAAATCCTTGAAATTAGCTTGACTAAATAGATAATTGCATCGAGGCCTTGAATAGCTAAGACCATGGCTATTGGCGGACAGGCCCATTGTTTTGTAAGGTCACGCCTGTTGTTAATTACTATATTGACAATCATCAGTGAGACCACAGACAATACTACATGGCAACAGAGAGAGAGTAACGTGGTGGTGGTAGCGGACGTCACGCGGTTTCACCCGCGTAGTTCCCGTTCCCGTGGTAGTACGGGGATATAATATAGCCTATGTTACTCGCTGGTGTAGCTATCCATTGCTGAAAGAATTCTCAAGCTCGGTCAAGTAGTTACGGAGGCTATTCAATGCAAAAAAATAATCAAATCTTTCCTCTATATAATATTGGTGTAGATAAGAAAGAACTGTGGTAGGAATTTTGCTAACTTTCGGCCGAAGCTTCGTTTTTTGGAGAAAGTGAGTAGGCCAGGACCTGTAGACAAAGTAACATTCTCTCGCGCTTGCGCTAATAGAAACGATACAAAATGTATGGGAATGACATAAATCAGACAGGTGAAATATGTCATTCCCGTACATTTTGTACTAGCGAAGCGGGCGGATAATGTTACTTTGTCTTCAGAGTGGCTTTTTTTTTTTTACCGTTGGTAATCCGTCATGGGTACGCAAATCGCTGCAGGGGCAGCGGAAGGGTTATGCCGGACTCATACCGGCTAAAACCCACGGGTGTTCCTCCTCGTCGCTTTTAAAGGGGGGCGTGCGATCGCGGTGTCTACAGAGTGCCTAGTGCATGTTTTCTTAAAATCGCCGTCACAAGTCATCGCGACGACGTAAACCCAGATTTGTATTGGCTCACAATAGTGTCATGTTTAGGCCAACAGAGGCGTTGTTCCGATCCTATACAAATTTACATTTACGTCGACGCGGTGACTTGTGACGGCGGCTGTGAAGAACTCACTAGGACCCCAGGCCCTGAAATAATTATCTTTCTTCCTGTCATTTTAGAACCAGGAGGTGAGTGAGGAAGTGTTGGGTCTCCTCCGCGCTGCTGCAGGGAAGGCTCGCCTGCTGGCCACACAGAAGATGCAGCAATTTGAAGGTATCATCACTTACATTTTCATTTATACCACAAATTTATGCGTTACTGATTTATTCAGTTTAGGCCCTGGTAAGGAACTTATGAATGTCGAAGAATTGACCACCGGTTCGGAAACTAGCCTTCTGAGAAGAACCTGCCATGCCTGTGTTTGCAAAGGTTGACTGGTAGAGAATGCCTATGACATTAAGTCCGCCTATGCATATAGTATAGGAAGTATGAAAATATATATTAAGAAAAAATGTGTGAAGGAAAACATCGTGAGGAAACCTGCATATGTCTGAGAAGTAATTTAAAGACGTATGTAGTAGTGCCTGAGACGGCGATAGACAAACCCTCCGTCACGTGGGCATTTAATCTTCGGTGAAATGTGTCAATTGTTGTCACAACACCTCTGCTTACCCCTTCGGAGACCCTTCTGGGATGGCGTGAGTATATTTTTATTACTTTACTAGCGGACGTCACGTGGTTTCACCCGCGTAGTTCCCGTTCCCATACTCCCACGGGGATACAATATAGCCTATGTATTGACTATCATCAGTGAGACCACAGTTAAACAACACTACATGGCAACAGAGAGAGAGAGTAATTTTAGAACGGACGTCACGCGGTTTCACCCGCGTTGTTCCCGTTCCCGTGGGAGTACGGGGATAAAATATAGCCTATGTTCCTCGCTGATGATGTAGCTATCCATTGCTGAAAGAATTTTCAAGATCGGTCAAGTAGTTTCGGAGCCCATTCAATGCAAACAAACAAACAAATATTGTGTAGATTTATAAAATAAATCCCATTTGCAGGTCTATGTTACAATAACATAAACGAGCGGGTGGACGAGCCGTTCCCCACCACAGTGGAGGACCTCCAGGGCTTCTGGGATATGGTGTGTCTTCAGCTGAAGCACGTGGACGCTCTCTACACACAACTGGCTGCGCTCAAGATGAACAATTGGCAAGAGGTACGTAACTTGACAAGCTGCTATTTCTTATATATACTAGCTGACCCGACAGACGTTGTCCTGTCTTTATTATGCTGTGCCCCGCGGTTTCACCCGCGTTTTAGTTTCATACAAAACTTTCATTTAAACTTATTTAATGTAACCTATTCGAATTCCATATCTAAATATATATAACTCAAAGGTGACTGACTGACTGACTGACATAGTGATCTATCAACGCACAGCCCAAACCACTGGATGGATCGGGCTGAAAATTGGCATGCAGGTACATGTTATGACGTAGGCATCCGCTAAGAAAGGATTTTGATTAATTCTACCCCCAAGGGGATAAAATAGGGGATGAAAGTTTGTATGTAACTAAATTTACGCGGGTGAATCAGCGGGTCACAGCTAGTCTATACAGATAAATAAAATTGAAGTGTCTGTTTGTAATTCCAAAATAACAGCTTTTCACTAAATGCATATGAAAGTATTCACGATACTGACGCTAAGAACCCAAGTTTTAAATTTTTCTCTGTCTGTCTGTTTGTTCCGGGTAATCTCTGAAACGGCTGGACGGATTTTAACGGGACTTTCACTGGTAGGTAGCTGATGTTTCAAGGAGTAACTTAGGCTACTTTTATTTATAAAATATATTAGGGTTCCGCGACAATAATGGAGAAACTAAATCTACGCGGGTGAAACCGCGGAGCACAGCTAGTTTTGTAATAAAAGAGTAAAGGTATAAATGCAATCCTATCAATGTTATTGTTGTGTCCCCAGATCCAGCAACCGTCGTCCCCCGTGGTCCCCGCGTCGTCCCCCAGTCGCCCCCGACCCCGCGCCACCCCCCAAGCCAAGAACGAGAAGGCACGCTTGGCTGCTGAGAAACGAGAGGCTGATAGGAAAACTATGATGGAACATCGACGGTGAGGAATACCTTATGGTTATACTTAGGGTTCTCGAAGGGGTAGGCAGAGGTGTTGTAATAACAACACCCGCTTTCCACCTAAAATGATCAAGTACCAACGTGATGAGTCTCACCGTCTCAGACACTATACTATGAAATCTAGATGCAGTGATTTTACACCACATGCTTAACGGTGAAGGAACAGTACACGGAAAAAAAAAGTTGAAATATATTTTATTTGATTTTAAAATTAATGTCTGTCTCTTATAAAGTTCTTCCCATAAAGTCTAGAAACTAAATTATATACCACTGTATATAATTTAGTTTCTAGACTTTATGGCGTGCATTGCATATAAGCAGGTAAGCAGAAGTTACAAATTGTGATCACTTAATACACTCGTGTCGTGTATGTGTGTGTTTATGTTCGTATGTGTATCTTTACCAAGACGTACGTACCTACGCCACGTCAAATAGGTATGTACTTAACCTGCCTGCCTACCTACTTATTGTTTATGTCTACCCCTCTGAAAATCCAATGCACGCCCCTGATTATATATAGGGTATATATAATCAAGTTGCTATTCAATACATTTTTAAATAAATGGTATTATTGCGAAACTGTCAACTTGAACCACAGAATGTAAACAATATCGTTATTTTAAGTAGTAATATAATGTGAGATTTCCTATAATTGAGAAAGCATACATATTGAGACCTCTTTGTATAATTCGTTTTAAGCGTGTAATAAAATTAAAGTGTCTGTTTGTAATTCCAAAATAACCGCTTTTCACTAAATGCATATGAAAGTATACACGCTACTGACACTAAAAACCAAGATTTAAAATTTATCTCTGTCTGTCTGTTTGTTTGTTTGTTCCGGGTATCTCTGAAACGGCTGGACCGATTTTAACGGGACTCACTGGCACATGGGCTAGCTAGTTTATTTATATAACTAGCTGTGCCCCGCGGTTTCACCCGCGTAGATTTAGTTTCATCCCTATTGTCGCGGAATTCTAATATTTTTAATGAATAAAAGTAGCCCAAGTTACTCCTTGAAACATCAGCTATCTGCCAGCGAAAGTCCCGTTAAAATCCGTCCAGTCGTTTCAGAGATTACCAGGAACAAACAGACAGACAGAGAAAATTTTTAAAACTTGGTTTTTTTGTTTCAGTAGCGTGTATACTTTCATATGCATTTAGTGACAAGCTGTAATTTTGGAATTACAAACAGACACTTCAATTTTATTTATCTGTATAGAAGATAAATGTATTTTATCCTCGAAGGCATGAGATTCCTTGCAAATAAATTGTTAACATCGATTCAAAGATAGTTTAGTCAATAATGATGGTTTTATATATGTGTTTTCAGTCGAGTGGCTCGCGAGCGTCAGTTGGCGGCGAGGGCGGCGCCCGGACCTTCCCAGGAGCACGGACAACACATGGCGGTCGAGGGCAGTCAGGTCTATACTCTTGTATTACTTCAACTATTGAGTACATACGTACATATGCGTACTCACGCCTGTAGTCCCCGAAGGGGTAGGCAGAGGTGTTGTAATAACAATACCCACTTTTCACACCAGATGATTAATTGTGACAGATGGTGAGTCTATCGCCGTTTCAAGCACTTTACATACGTGTTTGAATTAATTCTCAGATGCAGGTTTCCTCACGATGTTTTCCTTCACCGTAAAGCACGTGGTGTGATATCACTGTAATGTGATATTGAGTAGGTATGATATTTTTAATAAATAAAAGTAGCCTAAGTTACTCCTTGAAACATCAGCTACCTGCCAGTGAAAGTCCCGTTAAAATCCGTCCAGCCGTTTCAGAGATTACCCGGCACAAACAGACAGACAGACAGATAAAAAATTTAAAATTTGGGTTTTTAGCGTGTATACTTTCATATGCATCTAGTGAAAAGCTGTAATTTTGGAATTACAAACAGACACTCCAATTTTATTTATTTGTATAGATTACATTATTACATAGTATATAACAATAACCCAAAACATTTAGGAACCGCACTTGCTATTCAATCTGTTATATCTACTATATAAAAATAAGTCGGGTTTTCCTTCCTGACTCTATAACTGTAGAACGCACGAACCTATTTCCACGGTTTTGCATTCGTTGGAAAGGTCTCAGGCTCTGTGAGGTTTATAGCAAAGAAAATTCAGGAAAAATTCATTTTCAGCTGATGGCGCCGGTGCGTGATACATTGTTTGACAGCTACTCATTGTTCTCTGCTCAGTTAATTTCATGTGATAAACCGGTATTGTGTTCACTGTGAAATTGTGAAAAAGGCGAAACGGAGTTCGCCGGGTTTGCTAGTCTATACATCTATACAGATAAATAAAATTGAAGTGTCTGTTTGTAATTCCAAAATAACAGATTTTCACTAAATGCATATGAAAGTATACACGCTACTGACACTAAAAAACCAAGTTTTAAAAAATTTCTCTTTCTGTCTGTCCGTCTGTCTGTCTGTCTGTCTGTTTGTTCCGGGTAATCTCCGAAACGGCTGGACGGATTTTAACGGGACTTTCACTGGTAGGTAGCTGATGTTTCAAGGAGTAAATTAGGCTACTTTTATTTATCAAAAATATTAGGGTTCCGCGACAATAACGATGAAACTAAATCTACACGGGTGAAACCGCAGGGCACAGCTAGTTACTCATAAACATGATTTCTTTATACAATTCCAGGAAGTAGAAATATTCGTGGGCAAGACTGCGAAGCCATCGAAAGTGGCTCCCAGGGGAGACTGCAAGAGCTCCCGGGAATCCGAAGACTCCATCCAGGAACAGAGCTGATTCCACTGTCATTTACATCATGACAAACTTGTCTATTAAGTTTATATATATAGCGCGCTTTCACATTGGACGATAACGGTAACGACACGATATCGTCGGACTAGTAGTTTGATACAATTACTACTGAACGCTTTCACACTGTGTAGTTGTAGTCAAATATCGGCGGACGATATCGTAGCAGTGGGAAAGCGCCCATACTTTATTTAACACACTGTCTAACATAATATAACACATAATAGCGGACCCGACAGACGTTGTCGTGCATAACAACTGTAGCGCCATCTGCCGGACTGATTTGTGAATCTAAACCATTCAAGGTGCCACACAAACATATACAAAAATATTCATTCAAATCGGTTCAGCCGTTTAGGAGTTCAGTGACATACACACAGTAGAATTATATATATATGAAAATATGAAATTCAAAATAATTTCACTTCTTACAAAGTACTTTCAAATCGTCACAAATCGGACACAAAATTGCAGGATTATAAATGTTATCACCGGGTTTGGAAGGTTGCTTTTGCTCGGAAGGTTGAAACTCAGTAATTATACTTACAATATAACACATTTATATCTTAACACTATCCTAAACAATATAACATAGGTGGAAATACTAGGATGGTATAGAACATGTATGTCTGAATAACTAAACAATGAAGTTGTTTATATAAAGAAGTTAATTACTTTACAAAAATATTGTCATGACAGTTTAAAATAAAAGCTTAATCGTCTAATTTTATTTATAATTATTTATTTTACTCACTGCCAATGGATTATAATTAATATTATTGATTTCTAAATAAAAATTTAATTTGGCATATTTTTTATGTAATATTTAAGTTAACAAAAAATAATCAATTTTACATTTTTTTATTATATTTAAATGAACTGAATAGACAAGTCTGTCGATAAATAAAAAAGTTAACGTGATATGTACCGATTGGTGAACGAAGTCGGGTGATGTATGTATGTATGTAGTGTGTATTGCTAGATACTCATTGTAGAATATTGAAATCGTATTTTTATTTCTGTCTTTTTTGTCAGTAAATTTCAGTTTTCAAGAACAGTTTTTATTTTATGAGATTTGAAAATATTGATTTGATCAAATGGGTTTTTATAATTGTATATCTTACACAGAATAAAATATAATGCATGCTGAAATACGATTTTATAGTGTTATTTATAATAATTTTAGATTTTAATTGTACAATACAAATAATTGTGCATTTTGTCTTGATTCATTTGTAAATAATTATGTTTTAAAATTTAATCGCTAGTACTTTTGTTAAGTAATCATTTGAAATTACCATTATTGAAATCACGAAACATTGGAACGATATAACATAATATATATTCTATAATTTAAACATGAATTGGATCTTATCTCATAAAGCATTTTTAATAACCGAATTATTAGAAATAGTCTTATTATAACTTATTTATCTAAAATTAACACTGCTATTCATTTAAAGCAAAAAACCTTGTAATATGGGAAAACAATCTCACAGTCTCTAACTGTACGTAATACGAATAATGTTTAATAATTATACAATTGCCGTCATCAGTTTTGAGCGCTCAGCGAATATAGGGGGAGAATGCGCTTGTTTTTAAAAAAAATCAAGATAAAACGCTAGCGCTCAAACCTCGTGACGCATGTATATTAACAACTGAAAAATATATGTATAGCACTCGTAATAAATAGCAATCACAATACACATAGTTAACACGGCGTATATTTTACATGTTAATGCTCAATAGATGTTAGAAATAATGTTATAGAAAAAAAATTACATTGATTTTTTCTATTACCGATAAAAAAAACTATTTTGTCAATGATTAATGTCATTCCCAATCTGTAGAAATTTAAACATAGATAAATAAAAGTATCTAACTCCACGCAAAAATCTCATATTCCGAAAATGCTTTGAAATTAAACAAAGCAAAACAAATTAATGAACTACATAACATTATTTACATAATATTTTGCGAATTAAATTCATATTTAAAGTTATTCGGGACGTATCGCGATATATTTTGAAAATAACGTACATCGATTTTTTCAAAATATCGCGGTAAGGCCCGAGTTACTATAAATATGAATTTTTACATATTTTTTTCTGCGAATGACTGAAAAAATAACGAGAAACGAAGAAAACAATAAATATGTTTAATAGATGTTACGTGTATGTCTGTTACGTTATGTATGGTGTTTGTATGAAATGTTGCGTTTAATAGTGTAATCTTTTAATGTTATCATATTTGTAAAGATTTTGCATATTTCTTGGATATCAAAGAAGTTTTGTGTCAGTTGCATGAAGAAAGGGGGGGATATATTATTAATTATGGATTTTTTGCAAAATTTTGCGACAAATTCTGAAAGCAAGACATTTTGTTTTGTGTCATTTTTGATTTGATTACTGCATCTTGTAGATTTGAAATCGGCTAATATTGACTGAAGAATAATAACAAAAAAAATATTGGAATCAAAAACATTTAAGTTAAATTTTCCACGTTTTAACGTCAGTTTTGTCATAAAATTTAATGTAAAATTTGTAATTTTGCCCAATTTATTTTCGCCTAAAATAAAAAAAGCATTTCTATCACATTTGAAGTTATGCCGTAAGCAATGAACTGTATAATATACGTAAATAAATATTACATTGAATTTTGGTTTTATTTATTTTAGCGATAATTTTATCGATACAGCAACACTTTTATTAATTATCGATATAATAATTTATGTTGACACAGCAATAGTTGCATATAAAATTAAACTGAACTCTGCTCTGCGATAATGGCTCGACTCCACTATCCTAGAGTATATCTTACTCTTCACATTAGTGGTAGGTTTGTTTCAAAAAGAAGTGTCAGATGGGGAGTCCATGCCACTAAGCTAGTTTTAAAATTTCTTCTTAGACATGTTTCTTAATTCTTACCACGTATTACTTCTTACACTGAAATTAATTTTTAGAAAAACATGGTCGGTGAAATGGATTGGAGTCTATTTCAGATCTATGCCCACTAGACGGAGATGGTTTCTATTATCTGTGCACAGGAAAATATTTTTTAGAAATTCAATCCCTAAAAGAGCAATATAAGGTGTTTACCTACATACATGCTCACGCCTGCATTCTCTGAGGGGATAGGCAGGTGTACTTATATAATGTATACCCACATTTCACAGTTGTTTAAATCCCATTTAATAGGGGTGAAGCCTATTATTGACCGGGCGCTAATCCAAAGTCAAAGAGACTTTCTTAACCCCTTTAACGGGGAAAATCAGCTGTCAGACTTTCTCAGGTTTCCAATTTACCTGTAACGATTGCCAAAGATGTTAAATTAGCAACTGGGACCGACGGCTTAACGTGCTCTCCGAGGCACGGAGGGAATTCGGGCAGTCGCCATTAGTTTATTATTACCTATTTTTTATGTCTATGGGGACTGTAACTGTAAACGCATAGATAAAAAATATTATAAATAATTTCTAATAAACATTTAGTCTATGCTTTCTAGATGTCTGTGGTATAAATTATTACGTATTTCCATTCTACATAAAATTAACCAATTTAGAAGAAACGAAATAGTTACCTATTATTCATGATAAAACATTTATGTCTAATAGTACACTACATTAGCAGTAAACATTAATGGAAACTTTATTTAATTTCAATACTACTTAAAAATATTTCCCTACGTACAACGAACCGAAGCCACGTTATTCTTTTAGTCTATGGGTTGACAGTTGATAACCTTAGTCGTTTTGTTACATTAAAATTGATATTTTATAAATTAAACTTTAAATAATTTTAAAATAAATAGAAAAATATTAAATTATTTTACTATACAATAAATCATGTCATCTTTTTATTGCCACTTATTTGTTTTTTAAAAGTTGATGTAGCACCGGATTCATTCCCGCGTGTTTCCTTCCCGCGCACATCGTGCTAGTTGGAAGTTGGTCATGGTCGTCCGCCAAACGGAAAGCCGCCATGATGGCTTTCTGTAAAGTACGCTCAATATGTAAAGTTTCGTGATTGTTTTTCATTAATTGTGACTGAGTGCGTGCAAAAATTAACCATGGGAACGAACTAGAGTGTGCAAAGTTTAGTTTAAGGTCCCTTGGGACCTCCTAGAGGACCTAAAAAGTGTTTTATAAGTGCATTTTTGTGTCGACGCTAGCGTGTTTTGTTCTGTCAACAAAATGTCGAAGCTCTCGTTTAGGGCGAGGGCCCTGGATGCGTCGAAACCTATGCCTATATATCTCGCCGAGGAGCTTCCGGATTTACCGGACTACTCGGCGATTAACCGTGCAGTACCTCAAATGCCCTCTGGAATGGAAAAAGAGGAGGAAAGCGTAAGTATTTTACGCATTTTAGTTAGGTCATCAAAACTACTGTGTGTCGGCCATTACGTTTATGTTTCTTAATCTCGCCGCTAGGGGCGTTTACATTTAGCGTATTTATTTCAAATTTTTTACCAATTATCTTCTTAATTACGTGAAACGATGGTGAAAATACGCTTATAAATTGGAATGAATTTCGTAAAATTAACGCGCCTCGTAACTACTTTCGGAAAAGTTATTGTCAAATTTTGGCGCGACAATACAGACACATGGTATTTTATCGGTGTCTGGGAAGTCCTCTAACAAACTGAAATGCTTATTTCTCAGCCGTTTTGAGGCCTAGGAAGGTGGTTTTTGGGGAATGAGGGGTGTATTAAGTGTAAAATATTTTATGATATGGCTTGCATTTCCGCCCGGAGTCATGTGTGTTTTGTTTACAAACATTACGTACGCCGGTACGCGAACACATAATGATTACTTTAAACTGTTTAGTTTTATTATAAACCCGAATTAATATCGTGTCTTGAATACCTTTTCTGCGTTTTTAAGTATTCTTAACGCGTTATCTGTCATAAACAAATAAATTTCCATCAGTTTATTGTCGGTTTTTTTAGGTTTATACGTAACTTGGCAATTGTCAAGTGATTTTAATGAATTCAACCTTCAGGAGGTTGAATATGAGTTAGAGAATTATTAAATATCCTTATCAGAAATAAAATCACTATTTACACAAAGTTTGTAGTTTATGTCTGAATAGTTAGTGATTTTAACATGCAAGTAAATAGGTTAACTCTTCTTATAAAATACTTAGTGATTTCCTCTTCATCTCTTAAACTCCAACGCCAAATAGACATACATATGCTCACGCCTGTATTCCCCGAAGGGGTACGCAGAGGTGTTGTAATTTTCAACACCCACATTTCACCGAATATGATTAAGTGCTAACGTGAAAGAGGGTAAGTCCATCGCCGTCTCAGGCATTATACATTCGTCTTTGAATTATTTCTCAGACATATGCAGAAAAACTCATAGGTACAGGCTCATCTGGGATTGGAACTTGCGTCGCTTGTGTAGCAGGCGACTGCTCTAACCCCGAGGCTACCACGCCAAATAGAGTTCTAAAATAATTATGATTCTGGTTCAAAATTGAGAGGATCACTCACTCTCATTCACTCTCTTTCACTCTCTTAACCATATCATCATCATCCTCCTGCCGTTATCCCATGTTATTTGTGGTCGCAATGTGTTCTTCTCTTCCATTTCTCTGTATCAGCCGTCATATCTGTATTCACTCCCTTAGCCATATCATCTTCCACATAATCCATCCATTCTTAGGTATTCCTCTCCCCTTGTTACCATCCACATTGATAAACAAAACTTTTTATATAAACCTACCATGCGATGGTTGAATACTTTTTTGAATCTTATACCTTTAAAGTTAAAAAGTATATCCAGCTTTAATGGTTTTTTGAAATTATATACACTAGTTATTTTGCGGGGGGTAATTAAGTCAAAGAGGAAGACCAATGCTAATGGGACAAGTTAAAGAAAAGGTGTCTGTCATGTCGTATAAGGAGGTCAAAGAGCTGACACTGGACAGAGACGAATGGAAAGGGTTGCATCAGTTACAATGACAAGAGTCTTATTACTCTTAATTCATGATGATGAATTAAGTCAAAGAAAATATTTCCAGGCAAAGTTCAGACAGCCAGATACTTAACTTTTATATTAGGCTGGTAATAATAATGATAATATGATACTTTATTGCACATGGCTTAAACAGAAATACTTATTAAAGCGGCCTTATCACTAAAGTGATCTTCTAGGCAACCTTAGGCTACAGACTTAAATATATTCTATTAAAAGACTGTTCTAGGGTTTATAAGTGTACACTTTACTAATGAGTAAATGCTATACACATCTTGGTAATTAAATATCATAACACACCCACTAGGTGCTAATGAGTAGTCTACAAAGTTTCATTGTTAGCCATTCCTTATTTGGGCTTTTGCTTCCTGTTTGTACATAAAATATTCCTTTTATGTTTCATTAGCCATGTTTGAACATTTTTTGTGATTGATCCCATAGGATAACTGGAAATAGCGTTGCCAGGCATCCTGATAAAGCTGGATATAGGCGTTTTGGTTGCGTGTTCGGCTTTTGTTAGGCTTTTTTCGTTTCGCGAGCGTCGAGCGTGGTTGAGCTGATGATTGACTGATTAGCAATTAAGTACTTAAACTTATTTGCATTCGTAGTTACTTATGTCATTAGGATTTAACAAGGTACCTTAAAAAAAAAAATGATTTTACATACATACCTACGTATATACAGGGTGTCGGAGAATTCGAAACAGTAGTCTTATAGAAGTTGTAGGGTTATATGAATATAGCACTATGTTGAAGTCATAAATATCTAGCTCCAACGATAACGTAGTTATAAGCTATAGTCGAAGAGCTCGCGGCCTTAAGCCAGGTTGCATGAACGCGCGGCCGCGTTCACCTACATTACGTACGCGGTAATAATCTACGTAAGTATAGGTAGGTACCTACTTCAAATCATTTAGTTAACTGACCTTATTTATGACAGGATACACCTTAGTCTGGACCATATCACTTCACTCACATACAAAACATTGTTATCACTGAAAGCATTATTACCGCTAGTTCAGTCAACTTCTAAATGGGCAAGTGTTCGAAATTGCGCCCTTGCACATCCAAACAAGCCTGAGCTTGGACTTCCGTTATCCCTCAGCCGTTGCACAACTCTCATAAGCACTCTACCTGAAGACGGCACGCACTCATCACTTCGATGACCGTAAAAGTCCAAATAAAAACGCAACGCTTCACCAGTATTACCCCTTGCAGCTTGCTATTGCATAGGCCAAAACCATGTCGGTATACTGAACATCTGAGTACTGAAAGTTCGGCATGATAATACTAATTAAGTAGGTACTAAGTACCTAACAAACTAACGAGAAAATGAAAGTAACAAGGTCACGACGGAAACAAAAAACTTTGCTTAGAAGCACACGCCCGCGACCATTATCCGAATAAGACTGATTTTGAAACAAATAAATAGGTAGTAAATCATAAAAGTGCGAATGAAATAGGGGTGTCACACACTTTTTTCAAGATACAACTTTTAACATACGAATTATTTTGATTTAGTTTTGACTCCGACTGGTAACACAATATGTGGATTAGACATCGCTTATCAAGCGTAGACGTGCCGGTTCTAATCCCGGTATCAAAACTTTACCCATTTCCCCTTGGTTTAATTAAAAGTAGTGCTATCTCTTTTTGTGATACAGATATCAAAAGGGATGGACATAGTTTTAGTCAGAGTTTGGTCTAGTGAAAATGAAAATGGAAATGATTTATTCTGTTTAGGCCCTGGTAAGGCACTTATGAATGTCGAATAATTTATCACCGGTTCGGAAACTAGCTTTCTGAGAAGATCCGTAGAATAGTAGTCTTGGTTTAGACGATGTTTTGTAAAAATAAACATTTTTCAAATTCATTCTTTCTTTTTATTTATTCACGTTAAGAATAAAATTAAAATAAATAAGAGTGTGAATTAATTTAATACCTACGAACAGGGTTCGTGGAACAAGTAGAGTAAATAGACCATGTTCGACAGCCCTAATACAGTTCTATCATAGCGGCGCGGCGCGAGGGCACGTACGAAATAGGGATGGGATGGGACGCTATTATCGATAGACTTATCGAAACATAAATTAAATTACTGAATACTGATAATAAAAACAAATCACAGAACCGATTTAATAAAGTTACGTTATTATGTAGGTACAATTTACATAGTACGTGATATTAAAAGATATCTCGGGTATTCTTGTTTAAAATTGTGTTGTCTTTAAGTGAGTGCTCTACTACAAGAGTAAATTATTGAATCTGTACTCAGATGATAATTAAGGTAAGTAGTTTATTTAATATCAGAATCCTATAAAATCACAAATTTTATTGAGAATTAGAAATACTCTACCTAACTACATTACATTTACCTACAAAAGTTCTACTATCCAATTACTACAATAACGTAAGTACCTAGGTTTTTCACTTAGTCTATGCGAACAATGAATTGGTATTTACTACTAATGGAAGCATTAGGTACTTTTTCTTTTAATCGAGTGATCGATTAAAATAATCCCACCACTAATAAACACACACACTAATAAACACAAAGCGTGCCGCGCGCTGCCGAAAGTCGCCGCGATATCTCTTTATTTGCACGTGCCGCCTGAACTCAAAGACACCGCGCTTTTTTAATGATGCCGCGCGGTGTCTTTGATATCGTACCGAAAAGCCGGCAGTAACTTTGATTCTTGTGGCGGCATTTCTTTGTAAATCATCGGTCTGTCTTTTACCTAATTCAATTGAACCCGTTAGAGGTTATCAGAGTTCACAGGAGTATGAACTGTAACGATGACCTCAAAAATCATAAAAATTTTAAGAAGTAGATAAATAGTTTCGAAAACAGGTTTCATGGGGTTATTTCAGGAACTATTCGTGGGAGAAAAAAAATAAAAACGTAGTTAGATTTCAGGTGAATAACTTTACGTTACAGCCGACTTTTATGCGAAAATAAGGTATTGAAATGGCGAAGTTTGAACGTCAATTACTCGAAAACGGAAGAAGATATTTTTGTCGTAATTATTTTAAATGCTTCCTAAAATTATACCCTATCACACATTTTAAGAGCTGACCGGAATTAACCGACACCCTGTATATGCTTACGACTGTATTCCCCGAAGAGGTTGTCGGATATGTTTGTAATAACAACACCCACATTCCACCGAAGATGATTAAGTGCCAACGTGACAGATGGTGAGTATCGCCGTCTCATACACTATACATACATCTCAGATATATACAGGTTTCCTTACAATAATTTCCTTCACCGTAAAGCTCATGGTGTGAAATCACTGCACATATTTTTTTTACAAAATGTCATTGGTACAGGCCCCGCTGGAATTCGAATGATTTTACAATAAAAAAACATTGTCGTACCTATTTAGTATACTGAGACAAAATCTACGCGACCTGGCAACCCTGGCAAGAATCCGCGCTGAGATATCACTGACCGCCATACGAAATTGAATCTCACCGTTCTTATTAGGCGTCAATATCGTATCAGAAAACTTATTGGTACAGGCCAGTGAGATTCCAACTTGCGGCGATTGCGATGCAAGCGAGTATTCAAGCCTGCGAAAGTACGAAGATTAGTTTTGAGCGTTCAGCGGAAGTAGTGGGGGTGACTGTGCATATATTTTATTCGCGTTGCGCCATACAGACAGACAGAGGGTTCGTAGCTAGCCGTCGTAGTCGTAGCATTTTGAATTTTTTTTTACCTCAGTGTGAAGTAGGGTTGCCAACTTTTTTTACAAGAATTAAGTATATTCAGGTCTGTGAAGAATTTTAAACAGTATTTTAGAAAAAATTACAGTATTTATTGTTATAAATACATATTTTTTAGAACTTCTCGCGAAAACTGTATTTTATATAAGTACTTTATTTTTGTTCAGCAGTAAAAAGTATAATTGAGTCAAAAACAGTATAATACTGTTTTCAACATAGTTGGCAACCCTAGCGGGAAGGGCTACATTCAGAAAACTGCTAGGTCCTAAGAGAGGCTGAGGGAGAGTAACTTATAAATTAATTCGGTCGACATAAAATGACTAGGTACTCCGTATTCGAGCTTGTTGCGGTATAGGTCCCGTCACGAGTTATGCGCTCTTACCTATTATGACCGCGAGTTGAAAACATTCACAGTATCCCCATTATTTTAACCGCGCGCTCATATCTCGTGACGACACCTTCAGTAGAATACATATTCATGGATTGCAACATAGTTAACGTAATGTGATCATACTAATGTTATGTTATGTCATAGTCATATGTTCAAGAAGGTCATTAGTTTTTGTGGTATAATGAAATAAGATTTGTTTTTTAGATAATGGATAGGGCAATCAACTAAATGATGTTATTTAACTTGGCTGTATGCCGACAATTTTTATTTACAGTGCAATTTTAATGGTATTCTTTTAATTGAGGGTCTAGCGTCTCAGGCACTATACATACGTCTTTGAATTACTTCTCAGACATATGCAGGTTTCCTTACGATGTTTTCCTTCACCGTAAAGCCTGTGGTGTGAAATCATTACAAATAAGTTTTTAGAAAAACTGATTGGTGGCCCCTATGGGATTCGAGCGTCGAGCTTAGCAGGCGACTGCTCACACCCCACGGCCACTACGGCTCTTTTCACATCACCTTTACCTGAAGTAATAAAATAAAACTCTGGGTGTGAAATTATAGCTTGCGTTGCGTAGCAGGCGACTGCTTAAACCCTACTGCTACTAGGGCTCTCATCATCAGCCTATCTTTGTCCACGGCTGGACATAGGCCTCCCCTAATGAGTGCCATAGCGCCCTGTTTTCAGCTCCGCCGCATCCAGCATCTGTCTGCAGTCTTTCGCAGATCTTCATCCCATCTATAGGTCAAGACAAAGTAACATTGTCTCGCGCTTGCGCTAATGCTAACGATAAAAAATGTATGGCAATGACATAAATCAGTCACATGACATATGTCATTCCCGTACATTTTGTATCGTTTCTACTAGCGAAGCGTGAGGATACTTTGTCTACAGGCCCTGGCCGGAGTGATGCTACTGGGATAAGAAAAAAAATCTTTAACTCGTAATGCGGTGAACTTTGAATATTTCCCAGTAGATATTACATCACGGCTGGAGTAACGTAACTCGCGTCATCTGGATGTTGGCTCAGTATTCATTTGGACGCCATAGATAAATATTTTAGGAATGCCTCAAACACTTCTACTGGCTGGTACTGTCTGGCGCCAGAGTAAAGATTGTCTGGCCTTTGAGTCATGGCACTAGATGATGAAATATCTATATATCTATACAGATAAATAAAATTGAAGTGTCTGTTTGTAATTCTAAAATAACATCTTTCCACTAAATGCATGCTGCAGTCCCGTTAAAATCAGTCCAGCCGTTTCAGAGATTACCCGGAACAAACAGACAGACAGAGAAAAAATTAAATAATTGTTTTTTTTTATGTCTGTATCGTATATATACTTTCGTATGCATTTAGTGAAAAGTAGTTATTTATAAATTACAAACAGACACTTCAAGTTATCTGTATAGATTAATATTATTTTTAAAACAAACAATCTAGGGGCAGGGCACAGATTACTAAAATCAGGAGTGGAACTCGCACTGAAAATTTATTATTTTTATCGGGCAATGAAATTTAATAATTGTTTAAACACTAAGTACTTACCATCGACGTGTAGTAAACATACTGGTGGTGACTCAATGCTATCTCGTTTACTACACTATATAAGCATTCGGGTTTGGTCACACTTTAAAAATATTGACATCAGCTTAAAGCATTTTTTTGCAACGTTATCCCCGTCCCTCCTCATAACATGTCCATACCACGACAAAATTTAATTCTTCAACTTGTCAGTCACTGGTGTTACTTTCAGACTTCCCTCTATATAAGGTTTAAGAGCAAATTTTTATCACAGATCATTAGTTGGTGGTACATTTCAATTTAAAAATAAGGAAATATAAACATTTATTTTTATTTTTGTTGTACTTACTTAAGTAAATTGTAGTTGTAAAAGGGTGAATTTCTTGGATGATATGTGGATTAAAAGACAATGCTTATTTTTGTTGTAACATTAAGTAATTTTTTTATTCAAAACTATCTCAAAAATAAATATATTAAGTAAGTAAACGATATTTTTTTTAAGTACTTACTTAAGTAATTGATTGCGATTTTTTTAAATATTTTAAACTAAGTAGCTGTACTCCGCGATTTCACCCGCGTAGATGTAGTTTTATCCTTATTGTGGCGGAACCCTAATATTTTTAATAAATCAAAGTTACTTCTTGTATCATCAGCTACCTGCCAGCCGTTCCAGCCGTTTCAGAGATTACCCGGAACAAACAGACAGACAGAGAAAATTTTTAAAACTTGGTTTTGTTAGTGTCAGTATACTTTCATATGCATTTAGTGAAAAGCTGTTATTCTGGATTTACAAACAGACACTTAAATTTTATTTATCCGTATAGATTGTACCGCTTTGTGACAAAAATGTTCACCCAAAAAGCCTAGAACCTTTTATTGACGATAGAGAAAAGCCAACGTATTGTAATAGTCTTAAATGTAACCCGAAGTGATGTGAAGGTCGCCAGTAAATAATATACAAAGATCAGCTTGTGATCGCACAAACTAAATATCAAGTGCAATCAGAGGCTCGACTTTTGCAATGTACCGTGGGGGGACCAGACTGTAATATCCCCTCCGTCTGTCTTATATAAATGTTTGTTGAACGAAGTTTTATCCTGTCTGTCTGTTTTGTATTATGAACGCTTATTGGTCGGATTTGTGAGGGTCGAACGGAGTTGTCATATCAATATTTTTCGGTAAAGGATATTATTATTATTAAGTAAACCGCGGAGGGCTGCACAAATTTGGCTAATTACAAGTAAATCACCTTTAGTCAGGGTACGGTTTGTATGTAAGTTTTTTTTTCTGAAAAGTGGAATCTATTATGTATCAATTTCCTATGATTGAAACCAACGCTCGTCCTTGAGTTCGACGCTGAGAAACCTTAGTGAAACACGCACCTGTATAAGATCAGTGCATCTATAGATTACTTTCGCTAATCACACCTGAACTCGTTAATAATTTGACGTCATTAGCGCTGTTGCTATGCAGTTACTGTTCGTATTACGTAGATTAATTGATGTGTTGGGAGTTACGCCCATCACCCTCGCAGTATTCGGCTGCTAATTAATTTTAAGCCAGCTCAAACATTTCCTGTTTACCCTCTTTGAGACTGATTGATTCTATTCGGAATATTATTTTTACCTAGCTGTGCCCGGCAAACGTACTTAGTATTGCAAAATTATTGGAGTGGATCACTCTTATCATTTAGGAGTATGAAAAATAAATCAAATCAAAAAGTTTTATTCAACATAAGGGACACTTATGTCTTAAATATTGGATTATTGTTAGACCAAGTCGTTTAGGCGGAGTTTGGACAGTCGACAAAAGAATTTTATATATTACTAGCTATGCCCCGCGGTTTCACCCGCGTAAATTTAGTTTCATACTTATTGTCGCGGATCCCTAATATTTTTAATAACTAAAAGTAGCTTAAGTTACTCCTTGAAACATCAGCTACCTGGCTGTGAAAGTAACGTTAAAATCCGTCCAGCCGTTTCAGAGATTACCCGGAACAAACAGACAGACAGAGAAAAAATTTAAAACTTGTTTTTCTAGTGTCTGTAGCGTGTATACTTTCATATGAATTTAGTGAAAAGCTGTTTTTTTGGAATTGTATTTAAAAGTTCCCGAATAAAGCCAGCCATTGAATTAAGTGAAACCGTGGGGCATAGCTAGTAAAGAAATAAAGGGCAATGACGTCAGCTTTAAGGGCGGATAGGGTGCCATTAAGGCGAACAACACAGCTTTATTTTGTTCATCTTTGCCTAAGTATAAAAACAACCCTTTTGGGAGTTATTTTTCAAAGTACTTAAGCATTGTATTGTGTAGTAAAAGATGGAACGTAAGAAAATGTTTTCTTTCTATAGACTTGTGGTTTGGTTAATAAGGTTTGGTGAAAAGTATTTATCGTTAGCTTTTACCTTCGACTTCGTTTGCGTTATGATTTTTTTAAGTACTCAATGTTTAGGCGTCGGGGTTAAATTATGTTTAAAATTCTAAATCGGTGAAGGGAATCGGAAAGATGTGACACAAGTATTAATGATACGTTAAACGTTGAAGGAAAACATCGTGAGGAGACTTGCATATGTCTGAGGAGTAATTCAAAGACGTATGTATTGTATCTGAGACGGCGATGGACTCTGTGTCACGTCTGCGGCACTTAATCATCTCTTTTTTTTCATGACGCCCCGTAAGCGTCGCAATCATCCCTCTGCCATAAGCAGAGTCTTTGTATATCTGTATTGTATTTATTGCCATTTTTGTTATGTGTGGTTTTTGTATGTATGTGGGGTGTTGTTATTACAACACCTCTGCCTACCCCTTCGAGGAATACAGGCGTGAGGATATATATGTAAATATGTAGGATAGCTGTGCTTTCACCCGCGTAGATTTACTTTATTATTAGGAACCCAAATATTTTTAATAAATAAAAGTAGCCTTAGTTACTCCTTGAAACACCAGCTACCTACCAGTGAAAGTCCCGTTAAAATCCGTCCAGCCGTTTCAGAGATTATCCGGAACAAACAGACAGACAGAGAAAAAATTTTAAACTTTGTTTTATAGTGTCAGTATTGTGTATACTTTCATATGCATTTAGTGAAAAGCTGTTATTTTGGAATTACAAACAGACACTTTTATTTATCTGTATAGATGTATAGATTTAAAAGCCACTGTGAGTGAGAGTGAAAGGCGATTGAAGAAATAAATTTATAGAGCGAATGTGAGCGGAAGTGTCGGTAGAGGGTCCAAAGAAGAACTACTATGACCAAATTAATAGTATTTTGTATTTTGCAGAAAGGTCAAATTCGGAGCACTCGTAACCGAAGAAAGTGTATGAAGAGATGCATGAATGTGGATGAAGCGAAAGAAGTATGTAAGGATCGTAGCATGTGGCAAACGGTGGTCTCTGCCTACCCCTATGGGATACAGGCGTGAGCGTATATGTATGTTAAAAGCCACTCTTAAGACGGGTTTATAAGTAACAGAGAAGGACGTTGGTGATGTTTAATGGTTGAATGTAGCCTCAATATTCATACAAATAGCTTATTTATTATACAGTGCGATTGCCAACTAACCAGCCCTGAAATACTAGGAATCCGAGCCAAGCCTAGATCTAAAATGTATTTAATACGAACAATGGTGAACAGTCACCATGAACTTACATAGTTTCATCTAGACCCAAACGTGCCCAAAGTAAGTAAAGCTGGTAAGTACTATGTATAACAAACAGATAAAATACTTTTTTAATTTGAAACTAGCTGTGCCCCGAGGTTTTACCCGCGTAGACTTAAATTAATCGGCGGTCTCTGAGGAAATTCAAAGACTCGCCATGTTTTTAACCATTTTTTTTGCTTCTTTCGTTAGTACCTGATGATTTTCGGTGAAACGTGGAGTTCGAACCTCTCCCTTCCCCCTTAGGGATTCTGCTGCCAGGCGTTCGCATTTCATTATTTTCTTTGTAATCAGTTTGTATTTCACACCACGTGCTTCACGGCGAAGGAAAACATCGTGAGGAAACCTGCATATGTCTGAGAAGTAATTCAAAGACGTATGCAGTAGACGTATGCCTGAGACGGCGATAGACTCACCATCCGTCACGTTGGCACTGTGAAAAGTGGGTGCTATTATTACAATACCTTTGCCTACCCTTTCGGGGAATACAGGCGTGAGCGTATGTCAGATTGTATTGTATTACCTACACAATATCTACCAAAATTCGATTAATATTATATTCGAGCTTCACAGGGTTTAGGTTAATATTTAGTTATTCCTTCCTTCGATTAACGCCGTGTAGACCTACATTTGGGATGGCAGGGGTCGCGCAATACATTATTAATATTAGCGGTTTAGGATAAGCTAAGGGCTGTAATGCGAAAACTATTTGCTCTCAAAATTATTATATTTATAAACGTTGATTCTACATTTATGAGTTCGTAAATATTTTTAGTTGGATTAAAATTTAATTGCATTAGATTTTTATGAATGGCACATGTTTAAATTCTAAATTCTTAAAAATATGGTTATGAATATTTTTTAAGAAACAGTTCTTTCTGGTTCAAGACAAGTCCAAAAAACTCTTCATTTAGAGAATATGTCCCATCACGAGCTATGAGCGCTGACCTTGAATACACAGTAATCATTTTGTGAATCTGTCTGTCGGTATGGCGCTACGCAATTAAATACATGCGCAGTTACCCTCACTATTTTTGCTGAGCGCTCGTGAAGTCACTTGTATCTCAATCTATACAGTTAAATAAAATTGAAGTGTCTGTTTGTAATTCTAAATTAACAGCTTTTTACTAAATGCATATGAAAGTATGCACGCTACTGACACTAAGAGACCAGGTTTTAAATTTTTTTTCTGCCTGTCTGTCTGTAATCTCTGAAACGGCTGGACCGATTTTAACGGGATTCACTGGCAGGTAGCTACTTAATGTTACAAGGAGTAACTTAGGCTATTTTGAATTTTAAATTTTCCGCGGGATACCCATGTAATTAACTCTACGCGGGTGAAACCGCGGGGCACAGTTAGTCCATCTTCTATATAAATAATTTATCCCCATTTACCTGAGTGTTTTAGACTAATTTTATTTTAAAAAAATTAAGTATAGCCTATGTGTTATTCTGATGTAAAAGTTTCATCATAATCCATACACACATTCATACAAACTTTCGCGTTTATAATATTAGTAGGATAAAGTATATTTCAATTCTTTCATACACACTCATGCAAAGATAAGCCAACAAATATTTGCGTACGATGTCGGCATTGAACCCGTGGCCTTGAAACCTATGATATGATTACAGTTGTATGTACGAACTTTTTGATGTGAAGTGTAGATATAGTAAGGAAATTTTGGAGTAGTATGCATACGGTTGTTTCAAAATTGTTTTTCTCATCATCATGAATTTAAGAGTAATGAGACTCTTGTCGGTGTAACCGATGCAACTCATTCCATTTGTCTCTGTCCAGTGCCAGCTCTTTGACCTCCTTATACGTCATGACAGACACCTTTTCTTTAACTTGTCCCATGTATGTTAGCCTTGATCTTCCTCTTCCTCTCCTCCCTTCTCCCTTCCTTCTTCTGTTCTTCTAGATATTCTAAATTCCGAAAAGGCCTTATTACCGGCCCCTAAGGTTGCAATTCCATCCATGTGTAGATGCGTAATGAGAGAATTAAAGAACTCTTTTTCTGTAAAGGGATGTTTGTCAAGAACATATATAATCACTGCGCTAAATAAATATAGCGGTTGTATTGGTTACTAGCTATGCTCCGCGGTCTTACACGCGTAAACTTTATTTCGCAGAGTACAATAAAAAAAAAGAATTTTTATTGTGTACGTGAGTTTCACTCACGTTTAAATTGGTCCAGCTCTAAGATTAGACAGACAGAAATATTGTTCTTTTTTTATGTAAGCATTAAATTTCAAATGCATTAAGTGAAAGGCTGTTACTTAATTTGGAATTACAAACAAACACTTTAATTTATATGTATATTTATTTCTATATGTATATAGATTAAAGAACGCATCATTCGCCAGGCATTCTCGTATATCTCAAGAGTGCCTACTGCGAGTTTTCTTAAAATCGCCGTCACAAGTGATCGCGTCGACGTAAACGCAGATTTGTATGAGCTCACAATAGTGTCATGTTTAGGCCGACAGAGGCGCTGCTCCGATCCTATACAAATTGCGTTTACATCAACGCGGTGACTTGTGACGGCGGCAGTGAAAAACTCGCACTAAGCCCTGCGCTGATGGAAACACACTCTAAAAAGGCGTGCGAATTTTTTAATCTGTTCTCGATCTTTATGTCAACCAAGCATTAGACCCCACTCCCCAGAGTTTAATTAGATCCACGTCACACTGCTTCAGTGGAGGTGCATGTTTTACTACGTAGCTTGTATACGTCCCTCTCCCCAGACAGTCCCCTTCGTTGTACGAGGGGTGAAGCTGATTCATTTTGCCTCGTTTTAATAACCGATAGTCTGAGGAATTCAATTAAAAATCTAGAATATCCATATAGTTCACGTTGCGTAAAGGTGGGGTGGCACTGGTTTTATACAGGCTGTCTGAAAAATTAACTTGGTTATTAATGTAAAGCAAAGCAAAGCAAAGCAAATATTTATTGTAGGTTTAAAGAATTTATTTCTCATAAGAACTTAAAATTAGTTCACTTAAAATGAGATTACAGTAAAATAAATAATTTTTGAATACAATGTTTACCTCTAGTGTGTTGGATAAGCTAGTTAGTTATTTTACAATAGTTTAGCCACATATTGTTTAAGTTTGCTTTTGTATATAATATTAATATTATCAAATTCAGTTATTGCCTTTGGCAATTTATTAAAAAGTTATTGTCACAAAGATAATACATATACAATGTTTAGTTTTCTTAATTCCTAAACTAGGCTTAGCCTGTATTATAGGTAATTGATTCATACCGAGTTACATTTATGCGAACGCGAAAAGGCAACAAGAGATGCTATGACATATTATATGTGGTATTGCACTGTTCTTCTCAGTAAAAGCAACCTTCCGAACCTGGCGGTAGCATGTATAATCCTGTGTAATCGTGTGGTTCTGACGATTTGAAAGTACTTTGTTAAAAGTCTTATCAAAGATATTTTAGAATTTTGTATTGAATTGCATTTCCCTCGTTGGTCTTGTGGTCGGGCAAAGTGCTTTTGTAGTATTGGTATTACATGGGACTTAAACATAACTGGTGAAATTTGGGTATATCATAGGTACATCTATGTCTACTCCATCGGGGAATACAGGCGTGAGTATATATATCTGTGATGTGACAAGGTATATATAAAACTGATTTGCACAGTTTAGATAAAAACTCGCTTCTTTTGCATTGCAGGCGACTACTCAAGCCACAACACTAACACCTTACGAATATTATTTTTATTAGTCCTATCGAACCGCGCCTCCGTTTGATGTACGCTATCCCGACACGTGTCGTTCACGGTTGCCAATTTAACGACTTCGGTAAGAGTTACAAGTTTATCAGAAGCCCAAGAAAGTTTGCGGTTTAACCCAGTTATCACTTATCCGATTTTCGGGTCACGGGAGTTAATATTTCATAGATAGCCGAATTGATGGAAATCTTAGTGAATAACTCGGCTGTACGCTTTAAACCTTCCTACACTACTATTATAGCAAAGAGAGCAAAGATTTTTGTGTGTATGTTTGTAATGAATGAACTCAAAAACTACTGTGCCGATTTCAAAAATTCTTTCACCATTGGAAAGCTACATTCATCCTGAGTAACATAGGCTATATTTTATCCCCGTACTCTCACGGAAAAGGGTACTACGCGGGTGAAATCGCGTGACGTCCGCTAGTTGTTATATAAAACGACACAAGTTAAGGTCTTCCATATTTTTATTTATAGACTTTCCTCACAAATTCACTAACAGAATATCAAATTGCTTCGAGTGGGCGTTCTCTCTGAAAAGTGTCAATGTAGTCGATGTCGATTAATCACGCTAAGCTTACAATGATAAATTATACTAGTGCACCGCTCGGATTAAATTATATAGGACTTATCTAAGAATTATGGTAAAACTAGTGTTTAGGCTTGTGTCCACTAATAACAAATTGTTTGGTTTATAGTGTCTATATATTCATAAATGAAGATACGTAGACAAGAAAAAATCTATCTATATCTATACAGATAAATAAAATTGAAGTGTCTGTTTGTTATTCCAAAATTACAGCTTTTCACTAAATGTATATGCATTTAGTGAAAAGCTTAAAAGCTAGTACTTAAAAGTATACACGCTACTGACACTGAAAAATCAAGTGTTAATTTTTTCTCCGTCTGTCTGTCTGTTTGTTCCGGGGAATCTCTGAAACGGTTGGACCGATTTTATCTGGACTTTCACTGGCAGATAGCTGATGTTTCAAGGAGTAACTTAGGCTACTTTTATTTCTGATCTGTTGTATGAAAACCAATTTTATTCGAATTTATCTTCTAAAAATATTAATAATCTTTAACTTTTATGAGAAACTATCTGTGCCCCGCGGTTTCACCCGCGTAGATTTAGTTTCATCCTTATTGTCGCGGAACACTAATGTTTTTAATAAATAAAAGTTACTCCTTGATATATCAGCTACCTGCCAGTGAAAGTCCCGTTAAAATCGGTCCAGCCGTTTCAGAGATTACCCGGAACAAACAGACAGACAGACGGAGGAAAAAATTAACACTTGATTTTTCAGTGTCAGTAGCGTGTATACTTTTATATGCATTTAGTGAAAAGCTGTAATTTTGGAATTACAAACAGACACTTCAATTTTATTTATCTGTATAGACTAGCTGACCCCGCGTACTTCGTACTTTTTTTTTCTCTCCTTAAGTAATTACTTACCTTACTTTACTTAACTTAGAAAAATCCTCGTATTTCAAGGAATATTGTAAAAAAATAAATAGCAAAATCGGTTCCAATGTTCTCGAGATTTGCTCTTAGCAACATTATACTATAGATAAAGGGCTTTTTGGGATAAATAGGTACTTAATAAAGTATAAAAATTAACCAAGTTTTCTAATTAAGTCAACTATCCCATTGTCAAAAAGTACATGACCATCCAGCAACATATACGCTGGACAAAAGGTATAAAGCAATTTTTACTGTTGGCACTTCCAAAAAGCAATAAATACAGGTTTTTTGTTATAATTACGTCACACGGAGCAGATGTTTCCTGCCTGACACAACACCTTTTCGATTCCCATTGTGTGTGTATGCGGAATTACGTACGGTTGACACCGCGTACGTATCCATCGGCAATTTGTACTTTAACTTGCATGATATAAAACACAAATTCCAATGGAATAGATTTTAGCGGGAGCCGTTGCCTTTTCCGGTTTGTTTTACTGTGTAGCTGTGTTAGCAAGTTTTATTTGTGACAGATTTAAAAAAAAAATAGATGCTATGTGTTTTTTTTTATTAATGACTAGCTGTGCCCGGCGGTTTCACCCGTGTAGATTTAGTTTCATCCTTATTGTGGCAGAACCCTAATATTTTTAATAAATAAAAGTAACATAAGTTACTCCTTGAAACATCAGCAACTTGCCAGTGAAAGTCCCGTTAAAATCGGTCCAGACGTTGAAGAGATTACCCAGAACAAACAGACAGACAGACAAAGAATAAATTTCAAACTTGGTTTTTTAGTGTCAGTAGCGTGTATACTTTCATATGCATTTAGTGAAAAGCTGTTATTGTGGAATTACACACAGACACTTCAATTTTATTTATCTGTATAGCTTTAAGTCGGTATGTACTCTTTCTACTTTTGGTCATAAAATATGAAAATATCATCCTACGCATCTATTATGTCATAGACAGATGACAGACATATGACGTTTATAAACTCTTATCAATAAAATTGTTAAAATACATTTCTGTTAGTGAAATAATTTGCTCAATCGGACGGAGAGAAATTTCTCCTACGTTAGGAATTCATACTTAATTTTTTATTTATTTAAGTAAGCCAACTACATCGTTATAATATTAGTTATTGACAAATCATTTCGTTAAGTTGATAACAAAACTAGAAGCCCGGCCCTCTGACAAGTACAAATGATATAGTAAGCCTTTCAAGGGCCCTTTGGATTTAACTCGCTATATTTCACGAACCCTTTCCATACAATTGGTATATAAATTAAGGTTAAACTTATTGCCAGTTTGTTCACGCTGGGTTCTTTAAGCATTATCAATACGAATATTATAAAGACGAAAGATTTGATTGTTTTATGTTTGCATTGTATATACTCCGAAACTACTTGACCGATCTTGAAAATTCTTTCAGCAATGTATAGCTACATGTACGGCGATAATTCTTAATCAGTCATAATGTAGCATTCAAATGGTGAAAGATTTTTTTAAATTCCTCCTCCCTTTTTTGAAGTTGGTTAAAAAGACGGACAGCGAAGTCTCAGTAATAGGGAAGTCCCATGTGACTCTTTGGATACGGAACCCTAAAATCATTACACACGTAGTCTCTAGTAAAAGCTAGTACATTTGGGAGGCCGTATTCCATTTGTAATAAAAACAAAGTCTTGCGCTTTAAAAACTACACTACGACTGACTGAAATTTAATTTCCGTCTTCCGAGCTGGAAACTCAGCTTTTGATCGGATTATTGAAAACTGTATTGGAACTCAACTCACTAACAACCGACAACCGACTATGATAGGGGAAAACTTACGTCATCAGTGTTACACACATACACATATAATCTTATATATAAAAATGAATCCCCATTTCCCTTGGTCACGGCATCACGCCTAAACGGCTGGGTGGATTTTGACGGGACTTTTACTGGCAGATAGTTGAAGTTTCAAGGAGTTTTTTAGGCTAATTTTATTTAAAAAAAACAGCATGAAACTAAATCAATGCGGGTGAAACCGCGAGGCACAGCTAGTAGATACAATATAATATAGCCCCGCGATTCCACCCGTCCTACTAACCCTAATGTGTTTTTTTTTATATAAAGTTAGCCTTAGTTACTTAGCCCTTGTAACGTTAGCTATCTGCCACTGAAAGTCCCGCTAAAATCAGCATTTCGCATCAACCGTTTCGCAGCTTAGGCGGAAAATCAATGACAAAAAAAATAATAGATTTTTTTATGTGCGTACAGAATATATTTTCATATGCATTTAGTGCAAAGCTGTTTATTTGAAACTAAGTACAGACACTTCAGTTTTATTTATGTGTATAGATATAGATAAATACCTCCCGAGGTAAACATTCCCAGTATTCAATACAAACGTATAGAAATATCTGTACAATATGAAAAGCTCCGGGGACTTAAAATGTAACAAAGAGACGGCGCGCCGAAAGATTCTCTTTGTTGCGTGCCACGTGTCACTTATCTTCGGTGGAACGTGGGTGTTTTTACACCTCTTATATTTACAAGGTTTATGTATGTATAACGGTATAAAGTCTGACCTAGACCTAGACCTAGTACAGACAGGTAGGCAAAGACTACTGTATAGTATGTAGTGTATCGATACGCGATGGCGAGAGGTTAATTGCGATTGTTTCGATTGTTCAAACATCTCGATGCATCGCGATTGAAAGCAATCGCAGCCGATGGTAACGAGTAGGACTCGAGTGCAGTCGCCACTCTTCGAACACGGGCCGATGCTTTAGGACGGGCCTAAACTAAAATGTTGGCGACGAGGAAAAATTCTGGCTTACAAGTCAATAGTCATTTTCTAAGATAAGACATTGAACTTTATCGTGTATGTATCGTGGATTGAAACCGACGCTCGACGTCGAGTTCGACACTGAGAAACTTACAGAAAAACGCGCCTGGGATGAAGACAAGAATTAAGACCAGAATTTTTCCACGCAGCCAACATTTTAGTTTAGGTCAGCCCTAAAAAAATTTTGAGATTCGACGAGTGAATAGGTATTAACTTGGAATATTAGCAGCACTCGTTACAAACTGATAAGGTGGCGTCCATAAATTACGTGAGGTGTTTTTTTTTAAATTTTCTGTCCCTCCCTCCCCCGTTGGTGTGATGTCGTGAGATTTTGTCCAACCCCCTCCCCCATCCCCCAATCTCACGTGAGATTTTTCAGAATGTGGGTTTCTTACGTAAACGCGTTGGGTTGTTATTGTAGAAAGAAAAAAAACAATTTGCTTCGTGCTTTTATTTACGACTAGTTAAGACTAGTAATCAATATTGCTGAGAGTTATAAATGTAATATAAATTTGGATTGAATGGACAAAAATAGTATTTTTTTTTTTGTTTCAATCAGAACAAAAATTGCGTGATATTTGTCGAGACCCTCCCTCTCCCTAACGTGAGATTATATGAGATTTGACTCGACCCCCTCCCCCCCTAAATCATCTCACGTAATTTATGGACGCCCCCTAACAACAATATCTATATTTTTGTTTAAACGAGTTAATTATAAACTTGTTAGTCAAAACAACGTTCATTATCAAGTATTGAGCGTTTCGCGTAAATATGCAATATTTCATTCTGATTCTATTCTTTATATATTTTGTACTTGCTGTGCCCCGCGGTTTCACCGGCGTAGATTTAGTTTCATCCTTATGGTCGCGGAAACCTAATGTTTTTAATAAATAAAAGGCGGACATAGGCTACCTTTACCTTTCTCAGGGTCTAAAGATTGTCTGTGCCTAATTTCATCAAAATCGGTTGAGAGGTTTAAGCGGGAAAGTTTAACAGACAGACAGACAGAGTTTCTTTCGCATTTATCCCTAGTAGGGATAACACTAAAGTGGCAAATAAGTATACGGCCCTATTTATGGTTGGTCAATAGAATTATCAGTCATTGTCGACCCTATTAAATCTCTTCCCACTCTTCTTGAAGAACCCCATGCTATACTCACTTGAGAAAACCCACGTGTCGGGGAGTTCATTCCGCTGTTTGATGGCTTAGAAAAAAAATAATACCCCTTGTGTTATAAGCGTTTATCGGCCGCTTATCATCGCTTACGCTTTCAATCAGTAGGAGCCCGCGAAAAAAAATTTTGTGTCAAATGTGTCATCAGTGCGTGTGTTTTTTTTCTCCTGCTATTTTCCGACACCCGATTTTAAAGAATCAATTAAGTAGTATAAACTTCACATATCTACTGTTACAATATAATTACAACTGCGATAGGCTCACCATTGCACTTGGCACTTAATCATCTTCGCTGAAAAGTGGGTGTTGTCATTTCAACACCTCTGCCTACCCCTTCGGGGAATATAGGCGTGAGCATAAGTACGAGTATATATGTGTACAATATCATTGGTGTTTCCATAAATAAGCTTCAATAAAATAGTGATGGTGTTACAACTATCAGACAATTCGCACTCACGGGTCACGTAGGCGTGGAGAGGTTAATGTAACACATACTAGCTGTGCCCCGCGGTTTCACCGGACAGACAGACAGACAGAGAAAAAAATATAATTTGGTTTTTCTGTGTCAATAGCGTGTCAACTTTCATATGCATTTAGTGAAAAGCTGTTATTTTGGAATTACAAACAGACACTTCAATTTTATTTATCTGTATAGATTTAGTCAGTCACGACTCACGATTCCACACAAAATTATAATGATAATGTCATGTAATAACCATGATGGTGTAATCAAGAGTTCATTTTGAGTTTTTGTCAAATGGCCCTATTTTATATTCATACTTCAAACAATGGAAAAGAACCTACGGTCTTTATGGAAATAATGTCGTAAAAGATATTTATATGATGCTAGTAGGTACTAGCTGTGCCCCGCGGTTTCACCCGCGTAGATTTAGTTTCATCCTGTTACGGAACCCTAATATTTTTAATAAATAAAAGTAGCCTAAGTTACTCCTTGAATCATCAGCTATCTGACAGTGAAAGTCCCGTTAAAATCCGTCCAGCCGTTTCAGAGATTACCCGGAACAAACAGACAGACAGACAGAGAAAAAAAATTATACTTCGTTTTTTGGTGTCAGTAGCGTGTGCATTTTGTGAAAGGCTGTTATTTTGGAATTACAAACAGACACTTTAATTTTATTTATCTGCATAGAGTATAGATTTCATTCATGTAACGCTTACGATACGTGTGATGCATCCCGTGCATCATAAAGTCACACCACACGATTATTATAACAAAATAGTAATGCTCACTCACACACACGTCTTTCAGTGTCGTTTTACGAGGCTTCGATAAGAATTACTCGCCGATGTGTGCAAGACAGCTGACACCGGTTTTATCGTTGAATGAACGCTCGGTGACTCACTGTGTCACGTGGTCGGTGGCGTGGTTCAATTGTCAAAGATTAATATTGGTTACTGCGCAGAATTGTTTGTTGGGTCGCTTGTTTGGTGCGTGGGAAGCACGTGTTGGGGTGTTTTTTCACGTTAAGACAATGTTATTGTCTATACATATAAATAATATTGAAGTGTTTGTTTTGGAAGCACTTTCTTAACTTGAAGTCTATTGTAGCTGGTGCCCGCGAATCTGTCTGCGCAGGATTTGAATTATCTTTATTATTTAGACAATTCACACAATATCTTTATAAATTGTAGCCTATGTGTTATTCTGGTGTATAAGCTAATATTCTTGTAAAGTTTCAATAAAATTCTTTAAATTTTCAAATTAGTTTTGCGTGTAAGAGTAACAAACATCCATACATCCATAAATTCTTACAAAGTTTCGCGTTTATAATATTGGTTGGATAGCCTATATGTTATTCTGACGTACAAGCTATATTATTATAATATGATGAAATCCATATAATTTTCCACATTGATATTATAAACTAGCTGTGCTCCACGGTTTCACCCGCATAGAGTTAATATTATGGGTATCCCACGGGACTTATGTTTTTTTGCGTTAGTAGCGTGTATACTTTCATATGCATTTAGAGAAAAGCTGTTATTTTGGAATTACAAACAGACACTTCAATTTTATTTATCTGTATAGATTTAACTTTGGGCTTAATAATTAAATTTTCATTAAAACTTGATATTAGGTCCATCACTAGTTTATACAACAGGCAACGCGCGAGTGACACTTGATGCTATAAACATTCATAAGCTGCAATAGCCGCTTACCAACAGGATGCACGATTGTTTGTTGACTTAAAAAAAAGATGGACATGAGTTTAGTCTGGACTTGGACTGGTCTAATCTCGAGTTAAAAAATGTTTTGTAATAAGGAGGTATGTGGTATAAGGTTCTAATTTCCTTAATTGCTATGACGCGATTACGTTCGGTGGTGAAGTTAAAATGCTATGTCACATGTACAAAAGTTGGCTGTCATCCAGTCTACTTCGCGCTTAGCCCAGTAGTTGCAAATTTATTTTAAAATGTGTAGATTCATACGGTTCAAAGTCCAATGACTGTTTTTTTTGCGTTGTAGACATGTAGTAGGTTGGGCCAAAACCTTTTCTTTAAATTAATGTTGGTACTATCGTTATATTAAAGTCTACTGTTTCCCCTTTGTATCTTTTACTAACCGGTTTCCTGTTAATGGTTTGATTTATGAACAACCAGCATCTGCCCGCTCGTTGGACTTATACGTACTATACTAGTTATACAAACCATTTCCATCTGGAACGTCTAGCTATACGCGCGAATATCAGGAACTACTGATCCGATTTGGAAAATTATTTCAGTGTTAGATACACCATTTATCGAAGAAGGCTATATACCTTCATGCTAAGACCAATCGCGGGTTCATGTTAATGTTAGCCCAAAGTAACTATTCCATGCGGACGATGTCGCTGGCAGGAGCTAGTCTATACATATATACATACAGATAAATACATACAGTACAGATAAATAAAATTGAAGTGTCTGTTTGTAATTTCAAAATAATAGCTTTTCACTAAATGCATATGAAAGTATACACGCTACTGACACAGAAAAACCAAGATATAAAATGTTCTCTGTATGTCTGTCTGTCTGTTTGTTCCGGGTAATCTCTAAAACGGCTGGACGGATTTTAACGGGACTTTCACTGGTAGGTAGCTGATGTTTCAAGGAGTAACTTAGGCTACTTTTATTTATCAAAAATGTTAGGGTTCCGTGACAATAAGGATGAAACTAAATCTACGCGGGTGAAACCGCGGGGCACAGCTAGTTATAAATATAGGAAAAGGTTCGTTTATAAAATTTACTTCGTATATTTAAATCTTTATCTCTTAAGATTATTAATGACAAACACACCTTCCTCAACCCCTTAGGGAAGCCCCCACAATAGTATGATTAATATTCACCGCCCCAGTTCACGTGTTGATGTATCTGACACTTGACAGAATTGTCATTTGGTCGCCCTTCGTAATTTATGCACAAATACGGCCAGTACACTCGCCGATCGATTTTGTCTGTGTAGGCTTACGTACGGTTCGAAGCGCCACTTTCAACGGCCCGTGGGTTGAAAATAGGATCTAACTTTGATGTTTCGATGTTTCGACGTTTGGAAATTTTTAAATTTATATTTTACTGTTAGTAATTCTAAATTAGCTTTTCGCTATATGCATATTGAAGTATGTATGGTACTGACAAAAAAATAATAAATCTAAGAATCCGGTTAATGTCAAAAATAAAAACAATTAAATCTTCTCTTTCTTTATACTATTAGTATAGACTAGCCGTGCCCCGCGATTTCACCCGCGTAGATTTAGTTTCATCCATACTGTCGCGGAACCCTATTTTTTTAAATAAATGAAAGTAGCCTAAGTTACTCCTTGAAACATCAGCTACCTACGAGTGAAAGAGCCGTTAAATCCAGCTGTTTCAAAGATTACCCGGAACAAACAGACAGAATGAGACCATTTTAGAACTTAGTTTTTTAGTATCAGCAGCATGTATACTTTCATATGCATTTAGTGAAATCTGTTAGTTTGGAATTACAAACAGACACATCAATTTTATTTATCTGTATAGATATAGATACCGACGCCTAGAAGAGTTTTGGCAAGCTCCATTATTTTTTGCCTAACTGGAAGTTTTGCACTAGTGCCGTATACGAAACTAGTGCAAAATTTTAAATTTCGTTAGTGCTCTTAAAACTTTGTAGGAGGCCACTTCTAGCATTAAACTTTACTTTGTATTATCAAGCTGCAGAACAGAGCACTCAAAGGATTTAACATTAAAATAGATGATTGTTTGAAATTGCTTTTACTGTTAGTATTATAGTTTTGAATCTTACATACATATGCTCACGCCTGTATCCCATGGGGGTAGACAGAGAACACCGCTTGCCACATGCTACGATCCTTACGTATTCTTTCGCTTCATCCACATTCATACGTCTCTTCCTACACTTCCTTCGGTTACGAGCTCCGAATTTGACCTTACTGATAAATATTATTAATTTGTTAAGTAAGTAATTAATTTATGTAAGTACTTTATTAGAATTTAAGTAAGTAAGTAAATCATTTATTAATTCAAATCCCTACTAATATTATAAATGCGTCTGTCTGTTACGCTTTCCCGCTTAAACCTCTCAACCGATTTTGATGGAATTTGGCACAGACAATCTTTAGACCCTGAGAAAGGACATAGGCTACCTTTTATTTATTAAAAATATTAGGTTTCCGCGACCATAAGGATGAAACTAAATCTACGCGGGTGAAACCGCGAGGCACAGCTAGTACATCATATATTAAATTAATTTTGAATCTTAGACTTACAAATATCTGTAGTAGGAATACTATACCATTGTGATAATAATATGACTGTCTGCTCAACTTTTTACTGACAAAGAAAAAGTATATTTTGTAGTTTTCTTCGAACTTTGTGATTTATAAAAACGGTGCAATCGACACGGCAATGCTCAAGGAATACACTTTTTCAGGTAGCATGAGTTCGGTGACACTTGTCATTTGAAAGTTTTAAGGAGGTGACGGTGACAAAGAGTCTTATTACATACATACATACATTTATATAGGTTCTAGACTTTTTGTCACAGAGCACCGGCTCATCAAACTAAATATTTTGTTTATATATTTGTCGTTACGTAGTGTGAGGTTTCAATCTGCCGCGACTGCAAAGTTCCACACATTGGGTACTCTCAATAATGACCCTGGATTCGATCCAATATACGCCGATAGTTTAATAAATGTAACACATACATTGGGTGTATGGGAATGTTGCTGTATGTATACTAATTTGTAAAGCTGAAGAGTTGGTTTGTTTGTACGCTTGAACGCGCTAAGGAACTACTGGTCCGATTTGAAAGAATATTTCATAGTCAGATAGCCCATTCATCCCGTGCCCTGAAAACCTTTAAGTAAGTTTTTTTTAATAAAAGTAGCTTAATTTACTTATTTCCTTGTAAAATTTGCTATCTGCCAGTAAAAGTCTCGTTAAAATTGGCCCAGCCTTTGATAGATCACTATGTCAGTAAGTCAGTCACCTTTGAGTTATATATATTTAGACAGATATGTATTATACATTGTTTATTATATAATATTTATTTGTACACTACCTTAATGCTCTCATATTCCATACCAATACTCCATCTCAGGTTGTCGGGAAGAGATCGCCATGTGCGATAACACCGCCAATCGTACGTAAATGTACATTGCGTCCTACTTGTGTAATCATAGTGTACAATAAAGCTTTAAATAAATAAATAAATACCACCTACCAATGTCCTGTGCCGATAATGTTCGCCTAATAAGCCAAAAGCCCAGTTTATCATTCTACCCTAACGCGAATTCAGCTATCGTTATATGAAACCGTTGTAACAAAATAGGTCTACGGAGCACCATATTGACTGGTCCCCGGGTATGAGCAAGCGAAACTCATCGCGTAGATCCGTTATCTGAAATTGTTTCATAACCTCAACATATACGTTCATGTATGGCGGTATGTTTTTATAACCTACATTAGTTTTCATATACATTGGCCATATTCAGTTTGTTTATAATCAACTCTGTTACATTCTATACGATCCATTTTTATTTTGTATTAGCTGTGGCCTGCGGTTTCACCCGTGTAGATTTAGTTTCGTGCTTTACATCACGGAACCCTAATATATTTTATGAATAAAAGTAGCCTAAGTTACTCCTTGATACATCAGCTACCTGCCAGTGAAAGTCCCGATAAAATCCGTCCAGCCGTTTCGGAGATTACCTGGAACACACAGACAGACAGAGAAAAATTTGGTTTTTCAGTGTCAGTAGTGTGTATACTTTCATATACATTTAGTGAAAAACTGTTATTTTGGAATTACAAACAGACACTTAAATTTTATTTATCTTTTTATTAATACAGCTTATATTAATCAGTGATAATGTAGCATTAAATTGGTGAAAGAATTTTTAAAATCGGTCCAGTACTTTTGAGCCAATTCGTTACAAACATACTTACATACAAATCTTTCTCTTTATGATATAACATAATACGAATATAAATAAATAAAATAGATTACCCAAGCTGATAGGAAAACGCAATATTCACTAGCACTACCAATCGATATTAAATCTGTATCACATATGATCACGCCTGTATTCGCCGAAGGGGTAGGCAGAGGTGTTGTAATAACGATAATGTTTAGGTACCAACGTGACAGAGGGTGAGTCTCGCCGTCTCAGGCACTATACATACGTCTTTGAATTATTTCTCAGATATATTTAGATTCTTCACGATGTTTTCCTTAACCGTAAAGCACGTGGTGTGAAATCACTCTTCAGAACACTGGGATTCGAACTTGCATCGCTTGCGTAGCAGTTCTTTTCACGTCACTTTTACTTGAATTTATAAAAGTAAACGAAAAAGTTTTTCTTATAAAAAGAACTTAAATATTTGTTGAACAAATCCCTTTTGGAGGCGTGACTAATTATGGTAATTTACCACAGTAATTTACTCTGGACCATGAGATATAAAGTTATTATAAGGTCGGCTCGTTAAGAGAGCACGTTAAGCCGTCGGTCCCGGTTGCCAATTTAACATCTTTGGCAATCGTTACAGGTCAGTAAGAGGCCTAAGAAAGACTGACAACTGGTTTAACCCAGATTGCCGATTTTCCTCAAAAAAAGGGGTTACGAAGGTCAGGTGGCAGTCGCTTCGTATAAAAATCAGGTGATCAGTCACGTCGGGTTGAATCAAGTGCCGACCCCAAATACATTGGATAAGGCCAGGGAGATGATGTTTCACGGGGTGTCAGAGATCCTCGACCGGGCGCCTAATCAACGATTTTTGACTTATATTGGAAGCTGATCTTGTGCTATCTTTTTATTTTGTCCCTGAGTAACTCCATGGTTACCTCATGTTATGAAATTCGCGTTTGATACGTAATCTCCGACAGGTTTAATAGAACCGGTTCCTTTATTGGTTTTCATACGACTTATTTGGAAATGAGATGAATTTGTATGATTCACGTTTTCCCATTAGGTTCTTCAAACGACCCCTTTTAAAATATTATGTTTAAGCAAGGCGTACGCGAATTTAAGTGTCTCTGAAATTATTATTGTAGACTAGCTGTGCCCCTCGGTTTCACTCGCGTAAACTTAACTAGACTTCCTGGCTAGGTTACCTTACATAAGCGGAACCATATGCTTTTTATTGGTCTAAAAAAAATTTTTTTTTTCATTTTCCCTGTTTGTCTGTTACGGGTAATCTCTGAAAGGACTGGACCGATTTTAACGGGACTTTCACTGACAGGTAGCTGATGTTAAAAGGAGTAACTTAGGCATTTTTTTTAATATCAGGGTTCCGTGAAACAAAACCTCCCTAAAATTAAGTCTACGCGAGTCAAACCGCGGGACGCAGCTAGTATCTAATGAAAATACCCTGAAATCCTATATTTTTAAAATTCTATTCACTCACAAAATTCAAAAATTTCTAATTTGCATTTCAATATACTTAATGGAGCCACATATTTACATAGAGCAAATCTCTGCGCGTTTTACTTAGCTTTAAATCCAATATTACACCCCTTTTCGTTTACAGTAATCCTAAAAGATGTAATGTCTTACGTAATAGGGGGAAGGGGAGGAATGGAGGCGCTGTGCTAGCGTATATACTCTTTTATCTTTTACTATGTTGGCACTGTGACTTCATCTATATCTATACAGATACTTAAATAAAATTTAAATGTCTGTTTGTTATTCCAAAATAACAGTTTTTCATTAAACGCATATAAAAGTATACACGATACAGACATTAAAACCTCAAATTTAAAAAAATTGTCTGTCTGTTTGGTTTGTTTGTTCCGGGTAATCTCTGAAACGGCTGGACCGATTTTAACGGGACTTTCACTGGCAGGCAGCAGATGATTCAAGGAGTAACTTAGGCTACTTTTATTTATAAAAAATATTAGGAGACCGCGAAATTAAGCTCGAAACTAAATCTACGCGGGTGAAACCGCGGGGCACAGTCTGATATGTTTGTAGTATAAAAAGGAAACTTAATATTATAAGCCTAATGCATCGCCTTCAGTCACTTTATTGGGAAAATAAAGTTATGTGAACACACTGTTTCAGAAAGTCTTGTATTCAAAGCTGATAGTTCAGTACAAAGCACATTGCATAACAAAAATTATGACCAAAAAAATATCTAGAAACGAAATTTATGAGCTTGCTATAGACGATAATGTAATTCTATCAAAGAAGACTATAGAGCATGTATTTTGGGCATTTTGCGTTGAATAATTCAGATTGAATTCGACCTCTATTGAAGAATATTGATATAACATACATACTCGTGATACTCGTAGATACATAAATATCATTACGCCGATACCTTTGCGTTGTTGGCAGAGACAATTATAGAGCTCCGTTATAGACTGACACAACTTTTTGCTTTATCTAAATTCTTCAGAGCGTAAATTACTAGCATAGTTCAATGGTTTCGTCCGCTTCAATAAGAACGGTCCGTTCGTCAAGATAAGAATCATCTTTTCTACGAAAATAGTCCCCCCAAAGGAAAAATCCAAAGACATACTTACTACTAAGTTAGATAATTAAATCTATTCTAGTCAATATTTATTACTATACTTCTAGAGTACTAATATTATAAAGAGGAAAGATTTATATTTTTATACTAGCTGTGCCCCGCGGTTACACCCGCGTAGATTTAAGTAGTTTCATCCTTATGATCGCGGAAAACTAATATTTTTAATAAAGAAAAGGTAGCCTATGTCCTTTCTCAGGGTCTAAAGATTGTCTGTACCAAATTTCATCAAATTCGGTTGAGAGGTTTAAGCGGGAAAGCGTAACAGACAGACAGAGTTACTTTCGCATTTATAATATTAGTAGGGATTAGTAGGGATGAATAAAGTTAAAAGGTACTGACCGGTTTGAAAAATTCCTTCAACAATGGATGTAGCTTAATTATCATCAAGTAACAAAGGCTATATTTTATCCCCGTACTCCCACGGGAATAGGAACTACGCGCGTGAAACCGCGTGGCACAGCTAGTTTTTATATATAAAGATTAACATATTAGCCTATATTGAATCGCTTTAATTGAGAATCCCAAATAGAACGCAGGCGACGCCGTGGATGGAAGCCAGTTTTAGAAAATTATGTTAATACTTACGTATCATGGAAAACCCAGCTGGTGGAAACCCCACATTGTGTTCTTTATATATCGACCGAAAGTCCCGGAATTCCCCGCTTACCCGCCCACATGTATGTATTCGTATAACACTGCGAGCGGTATTTTATTTAATCTGGTTGATGATATTCAAGGGATCGTATATATTGTGTTGTAAACTTCAATACATTCAACAGGCATTTATAGGACTTTAAGGATAGCATTGGATTTCATTACAAAGCGTTCCCGAGATTCAAAAAAATCCTTTAAATTTAATTCTCTAAGTGCACCAGTCGTTTTTTTACTAGTATACGCTTCCGCCGAGCGGTTCTAAATTATTTTCATTTCCCGAACGCTTTGAAATTAGCCACCCAACGTTTTCAAAGCAAGTAGGTACAGCAGCTTGGAATTCAGGAAATATCTCAAGAAATGTATGTAAGGGTGTCGTTACAGGCCCCGATATTGCGTCGCTTGCGTAGCAGGCGACTGCCCAAATCCCACGGCCTCCACAGCTCCTCATTTTACAATCTTCCTAATTCTGGTCTATCTAAGACCAGAACTCTTAAATCTGGTTTCACGCTGTCCAGTTCCTCTCACTAGTCTTCTCTTCTTCTCCGTATTGGGATTATCAGGGTTCATCAGACTTCGAAGTGGTGATTCTGACCCACAAATCGTCGGACAGACGCCATATTGATAAGGTATTACTTATTGTTCTCGATCTTGATAAGGCATTACGACCAGTTTTGAGATGTCAGATGCCAATTAGTTTTAAATGCTTATGTGAAAGCTTTGGCATTCAATTTTGGTACTAACGATATATCTCTGGAGTTCACACTTATTGCACTTTCACTTATGATCTATTACCCTCGACTTTGCCCTCGTGTTTTGAGTCCTACGGTACAAAAAGTAAATACCAAATTTTCAATAATTCGGTTCAACAGACAGACAATTTTCATATAATAAGTACATATAGATAGTATTTATAGAAATATACATTCACTACCTAATACCCGTGATCTTGTTCGCTTGCAATAAATTTGTGACAAACGGTAATTTAGTTCCCTATTCAAATTCAGCGATTTTGCAGCAGAAAAAAAGATGATTTCTCTAGTATTGGTAGAGAATTAGTAGGAAATAGAAAACACGCTCAAATCCTTATATTTTACGTTAGATAGCCTCTTTACGATATAAAAAAATTATAACCACATGGATACTCGTCAGAGCTTAATATGTTACCGCCAGCGATATGATAATGTATCTTAATTCGTGCGCGATAAGAGACATTTTTGCGTCCTGGTTGTATTTGCGAAACTGATAAATAAAATTTCGTTATCATTATGCACGACCGCTCTGTGAGTCTGTTTATTCAAAAAACCTCACGATCTACAAATAAATGTATTAAAATTTTCCAGCCAAATTCAATTCTATGGTCAGGTAAATAAGGCTTACATGAGTTTGAAATTCACGGTAATAATAATGTGCTCGTTTTGCACGTCCCGACTCAAATACACGTGGGGCCAATGAATCCGGGGCACCACATAAATTTAAATATCTTGAATAATAGCTTGTTTGATTAAGATGTTCTTTATGGGTTTTTTTTAACACCGACTGCCCAGAAACATTTTCTAAATTACGCAGTGCTGATAACGCAAGGCGTGTGAACTAAACTTACGTACTGTGAGCACGTCGTATTTGTGTTGCGTGGTGTGTGTTTTTCAGCAGAAACGCTAAGTGAGTTTACTCTGCTAAGAAACGATTCATATTATGTTTTTAAATACTAACTGTTTAAGTAACACCTTTATTCTGAAAACAAAAATATATAAATTATTCAGTTTGAGCGGTATTTATGAATGTCACAAATTTACCACCGGTTCGGAAACTATCCTTCTGAGAAAAACCGGCAAGAAACTCACGAATCTATCTCTCTTATAACCTTATACTGATACGTCACTCAAAACTAAATCTATCTCAAATTTCAGTTTAATAGACGCATTAAATAGTTAAGGCATTTAAAATTTGAGGACTATTGGTGTCATAGATATCAATAATTAAGTTGGCGACCCGGATGCATTGCTCCCGAGTGTAACGTTTTTATTACTCTACATTTTTGGGGGTTATTGTACGACATTGACCTTATACGGTTCAACTTTTAGTTTTATTTGAACATTTTTGTACCCGTTTTACTAAACCATAGAGTTGAGTCGCTTGTGATGATTTTACTTAGAATTGTTATCATTCAAATACAGGTTTTCTCACGATGTCTTCCTTCACCGTAAAGCACATGGAGTTAAGTCACTTCACATAAGTTTTTAGTAAAACCCGCTGGGATTTCAATTTGCGTCGCGTGCGTAACAACCCTACGACCACCAAGGTTCTTTCTATTACCGTCGTGTCTATACACAAATGCGTCGACTTGTTTCCAACTAGGAAGATTCACACATTTTTTCAGCAATAAACAAATATAAGTTTACTAGCTGTGCCCCGCGGTTTCACCCACTTAGATTTAGATTCAAGCTGTTTTTTTAAATAAAATTAGCCTAAAACACTCCTTGAAACTTCAGCTATCTGCCAGTAAAAGTCCCGGTAGAATCGGTCCAGCCGTTCACGCGTGATGCGGTGACCAACGGAAATGGGGATTCATTTTTATATATAAGAAGATGTTTTTATTGCATGTATGTAAACTATACTATATATCTATCTTTACTCTAATTTATAACCGTGGGTTGTATTTGTTGAAATCGTACCTTTAGTTACCGAAACTATTATCTAATTGGTGCCCGTAGTTTCAATACAACGTACATTCAAATGCAAATCCTCATGCTTATGACACAAGAGAAACTTACAGAAGGTAGGCTCCCGTGCAAAATAACATATGTTTAAAAAAGTACTTTCGAAATTTTCAAAACGTCAGAATGACATGAAAAATATAAATATTACCAATGGGTTAGAAATCTTATAACACACCACACACGGAATTACTCTGATATATAATCTAAAGATACTAGTATATGTGCCGTCACGAGTTATGGGCACTCAGCTCAAATAGATTTGCTCACGCCATCCCAGAAGGGTCGCCGAAGGGGTAAGCAGAGCTGTTGTAACCACACCACCCACATTTCACCGAATATAATTAAGTTTCAGCGTGACAGAGGGTGAGTCCATCGCCGTCTCATGCACAATACATACGTCATTGAATGACTTCTCAGACATATGCAGGTTTCCTCACAATGTTTTTCTTCACAGTAAAGCACGTGGTGTAAAAATAGTATATATTTTACTTCTATCGCGCCATACAGACAGACTTATAAAATGACTACGGCGCATTCAAACTCAGCGCTCATAGCTCGTGACGGCCATTATACGGGTGCTCCAGCAATGCGTAAGTGCGACGATTTCCCGACCAAAGTAGGAAACCGTCCTTGCATACTATTTTATTTAATACTTACGAGTTGAGCACTTGCCGGCGACGGCGTGTCTGATGCAATGCAATTCCTTCCATTTGCTCCGGTCCAGTTATATCTCTCGCCTTCCCTAATGGAATGCAAATCTTGGCGCAGGGCACAGATTAAATAATAGTCAACCAGATAACCACGTGCTTTACACTGAATGAAAACATCGTGAGGAAACCTGCAGTCTGCGAAGTAATTCAAAGTCGCAAGTATAGTGCCTGAGACGGCGATGGACTCGCACCTTGTCGCGTTGGTGCTTAATCATATTCGGTGAAATGTGGGTGTTGTTATTACAACACCTCTGCTCACCCCTTCGAGGTCCTGTCTGGGACTGCCTGAGCATATCTTATCCACTTTATCTGGTGGTAACCTGTAATTGTTTTTTTTAGGGTGAAATGACACCTTGAGTATTGCATGAGTCTCGCCCGGAATGTATGTGAAATAGAAATGTATTGTATTGGTATTAAAAGCGATTTAATCTAATCTCGTCTATCTGATATGAAACTAAATTAATATTTAAATGTGAAAGTGCTTTTATCTGCTACATTTTCACAGCTAGGCCGTGGAACTCATGTTTTTGATAATTTCTTGCCTTCATTCTTCCACGCCCCCCCTCGCATATTCATTTTAATTGTCATACATCACCTCACTCTCGTTTCAAGTGTATATGAACAAACCAATTCTTCCCGTCTCTTAATAAAGGCTCCGTTCGAATTGCGTTTCAAACCCAATATTCCGGACGGGGAAGTAGTCACGTGACAGCAACAGAATCACCAGCTGTCTCATTAGCATCTAAATAAAACGGGTCTGTAATAAGGGAGTGTGCAGTAAATTAAACAATGTGAGGTATTGCGTATGTCTGAGATGAAGTTCTGAGATTGTTGTGTTTTTATGCGTAGTGTCTGAGACGGCGATGAACTCACTATCTATCATGTTGGGTCTTGTTGTACCTCTACCTACATCGTAAGAAAAACTGCTTCCCCCCTTATTAATTAACATCGTCTTCGATTATCCTTTGTTTAAGAGTAATTTCCATCTCTTATAGAAAAAGTTTTTTTTTATTAGCCCATTTATAGAGGACGAAGTCGCGGTCAGAAGCTAGTATAGACTATAAATCCAGAACACAAGGCTCTAAGTAGGTACAAGGTTACCATTGTAATCTCGACTTATTTCGTTGAGTTAGTTAATCTTTTAAGCCAGTATGCCCTCGGATGCCCGCTACGCCTGCGTTCGACCTAGCTTAGACATTGAAACAAAAACTCAGACGAGACAAAGAAAATAGGTTGTAATACAAAAAGGCCGTTTCCATGTAGTTTTTACCTCGCTCGATTACATCTGCATGGCATTAAAAAAGTCTATGTTTCCAAGGATATACGGAAAAGAAATTCGTATTTGTGATGTTTCAGACATATCGAAAGGATGAGTGAAATGCGATTAACGACATATTTATAGAGCGAATGTGAGTGGAAGTGTCGGTAGATTGCGTCCAAGGAAGAACTACTATGACGTAATTAAAAGTATCTTCAGAAAGGTCAAATTCGGATTTCGGAGGACTAACCAAAGGAAGTGCATGAATGTGGGTGAAGCGAAAGATTTGTAAGGATCGTAGCTTGTGGCAAACGCTGGTCTCTGCATATACCATGGGATACAGACGTGGGCATATGTACAAATTTGTATAAATAAAAACGAAGCATTTACTTTCATATCAAAACTCACAAACAAACTTTGCCTCCGTATAATGTTATTACGGAAAATGAAAGCCATAAAGTGACTTTGTCATCGTGACATTAATCTTAAACTGTCTAAGTATGAATAGAACTCAAACCCTTATCATAAGTGTTAGAACAAAAACACAATCCGTCAAAAATATGTACAGCTAATAAATTTATTCCGACGGCTGTGGTGTTTACAGGCACTATGAACTGACGACCCGACAAGGGTCAATGTTCTAGCCCGCTGAGCCGTTGCGGGCAGGCCAGCGTGGGCTTTCAACTTTTTGTACAACCACATAAAATGAACATTAGTCTTCTATTCACATAACCGAAGTACTTGTTCATGCTTTATAGTGCCTGAGACGGCGATGGACTCACCATCTGTCACATTGGCACTTAATCATATTCGGGGAAAAGTGGGTGTTATTACAACACCTCTAGGTAGAGGTAGGGTAGGTACCCCACCGGGAATATGTGAGCATATGTGTGTTATTCATGCTCTATCACTCTTTGAAAAGACTTCGTAAAGGTCGACTGTTAAACAGAAGCCATCCTTTTCTTTTGAATAGGACATGATAGAGATAGAAAAATACCAAAGCGTTGTTTTGGTTTAGCATTACGATAATATCCGCGTCTGTTGATTGAGCACGAACACGAGTAGAGGTAAATTAGTCTAGGGATTTGAACGTAACCTGGATGTGTTTCCATTATGGTTGAATCAACGACCCTTTCAACGCCAGTCACCGACGAAACATACTTACATTTTGCTTAGTATACATCCTCTCAGCTTTTTACGTAAAAAAATATTATACTCTAAATCTGTTGTCCTAGTGATGTGGGCTTAAACAATTATTCATATACATCTGAGGTCAGCCTCGGGCTATAGATTTAAAGCTAAAAATTTGACAGACATTTGACACCTAAACAAAAAAAAAGACAAATAAACCTTCTTTACTAAGGTTAGATCGAGACGTAAAATAATTCTCAAATTTATGTGATACATAAGAGTAAATATGACACTGTATGAGTGGATATACAATAAAGAAGTGGGGTATATTTTTGTATATTACAATTGTAGCTAGCAATCCTGTAGTCCACCACATGATATGAAGCTATTGCAGCCTATGAACGTGACCAATACCAAGAGTTACACGCTGTCTTCCTTATTAAATTGCTATGCCAATATAATGATAATGCTAGTGATTCCTTTCCATGGAGCACTGGTAACCTTACAGCAGCAACACCATTATTAGCCGTCATTGTTTAAAGTGATTTTAAAGTCCCGGATTGGGTAGCTCCGATATTTGAACGGGCGCTTTCTTTATACCCTTACGTACTAACGAGTTCTATTTTTCAATCTTTCGGTCTATCTGTACCGGACCGCTTAGAGAACAAAGTCTACTTCAAACGCCGATCGATGCAAATGCCTCGAGTTTTGAGTGTTTACTTTGAACAGTTCCAAGTCTAGGGTGCTTCACAATAAATGTTGCTTTTAAATCATAACTCTGTGAATGTTCTCCTTATCTGACAACTGACAGGACACTCTCAATTTGTAATACTAATATTTTAGTTGTTCAATGTCAATTCATGAACGAAATGGCAAAGTGATCTATTTAATGGTAGGAGTACTAAGTAATTATTTCTGATGTATATTTAAGGATCAAGCTATCGCAATCAATTATGCCCGGATTTTGGGATAAAATTAATCTCCTTTCAGGAATTAACTTGGTATGGAAAACTTATTTCAATGCGAATTAAATTGTTGCAAAGATTTGATTAAGTCTTGTGATTTGAAGTTAATACTAATTGCAGATAAGAATCGGATTAGATTATGTAGTTAAAAGATTTTGGTATTATGATAGTCATCTTTCATAGAAGGGACGAAGACTTCATATCATGTCATGTAAGGCGGTGGTTGCAAAAAAAATACTTTTGCGTTAGGTCTTGACAACCCTAGCTACGTTCATACGAGGAGCCGGACATTTTTTGTTGATTACTGTCATTGCCGGTCTAGCCCAGCTTTGGAAAATAGATGAATTTTACTCGTGTGAGCAAAGGCTACAAATTGGGTTTCTGATTTCGCGTTCACTGCATCAGATTAGGGTTCATAATTGGATGTCAAGATACTATCAGATTCACAAAGGCTTAATGGGTTTCAGTGCGAAGCGTTCGTTATATTATGAACCTTATTTATTCGAGGTATTCTCGAGACAAATGAAACAAATGAGAATATATAATTTTTATCTCACGACCTAAGCTAAGCTCGCTAAGCACGTGGGGTGAACTGCACTTAAGTTTTTAGAAAAACTCATTGCCATAATTGCTATAAATTGAATTACTTAGCTATAATTTGAACTTAATAAAAATTAATAAAAGGTCAAAAGGAAATTGGGTATACGCAGGGAAACCGTAGCTCAGAGCTTAATTTGTTTGATTGAAATCCATTTTGACAGCAGTTGTCGAAACAATCTCCTTAATAAAATCCTCGATTTTTGGGTATGTTACGTAAGAGGCCATCGACCCGAGGCCCGGTCGTACCGCATGGCTACTCGGCTACTCGCTCAGCCGGCGAGCGGAGTAGAGATTACGGTGGATAACCTTAGTTTTTGCCAAGGGACAGGCTGATGAGATAGCCACACGACAGAGACAGCAAGATTAATTTACGTTAGGTTGAAAGGTAACAACAGATAATGTCCACAGTATTCTTGTTGTACAAGCTTTCTTTGAAGGCTGAATAAGTTGCTTATAGTGTAGTGTAATATACTGTAGTCATAAAATTATTGTAGGTTTGCATACAGACTGTCGAAGAACAAGAAAGTCTAAACGACATGCAATGTGCATTTTTTTCTATTTGAATTCAAAAATTGGCGTCACCCCAAACTCCGCGAAACTACAATAAAAATAAAGATGTTAGCTAATGCAGTACCTAACCACATAGTTCTAGCATTATAAAGTAAATTCATTCTGATTCGACTTTCAAATTAAAGAACTACACTGTACACGAAGATACGAGGTTGGCCTGAAATGAAAACATTCTATAGATCTTTAACCTTACCTGAAATTATGTGCGAAATAATAATGTAGTTTCCGTAAAATCTTATCCACGCAAACCCATCGCAAAAAGTGGCTGATATTAAAGACGTGTTCATACTATCCAACCAAATTGCATTGAGATCTCCCCCTCTTTATGGTGCCTATGAATACAACCTACGCGGGCAAGATGAGAGGTCTAATTAAATCGGTCGGTAATGTTACAGTGTTTTGAAACTTACAGGAGGTCAGCTCCCATTAACGGTAACATTTACGAGTATGTCGTTCTAAAGTAATACCCACAGGGGTCTATTTATATCGATCTCCAGAAGTCGATGACGATCATAAAGGAGTCATGTCAGCGAACAGAAAAGGGATCCATGAGATATAAATGTGGTCGATGCTTTACTACACCTCATTTACTCCAAGTATGGGTCACGCGTGCAAACGTGGTCGCTTGACCTTGACTTTTAGCGTGGCTCAAAATGTGTTGATACTTTTTCAAAGGTTGGTGTTTGAATGCCGAAGATGGTTGATCAACATTTACAAACCTATACTTACTTGGGTCGGGGTACAGTACAGTGAGAAATGTATATCTCAAAAGTGAGCAGCGCTCAGCCAGCTGTCAAATGTAAATACCACACTATTTGGAGTAGAGTTGCATAGACAATGTGACATCTGTCAGTGTCGTATAGTTGACGAGAAGATATTTAAAATGGCGGAAAGAAGGGGGACTGAGAAGAGTAACGGCGTCAGGGCGAGTTATTATCTAACAATACACTATTGGTGTATCAAGTTGATGAATTTGCATAAATATTCGAAGGCAAAATAGAAAAGAGCCACTGCTACAAAAGCGTCTGTGTGTGATGATGATTTTCGGGCAAAGGAAGCTGCCTTTCAGTTAACTTTTTATTTTGCGGTGCTATTTTGTTGTGGCCGTGAAATGCATGTGTAATGTTATTGAGATTCGTAGGAAAGGGGAATACTTATTACGTGGTTATTATAATAAGGAAATTCAAACTTGGGATATTGTCTGGTTTCGGATTTTGATAGATATATCGGAGTTTTCAGAAAATATGTTGAATTTTAAGCATATACTTCAATACATTAGTTGTGGATTTTTTGAACTTGTTTTATATCAAGAACAGATCAATATCTATATCTGCACTAATATTATAAAGAGGAATTTTGATTGTTTTTTTGTTTGCATTGTATAGGTTCCGAAACTAATCTACCGATTTAAAAAATCTTAAGCTTACCAAGCAGTAAGGAAACTACGCCTAGTTTTTGAAGTACAAACGTTTGCCCCATTGATGCGTGGGGGCCATGGGAACGTTAAAGCGCCCATAGAGGCGAATGTAGGAAGTTTTACGTTTCCATACAAAATGAGGAAAATACACAATCAATATTAATAGAGAGCCGTGGTGGCCCTGGGGGTTGGAGCAAGTTCGAATACCAGCGGGGCCTGTAGGTACCTATGAGTTTTTCTAAAAAAAGAACTTATGTACAGTGACTTCACACCACGTGCTTTAAGGTGAAGGAAAACATCGTGAGGAAACCTGCATATGTCTGAGAAATAATTCAAAGACGTGTGTATCGTGCCTGAGACGGCGATGAACTCACCCTGTCACGTTAGCACTTAATCATATTCGGTGAAATGAGGGTGTTGAAAATTACAACACCTCTGTCTACCCCTTCGGGGAATACAGGCGTTAGCATGTGCATGCAATATTAATAAAGAACAAAGCCTTTATTTGACCATGACCATCTATATACTAGCACTGAGATCCAGAGAAGATGGAGATGCCCATTTCTATTGTGACGTATTGGGTTGTCCTCTCCATTTGATACACCCGATCGATGTAAAATCATGTTGAAAGTTATACTAGAGTTACTGAGCTGAGGTCGTCTCCCCTTCAACCTGCCACAGGCTATCATTTGCATTATAATAATTCAAAACATTCAAAATAAATTGAGGAGAGCAGGTTACCTATTCAATTAACATCTCACTGGAAGGGCGTAGGGCGCGTGCCTATCTTGTTATGCTAATGCGAATAAAAATGGGAACGCATGCACGAGTACCTAAGGGCAATATCTGGCGACCTGTGACAGCGGTCTGTTGAATATTAAACACTAGCTTTTATTCGCGACATTGTCTACGTTTTTAAGTACATGTGTCCGTCCTCGGGTCAAAGCTACCTTCTTCGCTAGCTAGCTTAATCGACAATCGGATGTTACAATGACACCTTTATTTATCTTAGCTGTGGCAATATTGGGTCCGGTAGCCCGTAAGCACGTCGACCCTTGAGATCTTTTCTGCTGCCCTTGCCCTTATGCCCTACGTACCTGACTCCCTGAATTAGCCGGCAGATCCTGCCGCATGGGGAAGAGCTTGTAGTCCTCTGGTTTCTTTACTTACAGTTGCAAAGCGAATGCTTATTAACTACGCCACTGAATAGATAAGAGAACTGCGTTGTAGATAAGGCGGGGATTTTATTTTTACCTACTTTCATAATGACTCGAGAAGCATTTAGTTATTCATGGTCAAGTTCAAATGTGACGAACTTGTCAGACTCTACACAACACGACTTCATAAGCCATATGATCATGATGGTTTCCTTTAAAAATTAGCAGAAGCAATTTTTATACATTTCATTGATTTATAATAGCATTTGGATAAACTTAGGCCCTTCACTAATAAACGTCGAAAAATTTATCATCGGTTCGGAAACTCATCAGAAGAACCGGCAAGATACTCAGGCGGGAATCTTGCACACTTACTTACAGAATAAACAGTGATTAGTTATAATATGTAAGATTCATATAATTAATTCACAAAAATGGAAATTGTATCATCATGGATGTGTAAAAAATAATAATTACTTAATATTTTTTTCAAACCAGACCCGTACTTCCAGTAGCGCGTTCAAGCAAACAAACAAACTCTTCAGCTTTTTAAACATTAGTATAATAGATAAGCCTTGTACTAAGTTAATATAATAATATCCCGTGGTCACACCTCGGCCGTCGCCTCGAAACAATGATTCAATCTATTATGCCCACTAATTGCACTTGCTAGTCTTAACGTGAGTCAACATTTACAAACTACTTCAGACTCCAATTGAATGAGGTTTACTTGAAAGTACAGGTTTAAGTTAATAGTTGAAAAAATGAAAAATGAAAATATTTATTATTAAAGTACAGAGTTATACAATTTACAGTTTAGATATTAGTAGTATAGGTACATGAGAAACGACTTAATTTATAATAAGAATTTGTATATGGTGGGTAAATACATACTAATTTCAATATACAGTGAGTTGGGTACGGGAAAAGAGTTAACTGTTACATGGAATTTCCAGGGGTTCCCAAACTAGGCTGAGCCTGTATCTTGGGAAACCAGTTAAAAAAATACAAATTAAGAATTAAGACAGAGTTTAAAAAATAATAATAATAATAATAAAGGTGATTTCTAATCTAAAAAGTGTTATTCAGTGTGAAGTGAAGTTTGGTTAACGTGTGGATATAGATAATTGCTTGCTGTATAGTTCGAATAAGGTTTCTGAGAACCATCTCGCAAAGGCGTTAAGATCTTTTAGTCCTAGCAAAATCTAGCGGACGTCACGCGGTTTCACCAGCGTAATTCCCGTTCCCGTGAGAGTACGGGGATAAAATATAGCCTATGTTACTCGCTGATGATGTAGCTATCCATTGCTGAAAGAATTTTCAAGATCGGTTAAGTAGTTTCGGAGGCTATTCAATGCAAACAAACAAAAAAAATTACAATGATTAATATTTCCTCTTTATAATATTAGTGTAGATTAGTAATGTTCAGACATTATCACACATCGTCATCTATTGCGTATTCCCCGAAGGGGTAGGCAGAGGTGTTGTAATAAAAACACCCACTTTGCACCTAAGATGATTAAGTGTCAACGTGACAGATGGTAAGTCTATCGCCGTCTCAGGGACAATACATACGTCTTTGAAATACTTCTCAGACATATGCAGGTTTACTCACGATGTTTTCCTTCACGATACAGCAAACGTGGTAATAAATCACTGTACATAAGTTTTTAGAAAAAACTCATTAGTATAGGCGTCGCTGGAATTCGAACTTGCGTTGCTTGTACACCAGGTGGTTGCTCAATCTCCACGGCCACCACTTTTTTAGGCTATCAAAGCTTATTTAATTTTTCGCAGACAAATAATTAATAAATTTATCAACTTCAAATCCTTGAGTGGTAGAGAAAAACTAGCAATTTTAATATAATGTAATAGGGCTGACGCAACCTTACTTGTAATATTATGTATAAGTGTACAAAAGCAACCTTCATCTCTACCGCCCGTGACACACCTTTGATTGCGTAGTTATACCAAGGGGACCTGCGGCCTGATTGCCATGATAGTTCGACTGTGTGACAGTGATAGATTTATACACGTCATATACATCTTTCTCACACGATGAGTTGGAAATCATTTAGAAAATTATTATTATGAATTTTATTTTACATAGCTTGGAAATTTATTAAGAAAAAAAAGTGTTCGTGATTAAGCTCCAGGGCCTGTAGATAAAGTACTTAACAATATCCTCACGCTTCGCTAGTAGAAACGATACAAATTGTTTGGGAATGACATATGTCACGTGACTGATTTATGTCGCTTCCATACATTTGGTTCTACTAGCGCGAGAGAATGTTTATTTGGTCGACGGTGACAATTATTATTTCCAAATTCACAGCTTTTCACTAAATTCATATGAAAGTACTTACATTAAAAAAACGTCATCTATGAAATGGCTGGACCAGATAGCCGATGTTACAAAGAATAACTAAGGAATTAAAACTTATTTTATCTATACATCTATACAGATAAATAAAATTGAAGTGTCTGTGTGTAATTCCAAAATAACAGCTTTTCACTAAATGCATATGAAAGTATACACGCTACTGACATTAAAAAACCAAGTTTTAAAAATTTTCTCTGTCTGTCTGTCTGTTTGTTCCGGGTAATCTCTGAAACGGCTGGATGGATTTTAACGGGACTTTCCCTGGTAGGTAGCTGATGTTTCAAGGAGTAACTTAGGCTACTTTTATCTATCAAAAATATTAGGGTACCGCGACAATAAGGATGAAACTAAATCGACGCGGGTGAAACCGCAGGGCACAGCTAGTTTTAAATATAAAAATAAAGTCTTCCCGGCTAAAACCGCGGGGCACAGCAAGTGGAGTCCTAAAACAACACTGATAAATTAATCATTGCTTTCAATTAGATGTGTGAGCCTAATCAATTGTGCTTAGATTTAGATTACAAATTTACTAGTGTTGAGACTCAATTGTGTAGGTATCTAGGTAGACTGGGCGTTGTCTGGAATTAGGGTTACCATTCGTCCTGGTTTAGCCGAATTACTCATAGTTAAAATAAATAATCAACCGAAAAAGATGGTTATTAATAATGAATAATACTTTAGTGATTTCACACCAAGTGCTTGACGGTGAAAGAAAACATCGTGAGAAAACCGCATAAGCCTGAAAAGGAATTCAAAGACGTATATATAGTGGCTGAGACGGCGATAGACTAGCATCTGTCACGTTGGTACTTGATCATCATGTGTGAAAAGTGGGTGTGGTTATTACAACACCTTTGTCTGCCCTACGGGGAATACAGGCGTGAGCATATGTATGTGTGTAATAATTTAATCGTTATGTTAAGGTCTGAAAATAAATTAATAGGTGATTAATGCAGTGGGAAATGTTATTTAATAACACTACGTTTACTCTAAAATCCGGGGATTACACGTGTCTTGTCCTGGTTGCCATATTTTAGAGATGGCAACCCTATCTGGAATTGATACTGGTAGCAATTTGGCTTGGGATTTAGGTTAGGTTAAATTAATTAGTATTGTCAAGGGCGATGTTGCTTCTATTACATAACTGTGTTACACATATTATGTAATACTAGATGTGCCTCACGGCTTACAATAAAAACTACCTAGTGCTGATTTAAAAAAAAGTAAAAGTAGCCTAAGTTACTCCTTATAACATCAGCTATCGCTGAAAGCTGCGATAAAATCGTTCCAGTGGTTATAGAGATTTGATGTTTTCAAACAGAGTTCAAAGAATAATACTAGCTACCCTTTGTCCGGTCTCATATACTTGTACTATACCTCAGTCCTTACCGCAAACCGAAATGGAAGGAATCCCATACATTTTTTCCTCTTACCCGACCACAAACCGCACTAATTCATTCCTCCCTGGCATTACGAGCAAAAGGAAATGTAAACCAGTAGCTAGCTCCGTGGGTGTATTTGTTACGATAAATATTTGCTTTCTACGGATGAAATGATGAAACCATAAATTGTATTCAATTGCAACTACAATTCTCGTCTTTATTTCAGACTTACTTTTCCCGTTTAGACTTACTTATCAAGATTTATAAGTAACACAAAATATATGAGGCCTATAAAATCAAAGGCAGCTAAATCCAAATCTGTCAAATGGCGTTTAGCTGCCTTTGATTTTATAGGCCTCTTATCTAAGTAATTAAAAATTATAGCTTATAATAAACTACATTGTATCCGCTATTATTTCGTGTTTTGTTTTTTTTTTTGGATAATATTCCAAATTTCAGCAAAATTGGCTCAACGGTTCAGTTGTAAAAAAGTAGCAGTCAGATTATTTGAGTGATACAAATGGGATAATAATATCTAGTACATATATTATATTTTTATTTTTGTTTTTTACCAAATTCCTCCGGCACTGTGTTAATCCGATTTGTAAGCTTATCGGGTTAGTCTGAAAATCGGCCAACATCTATTTTCATACCCCTTAACGATAAAGGTGATCGATCTATCCTAACAGGATATATGACAATACTACGTTTGCCGGGCACAGCTAGTAATTATATAATAATTTGATTAACTGGGAATCGCTTAGATAAATGATCCGATAGCAAACATGGGAATAATAGCTATAACATGAAGGGAAAATGAGGAAATACCGCTCTTATGAACGGAAATGAACGTTGAATACTTTATTATGGTCAATCGACTGGCTTGACCTTTCAGAACAAGGCGAGTCCGGCGGATATTTTAGTATTATGCAATCCTCTTATCAACTTGGTTGGACAATCCGTTATAGTGACTCATAGATATCACAGTATTAATATAAGTAACGCTTACTGTGTAGATATTCTTTATCGTCACTAAGCCTGGGTCACAGCTATACTAATATTATAAGGAGGTTGAAATGTTTGTAACGAATTGGCTCAAAAAGTACAGATCCGATTTAAAAAAATATTTCAGCATTTGAATGCTACATTATCAGTCATAACTATTGTCATCGTCAAAATTGCCTCTAGCTTTAGCTTTTAAACCTATAACCGTCCAACGGCAACCAAGATTATAAAAGGCTTGTGAGTTTTTTTGTAGAAGACTTCGAAATTACTGATGATCTCAATTTTCAAGCCAATTTATACCGATGGGCGCTTTCCCACTGCGACGATATCGTCCGCCTAGGTTTGTCTATAATGACACAGTGAAAGCGTTCAGTAGTAACTGTATCAAACTACTAGTCCCACGATATCGTGTCGCTACCGTTATCGTCCAATGTGAAAGCACCCATTGCCTTTCAACATATATATCAGGGTGGATTTGCGTAAAAACTATGTAGTTTATACCAAGCGGACATAGTCGGACATGAAGGGCTAGCAACGAAATTTTATTCTTATTCCTAACAGGCATAACAAGACATAAATGCTTTATGTTGAACGAACAACACCCAAAACTTTTTACCTGTCCCTCTTGAGTTAACAAATAATTGAAAAATGTTCTTTTATTCTGATTGTTAAATCAAATGAAAAGAAAAATGCCTTTGGCTTCATCGCCACCTGGTAAAAATACTGTCACTTTTCAACCTCTTAAAACAAAGAAAAACTTTGTCCCCAAGTCAACTTTTCTACGTCATCTTTAGCTACAAATATTTTATGAGTATTTCATTTGAAGACAATTGAAGTGAAGACTGTGAAACTAAGCCACGTTTATCAACTTGGATATAATGGTTGATTGACGCAAGTTTAAGAAACAAACTCTTTTAATTTATTTTTTTGAGTTCTTTGTTAGCTCCCTCTTGATTTTTAACAAAGTTCACATTGTTCGTAAGATTTCGCTAAGGTATTTTAATTTCTAGATATAATAAAAGACTAGCGGACGTCACGCGGTTTCACCCGCGTAGTTCCCGTTCCCGCGGGAGTACGGAGATAAAATATAGCCTATGTTACTCGCTGATGATGTAGCTATTCATTGCTGAAAGAATTTTCAAGATCGGTCAAGATGTTTCAGAGACTATTCAATGCAAAAATCTTTCCTCTTTATAATATTAGTGTAGACTAGTTCGCAATTACGTCAAATATATTGTTTACTAGCTGTGCCCTGCGGTTTCACCCGCGTAGATTTAGTTTCATACTTCATGTCGCGGAACCCTAATATTTTTAATAAATAAAAGTAACCTACGTTACGCCCTGATACATCAGCTACCTGCCAGTGAAAGTCCCGTTAAAATCGGTCCAGCCGTTTCAGAGATTACCCGGAACAAACAGACAGACAGACGGACAGACAGACTGACATAAAAAAAATTAAAACTTTGTTTTTCAGTGTCAGAAGCCTTTATACTTTCATATGCATTTAGTGAAATCCTGTTATTTTGGAATTACAAACAGACACTTCAATTTTATTTATCTGTATAGATGTATAGATTGCGTAAATGTATGTATTTTATTACTCTCCTTCATTGACGTAATAGAGGGTCCCCTTAACCCATGTTATTTGTGGTCGGCGCAATGTGTTCTTCTCTTCCATTTCTCTCTATCAGCCGTCATATCTGTATTTACTCCCATTCTAGCTAAATCATCTTTCACACAATCCATCCATCGTTTCTTAGGTCTTACACTCCCCTTGTAATCAACTATAATTTTTTCTGGACTATATAAATAAAAATCAATAATAAATATTAGTGAGACGACCGATTGTGTTAGAAGTTTAGACTGAAGAAACTAACATACTAAAGTGATGAGGTACTAAAAAGGTAATGTATGTTCGCGCATCACTTCAGATCGGCTGCACGAATTTGGTAATTTATAAAGAAAAATCTTTGAAAAATCCCATTCAGACAGAAGACGCTCATGGTAAAATCGATTCGACGCGGGTGAAAACGCAGGCAGTAGTTAGTATATAGAAAATACTCTCAAGGATTTTACCAGAATATAAAGTAGAGCAAATGATTATTACTAAGTAAAAGCTCTTTTGCTGAATATTAAATTAGATACGCTATCAGTTGCCTAATTGCTGTTCTCAGTAATAATCAACGTAATTTTGTATAATTTAATCATTTCTGAGATAGTTAGTTCTCAATATTGCTTTTTGAGTTACTATCAGATAATTTGGCACTGTCTCGTTGGTCTTATTGCCATATCTCTGTACCCCTATCACGAGTTTGCCACCGTTTTTAAAATCTACACTCGCCACTCGCTAGCGTCTCCGCCGAATATTTGTATGAGAAATTGTACAGCGCCTCCAAGCGGTGACGTGAAGAACTAAAATATGTCATACAAATATTGTCGGAGACGCTATCGAGTGTAGATTAGGAAAAAGGTGGCATACTCCTGATATTCGGTGAAAAGTAGGTGGTTTTATACCCATTCTGCGTAAGCTTGATCTCTTTCCTTGATATATAACCCCACTAGCTGCGCCCCGCGGTTTCACCCGCGTAGATTTAGTTTCATACTTAATTTCGCGGAACCCTAATATTTTTTATAAATCAAAGTAGCCTAAGTTATTCCTTGAAACATCAGCTACCTGCCAGTGAAAGTCCCGTTAAAATCGGTCCAGCTGTTTCAGAGATTACCCCGAAACAAACGGACAGACAGACAGAGAAAAATTTTAAACTTGGTCTTCGGTGTGAGTAGCGTGTATACTATTAGGATATTTAGTAAGAAATATAATGATTTATTCTTTAAATAAGTTTTTAATTTTTTATAACATGCGTTTAATGAAAAGCTGTTATTTTGGAATTACAAACAGACACTTCAATTTTATTTATCTGTATAGATTTAAATGTATGTACAATATTAATACATTAATGGTTAAATTTCACGACCTTCCATTTGTATATTTTAAAAAGTATTTCCGAGCGGGTTAGTCACTTTGGAAATACTGACAAAGAAAAGAGTTAAATAATGTTACTGCCCGTAGAATTTATCTTGGGTGAGCCGGGTTGGAGACCCTCGGTTTACTTTCGGATTAAGCTTCTCGGGCTATCAATTGCTGACAAAATGGTTTAAGAGGATTCTTTTGACGAATTTATAACATTGATTCTGTTAGGATTGGCTACCTACAGTATTACCCAAGCGAATATATAATGGAATCCTTGAAGTTTTTGAAGAAATTCTTACAGGGTTGCCAATTCGCTAGTACAGTCGCGAGTTAAGAACGAGAACTTTGAATGCGTTTTAGTGTTTATAAGTCTGTCTCTGTCTGTGTATGTATGGCGTAAGGCGCATAAAAACTTGAGCAGTATCACCACTTTCTTCCGTTGCGCGTTCTTTACCCGTGACGGGACATGTAGTAAATGTGATAATGGTTATTGTTTACCATCAAAGGGGCGCGTATCTTATGCTTTTTGGAAGATATTTGGACTAACGTCACAATAAAAGCCTTCATAATAATGTAAAACGTCGTTAAATAAAATTTTCATACATACATACAAAAGTCGCTATGTGTTTTTACACACTTTAGGAGACGCAGAAAATTTTCTCGAAATATGGCCCGAGTATTCAAAAAAAAATTCTTACTATTGATACATATAACAAATTTACATAGTTTTTTTTAGATTAATGTTGGATAGATATTATTATTAATAATGACAAAATTAAACATTACTGGAAATTTTGACACAGAGTTCATGAAATACACATAGCGACTTTTGCACGCGCAACGACGTTATGCTCGCGCATGTATTCGCCGAACGGTTAAGCTGAGGTGATGTGATAGCAACACCCACTTTTCACTGCACATAAGTTTTTATAAAAGCTCATTGGTGCAGGACCCGATGGGATTTGAACTTGCGACGCTTGCGTAGCAGGCGACTACGCAAATTCCACGCCCACCACGGCTCTACATTTATACATTACATTTTCAAATGTACATATCCCTCGCCACGCATCCCTCCCTACGCATCCTCGCGCATCTCTTATAGAAACACACACTTTCTCTTCTATACATAGTATCTACGCCTTTACACTAAACCAATAATACAAATAATACTATACAAAGGTAAGCATAATGTTCACCTACTTGTTCATTCTATTAGCTTTATTTTGTTTCGCCCAATCTAATCGCCAATCAGTTTTACGATTGTGTATCGATAAAATATTACCGCAGTGATGTCATGTCACTTGCAGCGAGGCACGAAACCATGACGTAATCATTGGAACATCCCACTTGTCAATATCCCTCAATAACAAAGATACGTGGCATTGTATGTGGTTAAGGGAGTATAACACCTAGGCGTAGTATAAATGCTTTATAAACCAGTAGGAAACTAGGAATAAATCATTCAAAACGACACACTCAAACAGACGCGCAAATCTACGAGATTATAAGCAGAATATCAGTAGCATCAATAAGGGCCAAGGGGTCCGCGTATACGTTAGTTACGTTTTGTACTGATTTTTTACGATTTGTAATAAATAATTATAGTACTTCACAAACATATAAAAAACCCGATTCAGCAACATTTGTTCAGCTGTTTAAAGAGGTAACAGTTAGTAACTCTTGTTATAAAATTAGTATTCCCCATGAGTTTGTGCAACCAAACGTAGGTCACAGTATAAGTATAAGTTTTATAAGCAGTAAGGAAACTAAGCCAATATTTCTTTTGAAAAAAGAAGAGTATATCTTAAAATCTTGCTCGTTCCATAGGGCAAAATTTAAAGTGTAATGCGTGTATCATTTTCCTATGATATAAACCAACGCTCGCCGTCGAGTTCGACGCTGAGAAACCTTAATGAATAACGCATCTGGGGGATGAGTTAGCTTGTGGTTGAACAATCCAATATCTCGTATCAATATTTACGTATCAGGATTATTATCCTTAGAATTGATTCCAGGATGTTTGCTTACCTAATTGCATTCACTTCCGCTCCACCATTCCGAAGGCTTAGTGCGAGTTTTCCACTGCCGCCGTCACGCGTCGACGTAAACGTAGTTTTGTATAGGATCGGAACGGCGCCTCTGTCGTTCTAAACATGACACTATTGTGAGCCCATACAAATCTGCGTTTATGTCGACGCGATCACTTGTGACGGCGATTTTAAGAAAACTCGCACTAGGCACTCTGGTGTTATTGAGAAACAAATATACAAACCGAAGGGACGCACTCGAATCAAGATACGGACAATCGAATGAACTGCAGACATATCTATATCTATACAGATAAATACAATTGAAGTGTCTGATTGTAATTCCAAATTAACAGCTTTTCGCTAAATGCATATGAAAGTATGTACTTATATACTATACGGTACTAACATAAAAAAGACATTTTTTTAAGATTTTCTCTGTCTGTCAGTCGGTCTGTGTAACGGGCTTCACTTTTATTGACAGATAGCCACTTTTACAAGGAGTGACATAGACATCTTTTAATAATATAAATATACATTAAATTAAGTCTACCCGAGTTAAACCGCGGGGCAGTTAAACCGAGTTAGTCGATAATATATTACGTCATACATTGTATGAATTGTGCTTTCCCTGCTTTGATATTTTTAAGGATATACTTGGTGAAAACCTGAACTTTTGGAAAAATCCTAGGTATGATTTTTTTTTAGTTCGAATCTAGATTTCACGTTACGATAATTAATCATGGTTTAAGTTTCGTTAACTTGCAAATGCAATGTTCATAGTAAAGTATTCCTCTTTGTTGACGAAGTTTTACTAATGTCGTTTCTTTAAGAAGGTGTAGTTTCTTCCCACACGTGTGTGAATCGTGATTTTTTCAGTATTAATGTCAAATTGCTTTTATTGTTCCTAACAATCATTAGGTCATTGAACCGGTCTAATAATATTGGGGGCGAGTGGACACTAAACGTATTTATCTTTTTAGATGGCCTTTTAGAAGTGACCTTTATTTTAAATGATTACATAAAGTTTTATTTGATATATTTCTAAACAAAAACTGATATTAGTATGATAATGTGTTTTCAGTTTTAACTATGGAGATGAATCTTACTTTTCTAATTTGAACAGGGTTATGATACAGGAGTGGATAGCGTATTCAGGGCCTGTAGACAAAGTAACATTATCCTCATGCTTCGCTAGTAGGAGCGATATAAAATTTACGGGAATGACATATTATGTCACGTGACTGATTTATTTCATTTCCATACATTTTGTATCTTTTCTATTATCCCAAGCGCGAGAGAATGTTACTTTGTCTAAGTCTACCCTACTGTGACCTCGTATTGCCATGATAGTTTAACTCTTATCGTGAGACAGGTGTATATGACGTGTATATGTCTGTCACTGTCACACAGTGGGTCTATGATGGCAATAAGAGCTTATAGTAGGGCCCCTGTAGTGTGATGGATATGAAATGTTCGTCCGGTATTGTATAAGGATGCGTTTCCACCAGAGATTTGCGAGTGATGTGTTTATTAAGATCCAATGAAATCACGGTGAATAAAAAAATTGGTGGCAACTCACCCTAATTTGTATCATTATCTGTCGTATGTCGAATCATCTCTGAATTGTTCGCAAAGGTACCTAAATTAAATAGACACCGTTGTCCACAGGAACATCACCTCCAGAGGGCAATATCTGGCACGGGGCTCATTATACCAACGCCTGAGGTATGCCAGGTCATCGACCTCGAGTTCTACGAGAGATGCTACCCGCCCGATTACAAAATGCCCAAGCAGCACATACATATGCAACGTGAGTCTTAGAACTATTCAATATGGTCGTGTTACCATCGCGAATTTCAGCACACGTTCGGCTTATTCGCTCATTGACTAGGTACTACACGACCAATTCGAAAAGTTATGTGATTTTAACAATTTTTCTGGCGCGCGCCATTAAGTTCGATCATGGAATAGAAATTTAGTAGGAGAGCAGCTTCATAAATTGTTAGAGAATAGTTGTTGTAGTACTCACACTAAGCACGGGTCTATCGGATCTCGGATCAAGTCGGCCGGACTAAAAATAGCAATAAATTGAAGAATGAAAACGAGCCAAAAATAGGCTCTTTTCCGCCAAAAACTAGCCTTCTGAGAAGAGTCGGCAAACACTCAAGTTCCTGCCGAATCATCAAAATATTTATTAGGTTTAGAGTAAGGCGCTTGTATGTTACTATCTCTTATTGTGATGTGTGTGTGTACGACGTTTATCAACCAATTTAGGAAGCCGATCTCCTGCTATCCTTTCTATTTCGTGGTTTCGGTAGGCATTTATTTATTGAAGGAACTTTTTTCATGAAGAAAGCTACGAGGGATGACAGCTTTGTCAGCTCATAAAGACTCAAATATGTTTTTGTTAGCCGACAAATGTGGAAGTTTCCTCGTTTACCTTCCGTTACGCGACTAGGGTTGCCAGGCCTCCGTACAAAGCCGGTCATAGTTAGGATTATTGGTTGCCTGTCCGGCCTAAATAAACGGTGTCCGGCTTAAATATACGGTGTCCGGCCTAATTTACGGTGTCTAGCCTAAATATACGGTGTACGGATTTTGTTAGGCTTTTTTCGCAAAAGAGCTCTGAGAGTCGTCGAGCTGCCGATTCTTCTGTAAGGTTTCTCAGCGTCGAACTCGACATCGCGAAACTGTTGTAATCATAGGAAATTGATCCATAATACATAGAGGATAAGGTTCACTTTCGTATCTTTAAAACCGACACTCGACGTCCAGTACGATGGACGCTTAGAAACCTTACAGAATAATGCGGCTTATGACTTTGACGGATTAGTAATAAATTACTTGTATCGATTTGACGTTCGACGTTATTTATATATTTCATTAGATATAACAAGATTTGTGGTAAGTAATACTCAAAAAAAGCTAGATTTTTTGTCGTTCATATTAATATTAAGACAAAATCGTCAATAATGTAGACTATCCGGCCTTATTGCCTAAATGTCTAGCCAAACTGGCTGGTATGTCCTGTAGGTCTAAAAAGGCCACTTTGGGAGAATCATAATGTGATCCGAATATGATTCATCACCGACATGCCAAAATGCTCACTTAAGTGCAATTCATATTTATGATTCACGAATGATTACAATAATTGTAGATGTTAGTCCCTATGTAACTTTTTATGGTTCTGCTATTTGTCACAAAAACAATTCATATTTAGTGGACCATTTTAGGGATTTTCATAGGAATGTGTCAAACAGATGAATTGCGAAATATGAATCATTCCTGAATCATATTCGGATCACATTATGATTCTCCCAAAGTGGCCGTTTTAGACCTACTGCTATTTGATTCTGGCAACCCTATACGCGACGGAAAACTACCACGTAATTTGGTTCTTATTTATGTTCGCGCGAAGGTTACCAAATCGGGAGTTTTCCGTTCGTTCGTTTTACTAAGAAATGTTCTACACGAATTGATCGCAAACAAAAAGGCTATTAAGATTTCCATATCTTTGAATCCAGTTCTTTGAGGTAACCGTTTTAAAAACATGCTTCTTTTGAATTATACTTAATAGGTAACTAACTACCTGAGATGTATATTAATTTTCCAGACGTTCGCACTCATCTAATTTCTTGAAAACTGTGGTTTAAGACATTTTTCTCGTTAAAATTCCTCATATAAGTAATAATAAATAATGGGTTTCGTGTTTTATATTTTTTTAAGACACTTGTGGTTTCTGCAATAGGCGGATCGAATTTATTATAACAAGAACATTTTTATATTATTAATTCATAATTATCCTAGTCTGAATCATAGGTAGTGCAGGTACGAATTTGGAGCGGTCTGCTAAAATAGTGGGTAGAACCAAAAAAATATACTGCGCATTCAAGGCGAAGGCTCAAAACTCATAACGGCATGTATACATAGATGATTCGTTCGGTACAAGTCTCCAATACAAACGTGCTTAGGTCTTACGGGGTCGTATCTTGATATCCCTTCACGTTGTAGCTAACAGAGGGCGTTGGTGAATATCCCAGCGACGTTTTGGAAAGGTAGATTCGTGCAGCCAGACGAATGGAACCACGCAGCTTTTGCTAGCACATCCTACGCAGCAGAGGCACAGTAAATATAAGCTTTACAAAGCAGTAAGGAATCTAGGCCTGTCTTTTGTAATAGGAACGTTTGCTCCATTGAGCGTGAGGGTCTTAAAGATTTTAAATATACTCTTTTGTTTACTGCCAAAATAATTCTTTTATTTATTTAATGGCCAATGTCAAGTGATAGTTGAGAAAAATTCCTGTAAATTGTTAAAAATATGTGGAGGCACCCATTGGATTCCTCTGGAAAAAATCTTCTCTGTAGATTTGTCGTTTTCACACGACGCGGACGTGACACCTCTTATTGACGCTACTGCTATTCTGCTTATAATATCGTAGAGGTGTGTGTCTACGTGAGTGTGTAATTTTGAAGGATTTGTAGCTAGGTTCTTTACTGTTTGTAAACCTTTTATTTATACTGTGGCAGACGCCTGTTGTCAGACTTTCTTAGCGACGGACTTAAAAGCAATTTCACTTATCCTTTTACCTAGCAGAGCATGATTCACGTTATATACGAGCACAGACATAGTGTAGACATACATACACTACATAGATTATCTATATGTGGATACGAGCGTTACGTGAGTGTTTTAAGCAGTGGAATTTAGATTGCTCTTATTGTATGTCTGAATGTCTACCTGATGTGGGACGGAAACTGAGTTTGAACACGTATTATCTACTCATTGCAGATTTCTCTTCACCATTTACCCATTTGCCGTGGTTCAGTACAGACAGCCGGACCAAGATTTTCATGTGCATTTAATGAAAAGCTTTAAGTTTAGAATTACAAACAGACACTTCAATATTATTTATCCGTATTGAGGTATAGATTGTTTAAACATCTTATCTACATGCTCATGGATTCTATCGTCAGGTCGATCAAATAAGATTAAAATGGATTATTTGGATGTATTCAAATGTATGCACACATCTTTAAATGACAAATCTTCTCTATCAGCCGTCGTCTCCGTATTCACTCCCTTTTTGGCCATGTCATCCTTCACACAATCCATTCCTCTCTACCATCCTGTGATAAACTTAGGTTTTACGCTTGTATCGAGTCGCTCTAGTACTTTGTGGCAGACGTTAAGTGGACCAATGAACTCAATCAGTGCCATCCAATTCCAATAAATGTCTCACTGAGTAACTAATGTGTTACAAGGCTTCTTCATAATATTGTGCATATTTTGATCTATTACGAATATAAGGACCATCCTCGTGTCTCGGCAAGCACTTTAGGCCTTTGGTCCTACGCCTGATCTGTCTCCGGTCGTTTTGTATTGCCTCCCATCCCACTATGAGAGTGAGGCAATAAAGAGTGCACTTGTGTTTGTACACACTTGTGCACTATAATATCTCCTGCGCAGACGGCAATTCAAGCAATTCAAGGGTTTTCTCTGTCAATTACTCGCATAGTTCCCATTCCCGTCGGAGTACGTCGATAAAATATAGCCTTTGTTACTCGCTGATGATGCAGCTCCATATCCATTACTGAAATCAATTGTAAAATCGGTTCAGTAGTTTCGGAGCCTATTCAATGCAAACAAACAATCAAATCTTTGCTCTTTATAATCATCATCATCATCAGCCGGAAGACGTCCACTGCTGAACATAGGCCTCCCCCTTGGACCGCCACGCCGAACGACAATGCGCTATTAGCATCCATCTCTTTATAATCTTAATCTTTATATATAAAAATTAATCCCTATTTCCTTTGGTCACGCCATCACGCGTTAACTGTTATTGTCAGAGAATTTTCTTATTTTTTTTGTCATTAATACCTTTTGATGACTAAGTAATTGTCATTTAAACTTGTTAGTGAAATAATAAATTTGGAAAATTGAAAAAATACCTAACTACTTACCATATAAAATAATTTCTAATCTAACCTTAGCGCTTTGGATAATATAACCATATATATCTATACAGATTAATAAAATTGAAGTGTCTGTTTGTGATTTCAAAATAACATCTTTTCACTAAATGCATATGAAAGTGTGCACGCTACTGACACCGAAAAACCAAGTTTTAAATTTTTTCTCTGTCTGTCTGTCTGTCTGTCTGTTTGTTCCGGGTAATCTCTGAAACGGCTGGACGGATTTTAACGGGACTTTCACTGGTAGGTAGCTGATGTTTCAAGGAGTAACTTAGGCTACTTTTATATATTAAAAATATTAGGGTTCCGTGACAATAAGAAAGAAACTAAATCTACGCGGGTGAAACCGCGGGGCACAGCTAGTTCATAATAAAGACAGGACGTCTGTCGGGTAGTATTAGTATAGATATGTTTGTGGTATGGTTGTTGTACTATATGTGTTTATGGGGAAACCGGGCGAGTCCCACGCCGCGCCTAATACAATTACTTAAATTTAGCATTTGTGTCTCAAATACCCACAAACCGTAATATATCTCTATGTTTTTGATAATAGAACCTCCTTTTCCATTACATATTACTTAACTGTTGAATCGATTTTAGCTTTAACCTGGAAGGAAGGTCACATGATACCAATAACAGAAAGACATAGAAAACTAGTAATGAAGTAGGTATTATAAGCTGCCTAAAATGCATTCCTCTTCAAATTCAAAATTCATACATTCTATCCTATCCCGTGAAATCAAGTCTACGCATGTGAAATCGCAGGGAAGTTGTAATTAAACTTAATTGTAGCTTGTATTAATGCAGCATTATGATGTACAATAAAGATTTGATAAATAAATAAATAAATGATTAATAAGACAACCTTACTGCCTTTACCCACACAAAGAGTTTAATTCAAAACCGCGGAAATATGGGCACGAAGCGTGCAAATACAAAGCATCGCTTAACAGCCTCATATTGCGCTCTTTGTCGCGTAACGCTAAAATAAAAAAAAATAAGTAGGGATGAACAAATAAGTGCTTCATACACACTCGACATCGTTATGCAAACCTCAGGGCTGTCGACTGCCATGATTGTGTCGTCAGCCTTTTCAAGCTTCTTCAATCAACTTTATGTTAATTTTTATTGACATTTGTACATTGGAACTGTGTCCATGGGCTTACATTTCTCAAGTGACTTACTTTGTTTTTAAAAATTGTATAATATTTTTAAAAGAGTAATTACTGAGTTTCTTGCCAGGTTCTTCTCAGTAAAAGCAATCTTCCGAACCTGGCGGTAGCATGTATAATCCATGTCGTTCTGACGATTTGAAAGTACTTTGTAAAAAGTCTAATCGAATAAACATATTTTTGACTTTGACTTTGAATCTACTGATGGTAAAATGTATTCCACATCTATACATCTATACAGTCTATACATACAGATAAATAAAATTGAAGTGTCTGTTTGTAATCCCAAAATAACAGCTTTTTACTAAAGTAAATGCATATGAAAGTATACACGACACAAAAAAACTAAGTTTTAAAAAAATTCTGTGTCTGTCTGTCCGTCTGTCTGTCTGTCTGTCTGTTTGTTCCGGGTAATCTCTGAAACAACTGGATCGATTTTAACGGGACTTTCTCTGGCGAGTAGCTGATGTTTCAAGGAGTAACTTAGGCTACTTTTATTTATTAAAAATATTAGGGTTACGGGACAGTAAGGATGAAACTAAATCTACGCGGGTGAAACCGCGGGGCACAGCTAGTATACTAATAAAATTATCATCCTCCTGCCCTTATCCTCTGCTTACCCTTTCTGACAATACAGGCGTGAACATATGTAAGTGAATATATGTATGTACAACCTGAGAAGCGTGGTAAAGTTTTTCTTCTTCTTGTAGTGCCTCTCCAGCTATTGGAGGTTGGCTGTCAGTTCGGAAAACTTCTGTCTATCCTTCGCGAGGCGGAAGAGTGCAGCAGCACTGCTGATGCCAGTCCACTCGCGGATATTGCGCAGCCACGACTTTCTCCTTCGGCCTACCGGTCTCTTCCCAGCCACTTTGGAGGTGTCCATAAATTACGTGAGATGATTTAGGGGGGGAGGGGGTCGAGTCAAATCTCATAAAATCTCACGTTAGGGAGAGGGAGGGTCTCGACAAATATCACGCAATTTTTTTTCTGATTAAAACAAAAAACATACTCCATTCAATCCAAATTTTTATTACATTTATAACTCTCAGCAATATTGATTACTAGTCTTAACTAATCGTAAATAAAAGCACGAAGAAAAATTTTTTTTTTCTTTCTACAATAACAACCCAACGGGTTTACGTAAGAAACCCACATTCTGAAAATCTCACGTGAGATTGGGGAATGGGGGAGGGGGTTGAACAAAATCTCACTACATCTCACTAACGGGGGAGGGAGGGACAGAAAATTTAAAAAAACACCTCACGTAAATTATGGACGCCCCCTTTGCCCATACTAATAAATAAAAAATTTGATTTAGTCTAAATTGATAATTAATAGTATGAAACTTGGGATATTTACAAGTGGATAAGTTCAAAGATACGCTCAGCCGGGTTATACTGTAAGGTTTCTCAGCGTCGAACTCGACGTCGTGATTCGGTTTCCATCATAGGAAATTGATACGTAATACGTAGACGATAAATTTATATTTCGTATCTATGACAGTGACACCCAACGCTGAAAACCTTACAGAATTAAGAAGCAGGTTAGAAAGAAGTAATGGATATTAATTACTTTAAGATTACGTAATTTGTATGATTTTTAAGTTCGCACGGTTTCATTCGCACTATTATTTCTATACTTTATACCGAGATACTGGCAATGCATTTATCATTTTAATCTTTCAGTGAATTTTTTTTCTTAAAAATTAGATCAAGTAGAACGGTTTAATTAACTGCTTTAATAAATATTACATATGCTTTGTTTTCGATTGTATTTCCCGAAGAGGTGGAGGCACAGGAGTAATAATAGTACACCCACATTTCGCAAATTTTTTTAGTTTCATTATTTCCCACGATGAGCCTATTGTTATATTTTTTATGAAATGAGATCTCATACGAGTACCTCTATAAGGGATCTTTAAATAGTATAAATTAAGTCACCATTTCCAATTAAACACATAGTATATATGTATATTGAACACTAAGTGATAGGGGTGGTCCACCATAAACATGAATTACATATATGTTTAATGTTTAATAATAATTTTTATTTGGCATAACTTTTAGTACAGTATACAGAGGAACGGTGACAGTCGCAGAAGTTTAAAACTGTGTTGCGTCTGTCAACGCCCACCTTCGGAGAAACACGTTCTCCAGGCACAGCGTAAAAAAACCCATACTATATTTGTAGGAAGGAAACAAAAGTCAAGGTTTTGTAATACGTCTTAAAAATCGCAGGGTTCAAAGACGCTAGTAGTAAATGATTTATTTTCTCATTCGGATCTGCCATATTTTACAAAGATAGGCAACCCTGTGCACCCCTGAGCAAGCAGGAAGGGCACGTTCGGTTTTTATTCAACCCTTATGTTACAATACAATGGGCGATGTTTAATGTTTTGCGAAGGTATAAAGGGTTTCGTAATACTTTAACGTGACTAACTTTGTTCTAAGTTCAAAGGTCGTCTGTGCACGTGTTGGAATTTTTCATACAATCAATTGCTTACTTTGGTTTTCATCATTTTAGGAATGGAGTATCATTATTTGTCTTTTATTGTTAAGTAGCTGACCCGGCAATCTTCGTACCAACTAACAGTCGATTCTATAAAAAAAATTACGACTCGATTGGATTTTTTTTTTAAATTCTCACCGTTAGAAGAATCCCCGAACTTCAAGGAATATTCTAAAAAAAGAATTTGTAAAAACGATTCAGCTGCTCTTAAGATTTGCGATTAGCAACACATTCAGCGATTCATTTTTATGCTTTAGATGGCAAATTATTTGAAACATTATATCTATACTAATATTATAAAGCTGCAGAGTTTGTTTTTTTGAACGCGCTAATCTCAGGAACTACTGGTCGGATTTCGAAAATTCTTTCAGTGTTGGATAGTCCATTTATCGAGGAAGGCTATATTTTATTTTAAGCGAAGCGTGAGGATTATTTTACTTTGTCTACAGGCATTGGGGCCTTACCATGACCTCTTCATTGCGATGATAGTTTGACAGATGAGATTGAGACAGGTGTATATGACGGGTATACATCTGTCACTGTCACAGAGCTGAACAATCATCGCAGTAACAGCTGATGGTAAAGTCGCAGTATAATGTCAATTGGTTAGAAATTTAATGTATAAGTATTCTTTGTATCGGGTCTGCGATTGATTCAGCCGCGTTATTCACTAAGGTTTCTCAGCGTCGCATTCGTCGTCGAGTGTCAGTTTTACAGATCGTCGTTGCGCGTTCAAAAGTAGCTATGTGTTTTTACACACTTTAGGAGACGCAGAAAATTATTTTCTCGAAATATAGCCAAGGTATTCATAAAAAATATTCTTGCTATTGATACATATAACAAATTTACATAGTTTTTTGAAGGTATTATTATTAATAATGACAAAATTGAACATTACTGGATATTTTGACACAAGAGTTCACGAAATACACATAGCGACTTTTGCACGCGCAACGACGAGATACGAAATTGACCTTATCCTCTATGCATTATGTATAAATTTCCTTTGATTGAAACTAACGCTCGTCGTCAAGTTCGACGCTGAGAAACCTTAGTGAATAACTGCAGAAGTTCCCATTCCGGCTGACCTTACATACGTTTACGTAACGGTGACGTGGAATAATAGGATTCGATTCCTCAGAAATAACTCGGACGCTTTGGTGCGTTGACTTTGATTATTGATCGCGCCCTAGGGCTGTCATGTCGATACTAGAATATGCAGTAATCGATACAGATGAATAAAATTGAAGCGTCTGTTTGTAATAACAAATTAACAGCTTTTCACTGATGCCTATGTAACATCTCTATTATCTAGTACTCGCACAAAAAAAATACGATTTTTAGTTTTTTTTCTCTGTCGGTCTCTCTGTTTGTACCGGCTGATCGCCAAAACGACTGGACCGATTTTAAAGAGACTTTAACTGGCAGTTAGCTAATGTAACGTTCAAAAAAAGCCACTCATGACATTAAACCAGCACGGGTGAAATCGCGGGGCACAGCTAGTGAAAAATACGAAGATCCCTTTTTTTCTTTTTTTTCTTTGATTTTAGGATTTGTTACAATTGAACCTGAGACGAAGTAGGTAGAACAGTTAATTTATATTATTAGTCGAGTAGGTTAGCCTTCGAACAGGATATGAAGGCCATATGCCGTATCACATATGGTTGCTCGCTGCGCGACTGATACTCGGAAACAGCTTGTAACCAACACGATAATTACTAATAAAATACTTGTTTGATACCGTTGGCTCACTGGTTAGTTTATCTGACATGCTAGGTGTCACCGGTTTGATTCTTATTACATTTGCCAATACTATATGAATGTATTGTTTTGTTAGAGTACATGGCATTATGACCAGGGCTATCCTCTGAACATCACCAACTTGTTTGTTTCACAGTTTTTAGAACGTGATTTTTCAGTAGTCGGAATTTAGTTTTTGATCCTACTTCATATTATACACTAGCTGTGCCCCGCGGTTTCACCCGCGTAGAGTTAATTTCTTGGGTGTCCCGCGGAACCCTAATGTTTTTTTAAATAAAAGTAGCCTAAGTTACTCCTTGTAAAATTAGCTACCTGCCAGTGAATGTCCCGTTAAAATCGGTCCAGCCGTTTTAAAGATTACCCGGAACAAACAGACAGAAAGACAATTTAATTTTAATGTCAGTAGCGTGTATACTTTCATATGCATTTAGTGAAAAGCTGTTATTTTGGAATTACAAACTGACACTTCAATTTTATTTATCTGTATAGATTCGCATTTACCAGATGCATGCAATCGAAGCCGGGTGAAATAGCTAACAATATATTCATTTTCCTGATGTACCAACTCAACAAATTTATTCCCATCGACTGATGATTTTTCTATGATAAATTATCTTTGTTAGTAAGACTCAAAATTCGCGATCGCGCTCTTCCCCTAACGCTTGTCCCGCCTACGGTAATGAATCCCAACGAATGCTAAAAAAAGTTAATTAGCGAAAAATAATAACTTACTTAAATAGATAAAATAGAAAGTAATCACATGTAATATCAAAGGAAACTCTCCATCCAATTTGTACATTGAAACCTTACATTACAGGTTTTTAATTAACAAATTATAAAACTCTCGGATGAAAGCCTGAAACGGGCTTCAGTTCACCGTAAAATTCGTACATTGTTGAAACCTGTTTCGTTTACGGGAAGGCGTAGGGTTGTCGAGCGATAGGAAATTTGAATTAAAATCTGCCGGAATTATTCTAAAGTAAACACGATAGGGTCGCCGCTAACTGTACATGAAACGATTTATGAGTATTATATAAGGTTAGGAATATATAAGGTTTTTATGCAGGATCTGGCTGCCTGCTCCTAAAATAGGCAAATATTTTTTTTAAAAAAAGCTTACCTGTTCTCCTGTGGTTACCACTGTTGTCTATGTCCACACTCCAAGCGACTACGTTTGAACGCGCTAATACCTATACTTGAGGCACTTCTCAGTGCATGTAGAGGCTAATTAAGGCGATTTATCAACCTGTCTATTCTGCACAAGGACATTAAGTCGAATATGGGGTTTGGTACATAAGTCACGTGCGCGCACACGGTCTGCGCCTTAATTATTAACAAGGCTGGATTACCGGTATTCCAAATCGGTAAGGGCATTATTGCTGGATTTTGAAGTTGCTTTCTCGGGTTTTTAATCGGATATATCCCCCCAGACCCTAATCAGTATCAATTGTTTATATACGGGATTCGTCTGTTATCAGTGTTTAGTGAATCTAGAGAAACTAGCGATGCGGCAAGCTTAGTCTTACGGTATTTTGTTATTATATATAAAATAGGGGATATAAAAAAATACATACAGTCGAAACCATAACCCATTTTTTCGAAGTCGGTTTAAATGTGACAAAATCAAAAATATGCATGTGACAACCCTACACGGTAATGGTAAAATGTCGGCTCTTTGTGCCACAGAGCTATGAATCTTTTGGAATGGGGTTGCACAGGTAACCTGTGAACATTTGTATATGGTATTTAAAAAACATTTGCTATTCCCAGTTCCCCCCAATTCCTGAAAAGAGGGTATTTCGTTCGGTTTATGTAACCACAATTACTTAGGGTGATAGTAGAAAACCTACGCTTCTGTTTTACCAAAGTACTGGGTACTGGTTGACCTCGCATTGATCTAAGTAGGAAAAAAAAATTTTTACACAAACAATTCCGTTTTCAAAAAGAGAAAAATAAAATTTTTGTGAAATACTTACTTTTTGTTGTGAAGTTGGTGTTTGGCACCGAGTTTGATGCTATATTTGGCACCAACTGCGCTTTTCAGTGCACCTACACCAGTCATAACCCATCTAGGTGTAAAGTTCTTATCAATAAATACTAATTAATTGAAAGTACTTTGTTAAATTCTAATCAAATAAAGATATTTTGAATTGAATTGAAGCCAAAACACTAGGTACTTGCTGTAACAGCTGTAGACCGAGCTTTGCCCGTTTTTTTTCGACGTTTTCTTAACATGAAACCAGAGGCGGTGTACTAAATTGTAGACTATTTGAAATTAAAACAAAATCCTCGTAAAGTAGGTACTCTAACATGTACTAAAGAAATTTATATCCAAAGGGCTTTTTAAGTTGGTAGAGTTTGTACCAAGACTTAGTTAAACAGTTACGGCGGGGTATTTTATCTAGTAATGGATATAACGCGAACAAAGCCAGCGTAAATTACCTTCAGGAATACAATCTCATTGCGCATTCCCGTGGGAAGCACCGGAACTTTATCCTGTACCTAACTATTATTTTATTTAATGTGTTTGTTAATTCACAAATCTATGTGCCGCTTTGGGGGCCTACTCGCTTTCGCCGAAAAACGAAACTTCGGCCGAAAGTTCGCATCACGGTTCTTATTCTTTGTAAAATTACGTCCGAATGTGGTCTACTAGAAAGTTCTTAGACGTTCAACGGTCTAAACCTACATTAATTGAAATATTAACTGAACGACAAATAGAGTTTTATAAAAACAAAGTGATACTGAAGCTACGTTGGATTTTGGTTCGTTTGCGAATTTTCGTATGCGGAGAAAGATAGTACACCCTCAGTCTAGTGCTTTTTATATGTCACTAGCTGTGCCCCGCGGTTTCTCCCTTATGGTCGCGGAAACCTAATATTTTTAATAAATAAAAGGTAGCCTATGTCCTTTCTCAGGATCTAAAGATTGTCTGTGCCAAATTTCATCAAAATCGGTTTAGAGGTTTAAGCGGGAAAGCGTAACAGACAGACAGAGTTACTTTCGCATTTATAATATTAGTAGGGATTTACGTGATTTACAAACATTTTTCTAAACTTCTTCAGACGGGACCGGTACATAATATATATTTTACATAATTTTAGTGAAAAGCTGTTAATTTGGAATAACAAACAGACATCAATTTTATTTATCTGTATATGTTAATTACGTCATGGTTCAGAATCAGCATTAAAACATGGAATAATCCAGTACCTCTCTCATCCTTTCCTCAATGTATAAAAACAAATTAATACAATTATTAAGAGCCCTCCAAGCACCCTTGTTCATTAGCCGGTAAGTTTGTTTTGTAATATTGAACGCAAAGGGTTGCGTAATAAATTCAATTGTGAGCCAGCGACGGGATGGGAAATTAAAAAGTTAAGCTGGCAATTATGTATCGATGGGTGAGCTTCGGCATCCGTTTTTACTGGACTACCCAACGGGTTATGTACGTAAGTAGCATATGTTATATAGTAGCTGTGCCTCGAGGTTTTATCCGCATAGAATCTATATATATAAAAATGAATCCCCATTTCCCTTGGTCACGACATCACGGGTGAATGGCAGGACCGATTTCGATAAATTTTTTTTTGTGTGGTGTTCGTTATTGTCAGGAGATGGTTCTTATGAAAGAAAATTGCGTGGAAAAATTTTAAACTTAAGAATACTTAACCACCATATTAAATTATTTCTTTCTTCTTAAATCTAACCTTAGCGCTTTATTTATTTATAGCTTTATTTCCCTCTTACACTAAACTATGTTTACAATTTAATTTTTCTTATTTGATAAATATATATTTTCCTATTACTTATACAATTTAATTTTTCTTTATTAATTACTATTTAATATCATATTTAAGTTTTAACTATTGGTTGTGTAAGGGCCGCCAAGTGCGGTAAAAGCCTCCTCCATGTGTTTCCATCTCTCTCGGTCTCTAGCCGCCCTGCTCCATGTCGCCCCTGCTAGTTTGGCGATATCATCGCTCCATCTCTTCTGCGGTCTGCCAGGTTTACGTTTCTTGTCTATAGGGTACCAGTTTGTTAATGTCTTAGACCATCTTTCGTCCGGCACCCTTTGTACATGTCCTGCCCATTTCAATTTTAAATGGAGGACTTTTCGCACTGCATCTTTAGCTTTGGTCTTCTTTCTTATAACGCTGCTCTTAATAATTATTCTTCCTTAGCGCTTTGGACAATAAAAACCTTTTGATGTAACCTTCATAAGTTTACGTTTGACATATAATTGACAGAATACGTGCTGCATTCTCATAATTATGACAGGGTCAGCTAGTTTACAATAAAAAAGTATGTTAATTAGTAGTGTTTTTCTAAAATACTAGTAGCGTAAGTTACTCTTATAGCATCTGCCAGTAAAAGTCTCGTTGAAATCGGTTCATCTTCAGCCATTTTAGAGATAAGAAGAGGAACAAGCAGACAAAGAATATTTTGTTATTTAAGTTTGTATAATACTTTCGTATGCATACAGTCATTTGTTTATTCATAAATACAAATATAGGTAATATAAAACACAAAAATGTTACAGCGCAGTCTAGTCCCAAACTAAGCAGAGCTTGTACTATGGATACCAGACAGTGAAAAGTTATTAATTTGTGATTACAGACAGTTCAATTCAATTTAATTGTACAGACATAGCTATGTACTTATAAGGATGTTTTATCTCCTAATAAGAATCGAAAGGTTGGATGAAGTTTAATTGGGTCTGACTGAAATGGCTACATTGGGTTGTACCCTCTTAAGCCCAGTGATTTGACTTTAATGATAATGTTTAGGAGCCGCCATTTGAAAAGTTCTTCCAGACTTAGATAGCCTATTTATCGCGGAAGGCTATAAGGCTATCATCTCGCTAAGACCAATTTCGGGTTCAAGTTAGCGTTAGCCCAGAGTAACTATTCCACGAGGACGAAGTCGCGGGCAGAAGGTAGTTTAAATATAAATACAAAAGTTGAAAAATTATTATATTGAAACCAGTTTTCCTGTTGAATCAAGTAATAAAATATTTTTGCTATTTAACAGAAAATACAACGTATTTAATTTGCTAGCCGTCTAACATCCTTAATAGAACATTTAAAATCCATGACACACAAATAACTCGAACCTTTAAACTGACTTATCTGACTTAGGTAGGAGAAGAATGAATAGAATAGAATATTTGTGACTATAAAATACATGTAGAACAAAACAGTTAAATATTGCCAACCGCTACAAGCCAGCGCTGGTCTTCCCTTGAACCCAGGGCTTGAGTGACGTCAGTAGCACTCGAACGACGTATTATTTACGTGACGTAGTTAGTTAGCATTAGCCCGCTACTACGTCTGCGGTCTGTGTGATATGTGATAACAAGGAATCAAACTTCCCCAGTATCCCGGAGTCTGGATTAGCCCACTATTTCATGGGACTTACTACCACAACGTAACTGATGAAATCTGGGTGTACCGTAAATACATCTCTGCCTACCTCTTCGGGGAATATAGGTGTGAGCATATGTATTAACGAAATTTATAAAATCAGGGGGTTACTCAGTTTCTCTGAAAAACGAAGCTTCGACCGAAAGTTCGCAAAGCACCTACCACGGTTCTTATTTGTTCGAAAATTACGTCAGAACGTGGTCTTCAAGAAAATTATTTGACGTCTGTATGTTTTAAACCAGCTTTAATTAAATTATTAAACGTACTAAAAATTTATAAAAACAAATCGTAACTGAAACTACGTTTTATTTTCGTTCGATTGCGAAGTATCATATTCGGAGAAAAAGAGTAGACCACCTGATATATACAGTAGTATCATAAATCCGGGTTTATGTATGAATGTAAAATAGAAACTATGAAACTTAAATTCCACCATATTTTTACCCCTTTCTCGCCCCACACGCCGTAAATAAAGGGTACATTTAATTGAATACACAATGGAAAAACTGACAATATTGCAAAGGGTTCCCATTCGATCACTATTGCTACACAAAAATCGATCTACGGACTCTTATATACAAAGCTGATGTTTATACAACACCTAGCGCAGTAAAGGGTGTGTAAAATTTAATGATTCAGTGTTTTAAATGTACGCATGTTACATAATTTTTTTTATTGTTCTATGTTACGACACGTATGTAGGGTCGGTATAGCAACGTGCCCCTGATGCCTCTGGTATTGCGCGTCCATAAACCACGGTGACCACTTACCATATAATAACTGCATGAATATTTCCCACTTTAGGTGTTCGTGTGTGTAACAGTAAAAGATATTTAGTTTGTGACCGAATTAGTTTGGTTTTTTTATCTTCAGCATTATCGGGATCGGTCGTTACTCATGTAGTTCAATAGAAAAATTGTGACTCATTCTTTTGACATTTTGTCAACGAGAGAACTTGGATACACGGAGTATTTATCGATTACCTCACATTATAAACTCTTTCTATGTCATACTCAAAACGAAGACCTCACCAGAAATACTTGTGTATCTCTAGGATCTGCGGTTTAAGTTGTGCGTTGATGTTTTAGTTAGTCTGAATTTAAATGTAAAGAATCTATGAATAAAACAATTTTCTTCTCGTCGCGAACTCTACCTCATCTTCCTAGAAGTATAAGTCAGGTATCTTCTGTAAGGTGGTATCACCGAAAAAGTGCTCAATATATCTTTTTAATAGCCTTTTTCACCGGTACCACTAAGGTCAAGGAACCGATAAACCGGCACTAAAAATATTCACGAAGTCTAAACCTTGTATAGAATGTTACTTCTCAATAAAAAATCGGACATGAAATCATTTACAACTATTCAAGCTCTTATTTCGTTCGTGATAGGGTTTAAAATACAATTGACAAATGTTGCCAATACATAAAATACGTATTCGTATTCCCAGCGCGATCCCTCCAGGGAAACTAATCACTTGTTTCATTTTCATTGGAGAATAGATTCTATCTCATCGGTAATAAGTTTTAGATTACATTTTTCACTCTGTAAAATTGAAATAAAGAGGATCTTTCAGAAGAGAGCGTAATGTGTAAAATAGACAAAAAAAGTTTTTTTTATTAACTAGCTGTGCCTGAGGTTTCACCCGCGTCGTCCTAATTTCATGGCTGACTCTTTTTCGCGGATCCCTAATATATTTTTTTTAAATATAAGTAGTCTAAGTTACTTGTAGCAACCCGTTGAAAGTCCCGCTACAATCGGTCCAGCCGTTTCAGAGATTAGTCGGAACAAATAGACAGACAGACGGACAGACAGACAAAGAAATTTTTTAATTATAGTTTTATTATTTAAGTAACGAATATTCTATCATATGCATTTAGTTTAAAGTTGTTATTTTGCAATTACAAACAGACACTTCCATTTTATTTATCTGTTTATATTTTATTTGGTTTTTAGTAGATTTAATTCCTATCTTCGAACTCGAAGCTAGACTCCTTCATAACTCAAGAAACCAGCTCAGTCAAACAAATTAGATTTTATTTATTGTAAATAGCTAACGATTGTAACGATATGGATTTTACTGTAATTTAGAACAATTTTATGTTGTTTGTAATAAGGGTGAGTTTTGAACGCAGTATATTTTATGTAAAACGTCTGTAAGACCACTCGTCTCGTCGAAGTGACTCTTGTAATGCCCTAATTACGTATAATGCTACTTGAAGTGCTCTCAATCTGTGATCCCGGAGTAAGCTATACCTACAGGTAAAAACATTTAAAGACGTATGTGTAGTGCCTGAGACGGCGATGGACTCACCCTCTGTCACGGTGGCACTTAATCATATTCGGTGAAATGTGGGATGTTGAAAATTACAACACCTCTGCCTACCCCTTCGGGACCCTTCTGGGATGGCGTCAGCATATTTATTTTATTGTAGATCAATAAAATCGAAGTGTCTGTTTGTAATTCCAAATTAACAGCTATTTACTAAATGTTAATGAAATTATATACTTTTACTAAGACAAAAAACTTAAAATTTTCTTTGTCTGCATGATTAAAAATTTTATTTTTTTTATTTAATACCAATTAAGAGAGAACATAACATGGAAGTATACTTAAAGACTTCGATCGCCTAATTAACACTTTGCCCGACCCGGGGATCGTACCCACAACTTCGTGTTCCGCAGTACCAATTGCGACCGCTAGTAGTATAGGTTCAATTTCATACGATTGAAATTGGTAACACGTGTTTCGTAGTGTCTTTGTTTTCAATTTTAAAGTAGGTAACATTTTCTGTAATGTCATATTTGTGCTTGCTGCAGCTGAACAAATAGAAATACATATGTGTATATACTTTTACACGAAATTCGAAAGGTTTAACCACGATGAAACTTAACTTATGTAATGAATAGAGGTAGGTCAGTTTCGCATCAGACGCAGACGCTACTATGCGAAAAGCCTAAAAAAAAAAGAAAAATTGAAGACGGCAAATGATTCGTTCATTAACGGAATGTACTAGTCTATGCAACATATCTATACAGATAAATAAAATTGAAGTGTCTGTTTTTAATTCCAGAATAACAGTTTTTCAATAAATGCAAAAGGAAGTAGATATACACGGTATTGATACTAAAAAAACAATTTAATTTTTTTTTCTCTGTCTGTCTGTCTGTCTGTTTGCTGCTAACCTCTGAAAGGGGTGGACCGATTTTAATGAGACTGGCGGGTGGGTACCTGATGTTACAAGGAGTAACTAAGCCTACTTTTATATAGAATGCATATGAGGGTTCCGCGAAATAAATCATGAAATTAAATCTACGCGGGTGAAACCGAGGGGCACAGCTAATATGATAACACAAAAGTCTGTTTAGAACGTACAGTGCAAGCAAAAGGTAAATACTTATATTGAAATTGCAATAATTCAAAGATTGTAGATTGTATTTGGGAGATGTCGTCGGCAGCCCGCCACGATTGGCAAGCATCCCAAACACACGAGAGCTTGCTGGACTGGACCGTTGAAGCAGAAATTATGAGATGCCAACGAAATAGTTCTGGGTTGCTTTTATCTGAGAGAATGCACTTTACATAAACTACATACATACAAATGCTCACGCCTGTATTCTCTGGGGTAGGCTGAGGTGTTGCAATAACAACACCCACATTTCACCGAAGATTAAGTGCCAACGTGACAGATGGTGAGTCTATCGCCGTCTCAGGCACTATGCATAGATCTTTGAATTACTCGTCAGACTTATGCAGGTTTGCTCACGATGTTCCTTCACCGTACAGAGAACAACACAAATACATAAACTAAACATAAATGTTTTGTTTTTATTTCAATATTTTACAGACTTCCAACCAACCAACCAATGTTGTCTAAGGTAACATTATCTTCACGCTTCACGTTGAGAAACTAGGTTATATAAATAAGCTAACTACATTATATACATAATGTAGTCGAATGACATTTGTCACGTGACTGATTTATGTCTGTTTCTATTAGCGCAAGCGCGAGAGAATGTTGCTTAATCAAGGCTTAGACAATGTAAAGCCCTATAGTAGACATCGAATCCAGGACCTCCTGATCCGTAGTAGCGTTTGCGATCACTAGACCAACAAGGCAGCCTTTTGAACGGGCCCTTGTTACTTCAGTCCCTAAGGCACACCACATAAGGTTATGTGGTGTGCCTTAGGGATTATTATTTCTTTTATGTTCGAATAAACAGACATCGGTTTAATGAACACCGAAATCTATACAGATAAATAAAATTTAAGTGTCTGTTTGTAATTCAAAATTATCAGCTTGTTACTAAATTCATGTGAAAGTACTTAACATATAAGCTACTAAAATAGAAAAATCTATTATTTAAATTTTATCTGTCTGTTTGTTTGTTCCGGGTAATCTCTGAAACGGCTGGACAAATTTTTACGGGACTTGATTGATTGATAATATTATATATAAGCTTGATAATTAAATTTAATAATTGGTGTTACAAGGGATATCTTAGGATACATTTTTTTTTAAATTGGGGATTCGCAAATTAAGCCAGCCATTAATCTACATCTAAAAAATATTATAAAGAGGACAAATTTGTTTGTGTTTTGTTTGTTTGTTTGCCTTGAATAGGCTCCGACACTACTTGGCCGATTCTTTCAGCAATGGATAGCTACATCATCAGCGAGTAACATAGGCTATATTTTATCTCCGAACTCCCACGGAAACAAGAACTACGCGGGTGAAACGGTGCTACGTCCGCTAGTTAAAAATAAGATCAACGCCGGTGAAACCGCGGGACACAGCTAGTATAAGTATATTTTAAAATGAAAACAATAGGTAGAATAATAAATTACCGTGTGGTTCTTGTTCTAAAAAAACAAATAGTTGTGAACTCGTGAACCGTGTTTCAATATTCATTGAACTATCTTTTCTAGGTTTTTCATTGTTCAAAAACGCTTAGAGGCCACAATCTGAAAAAAATAATCTTTCGTCTATACATTGACGTCGTCATTTCCATAAAAATATTTTGACTGCTTTAAATCTTTCGCTACTTAAAATACTTTACAAATCTTGATACAGTTTTTACTGAGGTGTGAGTGTTGAATTTCTAAAATAAAATAAATACACTGCAATACGTTTGAAAACTTGTATTACGCGATTAGCCGTGCCCCACGGTTTCACCCGCGAACAAACAGACAGACAGAGACAGACGGACAGACAAACAGCGAAAAAATTTAAAACTTGGATTTTCGGTGTCTTTAGCGTGTACTCTTTCATATGCATTTAATGAAAAGCCGTTATTTTGGAATTACAAGACACTTTAATATTATTTATCTGTATAGATTTATTTGTTTTGTTAGCGAGTAGCGCCATCTATGTAGCGAGTGGAGAAACGCTGCGACAGTAACAAATATATCGTACTAAATATCGTTGCATATTCCCTACATTGTAACTAAAGCACGTGTGTAATGAAACGCTCTATACTGCTTAAGTACTAGCCCAAAACTTCCTCGCTCACTCACTAGTTTGGTAATTCGATTACGTACGTCGTATCCGTCAGCTGATTGCTCGGCTGGCATCGGAATTGTTCGGTTTTCGTCTAGTGTTGAGCCATGTTTAAAGTCCAATTAATCGAATCGTTCTTTCGGAATTTATTACAATGAATTAGGGTTGTTTATTTATCGAGTGAATCGATTCATTTGAAATTAACTTTCCGATTTATTGAAAACCTATATTCAAGAAGTCAAAAGAAAAATTATGAGAATGAGAAGATAATATTATTGTAGTGAGTTATATCGTCTTATTATTAAAGGGGCAATAATAAGTATTAAGGAAATAACTGTTGTTGTCTTTACGCGTCCTTGATATTATATCGATTGTCTACCAACCCTGTTTAATTGATTAACCCCGCATGTATGGTATTAGGTATTCTATACTCTCTCAAACGTGACCTATATATACACTTAATGCAGTACTACACGATAAACAAGCTTTCTGTTATGATTCTCAGGGACGAAGGCTTTTCGCATTGGTAGAATAAAAAACTTTAAAGAGTTTATAAGTAAGCAAATAAAAAAATTGTGTATCGCTTCTATTAGCGCAAGCGCGAGAGAACGTTACTTTGTGTAGGTCTACAGAGGCCCAAACATGAGCTCTTATTGCAATGATAGTTCAGCTGTGCGAAAATGACAGATGTATTCACGTCACATACATCCGTCTCATAAATGAGTGAAACTATCATGGCAATAAGAGCTCATGGTAAGGCCCCAGTACAGCGTAGAGCGTTTCTCAGCGTCGAGTTCGACGACGAGCGTTGGTTTCAATCCCAGGAAATTGATACATAGAAGATAAGGTTCAATTTCATTTCCTTAAAACCTACACTCGACGACGAGTGCGATGCTGAGAAACCTTGGTGAATAAATCGGCTGTCTACCTGATCGTAAATGGCTACTGCAGCCTATGAATACAGAACACCAAGTGTCAACTAGTAATTTATATACTTACTAGCTGTGCCCCGCGGTTTCACCCGCGTAGATTTAGTTTCATCCTAATTGTTACGGAACCCTAATATGTTTAAAAATAAAAGTAGCCTAGTTACTCCTTGAAACATCAGCGACCTACCAGTGAAAGTCCCGTTAAAATCCGTCCAGCCGTTTCAGAGATTACCCGGGACAAACAGACAGACAGACAGAGAAAAATTTTAAAACTTGATTTTTTTGTGTCAATAGCGTGTATACTTTCATATGCATTTAGTGAAAAGCTGTAATTTTGGAATGACAAACAGACACTTCAATTTTATTAATCTGTATAGATATATAGATTTATATTGGAGGAGCTCGTGGCACAGTTGCTATTGCGCATATCATTCGATCAGCGAAGTTAAGCAACCATACGCCTAGCCAGTAGTTGGATGGGTGACCGCCCGAGTTCCGTCCGTGCCTCGGAGAGCACGTTAAGCCGTCGGTCCCGGTTGCCAATTTAACATCTTTGGCAATCGTTACAGGTCAGTCGGAGGCCTAAAAATAATCTGACAACTGGTTTAACCCAGATTGCCGATTTTCCTCCAAAAAGGGGTTGCGAAGGTCAGATGGCAGTCGCTTCGTATAAAATCAGGTGATCAGCCACATCGGGTTGAATCAAGTGCCGACCCCAAATACATGGGATTAAGGCCAGGGAGATGATGATGTATAGATTTATATTGAACGTGGTTATATAGCTAGCTAAGTTATATTTAGCTTCCATTGCAGGAAAATAGTATCGTTCGATGATTGAGGACAAATGTATCCGTATGTGAGCCTGTCCTCGATCGAAAAATTATTAAGCTATTTTATATACCCTTGTTTACCTATTACGGTATAAAAAAAATATGTGTATGCGTGTCGGGGAGCCAATTTCACGAATTGGGGGCTAACTATGATCATTTAAGCTGCGCGTGTTAAGAACTTCTTAGCTTTGACGTTTATTTTTATGGTACTGAAATAGTAGTACACTTTGCTTAGAGCGATGATGGTTGGCTTACCAGGGGGCTCCCTGGTTCTATTTCCAAAATGATTACCCTAATAGAAAGATATATCATTCGTGAGTATTATACGCATTATAAACACACATCGTAAGCTTCGATGGGAAAATCTACACTAATATTATAAATAGGAATGATTTGACTGTTTTTTTGTTTGTTTGTTTGCACTGAATAGGCTCCGAAACTACTTGACCAAGCTTGAAAATTCTTTCAGCAATGAATAGCTACATCATCATCGAGTAACATCGGCTATATTTTATCCCCGTACTCTCACGGGAACTACTCGGTTAAACCGCGTAACGTCCGCTAGTTACCTTATAAATTCAATTTCCATGAAGCCTTGATTTGATGACATTACAGTTTTTTTTATATTTAAGAAAGGAAATCTATTTCATTTTAGTTACTTCAACTGTATGTTGTAATGTATGTTGTATTGTATGTAAACACGTCGCCGCATTAAGATACATATTTCCAGTTTACATTGACCTGTTATTGTATGCAAAGCCTGTACAATGCGAGACCAACTCACACTGGATAATTGTAGCTTGATGTGTCTGTCTGTACGATAATTCGGGCGGTATAATCGGCATCTCTTCTCCCCCAAACGACTGGTATATTAAAGTGTTGTTAATGATTGTTGCAGCGCTATGGGAGGAGCAGGAGGCGCCGGAGTACGACATCGACTCGGAGGACGAACGGTGGCTGAAACAGCAGAGGCATCCAGAGCTCACAGGTGGGGGCTATAATGAGATTATTAACCGACTTCAAAAAAAGGAGGAGGTTATCAATTCGACTGTATTTTTTTTTTGCTTAGCATAATGTATTTATAGAAAGAATGATGTCGTTATGTTATGGTGAAGAGGTAAAGAGGTTTGTAGGAGGTACATACATATTACATACTGTATAATATGGATATAGTATCGGGGAATCAACACCAGTGAAACAATAACTAGTTAATATCGCACTCCCGCCATTTATTCATTTATCCTATTATATTTTCATAAAGGTTGTAACATAGGCATAGGTCGCGTCTCGCATACATACTTAACACTCCTCCCTCCTAGTCTTGATACCTACTAGAACTCATTTACATACATAACATGGCATACAATAATTATAATTAAAATCTATAACCGCTGTATTCATGCAAATCTTCAGCATCTATAAATATACTAGCAGCATCCTCTTCATCATCCGAAACTTGCATGTCAACACATATGCTCACACCTGTATTCTCCGAAGGGGTAGGCAGGCAGAGGTGTTGTAACAACAACACCCACATTTCACAGAATATTATTACTTCTCAGACATATGCAGTACCCTCTATCACGAGTTTGCCACCGTTTTCGTAATCTACACTCGCTAGCGTCTCCGCCGAATATTTGTATGAGAAATTGTACAGCGCCTCCAAGCGGTGACGTGAACAACTAAAATATGACATACAAATATTGTCAGAGACGGTGGCAAACTCGTGATAGATGTACAGGTTTTCTCACGATGTTTTCCTGATGGTGTGAAATTACTGCACATAAATTAAGTTTTTAGAAAAATAATTTGCAGGCGGCTTCGAACTAGCGTCGCTTGCGTAGCGGGCAACTGCTCAACGTTTGTAATAAACGTTAAATATCTAATATGTATGTTGCAGAGTTAAAATTCGAGCAGATGATGGACAAGCTAGAGAAGAGCTCCGGCCAGACGGTGGTGACGCTGAACGAGGCCAAGCTGCTGCTGGAGAGGCACGACGACCTCGTCATCGCCGTCTACGACTACTGGCTCAACAAGCGGCTGAACACGGTGAGGGACACTTCACCTTACAATTCTTACGAGGAGCCGTGGTGGCTGCAGCAGGTGGTAGCAGCCAGCTACGCAAGCGACTCAAGTCCGTATCCCAGCGAGGCCTGTACCAATGAGTTTTCTAAAAACGATGTGCAGTGATTTCACACCGTATGCTTTATGGTGAAGGAAAACATCGTGAGGAAACCTGCATATGTCTGAGTGGTAATTCAAATATATGTGTATAGTGCCTGAGACGGCGATAGACACACTATTTGTCACGCTGGCACTTAATCATTTTCGGTGAAAAGTGAGTGTTGTTATTACAACACCTCTGCCCACCCTTTAGGGGAATACAGGCGTGAGCATATGCATACAGCTTTTCACTAAAGGCATATGAAAGTATATACGGTTAACATAAAAAATAAAACAATTTTTACCGTCCGGTTGTCTGTGTGTTTGTTCCGGCTTATCTCTGAAAAAGCAGGGCCGATTTTAGTGCGACATTCACCTGTTATTTCAAAGAATAACTTTGGCTACTTTTACTTATGTCACTAAATAACATACGTTTTTTTAAACAGCCTTAGGTAAAACCGCGAGTATATAATAAAATATTTGTAATAATTGTTTGCAGCAACACCCCCTAATCCTGTCGGTGAAGACCGAGAACCGACCTGGCCAGTCATCGAACAACCCGTACCTGGCGTTCAGGCGGAGAACTGAGAAGATGCAGACGAGGAAGAACAGGTATTTACAATGGATTCGTGAGTTGATACTTCATTATACTTACTTGATAAGAATTATCGCCGGTAATACTATTAGTCAGGAATTGAGTCCTTCGGAAGTATTTGTCATAGATTTAAAATATTTAGGATTACTGAAGGTTTTAAACTACATTGTGGCGTAATATCCAGACTGACCATGCATTTTACACTTTTTTTGTATGGGGATATAAAACTTCTTAAACTCGTCACTAGTGGTGCTTTTTAACGTTAACGTATAAGAGGAAAATACGGCGAGATATATTACTTATTAATATAATGAGCCTGTTGTATCCCACTACTGGACAAAGGCCCCCCTTCCACTTTTCCAACTACCCCTGTCCTCAGCAGTCTGCTGCCGATATAGTCAAAGTTTAAACCAATACAAGGTGCTTTCCCACTACCTCACACCGCGTCTTTGATGTAAACGCGATATGCGATCGTAATAGCGTCATCTGTCGACAGGACGAGGACGATAATAACTTTGTATGTATTTGTTTTAGGAAAAACGACGAGAGCTCGTACGAGAAGATGCTGAAGCTGCGCCGTGACTTGGCCCGTGCTCTGTCGCTTCTCGAGTTGGTTGCGAGGCGAGAGGCCGCCAAGAGGGACCTGTTGCGGCTCACTGCTCTGCTGGCCGACCGACGGTACCACGCCGGGGACTTCGCTCATCAAATACTGCCTGATCCGCCGCCCAGGTACATATATATATCATCATCATCCTCCTGCCCTTATCCCATGTTATTTGGGGAGACGCAATGTGTTCTTCTCTTCCATTTCTCTCTATCAGCCGTCATATCTGTATTCACTCCCATTCTAGTTGTACGGGTTTCCGTACATGTATGTGAAATGTGCAGCGTCAGCGGCCGACGCCGACGTATCACAGCATATTTAGGTTAAGCAAACAACAATTAAAGTCAGTGCACAATTATCATTCGGACGGAGCGGTTTTATTTCCTCCTCATTCATTCATTCAATTTATATCAAGTTATCATTATCATTATCATTCATAATGTAGGTTACCCCTACATTTTTGGTCCTTCGAGCCGGATAGCCTAGTCATATCATCTTTCACACAATCCATCCATCGTTTCTTAGGTCTTCCTTTCCCCTTGTAACGTTCTGCTCATTTTCAAGCCAACCTTCTCCAGCGAATGCTGCCATTTTACCACATTTTTTATAAAATAAACAACATTGTTGAATGAGGTGAATGTTGTCTGTTTATAATTGAAATTGAAAGTTTATACGGCACCTAAGTGGAATATGTATGTTTTTTTTTATTTTGCTGTCTGTCTGTTTGATCCGGCTAATCTCTAAAACGGTTGGACCGATTTTAACGGAACATTCACTGGTAGATACTTGAAGTTACAAGGCGTAACTCAGGCTACTTTTATTTAATATATTAGGGTTTATTATATAATATTAGGGTTCCGTGGGTCACCCATGAAATAAACTCTATGCGGGTAAAACAGCGGGGCACAGCTAGTATTTTCATATATTTTTTTTTACGATAAAATTCTTATTTCACTCCTTAGTCTCATAAATAAAGATGAATAGCTTTTCTCGAAATAAGTATGTAAGGATCGTAGCATGTGTCGAACGGTGGTCTCTGCCAACCCCAATGAGATACAGGCGTGAGCATATATATGTATGTATGAAAAAAAACTTAAGAAATTATAGTTAATTGCTTAATTAGGGCTCAGCTAGTTACAGATATAAAATATACCACGTTTGTCCCCAGACCACAATACACAGCAGTCACACTATCGACAAGCAATTACAGGCGAGAAGCGTACACATTACCTCACTACCCGGCGCGGCCGCCCGCCACTCCCATCGATCAACCGAGACAGGTCAGTAATACAATGTTGCCATTATTGCGATATTAATAATTTACCATCATTGAACTCGATCGTTTTGTTGAGGGATCAAATGTTAGTCAGGATTTTTAAAATGATTTTTTTTGTAAACTACCCGTTATTGGCGAAATTGTGGTAAGCTGGCAACCCAGTGGTAGCCATAATTAATGATGAAGATGATATAAAAAAATTGTTTTCTGTGTCTTTGGGTCATGTGATCAATATTTATGGACATTTGTTTAAAATGCTACAATTTTCATGAAATTGGGGGTAGGCAGACATTTTGAGTATTCAAAAGTCTTTATGAAATTGCAAACAATATTATTTAGGTCCAAGTGATTGCACTAAATCAACCCTATACATTAACCTTTTTTTTTTTTACTTCTGGGTAATTTTTTTTTTTTTTTGCTAAATATAAAATTGTACTCGCCCCGGTTGGTAGTAGTATAGAGTACGGATGTTAGCATGATGGTTGGTTTACAGCGAGAGAAGCGATCGTACAAGAGACGGAAACACCGGCACCCCACCGTCGCCGCGCCGCAGGGGCTGCGAGGTGAGTGCACTTACACCCACCCACCGCGTCACACCCACCACAGGATTAATGGTGCGTCTCCACCTATGGAGGCCTTCTCTTGTTCAACGAAATACGAGGTTTCGATCGAAAGTTCCTACCACGGTTCTTATTCGTTCCAAAATTACGTCCGAAAGTGGTCCGAAAAATAATTCTTTGACCTTTATTTATTCTAAGCCTGCTGTAATATAATAATTTAAAGAACGAAAATTGAAATTTGATACTGAGACTTCGTTTGATTTTCGTTCATTTTCGGAGAAAAAGAGTATACCCTCAAAGATGTGCGAGGCTGTATAGTTAGTGATGTATTTGTCAAGAGTCAATAGAGTGACTGCGCTGAGCGAGTCTAGTCAAGCGATTCTATGGTTTCTTAATAAACACATCTCTCGCTTCGCATCCTGGCACATCTCTGGTGGAAACGCATTCTAAACCTGGTAGCAAGAGTCCATACTTAAATAAATATTCCAATAGAGATCTGGCAGTGTACTCACACATACGCGCTGTATCGTCCACCGAAGTACTCACGCGCCATAGTTTGTACTCTGCCTGTCGGTGTGTGAACACCCGCCTTATTCACTAAGGTTTCGACGACGTTGGTTTCAATCATAGGAAATTGATTCATAACACATAGAGGATAAGGTTAAATTTGCTGAGAAACCTTAGTGAATGACGCGGCTGAACTCGTTGGATTGAACCTATGTGTGAGTGATCTGTGTAGTTTATAATGTAATATTTACTTACGTGTTGGCCTATGCTCCAGGCCCCGCGCATTCGCACCAGTATTTTGATATCGAAAACTATTTTCGAGTTATAAATTTATACACGGACAAAGTCGCGAGCAGAGACTGGTTTGATATTTGGCAACTCTAAAGCTAGTGCCATAATTGGTATCTGAATTTCGTGTCTTCATGTCTTTATATGGGTCCTAGAAAGGGTAGGCATGGGTGTAACAACACTCACTTTTCATTCACCGTAAATTATTAGGCGCCGACGTGACATGTGGTGGTTGGTCGCCGTCTCTCAAATGCGTAAGTCGTTGAAATTCTTCTCAGACGTATACAGGTTACTTAACGATGTTTTCCTGTCCGTTCTTAAATTAGCTATTTTGGAAGAAAATCAGCCTGTTTGTTAATTTTATCTGCTAATAAAATTACCAAGCTTTCGACACCCATACTGTGGTAGAGGAGAAAAAATAACTTGTCCGCCATCTTGGATGATCCGCCATATTGGATTTAGAATGAAGTCATATAGCATGCAATATTCAAATATTCAGCGGAAACTCTAGCGAGTGTAGATAAAAACGGTGGCAAGCTCGTGATAGGAGTACAGGTCTAGCCTCGCGTTCGTATTTCTAATAACAATTTTTAAGGAATACTTGTTGTATTTATCTGGAGATATATGTTAGTTAGTTTGTTTGTTTGTATAAAGTGAATAACCAGGTGTGTTCCACGTTACAGACTCTGGTGTGTACACGTCGTCGGAGGAGGAAGGCAGTCCTCGCGCGGAGGTCGCCTCGCCGCCCGACGATGGTCCCTTCGCCTTTCGACGGAAGCCCGGCTGTTATTATGAAATGGTCAGTTTACTGTTAAGTGTTACCTTAAGTTGGTAACATGAAGATAGTTTTTGTAGCTAACGTGACAGATGGTGAGTCTATCGCCGCCTCAGGCACTATACATACGTCTTTGGAATAACTTAAAATTTTAAAATGATTCCAGGTTCTTCTCAGTAAAAGCAACCTTCCGAACCTGGCGGTAGCATGTATAATTCTGTGTAATCGTGTCGTTCTGACGATTTGAAAGTGCTTTGTTAAAAGTCTTGAATTGAATTACTTCTCAGATATTCTGCAGGTTTCCTCACTGTGTTTTGTTTCACCTAAAATATACCATTTCACTGAATATGAGTATTGCTATCATAGAAAATGTCGAAAAAAAAATAAGTTCGTCCAAGTACTGATGTTTTTTGTATTGTTCCAGCCGACCACGACGTTGTGCGGCGACCCTGTGGATCCTGACTCGCCGTCGAAAGAAGGTCTATTCCAACACGAGATCGACGAACGGCATAGGTAACAATATATACAATAATAATAATATATGCTCACGCCATCCTAGTAGGGTCTCCGAAGGGTTAAGCAGAGGAGACAATAATACACACATTACACCGAATACGATTAAATGCCTAAAAGAAGATGAGTCTATCGCCGTGTCAGCCACTATATATACGTCTTTGAATTACTTCTCAGATATATTTAGGTTTGCTCACGATGTTTTCCTTCACTGTAATGCACGTGGGGTGAAACCACTGCACACAACTTCGTAGAAGAAATCATTGTTGTATGTCACATTTTTATACGTGTGTATTTCAAGAGGAATAAGATCACTGTTTTAAAATGTCAATGGTAATTATTGTAATTGGCCTAACTATAAATAAATAATAATAAATGTTTTGTATATCGAAGGTACACACTAGCGTCTCTAGAGGAGCCGTACCCTCGGTGCGTGGGCTTCGTGCGGAGGAGAGTGGGCCGCGGCGGGCGCGTGGCGCTCGACCGCCGCGCCACGCCGCTCGACGACCTCTGGCCGCGCCTCCCCTTCCACTTCCCACACTCTACACACTACAAAAGGCTTAGGGATGAAGAGGTAACTCTTACATACTATTTGCACCTAGTATATGCCTACTGATATGCTAATATACTGGACCCTCGACCATCTCTGGCTGTAGCTGCCCTTCCACTTCCCACACTCTACACACTACAAAAAGCTTAGGGTTGAAGAGGTAACTTACATACTATTTGGACCTACTATATACCTTGTGATATTCTAATATACGGGACCAGAAAGATACCAACTCACAAGTTGATAGTTTTGAGATAAATTAATATTTACATACACACATACATACGTACGTATGCTCACGTCTGTATTCCCCGAAGGGGTAGGCAGAAGTGTTGTAATAGTAACACACACTTTTTATCGAAGATGATTAAGTGCCAAAGTGACTGATGAGTCTATCGCCGTCTTAGGCACAGTACATAAGTCTTTAAATTAATTCTGCAGGTTTCCTCACGATGTTTTCCTTCACCGAAAGTACGTGGTTTGTAAGCACTACACATGAGTTTTTAAATAAACTCATTGGTACAGGCCCCGCTGAGATTCGAACTTGTATCGCTCGCGTAACAGCCGACAGCTCAAATCCCACGGCCACCGCAGCTTTTACTAGCGCTCATGCCTCGTGACGACACCTTATATAGTTGTAAAAAACAATTTGTACTGATATCCCTACTGATCTAATTATTTTATAGTGTTGTTGTCAATGTCAGCAAACTCACTATAATAACCTAATAAAAAATACAGTCGAATTGAGAACCTTCCTCGGTTTTTGAAATCGGTTAATTAACTAAAAACTGTGACTTTTACAGGTGGAGTTAGAAACGAAAGCGCATCGCACACCAAAAGAGATGACGCGAGATTACCACTCGGGCGGCAAATATCCTTGGCGGCACGCGTTCAGACAACACTTAGCCCGACATCCGGAACTATGGACCGTCGACGTCAAAGTGGACGCGGACGACGTCAAAATACCCATCGAAGACGTCAAAGTGCCCATCGAAGACGTCAAAATAGACGTGGAGGATCTCGACGATGTGAAAATAGACGTGGAAAGTGATGACAAGTGTACGGACAATATAAAAATGGACATTGACGAGTGTATCAATGATAATGTGTTACCGGATAGTAATAAAAGTGATATTAGTGTTAGTGCAAGGACTATAGACGGTGCGGTGAGGGAGAACCTGGTGAGGGTTATAAGGAAACGGTCGTGGAGTGGTTGCACCGATAGCAGCTACGACTCGGACGAGAGCTTGTATCCCGTTGAGAAGGAGTTTGAATCGTTTATCAATGAGGTCAATTTGAAATGGTGAGTTTTTGTTAACATTTTACATATCATTTGTTATATATATTTGTAATAAGTTTTTGCAAAACATAGACTAAGATAATTGTTTAAAAGTCATAACTGGCGAAATATGAGTGTGGAGAGAGCTCATTATCAGTGTCATCCCCAGCAAAGACAAGATGTTCCATTGAGGCGGGTTTCATGTCTGGGGAACACCGGTGACAACTGTTCTAGTTGGACACTTGTATATATACTGTGTGGAGAGCTCATGATCAGTGTCATCCCCAGCAAAGACAAGATGTTCCATTGAGGCGGGTGTCATGTCTGGGGAACACCGGTGACAACAGTTCTAGTTGGACACTTGTAAATATACTGTGTGGAGAGCTCATGATCAGTGTCATCCCCAGCAAAGACAAGATGTTCCATTGAGGCGGGTGTCATGTCTGGGGAACACCGGTGACAACTGTTCTAGTTGGACACTTGTATATATACTGTGTGGAGAGCTCATGATCAGTGTCATCCCCAGCAAAGACAAGATGTTCCATTGAGGCGGGTGTCATGTCTGGGGAACACCGGTGACAACTGTTCTAGTTGGACACTTGTATATATACTGTGTGGAGAGCTCATGATCAGTGTCATCCCCAGCAAAGACAAGATGTTCCATTGAGGCGGGTGTCATGTCTGGGTAACACCGGTGACAACTGTTCTAGTTGGAGACTTTTATATCTACTACAATGCGCTTGGAAACTCCTATTGCGCGATTTAGGTTCTCGTGTATTTGTACTCAAACTTTGCAATTGTTAGCGAGTAGCGCCATCTATGTAGCGAGTGGGGAAACGTTGTATATGGGTGTTCTTTAGGTACTCCTCTGTCTACCACTGAAATATCCACCCTTTGTCGCAGGTTACACTACCGTCCCAAGACCCCCCCTCCGTCCCCCCCGTCTCCCCCTCCCCCCGGTTTCACCTCTCCCCCCTCCCGCCCCCTGGGCCGCCACTCGCCCCTGGCCGTGGAGCTGCGCCCCGCGGAGACTCCACCCTCCGGGGACCTAGACTATTTCGTTACCAGCGACTTCACATTGAACGACCTCTACCCGGACATTGCGAATCAGGTAATTTATATAGTATTTATTTATACAATACATATACAATTCTCGTGTTCTAGGGTTGTTGGTGAGTGTTTTTTCAGCTACTGTCACGAGTTTTGAACTTTTTGAGTGTGACTGCACACTCAAGGTCAGCGCTCAAAACTCGTGACAGCAGCTGAAACAACATTTCACCAACAACACTAGAACACGAGAATTTAATTATACTTATCTATACATCTATACAGATAAATAAAATTTAAGTGTCTGTTTGTAATTCCAAAATAATAGTTTTACACTAAATGCATATGAAAGTATACACGATACCGACACTAAAAAACCAAGTTTTAAAATTTTTCTCTCTCTGTCTGTCTGTCCGTCCGTCTGTCTGTCTGTTTGTTCCGGCTATTCTATAAAATGGCTATTTATATATATATATATATATATATATATAAATATAAAATGACTTCACTGACAGATAGCTGATGCTACAAGGAGTAGCGTAGGCTATTAAGGTTAACTGTATTTAATAGTACTGCTTGATGCAAATGACCTGATATATTTTAAGCCAAACTTTATAATTTTGAAGGTGGATCTAGCTGACAGTAATGGGGAAGTGGGCTCGGACTACAAGTTCGACCTGTCCACCCACGACGGTATCCTGGCGGAGAGGAAGGTCGCGGGCGACAGGAGAGTCGCCGGCGATATACTGGACGAACTCGTTAATAGTGTGCAACTGACGGATCCTTTTTTAGTGCAAGGTATGGCAAATAAAAAAATAATTGTCTGTTTGTAATTTAAAATTATCTGTGTTTCACTCAATGCATTTGAAAGTAAGTATATACCGGTAGAGCCGTGGTGGTCTCGGGGTTAGAGCAGTCGAGTCAAGCGACGCAAGTTCGAATCCCAGCGGGAAACTTATGTACAGTGATTTCACACCACGGGAAACCTGCATATGTCTGAGAAATAATTCAAAGACGTATGTATAGTGCCTGAGACGGCGATGGACTCACCCTCTGTCACGTTGGCACTTAATCGTATTCGGTGAAATGTGGGTGTTGAAAATTACAACACCTCTGTCTACTCCTTCGGGGAATGCAGGAGTAAGCATATGTATATACCATTGCTTAATGAATAAAATTTATTTGTTTGTTCTGAAACGGTTTGACTGATTTTAACGGGAGTGTAACTAGCAGATTGCTGATGGTATAAGAAGTAACATGGGCTACTTCTTATGATAAATAAAAAATAACACTTACATAATTTTTATATCTTTTACTACCTGTGCCCCGCGGTTTCACCCGCGTAAAGTTAATTTAATGAGTGTTTTTTTAAATAAAATTAACATCAGCTATCTGCCAGTGAAAGTCCCGTTAAAATCCATCCAGCCGTTTAGGCGTGATGCCGTGACCAAGGGAAATTGGGATTCATTTTTATATATACAGATGGATAATCCTACGCGACAAAAATATTGACAGGGGAACCAAGCAGTATTTTTTTTTTCATTTGTTTTGCACAAAAAGTCAAAATTATATATGTTGTATGTGTCAGGGCAACGGCGGTCGGTCGAGGCGTGCGACGAGATGGGTGGGCTCGGCAGCTCGATGGTCAGCGTTCGTTCGCCTCAGCCAGAACATATCTACCTCGACAAACCACAGGTAACTATATTATACATATATTGTTGTTTCTTGCCGGTTCTTCTCAGAAGGCTAGTTTCCGAACCGGTGGTAAATTCCTCGACATTCATAAGTGCCTCACCAGGGCCTAAACTGAATAAATCATTTTCATTTTCATAATTAACTTCACTGTGTGATAGAATGACTGACTGACTGATATATCATCGCTCAGTCCAAATGTTTTTACCACCCTTAAGAATAGTAGATCACATTTCTTAACGGTCTATTCTATACAGATAAAAACAATTTAAGTGTCTGTTTGTTATTCCAAAATAATAGCTTTTCACTTAATGCATATGAAAGTATATATTATGGTCATTATTAAAAATAAACTTATTTAAAATCATTTCTCTGTGTTTGTGTCTGTTTGTTCATTCTTAATCGGCTGGACCGATGTTATCGAGACTTTCATTGGCAGACAGCTGAAGTTACAAGGAACAACTTAGGCTACTTAAATTTAAAAATAAAAAAAATATATAAAAGCGAAATAAAACCAACTATGAAATTAAGAGTACACACACACATACAACTAGTTGTTATTTACGCACATGATTCTTCTCCGCAGGTGATAGAGAAGAAGCCCCCAGAGGTGGTGGTGAAGGAAGAGAAGAAGGAGAGGCGAGAGAGGAGGGAGACGAAAGTGGAGCCGGCGCCGGTGCCCACACACAACATTATAGTCGAGGAGGTCAACGAAATAGGGCCGCAGCTCACGGTGGATAGGAAGAGAAAGGTACTACTTATATCTATACTAGTACTGCATTGTCCTGTCTTATGTATCTATACAGATAAATAAAATTCAAGTGTCTGTTTGTAATTCCAAAATAACAGCTTTTCATTAAATACATATGAAAGTGTACACGCTACTGACACTAAAAAAACCAAGTTTTAAAATTTTTCTCTGTGTGACTGTCCCTGTTTGTTCAGGCTAATCTCCGAAACGGCGACTTTTATTTAATAAAAATATATTAGGTTTCCGCGGGGGTACCCCTGACATTAACTCTACGCGGGTAAAACCGCCGGGCACAGCTAGTTTATACTAATATTATAATGAGGAAAGATTGTATTTGTAACGAATTGGCTCAAAAAGTACTGAAAAAATTTAAAAAATTCTTCCTCCATTTGAATTCTCCAATATCACTGATTAATATAGGCTATATTTTATCCCCGTACTCCCACGGGAACGGGAACTAGGCGGGTGAAACTGAGTGACGTTCGCTAATAAATAAATGTGTTCCCCAGGAGGACACCATAGAGGAGGTGTCCCTGCCCCACGGCGTCCAGCTGAAGACGGTCCACACGAAGCACTCTCCCCTCAAGAAGCACATCATCACGTCGGCCTCGCACCGCCGCCCCAGTGACGTCACGCTGGTGACGTCAACACACGTCGCCGTCACGTCACACGACGCTCCCACGCAACACGTCCAGCCGCAGATCGTCACCGTCGCTGTTTCTGACAGTTTGAAGGTATACCATACCATACATACATATATACATAGCTTATTACAAATTATAGTCTGAGATGAAAGTCCTTGGTTTAAAAGTAGTTCCATTTCTTTTTGTGATACGGATTTGAAAAGGGATGGACATAGTTTTGGCACTCTTATTCGGTGATTTGTCGGTATTGTTACTACAACTGCACCTCTACTTAACCCTTCGGAGACCCTTCTGGGATGGCGTGAGCATATGTATGTACTACATACTATGTAGTATAATTTGAAATCGCCATTTCCATATAAAATTATTAATTTTAAATTACTAAATAATCACTTAATAAAATCTCTGTCTCTTTCTCTTATCACACTATTTTTCATTCGATCTACTATGTTTTGTGTATGTCGTGAATAATGTTATAATAATAATTCCAGGTCCGGCTTCAGAACCAGTTGGGTCACGGTTCGGGCAGCGTGGTGATGGGCAATGGTCCGTTCCCCGGAGTGGTGGCGCTGCCTGTCCACTCGCTGCATCACAACCATGCCTCCGATACACGTATGTCACATGTCTATGCTTTATACCATCATCTCCCTAGCCTTATACGAAGCGACTGCTACTAAAACAACCGAATGTTTAAAAAAGAGACCCAATAAAAAAAACCGGGGAGTTTATTTCGCCGATTTTTCTCCTGACAGGCTTACATTTGGAAATTACCTAAGTAAAAAATTACGTTCTATCTTAAATTCTAATTAATTGAAATTCATTTTAAATTCAGCTCGAAGGACCAAAATTTTGGTCCTTCGAGCTGAATTTAAAATGTTTCTTGTTCAGAGTATAAAACTCAAATGCTTCGCCTTTGCCTGTATGGAACAAATACTTAATAAAAATGGTGTGTCAAAAATAATTTTAGTAAATTATCAATTCGTTTATTTCAGTGACAGTGGGCACAGCTGGCACGGTGACAGTATCGAGTGCTTTAGGAGCAAATATGGTGACAGGAGTCACCAGCGCTCGTCGGGCGGCGCCCTTAGTCCAACTGGGCGGGCGGCGCCCTTCGCCCTCCCTCAAAGTGCTCACCGCCGCCCCCTTACCAAGAGCCGCGTTAATAGCCAGAGGCCTACAACTAGGACCCACTGTAGTCTCCTTAGCGACACTAGACAAACCGCAAGGGTTGTTGAAAACACCAGGCTCGGTGGCACAGCTGATCGAGATCAAACCGGGCCAGCTCGGCAAAGGTCCACATTTGGTGAACGTGGTGAGACACCCACATCCCCAAGTGCACAGACCTCGAGCCCCCGGCGTGGACCCAAGAGTGGCAGTCAGCGTCGAAGGCAGAACCGTCGTGAGAGGAGCTCTCAGCGGAGTACGAGCCGCAGGCTTAAGGCACCAGCTGCAATTAAGGACGAGAACACTCCAGCCCAACGCTATACCCGCCACGGCTATCCCCACGTCGGTAGTACACAATCTTCTTCACAAAGGGGTACAGTTACCAGCCGCCGGGGCTAAGATTGGTATATCGCACGCTCCCCACGGCTTAGCGGCTAATGTACAGGCGATAGCGTTCACGGCGGCTCAGTTGAAGGCTGCTAGAGCGACTAGGCTCAACGCGCCACCTCCCCCGCCGCCCGCGCCGCCCGCCCTGGCCGCCAGCGACACCAACGACACCAGCGCCGACGACCGCCGCCGAGAGACACACGTCACGTGACCCTGCACTCCGCCCGCCCTCAGGTAGTTGTACCTAATTATGCGTTGATTTACCATGTACGGTGTTAGTGGTGCGTTTCCATTGGATGTTTTTTTATTTATTTTATAGTTTCATTCGTCCGTTTTGTTGAACAATATAACCTATTTTGATTGGCGATAATGTTGTCCGTTATGTGCGCCTGGTACTTCGTGTACCATATCATCATCTCCCTGGCCTTATCCCATACATTGTTGGGGTCGGCACTTGATTCAACCCGATGTGGCTGATCACCTGATTTTTATACGAAGCGACTGCCATCTGACCTTCGCAACCTCCTTTTACTGTAAATAAATGAAGTGATTTCATATGTCTGATGGAAACGCACCCCATCCCCCTTACTTATAAAAAATATCACTGAGTAATGGTCAAACCCTTACAACTAGTTTTGCACCGTTATCGTAATCTATACTCGTTAGCGTCGCCCACAATATTTGTATAAGATACTCGCGGACGTCACGCGATTTCACCAGCGTAGTTCCCGTTCCCGTGGGAGTACGGGGATAAAATATAGCCTATATTAATCAGTGATAATGTAGCATTCAAATGGTGAAAGAATTTTTTAAATCACTTCAGTACTTTTTGAGCCAATTCGTAACAAACATACATAGAAACCTTTCCTCTTTATAAGATATTTTAGTTCTTCAAGTCACCGCTAGGAGGCGCTTTACAAGTTGTCATATAAATATTCGGCGGAGACGCTAGCGAGTATAGATTAGGAAAACGGTGGGAAACTCGTGATAGGGGTACATCATCGGTTTAAGCAGGAGCGTATTAAGAACTGTGCCTGTAGACAAAGTAACATTATCCTCACGCTTCTCTAGTGGAAACGATACAAAATGTACGCGTATGAAATATGTCACGTGACTGATTTATGTCATTTCTATACATTTTGTATCGTTTCTATTAGTGCAAGCGCGAGAAAATGTTACTTTGTCCAGGGCTACTGAGTGTACTGAAAATAAAAACGATCATTGTTGGCACCCGTGTTCCAGCTAACCCATTACTCGTGTTATAAGTAAAAGGGTGTATGTTTGGTGAGAGCGAGAGAGCGGTAGGGGTTTTAGGAGGGAATATTAAGAGACAAGAATATTCGTAAAATAAAAAAAAAGTTCTCTTTAATGTGCTTTAACGCATAGTGCGTTGCGACAAGTATAAAATATTACGAATATAAATATAAATATATTACGTCATATGGCTTTAAATGTTTTGTCTCACTCTTTCGTGTTGTAGTTGTAAAGGAGGGTAGGACGTACAGAAATTACATTATATACATTGTAATCTAGTAATTTACATGATATTGACATATTGGTAAAAATATATATTTTCTGCGATCATAAAGCTTATCAGGCAACAATTGAGGCGCAACTTTAGTTTTCAATACTGGCAACATGACACTGCTCTTGATTTTTTTTTCTGTTCAATATCCCTTTTATTTAAATGATCAACATATAACTGCCTCGTTGGTCTAGTGGTCGCAAACGCTACCTCGGAATACGAGGTTCTGTGTTCGATCCCCGGATCTGGCAGTGTTATTGGGTTATTCCATTTGTCGTCGGAGTCGCTCTTTCTCGCCCCCTATAGGACTTAAACAACAGGTGGAATATCAGTGTACTATAAGTACATCTCTGCCTACCCCTTGGGCATACAGGCGTGTGTTATTAGGAAATTGACCGCCACACACTTTCATAGATGTTTTTCAAATACTACGTACGTTTTCTTATTTTTCCTGAACATTTTTAACTTTACTGTACATATTTATCGGTGAATAGCTTCTGCCAGCGACTCCGTACGCGTTAAATAAAATGCCTATAAAACTCACAGTGTAATTCCAAATATTACCTCCTACATACAAACACAAATTATACCTCTTTTAAATACTACTATATATTGTTTATGTTGAAAGTAACTATGTTCAAACAAGTTAAATAATTTAAATTTATTTATCATTTCTATCGTACAAAAATCATAATATGTATTAAGTTCGCATGGAATAAATATAGAGGTATTTCTGATTGAACTTGTAACAGCTGAGTTAGACATTTGACGCACGGGGTTGCCGTAGATAATATTGTGATGGCTTACAAACTACGTAAACACTTAATTATTTCTTCACACATAATGAAAAAAATTGCTAAAATTGCCCCGAGATAGAGCCAAAAAGTATTGCCATATGCCGTACCGTTTCGATAATACAGTGAGAATCAATTCAAATCTAGTACAAATTGTTATACGATTTCGTTTCGTATAATTTAGGTGCCGTCACAAGTTACGAGCTCTAGCCTTGAGTGTGCAGTAGTCATTTTATGAGTCAGTGAATAAATACCTATTTCCGTTGAGCACTTATATCTCGTGACGGGTGTACTAATTATTCCGCGTAGGTAACTATAACGAAGCAAGATACTTATAAACGCTATTCAGATTAGTACGGATATGTTTTGTCTTCTTTTCACAAACAGTAATATCTCACGTGCGAACGAGACAAAAAATATTTAATTTATCGTTTTATATAACGTTCAGAATTTTAATATATGCTCACTCTCACTAACAAACTGTGTTCAAATATATGTAATAAACGTAAGTCCTAGACATAGTAACATTCTCTCGCGCTTGCGCTAATAGAAACGATACAAAATGTACGGCAATGACATAAATCAATCACGTGACATATGTCATTCCCGTACATTTTGTATCGTTTCTACTAGCGAAGCGTGAGGATAATGTTACTTTGTCTACAGGCACTGGTGTGTTAAATGGTACCTTTTAAGCCGATAGATATGGATAGCATATTAGCTACTGAATATTCTAGCGAAATATAAGTTCTCTACAAAAATAGCTATTTGATTAGACTTTTAACACAGTACTTTCAAACTGTAACAACGATTTTATTGTAAAGTATTGTAATGTTACCACTGGGGTTCGGGAGGTTGCTTTTACTGAGAACTCTTACTCTTTACAATATTTATCGTTTGAATAATGGTAAGCCAGTGGACACTAGTTCCTATAGTCAATAAAAATAAAATAAAATATAGTCGCATTCAGAACCTCCTTCTTTTTTTAATATCGGTTAAACTGTACATACACAGTTTTAAAATTCGGGATGATTTATGCTACCCATATCTTTCGGTATAAAAGGTGTTGTTACACCCAAATACGCTGTAACGATTGTAAAATTCATATTAGTAAGGGGATAAGGGTGTCTCCGATTAATAATAATAACAGGACAAAGAAAAACAAATTTTGTTAGTGTGACAATATAATTGTTAGTTACTAAAGTGAGATAATTATGATTTTTGAGTTAGTTAAAACCGAATATTTTTAGATACATTTTGTATTTTGTTCGCATCTTCAAAGCGGTTATATGAATGTATTATTATTACATTATCACAGTATAAATATAAGCATTGCAATCAGTAAGGAATTTTCTATTTTTTAAATAAGATCGTTTCTTCCACTTAGCGTGAGGTTGTCAGGAATTTAAATCTTTTATTTACTGTCAAAATAATTTATATTTGTCGTTTTAAAATTGAATAATGTCGGTAAAACACGCGAATGACGTATACGCGATCGACCACGACGTGACACCTTTTACTGTCATTACGCCTATTTCCCTTATTTTCTCGTAAATATGCGCAATGAAAATGAAAAATATTTATTCAGTTTAGGCCCTGGGAAGGCACTTATGAAAGTCGAGAATTTACCACCAGTTCGGAAACTAGCCTTCTGAGAAGAATCGGCAAGAAACTCAGCCAGGCATCATGTACATATCATCGAAACAATATAAATCATCATACAAAATTAAATTTGCAAGTGTGCATTTCGAACGATTTGTTCCTAGATTTATAATACTTATATTTATACTGTGACATTATGCAAGTGACTTAATTTATATACTCTGTGACAGTTTGATATAGCATATTACATCTGTATTTAAAGGCGACGGGCTTGTAGTATAGTGAACGATTGACGTTCGAGAATGCCTACGTATATACGAGTTTTGCACCGTTATCGAATCTATACTCGCTAGCGTCACCGACAATATTTGTATGGGATATTTTAGTTGTTCACGTCACCGTTTGGAGGCGCTGTACAATTTCTCATACAAATATTCGGCGGAGACGCTAGCGAGTGTAGATTAGGAAAACTGTGGGGAATTCGTGATAAGGTCCCGTCACTTGTTATGAGCGTTGAAGGCGCAGTAGTAATTTTATGAGTCTGTCTCTATGTATGGTGCGAGGGGAATAAAAATTGCGCAGTATTCCAAGTAATTTCACTGCATTCTCGTAACTCATACATAGTCAAATGCTATAATGTATGTCCAACCGCGGTACTCACTAAGGTTTCTCAGCGTCGAACTCGACGACGAGCGTTGGTTTCAACCATAGGCGATTGATACATAATACATAGAGGATAAGGTTCAATTTGGTATCTTTAAAACCTACACTCGACGCGTGCGACGCTGAGAAACCTTAGTCAATAACGCGGCTGTTGTCATGGAATATATAAGAATTTAAGGCTTTTTGCAGCTTATACCGAATGATCTGGTAAAAGGTCATAACATACAATTTTGGTTGTTCATAAATTAAGTGCGGCTATTTTCAGTATCAGAACATTACATGTTACTTAAATATTAGATGATTTTTTTGCCATGTTTAATAGTCTTACTTAATTTCTTTCTGTAAAATCGGCCAAAGTTTATACGAAGATTTTAATCGATATTTAGTTTTAATGCTTTTTAGATAACGCTTGTATTTAATACGATGTGAATTATATGATTATAGAAATATCCGCACTTAATTTGAAACAACCTGTAGGCGTAGACAACGTGTCATTCTCTCGCGCTTGCGTGAGGATAATGTTACTTTGTCTACATCTGTGTATATCAAATAGAAAGTTTTAAGATACAGTCAAAAATACACATGCAATACTTATGCAATAAAAGTTGGCCTCAGCGCCTGCATTTGTTATCGTCACTTCACAGTATTTGTAACGGACGCTAGCGAGTATAACATTAGACTAGAGATCTTTTGCGATCTTTGCACAGTGCATCCAGTTCCATTATCATTTTAAGAAACAGTTCAAATAAAATATATGTCACATTGGAAAGTATAGTTTTGATCATTGTGTCAATTATAAACGAGAATTGGTTCCATGTTAAAATATACATTGGTATATCAGCGCCATCTAGCGAATGAACTGTGTTACTTTATAATTAAGACCCACTACCGCTTGTGTCAGGTAAAGTGTTTAAAACATGTGTATGTAAACAATTGTTCTAAGGAACTTAAAAGTTCTACAAAAATATTTAAGAGTGATTGCTTGTCCTTACATGATAAACGAAACGCGCGAACCAAACATTGATAATATGTATAAATATATATATTTGTATATATATATATATATATATATATATATATACAAATAATAATTTGTAATCAGGTACCCCTATCACGAGTTTGCCACATACAATATTTGTATGACATATTGTAGTTGTTCACGTCACCGCTTGGAGGCGCTGTACAATTCCTCAAACAAATATTCGGCGGAGACGCTAGCGAGTGTAGATTAGGAAAACGGTGGCAAACTCGTGAAAGGGGTCTGTATGTGTATAATTTTCGTAGTGAGTATAGAGGAGTGTGTCCAATATAAATTATTAGTGATTCTGTAGGCACATTGTAGGTAGAATAACAAAATGTATAATAAACGTACATATTATTCAAATTGTAATCCAATATGGCAATGGTTTTCGAACAGTGTTTTGCGATGCAATGTTTATATTTAATAATTATTGGTGTCAACTTGATGTCCCAGTATGTGGCTTTTTTAATTTTTGTGTATAATTTTAATGTATTATGTCTTACTGAATGTTAAACTCGATGCTTCGCAGAACACTGTTGCTACACAGAGTATTATTGTGTAGTCCAAACGTTTATCCGTTCAATTCACTAATTAGAGAATTTTGCAGAAAAAAGCAAAAAAATAATGAAAAAATATGGCGATTATGTACGTAAATGTAACCAAGCATGGTTCCCCTAGCTGTGCTATCGAGTTGTATTGTCTACTATTGAAAAATGGCAGTAATTTTTTATATCAATTCATCGTAGCATGGGCTGATAAGAAAAATTATTCGCAACCAAAAAAATATGTAACGGTTTTAACTATGTCTATACATATAATTAGTAAGTATCATATACTGTACAAAAGGCTGCAAATTTGGGAAAATGTAAAAAAAATGTGTCCTCGTTGGGAGGTGTCGATACGCTTAGAAAGTGGATTTAGTGTTAAGGGGCGCGCGGCGGGCCGAGTGTAAATATCGTGCGGGCCCGCCGCCCCGCTCGGCGGTACGTTCTGTCAAACTATGTTGATTATTATTTTCAACTGGAAATTGCTGAATAAAGCGACAATTCTGTTTCACATTTTATGTTTTATTTTATTCTTTCAACACCTATCTATACATCTATACAGATAAATAAAATTGGAGTGTCTGTTTGTAATTCCAAAATAACAGCTTTTCACTAAATGCATCTGAAAGTGTACACGATACTGACACAAAAAAAAACAAGTTATAATTTTTTTCTCTGTCTGTCTGTCTGTTTGTTCCGGATAATCTCCGAAACGGCTGGACCGATTTTAACGGGACTTTCACTGGCAGGTAGCTGATGTATCAAGGAGTAACTTAGGCTACTTTTATTTCTTAAAAATATGAGGGTACCGCGACAATAAGGATGAAACTAAATCTACGCGGTCAAACCGCAGGGCACAGCTAGTTGCATATATAAATAATGTTCAGACATTATAACACAACGCCATCTATTCTCAAACGCAAGGCAAGCACATGTTCATCAGGAAATCGAACCCACGACAGCTAGTGTAACAGTTAGGTATACTAATCAATACACCAGTGCCTGTAGACAAAGTAACATAATCCTCCCGCTTCGCTAGTAGAAACGATACAAAATATACGCGAATGACATGTCACGTGACTGATTTATGTCATTTCCATACATTTTTTATCATTTTTATAAGATCAAGCGCGAGAATGCTACTTTGTCTTAGCCTACAGTTGCGTCTACCAAAATGTATAAATTACGAATCAACTGTTTTTACTCGAATATTTGATACAATGCAGCGCCATCTCGAGGCGATATACAAGAGTGTATGACATTTAGTGGTGAGTGTCCACAGAGTTGTAGACGTAGTGGCCTCTCGCAGCTAGATGGCTCTCTCACAATCACTACATTTGAGGGTAGTATTGAATTATTTATAGTTAAGCCTCCTGTGTCTTATGCGATCCTGGTAGATTACCTTGTATTTAGGGCATACAGCGCCATCTAGCGGCAAGAAGAGACAGTGATTATTTTGTTTACCTCTGTGGGGAGAGCGAGTGATCATGCTCATCCCCAGCAAAGGGAAGATCTTCCAGCCAGGCGGGTGTCATGCCTGGGGAACCGCGGCTCCAACTGTTCTAGTTGGAAACTTGTATATATACTGCAATGCGCTTGAAAACTCTTCTGGCGCGATTTAGGTTCTCGTGTATTTGTACTCAAACTTCGCATTTGCTAGCGAGTAGCGCCATCTATGAGCGAGTGGAGAAACGCTGCTACACCTCCTTAATCGGGCAAAAGTACCAGAAGCTCATAAAACGTAGGAGACTACTAGAAATAATAATTTCAATACTACCCTCAAGTGTAAGATTATTTTCCATGGGCCATCTATTGGCGAGTGGACATAATATCATTCAGTTTGTGGCTTCTCGCCACTAGATGGCACCCAAAATAATCAATACATTTAGAGGGTAGTATTGTTTTTTTAACAAAAGCCTCCTACGTCTTATGAGTTCCTGGTACTTTTAGTCCGTTTTGAAGCAGGTGAATAATGTGATACCATGGGTTTTGAAATTATTATTTACTAGTTGTGCCCCGCGGTTTCACCCGCGTAGATATAGTTTCCTAAAATTTTTAATAATTAAAAGTAGCTTAAGTTACTCCTTGAAACATCAACTGCACCTGCTAGAGATAGTCTCGATAAAATCGGTCCAGCAGTTTCAGAGATTACCCGCAACAAACAGACGGACAGACAGACAGAGAAAAATTTTAAAACTTTGTTTTTCAGTGTCAGTAGCGTGTACACTTTCATATACATTTAGTGTTAAAAGCTGTTATTTTGGAATTACAGACACTTCAATTTTATTTATCTGTATAGATTGAGTCTTTTTACGACTTATGGGACTTTTGAAAGCTGTGAAAGTTATATATGAAAATATATTTTTACTTTTAGTATTCTTTGCCGTAAGAGGAAGACTGGAAATGAAAAAAGAAAGTATTTATTTAAAATATTTATATTATACACAGAATTAATCTATATTTACATTAAATATTACCTTATTTATATTAAATTTATTCAATAAAACTTAATTATATATACAAGGACCAGTAGTTAAAACTAATTAAAGGTAGAAAACTTGTCCCGAGTCGGTGTCTCTCGGGATCGTGCCAAGAAGGCTGGCAGCATTGCCACGTTGAATAGCAATGCTGATTCTCTGTAAGAGAAAAGCCCCAGCTCTCTTGTCACGAGAGGCTTCTACCTTCTTTATATTAACATATTATCAGATCGTAATAGGTACATAAATACAGAAATGGATTTGCCTTCAAGAGAACAATATCTTTGTACTTGATAGGAAAACTATACACTCAAAAATAGGAACAAATTACAGTAACCGCTTACCTTAGTGCGGGATTACGTCACAGTTGCATACATAGTATTGACAGAATCTTAATTGAAATTTTTATTTCTTATTTGTGTCTTTGGTATGGATTTAACATACTACATACTCTTATTGTAGCACTGTCATGCAAATTAGTAAGTTTTTCTCTTAATATATTGTTTTAAATTCATAAAATTGTTGAACACAGATAATCTAATAAATATTAACAACATCTTAAACTTATTACTGCAGAACTGGAGAAACATTTTTATAAAATACTAGCGGACGTCACGCGGCTTCACCCGCGTAGTTCCCGTTCCCGTGGGAGTACGGGAATAAATATAGCCTATGTTACTCTCTGATAATGTAGCTATCCATTGCAGAAAGAATTTTTAAGATCTGTCAAGTAGTATCGGAGCCTATTCAATACAAACAAACAAATCTTTACTCTTTATAACATTAATAAGGATAATTTATTCTACATTTTATCACAACTCTTAACCCTTTATTACAAAAAAGACTCATCAGATAGTCTTTAGTTTAAAAGTACATCCATCTCTTCCAGTCAGAGTAGTCTAGTGTTCGTTTAAACTGTTTTGCAATGAGATAGATAGGTAATTCAATAATGTTGCATTTATTAGATCACTATAATAATACTGGTATCCACTATACAAATTATCATGGACAGACTGCAGGTTCTCGGTAAAAGCAAATCTTGTAAACCCGATAACATTCCTAAATAATCATGTAATTCTGACGATTTGAAAAGATATTAAGTAGTCTGTATAATTATCTATACTTTGCAAAATAGATCTTACTTCCATATTATTCCTTAGAAGTCACAATGAACAAAGACTCTACTAAAACTACCTTAACACTTCAGAAAGCTTAAATTCAAGAGGTAGGGTATTACAGCAATTCAGAGCTTCTCCACTGTCTGGTGCTCCAAGTGAGGAAGTGGACACATTGCTAGCTATAACGCTATAGGACCCTATCACATTGCACAATGTTGGCACGGATATTGCATTCAGTCCCCCAACTGTAGGTCTTAAAATGTTTTAAGTCCCACTATATTGATTGCATTTTTCCTTATTTTAATTATAGCTGTGCCCTGCGGTTTCACCCGCGTAGATTTAGTTTCTTCCTTTTTGTCGCGGAACCATCATATTTGTAATAAATGAAAGTAGCCTAAGTTATTCCTTGAAACATCAGCTACCTGCCAGTGAAAGGAGCAAACAGACAGACAGAGAAAAAATTTTAAACTTGGTTTTTTATGTCAGTAGCGTGTATACTTTTACATGCATTTAGTGAAAAGCTGTTATTTTGGAATTACAAACAGACACTTGAATTTTATTTATCTGTATAGACATAGATGAGCATGTTAAAAAGCGCCCCAAGCGACGAGTATAGGAAGTCATGCGTCTCCATAAAAAAGTGCAAATCACAAGGTCAAGCGACGACGAATCGAATGTGTCAAAACCTATAATTGGGGCACTGTAAGGCTGTTTTAAGTCTGTTGTTGGCAGTGTTTGTTACATACAAAAGTTCTCAACATCTCACACTGGATTTGGTACATTCGAAATTTTTCACAAAGTGAACATTACTCAACAAAGTCTGTTGTCATCAAATTCTTCTCATCACTTCAGTGACACTGTAAGAATCAACAATCTGTCTACACACAAATGAACACAGTAAAACAGTGACGTTAGTTTTTCTTCGTCGTTAGCTAATAGCTCACTCGTCGTCGCAAAACCTATTGAGTTAGTCGAACTACGATTTGGGATCACGTGAATACCACATTGGGAGAGGATTTCGAATGAACGATTTTCATAGTTCAACGATATTTCAATTGTTTGCTGTAAGTGTATCACGGCACTTATCATACATACATATGCTCACGCCTGTATTCCCCGAAGGGGTAGGCAGAGGTGTTGTAATAACAACACACACATTTCACCCAAGATGATTAAGTGCCAATGTGACAGTCGTCTTCTCAGGCACTATACATACGTCTTTGAATTACTTCTCAGACACATGCTTCTTCACGATCTTTTCCTTTACCGTAAAGTTTAATGTGGTGATTACTGCACTTATCACTTCACAAAATCGTCTTTTCACTTCACAAAACCGTTCCACTTCACAAAGTCTATACGTCACAGTACTGATCGAATAGTTCAGTGAAGTTAGCGGACTCCTCGTGTCATTGAAATGGGAGAGCCAACTCCCCGCCGGACTCCGGCCGGTCCTCCGCCGAGTGATCGGCCTCGGGAACGGACTCAGACGACTCTGAGCCAGACGCTGTGTCGCTGTCCGAATCGTCCTTCTGTATATAGAAAATAAAAGATTAATAACAATATAGTTTAAGTGCTCGCCTGCTACAAGCTACTCCAAGTTCAGATCCCAACTGCCTACATAATATTATAAAACTAAACTCGGACTAAAATTATATCCATTCCTTTTTTAATCTACATCACAGAAAGAAATGGAGCTATTTTTAAGCCAGGAATCTTAAGTCTATATGCTCACGTCTGTAGACCCCGAAGCGGTAGGCAGAGGTGTTGTGATATAAAATAAACAACATCCACTTTTCACACAAGATGATGAAGTGCCAACGTGACAGACGGTGAGTCTATCTCCGTCTCAGGCACTATACATACATCTTTGAATTACTTCTCAGACATAGGTTTCCTCACGATATTTTCCTTTGCCGTGGTGTGAAATCACAGCACATAAGTTTTTAGAAAATCTCATTGATACAGGCTCCGCTGGGATTTGAAGTTACTTTGCTTGCGTACAAGGCATCAGTTGTATAAAACAAATATTATAGCGTACCTTTAGTGTAAATACAGTGTAAGCAGGCGGCGTTGTGTGGTAGCGACAAGCAGACGAGGGCAGCGGCAGGCGAGCGATAGGCTCGCGACAAGCAACGCTACCGCGAATGTCGCCGCACTGGTGGAATAATACCTGGAACACACATAATTATATAAAATGGTATTAGTCAATTAATGTCATAATTTCTGTAAAAAAAAATTCATTGTTCGAAAATAACGTTAGGAAAAGACGTATAGACGATAGACTCACCATCTGTCATGTTGGCACTTAATCATCTTATGCGAAAAGTGTGTGCTGTTATTACAACACCTCTGCCTACCCCATCGGGGAATACAAGCGTTAGCATATGTATAAAAAGAATAATTGATGAGTTTCTTGCCGGGTTTTTCTCAACAAAGCAACCTTCCGAACCCGGTGGTAACATTTATAATCATGTATAATGTATTTTTGTGTCCTTCTGACGATTTGAAGTATAATCAAATAAAGATATATTGAATGACTAGCTGTGCCACGCGGTTTCACCCGCGTAGTTTTAGTTTCTTCCTTATTGTCGCGGAACCCTAATTTTTAATAACTAAAAGTAACCTAAGTTACTCCTTGGATCATCAGCTACCTGCCAGTCTCGTTAAAATCCGTCCAGCCATTTCAGAAATCACCCGGAACAAACAGAGAGACAGACAGAGAAAAATTTTAAGACTTGGTTTTTTTGTGTCAGTAGCGTGTATACTTTCATATGCATTTAGTGAAAAGCTGTTATTTTGGAATTACAAACAGACACTTCAATTTTATTTATCTGTATAGATGTATAGATGTATTCAAACCTGGTTCCTATCGTGCAGTATATGTTTAAGGCAGTGTTTAGCGGCGGGCAGCACGTGTCCCGTACACCGCACGCTCTCTTCAACAAACGTACAACGCGCATGAGGAGGCAGGGGACGGTGGGAATTCACGTCGTTCATCTAAACACAAAATATTAACTTATTGTCAAATGTGGAGACTGGTGTCAAATCGTAGAACACTTATTAATGTTAGACTAAAAACATTTGTATTCCAACCAAGCACCTTCCCATTAATTTTAAAATAAAGGCAAATTATAATCTATACAGATAAATAAAATTGAAGTGTCTGTTTGTAATTCCAAAATAATAGCTTTTTCACTAAATGCATATGAAAGTATACACGATACTGACACAAAAAAACCAAGTTTAAAATGTTTTCTCTGTCTGTCTGTCTTTTACTTCAATTTTATTTATCTGTATAGATTTTAGTTTAAGACTAAATAAAAGTAGCCTGAGTTATTCCTTGTAACATCAGCCATCTGCCAGTGAAAGTCCCGTTAAAATCGGTCCAGCCGTGTCGGAGATTAGAAAGACGTGCTTTACGGTGAAGGAAAACATGGTGAGAAAACCTGCATATGTCTGTGAAGTAATTCAAAGATGTATGTATAGTGGCTGAGACAGCGATGGACTCACCCTCTGTCACGTCACTTAATCATATTCGGTGAACTGTGGGTGTTGTTACAATAGCTTACCCCTTCGGGAACCCTTCTGGGATGGCGCGAGCATATCCCATACTGTTCAATATATATATAACATATGTGGTTAGTTAAGAATAACGTACTAAAATGTAATCGCCTCACTACTGCCTGTTGTCTATGGGCACGCTCTGTCTCTTCACTTCTTGCCGCCATTATCGCGACACACATTTTATTTTACTTTGTACTAGCTGTGCCACGCGGTTTCACCCGCGTGGATTTTAATTTCATGGTTACCCGCGGATCCCTAATGTTTAAAAAAATCTAAATAGCCTAAGTTACTCCTTGTAACATAAGCTATCCGTCAGTGAAAGTCCCGTTAAAATCCGTCCAGCCGTTTCGGAGATTACCCCGAACAAACAGACAGACAGACAGACAGAGAAAAATTTTAAAACTTGGATTTTTAGTGTCAGTACCGTGTATACTTTCATATGCATTTAGTGAAAAGCTGTTATTTTCGAATTACAAACAGACACTTCAACTTTATTTATCTGTATAGATGTATAGATAACGCACTAAAATGTAATCGCCTCACTACTGCCTGTTGTCTATGGGCACGCTCCCTCTCTTCACTTCTTGCCGCCATTATCGCGACACACATTTTATTTTACTTTGTATAAAGCAAATATAAAACTAGCTTATATACTTACAAACTGTGCATCATCTATACAGATAAATAAAATTGAAGTGTCTGTTTGTAATTCCAAAATAACAGCTTTCACTAAATGCATATGAAAGTATACACGATACAAACACAAAAAAACCAAGTTTTATAATTTTTCTCTGTCTGTCTGTCTGTTTGTTCCGGGTAATCTCTGAAACGGCTGGACGGATTTTAACGGGACTTTCACTGGTAGGTAGCTGATGTTTCAAGGAGTAACTTAGGCTACTTTTATGTATTAAAAATATTAGGGTTCCGCGACAGTAAGGATGAAACCAAATCTAAGCGGGTGAAACCGCGGGGTACAGCTAGTTTAATTATATATCGCCCACTTACCTTAGCCCTCTTCCTGTGCAGTTTCCTGGCTAGTACAGCCTGGTGTTTGTGTGGTCGATGGTAGGAGGCGAATGCCTTCAGTTTGCGGAGCTGTCGACGCTCGCGACTACTGGCACCGCCGGACGCCTGACGGTGAATACTACCTACAAACACATTTATATATACAGATAAATAAAATTGAAGTGTCTGTTTGTAATTCCAAAATAACAGCTTTTCACTAAATGAATATGAAAGTATACACGCTAGTGACACTAAAAACCAAGTTTTAAAATTTTTCTGTTTGTCTGTTTGTTCCGGGTAATCAAGGAAACGGCTGACCCGATTTAACGGGACTTTCACTGACGGATAGCTAATGTTACAAGGTGTAACTTAGGCTATAGTGGAATAAACTCTTCGCACTAAGAATTCTTTACACCGCAGTTAAAAGTTAATAAATAATAAAATCTAAACAGATAAATAAAATTGAAGTGTCTGTTTGTAATTCCAAAATTACAGCTTTTCACTAAATGCATATCAAAGTATACACGCTACTGACACTAAAAACCAAGTTTTAAAATTTTTCTGATTGTCTGTTTGTTCCGGGTAATCAAGGAAACGGCTGACCCGATTTAACGGGACTTTCACTGACGGATAGCTAATGTTACAAGGTGTAACTTAGGTTTTTAAAAATCATTAGGGATCCGCGGGCAGCGATGAAATTAAAATCTTATCTGGTGAAACCGCTACACTACTAACAGTATACTAACTACTAACTGTACTAACAGTATAATTCTTTTTCCGCCTTCAAATCTCTAAGATAGTGCAGTCTGGCAGTGTTCAGCAACGCCCTCAGCCGGTCCATCTGCCGCACATAAGCCCCTTGGAGCGACTTGAGCGCACCTTGTGCTTCGCGGACCGCTTCTTCTGCGGTATATACCCCAGCTCGCCTGCAAATGAAAAATATTTATTCAGTTTAGGCCCTGGTAAGGCACTTATGAACGTCGATGATTGACCACCGGTTCGGAAACTAGTCTTCTGAGATGAACCCACAAGAAACTCGACGAGGCAAATGTGTACAAACAACATAGTATATATATATATACATCTATACATATATCTGTCTATTTGTAATTCCAAATTAATAGCTTTTCACTACATATATATGAAAGTATATACAGTACTGACATAAAAATATAATTTGTAAAGTTTTTCTCTGTCTGTCTGTATGTTTGTTTGTTCCGGTTAATCTCTGAAACAGCTGGACCGATTTTAACGGAACTTTCACTGGCAGGTAGCTGATGTTTCAAGGAGTATCTTAGGCTACGTTTAATTTTAAAAAACATTAGGGTTCCGAGGGTAACCCATGAAACTAAATATACGCGGGTGAAACCGCGGGGCACAGCTAGTAAATAAATAAAATCATAGCTACCATAACGGCTGTTCCTCGGTAGGAGCGTCTTCAGTATCCGAGAGGAAGTCGACGGCGTCCCCCCGACACGACCCCCCGGGGCCCAACGTCACGCTGTCACTGTCACTGTCACTGCCGCTGCCGCACTCCATTATCGAAGCCGAATACGCTGCGTTCACTGACATTGCGTCTATTTGTTCTGAAAAACAAAACATTTTTTTTTTAAATGGTAATGAAAAATTGCTCACGTCATCCCAGAAGGGTCCTCGAAGGGGTAAGCAGAGGTGTTGTAACAACAATACCCATTTCACAGAATAAGATTAAGTGCCAACGTGACAAATATCTTTATTTGATTCGAACTTTTACAAAGTACTTTCAAATCGTCAGAATGACATAATTACACAGGATTATGAAGGATTGCGAAGGACCTGACAAGAAACTCAGTAAGTATAAAATTTAAGTGTCTGTTTGTCATTCCTAACTAACTGTGCCCCGCGGTTTCACCCGCGTAGATTTAGTTTCATCCTTATTGTCGCGGAAGTCTTATATTTTTAATAAATAAAAGTAGCCTAAGTTACTCCTTCAAACATCAGCTGCCTGCCAGTGAAAGTCCCGTTAAAAAGCTATCGTTTCAGATATTACCCGGAACAAACAGACAGACTTTTAAAACTTGGTTTTATTGTATCAGTGTATACTTTCACATGCATTTAGTGAAAAGCTGTAATTTTGGCATTACAAACAGGCACTTCAATTTTATTTATCTGTATGTAGATGTATAGATGAACAATTTAATTAAGACTTACTAAACGGGTCGACAGGTTGTGGAGTGCCAGGATCGTAGTCTGAAGGCTCGCTCACCACCGACACTGATGACGCACACGACGTAGTGCGGGGACGCTCCGGCCTGGGGAATAATGCATAGATGTGTTATGGTTTTTGGAAATTTGCAAAGGAGCATTGTGGCACAGTTCCTATAAAAATCAGGTGATCAGCCACATCGCGTTGAATCAAGTGCCGACCCCAACAATGTATGGGATAAGGCCAGGGAGATGATGATATGGTACACGAAGTACCAGGCGCACATAACGGACAAGGAGTTAATAAGTTGATTGCGACTAACATGGAGCCACATCGGGTTGAATCAAGTGCCGACCCCGACAATGTATGGGATAAGGCCAGGGAGATGATGATATGGTACACGAAGTACCAGGCGCACATAACGGACAAAGAGCTAATAAGTTGATTGCGACTAACATGGAGCCACATTTGGTTGAATCAAGTGCCGACCCCGACAATGTATGGGATATGAATACCTGACATAGTGTTGCAGCTGGTTAAGCAACGTCTCGCTGGTGGTGACCGGAGGGGGAGGCGCGGCGCTCCGCTGGCGGGCGTACATCGCGGCGCGAGCGTGATCGTAGCAAAGGCTGAAAAACAAAATTAAATTAGTATCTTTTGAAAAGAGTATATACATACATATGCTCACGCTTGTATTCCCCGAAGGGGTAGGCAGAGGTGTTGTAATAACAACACCCACTTTTCACACAACATGATTAAGTGCCAATGTGACAGATGGTCAGCCACATTGGGTTGAATGAAGTGCTGACTCCAACAATGTATGGGATAAGCCCAGGGAGATGATGATTGATAGTACCTAATAATTTGTATACAACTAGCTGAGCTGGCGAACTTCGTACCGCCTGACAGTCGATTCTTAATTTTTTTTTAATTTATATTCTATGTCCGTCCCTTTTGAAATCCGTATCACAGAAAGATATTATACTACATGTATTTATATGTCACTCAATTATTTTATCTAAGTTACTGTTTGTAACAATAGCTACATATCTGCCAGTGAAAGTCCCGTTAAAATCAGTCCAGCCGTTTCGGAGATTAGCTAGAAGAAACAGACAGACAGGCAGAGAAAAAAATTTAAAAATAGTTTTTTTATAATTTCAGTATCATATATACTTTCATATGCATTTAATGAAAAGCTGTTATTTTGGAATTACAAACAGACATTTAAATTTGATTTATGTGTACTATATATATGCAGTGGCGTGCATTGCATATAAGCAGGTAAGCAGAAGTTACAATTTGAGATAACTGAATACACTCGTGTCGCGTGTGTGTGTTTATGTTCGTGTATGCATCTTTACCAAAACGTATATACCTAAGCCGCGACACATAGGTATTTAGTTAACCTGCCTACCTGCCTACTTATTGTATATATGTATGCGAGTCCATACCCGGGGTCCCTGGGGTCGTTGTCGTGTCGGGGCGCGGGCAGGTGGCAGCGGGCGCGCGCGCAGGGCCGGTAGGGCGCGCCCGCCTCGCCCGCCACGTGCCGCGCGCAGTGCCGCCGCCCCGAGACCACCGGCAGCACGCACGGGTATAGCGAGTACGCGCACGTGCGGGAACGACTCACTATCTCCTTCTGCAACTACATATCACGGCTGTTCATCGTCATGAACTTAAGAGTAATGAAACTCTTGTCGGTGTAACCGATGCAACTCTTTCCATTTGTCTCTGTCCAGTGCCATCTCTTTGACCTCCTTATACGACATGAAATGATGCCAGCTGAGTTTCTTGCCAGTTCTAGTTTCCGAACCGGTGGTAAATTCCTTGACATTCATAGGTGCCTTACCAGGGCCAAAACTGAATAAATCATTTTCTTTTCACTTCGAAAGACACCTTTTCTTTAACTTGTCCCATGTATGTCAGGGGTGTCACGGATGCTAAAATTTAGACATCCGCGTGTGGGGATGGCAAGTGATCAATGTCATCCCCATCAAAGAGAAGATGTTCCATTGAGGTGGGTGTCATGTCTGGGGAACACCTGTGGCAACTGTTCTAGTTGGACACTTGTATATATACTGTGTGGAGAGCTCATGATCTGTCATCCCCAGCAAAGACAAGATGTTCCATTAAGGCGGGTGTCATGTCTGGGGAACACCGGTGGCAACTGTTCTAGTTGGACACTTGTATATATACTGTGTGGAGAGCTCATGATCAGTGTCATCCCCAGCAAAGACAAGATGTTCCATTTAGGCGGGTGTCATGTCTGGGGAACACCGGTGACAACTGTTCTAGTTGGAAACTTGTATATATACTGTGTGGAGAGCTCATGATCAGTGTCATCCCCCGCAAAGACAAGATGTTCCATTGAGGCGGGTGTCATGTCTGGGGAACACCGGTGACAACTGTTCTAGTTGGACACTTGTATATATACTGCAATGCGCTTGAAAACTCTTTATGTCGTAACTGGATATCACAACTAACTTTACACCAACAGTACCAGCCTCTTCTACAATTGGAATTGATCTCAGTAAGTATACCTAGTGCTTATGTGCTTATCTGTACTCATATTATAAAGAAGATAGAATACTATGCATGTTTTTATTCGCCTCGCACCATACATATAGACAGAGACAGACCTATAAAATGACTACTGGGCATTCAAAGGTACTCATTCTTAACTTGTCACGGGCCCGGTAAAATAACTTATTAAAATTAATAAATGCTTACTTGTGCTCTAAGCTTATCCTCCTCTTGCTTTTTAACAAGTTCAGGATCTGGAGGCCTGATTGACTTCACATTGGTGATCCTTATTCCCGAGGGGACCCGGCCTCCCCGGCTCAGCATCCTCACTTTGGGAAGGTGTAGCACTTTCCTTGGAGCTTGAGACATGGTTTCCTGACCTGGATTAACTGAAAAGAAAGAAACAAATTTGGTTTACTCGAAAGACTTGGTTCCAATAAGTATGTTTATTTAAAAAAAAGTTTTGGTAGTTCTCAATCGTCTTAACATTAATACTATTAATTTAGTAGTTATAACTTTCATTTGTTAGAATATTTGATTGGGCCCATACCAGAGATCATCTGTAGTGTGGGCCCAAAACATGGTGAATTTTTAAATATTATTTCTTCCAATAATTGGAAGGCAAAGGGAAAGCAACCCATACAGCCACACTTTTGTAGAAAACTATATGCTCCTATACACTATTTTATACAGAGTATAACCAGAATTTGTCTGAAGATAATTTATGTATCCGTTTTCACAAATGTATTTACTTATTTATTCTGTATTTGTGTGAATGGTAAAAAAGGTGGATAGGTCTCTTGAAAAGCAATTAAATATTTTAAATAACACCATATCAAGAAATCTAACAATCCAAGGTTACATATACACAAAATAAATGTATGCCTAAACAATGAATATTTGAAAATGTAGTCCACATGGTATGCTACGTACATACATTGGTCAAATAAACATCCTTTTAATTAGAGTAATTATATAAATAATTACTTATACGCTACAATTCACTGTTAAATTGGCGTGTTACAGAAAACAACAAAAACTATACAAATTATACATTCTGCTTTGTATTATTATTTATATTACTTACGTTCAGTAATTCTAATGTTGTGAGCTTGCAATCTGTTTACATTTTCACTTTTGAACGAATACATTATAAACAAATAACTTCACGCACAGCACAAATGAAATTTTGCGACTCACTCACTATCACAAAAATATTGCGTAATTAAAGTAGGCGAAAGAAATAATAAACCATATTCTGTAATATCTACGTCGTCACTCAGCACCGCCAAATTTCACCGCTACCGGTGTTCAAATTGCTTACTCATTAAATATTTAATATTATCAATGAATTCCACGAATTTGTTAATTACATTACAAGATTATTAAAAATCGTTAACTAATTATAGTAATACTACCAAGTGCATTAGGTGAACAGTAATATTTTTCATTGAAATAAATAATAAAGTGTATTGTAAACAGTGGTGGTCGGCCATTTGCACGGTGTGACAGAGTTCTTTAGGTCCGTAATTTTAAAGATTTAATATTCTGATTTAAAGTTAATGAATCATCATACAAATATGTACAAAAGAAAGAGCAACATCTATACTATCTTATTAAATATAGTGGAAATGTGAAACGTACCTGTGCTTGTTGCAGATCAACATTCTGTCACTGGAGACCTCACTACGTTACACTACAAGTTTACAATGGCGTCCGATTGAAAATACCTATCAACATTACGATTTGCGACCAATTTTTTCAAAACTTTTTAGCGTTGTTTTGTTGATTTCATTATTTTATTTTTATTTGTAGCATATAATTAATATAAAATAGATGTGGTTTATCTTAGTAAGAATGATTATTAGTTTGTAAATCACTCAAATGTTAACGTGGTCTACGTCCGGTCGCCGCTGTCATAGCGCTGTCTCTCTCCCACTCACGCACATAGACGGAGCGCTGCTATCCGTCGTGCTTTCTCGCGCGCAGTCGGAACATCCGTTCAATGGCTGGTGGGCAAGAAAAATGGTATTTTACAAAAGAACAACTATTGAGTTCTCCAAGCAGAAAATGCGGTTTAGATGCAGATAAAGAGCTAGCATATAGGCAGCAAGCCGCAAACTTAATACAGGACATGGGCCAGAGGCTTCAAGTGTATCCTTTTCAAAACGTGAACATCGCGAGTGCAATGTTTTGTCGAGTCATGTGTTACAAACGCGTAAAAATCGTTACAAACATGTGTATTTATTAATGAAATCCACGTTATTTAGTGCTACTAAGTCTTCATCGAGCCTAGAAAGTGCTATGTGATGTTGTGGTTATGTGAAAAAGTGATGAAACACTTCTCGTTTCGTGACAGCGTCGGGACACTTTCGCTTTGCTGTGTGGGAATTCCCGCTCGTTTTGTGAGTAATGCCGCGTTTTCTAAAGGTAAGAGTGCATTTAGAGACGTGTTATTAGTGAATAGTTTAATTCTGGTAGGTTTAGGTTAGGTACACTCGTGTTGGTATGGTGTATTTTCTAGGTCAGTGATCTCGACCAGCTGTATGATACGTTGCGTGACGTAGGTCGCTAAATGATCGACCATCGACCTGAAATCCGCGTCTGTTTCGTCCTACGTTCTAAACGAGTATAATTCTCAGAAATCTTGTTATCTATCTCTCTTGGCACTCGCGCACGTAAACGATAACTATGGATAGATAAATCATGTTTTCCTCACCTTGTTTTTGTATCGAATGTTGTTACTGAGTACGAATACTTCAGTAAGCATGTTTTAATCTTATTTTTATCTATGAAAATGGGAAAGTTTGTAAATGTGAATGTTTGCTCCTCTTTCACACTAAAATTACTGAATGGATTTTAATAAAACTTAAGTATAATATAGCTCATACATCAGAATAACACATAGGCTATGATTTAAAAAGATATTATGTGTATCCTGGTTAAACCCAGATTACCAATTTTCCTCGTAAACGGTGTTACGAAGGTCAGATGGCAGTCGCTTCGTATAAAAATTAGGTGATCAGCCATATTGAGTGGAATCAAGTGCCGACCCCAACAATGTATGGGATAAGGCCAGGGAGATGATGATATGGTACACGAAGTACCAGGCGCACATAACGGACAAGGAGTTAATAAGTTGATTGCGACTAACATGGAGCCACATCGGGTTGAATCAAGTGCCGACCCCAACAATGTATGGGATAAGGCAAGGGAGATGATGATATGGTACACGAAGTACCAGGCGCACATAACGGACAAGGAGTTTATAAGTTGATTGCGACTAACATGGAGCCACATCAGATTGAATCAAGTGCCGACGACAATGTATGGGATAAAGCCAACCTCAATATAAAGATAAGTTCAATCCTGTGCAGATGAAGGCACAGATTTTTCAAGTATAAACATGAATGAAGTTATGTTTCCGACTACTAAAACTTAACACAATACATGAAAGCATGAATGAAATAATCCTTACATTTGTAAGGAAACCAACAGCTATTTTAACTACATACTTTTCCTCAAAGGAAAGTTGAGGCAGGGCTGTCTATGAAGTTTAAAATTCCCATAAATGGCAAACAATTGACAAATCTTTTTAAAGGTGTATTATATTAGATACATCTAATTTTATAATGTAGCATGTGTATATGTCCCACCAGTGGGCTATCTAACACTAAATTAATTTTAAAAACAGACCAGTAAAGATTAGCATGAACACACAAACAAACTCTTCAGCTTTATAATATGAGCATAGATAAGCTGTGCCCCGCAGTTTCACCCACAGATTTAGTTTCATCCTTATTGTTGTGGAACCGTAATATTTTTAATAAAGAAAAGTAGCCTAAGTTACTCCTTGAAACATCAGCTACCTGCCAGTGAAAGTCCTGTTGAAATCGGTCCAGCCGTTTCAGAGATTACCCGGAACAAACAGACAGACAGAGAAAAATTGTAAAACTTGGTTTTTCGGTGTTAGTAGCGTGTATACTTTCATATACATTTAGTGAAAAGCTGTTATTTTGGATTTACAAACAGACACTTCAATTTTATTTATCTGTATATGTATACATATAGATGTATAGATTAAAAAGTGGGAAAATTAAAATTTCATAACACATTTTCCTCCTAAAAGAACATTCTTAAGGGACATTATTTAAAACTTTGTCTAGTAATTCTATTAATAACCCAGACATCATTAAAAAGTACTTGACCTTGCAGGGAACACAATGATTCTGTTAAATGTTGACTGAATTAAATGAGTTCAATGTTACCAGTTAGAAGGTTGGTTTCTTAAGGTTTGTGTAATCTGTGACTGGGTTACTTGAAGATTATATACAGATAAATAAAATTGGAGTGTCTGTTTGTAATTCCAAATTAATAGCTTTTCACCAAATGCATATGAAAGTGTGTATGGTACTCAAATAAAAAAAAACAATATTAAAATGGTTTACACTCATTGCCTGTGAAAGTATGTACTTACTTGAATTAAAAAAATATATTTTAGTGTTTTCTCTGTATGTTTGTTCCGGGTGATCTCCGAAATTACTGGATCAATTTAAACTGGGCTTTCACTGTGAGATAAATGATACAAGTAGTAACTTTGACTACTTTTAGTTTAATAAAAATAGGCTGTGTCGCTAGGCGGGTGAGACCGCAGGGCACAGCTAGTATATACAATATTAATATAACTGGAATATGGTTAAATAAGAAAAAAAAGTCAAGATCAAGATAGTCCAGCAGTTTCGGAGACACTGATAATTTTTAATTAGATTGGTTTTTTTATGGCTTCTATATATTTTCATATGCTGTTACTTAATTTGAAATCACAAACAGACACTCCAATTTTATTTACTTGCATAGATTTGTAGGATGACATGATTGATACAGGATTTTAAATGTTACTGGCTTCAGAAGGTGGCTTTTTTGAGAACAAACGGGCATTTACAAACTCCTTAATAAAAACAATTATCTTGTCTGATGTATGTATGTAGGTCTTGAGATCTCTCAAAACCATTGCAGAAGTGTTTCACAACTAGAAAGTGCCTTTTAAAGTACAAAGGAACACGAATTTAGCTCTTGTTATGGTACAACCTATGAGTCACAATCATGAGTCATTGAGACGTAAATGTTTGATGAAGGAAAAATTGTTTTGTGACTCATATTTGTTGTTTATTCAAATAATTGATATACAATTATTATTAGTATTATTACTATATATATATATCTATACAGATATATAAAATTTAAGTGTCTGTTTGTAATTCCAAAATTACAGCTTTTCACTAAATGCATATGAGAGTATACACGCTATTGAGACTAAAAACCAAGTTTTAAAATTTCTCTGTCTGTCTGTTTGTTTGTTCCGGGTAATCTCTGAAACGGCTGGAACGATTTTAGCGGGACTTTCACTGGCAGGTAGCTAATGTTTCAAGGAGTAACTTAGGCTATTTTTATTTCTTTTAAACATTATGGTTCCGCGACAATAAGGATAAAACTAAATCTACGCGGGTGAAACCGCGGGGCACAGCTAGTCCTACATATTAGCCGTGGTCCCACTGCTATTGACCCATTGCTCTAGTTTTTATTGATACATATGCTCACGCCTGTATTCCTCGAAGGGGTATGCAGGCAGAGGTGTTATAATAACAACCACATTTCATCGAAGTTGATTAAGTGCCAATGTAACAGATGGTGAGTCAATCGCCGTCTCAGGCACTATACATACATCTTTGAATTACTTCACAGACATGCAGGTTTCCTCACGATGTTTTCCTTCTCCGTAGAGCATGTGGTGTAAAATCATTGTACATAAGTTTTTAGAAAAACTCATTGGTACAGGTCCCGCTGGGATTTTAACTCGCGTCGCTTGCGTAGCAGGCGACTGCTTTAACCCCTAGGCCTCCAGGGCTCAGTTTTTTATTGATCCTTTTTGAAAATATAGAAACCTTATGCTAGGGGATACTGAAAGCACTCTTGAATGTTTAGCTACAATTTTGGTCCGTGGGCTCATAGAAACTGACATATTGAAAAGGATGAATCAAAACTAGAGCACCCACTGTGGGTCTAGCATGTCCAATATCCACTGTGTATTAATTTTGGGTTAGACCAAATTAAGTATTCCAATTGACAAGTTGAAGTCGCGGTCAGGAACTAGTATTAGTATCATCATCTCCCTGGCCTTATCCCATGTATTTGGGGTCTTCACTTGATTCAACCCGATGTGGCTGATCACCTGATTTTTATACGAAGCGACTGCCATCTGACCTTCGTAACTCCGTTTACAGGAAAATCGGCAATCTGTCAGACTTTCTTAGGCCTCTGACTGACCTGTAGCGATTGCCAAAGATGTTAAATTGGCAACCGGGACCGACGGCTTAACGTGCTCTCCGAGGCACGGAAGGGTCTCGGGCGGTCACCCATCCAAATACTGGCTAGGCGTATGGTTGCTTAACTTCGCTGATCGAGTCATATGCGCAATAGCAACTGTGCCACAAGCTCTTCGGAACTAGTATTAGAGTATACTTACGAATGATGTGATCAAGTTTGTATACAATGTTATAAGGAAAACAATAGGTTTTCAATAATTGCGCATATTCATATGATAACTACTCATCACATAGCACTTATCTAATTACATGTCAATAGGTTATTTTTAAATAGCAACTAATTAAGTTAAGTACTTAAATAAAAGTATAATTTTTATTTAATTTGGTTTAACAGTTACAGTTTCAAATTAAGTCAAAAATTAAAAAAAAATTGGCATCGATGCAAAAAGTTATACACAGTTTTTTTATTTCCCTTTTACCTGCTAAGGGTAGCTGGTTTGCTACCTGCACAGATAAAAATATGGTGTGTATGTAATGCTAAGACTCCACTGTCTGTCTGTTTGTTTGTCTCCAGGCTGTATCTCATGAGCCGTGATAGTTAGACAATATCACAGATGAATTTCCGTTGCAGCTATAATAAACAGTACAAAATAAATATAAAGTGAATGTAAGGGCTTTCCCATACAACAGACATGATGTTGTATAAGTTTTTATAAATAATGGTATGAAACTCCTCACTCTTGGCTGGTTTTTGAATTATATCAAGACTGTTATAAAGGCGTATATTAGGTACTAGCGACCCGCCCTCACTTCGCTACGGGCCGGATTTTTAAGACTTACAAATCAATGACTTTAACTTACGACATCCCATTAGATAATAGTATTTCTCCGCTATTTAATGGATGTTATAAACCTTCCTCTTTAATAACTCTCTCTATTAAAAAAAACCGCATCAAAATCTGTTGCGTATTTTACATACTTGAGCATACATAGTGACAGAAAAACCGACTTTATTTTATACTATGTAGTGATGAGAACGATAAACTAAGTACAATAAGATTCCTGAACGCCAACCCACAGCTCTCAACTATGTATAAATACGGCAATAGTGTACATGCACCGGTTCTACGCGTTCCACTCGTTCACACAGTTTCACAGGAATGCTATTGCCGCTGCTGCACTCTTCCTTGCTGCGAAGGTGAGTTACCTCCAATAAAAAGGTAAGGTGGCTTTTATTATTTAAGCTTTATGGTTTGCAAGCACAGCCCTTTGTGAAATTAAAAAATAACTTATGGAATATAATATTATATATATAATTATATAAACGCGAATGTTTGTTTGTATGAGAGTAACAAACATAAATCCGAGCAGATTTTTTTGTTACTCTTTCACATTAAAACTACGAATGGATTGTAATGAAATTTACAATAACAGAATAAAATATAGAATAATTAAAATTAAAAAATTTATTGTGTGTATTCTCCAAAAAAAAGATAAGTCAAATAAGTGGAGAATACTCACAATCTGACACACAAGAAACTAGAATAAACATCTTTGGTAGTCATGAATCTTGTGCCTACCCGTTTGGAGACCCTTGGGGTGATGTATGTGATATTTAAAGTGTTGTTTGTGACCAGGTGGAGGAGCAGCCTCGCAAGCTGGAATATGTGATCAAAGTGGCGCACGTTTGCCTCCACCGGGGGGAGGGAGTCAGCGCACTCACCGCCGAACAGTACCAGGAACAGGTATTTATACTCATATCCTAATATCTATACAGGTGAATTAAATTGAAGTGTCTGTTTGTAATTCCAAAGTAACGTAACGTAAAAGTTTTTCAATAAATGCATATGTATGAAAGCAAATATGGTACTAACAACTATGGCTTTTTTTATTTTTCTCATTTTAGCTGTCTGTTTGTTCCGGCTAATCTACTAAACGGCTGGACCGATTTTAACGGGACTCATTGGCAGATAGCTAATGTTACAAGGAAAATGAAAATGAAAAATATTTATTCAGTTTAGGCCCTGGTAAGGCACTTATGAACGTCGAGAATTTACCACCGGTTCGGAAACTAGCCTTCTCAGAAGAACCGGCAAGAAACTCAGCCAGGCGAGGAGTAATACATAGGTGTTAAACGATTTTTAAATTGATATATTCCACCAGCCGCTGCTCTGTACCAAAAAAGATCGCCTAAGTCTACACCCTGTATACAGATAAATGAAATATTGTTTTTGCTAATATGAGCTTTATTGTTGCAGGCTCAAGACTTAGTTTTCAACGAGAACGTATTGCTCCAGACGTTAGGTTTCGATGTGGCGATCGATCACCCGCACACGCACGTAGTGCGGACTTGTCACCTTGTCAAAGGTGAGCCATCCTGGTACGCGCCGGATCACACCGGTTCACACCGGATCGCACCGGAATACACCGGTTCACTCCGGATCGCAGCGAACGGTTGAGAACGGTTTTCTTATGCGCTGGTTGGTTTCGGTTTAGGTTGGGTTTTGCTTCCATGTTTATAGTTTGATTATGAATATAATAATCGGTCTAAAATTAATAGGATTTTCACAAGAGTTGCATTTTTTTTTTTATATTTATCTTATATTGATTAAGTTGTAATGAAATAAAATATTACAATAAACAAAAATAGAAAAAATCTCAAAAAAATTAAACTGTTTAATTTAATATGTCATTTTAGAAGTATCAAAATCTATATTGTATATACATATCTCATGAAGTTTAATATATATTTTAATTTAACCGCTATCTTAATTTGTTTAAAAAATATAACTCAACATGAAAGCATGAAGTGTAACCCTAAACGCCGAATACAGCGTCCGTCTCATCCTTAGCTGGTATTGCCAACACAAATAGAAAAAAATGGAAAAAATGGAGATTTTACAGCAGGCAATGTATTTCCACATGTACTTGAAGGTATGTAACATTGTACATGAGTGTCACCCCTACCATTCATTTCATTAAAAAGACGCTTTTAGAAAACGCTAAAACACTTTTGAAATGAAATTCCATATTTAAATAGATTAAAAATAAAAAAGTTAATAAAAAAAATTCATAAAGTATAAAAACTTTTTTGTTACTTTTTTTTGCGATTTGAATTTAGAATTTGATTAACTATATTAGTGTCCAGTTCATATCTACATTCAAAATAAGACCCTAATACAAGCATTTAGGGGTCTAATTTAAATACTAGTCATTAGCAAAGCACTTGTATGCTCGCTTGAAGATAAAATGCTCCGTTTGTGTCATTTTTGATAAACAATCTTTATAATCTCTTGAGATGTAATGTTGACCAATCAATGCATAGCATCGTATGCAATGTTTTTATTGGTCCGTCCATTCAGTGCATAGCATCGACTTTAACAAATTGTTGAAGTCCCTTATTCGGTATAGGCTGAAAATAATACCGTCGTCATGAAAATTTTCGAATTACATTGTGGGGAGAGATCATGCTCATCCCCAGCAGAGGGAAGATCCTCTATTGAGGCGGGTGTCATGTCTGGGGAACACCGGTGACAACTGTTCTAGTTGGACACTTGTATATATACTGCAAATCGCTTTGAAAACTCTTATGGCGCGATTTAGGTTCTCGTGTTTTGTACTCAAACTTCGCATTTGTTAGCGAGTAGCGCCATCTATGAGCGAGTGGAGAAACGCTGCTACAACATCATCACTGCTTCTGAATTTATAGCTTCACATATAGATATAGAAAAATGGCAAAATTAGCGTAGGTAAATAAAAAATAATCTCACGCTATCCCATTTGGGGACCCAAAGGGGTAAGCTAAGAGGGGTTGTAACAACAATACCCACATGTTACCGAATACGATTATGTGCCAACGTGACAGAGGGTGAGTCTCAGGGCATCTGTAGGTGGTGCATCTAAAATTTATACATCTATACAGATAAATTAAATTGAAGTGTCTGTTTGTAATTCCAAAATACCAGCTTTTCACTAAATGCATATGAAAGTATACACGCTACTGACACTAAAAAACTAGTTTTAAAATTTTTCTGTCTGTCTGTTTGTTCCGGGTAATCTCTGAAACGGTTGGACCGATTTCAACAGGACTTTCATTGACAGGTAGCTGATGTTTCAAGGAGTAACTTAGGCTTATTTATTAAAAATATTAGGGTACCGTGACAATAAGGATGTACTCAAACTCAAACTCAAATATATCTTTATTCGATTAGACTTTATACAAAGTACTTTCAAATCGTCAGAATGACACAACAACACAGGATTATACATGCTACCGCCAGGTTTGGAAGGTTGATTTTACTGAGAAGAACCTGGCAACTAAATCTACGCGGGTGAAACCGTAGGGCACAGGTAGTTTGAAATATATTTAAAAAGAAATAGTTTCTTTATACAGTTTCAATTGATACCAATGTTCTGTGCCAATAATTTTAGCCTATAAATTCAAGACTTAAAATTATGGTGCACCTTAACATTAGAATCGCAAAATCGGTTACCAGCTTTATACAGATCAATGCATATGTTATACTTGTTTAAAATTTCATTCTCAAGAGGTTATAAACTTGTTTTAGATGTAAATCACATGTTTTAGCTGTGACAAACATTCACGAAATCCCTCACATTTGAAATGAATATATGTAGTGATGTAACCAATGTGTTTTTATCATCGATTTCTCGTCGACAGCCCCTAAGGATTTGGCCCAGACGTCTTACTTCATGGCATCGAACAGTTTGCACCTCACTACAATGTGCCTGCAGTATCGACCCACAGTTGTCGCGTGTTTCTGCATACATCTAGCATCCAAGTGGAGTAATTGGGCGGTGAGTCATCTATACAGATAAATAAAATTGAAGTGTCTGTTTGTAATTCCAAAATTACAGCTTTTCACTAAATGCATATGAAAGTATACACGCTACTGACACTAAAACACCCAAGTTTTAAAAAAAATCTCTGTCTCTGTCTGTCTGTCTGTTTGTTCCGGGTAATCTCTGAAACGGCTGGACGGATTTTAACGGGACTTTCACTGGTAGGTAGCTGGTGTTTCAAGGAATAACTTAGGCTACTTTTATTTATTAAAAATATTAGGGCTCCGCGACACTAAGGATGAAACTAAATCTACGCGGGTGAAACCGCAGGGCACAGCTAGTATATACATAATACTATTGTTCTATACTTATATTATAAAGAGGAAAGATTTGTATGTATGTTTGTAAGGAATTTGCTCAAAAATTACAAGATTTACGAACCGATTTAAAAAATCTTTTGAATGCTACATTATTTATTTATTTAGTTATTGATCACCAACAAGATGTAAATCATCACAAACAAAAACAAACATTGTAATAATTTACTTAATCACTGATTAATCTATACATCTGTACAGATAAATAAAATTGAAGTGTCTGTTTGTAATTTCAAAATAACAGCTTTTCACCAAATGCATATGAAAGTATTCACGCTACTGACAATAAAAAACCAAGTTATAAATTTTTCTCTGTCTGTCTGTCCGTCTGTCTGTTTGTTCCGGGTAATCCGGTGTGTGTGTGTATGTATGTATGTATGTATGTGTGTGTGTGTTTTTGTTAATGTTATGTAATATTTGTGTTTACTTTGTTATAGATCCCTCAGTCAAACGAAGGGCGGCATTGGTTCTCGTACGTGGACCGGAGTGTGACCGTGGAGCTGTTGGAACGACTCACGGCCGAGTTCCTGCTCATATTCGAGAAGTGCCCGTCCAGGCTCAAGAAGAAGATGATGAATGTTCGAGCATTAGGTATGGTTTAAATACACATATATTTATTGCAGTGAAAACACATCAAAATCAAATATACCATTTGGTATATGGTATATAGGAAACCTGCATATGTCTGAGAAGTCTTTCAAAGACGTATGTATAGTGTCTGAGACAGCATGGCTCATGTCACTTAAATATAATTGGCTAAAGTGTCTGCCAACTGACGACGGTAGACTCACCATCTGTCATGTTGACACTTAAAAGTGAATGTTTTTATTACAACGCTTCTGCTTATCCCTTCGGGGATTCTTTTAAGATGGCGAAAGAATTTTTTTTTCGTTGTTCACTATAATCGTACTCTCACGAACGGAGTTGTAGTTAATATCGTCACAGTATAAGTATAAGCTTTGTACGCAGTAAGGAAGCTAGTCCTATTTTATGAAAGTTAATGTTTGATCCATTGAGCGTGAGGGTTGTCAATCTTAAAGATGTGAAAATTATCTTTTTTATTTAGTATCAAAATAATGTAGATGTGTCGTTTTGTAGTTTTGAAAAAAATCGGTAATACACGTATACGTGATCCGACACGACGTTATACTTTTTATTAACCCTACAGCTATTCTGCTTATAATCTCTAGATGTACGCGTCTGAGTGTTATTTTATTCGATTTCTTCCTAGATTATTTACTGCTTCTAAAACTTATGTTTATACTGTGGTACCCTGTAACATACATAGTAACTTTTGATTTAACACAGCATGGTTAGTAATATATGTATGTAATGTATCAGACGGTGCATCTCCACACGCGGCGGGCGCGGCGAGTGGTCCTTCGCCCTTCGACAAGAAACACGCGCCTCCCACCGACGACTTCGACAAGTCCTTCGACAAAGGTACAGACACATTCAACTCTATCCCCCTTATTACAGAATGTTTTAAACCCTGCATATGTCTGAGAAGTAATTCAAAGACGTATGTATAGTGCCTGAGACGGAGATAGACTTACCATCTGTCGCTTTTGGACTTAATAATATTCGGTGAAATGTGGGTGTTGTTATTACAACATCCCGCTTACCACTTCGAGGACCCTTCTGTGATGGCTTGAACGGTTTTTATTATCTTCTGTATATGATACTAGCGGACGTCACGCGGTTTCACCCGCGTAGTTCCTGTTCCCGTGGGAGTACGGGGATGAAATATAGCCTATGTTACTCTCTGATGATGCAGCATTGCTGAAAGAATTTTCAAGATCGGTCTAGTAGTTTCCTATTCAATAAAAACAAACAAACAAATCTTTCCTCTTTATAGTATTAGTATAGATGACGTTGAGATACAATCTCATGTGGGCAGTTTCGATATTCATATCAATACTAATATCTATACAGATAAATAAAATTGAAGTGTCTGTTTGTAAATACAAAATAACAGCTTTTCACTAAATGCATATGAAAGTATACACGATACTGACACTAAAAACCCAAGTTTTAATATTTTTCTCTGTCTGTCCGTCTGTCTGTCTGTCTGTTTGTTCCGGGTAATCTCCGAAACGGCTGGACCGTTTTTAACAGGACTTTCACTGGCAGGTAGCTGATGTTTCAAGGAGTAACTTAGGCTACATTTATTTATTAAAAATATTAGAGCTCCGTGACAATAAGGATGAAAGTAAATCTACGCGGGTGAAACCGCAGGGCACAGCTAGTCCATAAATAATAATGTAAATTATGTTTTTATTCAATAAATATTTTATAATATAAATGAGAAATTGTTGCTGACTGTTTGTTGCAAGGCGAAACTACTGAACCGATTTCGCTCAAATATCGGAATAATGATAGTTTCGACTGTATTAACTCATATAGAGTACTTAAAAACTCAAGGAGCTCGTGGCACAGTTGCTATTGCGCATATCATGCGATCTGCGAAGTTAAGCAACCATACGCCTAGTCAGTAGTTGGATGGGTGACCGCCCGAGTTCCCTTCGTGCCGCGGAGAGCACGTTAAGCCGTCGGTCCCGGTTGCCAATTTAACATCTTTGGCAATCGTTACAGGTCAGTCGGAGGCCTAAAAATAATCTGACAACTGGTTTAACCCAGATTGCCGATTTTCCTCAAAAAAGGGGTTGCGAAGGTCAGATGGCAGTCGCTTCGTATAAAAATCAGGCGATCAGCCACATCGGGTTGAATCAAGTGCCGACCCCAAATACATGGGATTAAGGCCAGGGAGATGGTGATGATGAGAGTACTTAAAAAATATAAAGTTACACTAGCGCTAATATAAAGTTACTTATACTAATTTTGTCCTCAGAATATGAACGCGAACGTCGTCGCCAACCAGTCCCCGGCGGGTATGTCCCAGCGACACCCGCCGCCCCTAGTCAACCTCCTCCGCAGAAAATAGACTACAACCTCTACAAGGAGAAGAGAGACAGAGAAGAGAGGGAGAGACGCGAGGAGAGAGACAGAAGACAGGCTCTCCAACAGAGACCGGTGCAGACCAGACCAGCCCCTCCCCTGCACAGACCCACCCAGCACCACAAGCCCCACCCCTGGCCGCCACACAAACCACACCAGAAACCACCCCACGACCACAGGCACCACCGGCCCAGCACATCCACCCAACCATCGGTCCCTCAACCCTCACAGCAGGCACAAGAGCAAAGAACCCGGCCCCCGTCCCTATTCTCCCCAGAGAATTCAACCCCGGCCGCGGCGGCTGTTGCCCCCAGAAGACCCCAACCTCCCCCCAGAAAGCCTGAGACTTTACCCCCACCTAAACCCCAAACTCAGGAACTCAGGCCACCTAGTCCGAGGAAGAGGCCTGATGCGTCAACTGCTATCAGAGAAATGCAACCGCCAGCTTTACTATCACCCTTCTCTTCCCCTCCAACGAAAGAAGTTAAGCCCAGAGTGAGACAACCGTCGAACTCGGAACCCGAGCTGATTCCCGTTGTTAAAAAGCTGGATGAAACTCCGGGATACGAGAACGTGATACGGGATTCGCAAAGGGGATCGGTTAAGACTAAACCTCCTGAGCGTAAACCCGATGGTTCAAGTTCTAGAGTAAACGGGATTGAAACTGATCCGACTCTGGTATCGAACTTGCTCAAAGAGAGTCTAGCCAAGCCGGTGCCGATCACAGTGCCTACGGAGAAACCGGTGGAAGTGAAGAAGGAACCGGTAGAAATTAAACAAGAACCGGTACCGCCCGCGCCGGTCCCGGTGGTACCAATAGTACCGCAAGCGGAGGAAGTAGAACACAAACACAGCAAAAAGGAAAAGAAAAAGAAGGATAAACACAAACATAAAGACAGGTATGAAACACTTCTATATATCTATACATACAGATAAATAAAATTGTAGTGTCTGTTCGTAATTCCAAAATTACAGCTTTTCATTAAATGCATATGAAAGTATATACGGTAGACACAAAAAATCTATTATAATTTTTTTCTTTGTCTGTCTGTCTGTTTGTTCAGAGTAATCTCCGAAACGGCTGGACAGATTTTAACTGGACTTTCACTGGCAGGTAGCTAATGTAACAAGGAGTAACTTAGGCTGCTTTAAAAAAAAACATGAGTTCCGCGGGACAACCCCGAAATTGACTCTACGCGTGTGAAACCGCGGGGCACAGTTAATCACCTATATTAATAAAATTGGAGTGGTCCTGGGGTTTGAGCAGTCGCCTGCTACGCAAGCGACGTAAGTTCGAATCCCATCAGCGTATAACACTTGAGTTTTTCTCAAAACGTATGTGCAGTGCTTTCACACCACGTGCTTTATGGTGAAGGAAAACATCGTGAGGAAACCTGCATATGTCTGACAAATAATTCAAAGACGTATGCATAGTGCCCGAAACGGCGATAGACTTACCATCTGTCACGGCACTTAATCATCTTGTGTGAAAGGTGGGTGCGGTAAATACAGGCGTGAGCATACGTATGTCGTGTAATTTCAGGGACAAGACAAAAGAGGAACGTAAAGAGGAGAGAAAGAAGCATAAGAAGGAGAAAGAGAAGGAGAAGGAGAAGAAGGAAGCGGAGGATGGCACGTTAAGGATAACAATCCCGCGGGATAAGTTGGCCACCAGTCCGGGATTGAAGATCAAGATCCCCAAGGAGAGGCTGACGGCGCCGCCCCCGCCGCCGCAAGCTTCAAGTCTCAAAATCAAGATATCCAAAGAGGTAGGATATATACACTAATATTATAAAGAGGGAAGATTTGATTGTATTTTTGTTTGTTTGTTTGCATTGAATAGGCTCCGAAACTACTTGACCGATCTTGAAAATTCTTTCAGCAATGGATAGCTACATCATCAGCGAGTAACATAGGCTATATTTTACACCCGTACTCCCACGGGAACGGGAACTGCGCGGTTGAAACCGTGTGCTATCCGCTAGTACATATACATTACATACATACGCTCGTGCCTGTATTTCCCTAAATTGTAGTCAGAGGTGTTGTAATAACATCACTCACTTTTCACCAAAGATGATTGAGTGACAACGTGACAGATGGTGAGTTTATCGCCGTCTCAGGCACTATACATACAATGTTTCCTTCACCGCGTGGCACAAAGCACGTGGTGAGTAATCACAGCATATAAGTTTTTAGAGAAACTCATTGGTACAGGCCCCGCTGGGATTCGAATCTGAGAGTCACGCGGTTTCACCCGCGTAGTTCCCGTTCCCGTGGGAGTACGGGGATAAAATATAGCCTATGTTACTCGCCGATGATGTAGCTATCCATTACTGAAATAATTTTCAAGATCGGTTAAGTAGTTTCGGAGCCTCTTCAACGCAAACAAACAAACAAAAAAACGATCAATTCTTTCCTCTTTATAATATTATTGTAGATGTAGAAGTATTGTGTAACATTGCTTTATTTTGTTTAACTGGCCGTCCATAATGTATATTAGTAAAAAAAATAAGTGTTGAAAACAACTTTTACTTATTTATGGTTTTTAATGTTGTTTTCATAATTTATTTATAAAGCAAGTTGTCAAATAAATTCAGTAATGTCAGCTGCGTTTTTCACTGCTCTCTCTATCTCAAAATTTTAATATTTACTATCGTCTATAAACAGCCTATCTCATAAATAAAGTGATGGTGATATAACCACGGTGTGGTGTCCAGGTGCTGGAGTCGTCCCGCAAGCGTCCCGGCGGGCCGCAGCCGTCGCCGCCGGCCAAGCAGCCGCGCGCCCCCAAGGTAGGCTGGCACCCCCCTTACAGGCCCCCGCTGCCCTACTACGTGCTGCGCCCGCCGCCGCCGCTCTACTACCCCGTGCCCATGGACTACTACTACGGCCTCTACCAGCAGCCGCCCCCGCCCCAGCCGCCCTTGCCCGCCATGCCGCCGCCGCCCTTACCCCCTCCGCCGCCGGAGTAGGGGACAAAAGGGGGTTTGGGTTCTGATAAGGTTTCTGAGGGTGAAATTGCAAGTCAGAGAAGGAAAATAAGGATTTTTTTGGTTTTGCAATGCCAGACAAATTTAATCCTTAACTTGATTTCTCCACCTTATTGCAAGCCGGAGTAAAAATGAAAAGATTTTTTGGGTTTTGCAATGTCATAGAAAGCTGTTTTTTCCCTTCGCTACTAAATAATAGACATATAATATAATACAAAATATGGTTTAAAGAAGACTCTTACTGCCACAGCCGGAGTAGAAATAAAAGTTTTTTTGGTAGTAAAAAAATTCAAACTATGGTTTCTGAGGGAGAAATTACAAGCCGGAATAAAAAAAAGGGTTTTTTTTAGTTTTGCAATATCATAGAAAATTCTAACCTTAACTTGATTTCTCCTCCTTTTTGCAAGCCTTACTCCGGCTAAAGAAAAAAATATTATGAACCTTATCGCACAGTTTTAAGTTCTATTATTCTATGACATTGTAAAACATTAAAAGACAATTTCTTAGATTTGAGGGGTTTTCGTTTATACTCGCGCCTTTGTTGCTTACAAATGTATTGCATATCTGCATTGTAACCAAACCTTCTAATACATGGTGTAGTTTTGCATTGGTGCCAAATTTACACAGGTTGATATATTAATTGTATAGAACTTAATTCAATAACCTAATTATAGACGTAATGATTTTAAACTAGCTCCGCCCTGGTATCATTTTCGTGGACTTAATTATCTTTATTTCGCAAAAGACATTGTTTTTAATAAAAGAGGACTTAGCTTTCTTGTAACATCAGCTATCTGCTAGCGAAAGTCCCGTTAAAAGCGGATTGATTATACGGAACGAACAGACAGACAGACAGAGGAACTTATTTATTTATGTAGCAGATAGACTTTCATACGAATTTAGTGAAAAGCTGTTAATTTTGAATTATAAACAGATACTTTAATTATATTTATCTTTATAGATGTGGTAAAAGGCGGTGCATACACACGTGGTTATTTAAAGAAGGATCGTTTAACACGAACGCATTTCAATAAAATACGAGAACTTAAAAAGTTTATTCATTTGATTATTGACTTATCCTATTCAATGAATATATCGACGTAAATATATCACCAATGCAAAACACGTACGAACCTATGCATTTATAATATTAGTTGGTTTCGTATGTTACTAACCTGAAGTTAGACACTAGTCCGTATTAGTGATGTAACGAATATTCGCATATTTTTGGATATTATATATATTATATACGCAAAATTTCTGCGAATGTTTTGCGAATATGAATATCAGAAAGAAAACAATTTGAAGATAATGGTAAGTTAATAAAATCAAAATCCATTCTTATGTTTTTAATGCAAGAAAAAGTAACTTAACCTCATAAGCACATTAACAGTCTTCACTTTATCATTATTTTAAGTTTCCAACTAGAACCGACGTGACCCCGACGTGATCACGTCGGGGTCACCACTGTGGGGAGACCGAGTGATCATGCTCATCCCCAGCAAAGGGAAGATCTTCCGGCCAGGCGGATGTCATGCCTGGGGAACCACGGTTCCAACTGTTCTAGTTGGAAATTTGTATATATACTGCAATGCGCTTGAAAACTCTTATGGCGCGATTTAGATTCTCGTGTATTTGTATCCAAACTTCGCATTTGTTAGCGAGTAGCGCCATCCATGAGCGAGTGGAGAACCGCTGCTACAGATTCGTTACATCACTAGTCGGTATACATTTGCTATCATACACATTTGTAGCCAACTTCAGAGCAGTATCACAGTCTCGCCTGGATTTAGGGGAGGGCAACCGGGGCTACAGCCACATTATTAAATTGCCTTAGTTTTTGAATTAAACACAACTTTATAAACTTTATTATCACTTGCTTATTGGAGCGCTTTTATGTACGGGCTTAGAATGTTTCATCAGTGGAAAAGAATAGCGTATTAAATGTTTTTTTTTTATATATTAACTTGTTGTCTCGGTGAACGTTGTATCACATTTTTCTTTACTTATTATTTTTATTTATCAACGTTCAAACCTTCACTGAACTTCTACAACTATATCAAGATCAAAAACACCCAAGTCAGCCATTCTCGAGTTTTAGCGAGACTAGCGAACAGCGATTGATTTTTATTTATGTAGATTTTCTTATATTATTTATTTGTTCGCTCTTTTGATTTGGATTATAAAAAATTAAATTTCTTCAACTTTTTTGGGAGCTTGTTTAAATTACCCTATTAGGTATTTTTTTATATTATATATTTTAGTAAAAAAAACATATTTCTCAGTCGTTCTTGTCCGCTGAAAACCGAATTTAAACTCATACATAAAGTACGGTCTTGGTCTCTCAGGGTTGCAAGAAAAAAAACGATTTTTTTGTATTATTTGCGGTCGTGATATATATTTGTTATTATTTTTTATTTAATATATTAAATTAGGAACAAGAACACGATCTCATTTGGAAATGAAAGTCCAAAAAATATTAACGAAAACATAATTTAAAAAAAGAACTTAACCCTACTGCCTTGTATGGGTGACGCACATAGATCTCAGATACTAAACACCCAAAAAATTCGGTGGGGAAGCAAAATATATATTTGTTTATTAATTTTAAGATAATCTTCTCTCCGTCCGTTACATTATTTAATTTTTTAAATATACTCAAAGATGCTCAATTGAAAACGAAACATGTTAAATAGTTTTAAGACCTAACATTTTCATTAAAATTCAAGAAAGCTAGATATTTTAGATTTTTGAACGAAAGCAATTTTTTCTTAATTTTTTTTGAGACATCAGTCTTTTGGGTATACAGATATTATATATCTTACTTACCACTTTTCACTTATCTAATAAAAAAAAACAAAAAAATTGCATAGGTGACATATGGAACACTCATTGAATGTATTTTAGATGACTTAGGTTAATTTTACTACCGTTTCCAAATGTCAGGAGAAGAAACGGCGGCACAAACTCCCCGATTTTTGTACACGTCGTCATTGCGCGTGCAAGTCGCTATGTGTATTTCGTGAACTCTGTGTCAAAATTTCCAGTAATGTTTAATTTTGTCATTATTAATAATAATATCTATCCAACATTAATCTAAAAAAAACTATGTAAATTTGTTATATGTATCAATAGTAAGAATATTTTTTTTAATACTCGGGCCATATTTCGAGAAAATCATTTTCTGCGTCTCCTAAAGTGTGTAAAAACACATAGCTACTTTTGAACGCGCAACGACGATGTGTTCCTTTTTTATTACTGGGATTGTTTTAGTAAAAAATGCAATGGAGAGTGAAAATGCTTGGCTTATCCAAATTCGATCGCCACATACATAATACGTACAGTCGTCGATGTACCTAAATACCTTATGCTAAGGTTCAGATTAGTAATGCGTTTAAATCTTGCTAGATATCAAAGCGACGACTTTCACATTGAATGTGCAAAGGAAAATACACCTTGTTATCTATAAGGTGCAAACGAAATTGGATTTTAAGTTTAGAAAAAAAAAACAGTTTAGTTTTAAGTTTGATTACTCGTGAATTGCTCAATAATTAAAAAATCCATTCCAACTTATTATAATACTAGCGACCCGCCCTCACTTCGCTTCGGGACGGATTTTTAAGACTATAACAAATCGTTGTCTTTTCATTCGTTTATATAAACCTTCTTCTTCAATCACTCTATCTATTAAAAAAACCGCATCAAAATCCGTTGCGTAGTTTTAAAGATTTAAGCATACATAGGGACAGAAAAAGCGACTTTGTTTTATACTATATAGTGATATTAAGAAGCATATAATATAAAAATACCTAAACAAAACAACTAACTATGATAAATGTTAGGTACATAGTTTATTTGCATAAGAACAAAATTTTGCAAAACCCAAAACCCAAATTTAAAACGATGTTTGATTTTTCTTTATTCAAAAACTAAGGCAAATATATTAAAATTAGGTTTTTTTTTAATAGTGAAATATATGTTATCAGTTTACATATTCAAATAGGGAACGCCATAAACAGGGTATCAAATCATTTATATAATAAACGTATATTATATTTATATTTAATAATGTGTATATTAGAAATTATATTAATATTTCTATACTCTTTATCTGATCTATATTTCAGAAGCTATGAGCTTAAATATACTTAACCATTTAAATATAACATATTATCAAACATTATATAAATGTTGTTATATATTATTGTTGTTAGAACTTTGTTATATTTGATATAATATATTATTCATATACATTATATAAAACGCTTATAGTATTCGAACCAATTACTTTCATACATAAAGGATAATTGAAATAGGCGTTTGTTAAGAGTTACAATTTCAAATTAATTGTTAACAAGAAAATATTTTATGAAAACTAAAATTATTATATTTTTTTTTATTTCATTATACTAAACATTATTAACGCCGTATTTGGAATGTTGTTTTAACTGAGTAAAAATCGGTAATTTATTTTAAAAAAAATATATTATCTTTTACCAAAATGAAAATATTATCCCATTTACAATGCATAAGAAGTTAATTGACAAATTATCTATGCTCGTATTCAAAGTACCACGGTAGAAATTCTAGAAGAATATTAAATAACTTCCTTTGAAAGTAATTGTTGTTCGAGTATATATCATATTTAAAGGCCTTTGGTGTTAAAAATAAGGATTAAAACGCGATATATTTATTAAAATGTACACAAGCTTACATATTTTATATTGGTTAGATTTTGAAGGTAGTTAAATGCTTTATATTTTATATCGTCGTTGCGCGTGCAAAAGTCGCTATGTGTATTTCGTGAACTCTGTGTCAAAATTTCCAGTAATGTTTAATTTTGTCATTATTAATAATAATACCTATCCAACATTAATCTAAAAAAAACTATGTAAATTTGTTATATGTATCAATAATATTTTTTTTGAATACTCGGGCCATATTTCGAGAAAATCATTTTCTGCGTCTCCTTAGGTGTGTAAAAACACATAGCGACTTTTGCACGCACAACGACGATATATGTTATATGCCTATTTATAATAGAAAATATACATTCCTAATTATAAGTTCCCTGCGTTACTAACAGGTTGTAGTAGCAAGACTTTTGAGATGATTAATTATTTCAATTTTGAAAATTTGTACGAGAACGAGAATCGTATATTGATTTGATTTAAAATAAAAAAATATCTTGCTGTGAAAACTATAACCTGTAATTATATTCACAGAACGGACACTTATATATTTTTTGATACTTTTCAAAGTTTAAGTTAAATTTAGAAAAATATACAAAAAAGGAATTTTTTCAAAAAATATTGATCATACATTACCACATCAGCTTTAATTTTATATATTTATTTAGTGTTTTATTGTTTCATTAAGCTAAGCGTAAGATGTACATAAAAGATGCTTGCTCAAAAAATTATCAAAAAAGAAAAAAAAAGTTTTATACAGGGTTTTTACTATAATTCCTTATACACAGAGCTCATAGTTAAGAGCCAGAAGTATTAAAAAATATAATCTTCTGTAAATGCATTAGTAAGTTCATTTCTGATGACTGAAGTGTAAACTTGCGAAGGATGGTACTACAGCATGTTTTCATTAACATATTATTTATTAATTATACTTACCTATACTTAAACCTAGACTTAATTGGCTAATTAAATCTCACTTCAAATGTATTCTCACTTGATTCAAATTTTAAACAAAGAACCTTACAGTGCTATAAATGCTACCGTCGGGCTCGGAAGCTTATGAGAAGAACACATGAACATTAAATTCATATTTTGCGTTTCTGAAAACATGCTGTATGGCTTGTCCCAAAAAACACTGTACATTTTGTAAATAAATTTATTTATGTGTATTTGAAGTAGAACTTAATTTTTGAGTTTGGTGCCATCGCTGTTACCATGCTTTAGTTTAAAAAAAACATATTTACATAAATACATACATTGTAGTTATTATATTTTTTGACGTATTTTTTAAGTTACAAATTATGTACTTAATGTTTTGTTCACTAGAAATGACAAGTTTTTTATTTCCTAAGTGCGGTAATATTAAGTTTGTTGTAACTATTTTTGTGTAAATGTACGCAAGAATGTCGTAATTTTACATTTTTGACGTTCAAATGACATTGACAAACGTTACCTGTTTAGTTTATAACCTACTTCAAAAAAAGCATCATCTCTTAATTTTTTTTTATTAAATCAAAACTTGAACTCAGCCTCGGTCGGAAACTTACCTTCTACAAAGATCTGGCAAAAAAACTCAGCCAGTCATTTTGTACACTTCACCGAAAATAAAAATCAATTTTAGCTCAAAACATTCCCTAAACTGTCATCACTAAATGTAAATGTCAAAGAAACGTAAAATTCCGATAATTTTGTAGCGATCTCTAAAATTGATATTAGTTCGCTAGTAAACTAGAGGAAATCAATTTAAAATGTAATTTTTTAATACAATACAAACGAAGTTTACTTTTAAAGAAATGAATATTGAACTAAAAAAATGATTTTGAAGAAGTATATTCAAATTATTTTGGACTAACATAGATTTTAGAAGTCTTATAGTATATCATAGTGATCTAATATCAAATCTGGTGTTCGTATTTCACATTAGACAGCCCGAAAAGGCGAATGCAAAAGTTAATTCACTTATACGTAGACACGATTCATTTGGTTCTATCAGTTTCCCAACAAATTTTGATAAAAATCTCAAGTCGATTTGGCAAGGGTTATGAATGAAATGAATTTTGAGTCATCTATTGAAATATTGAAAAAAATATATAAAAAAATCGAGTAATTCAATTTGCAAAGGAAAGGTTTTTTTCTGTCATGTGTCATTGTTATGTCAAATTTGACAGGAAATTGACAAGATCAAGTTTTTACGTCGTGTCTTGTCGTTAAGTTTGATTGTGAGTGGAGTATTCTAAAAGTTATTGAGATTATAGTAACGAATTTCATAAGTATAGTGGTAAGGTATAATTGTTTTATTATATTATGTTGAATCTATAGAATTGTTTTCTTTGTTCTTATTTAAAAAAAATATTGAAAGTAGCATTTCAGAACGTGAAGTTTATTTTTCTGTATTTTTTTTTATAAATGTATAGTAAATGCTATTAAAAACAAAATGGAAATTTACATTAAATAAATTGTTTTTTTATTTACATATGTTTAGAATATCTAACAATATGTTAAGTTTTTAGCTTAATTTAAGTTTGCATGTTGCTTAATCACCGTGTTTTTTTAGCAAATCACAATCTGTGTTCTAGCACTGATTTTTTTTTGTCATCATTTTTTTAGCTATTTATTTGGCTGTTATGTTTATATTATTGCATTTTTATGTGCTTGACTGTATACCTATTTTCGATATAATTAAAATAGTGATTTTTTTGTGTACGACAAAAATAGGTGCACGGTCTTTTACATGGAAAGGCTATTTTTAAGAATATTTTTTGAATACTGTACTTTTTTTACGTGTCTGTGTCAAATTGTGGCTTTTAATTTCAGCCATTGTTTATTTTATGTGAAAACCTTATGGTACAGGTTTTATTAACTGCCAAACTCGGCGGTCCATTTTGATCCTTGTGTCTTGTATGTTAAAGTTGTTTAAATGTAACAGCTAAATGGTAGCTCGCGCGCAGCTGTGTATATCGTTTTCTTTTGGGGCGCTGTTCCAAATGAAAAAAACTTTTTTTGTTTGGGATGGTTCAGTTTTGGGTTGCAAAAATCACAATCCTTTGCTTGAAATTACCCTGGTGGTGGAAATATGGTTAGGAATTCGATTGCTTTTTTGTATTTTTAACGATACGTAAAGAGCAATCCAATTTCCCGTCAAATTAACAACGCGCGGCGGCGGTATCGCCATATAAGTTTTGGTCCTTCGAGCCACCCCCCTTTAAACGGCAATGGGCAATGTAGTACTATAACAATAGCAACACATATGAACAGTCTAAATTATAAAATTCAGCCAAAACGTCATTTTTAAATGGTTATGTGCGATCATAGAATAATCAAAAGAAATTCGATTGGTTTGACTACGATTCTTACGAGATTATTCTCTAACTTAAAAAAAAAAATTAAGATTTTTTTAAAACTCTGTCTGCCCACGAAGACAAGTTCCAAATTTCAGGCAAATTGGTTTAGCCCTGAACAGGTGACAAACAGACTGACACTATTTCATTTGTAATATTAGCAGTCCTTTTAAAGGTGTTTCTTCCTAATATGTTGCTATTGTTAGAATACACTGCGTCTATTCACAAACGTTCTGTAAATCTGAACTAGCAAAATTTACTTTGTCTCGCTCTAACTCGTGGCATTTCGTTATACGTCGCGAGCCTCTTTCACTTTAGACTCTCTACAGTACCCCTATCACGAGTTTGCCATCGTGTTCGTAATCTATACTCGCTAGCGTCTGCGCCGAGTATTTGTGTGAGATATTGTACAGCGCCTCCTAGCGGTGACGTGAAGAACTAAAATATCTCGTACAAATATTGCGAGGGGCGCTAGCGAGTATAGTTTACGAAAACGGTGGCAAACCCGTGATAGGGGTACAGAGTGCCTAGTGCGAGTTTTTGCCTGCCGCCGTCACAAGTCACTGCGTCAAAGTTAACGCAGATTTAAGTTAACGCCTCTGTCGGCCTAAACATGACACTATTGTGAGCCCATACAAATCTGCGTTTACGTCGACGCGATGACTTGTGACGGCGATTTTAAGAAAACTCGCACTAGGCACTCTGGTCTTAGTAAAACGTTGAGATTTATACAGAACTGAGATTAGTAGATGCAGTTAACTCTTTCATTGCACTTGTTTACGAGCGTGGTTGAGATATTCATTCATCATCACAGGGTTGTCACAAGTGCAAATAAAATAGCTTCCCTACGTCTTACACGCCCATACTGACATAATAATTTATAAATAAACTTGTAACGGAACTCTGTGCCAATAAAAGCCGAGCACAATATGAGGCTGTCAAAAATTACTGAACGAAACGACTTTCCACATATTTAAAAGCACCAGACCATTAGTTTTTTCGTTGACTTGATTACTTAAAATTTTATCAAAATACTTGTTACTAGTTCAATACACCCATTAAGAATTTATTTTAATACGGGAAAAATTATAAATGTTGAAAAAATATTTGCAATATTAATATAATATTATCCCACAGTATAGTATGCGTGTCTACAAATCACTAGGCATTCAATAGTTTTTGGTAGGCTCATAAATTTTTGATAAGCCGTTCTGATTACTCTTTTCGAGGCTGACTGTCCATCGGCGTTTGAGTTTCGTTCCTGATAATTTCACTCATTTGTGCGGTGGCGCTGTATTCGTGACGTTGTATATATGCAATTTGGGTTTACACCACAAAACTAATGTGATTTGATAAACTAAATTGTTAGCATTTTCGTTTTGAGACATCTAGCGATTTATTTTGGCAACTTTCAATTTTATGTATATTATGACGTTATGTTCACGATTCCACTGGACATTGAGTGAAATTAGAAGGTTTATTTATGATTGTTATGTATTTCTAAACTGGATTCGAACCGCCGCCCAGCGAATGCCCTTCGCCTCATTAGGAACGACGACACACGGCTGCGCGCGCTCACACAACGAAATTTGCAGGTCTGCGAGCCAACCTACGGGAATGGACACTCCAAATGAAGCCTTACTCCTTACGCCATACGACCTACAGCTGAGTGTGTCGACGTTCCTCGGCCCACAACTATCGGACCTCACTAGTGTAGTGTAATAACCAGTTTTTTTTTCACTTTTTTTTTTGGAGTGGAGACGGTTTTGGCTCTTTTTTTTAAACCCTTCCAGGGGCTTACAAGGGTTTTTAATATTGTAAATTGCTTGTCGATGCTAATGTAATGAGAGACCACATTTTTGTGAGGGTAGTTTCAAAAAATATATCAATTTGTGATAACGCTCGTAAGAACGTTAAGTTTAATTAAAGCAATATTTACCTAATAAACATAAGTGAGGTGTCTCATTATTATTAGTGTTTTATTGCGATATATCAATAAATAGCAACTGATTGTCGTATAATCATCTCCCTGGCCTTATCCCATACATTGTTGGGGTCGGCACTTGGTTCAACCCGATGTGGCTGATCACCTGATTTTTATACGAAGCGACTGCCATCTGACCTTCGCAACCCCGTTTAGGAGGAAAATCTGTGATTTGGGTTAAACCAGTTGTCAGATTATTTTTAGGCCTCCGACTGACCTGTAACGATTGCCAAAGATGTTAAATTGGCAACCGGGACCGACGGCTTAACGTGCTCTCCGAGGCACGGAGGGAACTCGGGCGGTCACCCATCCAACTACTGGCTAAGCGTATGGTTGCTTAACTTCGCTGATCGAATGATATGCGCAATAGCAACTGATTGTCGTATAATGTGATACATGTATTTTGCAATGTGTAATTTATAAAGGAAATTGCTGACGCTATAAAGCTTTCGTGTTTATGTAAAGCATGGATGTCTATCTACCCGCAAACTATAGTAAAATAAGTTCTATGTTTAAATATTGGGTGGTCTTCAAACCATGAAACTATTCAAATAGACAAGATTACGCAATGCATGGACTTGCATAAGAGAATTATTAGCAGTGAAGATATTTTAAATTAAGATATATTAGATCCAAGTTAGATTTAGAGCCAAAATCGTCTTGGCGCAAGGTGCGGGACGCTAGCTAACAAAACGGCTTTTGACGCCGTCGTAGGGCCGTGTGTGACCTGTTTATGTCATCATAGTCTGTAAAGGATAGCTTCTGTCTATTTCCACCCTAAATGTTCTTAACATCAGTGAAAGACGTTTTTTTTAACCAAAATGTTCTTACAGAGTACTTTCAAATCGTCAGAAGGACACAAAAACACATTATACGAGTTAATAATGTTACCACCGGGTTCGGAGGGTTGCTTTCGCTGCGAAGGACCCGGCAAGAAATTCAACAATTACTCTTTTCAATGTATCGTTGTATTGTTCCATGATCATAAATCTTAAAAAGTCAACCAGTTAGGAATCATGATAAAAGAAAAAATTCGAAACCGCTATCCCAGAAGCAGCATTTTTATATTGCTCCCTAATTGAGAAAAAATTTACGTTTAACTAAATTTTCTATCCTCGATATTTTGATGGTATAACAGGTTACAATACGGCCCATGGGCTTGGTATAAATCGGAAATATGTTGGCTTCATTATTTTGTATATATAAATAATAAAAATAACGAAAAATAAAGATTTGAAGTCTGAAGTTTGAAATGGTTGTGAGAGTGTATGGTGTGTTCTGTCTACGATATTTATTACTCGCGATATATAACCCTGTTGTGGAACGTTATAACTGACATATTTCCTTTTTTCATCGCCCAGTAAATGATAAGTGTTTAAAGAAAAAAACCCAAAATAAAAATGAAAATAAAAGTTTAATGCTTATCATTCACTGCGCGATTGTCTGGATGTTTGGTGAGATTAGACTTAAGACATTTAAGGGCCTGTCTAGATGATTATAGTATTTTTTTAACTTTCTGGCTGGCCCAACTACCGGGTGACGTCGACACAACTCGAAAGTTGCGTTTAGAACGTAGCAAATGTATATAAGTAGCAAAGTGTAATGAACTGTGCAAATTTCGAATTGTGTTGACTATCCGGTGATACTGTCCGTAATTATATTGAGAAAACGCTGACAGTTTAATTGTAGTAGAAATATCTTTTTTACGCGTATTTTCCGTTTTAGTGCACTGTGACGATTCTTATGAATAACTTTGACTAAATTTAGGTGTTGTAAAATGTATTAAAAAAATCGTAATTACAAAAAAAGTCGAGTGAACGAACAAATAGTTATATAATAGTTGTAAAACGTGTATAAAGCAATATAATGTTTTCAGTTTCGATTGCTTTTATCGATATCGATAAAAAGTGAATTGTCTGTTTTTATGTTCTTTTAGTCGATATAAATAGTGCTGATTTAATTTCAAAGTAGCAAATAAGTTTTCTATAATTTCCTCGTCGCCAAAATGACGTCAAGTGGCGACGAGTAAAAATCGCATTTAATGAAAAGATGTCGTAATCGATAAAAATAATCGATAATCTGAATTAGACAATCGTAAACTCGAGAGAAACCTCTTTATAAGCTTTGAAACTATTAAGAATTTAATTTTAAAAAGTTAGCTATAGTACTGTTATGGTTAGAGCGAGTCTGTTACGATAGGTTTTAAGTGTATATAAGTAAACGAATCGGTTCGTGAGAGTTTGCTAGCTTTTCGCACCTAGATACAATTCACCATGTTAAAAATCATTTCAAACCGCGCGGAACAAAATAAATAAGGTTATTGGAATGAGAAGATATTTTCTTTCTTACGCGCTATTAAGTAATCGGAAGATTTTTTTCATAACGGCAATATGAAACGCGTTATAGAAATACTGTGAATTCATATTTGATTTCACTAATAAACACTTTTCAGCGTTTGAGAAATGTTAAAGTAAAATTTAATTAGTTATTTGTCAATGAGGTTCACTTTTATAATTTAATTACCAATTGATTGAGTGGACTTCGCAGTGAAGGTATAATGTTGATATTTGAATGACAGTCGTAATGTCATTGTGTTTCTTAGTATAGACATACTGTCGATGTCTTATCGATGATGAGAAACTCTCTTACTTAACTTTTTTTATACGATTCATTCATGCGATAAAGCCTTGAATAATCGTTGATATTTGCTATACAAGTATGCTTGATTCACTACATATAACATCTATATATATAGATAAATAATTTGTGTCTGTTAAAGTGTCTGTGTAATTCCAAAATAACAGCTTTCCACTAAATGTGTATGAAAGTATATACGGTACTTACATAAATTAAAAAAAAAAAATTTTTTTTCGCTGACTGTTTCTTCTGGCTTATTTCTGCAACGACTGGATCGATTTTAATGGGACTTTTACTGGCAGATGTAAGAAGGAATAGTAATGAAATAGGATAATTTGACGGCCAGTCCAGCTTACTTGTGTAGTAGAAGTCAACGCTCAGAGATAATATATAATCCCGCGGTATTACCATGTTAGTTTGACTCATATTATGAGACAAATTTATTTGACATGTATACATCTGTCACTGTAACACAGTGGAACTATCACGGCAATAACTATTCATAGTTATTGAGTTATTCTGTAAGATATCTCAAAGGACTCGATATCGAGTTGTTGGTTTGAATCTGGTCCGATTTGAGAAATTCCTTTAGTGTTAGATAGCTCATTGATTGAGGAAGGCTATAGGCTATATATCATCACGCTAAGACCGCGGGATAAAGTGACTATTCCACGCAATCGAAGTCGCGGGCACAAGCTAGTAGACACGTTAAACATACGCGATTATAGTTCAATTTTGTATGTTGAGATATCTTGCAGAATCACTTAGCTGTTTTCCTACCGGGCCTTTACCCCGTTGGGGATAAAAGTATAACCGGTAGTAACTTAAAAAGTAAGAGAGTAGCTTAAAAAATTATCGGCCACGTTTCTTAATGAACATTGTGATATGAAAATCCAGTTGTGAAGATTGTAGATTTAGGCTTGGGTTGCACGATAATTGTTGTCAAAGGTACATTTGACGATGACAATAGCTTTGACAGCGGAATGCGTTGCATTAATCACGTTGACAATTGGAAAATCTTGCTGTCAGTGTCATTATTGGTATGTTTTGAAAAATATTGGCGGTTGAAACAGACAGAACAGACAGTTAATGTCATTTCACAATTTTAACATGGCGTCATAATTATTTTGCTTAACCAGGGCCTATAGACAAAACATTACCCTCACGCTTCGCTTGACGAAACGATACAAAATGTACGGGAATGACATATGTCACGTGACTGATTTATGTCAATTCCATAATTTTTATCGTTTCTATTCGCGCAAGCGCGAGAGAATGTTCTATTGTCTAGGCCTACAGTTCAACAATGTGTACTGGTTCCATCACTAGTTAAAAACCTTTGAATGAGCATTAGTCATCTTATAAGTCTGTCTCGAATAAAAACACGCACAGTATCCCGACTATTTTAATCTGCGCGTTCTTTACTCGTGACGGGACATGTAATAACTAAATCAATTGCAACCCAAGCGTATAAGGTCTAGGCTTTTCAGCGCACGTTATTGGCACAGATCATCGGTTGGTGGTAAATTGAAGTGTCTGTTTGTAAATCCAAAATAACAGCTTTTCACTAAATGCATATGAAAGTATACTCGCTACTGACACTAAAGAACTAAGTTTTAAATTTTTTCTCTGTCTGTCTGTTTGTTCCGGGTAATCTCTGAAACGGCTGGACCAATTTTAACGGGACTTTCACTGGCAGGTAGCTGATGTTTCAAGGAGAAACATTTATTTATTAAAAATATTAGGGTCCCGCGAAATGAAGGATGAAATTAAATCTACGTACGTATAAGATTTTTGTTGTAAATTGAAATTTTAAAAATGAATGCCTCAATTTTTTATAAAATAAACAATTAAAATTTTATGAAAAATATTATAGGTGATTTTTATTTTATTTTTGAATTGATACCAGCTACCACAGTACCACCAGCTAATGGTCTGTGCCAAAAAAGTGCGCCTAAATAATATCTACTCTATATTGTTGTATTTATGTGTATACGCTATCGTTGATTTTATTACGATATTTTACTTGGACCGCGAATTGACTAGATGATATTAATGAAAAATCTATTGAATTCACAGTGGATTTCAATTGTTTAGTTGGGAGCAATGAGATTTGCAGGATGTAGGATCGAATCCTGCTTTGTGTTCGTATTTTAGTATTTTTCCTAAGAAATATACATTTGAAACAGGATTTGTTTCAAATACAAATAAGGTTGATGCTCAGCCGCTTTGTAGCTGACGTCATCGTCATTCAAATCACGAATGACTATGTTAATTATTATGACACCACAATTTCGTCATTCTGAGGGTAGTTGACAGAAAAATATTTCAAACTTATACTCCATGATTTTAGCAAATGTATTGTACAGATATTTATCGAGTTATGACAGTAAACCCCCCTTTTACAAAATATTGTTTAAACAAAGACCAAATCCGAGCTAAAAACTGTTCATCCCTGTTGAAATCCGTATCATAGAAGAAAATGGCTACTATTAAAACTAGACCAACGATTATCTTAGACGATGTGTAATAAGTAAATACTTTAACCATGACGGCCGTCTGATGGTAAGCGGTTACCGTTTTGGACGTTGCCTCAGTAACGGTTTTATTATAATACATATTTTAGGTGTCGAGTCATCAGATTTTGATCTTTGATGTTGATTTGAGAACCGTTTTGACAAATCAAAAAACGGAACTATAGGGCTTAGAGGTATGAGTTCCTCGGTTCGAAACTCGTGACAAGCAGATACTAGTTATCTTTTCTAAGGATAGATCCACGTTTCTTTGATACTGTGCACCGTGATTTCACCCGCTTTGACTTTATTGCTCTTTTTATTAAAAAAGAAGTAGCTTCAAATGTTTTTTTTTTTTATTTAACGTAAGGGATACTCTGAACACTCACAGAACGTCATTTTTAACACGCTTTTATTAGCTTCACCTGTATGTATGTATGTAACCGACCCCTTTGAGCTCGATTTTGTCCTACTTTGAACGATCAGATTTAATTCAAACTTTGCACACCTGTCAAAAGTCGATGACAATGCAATAATCCGATCGAAGCATCCGATTATCCTAATTAGATTCGCCAGGATTAATTAATTTCTTTCCGCATCCTTTGCATGCGAGTAAGAGAGAAAGAGCTAGTGCGGGCGGTTTGTGGTATTGAGGGCGGTTGATAGTTAGCCAATCGAACTAAATAATATATAGTTTAAAAAATTTAACTAAAAAATTAAAAATAAATAATAGTTTAAAAAAACTAAAAAACACGCTTTCATAAAAAATTCAACTAAAAATCAGAAAATAAAATTTAATAAATTTGGATAAAGAATATTGTAAATTAGAAATGAATGTACATTTTTGTAAAAAAGCGTGGGGTGCATAGTGTTAATAATTATAAACATTTTATTAACAGATAATGAGTAGAAGAATCATCACTTTGATAATATAATATCTTAAAAAGCGCATTGAATACACCCCACGCTTTTTTACAAAAATGTACATTCATTTCTAATTTACAATATTCTTTATCCAAATTTATTAAATTTTATTTTCTGATTTTTAGTTGGATTTTTTATGAAAGCGGGTTTTTTTAGTTTTTTTAATTATTACTATCTAAGATACACCTTGTAACATCAGCTATCTGCCAGTGAATGTCGGTCCAGTCGTTTCAGAGTTTAACTAGTACATACAGACAGACAGATAGAGAACAATATTTAAAATGTGATTTATATGTAAGTACTTCATTTACATTTAGTGAAAAACTTGTTGAATTTGGAATTATAAACAGACGCTACAATTTATTTGTATAGATATGAAATGAAAATAAAAATAAATAATGAAAGTATAGATGTAAGTACTTGCAGAAATACCTTTGAAATCCAAATCCACCATTCTTTCTGTCTTTCTTGGGTGAAAAGCGGGTAATGTTACCTCGGCCTACCCTTTCGGGAACTTCAGTAGATGTAAATAATTTGATTACTGTCATAACTCGTACCCTGTTGGTCACAAAATATATTTATTATATGTATAGTTCAACCCTGACGAAACAAAAAGCTTATATATATATATATCCAACAGACTGATTTATCTAATTATGTCCAAATGATTGGGATTGTACTAAGGTTCCTAACTTAACTATAACCACTTGCTGAAATTGTGTAAACAGAAAAAATAAACAGAATACAAAACTATGAAAGTAAATATATATATTTTTTTTAACATCCCCTTACAGTCCCTAAATATCCTTATATTTAACTAAAAAAATTGCTTTTTGATTGCAAGGCGAGGAATTTTGTTTTCTAAACCGAAAACGATGAAGTAATTTTTTCGAATAAATTTTTAGTTCGCATATTTTTTTTTTAAATTAAAATTTCTATATACACGACTTATGGTCTGATTAAGTAAATTCCTTATCGTACAGAGCATCTAGTTTTATTTTCGTTCCAAGTAAAATTTTTAAAACCAATTTTAAAATGTGTATCGGGAAATCATTAGTATCGAAAGTACTGTATAAAAGTACCTAAGTATATGTTTTGATACGTTCGATTCGTCGCTTGACCTTGCGTTTTGCGCTTTTGTACGGAAGTAAAACTTCCTACACTCGCCGCTTGGGGCGCTTTTAAACGTACCCATTCCAATACAAAATGAGAAAAAACGCAGGCGATATCCTAATGACTTGAAGTCCTATCGAACTACGATTCTGGAATACGTGAATAGGCCTTCGATCGAACGACTGTAATCGTTCTAAGATATTTCATATGGGTTTACGTGTATCAAGCGTGATTTTCTGTTTTAAATTAGTTTTGTTTTGAGATCACTTGTTAAGCGTGATTGGAGATGAATTAGCGTATCCAGTAGCATAGACAAAGTAACGCGATCACTGCTAACGACGCATCTGCGCGTCCAACTGTGAGAGAATTTACGAAGAAGATCTTAGCAGTGAATGTGTTAGCATACGTTTTGAAGGCACCTGTCTCCAATCGATCACTATTCATCGTTAGCGTCCGTCAAGCCAACGAATAGAATAGATGGCCGCTATCAACTGTCAAAGGTGAATGTTGTCCACGAAACGGTATGGCGTAAACAACCGATTGAATAGATGCACAAACGTTTCGTTTATCTAACTGAATATCAAGGGACGTTCGTTGAGCATGACTCACGTTATTTATGTCATTCCCATACATCTTGTATCGTTTCTATTAGCGCAAGCGCGAGGATAATGTTACTTTGCCTAGGCTTACTGTCGGGTTATTCACTAAGGTTTCTCAGCGTCGCACTCGTCGTCGAGTGTCTGTTTTAAAGATACGAAATTGAACCTTATCCTCTTCTTATGTTTGAAAACCAACGCTTGTTGAGTTCGATGCTGAGAAACCTTAGTGAATAACGCGGCTGTATCAATATTACAGCTTCTTTTAAACATTGTGATCGTTGATACGAATTTTCACTTTAATCTAATATAGGAACTAAATAATCTTCGAAAAAAAATAAAAAAGTAAAAAAATGTTTATAAAAAGTAACTAATGAGGTTATAATACCTTTGTAATCAATTTAATGTTTGCAAGTAACAAAAAAATTTGTAGTGTCACTCAAGTAAAAATGTTTTTTTAATAAAAGTCGTAATTGTAAAAAAAAATTTGGTAGAAACTAGGTATGGCTAATGGCGATAATATATCAAAATTAAATAATAATGCGTATCTCTCTTTTTAAATTTTTAACTAAAACAACACTAATTAAAATAAAACCCAAAAATTATAAAAAAATCCCAAAGGAAATTGTTCGGTTTTTGAAAATATTCCAGAATAAATGGGTTTTCTAACTTCCTATTATACATTATTATGAAGTAAAATGCGTATTTCATATAGCAACATTCGTCACGCGTAGTAAGTATTACTACCTGTTTAATATAAAAATATTATCGTTGATATACATTACCGGTAAATAAATATTACATCTCAGAATGGGATCTTGAACTTATGGTCAATGCGTTTATACGCAGAATTTTTTTTTATATAAAAAATTAAAAAATCCCAAATTAATTTTAAAAACATTTGTTTACTTTGATTGCTAGACAATTTGTCTCGTTTAATAAAGAGATAGTTTTGAATTATCACAAAGTTTGTTAGTAACATAACGTTTAATAATATTATCTGGTAAGTTTTTTTTCTTTTCTGCGAATAAAATTTGTGATATTGGAACTTCTGTGAACACCTTAAAAAAACTTTGAAGTACGAAACATATTACCTACGTGCTAATAATTAGTAGCAATTTAGTTGTAACGTGCGATTATTATACTTTTAAATTTTGTTCGACGAATTGAATATATTTTGTCTTCTTCCCACTTGCAGTAAATGTCATGCGTGTGAGTAAGATGCAACTTTTATGCTAACTAAAGTGAAGTAATCTGTAAAAAGCTCGTAATTTTTTAAACACTAGTTAGGAACAATAGTTATCTCTTTCTATATTCAAGTGTGCGAGAGAGACAGCTATGACTTTGCCAGTGTTTATTAGATTGAGGGTAGTTCATAGAGATTGCAGCGCCGCATACGTTTTCCAAAGATAAGTTCTGATTTTATTTTTCTAGTAAAAGTTCGGAAGGGATGCTGCCTATTTTGTATATATAGTTATTAGAATGAATAAAGCATTCTTTCTGAATTATTGTTTCATTTATGTACCTACTTCAGTAAGTGCCGTAACGAGTTTTGAGCGCTGGACTTGAATACACAGTAGTCAATGTCTCTCTATATGACGCGACGCAAAATATATGCGCACTAAACCCGCCCTCATTTGCTATGAGCACTCATAGCTCGTGACGTCACCGTTAATTATGAATTCCTTATTGAAGGTTTGGTGGTTGGTCCACCGAGCTGATTTCAAGACTTAGACCAAATAACATTCTCTCGCGCTTGCGCTAATAGATACGGTAAAAAAAGTACGGGAATGACATAAACCAGTCACGTGACATATGTCATTCCCGTACATTTTGGATCGTTTCTACAAGCTAAGCGTGACGATAATGTTACTTTGTCTACAGGCACTGATGATAAAGGGTAAGTTGTTGCATTTTAAACATCCATACGTATAAGAAATTCAACATTTTGTTACACCAACTTACTACTTTGGAACCACGCGTACTTCAGTTTATAGGGACAATTTAAAGGCAGAATAAAAAACACATTTCCATGTAAAAATAAATTATATTTCTTCGAACATAGATAACAGAAAAATACAAAAAAATAAAAACGAGCATCTTTAAGGGCTTTTAGGCTATGGAATGTTAAGTGATACACCATTTTCATCCGCTATGGCTGAGCTATCTCGAATAACCATTTATTGATAGCAGTTTCTTCGTAACTACGTGATTACCTATACACGTTTATTACATTGCCATATTTAAAAACATAACTAGATCCATGTGACAGCTGTCAGAATGACTTTAAAACATGATACATTGCTGGTTTTAAGCTAGCCACACTCACGCAATGCGTATTTTTTATATATATGTATATAATAGTGCGTTTTATCAACAATATTGTGTGTAGCCATAGATCAATATTAAGGTACTGTGGTAAGTAACAGTATGCAATGTTCGTTAATTAATAATAATGTAAATTTATGAAAATCATTACATATTAGTTAGCTGTCTCAAAAATTGCACAATTTTCACGCCTTATTAAATAATGATGTAAAATGCTTTGACAAATTGCAAATAAGGAGTAAATACACATTACAATTACTATAACAGACAATTTATGTCGGAAAGACTTGGTATCTCCTAATTATTTGGCGAATGGAGAGTTTTAAATAATGAAATAACACCAATCATAAAAACTATAAAAAGAAATAACGATACCGTCATAATTATACAGTTAATAAATAGTGATTATGTAATAGAATAATTGTAATTATATATTTTTCGATATAAATATGAGCATGTCATGAAAATAAGATTAGACAGTCACAATTAAAAGTACCTTTTAAATGATAACTCGGAATATAAATTGTTGGCAACGTTGATAAATAATAAGTTCCATAAACAATTCTCAATAAACGTCAGATTTAGTTCCAGAGACCGTCGATGGTGGCGCTTCAAACCGGCACAAAATTACAACTTCAATTTTGTTAGGTTAAGTTAGCAAGTCCTGGGTTCCTACCATGACCTCTTATTGCACTGATAGTTTAACTCTTATTATGAGACAGATGTACATGACGTGTATAAGTCTGTCACTGTCATACACTGGAACTATGGTAAGATATAGAATAAGAGGTTATGGTAAGACCCCAGTGTATTTGTCAGTGGTTAAGTGTCAACAACTAGAAAACGATGTTTATTGAGAATATTACTTCATCTGGTCGAATGCAGAAGAAAAAAAATCTTATAAGGTGAGTGATAAATCTTTGAGCATTCAGTCTTAAGTTTAAAACATTTACAATGATGTATTAAAACATAACCATTAGGACATATGCAAGTTTCCGATTAACATTTTATGTAATGTTCTTTAAAATTAATGAATATATTAAATCAGTCATTTTTAGTTGATTACAAGTTGTTAATTTATGAATTTACTCAACGAGAAATCAGTTTATTAATTCAAAATTAATCCCAGAACCGTTAAAACGAATTTGAGCGGCCATTTTCTTTTCTGCAATTACTTAGACTGGCAATAGATTTCACTAATGATTTAAATTGTAAATGAAGTCTAAAGATAAACTCTGATAATCACAAAAATAGATATGTGTATAAACAAAATGTTACGTAATATACCCTTTTATAATCAAATTACCTGCATATAGGTTGTATATACCACTACGGTTGCAAACAAGCATGCGGCCCACCTGGTGGTAAGTAGTTACCGCAGCCTATGGCCGCTTGCAATACCAGGGGTATCACGAGCCCGTACGTATATTTTTGTCAGAGCTTACTTCATAATCTAAATACATGAAATTCTACATCTTTACGTTACCATGTTTATACATCTATACAATGATAGTTTAGTAGGCTATCGAAGATAATACATTTATCTATCTGTAGCGATAAAGTACAAATTGCGTCACGAGAAGATTGTTACCATTGATAACCAATAAATAATAAGTTAATTACGTCCCCTGAAACGCATATCTTTGGAAATACTACGGAGGGATTATCTGACATTACTAAAGGGATTGAGATTACTTAATGGATAGAAAGGGGGAGTGAAGTTAATTAATAATATACTAGGCCATATAACATGATACGATCAAAAACAAATTAATTCTTGTTTTCTTATTACAAAACGGTCTTCAGAAACAACCAGACAAAAAAAATTTGGCTGAGTCAAATGTTATTTAAAGGGTAGTTTAGTTCAAAGTTTGCTTAAACACATATCTCTTTGAGGTGCAGGCATTGTTGTGGTGCTGTCATGATAATGCCATAGTGACAGTGACATTGACAGATAGAACCGTCATCAACACAGATCTGTCACTTTGACATCAAGACAGTAACAGGTCAAAATTCCGAGTGCCTATGTCCTAATGTCATTTATGTAAGAGTCTTATTTCTTCTTCTTCATCTGCTTGGCTTTCTTCTTCTCCTCTTTCTTCCTCTCTTTCTCTTTTATCGACTTGAACAGCTTGTAACCGAAGAATACTGGAATAGGAAAAAATATCTTCAATAACTGTAGTACCTATGATATGGTTTAAATCATTTTGGTGAGCCCTACGTTATATTTTATACTAAATTTCAAAAGGATCCCCAAAGGGGTAGATTGGGGGTATTACAATAACAACATATTACTATGACAACGGGATGTGACAGATGGTGAATCTATTGCTTTCGCGATTCTATAAGTTTTGCACATCTCCTCAGACGAATGATTTTGCAAGGAATAGCCAAGTCCACTTTTATCTTAAAATTTAGGGTGTTGCGAAAAAAATAAACCTATGATATTGAATTTTCATGTTTGAAACCACGTGGCACAGTTAGCATTCAAAAGCCCTCACATACAATAATTAACTCGTAATAAATTAGTTGGTATAGATAACAAATACGAGTTTTGATTTCTCTACATAATAATGAGATAATCAATTCCGATAATGTGATTGATTGTATTGTTGTCAGAAACGTATAGTTTTCCACTTCTTGAAGACGGCAGAAAAACTTAATTAGACGAACACATTTAACTCTGTGGGGTAGTAATAGGGGTGTAAATAATTAATAAGAAACATGCACATTACTAACTAAACATAAGAATACGTACAAATCCCGCATTCGGAAACTGAATTATTTAAAATTCACATACTTAGTACCTAAAAACTAATTTGGTCCACCAATTTTATTATTTTATGAGTTTATTTTTACGGAAAAAATATGTACCTAAAGACAGACATGTTTGTATATGTATTGTTATACATACCTAACAGGATAACAAGGAACAAAACACCAGCGCCAAATAGAACCAACTTATAAACAATTTCATTTCTAATTGCATCATCCAATCCGCTCAATCCAGCGAAATTACCATCATTCATTCTCATACTAATTTTATTGGCTAGTCCCTCCCGTATTTGTTGTGTGAAAAGTTCTTGTTCCGATTCGGACATTGCATAGAATTTGTCCATAACTCCTTTTAATTTATCGCGAATTTCCTCCGATTCCTCGTCTTCAGGCGTCGTGGCCACCATTTTTTGTAAAACACTCAACACGTCCATATTACGGATGGAATCGGCAATTTTTTCGCTTATGGCACCCCCAAGGTTCAAGCCAGGAGGCACGTCACTTTGTTCCGCCATTTTCTGTTATAGGGCGGGAAAATTATAATGTCATTTAATGTGCTGTCAAATTAAATGAGACTTTTAAAATATTTTATCATAGACAAAAATTTGTTTTTTCTGTAAGTACTGATTTGTGCCTCGGTCAGCAGACTTACTATTATGCATAAGCTGAGAATAGATTATAAAACAGCATTTTAATATGCTTCGGCAAATCATTAATGCGTGAATGACGAAGTTAACATCTTACATTGAATTTAATCGAAAATAAATATGTTAAGTTGCATGACGTAAAATAATATAACATGCTTTGTTGTTGCATCAATATAATAGTCTTAAGGGGTAGGCAGAGCCTTTCCCGTATATACTTCTTTGAATTCTATCAGACATAATATACAGGTTTCCTCACGACGTTTTTAAAGCATCACTGTATACCTACAACTGCTTTTAAACAAACTACAGAAAGACCTGGGTTTGAAGTATTACAAATTTTGAAAAAAATCTATAGAAACGCCTGGGGTTTGAACTAGCGTTGTTTCCATAGCAAGTAAGTTTAAGCAAAAAATGTAGATATGTTATCTACAATGCAACATTATTATTATAATAATACTATTATTAATGAGCTCACCACACTATCTCGTACAACACCTTTATATAAACTAAACAATATCGAATGAACACTAGCTATAAAATTATCTTGAGCGCGTCTGCATTACGTGTCTCTGTTCGATTGTATAGTAATGTGATAGCAACTGTGATTGTCAGAGATAGGGTATAGAGTGTTTTTTTTTGTCAAAGACCATTTAGTCGGCGAAATAATTGAATATGTAGATGATTTTCAGTCATAATTCTTTAATCGTCTGTTATGGTGTCTGTTACTTTTGACAATCATAACATTTTGTTTAAGCAATTCACATATTATTTATTAGTAATTATTCTGCAGGAAAAACAAAATACAAACTACCTATATACCTATATACCTACCGTCCTACGGACGGATATATATACATATATATATATATATACATATATATATATATATATATGTATATATATATATATATATATATATATATGTATATATATCCGTCCGTAGGATATATATACAGGGTGTCGGTTAATTCCGGGCAGCTCTTAAAATGTGTGATAGGGTATAATTTTAGGAAGCAATTAAAATAATTACGACAAAAATATCTTCTTCCGTTTTCGAGTAATTGACGTTCAAACTTCGCCATTTCAATACCTTATTTTCGCATAAAAGTCAGCTGTAACGTAAAGTTATTCACCTGAAATCTAACTACGTTTTTATTTTTTTTCTCCCACGAATAGTTCCTGAAATAACCCCATGAAACCTGTTTTCGAAACTATTTATATACTTCTTAAAATTTTTATGATTTTTGAGGTCATCGTTACAGTTCATACTCCTGTGAACTCTGATAACCTCTAACGGGTTCAATTGAATTAGGTAAAAGACAGACCGATGATTTACAAAGAAATGCCGCCACAAGAATCAAAGTTACTGCCGGCTTTTCGGTACGATATCAAAGACACCGCGCGGCATCATTAAAAAAGCGCGGTGTCTTTGAGTTCAGGCGGCACGTGCAAATAAAGAGACATCGCGGCGACTTTCGGCAGCGCGCGGCACGCTTTGTGTTTATTAGTGTGTGTGTTTATTAGTGGTGGGATTATTTTAATCGATCACTCGATTAAAAGAAAAAGTACCTAATGCTTCCATTAGTAGTAAATACCAATTCATTGTTCGCATAGACTAAGTGAAAAACCTAGGTACTTGCGTTATTGTAGTAATTGGATAGTAGAACTTTTGTAGGTAAATGTAATGTAGTTAGGTAGAGTATTTCTAATTCTCAATAAAATTTGTGATTTTATAGGATTCTGATATTAAATAAACTACTTACCTCAATTATCATCTGAGTACAGATTCAATCATTTACTCTTGTAGTAGAGCACTCACTTAAAGACAACACAATTTTAAACAAGAATACCCGAGATATCTTTTAATATCACGTACTATGTAAATTGTACCTACATAATAACGTAACTTTATTAAATCGGTTCTGTGATTTGTTTTTATTATCAGTATTCAGTAATTTAATTTATGTTTCGATAAGTCTATCGATAATAGCGTCCCATCCCATCCCTATTTCGTACGTGCCCTCGCGCCGCGCCGCTATGATAGAACTGTATTAGGGCTGTCGAACATGGTCTATTTAATCTACTTGTTCCACGAACCCTGTTCGTAGGCATTAAATTAATTCACGCTCTTAATTTATTTTAATTTTATTCTTAACGTGAATACTTAAATAAAAAGAAAGAATGAATTTGAAAAATGTTTATTTTTACAAAACATCGTCTAAACCAAGACTACTATTCTACGGATCTTCTCAGAAAGCTAGTTTCCGAACCGGTGGTAAATTATTCGACATTCATAAGTGCCTTATCAGGGCCTAAACAGAATAAATCATTTCCATTTTCATTTCCACTAGACCAAACTCTGACTAAAACTATGTCCATCCCTTTTGATATCTGTATCACAAAAAGAGATAGCACTACTTTTAATTAAACCAAAGGGAAATGGGTAAAGTTTTGATACCGGGATTAGAACCGGCACGTCTACGCTTGATAAGCGATGTCTAATCCAATTATTGTGTTACCAGTCGGAGTCAAAACTAAATCAAAATAATTCGTATGTTAAAAGTTGTATCTTGAAAAAAGTGTGTGACACCCCTATTTCATTCGCACTTTTATGATTTAGTACCTATTTATTTGTTTCAAAATCAGTCTAATTCGGATAATGGTCGCGGGCGTGTGCTTCTAAGCAAAGTTTTTTGTTTCCGTCGTGACCTTGTTACTTTCATTTTCTCGTTAGTTTGTTAGGTACTTAGTACCTACTTAATTAGTATTATCATGCCGAACTTTCAGTACTCAGATGTTCAGTATACGGCATGGTTTTGGCCTATGCAATAGCAAGCTGCAAGGGGTAATACTGGTGAAGCGTTGCGTTTTTATTTGGACTTTTACGGTCATCGAAGTGATGAGTGCGTGCCCTCTTCAGGTAGAGTGCTTATGAGAGTTGTGCAACGGCTGAGGGATAACGGAAGTCCAAGCTCAGGCTTGTTTGGATGTGCAAGGGCGCAATTTCGAACACTTGCCCATTTAGAAGTTGACTGAACTAGCGGTAATAATGCTTTCAGTGATAACAATGTTTTGTATGTGAGTGAAGTGATATGGTCCAGACTAAGGTGTATCCTGTTATAAATAAGGTCAGTTAACTAAATGATTTGAAGTAGGTACCTACCTATACTTACGTAGATTATTACCGCGTACGTAATGTAGGTGAACGCGGCCGCGCGTTCATGCAACCTGGCTTAAGGCCGCGAGCTCTTCGACTATAGCTTATAACTACGTTATTGTTGGAGCTAGATATTTACGACTTCAACATAGTGCTATATTCATATAACCCTACAACTTCTATAAGACTACGGTTTCGAATTCTCCGACACCCTGTATATATATATACGGAGAGGCTAATCGAGATTGTTTCGAATGTTTAAACGGCGACTTTAAAACGCCGTTGATGGTAACGAGCCGCTCAAGTCGCCACTTATAGAACACGGCGCTATGCATCGCGTCGACCGACGACGATCGGTTAATTCGGCTATATTCGGAGCGATTCGGACGAATCGCTAGCATCAAAAAAATCGAAAAACCTCTCGATTGTTTAATTGCTAGGGCGAGTCGATAAATTAACCGATGCATGCAAGTTTTTAATTTAATTGCCTTTTTATTACTCATGATAAACATAAAAAAAATATAAATATGGCAAATTAATTAATGTCTTTCAGTTTGTATTTCTGCTGATACATAGTAGTAACGCGTTATTTGGCACGTGTTGAGTGTAATACAATGTATGAGATCAACCTTGGTCCATTCGACTAGTGCCAGCTAAATTATATTTGACGGCACCGTTGGCCTAGTGGTTAGTATACCTGGCTGCTATACTTGGTGCCATAAGGCACGTGACATATGTCATTCCCATACATTTGGATCGATAGAGATATCGATGGATGGAGAGAGTATTTACTATTTAATACAATTACATTTATTACCGCTGTTTCACCCGCGTAAGATTAATAACATAAGCTATTTTACATGGATATTTTTTCTAAAATAAAACTAGCCCTAGTTACTCCTAATAACATCAGCTATCTGCCAGTGAATACAGCCGCTTCAGAGAAAAAAATATAAAAAATATTTATTTTTTATGACAGTACCGTATATACTTTCACATGCATTTAATGAGTAGCTTTAATTTGGAATTACAAACAGACACCGACCCCAACACGACTCTTACTTTTTCTCTATACCTACAAACAATATAACAATTTATTCTGTGTTATTGTATATAAAAACAAAATAATTGATTGCAACTGTGTTCGCAATCGAAACGTGTACAGGCTTAATATTATCGCATTAATTTATCTCTGAGTTTACATAACTCAGTATGTTATTGTTGATAAGGTGGTCCAGATATATTGGCGATTGGAAGAATACCACCTCGACTTTTTAATACTTTGCTAACTCTAGTCTATACCTACTTTACTGTGGGGGGGGGGGGGGCGAGTGATCATACTCATCCCCAGCAAAGACAAGATGTTCCATTGAGGCGGGTGTCATGTTGGGGAACACCGGTGACAACTGTTCAATTTTTTTTATTGTGGTGTCTCTTGCAGATCTAACTCCGGGAGTTATTTCTGCTTAATAGGACAATGGCGAGACTAATTAAAGCCTCCAGCCAGGCGTAAAGCTTTAAGCAAAACTGCTAAGGGCGCCCCATAATGGGGCTCGGACCTCGGCTTAGGGTGTTGCTGGATCGCGAGCTGGGCTGGACTGGGACCACTGTTCCAGTTGGAAACTTGTATATATACTGCAAAGCGCTTGAAAACTCTTATTGCGCGATTTAGGTTCTCGTTTATTTGTACTCAAACTTCGCATTTGTTAGCGAGTAGCGCCATCTATGAGCGAGTGGAGAAACGCTGCTACATTACTATACATGCGGCACGAATAAACACATGCGCATTTACCCCCTTATTATCACTGGGCAAATTTGTCGTTTTCTTAAAATCTAAGAGCCGTGGTGGCCGTGGGTTTTGAGCAGTCGCCTGCTACCCAAGCGAGGCAAGTACGGATCCCAGCAAGGCTTGTACCGATAAGTTTTTCCAAAACTTATGTACAGTGATTTCCAACCACTTGCTTTACGGTGAAGGAAAACATTGTCAGGAAACCTGCATGTCTGAGAAGTAATTCAAAATACGTGTGTATAGTGCCTGAGACGGCGATAGACTCACCATCTGTCACTTTGGAACTTTATCATCTTCGGTGAAAAGTGTGTGTTGTTATTACAACACCTCTGCCTACCACTTCGGGGAATACAGGTGAGCATTATGTATGTATGTATCTATAGGGATAAATCAAATTGAAGTGTCTGTTTGTAAATCCAAATTAACAGTTTTTCACCAAATGCATATGATAGTATATACGGTTTGATTTAAAGAACTAAAAACTAATCTTTTTGTCTGTCTGTCCGCATATCTGTCCGGGTATTCTTCGAAACGGCTGGACTGATTTTAACGGGTCACGCTTTCACTGGCAGATAGCTAATGTTACTTAGGCTACTTATATCTAAAAAAAACATTATAGTTACCGCGTAACCGCGAGCTATCCATTAAATTTAGTCTACGCGGGTGATACCGCGGGACACAGCTAGTAAAAACTTACGTATAATAGAAAACAGAGCCAACACGAACAGAACAGCCAAGAAACCACCGCCTAAACCACCCAACACTTGAGGCACGTCAGCCATGAGCATCGTTCTTAAATTCTCCTTCACATCATCAGCTAACTCCGAGGCTTCTAGCAGATCCAGCAATTCCTTCCTAGAAGGCATTTTCGATGGATCCCCCGAAGAACTTATCAAGTTCTTCAGCTGCTCGTAGCTTTCTGCATCCACGTCCATTTTGACGGAAAACAGTCCTAAGTTTCTGGAATACTTTTACGCTTTTAACTATCCAAGTGTTTTTATACTGATAAAGTATGTATGTGAATGCCGTATGTTATCAGAGCGCGAATAATCGAGTGAATTGATACAAACGTGGAATGGACGTGGCAGTCGAGGTGTGTGGTGTAAGTTGGAAACGAACAGCGGTTATATATTTTATTTTATACTACAAAATTGAAAAACGTATAAATACCGTTATGAGTTCCGTGTGCCTAGTGCGAGTTTTTCACTGCCGCCGTCACAAGTCACCGCGTCAAAGTTAACGCAGATTTGTAGGATTGAAACAGCCCCTCTGTCGGCCTAAACATGACGCTATTGTGAGCCCATACAAATCTGCGTTTACGTCGACGCGGTGACTTGTGACGGCGATTTTAAGAAAACTCGCACTAGGCACTCAGAACGCAAAGCGAAAATAGTGAATAATTGCGCATGTATTTTCCCCCAGGTTGAGAAAAGTGTTATTCATTTTTCCATACATAATTTCCCAGTAGCAGTCCACAGTCTGGATTAGTGCCCGGTTAATGGCAATAGGCTCGCCCTCTATTACATGGGACTTAAAAGGGCAAAATACATATGCTCACGCCTGTATTCTCCGAAGGGGTAGGCAGAGGAGAAGAGTGTTGTGAATAACACCCACATTTCACCGAAGATGATTAAGTGCCAACGTGACAGAGGGTGTGGCCATCGCTGTACATACGTCTTTTAATTACTTCTCAGGCATATGCAGGTTTCCTCACGTTTTCCTTCACCCTAAAGCACGTGATGTGGAATCACTGAACATAAGTTTTTAGAAAAACTCATTGGTACAAGCCCCGTGGGATCCGAACTTGCGTCGCTTGCATAGCAGGCGACTGCTCAAAAACCCCACTAAGTAAGATAGAGGTTTACAGACTGACAGCTTAGTCGCGATAGATAGACAGATACACAATCGCATAAAAGGAAGTGTTATAGATAGGAGATAAATTTACAATGCGGCCTCTAAAACCGCAAAAGAAGGGAAGAAAAAATTCGACGCATCAGGGGCCCAACCATGAGCTCTTATTGCCATGATGATAGTTTGATAGTTTCACTCATTTATGAGACAGATGTATGTGACGTGTATACATCTGTCACTGTCGCACAACTGAATTATCATTGCAATAAGAGCTCATGGTTGGGCCCTGGTAGGATCACGAGTAGCTCAGTTGGCAGCAACTGCACGGTATATAGAGGTCGTCGGTTCGAGTTCCGCCTCGTGTTCGTATTTTTTATTATTCATTTTTAAGAATTTAGAAGGTTATAAGTGGCTAGTTTGTAATGTAACCGCAAAATTTTCATAATTTCCACCGCTCCTGCATTTATATGTCAACACAAGTGTTATCATGAATTATACTATGTAATTAATTATCGAAAGGTGCTACTACCCTTGAATGCGATTCGACGATTCTTTAATTAATTTCAAATTCAAATTCAAAAATATCTTTATTCAATTAGACTTTTTACAAAGTCTTTTAAATCGTCAGAATGACGAAATTATACAGGATTATACATGCTACCGCCAGGTTCCGAAGGTTGCTTTTACTGAGAAAACCTGGCAAGAAACAGTAATTTTTAAAACTATTATACAATTTAAAAAATCTATATCTTATATATAAAAATCAATCCCCATTTCCCTTGGTCACGGCATCACGCGTGAACGGCTGGACCGATTCTACCGGGACTTTTACTGGCAGATAGCTAAAGCTTCAAGGTGTGTTTTAGGTTAATTTTATTTAAAAAAAAAACATGTAATTTACAATACGCGGGTGAAACCGTGGGGCACAGCTAGTATATCTCATAAGAAATGTATGTAAATGAACACAGTTCATTATTCACCTATGGTACCTAAGCGAGTTTTCTCTACCGGCTTGCATACCGTGAAATACCGTCGCGTTGACGTAAAAGCAAAATCATAACAGCGCCATCTGTGGGCGGACAGGTGACGCTGTTTTGATTTTATTTATTTACTAGCTGTGTCCCGCGGTTTCACCCGCGTAGATTTAGTTTCATCCTTATTGTCGCGAAACCTTAATATTTTTAATAAATAAAGTAGCCAAGTTACTCCTTGAAACATCAGCTACCTGCTAGTGAAAGTCTCGTTAAAATCGGTCTAACCGTTTCAGAGATTACCCGGAACAAACAGACAGACAGACAGAAAGAGAAAAATTTTAAAACTGGGTTTTTTAGTCTCAGTAGCGTGTATGCTTTCATATGCATTTAGTAAAAAGCTGTAATTTTGGAATTACAAACAGACACTTCTATTTTATTTATCTGTATAGATGTATAGATAAAATATTTAATTGTTTTTCATATGCGTTTTGACAGTTTTGGTATTACAAACAGACATATATGGTATAAGTAGCTATTGTAATCATAACAACAGTAGGATTCACAATTGATTGTTTATTGATATACATACATCATATTAATATGGACAAATCATGTCCGGGAGCGGTTTGAACATGGAACAATTCCTGTCCCGTCCGGAACTATGTTCAGGAACCATGTCTGCGGAATGCTATTACTGTATATTTGGAAGTGTAGTAATGGGGAATGATATAATTTTACAAATTTATACCCAAATTCGTCAATACGACAAATTATAAATTTAGCAAATTAAACATTTTGTTTGTAAACTAAATGAAATGTGAGGTGAGTCTGTCCGGACCGACCAAATATGTTTCGACACATTCAAGTATCAATCATTCACACTTCAGCAGAAGTATTATTAGTTTGTAGCAGTGTTTCTCCACTCGCTCATAGATGGCGCTACTCGCTAACAAATGCGAAGTTTTGATACAAATACACTAGAACCTAAATCGCGCCATAAGAGTTTTCAAGCGCATTGCAGTATATATACAAGTTTCCAACTAGAACAGTTGGAGCCGCGGTTCCACAGGCATGACACCCGCCTGGCTGGAAGATCTTCCCTTTGCTGGGGTTGAGCATGATCACTCGCTCTCCCCACAGTTTGTATAATATCTCTCTCTGCATGTCTCCTGTGATTGGTGTGGTGAGATCGGTCTGAAGTTCTGTAGCTAGCTCCGCTTGGTCCTGCACTGATAAGGACATGTGGACTGACTTCAGACTATACTGGAACTATGTCGTTCCAGTTGCGGCCATGTAGTTCCAGGAACTATTACGGTCCGAACCGAATCATCTCTACAAGGCGGTCAAGAGATCCCAGAAATACTAATTAGCGGATTAAAATTCTTCAACCATAAAACAAATCTCGCATTTTACGATTTTGAGCCGTGGCAAATTTCGTCTATCTTACCTATTAAATAACTTACGGAATGCGGGATTGTACGTTTTAAATAACATTTAGAAGAATCAAGATTATTAAATCAATCTTACCTGATAAACTCACAACAATAATACCCGGAACGATAAAAACTGTGTTAGAAAATGCATGTTCGAGCGGCCCATCTTGACCACCACTTAAATCCACCATTTTCACAATAATACTGAGATGGTATCCTCTTATAATGTATAATACTCGTCACTTATTTAATTCAGATCATTTAAAACGCCATAACTCGCGCCAGAAGGCAGAATTTGCTTATAAAAACATTATAAAATGAAACAGCTACTCCCAAACAAAAGCGATTGATTTGACGTTTCATGTGACATTTGTAGTGCCGCGCCTTATGTTGTAATTAATCGTAATACACCGGTTTTTTTACCGGTAAGCGCATCGTGAAACTCTTTTATGTGGTCTGCCAACACCCTGATCTTAAAGGTAATTATTTCAATATCATGAAATGTATTTTATGAAAGCGGTTTATAAAAATAAAGAATTAATCAACGAGTTACGAAACATTTGATCGTATTTTTTTTAGAATCTAAATTTACGTCTCAGAAAGGCACTCAATCGTCTACCAAATTATTTTGTTACATAAATTAACCATCATCAAAGAATGAAAATACCTAGGCGAACAAGGGTTTCATTATAATATTAAATTATGAATGCAAATAAGAATTCTAAATTAGCAGGAGTTCATAAGAATACTGTAGGTGTAGTGTGGCACTATCTGCTTACTACTAATTCACTAAATCTATCTCTTTCCCACGAACTTATTGTACTAAGCGAGGGTAGATGTAGAAAGTCAGTAAATAAATAAGGCTGTACCACTCCCTCTTCACTGAGTCTGTCCTTTTCTCACACTGATTTATTATAGAAAGCGAGGGTAGGTGGAGAAATACTGAGAAAGTACGCACGTGGAGAAATACTGCTGATATACTCACTCATCACAGAGGATGTCCTTTTCGCACACTAACGTATTGCAGAAAAGAGGGTAAGTTGATTCTCTTAATACTATATGCTTACTACTCACTCATCAGCCTATCCCTCTCCCACACTAACTGTTGCAAACAATCTCTTGGGAACTTATGCTCGCCTAGTACTTTAGCTCAAAAATAATGATTGAAATTATTAAACTCACATAGCAAGTATTTAACTTAACAACTCATTGCTTTATCATTATTTATTTAACATTATATTCAAAGAGGCTAGGGAGAGAGCTGATTTTCAATTTATGTTAATAATGTAACCTATGAAAGTACCAGGAGGTCATAAATTGAAGATGATTTACTAGTGGTACTTTGATTTTTTTTTAAATAGATTTATGAAAAACAAATGTTGTTGTTGACATCTTCCTTGATTTTTTTTCCTTTCTTAACAAAAATGGGTTACGAAGGTCAGATGGCAGTCGCTTCGTATAAAAATCAGGTGATCAGCCACATCGGGTTGAATCAAGTGCGGACCCCAAATACATGGGATAAGGCCAGGGAGATGATGATATTTTAATTTTTTATAAACAAAATAATGATTTGTTGTAATGGGAGTTGAAATTAAAAAAAAAATCAGCCTATAGTTTGAAAAATAACTCAGATTTTTTATATTTTTCTTAGTTGTGGAATGAACTCCTCAACATGTTTTTCCCAAACGAGTACAGCACGGGGTTCTTCAAGAAGAGTGTGAAGAGATATTTGCAGGGTTGGCAACGAGTGATGCCCCTGTACCCCTATCACGAGTTTGCGACCGTTTTCCTAACCTACACTCGCTAGCGTCTCCGACAATATTTGTATGACATATTTTAGTTCTTCAAGTAACCGGTTCCGTCAGACGCTAGCGAGTTTAGATTAGGAAAACGGTGGCAAACTCGTGATAGGGGTACTGGTATTGCAAGCGACCATTTACAAGTATATGTAATATGTATTTTATTGTAATAATAATCATCTATACATCTATACAGATAAATAAAATTGAAGTGTCTGTTTGTAATTCCAAAATAACAGCTTTTCACTAAATGCATATGAAAGTATACACGATACTTACACTAAAAAACCAAGTATTAATTTTTTTCTCAGTCTGTCTGTCTGTCTGTTTGTTTCGGGTAATCTCTGAAACGGCTAGACGGATTTTAGCGGGACTTTCACTGGTAGGTAGCTGATGTTTCAAGGAGTAACTTAGGCTACTTTTATTTATTAAAAATATTAGGGTTCCGCGACAATAAGGAAGAAACTAAATCTACGCGGGTGAAACCGCGGGGCACAGCTAGTTATTTACTATATAAGGTAATGAAATGTACATGATGCCAGCGGAGTTTCTTCTCAGAAGGCTAGTTCCCGAACCGGTGGTCATTTCTTCGACATTCATAAGTGCCTTTACCAGGGCCTAAACTGAATAAATCATATTCATTTTCACGATCAGGTGGTGGGTATAAAAAGAAAACAAACTATTATGGCCTGAGGGCCTAGTGCGAGTTTTTCACTGCCGCCGTCGCAAGTGTCAAAGTTAACGCAGATTTGTATGGGATCGAAGCAGCGCCTCTGTCGGCCTAAACATGACACTATTGTGAGCCCATACAAATCTGCGTTTACGTCGACGCGATGACTTGTGACGGCAATTTTAAGAAAGCTCGCACTAGGCACTCTGGTTTCGAGGTCGACTCGTGAGACACTTTGAAAAAATATTATTTTCAATGAAATAAAACTCTTGAGTGTAAACATAAATTTTATTATTGAAAAATACACATATTATGTATATCTTTTGGCCTTAAAATAACATTAGTGTATGCAATACTTATACAAAGTATTTCCACTAATGAGACAATATCGATACAACAGTTCTTTACCCTAAAATACACAACTAAAAAATATATTTATAATCAATAAATTTCAGGAGTAAAATAGTTATGGAATTAAAATATAATGATAGTGGAATGTATGAATAGAATTCATTGGCGCTACAATGTCATTCCATAGAAAAAAAAGTTACAAACACGTATTTTTTTAAAGAATGAAGCAAATATTTGTAAATACATCAAATAATATTTCTAAACTGGCAACTTATTAATTTTAAAATAATAAATAAACATTCCATCTTTATATTTTTATACAATTTGAAGTCCCTCAATTTGAAAAAGAATTATCACAGAATAATTTGAGGTGATCTTCAAATATTCGAAATGATAATCAAGCCGTTTTGGTCCCTAGTAACTAATATATTAGTCCTATTCGATTTAATATACATGCTATATCATTTAGTTTGTTATTATTATTTATTTATTGTCTTTTTGTTAATAATTTTATTCGTATTCAAGGCACTTCTGGATTGACATTGAGCTTTTATATTATAATTTAATTTACATTAGTAAATCGCAAATTGTCTTAGGATTTCGACATTCAATAGATATTGTAGATAACAATAGAAATGATATTAACCCTAATAATCTACTATCACGTATATCAAATACAATTTGTAACCAATAACATGGCAACACATGTTTCATAAACAATAAAAAATGGTAGTAATCGTCGTTATTAATCCAGGCAACACTTACAGCTACATTTTTTTATTTAAATCATTTATTTAGGTATATTTTTTGAAATTATTGCATTACGTAAAACTAAGTCGCCTGGATTTTTACGAGGACTGTGTATATTTTTTAGCTAACTTCTTTAACTATTTTATTTTACGTAGAATAGTTTGAAATTTAATTCTTCTTCAGTGGGTCGAGGTTGTCTATTGAAAAATCATCGTTTCCAAATGTGATTCCTCGGGTGAAGCCGTCCTGTGAACAAAAAAATATAAAATTAAAAAACATAACCTCTTATTGATGATAGTTTAACTCTTATTATGAGACAGGTGTATATGACGTGTATGCATCTGTCAGTGTCACACAGTGGAACTATGATAGCAATAAGAACTCATAATTGGGCCCATCCAATTCTGCCAATATCGGCTTCTCTCTTAATTGCGTCTTAATAAATATATAGAATAATATAATAAATGATATTAATAAGACACATCTGGACCGATTTTAACGGGACTTCAATTTTATTTAACTGTATGTATAGATGAACAGATATAGATACAAATGTGTAGATATATGAGGATAAAAATTATAATTAACTAACCTTCATCTCAGTAATAGTCTTGTCTAAGAACCCATTGAAGTTGCTATCCAGTTCAACCGTTTGTTTCTCGCTCAAATTCCCAAACCCGTTGAAATTGTTACCGAAACCATTTCCGAAAATGTTACCAGCCTTTTGGGTGTCGAACGGGTCATAACCGGTAAGGCCGTTAGTGTTGTTAAAAACCGATGTTGGTAGATTGAAATCGGAAATGTCATAGTTTGGTTTGACAGATGGCGGGGGGAATGGGGAGAATGTGTTCTGTTGCACTGTTTGTGGTAGGGAGAATGGGGTAGATCCGAAGAGGTCGCTGCCGTTTATTGGTTGTGTTGGTAGCTGGGTTGCCTGGGTTGGTAACTGGGTTGGTTGTTGGGTTGGTTGAGGTGTGCTTTGACGTTTCGACGCTTTTGGCTGCTGCGGTGGTGGGGCCACTGGAACGAAAAATAAATAATTATATTATATTACTATGATACTACAAACATTTTTAGGTACCTATTATAAATCTATCGCCATATCTATACATAAAAAGGACTTTTGTAACAAACACCGCGACACGAGAATTTAATATGTTTGGATTGGTGTCTTAAATAAATATTTACAAAGTTTGAATGCATTTTATATGATTATACTTATTTAATACTTATATTTATCTTATTTACTTTTTACATTTATACATCTAACATAAATTTGAGTACACAGTTGAACAACTTACATTTCAGTTGAGCAGTGGACACTGCGCTCTCCATCGGCGGTGATGTGAACCGGTTCGAGGAATCAGCTTCGAACGCGCGAGGGTCGAAATCTGGAATTAACATTGCAAAATCATAATTTTCATCACACAAGCAGCACCTGTAACCAAATGTTTTTACGTTGTCGATATCGCACGCCTATTTTCCTTGTTTTATACGGGAACGTTAGTGTTGGAAGTTTTACGTCTCCATGCAAAAACGCAAAACGCAAGGTCAAGCGACGACGTTCGTGTCAGAACACAACAAGTATGACAAGAATGACTTGTGACGTGTCTCTTTTTTTTATAGGTAAATTCTGTTGCGTCGGACTACTTCTACTTCGGGATCTTGAGCTTAGTTGCATTTTTCAATCCTCATCGAACAATCTCCGTCGTTTATCCACAACAACCACGTGACATTGACGGAATAGCTGCACTCAAGCTCGTCGCCACCATTAAAATAAGAAGACAAGAATGACAGCCATACTAAGTAAAACTTGTACCTTTGTTTGTAAATATATCCGTACTAGCTGTGCCCTACGGTTTCATCCGCGTAGATTTGATTCCCGCGGAACCCCAAATGTTCATTTTAAAGTTAGTTACTTCTTGTAACATCGGCGATCTGCCAGTGAAAGTCCCGTTAAAATCGGTCCAGCCGTTACAGACATTACCCGGAATAAACAGACGTGTTGATAAAACTCTTTGGCAAATAACTCATTATTAGGTACCAATTCTTTGCGTTTTTATACTCGTGATAATTTCTCAACGAAATATCCGATTGGAATAAAGACCAGTATTTCCTGAGATTAGAGCGTTCAAACAAACAAACAAACTCTGCAGCTATATAATATTAGTATAGATAATATTATCATCTCCCTGGCCTTATCCCATACATTGTTGGGGTCGGCACTTGATTCAACCCGATGTGGCTCCATGTTAGTCGCAATCAACTTATTAACTCCTTGTCCGTTATGTGCGCCTGGTACTTCGTGTACCATATCATCATCTCCCTGGCCTTATCCCATACATTGTTGGGGTCGGCACTTGATTCAACCCGATGTGGCTCCATGTTAGTCGCAATCAACTTATTAACTCCTTGTCCGTTATGTGCGCCTGGTACTTCGTGTACCATATCATCATCTCCCTGGCCTTATCCCATACATTGTTGGGGTCGGCACTTGATTCAACCCGATGTGGCTGATCACCTGATTTTTATACGAAGCGACTGCCATCTGACCTTCGCAACCCCATTTAGGAGGAAAATCTGTGATCTGGGTTAAACCAGTTGTCAGATTATTTTAAGGCCTCTGACTGACCTGTAACGATTGCCAAAGATGTTATATTAGCAACCGGGACCGACGGCTTAACGTGCTCTCCGAGGCACGGAGGGAACTCGGGCGGTCACCCATCCAACTACTGGCTAGGCGTATGGTTGCTTAACTTCGCTGATCGAATCATATGCGCAATAGCAACTGTGCCACGAGCTCCTCGAGAATATTAGTATAGATAATATATAGTGTTAAAAAGATTGATTAAGAATAAGGCTTACCGCTATCTGAATCCGAGCCTATGATAAGGTTTTCCAATCGAGGTCCCACCACGGGGTTCTTACTCGTTGACATATTGAATTTACTGCAAACACATACATACATTAACTCACGCCTGTATTCCCATATTTTCTGTATTGAACGGGTAGGCAGTGTTGTAATAACAACACTCACTTTTCACAAAGACGATTAAGTGCCAACGTAACAAATATCGCCGTCTCGTCTCAAAGTCAACAGATGGCGCTGTTTCGATCCTATACAAATCTACGTTTACGTCGACGCGGTGACTTGTGACGGCGGCAGTGAAAATCTCGCACTAGGCCCTCAGGCACTATACATACATCTTTGAATTACTTCTCAGACATGCAGGTTTCCTCACGATGTTTTCCTTCACCGTAAAGAATGTGGGGTGACATTAATGATGCAAGCTGAGTTTCTTGCCGGTTTTTCTCAGAAGGCTAGTCTCCGAAACAGTGGTCAATTCTTCGAAATTCATTAGTGCCTTAACAGGGCCTGAACTAAAAATCATTTTTATTTTAGTTATATTTAAGTAAAATTTTAATATTTTGCGATAAAAAAAATCTGTGGGTAGTTCAATATTTCAAGATTTAAGTGCAAAGGAATGTGAATCTTACTAACCCGGTACTGAAGTTGATTTTCCCGTTGTGTGTGGACGGCGGCGTGTCTAACAGTAGATTATTATCGTTGCTCGAGTTGAATGTGTCCGTCGAATTGTTTGACATTGCGTCTGTGGCTGGAACAGATTATAAATGTTATATTGCGAAAGAGATCTGTGGGGAAAGCGAGTGATCATCCCCAGTAAAGACAAGATCTTTAAAAGTTAAAACTATCTTTATTCGATTAGACTTTTTAAAAAGTACTTTCAAATCGTCAGAATGACATAATTATACAGGATTGTACATGCTACCGCCAGGTTCAAAAAGTTGGTTTCGCTGAGAATAATTTTAGCCAGGCGGGTGTCTCCGTATATCGAACGAGAGATACAGTTAAATTCTACCTCATTATATAAATAACTAGCTTTTAACCGTGGCTTTACTTACATAGCAATTTTTTTTATTTAAAAAAAAGTAGTATCTATGTTACGTCTAATAGCTCCAAGAATATGTATGCAAAGTTTAATGCTGATCCGTTAAGTAGTTTTCGCGTGAAAGCGTAACAAACAAACTTTTAAACATTTAGGGACTAGTGGATGTCACGCGATTTACCCGTGTAGTTCCCGTTCCCGTGGGAGTACGGGGATAATATATAGCCTATGTCACCCGCTGATAATGTTCATTTCATGTTCAATTCATAGCTGAAAGAATTTTTCAAATCGGTGCAGTAGTTAAGTTCATTTGTTACATACAAAACTATCAATCTTTCTTCATTATAATATACTAACGGACGTCAGCCGGTTTCACCTGCGTAGTTCCCGTTCCCGTGGGAGTACGGAGATAAAATATATCTTAATCAGTGGGCATGTAGCATTCAAATGGTGAAAGATTTTTTCAAATCGGTCCAGTACTTTTTGAGCCAATTCGTTACAAACATACATACAAATCTTTCCTCTATGTAATCATCATCTCCCTGGCCTTATCCCATGTATTTGGGGTCGGCACTTGATTCAACCCGATGTGGCTGAACACCTGATTTTTATACGAAGCGACTGCCATCTGACCTTCGTAACCCCTTTTTTTGAGGAAAATCGGCAATCTGGGTTAAAACAGTTGTCAGACTTTCTTAGGCCTCTGACTGACCTGTAACGATTGCCAAAGATGTTAAATTGTCAACCGGGACCGACGACGGCTTAAAGTGCTCTCCGAGGCACGGAGGGAACTCGGGCGGTGACCCATCCAACTACTTGCTAGGCGTATGGTTGCTTAACTTCGCTGATCGAATCATATGCGCAATAGCAACTGTGCCACGAATTCCTCTTTATAATTAGTACCTATAGATACATACCCAGTTCAGGAGTTTTGTTTCCATTCTGCGCGCTGAATCCATTGGCCATGGTGAGGCTGGACAGCTGCTTCTCCAACTCCTGGGGAGGATGGAACTCGGTGATCTCCGCGAGGTGGTGGCGAGCGAGGTATGACGACAGGTCGTCTTTATACGTTATCTTTGATAGTTCCTGCAAAATACATCATCACTAATAAGTAAGGTATTCTCTATGAATTTGCCTATGGTACATACATATGCTCACGCCTGTATTCCCCGAAGGGGTAGGCAGAGGTGTTATAATAACTACACACATTTCACCAAAGATGATTAAAGTGCCATCGTGACAGATAGTGACTTGCGGTCTATCGCCATTTCAGGCACTATAAATACGTCTTTGAATTACTTATTTTCGATGTTTTCCTTCACCGTAAAACACGTGGTGTAAAAACTCATTGGTACAGGCCCCGTTGGGATTCCAACTCGCATCGCTTGCGTAGCAGGGGATTGCTCTAACCCTCTTTCCTAGATTGGGGTCCTGATGCTCATCAACTTTTCAAAGAGCTTGCACGTCGTCTGGTAGAAGCCTCTCGTGACAAGAGAGCTGGGGCTTTTCTCGCTCAGAGAATCAGCATTGCTATTCAACGTGGCAATGCTGCCAGCCTTCTTGGCACGATCCCGAGAGACACCGACTTGGGACAAGTTTTCTACCTTTAATTAGTTTTAAGTACTGTTCTTTAAATACTTAGTTATATATCGTGGAAGTAATATTACCTGTAAGCGTGTTTTATAAGCGTTCATCTGGAGTTCTAGTTTCTTATTCTGTAACGTCAACTTCTGCATTTCGATATATTTGCCGTTGTCCGTCAGGAACCGCCTGGAATTGAAATCATACAAAATATATTATACCATATGTGAAAATGTTTTGGATAGTTTTTTGCTCAAACTGGTGAAAAATATCGAATGCATAATGGGAATATTTGTCTATAGAATTGTGGTAGTTTGAATAGTAGGAAGTCGCCTGCTGCAAGTGGGGCGAGAGTTGAAATCCTAGCGGTATCAAAAACTTTTACGGTTTATCAAAAGCTTAACAGCAGTGATGTCACACTACGTGCTTTGCGGTGATGGAAAAAATCGTGAGCAAACCTGCATGTCTGGGAAGTAATTCAAAGACGTATGTATAGTGGCTCAGACGGCGATGGACTCACGATCTGTGACGTAGGCACTTGTATTCGGTGAAATGTATGGGTAAGACTACAAACCTGTAAGCCAAATCGAAGGCCTGTCCGATGGTAAGCGTGATCTCCGAAGCCAGCTTCGTGGATATGAAGACGAAACACTCATGTTTCTCAGGCTCCGTGTGACCGTTCACGCCGTTAACGGTGCCACCCTTCGCGATGAAAGAGAAATACTTCTTAGCGCCCTTGTCGTCTGCGCAGTATGATATCCGATGCAGCGGGAATTGGTGCATTATGTTGTTAGAACGAGGCTCCTGGGAAAATAAATTACGTCAAAAAGAAGGTCGTTAAAGAAAAAAGACTTCGGTGAACACGAGATCCTCAGGCCGGGCAAAATGTTATTACGTGTTTCCATCTGAACTTTCTAGCAGCGTTTCTCCACTCGCTACATAGATGGCGCTAACGATTGCAATGTTTGAGTACACATACACGAGAACCTAAATCGCGCAATAAGAGTTTTCGAGCGCATTGCAGTATTACAAGTTTCCAACTAGAACAGAGTGTCAGACATGACACTCACCTGTCTAGAAGGTCTTCCCTTTGCTGGGATGAGCATGATCACTGACTCTCCACACACATTCCTGACATCTTGGATCTTAGATCACTGCAAAGATCTGTGCCAAAGCCCTTACAATGTTTTACTGTAGATACATACATACATATGCTCACTGCCTGTAGTCTCCGAAAGGGTAGGCAGTCATTTCACCAGTTATTTATTTATTTATTTACTAGCTGTGCCCCGCGGTTTCACCCGCGTAGATTTAGTTTCATCCTTATTGTCGCGGAACCCTAATATTTTTAATAAATAGAAGTTGCCTAAGTTACTCCTTGAAACATCAGCTACCTACCAGTGAAAGTCCCGTTAAAATCCGTCCAGCCGTTTCTGGGATTACCCGGAACAAACAAACAGACAGACAGAGGACAGACAGAGAAAAAATTTAAAACCTGTTTTTTTTGTGTTAGTAGCGTGTATACTTTCATATGCATTTGGTGAAAAGCTGTAATTTTGGAATCACAAACACACACTTCAATTTTATTTATTGTAAAATAAATGTATTTCTAACTTCTATCTGTATCAATATATCTATCAATAGCTAATATTTATAAAAGTATTTACTCACTTCACATACCTAATAATACTTATACATTTTATATTATATTATAACGAACACAGTGTATTGAGATCCTCCTCTATATTATCTGCCTACTATATTTAATATTAAGTAAATAAAGCCCTGTATAAACAGAGAGAGAGAGTCATAAAATGACTACTTAGCATTATAGTACGCGCTCAAAATTGGTGACGGGTCCTGTAAATGGATATGAGAGCTATGTCCGGCTATCACTCGTTAGGTAGGTAATGATTAGACGATCGGCGTTGATCGTGCGTTTCCGACGCTTTCTCGTCACGCTGCGCGGACGCAAGGTCACGTGCGGTGAAATGGACCGACTACATTAGGACTAACGTTACTCAAGGGTTTTTTTACATACATACATAAGCTCACGCCTGTATTCCCCGAAGAGATAGGCAGAGGTGTTGTAATAACAACACACTTCACTGAAGATGATTTAGTGCCAACGTGACAGATGGTGAATCTATCGCCGTCTCAGGCCTTCGAATTACTTCTCAGACATACAGGTTTCCTCACGATGTTTTCCTTCACCGTAAAGCTCGTGGTGTAAAATCACTGCATATAAGTTTTTAGAAAAACTCATTGGTACGAGCCATGTTGGGATTCAAACATGCGTCGCTTGCACTTTTAGGGATTTTTTTATACCACAAAAATGGTAGTTATTTTTTACTCTTGTGAAACCGCGGAGCCCAGCTAGTACTGAAGCTAGATGAGGATAGCTTTTATATATAATTAACTAGCTGTGCCCCGCGGTTTTATTCGCGTAGACTTTATTGTACACAGAAACTGGATAAAATATCCTATGTTATTCTCCTGGTTCTAAGCTACCTCCCCACCAATTTTCAACCAAGGTTCAGCCGTTCTTAAGTTATAAATTAACACGAATTTCCAGCTGTGCCTCGCGGTTTCACCCGCGTAGATTTAGTTTCTTCCTTATTGTCGCAGAACCCTAATATTTTTAATAAATAAAAGTAGACTAAGTTACTCCTTGCAACACCAGCTACCTGCCAGTGAAAGTCCCGTTAAAATCCGTCCACCCGTTTCAGAGATTACCCGTTACATTACGATTACAGAGAGACAGAGTTTTTTTTTAAAACTAGCATAGTAGCGTGTATACTTTCATATGCATTTAGTGAAAAGCTGGTATTTTGGAATTACAAACAGACACTTCAATTTTATTTATCTGTATAGATATATAGATAGATTTTTATGTGCAAGCAATGTAAAGTCACGATAAAGTAAAAACTACTGAGTATTAGTGAATGGAACAATGTTATGTGGTTATTTATTACCTAATCAATGAATTGGACATGTCTTTATTTGACTTCCTCTCATTGTTAATTGCAATGTTTTATTGCTTGTGCAATTGAGATTGAACATTCTCTGCCGATTTATTCTGAGGCCCATGTGCGAGTTTTCTTAAAATCGCCGTCATAAGTCACCGCGTCGACGTAAACGCAGATTTGTATGGGCTCACAATAGTGTCATGTTTAGGCCGACAGAGGCGCTGTTCCGATCCTATACAAATCTGCGTTTACGTTGACGCGGTGACTTGTGACGGCGGCAGTGAAAAACTCGCATTAGGTACTCTGGGTGTCGATTTCAAAGATACTAAAATTAACTTTATCGTGTATGCCCGTGACTTCGTCTGTGTGGAATAGTTACTCTGGGCTAACGCTAACTTTAACCTGCGATTTTGTTTTCGTAGTGTGATGAGTTATAGCATATAGCCTTTCTCGATAAATGGGCTATCTACCACTGAAATATTTTTTCAAATAGGACCAGCAGTTTCTGAAATGAGTACTTTCAAACATCTATCTATTTCATTATGCATCAATTCCCCTTGATTGAAACCGTCACTCGACGTCGAGTTCGTAGCTAACTTTACAGCCGCGTTATTCACTAAGGTTTCTCGGCGTCGAACTCGCCGACGAGCGTTGGCTACAATCATAGGAAATTGATACATAACACATAGAAGATAAGGTTCAATTTCGTATCTTTAAAACAGACACTCGACGAGTGCGACGCTAAGTGACTTAGTGAATAACGTGGCAAGAGATCGAACCCGCGACCGAAACGCGACGAATCAGGGTCAGTTTCCTAAAATATCCTTCTGAACTCAATTCTTATTTTAAGTGGTCTCTAGTTTATATGCTAGATCCTTCAATCTTGAGCAAAATATACATTAATATTCTGTTTGTTTGCATGTCTGTTTGACCTCGTGCGATCGACCTCTCTGTGTTTGCTAAGTAATTGCTCAGACATAAATAATTCGGTATTTTTAGAACAACTTGTCTTATTTTTAGTTTGCATGTGAATGCCACACTTCCTTTAGAACCAGCGGCTTAGAAGTATAGTCAGTCAGTCACGACTTTGATAATGTATATGTCGGAGTCAAACCAGTCAAACCTTTGGACTAAATAAGTGAGTCAAAAGTACTCTTGCACGGAAGCACGTGATATGTCTTCCCATGCTTCACCGTCACAAATCACCAGTACAAATCTGTGTTTACGTCGACGCAATGAGGCGTCTGATATACCCAATCTCGTACCTATCTACTCCCGACGTCGTCCGAGGCACGTCCTTATTGACCCTGGCGACGGTATCACATTGCTTCAGCAAGCAATGTCTCAAAAGCACACACCAAACCGACCATTGTTCCGTCCTCGCCGGCGAGGCTCGTCGCGATCTCTACGTCATCATCCCCCCCGTCCTCTGCTAGGGCCGGCGCGCGTCGAGCCACTAGCCTTAAACATGTCCCCAAACAATACCACTCTGATCCAGCTCCCTAGCTCATCCCCCAGCAACGCCCTAAGCCGAGGTCCCAGCCCCGCACCGGGACGCCCTTAACTGTGTAGCTTAGTATTTAAGTTTAAGTACGGCTGGAGGCCCTTGGGTCTCGCCCTATAGTCCGGTTAAGCAGTGGAGGTAAATCCCCTTACCAACTGCGAGAGACCATGTCTTAAAAAAAAATTCGAAGCGACGACGGCCATTTTAAGAAAACTCGCACTAGGCACTCAGGACCTCCCCAGGCCTTATGACACCAGGCTAGAGGGCGCTGATGCCCTAGCAGTTAAAAGTACCTTTTTTCTGACTAGGACGGTTCATCCCTCTTTATCAGTTAAGCAAACGAATTTAGCAACCTCTGCCCAATAGTTTAAAGCCTAAACAATGCATAACGCGAAAGTGAAATCAAGAATGCTTGGTTATGGCATTATAGACGTGAGTTTAATCGTTAATAACTTCATTGCGTCATTACGTGTTTAGGGAAAGTTTATTTTTATATTAACGTATATTCCTACAAGATTATTGTATTCACTACTGCTCATATATTTATGTTCCCCAAGTATAGGTTTTAACACGTTCTAACGTCGTCGCTTGACCTTGCGTTATGCGCTTTTTTGTATGGAGACGAAAAACTTCCTACACTCGCCGCTTGGGGCGCTTTGACGTGCCCATACAAAATTAGATCACTTAGAAGTAAACGTAATAAAAGCCGCGGTGGCTTGGTTAGTCTCCTGCTACATAAGTGACGCAAGATCGAATCAAAGCGGGGCGTGTATCAATGAATTTTTCTAACCAATTATGTGCAGTGATTTTACACCACGTACCTTACGGCGAAGGAAAACATCGTGAGGAAACCTGCATATATCTGAGAAGTAATTCAAATACGTATAGTGGCGGAGGTAGCGATAGACTACCTGTCACGTTGGCACTTAATCATCTTGTGTGAAAAGTGGGTGTTGTTATTACAACACCTGGGGGATGCAGGCGTGAGCGTATGTAATTTCCCAGTAGGCGCCCGGAGTCTGGATTATCGTATATATACATGCAGTTTTCAGCAGTTTTCCCAATATTTTCAATGGAGAACTTATAATGACAACTAGCGGACGTCACGCGGTTTCACCCGCGTAGTTCCCGTTCCCGTGAGAGTACGGGGATAAAATATAGCCTATGTTACTCGCTGATGGTGTAGCTATCCATTGCTGATAGAATTATCAAGATCGGTCGACTAGTTTCGGAGCCTATTCAATGCAAACAAACAAACAAATCTTTCCTCTTTATTTTATTAGTGTAGATAAAGTCACTCCTCACCTGTACAGCAACTCCATCGACTGATATCGTGATCTCCACCTTCTTGCAGCTCTTCGCTTCGGATTTCTTCAGCTGCTGCGCGAATTGCAACTTCTTTATGGCTTCCTTCACCACTTCTATACCTTTGGGCTGGTCCACCTGGATGCAGCCGAGGAACTGGAAAAATATATATTAAGGATTATTGAACAATCATTTAATCTTTATCTATACATCTATATACATATACATATACAGATAAATAAAATTGAAGTGTCTGTTTGTAATTTCAAAATAACAGCTTTTCACTAAATGCATATGAAAGTGTACACGCTACTGACACCGAAAAATCAAATTTTAAATTTTTTCTCTGTCTGTCTGTCCGTCTGTCTGTCTGTCTGTTTGTTCCGGGTAATCTCTGAAACGGCTGGGCCGATTTTAACGGGACTTTCACTGGCAGGTAGCTCATGTTTCAAGGAGTAACTTAGGCTACTTTTATTTATAAAAAATATTAGGGTTCCGCGACAATAAGGATGAAACTAAATCTACGCGGGTGAAACCGCGGGGCACAGCTAGTACATACTATAAAACTAGCTGTGCCCTGCGGTTTCACCCGCGTATAATTAATTTCATGGGTGTCCGGTATAATATATTTGAAAAGAGTAGGTAATTACTGAGTTTCTTGCCAGGTTGTTCTCAGTAAAAGCAACCTTCCGAACCGGCGGTAGCATGTATAATCCTGTAAATTGTGTGTCACTCTGACGATTTGAAAGTGCTTTGTAAAAAGTCTAATCGAATAAAAATATTTTTGACTATGACTTTTTGTTTAAAACTAGGTTCGTTAAATGATTATTGAGTATCAATAAACGCTGTATTTATCAATAACTTTATCACAAACATGTGTGCGAATGTATTAGATATCTGGGGGCGTATAACGTGAGTAAACTGTAACCTATATGCAATTAAATATGTAAATATTATTATTAAATATGTATTAATTGTTTTTATTTACCTATAATGTTATTAGCAGCTGCTCATGGTGTGACATTGCTGCATTTTTTACAAATACTCATAATTCTGTAATGTCTATCTGTTAGATATGAATACAAACTCAATCTATACAGGTGTATAGGTATACAGATAAATAAAATTGAAGTGTCTGTTTGTAATTCCAAAATAATAGCTTTTCACTAAATGCACGTGAAAGTATATACGATACTGACATGAAAAATATTTTTAAATTTTCTTTATAGCAGTCAAAACCCATCTAGTTGTCTCATCAATAAGAATTAATCAAGCCCAAGCACTTGTAAAAATCAGCCCAGCCGTTTCGGAGATTACTCGGAACAAACAGACCGATAGACTGACAGACAGACAGGGTTTTTTTTTTAATTGGTTTGTCTATGTCAGTTCCGTGTATACTATTATATGCATTTAGTGAAAAGCTGCAATTTTGGAATTACAAACAGACACTTAAATTTTGATATAGATGTATAGAAAACGAAAATGAAAAATATTTATTCAGTTTAGGCCCTGGTAAGGCACTTATGAATGTCGAGAATTTACCACCGGTTCGGAAACTAGCCTTCTGAGAAGAACCGACAAAAACTATAATACTATAAATAATATATATATATCCCTTACCTTAACTAAATAGGCGACATGTCCCTTAACGAGGGCGTCTGGCGTGTGTATCCAATTGCGGCCGTTCGGAGCCCCGTTGGACTTGCCCTTCCCCTGCCAGAATAGCAGGGTTGACATCCTGCAACAAAAAAAATGACAGTTATAACGGTTTCATTATACGCAGTGATACAGGTACGGAGTGCCTAGTGTGGGTTTTTTTAAAATCGCCGTCACAAGTGATCGCGTCGACGTAAACGCAGATTTGTATGGGCTCACAATAGTGTCATCTTTAGGCCGACAGAGGCGCTGTTCCGATCCTATACAAATACCGACTTTAAGAAAACTCGCACTAGGTACTCAGAGTGCCTAGTGCGAGTGAGTACGGCGGCAGTGAAAAACTGCCGCCGTCACAAGTCACCGCGTTGACGTAAGCGCCGATTTGTTTGTGAAGTATGAATGTAGATCATTTTCAAAATTACACACCCAATTTAAAAGCAGGGATTCCTTTTAATAGCAGATTATATTTTTTTTATGTTTTTAGTTATTAGATTTAATTTTTGTTTAAGGTTTTTGGTTATAGTTTGTGGTAAATTGTAAAAAAAAAACTTTAACATATTTAAGATATATTTCAAAAAGAAACATGCTTTAGAATTGATAACCTCCTCCTTTTAAGTCGGTTAAAATACTTCATTAATATTTAGACTTGACTTTTAGAGCGATGTTATGCTATTAATATACTCGCAGACGCGGGCGAAGGCGAGAACGGATACCTATAGTATTACAATAAATATCCTTGAATCCAATAAATGCATAGCAAAGTACAATTAGCTTTTTTGCATATATTCTAAGAAGACACGTGGTAAATGAGGTGTACAATAATCGATCACATGTAGTTAAATATTCCACATGGAAGAATTTTAATTATATGTATCACTAGCTGTGCCCCGCGGTTTCACCCGCGTAGATTTAGTTTCTTCCTTATTGTCGCGGAACCCTAATATTTTTGATAAATAAAAGTAGCCTAAGTTACTCCTTGAAACATCAGCTACCTGCCAGCGAAAGTCCCGTTTAAATCCGTCCAGCCGTTTCAGAGATTACCCGGAACAAACAGACAGACAGACAGACAGAGAAAAAATTTAAACCTTGGTTTTTTAGTGTCGGTATCGTGTATACTTTCATATGCATTTAGTGAAAAGCTGTTATATTTGAATTACAAACAGACACTTCAATTTTATTTATCTGTATAGATAACCGTGCGATTGTTACATTACTCTTCGGATCAGTACCCCAAGTATAGTATACTAGCGGACGTCACGCGGTTTCACTTGCGTAGTTCCCGTTCCCGTAGGAGTACGGGGATAAAATATAGCCTATGTTACTCGCTGATGATGTAGCTATTAATTGCTGAAAGAATTTTCAAGATCGGTCAAGTAGTTTCGAAGGCTATTCAATGCAAATAAACAAACAAAAAAACAATCAAATCTTTTATCTTTATAATATTAGTGTAGATATAATGAATCTGCGTAGAAATAAATAAATAAAATTGAACACTTAGTCTTCATTCCATAGATAAATAAAGAAAAAACTTAAAATTTAATTTGAAACTTTTTTCGCGCGATTTTTATCGATATTTATTCCCAACACTAGTATGTGCATAATTCTTCTAATTCCATGACACACATACACACTTATTTAATACAAAAACAATTATTAATTATCTATTCTAACGTACAATATTATCGATTGATCAGGCACGATTTATCAAGGACCCAACATTAGTAACGAATAAGGTCTATGGTGTTGGTATTGCCAGCTTCAATAAACACACTTAGAATCACATGAGCACACTATAATGAGTTTTTTGAATACATTATGTGCAGTGATGTCACGACACGAGCTACACTAATATAATAAATAGGAAAGATTTGATTGTTTGTTTGCATTGAATAGGCTTCGAAACTACTTGACAGATCTTGAAAATTCTTTCATCAATGGATAGCTACATCATCAGCGAGTAACATAGGCTATATTTTATCCCCGTACTCTAACGGGAACGGGAACTACGCGGATGAAACCGCGTGACGTCCGCTAGTCATAAAATAAATATGGAAGGATAGGCAGAGGTGTTGTAATAACAACACCCACTTTCACACAATATGATTAGTTGTCAACGTAACAGATGGTGAGTCTATCGCCGTCTCAGGCACTACCTCACGGGAACGGGAACTGCGCTGTGTAACCTTGGTCACAAATACTTGTAACTAGCGGATGTCACGCGGTTTCACCCGCGATAAAATATAGCTTAAGTTCCTCGCTGATGATGAAAGAATTTTCAGCAATGGATTTCTACAGTCTAGTAGTTTCGGAGCCTATTCTATGCAAACAAACAAACAAACAAAAAAAAACAATCAAACCTTTACTCTTTATAATATTATTTTAGATATTTTAGTTATTATATTTGACAATAGAGCATTAGAACTGTGTCCATGAGCATTAAATTCATGAGATATACTGTAACCCTAAAACATTATAAAATATTTTTTTAAAAGAGTATTTGTTTAGTTTCTAGTCGGGTTCTTCTCAGAATAAGCAACCTTCCGAACCCGGTGGTAAATTCAAAATTCAAGAAAAAATATTCAACACTTGCAACACTCATTGAAAGGAGAAGAAACGGCGAAACAAACTCCCCGGTTTTTTTTACATGTGTCCCTTTCTAATACGGTACATTTATAATCCTGTACAATGTATTTTTGTGTCATTCTGACAATTTGGAAGTGCTTTGTAAGAAGTCTTATCAAATAAAGATATTTCGAATTAGAATTGAATTTGATTTTGACGTCCGCCATTACTTTAAATATATTTCTTTGTGATTTTAGATAGCCTCGTACAATGGTTTACAAATGTCACATTATACAGGGATGCCTTGTAATTCAAAACCAGTTGTGGACAAGCATTGGATATAATAAAGTGTCAATTTTATCAACAAACACCAGGTTGTCGTTCCCATAAGGTCAATATCACAGGCCTTGATGCGTCAGGGTTGGCACGCGATCTCCACTGATAAAAGTACCTATAGCACAATTTCTAAATAGCAGTATTTGCTCAATGACAGTATTAAGATATCTAGCGAACTGTCAAAGTGTTTTAATTTGACAGTTCGCTGGGTCGTGAAACCATTGTGGAAATACGATAAAGAGTGCCTAGTGCGAGTTTTTCACTGCCGCCGTCACAAGTCACCGCGTCAAAGTTAACGCATATTTGTATGGGATCGGAGCAGCGCCTCTCTCGGCCTAAAGATGACACTATTGTGAGCCCATACAAACCTGCGTTTACGTCGACGCGGACACTTGTGACGGCGATTTTAAGAAATCTCGCACTAGGCCTGACTGATGACAGTTCGCTACTCATTTTGTGACACGCGCGATGTATTTTTATACTTTTAATGTTGGTGTTTGACACCGACTTTGATGCTTTATTAGGCAAAAGTAAGTAATTTATTATATCTGTATGGATGTATGGTTAATACGGTGTAAATATTAACGATGGCAGCCCTACGAGCTAAAAGAGGCTCTTGGCATACAAATAAAATACACATTTGCATAGGCGACAAAATACCTTGTACACACAAATACAAATTGCACTTTGTACTGCGGATTCCTTGTATAAGAACGAGTACCTTTGAATTCATAGTAGTCTTTTTATGAGTCTGTCTCTGTCTATATGTATGGCGCGAGGCGAATAAAAACATGAGCAGTATCCCCGCAATTTTTCACTGCGCGTTCGAAACGTGACAAACACTTCAAAAAAAAATTGTGATCCACATTCAAATTCAAATTCAAAATATCTTTATTCGATTAGACTTCTTACAAAGTACTTTCAAGTCGTCAGAAGGACAGAATGCATTATACAGGATTATAAATGTTACCACCGGGTTCGGAAGGTTGCTTTTGAGAAGAACCCGACAAGAAACTCAGCAATTACTATCACTACCATATTAATATTATGTTTTTTTTAAAGTAATTAACTTTTTTCGGTTTTAGAAACCGGTTTTTTTTGGATAATCACGGGCCTAGGCCAAGTGAGAATTACTAATGGAGTTGTAGGGAGTTATTATTATTAGCCTGTAGTGACCCACTGCTGGGCAAAGGCCTCCCTTCCACTTTTCCAACTTTCTCTGTCCTCAGCAGTCCTCTCATAATCGCTCCTGAAAGCATCAAGCTCACTACCATAAGTTTATTTAAATTATTACAATTTATCTTTACTACGAAAAAACTTTTTTTTTCTTTAAATAGAAAAGCCCTGTTTGTAATTAAAAAAAAAATTTTTTTTTTTTATTATTTTTAGAGTGTTGGTGGCCGTGGTTTGAACAGTCGCCTGCTACGAAAGCTTTTTTCTTTACGAGAGTTTTTCTAAAATCGTACACGTAACGTCCGCCATTGAAGACTTCTCACGTAGTCACGTACTAAGTAATTACTTACAGTGCCCCAGGTAGGTATAGGTTTTTATATTAGGTACATGTATTTACATTGCCTGCTATGCCTCATCAATGCTCTATACAGATAAATAAAATTGAAGTGTCTGTTTATAATTCCAAAATAGCTTTTCACTAAATGCATATGATAGTATACATGGAACGGACATAGAAAAACCAATTTTTAAATATTTTCTCTATCTGTCAGTCTGCCGGTCTGTTTGTTCTGGGTAATCTCCAGAACGGCTGGACGGATTTTAACAGGACAATCAATGACATTTTATTTTAAAACCATTAGGTTTTCGCGGGTCACTCGTCAAATTGACTCTATGCGGGAAAAACCGCGGGGCACAGCTAGTTTTGTATTACATATAAATTTGTGTAATCGGTCCAGATGTTTCAGAAATTAGCCGCCACAAATTGACAGACAGGGATTTTTTCAGTTTTTTTATTACTGTAGAAATGTTTAAATTGGAATTACAAACAGACACTTCAATTTATAGATGTGAATGAATGAAAGAAGTTCTTTGATTAATTATGTAATTGCCAGCTGGCAGCCCTGTAAAAAACGTTTTTAAGCATAACAACACCGGAATGGCCGCTATTTTCGTGTAATTACATGTAATTATTAAGTTTTCCCAACATGTTATCTAACATCTTTTAATGCATCCCCATTATGTGTTTACGTCACTACCATGTGACAATTAGTTAATGATTATAAATAGGAATCTTTGTCTGTTGTCAGAAAATAATGGTTTAGACACAAATTTAAAAAAAAGTGCATTTAAAAAAATACTTAGTGTGATCTGCGATAGCTTGTTGTTTAAAAAAAGAGTTATTTTTTCATTTAAATAAGATACTGTTAAAAAAATAACTAAAGGGAAACGTGAATTACAGAGTAAAAAGTACGCTAATTAAATATTTCAAAAATACAAGAAAATTAACTGAAAAAAAAAAACATTTTAAGGAATGGTCTTTTTGTCATATCCCGAAAAATAAGATTACTGCATCACGCGTGAACGGCTGGAACGATTCTACCGGGACTTTTACTGGCAGATAGCTGAAGTTTCAAGGAGTGTTTTAGGCTAATTTTATTAAAAAGAAACAGCATGAAATTAAATCTACGCGGGTGAAACCGCGGGGCACAGCTAATTTTAGATAAAATTTACCAAAAGCAGTGAGGAAGGAAAAGTTAGTTCTTAATTCAATTAACGCCTAATTTGTGAAGTATAGACAATTTTATAAAAAAAATACCTTCGAAGAAAAAAAAATCCAATTTCAAATCAAAACTTAATTGAATTCTACAATTTTATTCCACATTCAAACTTGTAGTCGATCTGTCAGCATATTTTTGTTTGTACCTTAATTTAATATCTATTAAAGAATAATCAATTTTAACTCAAAAGTTACATGGTTTATTATGCCCTGAAGGTAACATGCTTCTTCTATCTTAACTAAGCGAGATTCTTTTTAAACGAAGTAGACCTTAACCGAAGCCAATAAAACACATTTTCCAGTGAACCTTATTTGAATGTTTCCATTTGAATTCAACTCCACGAGTCCAAGAAATTTTCTATTTTAAATTAAGAGAGATAAGGTGGATATTAGATTGGTCAATTGCTAGGAGTTAAGCTGTTTTACAATTGGCATGTCCAGTCGAGTTCCGTACTAAGTACGGGCTGATACGGACTGGGTTGTTACACACTGATGCAACGTACGTTCATTCACACTTGTGCGGCGTAGGGAGGGGACATGTCGGCAATTTTTTTTATCGATAATCTTAAAAACTGAATTGGTTCAAAAAATAATAAAGAGGTAGGTTATGTACTTAGGTTTATAAAGAAAATCATAAAATAATTAAACCCATATTATTTTAATTGGATTGTGTATGTGTGATTGAAAATGCTGTCATAAAATATTATAGCAAAGAACTAATGTGTTATTTATTATTTCTATAGGTAATCATTATACAATATTAAAGTTTTATGTTACCTGATATTATGTTTACTAGTTCGTTGACGTGCCTGCAGCTGTTTTTATAATTATAAACATGCTTGAAATACAGTCCAGATATAAATATGTCTCTATTTCGACTATGGAATTTAATTAATGTGGTATTATGTATTTTTATACAGAGATAATACTTGGTTGGGCTGGTGGTCAAGTGATTTGGCTACTCATGGTTCCCAGTTCGATTACCTCTTAGGACAAACGTATGTCTGGATATTGGTTATCAGGTTACAGATAGGTCTAATTCGGAGCACTCGTAACCGAAGAAAGTGTATGAAGAGATGCATGAATATGTATGAAGCGAAAAAGTATGTAGGGATCGTAGCAAGTGGCGAACGGTGGTCTCTGCCTACCCCTGAGCTGTGAGCATATGTATGTATATACCAATCTAATCTAATAAAGCCTGTATTATCCAACTGGGCCCACTGCTGGGCAAAGGCGTCCCCTTGACCTAAACAGAGATAGTGAGATGACCTCGCGTTTAACAACAAATTGGGCAATGGAGTCAGCAATCCGAACTGGAAATATACCTATAATGACGAAAAAACATTTGATGTTCGTGTGAAATACCAGTTTCTACGAAATTTGCCAACATACTATCTTAGTAACGGTCAGTGGTAATGCTATTGATCCTAATTCTTCTTCTTCAAGTGCCTCTCCAATTACTGAAGGTTGGCAACCAGTTCTGAATATTTTCTGCAATCCCTTGCGAGGTGGAACAACTCTGCAGCTCTCTTGATGCCGGTCCATTCGCGAATGTTCCTCAGCCAGAACTTCTTTCTGCGGCCAACTCCTCGTCTGCCGGCTATTTTTCCCATCATGATGAGTTGGAGCAGCTCGTATCTCTCGTGACGAAAGACATGTCCCAGATAAGCAACCTTTGATCCTAATGATATATTCTTATTGTATTTAAGTTTGTATGTCTGTTAGTCTTTAAGGTATTTATTGTATTATTGCTATATACCGTTGTCTTGTACCCATAGTAAAATCTTTGCATAATTTGATATTAGATAGTCGTGTATAGTGCCTGAGACGGCGATAGACTCATCTGTCACGTTGGCTCTTAATCAGCTTCGGTGAAGAGTGAGTTTTGTTATAACGACACCTCTGCCTATCCCTTCGGGGAATATAAGCATAAGTATGTATGTATTTATTATTATTGTTAATATATTGATTTGTTTGATTTAATTCAACTTATCGACTGAACTATCGACCATATACCACGGCCAAAGACTTGCATCACACATACAAACAGCATGCACACAGCCACGAAGCGGACGCACCAAGCTGTTGTTACTATCAAAGGCAGGCAAATCTGGTGCTTAGCGGTATGTCTCCAGAAACGAGATTAATATTTATTGCCCTACGCTGAGTTGACTTCTATTCAACAAGAACTAGGAAATAATAGCCTATGCCCTCAATTTGTAATACAGGTTACCAAGACATATATGTACCGAAGGGGTAGGCAGAGTGCCTAGTGCGAGTTTAAGTAACTTAGGCTACTCCTTGAAACATCAGCTATCTACCAGTGAAAGTTCCGTTAAAATCAGTTCAGCCGTTTCAGAGATTACCCGGAACAAACAGACAGACAGACAGACTGAGAGAAAATTTTTAAAACTTGTTTTTTTAGTGTCAGTAGCGTGTATACTTTCATATGCATTTAGTGAAAAGCTGTTATTTTGGAATTACAAACAGACACTTCAATTTTATTTATCTGTATATGTATGGATGTATGGATGTATAGATGTGCATATTATTTATTCTATCATAATTAGATAAGTAACAGACTATATCTTCTCAATTACATATAACATTCACTCTTCTATCTACTTGAATAGCGGAATTTCTAACTTAAGTCTGTTACTCGATCCACGCAAATTATGGTTTGGCTAAAATTGTTACTTTCAATACGGTCGTGTGTTTAGTCAGCTGTTTCTAAAGTCGTATTATTAAATAAATACTGGTTAGTAAGCAATGCCCTTTAATATAAGACATTGACCTGAAAACTATAACTGTTATTGGATCTGAATTCTAAAATGCTCTTTGTGGACAACATGGCGTCTGGCATACATCCCAAAATGTAGCTTTTAAACTCTTTATCATCCTTGTCCTTACCCCATGTTATTGGTCAGCGCAATGTATTATTTTCGACTTCCTTCTATCAACCGTCATATTGGATTCATTCTCTAGCCATATCATCTATACAGATAAATAAAATTGAAGTGTCTGTTTGTAATTCCAAAATGACAATGAACGCTACTGACAATAAAAAACCAAGTTTTAATTTTTTTCTCTGTCTGTCTGTCCGTCACTCTGTCTGTCTGTCTGTCTGCCTGTCTGTTAGTTCCGGGTAATCTCTGAAACGGCTAGACCTATTTTAACGGGACTTTCACTTTTAGGTAGCTGATGTTTCGAGAAGTAACTTAGGCTACTTTTATTTATTAAAAATATAAGGGTTCCGGGACATGAAGTATGAAACTAAATCTACGCGGGTGAAACCGCGGGGCACAGCTAGTGTTTCATACAATCCATCCAGCGTTTCATAGGTCTTCAACTGTCTTTGTGACCATCTACATGTATTACAAAACTTTTTGCTACATTGTCCTCATCCCTCAGCATAATATATCCATACCATGGCAATTGCTTACCAAAATACCTAATAAATAGGATTTGATTGAATGTATTAACTAGCTATCACGCACTGCTCACAAGAACTCACGACTTACATTCAAATAATTCAATAGTTTTCCTAATAAATACACAAAAAAGTTTTGAAAAACGTTTGCTAGTTGCCCTGCACTAGTGACGATAAAAAGTTACTTACAAAAACAAAGTCTTGCTTACAAATGCATGTTGAAAAGCTATATTTAAAAGAATACATTTTCCTGTAGAAGATGTGCAAGAAACTCCTGAGTAATTCTTGAGTTGAAATATATGTCACTTTTTTGTGGATGAATGGGAGTATACATTGTCCATATCTGGGGCCTTACCATGAGCTCTTATTGCCATGATAGTTTCACTCATTTATGAGACAGATGTATGTGACGTGCATACATCTGTCACTGTCGCACAACTGAATTAACATTGCAATAAGAGCTCATGGTTGCGCCCCTGGAGACCGCATCATGAAAGCTTTAGACAGAATTACATTATTTTACAGGATTATATACCGCTAGGTTCGGAAGGTTGCTTTTACTGAGAAGAACCTGGCAAGAAACTCAGTAATTACTCTTTTCAAAAATATTATACAATTTAAAAAAAACAAAGTAAATCACTTGAGAAATGTAAGCCTATGGACACAGTTCCAATGCACGAATGTCGATAAAAATTTACATAAAGAAAAGTCTAGTAGTTCTACTCGTATCTAAATGTGTAGCTTGAGATGACCAGCCCCCACAAGCAGCACCTGTTCACAAGTATGACGAGAATGCCAGCCATCGCCCTCTGGGAATAAGCCGTGAAACAGCTCTGAAATTCGAACGGGCAACCTCAGCCCTGCCTCTTACAAAATAGATGCAAGGCAAAAGTCAAAGCGTGAGACACACAGTGACTCATGCTTAGAATATGAAGGGAATGTGTTGCATAAGTATTATACACTGGATTTTGCAGAAGATTAAAAGTGTAAACGTACCTTATGGTTCTGCTTTATGGTCTAGAACTGCCACGAATATTAATCATTGTTTTTTTTTATGTTCCAAAAAAAATTTGAACGTATTTGGAAGGAAAGAACGGAAGAACTAAACATTTTTAATTTCCTATAATTTACCAGGACATCACAGTTCCATGAGATAATGTTTTAACCCGATTAATGACATCATTAAAAATTCTAATCCGCTCCTAAATCAAGAACAATCTTCCTTTAATATCCTGAAAAATTAATCATAGTTAACCTACCATTATTTGACCAGCTATTAGCCAAACACACCCGAGATATTTGAAGCTAAAAAAACAGGTAAGCAGTAGTGTTGTAACAACAAAACCCACATTTCACCGAATATGATTAAGTGCCAACGTGACAGAGAGTGAGTCCATCGCCGTCTCAGGCACGTTACATACGTCTTTGAATTACTTCTCAGACATATGCAGGTCGCCTCACGATATTTTCCTACCACGAAAGCATGTGAGGTGAAGTTACTGCACTTAAGTTTTTGGAAAAACTCATTGACGGCTGCTAATGGTGGAAGTTAGTGCATATTTTTTTATTATTGTGTAATCAAATAACATTGTTTGAAGTTACTGAAATGAGATAGGTATTCTTAGAAAGTAAGTAGATGCACCTATTTGCAACCACAGTAAAGTTTAACGTTACAAAACCTATTTCCTCGTATTTAAAGTAACCAAGTAAGGTAATAGACTCAATTATCTCTGACTGCTGAGAGAAACATGTGGTTGCCAGTATTTTTAGTTGCGCCGCAAAAACTAGATGGGATTTTTTGTCATGGCAATCAAGTGGGCAAAACGAATTTTATATAAGTTCTTATATAATATAGTGTTTTCTAGAAATAATATCTTCCACAATGAAAATAACTTATTAAGTTTAGGCCCTGGTAAGGAATTTATGGATGTTGAAGAATTTACCACCAGTTCGGAAACTAGACTTCTGAGAAGAACCGACAAGAAACTCAGCTGGCATACAGTACAATACACAACAATTATGTCAATGGAAATTGAAATGTAATTTTTAAGGTGTTAGTTTGAGCTTAGATAGGTTCTCGTGCCCAAGTACTCAACAAACAATCAATTGTTTGATGTACAATTTTGTTACATCTTGAAGGTTTTATTCTCATTTCACGTCGTATGATATGAGCAACACCAATAACAGGAACAGCAAGAAAATAGGTTAATATTTCAAATTTATTAATTAATAATTAAAATTCTGAATAAGTTGAAAAAAAAAACAACATATTTAAACAAATTCGAAAATACACGCCCCAATTACGCGCCAAAACACGTTGTCTCTGGTTTTCACTAGTGACGCCAAGATACATTATAATATCGATAGATCGGTAAGACATCGATACACGAAAGTGACGTTACGGTCGATCAACCTGAAGACTGATTTCAAGCTCGATTGCAAACTCTGGTAAAAGTGTTTCTCTGGGAATATAACGTTCGTACCGTTTTTACTTTGAATCGATTTACTGTTATAGTAAAAGTTATTTATTCACACAGCTAGTAAATGATCTATGTCAATGTGTTAAGACATCAATATGAAAGACTAGCGGACGTCACGCGTTTTATCCCGCGTAGTTCCCGTTCCCGTGGGAGTACGGGGATAAAATATAGCCTATATTAATCAGTGATAATGTAGTATTCAAATGGTGAAAGAATTTTAAAATCGGTCCAATACTTTTTGAGCCAATTCGTTACATACGAATCTTTATTATATTAGTATAGATATCGAACATTTGTGTAGTTACTTAGCTAAGGAATACTTAGATTAATTAAGGTATTTAGGAAATAAGCATAGCAGAATAATTTTGATTAATTTAAAACGCAATTTAAATAACCATTTATCTAATTGAATGTAATAACGAATATGTACGAGCTCATAATTAAAATTTTTAATATTAAATTGGAGGTTTTCAGTGTGCTTCATGTAACAAAATTGAAGGTTAGTTAAATTACTGAGTTAATTATATGTTGGTTACTAAGAATATTACATTATTACTAACAATTTGGCGGCATGTCCGCGTCAAAGTTGCGATCATTTGGCAAGTGCAATAACAATTTTTAGTAAGTTTAATTCAAAAAGTATACTTGCGATGTAACCATTTGTGTAAATCATGTGTGTATGCATTTGATTAAGTATCTATACAGATAATCTATACATCTATACAGATAAATAAAAGTGAAGTGTCTGTTTGTAATTCCAAAATAACAGTTTTTCACTAAATGCATATGAAAGTATAAACGCTTCTGACACTAAAAAACAAATTTTTTAAATTTTTCTCTCTGTCTGTAAGTCTGTCTGTCTGTTTATTCCGGGTAATCTCCGAAACGGCTGGACCGATTTTAACGGAACTTTCACTGGCAGGTAACTGATATATCAAGGAGTTATTAAAAATATAAGGGTTCCGCGACAATAAGGATGAAACTAACTCTACGCGGGTGAAACCGCAGGGCACAGCTAGTAAAGTTATAAAAGAATACTACGTGGTAAACCTTACACTACACTCAACTACAGATCACATCGTGAGTTATGACCGCGGACCATGAATGCGCAGCAGTCATTTTATAAGTCTGTCTGTCTGTACGGCGCGATGCGAATAAAATACATACACCCTCACTATTTTCGCAGCGCATAGCTCGTGACGGCACCAGTATTATGTCATCTTACATTCTGTGACTCAACTAATCATAATTCAAATGAACATATATAATTAGGAAGACAACTGTGACAAAATACATTTAACAGGAAACTTGCAAACCACAGACCTAGATAGATAAAGTAGTTCTCGTCAGATGAATTACCCAAATGCTGATTTTACTAGACTCATACCATACTACATACTTGATAATGGTCTCTAATGGGAGGAGTGTGTACTTGCCTTCCACGTAATAGATGCAAGTTTGAATCCCAGCGGTCTAAACCAATAAGTTTTTCTGAAAACTCAAGTGTATCGATTACAGACCACAAGTTTTGTGAGGAAACCTGCATTTAACTAGAAATTCGAGGCGATGGATTCATCAATCATCAAGTTTGCACCTTATAATCGTCTTTTACCATCTCATGGAGTACTATGAGTACACACATCTTTGCTGTGCCTCGGTGTTTTACACGTGTAACAATAAAAACTATGTTATTGAGTGATTTTTTTCCCGTTTTCGTAACATTTTCCGTTGACGCTTCGCACCTGTTGGTCGCAGCGTGATGATATAAAGTTTTAAGCCCCGATGAATGAAATATCCAACAAAAAATATTTTTTAAATTAAAACCCATAGTTACAGGTTTTCTCACAATGATTTTTTCATCGTAAATCTTGTGGTTTGTCGAGTGGTGTCAGTCCCTTGCTCCAATGTCATTGTTTTGTTAGATCATGAGCAAATAGAGGTCGTTCACGAAGTAGGACTCTGAACTGAAGTAACTGTCAAGAAAATCGGTAAATCTGTTACGGTGGATTATGAAATTAGTACCGTGCTAACTCTGACGCTGTAAAATTGAACCTTAAGACCAGTAGGTTAAGTTCTCCATTCGATTGCACTCATTAATAATTATTAAACCCAGTTCTGACGGCTTTAGACGACACTTTCGGTTTTGGGAAAACATTTGTTATTTAAAATAAACATTTGGTTTTGTGAATGAAACTGAATGCTTGTGGGTTCATCTGCTTATTAGTTCCATATATACATATGCTCACGCATGTATTCTACAAAGGGGTAGGCAGAGGTACTGTAATAACAACACCCACTTTTCACCGATGATGATTAAGTGTCTATCGCCGTATCAGGCACTATACATACGTCTTGGAATTACTTCTCAGTCATATGCAGGTTTGCTCACGATTTTTTCCTTCACCGTAAAGCGTGGTGGGAAATCTCTGCAGATAAGGTTTTTCTTAAAAACTCATTGTATTTCTTCCTATGCTTACTTTGTCTAGGCCTTCTGTTCTGTGACTAGTGCGAGTTTTCTTAAAATCGCCGCCACAAGTCATCGCGTCGACGTAAACGCAGATTTGTATGGGCTCACAATAGTGTCATGTTTAGGCCGACAGAGGCGCTGTTCCGATCCTATGCAAATCTGCGCTTACGTCGACGCGACTTGTGACGGCGGCAGTGAAAAACTCGCACTAGGCCCTATCTATTCTAACTATAACAGATATGTTTAATAACTCATTTGTAATTCATTTGCGAATTACTTTGCGAACTATAACTTCTGATAATCTAATAATCATTTAGGTTAAGTACTGACATTCTGACCTATTATTTGGTGATAATTACGCATAATTATAAAGGCTAATTATTATCTATCGACACGTGCAAAGGTCGACATTACTATTCATCACTATCGATAAAATGCAGTCACGTGGCACACCACTAATGCGCAGTTGTCATACCATAGAGTGAATAAATAAATTGTATTATGTGATGTGGAATACCAATAAATTAATTTTTCCCTTTGCTTTTCAAATGGTAGAGGGGCTCGTGGCACTGTTGCTATTGCGCATATGATGCGATCAGCAAAGTTAAGCAACCATACGCCTAGCCAGTAGTTGGATGGGTGACCGCCCGAGTTCCCTCCGTGCCTCGGAGAGCACGTTAAGCCGTCGGTCCCGGTTGCCAATTTAACATCTTTGGCAATCGTTACAGGTCAGTCAGGGGCCTTAGAAAGTCTGACAATTGGTTTAACCCAGATTGCCGATTTTCCTCGAAAAAAGGGTTACGAAGGTCAGATGGCAGTCGCTTCGTATAAAAATCAGGTGATCAGCCACATCGGGTTGAATCAAGCGCTGACCCCAAATACATGGGATAAGGCCAGGGAGATGAGAAACTTGAAGATGAGACGAGCTGTAGCCCAAGTTTTTTATGTAACCCAAGGTTTTTATCAACATCCCCGAATAGTAATAATAAAAATTATTATTTATCCCTCCTTTCTCCTCCCAATAGGTAAAAAACGGGACCCTATTACTAATACTTTGCTGATTTTCACAGATGAGTTTATAATCTACACTAATATTATGAAGAGGAAAGATTTAATTGTTTTTTTTTTTTTGTTTGTTTGCATTGAATAGGCTCCGAAACTACTTGACCGATCTTGAAAATTCTTTCAGCAATGGATAATACTTTTTGAGCCAATTCGTTACAAACATATCTACTTAAATACAAATCTTTCCTCTTTATAATAATCAAGATGAAAAGGAAATTTAAATAATTTATTCAGTTTAGGCCCTGGTAAGGCACTTATGAATGTCGATAATTTACCACCGGTTCGGAAACTAGACTTCTGAGAAGAACCGGCAAGAAACTCAGACAATGGTACACCTTTCGAACCTTTCGGCCCTGCTATTTTTGTTGAGCTCTCAAAACTCGTGACACCTGTATCTGATGCAAAAACTAATAATCTTAAAAGCTATACGTTTTATGCTACGCCCAGCCAAGTTGGCCAAACAATTGTTGGAAATTGGTTCAAATATTTGAACAATGGCCGGCTGCGATTACGACACGTCCTTCGAGTACTTGTGACCCACATAAGACGTTTACGGCCGGTTAAGTAACACTAATGCGGTTGAGAATAGGATTGAGATAAAAAATGTTGAGTCATAGAGTTCAGAGGTTTTAAGGAGGCATTGAAGTTCAAAAAAAAACAAAAATTGTAAGGTGAAGTGCTCTTAAATATTTCAATATTCTCTTCACAGTTATATCGTTAATCATCTATACAGATAATTAAATTAAAACGTCTGTTTGTAATTCCAAATAAACAGCTTTTCACTGCATATGAAAGTAAGTATATAAGGTACGAATATAAAAAATAAAAATAAAAACTGTCTGTCTATCTGTCTGTCTGTTCCGAGTAATATCGGTTGGACCGATTTTAACGGGAATTTCACTGACAGGTTAGTTGGGGCCTTACCATGTGCTCTTATTGCCATGATAGTTTTACTCATTTATGAGACAGATGTATGTGACGTGCATACATCTGTCACTGTCGCACAACTGAATTATCATTGCAATAAGAGCTCATGGTTGGGCCCGTGATGTTAGAAAGGGTTACTTAGACAAGGCTACTTTTTTTTAAATTACCTAGTAGTAATATCCATAATTTATTTTTTCATTGTCGTATATTTTGTATCAACGTAACCTAATATTCTTTTATTTTTTAACTTGTTCTATTGTTCACAAGTTCATTATATAAATCGTAAATAAACACAGACGTGCAATCGCAAGCAATGCAGTATTAGTTTATCGCACAATGGTGTCGCCAGCAATTAAAATTGCGCACAAATTACATTCCCACGCCAAGAAAATTGAATGGCAACAGAAGGACAGGGGCCTAACCATGAGCTCTTATTGCCATGATAGTTTCACTCATTTATGAGACAGATGTATGCGACGTGCATACATCTGTCACTGTCGCACAACTGAATTAACATTGCAATAAGAGCTCATGGTTGGGCCCCAGCTACCTAAATTGGTTAGAATCGTGAGGCTCAGAGGGCCTAGTGCGAGTTTTTTTTTAAATCGCCGTAATATGTCAACGCGGCGACGTAAACGCAGATTTGTATGGACTCACAATAGTGTCGTCTTTAGGCCGACAGAGGCGCTGCTCCGATCCCATACAAATCTGCGTTAACTTTGACGCGGTGACTTGTGATGGCGGCAGTGAAAAACTCGCACTAAGCACTCAGGACCCACACGTCCCTGTTATAATATATAGCTACTATAATATTATATATCTATACAGATTAATAACATTGAAGTGTCTGTTTGTAATTCAAAATTAACAGCTTTGCACTAAATGCATATGAAAGTATATATATATATATATATATATAAACTAATATTGAAAGAAAATATGTCTGTCTGTTTGTTCTAGGAAATCGCCGAAACGTTTGGGCTGATTTTAACAGGACTTTCACTGTCATATAGCTGGTGTTACACGGAGTATCTTAGGCTTTAATTAAGGCTATTTTTATTAAAAAAAACATTAGGGTTCCTCAGGCCACACATGAAATAAAGTCTACGCGGGTGAAAACGCGGGGCACAGCTATTTCTGACAACATGAATGGAGACCGACCTTCTGTATGTTTATATTTTGTCCCATCAGCGCTGTAGCGATTGTTTTACAATACAATAGCAATTTCACATCAGTGTGTCGAAAAAATATATATTGAGGTCTATTGCATTTAAAGAGGTTCTTGATTGAATTGCGGAATTATAGAAAAAATCTTAAGCTATAAAGAAATATTAAAATATCCCATCACTATCAATATTTGTATGAGATGTAGTTCTTTATGTCACCGCTTCTTCTCATACAAATATTCAGCTGTGGTGGCCTTGGGGTTAGAGCAGTCGCCTGCTACGCAAGCGACGAGAGTTCGAATCCCTGCGGGGCCTGTACCAATGAGTTTTTGTAAAAACTTATGTACAGTGATTTCACACCACGTGCTTTACGGTGAAGGAAAACATCGTGAGGAAACCTGCATATGTCTGAGAATTAATTCAAAGACGTATGTATAGTGCCTGAGACGGCGATAGACTCACCCTCTGTCACGTTGACACTTAATCATCTTCGGTGAAATGTGGGTGTTGTTATTACAACCTGTCCCTTCGGGGAATATAGGCGTGAGCATATGTATGTATGTAAATATTCAGCGGAATCGCTAACGTGTATAGAATCGGTACTGCCATGGCGATCTACCAGAGTACCCGGAGTCCCAGTGAGCACTGGGGATGGACACCGGGGGGGTTTTAGAGCGGTAAAATCCCACATACCCCGACTTGCTTCTCCCAAGGACGTCAGGGATATTTTGAAGGTTTCCCCCTCGTCAATTAAACAAAAAGGTACCTAGTAGATAAAATTAGTATTTGCGCATTTCTTCTAGCTTCAAGGTCAGCGCTTATAACTGCTGACGAGTGACGGGACATGCATTGTACAACCCAACCAAAATTAAATATATACTTACACTCATCGCCCTTTTGGTAAAGGGTCAAGATTTTAACCGCAATAGGATCCGCTAACTTATATTTATCCCAAGGACAATAAATTAAAAATACTCTCAAAGTCATTCGCACAAATTCAAAACGAAAAACCGGTTCAGTGTTGTAACAATTACACAATACATCGAAACATTAATTATGTATGGCAACACGTAAAAAACACTGGCCAAACAATATGGACGATCCCAAGGCCGCGGTAAAAAAAATACGCGATATCACAACAAAACAAGATCCACAGGTAACATAACCTACCATTCCATTTGATAACGACGAAAACAACCTCACACTTATACTCACGCCTGGACGAAAGTGGAAATGACATAAATCAGTCACGTGACATATGTCATATAGAAGGAGTGGGGCCTGTTCCAATGAGCCCTGAAAGCCAAGTAACAATCTCTCGCGTTTGCGTATGTAGAAACGACACAAAATGTATGGAAATGACATAAATCTGTCACGTGACATATGTCATTCCCGTACATTTTGTATCGTTTCTGCAAGCGAAGCGTGAGGATAATGTTACTTCGTCTACAGGCCCTGGTTCGCAAACGCCCGATGCTCTCGGCAGATGCGTGGAGTAAAATAGACTCAAACTGTGTCTAGGTCATGTAACTAACGCTAAGTGACACTAAGTTATTTACTACACAAGCATACCTACTCTAATAACGTATCCACTTAACGATAGCTTGTCTATGACTTAGCTGCGTCTGACAGGTGCATTGATATTAAAGGTTTATATACGTTATTAAGCAAAACGAAAAAAAAACCGTACGCAGGTCGCTTGCTTGTCAAATAAGCAGTATATAAAGCCATAGTATATAAAATAAGCTTATTAATAAGCAGTATGAAATCACAGACAAAATTTTTCAAAAAATAATATTTGGTACATCCAGCGTGAGCGTCATTATTAAAGTTCTTAAAATTTACTGTCAAATTATTGTTGATTTGAAAATTAGAAAAATATCTGTCAAACACGTGAATGACATTGCGCCGATGCAGCTTTAAACCTCGTAGACGCGCCTATGTAAGTGTGTCATTTCCAACGATTTGTTCCTAGATTCCGTACTGCTTGTTACAAGCTCATATGTATACTGTGACAGAGCCTAGAGATCTGACAGTTTGTAATATCCTAGCTGACGTTACATGCATTATGCATAGATTAAAAACCGCTACGCAGCGAATTTTATTTCTATGGTAAGCATTATGTTCTTTATTTGAATTGAATGCTTTGAAACCTGACCTTTTGGTTAGAAAGAGCGTTTTGATTGATAAGGTCACAATTTTATAGGTGTTTTGGACCAATTTAATTTATATAATCTTAGCGTTAAGTAACCGGTAACTGGAATGACGTCACCCCGGTCATATGGTTGTTGAGGCAATGACTCACTGTGAATAGCAGTAGGTAGGTATTTAGGAGTTAATCCCAAAGTTTTCCTATACCTGTTTGCTTTGTATACTATTTAAGCTATTAGGACTAGCCCCGCTGTGCCTCGCGGTTTCCGCGTAAATTTAGTTTCATGCTTTTCATCCCCTTTGATAACTCTAACAACCATAATTTACCACAAATATAAATAGTAAGTATAGCGAAAAAAAAAGGTGTTAAGGGATTTCTATTTTATTTTTAAATTGGCCAACGTTCTATGCCAAAAATGTGCGTTAAGTCTAAACCCTATTCTGTCCATAAACTGATTTTAAAATATCTAGTAGATTAATATTTACATCGACTTAAAAAGCCAACAGCGAATTCTAATTCAATGGTTTGATACAGTTCAAATTTCAAATTCCCTGAACGCAGCAAAAAGGTCGGTAAGTGATCGCAAGATGGCGGCGCATGGCGCGAAAATGGCAAATAGTTTGAGGTTAAAAGTGAAAGAGATCACGCCCTCCTATTGTATTTATGAGAACTAAACGGCTTGATCGTTTATAAATGTATTCTAGTGCAATGAGCATAATGAAGAAAGACTTTACCTTATACCACAAACAAGATGTTATATTTCTGATATTTTTGACAGTTAAAAATTAGTGAAGCTTTTTTTTCACAAAATGAAAAAAAAATGTATCATTGTGTAATGAAATGTAATAAAATGTACATAATGTCAGCTGAGTTCCTTGCCGGTTCTACTCAGAAGACTAGTTTTCGAATGGTGGTCAGTCTTTCGACGTTTATAAGTGCCTTACCAGGGCCCGAAACTGAATAAATCATTTTCAAAATCTTGCGTCTAGGAATAATACCTAAAGATTTTTTTTTTAGTATGTACTATTTTTTAGGAGCAGATATGAGATTATAACATAAATTATATTCTCAACCAGTGGACGTCACGCGGTTTGACCCGCGTAGTTCCCGTTCCCGTGGGAGTACGGAGATAGAATATAGTCTATGTTACTCGCTGATGGTATTTTCGGAGCCTATTCAATGCAAAGAAACAAAAAAAAAACAATCAAATCTTTCCTCTTTATAATATTAGAGTAGATGAACGTTACGAAGGAAGATCCAAGTATAAATATATTTACCTAGTACAAAATATAATGGCTATAATAAATAAAAAGTCAATCTCCTTAACGAGTTGACTAATTAAAAACGAAAATATTGACCCAAAACAAATGATGGTGGACATTAAATACGGATTAGGTCAGTTTTCAAGGACAATGGTGGTGGCGTCACGAAGGTATAATTGTCATACTTTTTGTGCTTTTGTAAGTTATGTTTTGTCGGGATATTAACCGACTTCAAAAAAAGGAGGTTATCAATTCAACTGTATGCTTTTTTTTATATTTCAACTTCATCATCATAATTTCAGCTGAAGTAGGCGAATTCGACGCTGGAACGATTTTAACAGGACTTTCACTGGCAGATAGTTAATGTTACAAGGAGTAACTAAAAGTAGATCTATTTAAAAACAATAGGAGTCCGCGAAATTCAGTCACGTTCTTTGGCAGACCGATTTTAGCCGGGTCAGTAAACTTCTCAAATATCTAAGGCAATTTAACTCTGTGGTCGTTGGCGCCGTAGATACAATACAATACAAATACTCTATGTTGGACACACCAAAAAATAATAATAACTTGTGTGAACAAGAGGCGGTCTTATCTCTAGAGTAATTTCTTTCAGACAACTTTTAGGTACTAATATTTAGTCTATGGTCAACCACTCGCACAACCACTATCTATTTACAAAACAAATTACTACATGTTTTTTTAATCTGTTGCAACAACCTACAATGAATTGACCCGGCCGACATCGATTCGTCATACGATTAATAAAACAATAATATCGATTCAGATAATCGATTACCGGCCTGAATAACTATGTACTTTGCTTTCTACCATAGAGTTTTATTTGACGTGTGTTTTGGCGCCAACGTAGTGTTTTTCTAGTTGTTTATGCTTGTAACGTTTTTTATAGTGAGTACAAACCTTGAAATTAGTCAAGCAGGATTGAAGAAATATTTACCTGCGAAATAAAAAGAAACTGGTTAGTTATATAATAATAAATTATAAACTAAAATAAAAAATAAAAAATTCTCGTTTTCAAACTTTTTTCTTTTTACAAATGTCAAAATTGTAATATTGCCAGCTATAAATTAATTCTGAGTAAGTCAAACCATAAAGTTATGTAATGTTTCCTCTTGCTACGTAATAGACCACATCACGCAAACACTGTTATATGGATGTGAAATAATCGTATTTACAACAATTTCCGCGTGTATGTAGGTATTCATTGGACTTGTGAATGATTAGTCAGTGATATTTTATTTCGTTTTCTCTGAAAAGACGGAGGCCTGTTGCTCCGCAGCGGGATAATTGAGCTAAATTATAATTACTTTTAGCTTGAGAAAATAATAGCAAATGAAGGTCCACCCAGATCAGAAAGAGCCACGCCAATTTTTCTGCTTTGTCTATGATATTTCTCCTTATTTCAAAACATAGACTAAGATAATCCTTGGTTTAACAGGAGTTCCATCTCTTTTTAGTCCGAATTAGGTGTAGTCGTTGTTCAAACTATGTTTTGTGATAAAGGAGATTATCATAGACTAGCGGACGTCACGCGGTTTCACCCGCATAGTTCCCGTCCCCGTGGGAATACGGAGATAAAATATAGCCTATATTAATCAGTGATAATGTAGCATTCAGATGGTCAAAGAATTTTTTAAATCGGTCCAGTACTCATTGAGCCAATTCGTTACAAACATACATATAAAATTTTCCTATTTATAATATCAGTAAAAAATTGGCGCGGCTTCCTTTCGCCCCCCTTAACTACGTCAATGCAAGAAATTACTATATACATTTCGCTCCACCGCACTGTGCCTATCTAATCTTTCGTTTACGAACAGTTTTAGTAACAGATAGTAGTAGGCTTAAATACATGTGTGCCTAGACTAGCACAAATACAGCCTGCGGGCGACGCATTTACTTAAACCGTTAAATAAAACAAACGAACAGATTTACGCTTGAATTATACATGTTAAATAATTCTAGCATTGTGTTGTCAAAGGTTCGTTGGTTAGGGCCGTCACAAACTATTATTTATGTATGTTGTTAAGGATTACTAGTTAGTATATACTTACTAATGCTCACGCCTGTATTCCTCAAAAGGGTACACAGAGGTGTACCAACTTAATAGAACACCAAAATTTCGCTAGTTATGTAAGTCCCGTGTATTAGGGCGAAAGCTTATTATATTTTTTTTTTCTACTGTGACCACAAGACCAACGAAGTCGTCAATAGAGATATGTATAAGAAAATCACATTGCACCGACCACAAAAAAATTGGATATGGGCAGAAGGGTGATAATGGCGTAGCTTATGACATTCTCCAACGAAAATGAATCCATAGTTTGATTACAGGAGAACATAGTTTTATATAGGAATACTAGCTGTGCCCCGCGGTTTCACCCGCGTAGTTCATGCTTAATATCGCGGAACCCTAATATTTTTAAGAAATAAAAGTAGCCTAAGTTACTCCTTGAAACATCACCTACCTGAAAGTCCCGTTAAAATCGGTCCAGCCGTTTCGGAGATTACCCGGAACAAACAGACAGACAGACAGAGAATTTTTTTAAAACTTGGTTTTTTAGTGTCAGAAGCGTGTATACTTTCATATGCATTTAGTGAAAAGCTGTTATTTTGGTATAACAAACAGACACTTCAATTTTATTTATCTGTATAGATGTATAGATAGATATAGATTTTCGAAAAGACCAAGGGTACGAGTTGAAGGAAAGTCATAGATACAAACAAGGAATATAATTTAAGGCACTATTACCCGCTGAAGATAAGTGAAAGGTATCGTTAAGAAAAGTCATTCCTACTAGTTAAATGTAGTAAAACGACTGGCGCTAAAATTACTCAAACTAGTTGTTTAGTTGGTTACATAAGCGCAACTTTCGACAGACTATTAACCGCAGCATTAAATCTAGGTGCTTGCCCACTTAATTATTAAACACCATGTAAATTAACATTAAACTGTATGAAACTAAAAACCATAAATAATAAAAAAAGCCTTTTAATTTTTTTTGAGTATGACAGCCCTATTTTACACAATTGACAGCAAACAGCAGCCATCTTGAAAGTAAATAAAACTGTCAAACGAAAATTTGGCGGTAAAGTTTTCCTATTGCAATTCCGTTTATTGAATACCTATAAAGTAAGTGTTTATTTTTTATTACGAGGAAATTAACAGTACACGTAGGTACGTGAGTCATTTAACCTCAGACAAAGAAAAGAATTACTTAACTTTAACAACGCTAATCCGACATGCAATCAAACAAAGAAAAACTAAAAGTACTTAATTGATTGAATAAAATAAAATTGCCTTTTCATTGAAAGATCATGGAATATTTTCTTTATAAAAAACTCTAATCGTTAATATCCACTATTAAAAAACTTATATTAATTAGATTTTGGGTTAAACAAAGTTTTTTTTTTACTTTGTCTATAGATTTTCGTACTTAGCAGAAAGCCGGGTATTCACGTACAAAGTACCTACTTCCGCGTAGTGTGGCGTGGGCACACAAAGACGACAGTCATTTTATTTAACACATAAACACACGCTTTGTCTCCGTTAAATATGTGCATGTATTTTGCAAATATAATGCATTATTAATGTGATTTTATAACCAACTAGCTGTGTCTCGCAGTTTCATCCGCGTAGACTTAAATTTTATGGATGGCTCGCATAACCCTTGTTTTTTTTTAATTATCTAAGTTACTCCTTATAACAATATTAACAGTTAAAATCCTGAACAAACAGTACAAAAAAATAAAAACTTAGTTTTTTACATGAGTAGGTACATGAATTTAGTGAAATTCATACAGACACTTCAATATTATTTATCTGTATCGATGTTTGTTTATTCCAAGTGAATATAAAGTACTGCATATAATGGTGTTTATATAATACTTGTAGGTTATTATAATTAGTGTTATGTAAATCCTTGTTGATATTATAAAATGTGAAAGTGACTACGTTTTCACTGGTACATTACTGTTAATGCAATTTCCTCCTAAGGTCGACCATTTTGGATTTGTTGGTTTGGCGGTTTTTTATACGATTGCCATATTCAAGGCTCATTCGAAAAATAAGGAATGTAATATTGCAGATTATTTTTTATTATTAAAAAAGAAAAAAGTATAACTATTGAGCCTTTTCGCTTTTTACAGTGATTATTATTATAAAAAAAACTGTGTTCTAATGCTCTGCGAAATAGTCCTTTGATATATCCACTATTTTGTCGACGTAACCATTGGCATTTTATTATTGTGATGGGTACAACTACACTTTAGTAGTTACAGGAAATACCGAAAATACTTTTTCATCCCACCATCTCGGAAAGAGTATTTTTAATCTTCAATATCTGAGTGGAAAAGCCGTTTTTATTCTCTAGAGGATAAAGTAAATTGAATTTAGAACATCGTGTGCACTAAGTTTGTGAATTAAAAAGATTATTCTGTAATACTTACCTGTCATAATGTAGTAATTAATACCTAAACTGAAATAAAAGTGTACCTATCTTGTGATTGTAAACGTTTTTTTTTGCATTTAGTCATTTCCTCGCTGAGGTGGAATGAAAAGTTACGTGTTGCACTCGAGTGCAAAGATTTTTCACCTCGTGCTCTTTTGATTCCCTCACTAACGCTCAGGATTCTAATTTTGAATCCTGAAATTTTAGAATCCTTCGCTTGCTCGGTCATCAAAATTGAACACGCGGTTAAAAAGCAACTTTGCACTCTTGTATAACAAATAACTATTAGTATCCGCTTAAATACTTAACTTACAATCAGGTAGACTATTTACCTACTCATCACTACGAAGTATGTGAAAAAAATATATGCGCCAAAGTTATAACAACGCTAAAAAAAAGGCACTAATTAAAAAATGGCATTTGGAATTGAAAGTGTTGCCATTAAAAATAATAAGTATTTAATGATTCAATGTGCATAAAAACTCAATTACACCAGACAATTCGGCGGGGCCCGTCTAAAATGTGTTGTATTATGCAAACAAGTGGTTGCATTCGTAACAATTAGTTCATTAACATTAGAAACATGTGGGCTTACACAATACTGTGCGGCAACCTAGCTCCACTATAAATGTACCTACCTACAAATCCATATCCGTAATCTATACAACGATACTAATATTACTAGCAGAGGTCTCGCGGTTTCACCCGCCTAGTTCCCGTTCTCGTGGGAGTACGGGGATAAAATATAGGCTATGTTATTCGCTGATAATGTGTCTATTAATAGCTGACAGAATTTTTCAAATCGATTCAGTAGTTTTTAAGATACATAGAAAAATAATTTTGTTTTTTATAATATTAGTATAGTTATTGATATAAGGAGGTCAAAGAGTGGACATAGACAAATGAAAAGAGTAACTCCGACAAAAGTTATTACTCTTAAAACCAAGATGATTATGGTACAGACAGATATAGAAAAAGACTATTCTATAACGACGAATAAACTTTAAAATTACTGGACCAATTTGAGAACTTTTTTCTGAATTGGGTAGCTACGTTATCAACGAGTAACATAGGCTATAGTTTATACCCATACTCCTACGGGACTTCAAAGTGAACCTATTTTTTATTTATAGGTATAAAAACTATAAAAAAATCAAACCAACTTTTCTTTTTAAGTATTTTCTTAATTCCTGATAACTACGATAATTCTCATCCTACTAATACTAGCGGCCCAGTACGTGCTTCGCTACGTATAAGGCATAGTAATAAAAAATGATTATTAAGTTCATTTATTCAAACCAAAAAATATTTTAAATTGCTAGCTAGTATACACTAAAAAAATAAAAAATAATTGGGTACTCTTACTATGGTGGGTCTATACAGGGGCGTGCATTGGATTTTCAGAGGGGTAGGCATAAACAATAAGTAGGTAGGTAGGCAGGTTAAGTACATACCTATGTGACGCGGCATAGGTACGTGTGTCTTGGTAAAGAAACACAAACGAACATAAACACAAATTGTAACTTCTGCTTACCTGCTTATATCCAATGCACGCCACTGGGTCTATATGGGTTAGTCTCAAACATTTAGATAAACAATATTGCTGCTAAAACGAAATGACATATGATGACATTGAATGTGTTTGACAGAAATATCGTCACTTTCTTTGTCTTCGAAGATGTTGATTTTACACTTTTTCAAGACTTTTTTTAAATTTTCTCTACGTACAAACCTTCCCTGGACTTCTACAAATAATTCAAGACCAAAATTAGCCAAATCGGTAAAGGCGTTGTTGAGTTATAACATTACAACGAAAAGTGGCATTGATTTTTATATATATAGATTATAAATGTGAATGTATGGTTTTTTGCGAAAACTACTTAAGTAACCGGTCATCACGAAACTTTGTACATATTCTTGGAGGTATTAGAAGTAACAATTGTACTAAAACAACCCTATATATAAAAGGGACACGTAAAATAACCTGGGAGCTTGTTTCGCCGTTTCTTCTGTTAACAGCTTATATTTGGAAACGGTAGTAAATCAACTTAAGTTAGCGTAAGAGAAATGACGATCAATAAGTGTTCCAAGTGTCCCTTATGTTATTTTTTTTTGATTTGAACATAGGATTAGAAATTTATAAAAAAAGGAAACTTAATGCGATTGAGGCCGCGGGTATAAGCCAGTAACATTATTTATATCAAAGTCCAGTAATAGATACGAACCAGTAAGAAGGATAGCTAAGTGTTCGCGATAAATACTTTGAAGTGAATGTTAGTTAGTCATAGGTCACGGTTTGATGCAGTCTACAGACGCCCTTGCAATATCAAAATTCGTGGCATCCATTCTTTTTTGTAAGCATTGTTACAGACAAGCTACCTTGAATATGAAAAGCGAAATTATATCTAAAGCAGTACTTTTACCCGCGACTTCGTCCACTTAATGATTTTTTAATAAGTTCGTTATTGGGTTGAAGGCTCTCTCTATTTCAAAAAGCAAATTTCCACGTATTTATTGGCCATTGAATTCTTCGGTGAAAAGTGGATGATTTAACACCTCTGCTTAACCTATCATAATCATATCTATACATATATATATATACAGATAAATAAAATTGAAGTGTCTGTTAGTAATTAAAAAATAACAGCTTTTCACTAAATGCATATGAAAGTAAGTATATCCGGTGCTGACACGAAAAAAAACAATTTAAATAAAATAATTCTGTCTGTCTGTTTATTCCAGATAAGCTGTCTAATAAACGGCTGGACCGATTTTAAGGCGACTTTCTCTTGCAGGTAGCTTATTTTACTAAAAAAATACATTAAAATTATTCTACGTGGGGCACAGCTAGTTATCGCTAATAACGCTATTATGATAAAGAGGAAAAAGATTTGATTGTTTTTTTGTTTGTTTGCACTGAATAGGCGCCGAAACTACTTGACCGATCTTGAAAGTTCATTCAGCAATGCATAGCTACATAATCAGCGAGTAACATAGGCTATATTTTATCCCCGTACTCCCACTGGAGCGGGAACGACGCGGGTGAAACCGCGTGACGTCCGCTAGTAAAATATAAGTAGCACTTACTGGTAGACGTGTCTTAAAATTACTCTACTTTGTGAACCGAACAATGTCGGCATTACTGCAGTAACCAGGTTACATCTCCATTCGTCAACGCTTTGCATGACAATAAACTAGTGAAAATGACAACCAAATGCATTGACAGCTCCATAGCCATTACACTAAGTACTTAGTACAACTGTCTCGTTGGTCTAGTAGTTAGTAAATACGCTTGCAGATCACGCGGTCCCATGTTCGATGGGTCGCCCGGAGCTTGTAAGTTGGCGGTGTTTCCACCCCCGTGCTTCGGAAAACACGTTGCACCGTTGGTCCTGCCAGAGGGCCTAGTGCGAGTTTTTCACTGCCGCCGTCACAAGTCACCGTGTCGACGTAAACGCAGATGTACTTCTGACGATTTGAAAGTACTTTGTAAGAAGTCTAATCAAATAAAGATAGTAGAAAGTACTTAATTACTTATTAAAAAGTAAAATTTTACAGTAAATAAGATCGATTCCGGGGTAGCAGGCGGCGCAAGTCGTGGTCGCCCGCTGCAGTACTAAGTATAGTTCGATTTGAAAAGTTGTAAATATTACCGAGTTTGATACGCAAGGCCTGGGTCTGACTAGACGGATCCAAAAGCACTTTCAAATAGGTAGACGTACTTAGATCTAAAAATATCTAGATTTAATTTCAGTCTATCTATCTTTAGACAAGGTCAGTGAACGGCGCAGCGACATTTGTGACGTTTGCACAATGACAATTGTTGGACAATACTTGATTTCAAAGTAGCTAAGTTATTACTAAGTTTGTTACTTATCTATATGGATAAATAAAATTGAAATGTCTGTTTGTAATTGCAAATGTTTGTAAAGCTTTTCACTAAATGCTTATGAAAGTAGAACTTACGAAAAAGACCTATTTAAAAAAAAAAACTGTCTGGCTGTTTGTTTGTTCCGGCTAGTCTACGAAATGGCCGATTTTAACGGTACTTTCACTGGCAGATAGCTAATGTTACAAGGAGTAACTTAGGCAACTTCGAATCCCTACATTAACGTTTTTAGAAAACCTCATACGCATTGGTATTTGAAATTGCTTCGCTTGCGTAGCAGGCGATTAGGTTGTTACTCAACCACGGGAACTCGTGTTTAGACAATTATTGTTACTCCTTGTAAAATTAGCTATCTGCCAGTGAAAGTCCCGTTATAATCGGTCAAGCCATTTCAGAGATTATCCACTGGTAGTTAGCTGATGTTTCAAGGAGTAACTTAGGCTACTTTTATTTATTAAAAATATTAAGGTCCCGCGACAATAAGGATGAAACTAAATCTATGCGGGTGAAACCGCGGGGCACAGCTAGTACTTTCATATGCATTTAGTGAAAAGCTGTTATTTTGGAAATACAAACAGACACTTCAATTTTATTTATCTGTATAGATGTATAGATTATTAAATACAATAAATCATGGTTTATTCATGAATTAGCGTGTATCATGATATTCAGGACTCGTGAAACATGCGTGTGTCAAGGATGATATTAAAAATAGCAAACATTAATTGTTCACCTTGACTCGCCTTAATTAAAACAATTTGTTGTTTGGTACATTACATTTTACAGAAGATTAATTTCAAACTACTTACGTTAGCTATAATTTGTGTATTTATTTCAAAAACTGACCGCCTGAGACTGCATTACTCACCATCCGTCAGACTCATAATCAATGAGGCTAGCGACGGATGGTGAGTCTATTCGATGAAATGTGGGTGTTCTTATTACAACCTCTGCCTACCCCTTCGGGGAATACAGGCGTGAGCATTAATGTCTAATGTCGAATGTATGTTCGTCACTACAATGGCTGCACTTATTTGACAAGGTCTTCTTTGTTGTGTTTTGTAACTGTCAGGACCTGGGGCCTTACCATGAGCTCTTATTGCCATGATAGTTTCACTCATTTATGAGACAGATGTATGTGACGTACATACATCTGTCACTTTCGCACAACTGAATTATCATTGCAATAAGAGCTCATGGTTGGGCCCCAGGTTTGAAAGTAAGAAAACGTTGAAAAGGTTAGTAAAATCGTACGGAAAAAAATACATTTAAAACAAAGTCTTCTTAATCATCTTCGGTATAACTGGGTGCTAGTATTGCAACACATCTGCTTACCCCTCCAGAGACCCTTCTGAGATGATGTGAGCATATTATAGAAAAGTGACAAGTGCACAATTCCTGAGTTTATGAGATAGCTTCCAATTTATTTTATAAAAATAAATAAATAACATTTCTCTCTAGGAATCAGCACTAAAATAATTTTGTGATTGCCGTTATTTCGAATAAATAAAAACAACGGTAAAGGAAAACATCGTGAGGAAACCTGCATATGTCTGAGAAGTAATTCAATGACATGTATAGTGCCTGAGACGGCGATGGACTCACCCTCTGTCACGTTGGCACTTAATCATCTTCGATGAAAAGTGGGTGTTGTTATTACAACACCTCTGCCTACCCCTACGGGGAATAAAGACGTGAAAGAACTTCTCTTTTAGAGGTTTGGATAGAGAGCGTCCAAAGAAGAACTACTATGATCAAATTAATAGTATTTTTCATGACGGTCAAATTCAGAGCACTAGAAACCGTATGAAATGTATGAAGAGATGCATGAATGTGGATGAAGCGAAAGAAGTATGTAAGGATCATAGTATGTGGCAAACGGTGGGTCTGTAACCCCCATGGGTTACAGACGTTAGGACATGTATGTATGTATTAAAGAGGAAAGATTCTGTAGAATACTTAGACAAGTTAGGATTTCAATATCAGACATGAAAACACAAAATTAAGTCATTGGGGCATCCCAGAAACTTTTTGCTAAGCTGTAAACAAAACCATGGCGAGATAAAAAGCGATATAAGAAGAAAAACGTTTGCGCATGCGCAAATCTCCGTGTATTTCACAATATTTGATGAACATTTACGTCACCTTACATCGATAAAACACAAATCGACCAAACCGGTCGATTGGTGGAATTCCAAAGTCTGTTATTCTAATGTTTCATAACATTGCGCTAAAAAATAAGAATTTACAAACACTTCTAAGGACGTTACCATAGGCTCTTATTGCCATCATAGTTCCACTGCGTGACAGTGATAGACTTATACACGTCATATACATCTGTCTCACAATAAGAGTTAATCTATCATGGCAATAAGATGTCATGGTAAGGCCCGATATTAAGAACCTTATCAAGTCTGCCTCTCGTAGACTTGGTTTCTTTTTTCATTTTGAAATTAAAGCCTACGTTGCTCCTTAAAATATTAGCTTTCTGCCATTGAAAGAGGCGTTAAAGTCGGGGCAGCCGTTACAAACAGAGAGAGAGAAAGATAACAATAAAAAATACGTGGGTTTTAACACGTTTTTACGTTGACGTTAAACATTACGGGAACGTTAAAAAGCGCCCCAAGCGGCGAGTGTAGGAAGTTTTACGTCTCCATACAAAAAAAGCGCAAAACGCAAGGTCAAGCGACGATGTTCCAACGTGTCTAAACATATACTTGGGACACTGAAGTTTGTTACTAAACGATGTAAACTTGACCAATTACTGTTCAAATTGCATGTTGTACTCACATAGGATGATAATGAATAGTTGGATAATACAGTCCCATTGTCGGAAATTCCGGACGTAATATCACATCGAGTCTGACTGAACCGACTTCATAAGCAAATACTATATTGTTTTGTATGCCTTATCACAAATGAGCTGAGTTGAACTAAAACTACTGTATTTGCACTTCCCACTAACTTATCAGTGTGTGACGAACTTGGTAATAACAACATTATTGGAATATGTTGAACAAGACACCCGTATTTAATGAGGAAAAACATTATCATGGCAATGATTTATCGTCATATCTCGTCATGGTCTCATTATTTTGGAGTTTTCTTCGTTCATTCCTCTCTCAGCCGTCGTCTCTGTATTCACTCTCTTTCTAGCCATGTCATCCTTCACACAATCCATTCCTCTCTATCAGCCGTCGTCTCTGTATTCACTCCCTTTCTAGCCATGTCATCCTTCACACAATCCATTCCTCTCTATCAGCCGTCGTCTCTGTATTCACTCCCTTTCTAGCCATGTCATCCTTCACACAATCCATTCCTCTCAATCAGCCGTCGTCTCTGTATTCACTCCCTTTCTAGCCATGTCATCCTTCACACAATCCATTCCTCTCTATCAGCCGTCGTCTCTGTATTCACTCCCTTTCTAGCCATGTCATCCTTCACACAATCCATTCCTCTCAATCAGCCGTCGTCTCTGTATTCACTCCCTTTCTAGCCATGTCATCCTTCACACAATCCATTCCTCTCTATCAGCCGTCGTCTCTGTATTCACTCTCTTTCTAGCCATGTCATCCTTCACACAATCCATTCCACTCTATCAGCCGTCGTCTCTGTATTCACTCCCTTTCTAGCCATGTCATCCTTCACACAATCCATTCCTCTCTATCAGCCGTCGTCTCTGTATTCACTCCTTTTCTAGCCATGTCATCCTCTTCACACAATCCATCTTTTTAAATTATTACAGCTAACTAGCTCGAGTTTAAAAGCAAACGATTATTGTATTACGAAACCAAGTCATTCTGACCTTGTATTTGTCTTAATATTGCAGTGAAACTTATTACAAAGAACAAACTTATCTTAAGATTAGACAGAAAAAAAAAAATTGAAATTAAAAAATATCAAAATGACCCGAAAGAGTAAGATTTTCTAGGTTTAAAAACCGGTAATTAACCGTTAAAATATCCATTTGCGACATTCGTTCCGTTACATCGAGAAATTCCCTGCGTTATCTCATTGAATATTTTCGTGAACTACCCACACAACGGAAATTAGATTAAAAATGGCGTGCTTTTAAAACCACGAGGAAGTTGATTTAGTATATTTTAAAATCATTATTGTACGTAACAACGACCCACAAATCAAGAGTTTACATATATACTGTGTCGAACAAAACAAAGACTAACCTCGAATTAGTTTTGCTAACTTTGCTCCCGTTTGCAGCGAAGTCTATTTCACTCCCAGCAAAATCTCTGCAAACTAGTGGCACATCACCGTCAGCCATCATTGTATAAATTCAAACACTAGCACTTTTGAAATTCTTTCTTTTTACGCGAGCGCACAACGCGCTGTTTCAACGGCCGACGTTGCACTGAAGGACCGACCGATTATTTTATTGATGTAAATATACAGTGATGAGCTCGTCTCAGATAACACAATACGCGGACAGTCCGGCTCGGTGCCGTTGTGTCAGTGATAATTGAGCAGGTTTATGCCACAGTGACCGGTTTTCCTTATTTATTAACAGCTGGCGGATTATTGTTTTCAATTTTAGCTACTTCGCAAAACAATTTTAGAAGTTTAGATTTGCTCAATTAAACTTTGTTGATAATTTGAGTTTACAATACAGGCGAAATACCAAGGTCTAAAAAACTTTGAAGTTTCGTAATCAGTCGGCTAACCTTGATTTTATACTTGTCATAATTACTTTTAATAATAAATAATTCATTGTTTTAGCTTTTTTTAAGGATGGTAATTCATGTGGTTATTAGTCATCAGCTAAGTGTATGGGGTCCAAACTCCATTAGAGGTTCCACGCCCACAGTTTCGGTGTCGCCTGTGCGGTATTTTGTTTTCGATAATTCACCCGAACCAAATGTCTTTCATTCTATTTGAACATTATTGTATGAATACGGAATACCCAAAGCTACAAGTAGTAGTTGAAAAGGCATTACTTATCTATCTAAAACCTTTAAACGAGCTATTCTTGAATTTAAATATCTGAATCTCGGCTCTAACGATTTTCATGAGACTTAGCATGTAGCAAGTTTCGGGGGCAATAAATCGATGTAGTTAGGTTTTATCTTTAGTGATGGGGGTCCCACGAAGTTTCTGGAATATTCTAGACTAGCGGACGTCACGCGTTCACCCGCGTAGTTCCCGTTCCCGTGGAAGTACGGAGATATAATATAGCCTATATTAATCAGTGATAATGTAGCATTCAAATGGTGAAAGATTTTTTTAAATCGGTCCTGTACTTTTCGTTATAAACCAATTCGTTACAAACATACAAATCTTTCCTCTTTATACTATTAGATAATATAGATAAAAATTAGTAAAAAAATATGCCATACATTATTCTTTACAACCTTACGGGTTAAACAAATCATTAAAAATAGTTTTGTTCAAAAGTCTGCGTGCGTCATTAAGTGTTTTGTATTCAAATAGAGATAAGCGTAGTACGAAATTGTATTCAGGGGGCCTACTCGCTTTCTCCGAAAAACGAAGCTTGTAAGCTGTAAGCTGAAACGCTGATGTATAAAGGTTACGAATTACCAACAAAAATTTTAAACTTGCCCTTCAACAAATTCAAAGAAACAATTAAATCAGTTTTGCTTGAAAAAGGATATTATACTGTAAGTGATTATATTTGTGATAAGGGATCCTGGGATGTACCTTTACCTGATAATTTTTGTAAATAATCCCATTGGCACTGTACTTTTGCTACAATTAATTAATCTTAATTTTGCTTTGACTGGCTGGAATTTGCCATGCTCACATATATTTGTACTATATTTTTAGTTTTTATTTTTGACAATTGAGCATTGGAACTGTGTCCATGGGCTTATAGTTGCTTGAACGATTTATTTTGTATTTTTAAAACTGTATAATATTCTTTAAAAGTGTAATTACTGAGTTTCTTGCCAGGTTCTTCTCAGTAAAAGCAACCTTCCGAACCTGGCGGTAGCATGTATAATCCTGTGTTATTGTGTCATTCTGACGATTTGAAAGTACTTTGTATAAAGTCTAATCGAATAAAGATATATTTGAATTTGAATTGGAAAACTATAAATCAACAAGAATAAGTAGTTCTTTCAGGAGATGTTACAGATTTATCTTATATCTACTTTACATTAACTAATGTCTTCTTTCCCACAATCATCGTCCTCCTGCCCTTATCACGTTATTTGTGGTCGGCGCAATGGGTTCTTCTCTTCCATTCCTATCAGCCGTCATATCTGCAATCACTCCCTTAGCCATATCATCATCATCCTCCTGCCCTTATCCCATGTTATTAGTGGTCGCAATGTGTTCTTCTCTTCCATTTCTCTTTATCAGCCGTCATATCTGTATTCACTCCCTTAACCATGTCATCATAATCCTCCTGCACTTATCCCATGTTATTAGTGGTCGCAATGTGTTCTTCTCTTCCATTTCTCTTTATCAGCCGTCATATCTGTATTCACTCCCTTAACCATGTCATCATAATCCTCCTGCACTTATCCCATGTTAAATGTGGTCGCAATGTGTTCTTCTCTTCCATTTCTCTCTATCAGCCGTCATATCTGTATTCACTCCCTTAACCATATCATCATTATCCTCCTGCCCTTATCCCATGTTATTTGTGGTCGCAATGTGTTCTTCTCTTCCATTTCTGTCTATCAGCCGTCATATCTGTATTCACTCCATCATTTCATCTTTCACACAATCCATCCATCGTTTCTTAGGTCTTCCTCTCCCTTTGTAACCATCCACATTCATAAACGCTTTTTTGGCAACATTATCCTCATCCCTCCGCATAACATGTCCATACCACGACTTGTTTATTCTTCAACTTATCAGTCACTGATGCTACTTCCAGGACTTTCCCTTCTCCTGTGCAGTGTAGCGTGGCCTTGTAACATCAGCTATTTACCAGAGAAAGTCCGGTTAAAATCGGTCCAGCCGTTTAACCGCAACAAGCAGACAGACAGATAGACGGAATTTATATTTCAATTGTTTTTTTTACTAAAGTACCGTATAAACTACCATATGCATTTAGTGAAAACTGTTAATTTGGACAAACAGACACTTCAATTTTATGTATCTGTATAGATATAGATTTAAAATTGTCATGAGTAAAATATATAGTAGAAAAGTGGGTGTTGTTATCTCCTACGCATTCAGATACTTTTGTCTTTTGTCCTGCGACTGACTCATATTTATTTCTGTACAAAAACAAACATATATCTATACAGTTTAAGTGTCATATAAAATTTAAGTGTCTGTTTATAATTCCAAATAAACAGCTTTTTACTAAATGCTTATGAAAATATATATAATTTTAAATGATTTTCTCTCTCTGTGTGTTAGTATGTTTGTTCGGAGTAATCTTTGAAACAGCTGGACTGATTTCACAGGAACTTTCACTGGCAGATAGCTGATGTTACAAGACGGCCAACTATGATCGTTTAAGCAGCGCGTATTAGGAACTTCTTAGATTTGACGTTTATTTTTATAGTAAAAAAAGATGAAACGTCAAAGCTCAGAAGTTCTTAATACGCTTTGCTTAAACCCATGATGGATACCCAAGGAGTAAATTCATATAATATTCGCGAACAAAGTCACCCGTTAAACATTTATAGAATTAAAACTTAATTATATATACAAGGAACACAAAACTAATTAATTAAGTCCACGCAGGTGAAATTGCAGGGCACAGCAAATTTTTAATATACTGTAGAAGTATTAAAAACGTTAAAATATAAATGAATGTAAATATATGCGTGGCTCCTCGCCCCGTATCGCATAAACATGACCAAAACGTCACTACAAATTCTGACAGTCTGTACCACGCCGTGTCACCCGAATGGAGCTGATTACACAGTAAACAATTTCCAAATGCGTAATAGGATTCTGGATAAGCGGGTATTATTCACAGGAATGTTGATACGTTACTGTGTTTTACGCAGATAACACAAAATTGAGGCATACTATCTGTCTGTCGATGTTTGTTTAAAGAATTCCGGGGTTTTTGCTTTGTTTTTTGTTTGGTTTGCGAATCTATATTATTTATTAATAGCTGCGCCCCCCGTTTTACCCGCGTAGAGTTAACGGAACCGTCATGTTTTTTTTAATAAAAGTAGCCTATCTTACTCCTTCTAACATATTAAGCTGTCTGCCAGTGAAAGTCCCGTTAAAATCGTTCCATCTGTTTCGGAGATTACCCAGAACAGACAGTAAGACAGAGAGAGAATAAAAAAATAATATTTTAGTTGGATACCGTATACTTTCATATGCATTTAGAGAAAAGCTGTTATTTTGGAATTATAAACAGACACTTCAATTTTATTTATCTGTAAATATATGTATAGATTCAAATCTTTATTAAATTGAAATATTATCTGATTGTTTGTCTTTTCGGTTTATAACAGTCGGAAGCCCAAGGAAGTCTGTCAACTCGTTCAACTTAGATTACCGCCTTTCCTCGTAAAAGGGCTTCATATAAAAATCAGGTGATCAGCCACATCGGGTTGAATCAAGTGCCGCCCCCAACAATGTATGGGATAAGGCCAGGGAGATGATATGGTACACGAAATACCAGGCGCACATAACGGACAAGGAGTTAATAAGTTGATTGCGACTAACATGGAGCCACATCGGGTTGAATCTAGTGCCGACCCCAACAATGTATGGGATACGGCACGGGAGATAGATTGATTAAAATCTCAGTGGTAGCAACACCAAGGGTGTCGCTATTGTGGTACTTAGACGCTTACAGTGTGGTGGACTGTGCGCTTTTTTTGCCTTTGTTAGCATCCCCATCAAATAACTAAAGAGCATCCACGGGAAATAGAAGGTACTTCTTTATTATATAACTACTTATGATATAACCATGAAATCTGTGTCAAACCGGACGTCTGACGTCGTTAAAGGGGTGGATGTCTTGATTCACGTCCTGTTTTTGTGGGCGACCACACTATTTTGTGAATAATTGATGCGATTACTCATCTATACATATACATATGCTCACGCTTGTATTCCCCGAAGGGGTAGGCAGAGGTGTTGTAATAACAATACCACCGAAGATGATTAATTGCCAACGTGACAGATGGTGAGTCTAACGCCGTCTCAGGCACTATACATGTCAAAAAAACTTAGATGAAACTGCGAACTCATTTGCATTCAAAACATAACAGCGAAATCTATTTAGCGAGCGATGTTCGCTTGTTCGCTATGGTAATAAGGTTGGAATTAGCATAATGAACTGTTATGTGCAATTTGTGCGATGCTAAACTGGTAAGAGCCGGTATAACTGCTGGTAAATATTTCATCATCATGGGGATGTAGGCTTACTGCTCGATGACGTGATGAAAGAAAGAAAATTGCGACCACAAACTGGTGTAGTGGTTGCAAAAGCTACTGCGGAACAGGAGGTCCTGGGTTCGAACCACGCGAAAGGTGTTATTGGTGGTTTGCACACTCTCCTTATATCTAATACTATGAAGAGGAAAGATTTGTATGTAAATATGTTTGTAACGAATTGGCTCAAAAAGTACTGGACCGATTTAAAAAAATCTTTCACCATTTGAATGCTACATTATCACTGATTAATGTAGACTATATTTTATCCCCGTAATCCCTCGGGATCGGGAACTACGCGGGTAGCTTCAGCTATAGTCCAGTTTAAGTCCCGTTATAATCGGTGTAGCCGTTACAGAGTATAGCCGGAACAAACAGACAGACAGACAGACGTACAGACGGAGAAACCGATAAAAATATATAAAGTTTTATACCGTAAGTAATTTCATATGCATTTGTGACCTATTAATTTGTAATTACAAACAAATACTAGAATTGTATTTATCTGAATAGATAGACGTGACGTAAACGAAGCTATGGGCGGAAGTCTATTCTCTAATGAGAAACGATGTATTGGAAACGAAACGACCAATCAAATCATTCCAAAATAGGTCCGACTTACTATCAGCGCACGTGATTGGACAACTGATGAACACAGACCTATAATTGGACAGAGCTCGTACTCTTTGCTTTCTCTAATTGTCTGTGGCTTTCGCTAGTTTCGCTAACAATTTTTATTTTCTAATCGACAGCCTGTGGTTTGAATTTAACTTAACAAATAAGAAAGGAAAAGTGTTTATTGTTTGCGTGTTATGCTCACGCCTCACTAGAGGGCTAGAGTTTTTCACTGCAGCCGTCACAAGTCACCGCGTCGACGTAAACGCAGATTTGTATAGGATCGGAACAGCGCCTCTGTCGGCCTAAACATGACACTATTGTGAGCCCATACAAATCTGCGTTTATGTCGACGCGGTGACTTGTGACGGGGATCTTAAGAAAACTCGCACTAGGCACTTCTAAGGGTCCACAAAGGGGTAGGCAGAAGGGAAAGGTTTCGGTCGGGTACTGCTACATTGGTGTCGAAGAAGCGTTCACTTTTCGTCTCTGATAACAAACAACAAAATACAGTCTAATTGATAACCTTCTCCTTTTCTTGAAGTCGGTTAAAAAGTATGGTGCAATCTCAAAAACTGGTAATAAATTAATATACATACGACAACAGATTAACTATATTAGTGGGCTAGTAACGCCATCTAGTAACAAGAATATGTACTATCTGGTTATTAGAATAAGCAATTAACAAAAAAAAGTTAACTAACATCAACAAATTTATAAAACAGACTAGCTGTGCCCGCTGTTTTACCCGCGTAAAGTTATTTTCATGGGTGACCCGCGAAACACTAATGTTTGTTTTAAATAAAAGTAGCTTAACTTACCTCTTGTAATATTAGCTACCTGCCAGTGAAAGTCCCGTTAAAATCCGTCCAGCCGTTTCGGAGATTACCCGGAACAAACAGACAGACAGACAGAGAAAAATTTTAAAACTGGTGTTTTTAGTGTCAGTAGCGTGTATAATTTCATATGCATTTAGTGAAAAGCTGTTATTTTGGAATTACAAACAGACACTTCAATTTTATTTATCTGTATAGATATCATTAAGAGAAGTAGGTAAAACATTGAATGTGCAAACGGAAATAGACCTTGTCATCGTATGTGCAAATGATATTCGATCTAAGTTGTTTTTGGTAAAGAACTGCCATGGCCGACCTTCCTCAGTCTAAAGCAAAACAGTTTTTTACTGGACTGCTAACGTATTACAGAATACATTATTCAATTTCGCCAGCTAACTCACAATCTATTATCTATACTCTATACATACATACAGATAAATAAAATTGAAGTGCCTGTTTGTAATTCCAAAATAACAGCTTTTCACTAAATGCATATGAAAGTATACACGCTACTGACACTGAAAAACCAAGATTTAACATTTTTCTCTGTCTGTCTGTCTGTTTGTTCCTGGTAATCTCCACTTAACGGGACTTTCACTGGCAGGTAGCTGAAGTTTCAAGGAGTAACTTAGGCTACTTTTATTTTAATAAAACATCAGGGTATCGCGGGTCCACGCGGGTGAAACCGCGGGGCATAGCTAGTACATAAAGTTCTAGACTTTGTTATCTCATGGTAGTAATTTTAACCAAAATGAAACGTCAAAGCTCAGAAGTTCTTAATACGCGCTGCTTAAACGATCATAGCACTGGTTTTGTGGACCTAGATATGAAAATGATTTTTGTTCTATTTATGAACACAATTCATGCAACTATTAATGATTTTGTATGGTTAGCTCTGATTTTTCATTAAAATTATTGGAAAATTTAAATAATTTTTATAAATCATGAGATACGAGCACATTGAGAATTTTCGGGAATATTTCGTAATCTGAGCATTCAAAAACGTAAAAAATTGCGATGATATCAAGAGCAAAAAATATTTTTTTTTATATTAAGCTGTGTAGTTAGTAGCCTCTCGCGCTTGCGCTAATAAAATGTATAGGAATGACATAAATCAGTCACGTGACATATGTCATTCCCGTACATTTTGTATCGTTTCTACTAGCGAAGCGTGAGGATAATGTTACTTTGTCTCACAGGTCCACAGATAGAACAGATGATGTTGATCAAGGAAATAACTAGTTGCCATTGCCTTTCCGCATTGTGCTATTCGCAGAAGTAGCATCATCATTTAAATACCGTTAGCCTGTGCTTTGACAGTTGAATAACAGCTGATTTGTTGACATTCCAAATGCTACTTTACCCACTAAAGCATAGAGTATAGAACCGAGATACGGCATCTATACAGATAAATAAAATTGGAGTGTCTGTTTGTAATTCCAAAATAACGGCTTTTCACTAAATGCATATGAAAGTATACAGGCTACTAACACTAAAAACCAAGTTTTAAAATTTTTCCTTGTCTGTCTGTCTGTCTGTTTGTTCCGGGTAATCTCTGAAACGGCTGGGCCAATTTTAACGGGACTTTCACTGGCAGGTAGCTGATGTTTCAATGAGTAACTTAGGCTACTTTTATTTATAAAAAATATTAGGGTTCCGCGACAATAAGGATGAAACTAAATCTACGCGGGTCAAACCGCGGGGCACAGCTAGTTATAAATATAGACGTAAATATGCCGGCAGGCGTTATGAGCGCTGGCCTTGAATGCAGTCATTTTATGAGTCTGTCTCTGTCTGTATGTATGATATCGCTGAGCGCTCATAAATTGTGACGACACCTATAGCAGATGACATTTAAACAGTAGATCAACTGTCATTGACAAGTTTGACAATTCAAAAACCTTTTAGCTGAATCCAGATTTAAACACATGGATTCCAAATATCGACATGTCAAGATAATATATTGAATGATATGTATCATTCAATATATACTTTGATTAAATAAATATATTATATTTTGAAAAAATCGACTTTAAGTTACTCCCTTACAAAACGCCAATTTCATTATGTAAGGATGTATTTATCTACACTAGCTGTGCCCTGCGGTTTCACCCGCGCGGAGTTAATTTAATTCCCGCGGAACCACAAATGTTCTTTTTAAATAAAAGTTTGTTACTCCTTGTAATATTAGCTATCTGCCAGTGAAAGTCCCGTTAAAATCGGTCCAGCCGTTGCAGAGATTACCCGGAATAAAGAGACGTGTTGATAAAACTCTTTAGCAAATAACTCATTATTTGGTACCAATTCTTTGCGTTTTTATACTCGTGATAATTTCTCAACGAAATGTCCGATTGGAATAAAACAAACGGTATTTTACTTCTAGATGAACACCCTTGATAGCATAATGCTTAATTTGCATAAGGATTAATATTAAGATATACATTTAACGTAGTTTCTTTCTTCAGACGATTTAATATTTTTTATGAACATAAAAGCGGTTATTGTGACTAAACTATGATAGTTAGATATATGCTCTTGCGGACTTTTTTGTAGATCTTAATAAGCTACAAACCCGTAGTACATCATTTTGTTCTATTGTCAATAGTTTTTGCAGCGTACGCATAATTAGGTTTTCGATTTTACACCTTAGGTTTCAAAATTGCAATTTACTTACGGACCCCTAATTTTTATGAGAATAAAATATAGCCTATAGCCTTCTTCGATAAATGGACTATCCAACACTGAAAGAATTTTTGAAATCGGACCAGTAGTTCCTGAGATTTGAGCGTTCAAACAAACAAACAAACTCTTCAGCTTTATAATATTAGTATAGATTATGATTGGAACATAACGAAATTTCATCTATTTATAATATCTTTGGGAAACAAACAGTATTTTTAATCTAGTTACATATGCATATAATAAATACTGAATTTTTTCCATGCTTACTTAAGATTATCCAAAATCTTAAATTTTACTATTCTTTACATTTTTGTGCAAGCGGGCCAATGAAGGCGAGATTAACGCTAAATCTAGTTTTAGCAAATCTATAATTTTGGCATAATTCAAGTATGTGTACGTAGACCTTTACTGACATTTCCGTGTAACCCGTTATTTTAAATAAATTACACGTGTCAAAAAGTTATCTAACTACCCCCATGTATCACTTTGCACTAAAATGCGGGTACGGAGTTATTAACTCAATTTAAAATTAATGAGGATTATTTTGTTACGTTACATCATAAACAGCCGACATTGAGTTATTGACACAACTGTTAAAACCATAATAAAACCACTTATTTATATACACAACTACGTTACAAGTACGCAATTGGTCCAAAAAATAGAAAAAAGTATATCACAATAGAAATGTAACGAAAAAAATGTACACACCATGTTCGCAGTTAAAATTGCGATGTTTACAAAATGTAAGGATTTCATTTGAGAGACGCTAATGAATTTAATCAGTTGGATTTTATTGTTCTTTGTGCGGTAGTTCACATATTTCAAACATAAAAGCAATTTGAACTTTATTACGACGTGATAAAGGCGAGATGAAGTGGCTAACAGTAAAAAAAATACAAAAGTATTCTCGCCAAGTGACTCACGGAGTTATTCAACCCCAAGAATCAAGTGAAAGCATAGATACGGTTGTCAAAGCAAAAACCTTACCTGATTTATTTCACGTCGACAAGATTTCACTCAAAAAAGTATCTCAATCACCTTTTTAACACAAACTTTTCGTGAAACACAACAAAACCAAAGCTAGCTAGTTGTAACGGCAAAGAAAACCGAATATAAAGTTTTATATAACTGTTTGTGCCTACTTCCTATAACTACTGTGTATCAACCGGTTCCATACACATTTAGTGCACGCGAAACGTTCAAAAAATGCAATCAACTAGTTCTGATTGTTAAAAACGCGTTGTCATGAATACTCGTTTTGTTTTTTTTTGTAAATAGTTCCTTGGCGTGAGAAAAAAACCGACGAACTTTCGAGAAATCAAATGGCGTGCACACTCTATGTTGGCCCACACGAAACTGACGGCGCGGTATGTTCGCCGGTGTTGCCACCCATAGAAAAAGGCTTTACTTCGCGACAAACTTATTAATTCACCTGCTTTACGCACCATTTTACCTTTACAACGCGTCACGCTCGGAAACAACAATACGAATCGTTATAAAACTTGTTGAGCGACGGCAAAACGTTATTTGGTTTATAATAATCATGATATAACACGTACAAAGGAGTATTTTATCCCTGTGGAAAAAATGCACAGATGTTTGTTGTTAGAAAAAGACTTGAGCAAGATTTCTCACGTCCTTTATTTAGTCGTACCTACATTAATAGTTTAGCGTTGTCGTTATTATGTATCGACTTAACTGCAATGTGCAGTAACTGCTATAACTAGCGGTGCCATCATCTCCCTGGCCTTATCCCATACATTGTTGGAGTCAGCACTTGATTCAACCCGATGTGGCTCCATGTTAGTCGCAATCAACTTATTAACTCCTTGTCCGTTATGTGCGCCTGGTACTTCGTGTACCATATCATCATCTCCCTGGCCTTATCCCATACATTGTTGGGGTCGGCACTTGATTCAACCCGATGTGGCTGATCACCAGATTTTTATACGAAGCGACTACCATCATACCTTCGCAAACCCTTCTACGAGGAAAATCGACCACTAAACCAACGAGGCAATCAGTAAATTATTCCCTATCTTGATTTTAAAAGCAGGATAAATTATTGAACAACCATCAAAGCTTGTTTCAAACGTACGCTAGAATTTCCCTTCTTTGAGGATAATCATCGCTTTGCTTATAAATCACAACCTAAATATTTATCATCACTTACTTGGAAGCCCAAAATGAACTCACTAGAAGTGATCTATTGTTGAAACAGCGATTCCAGTCCTTCTTTTCCTCCATCAGGGGTCTTACCATAACCTCTGATTGCCACCATAGTTCCACTGTGTGACAGTTACAGACTTATAGTCATATACATCTGTCTCATAATGAGAGTTAAACCATCATGGCAATATGAGGTCATGATATCTATATCTATACATCTATACAGATAAATAAAATTGAAGTCTCTGTTTGTAATTCCAAAATAACAGCTTTTCACTAAATGCATATGAAAGTATACACGACACTGACACTAAAAAACCAAGTTTTAAATTTTTTCTCTGTCTGTCTGTCTGTTTGTTCCGGGTAATCTCTGAAACGGCTGGACGGATTTTAACGGGACTTTCACTGGTAGGTAGCTGATATTTCAAGGAGTAACTTATGCTACTTTTATTTATTAAAAATATTAGGGATCCGCGACAATAAGGAAGAAATTAAATCTACGCGGGTGAAACCGCGGGGCACAGCTAGTTTTTAAATAAGATCATTTGCTCCATCAAGCGCAAGGGTTACCACTCATTAAGTTAAAATGTACTTTTGTCGATTTATGAAACACGTGAATAAAGTTTAGGTACTCGAACCCGGGTCATGGCTGGATTATGCATAAGGTGGATTAGGCAATTGCCTAAGGGTCTCGCACTGACAAGGGCCTGAGAATAAAGGGGTAAAAACATAATTTACACTAGGTTTCACCCACGTACATTTAGTTTCATTCCTATTGTCGCGTATCCCTAATATTTTAATAAATAAAAGTAGCATAAGTTACTCCTTGAAACATCAGCTACCTACCAGTGAAAGTCCCGTTAAAATCCGTCCAGCCGTTTCAGAGATTATCCGTAACAAACAGACAGACAGAGAATTTTTTTTTAACTTGGTTTTTTAGTGTCAGTAGCATGAATACTTTCGTATGCATTTAGTGAAAAGCTGTAATTTTGGAATAACAAACAGACACTTCAATTTTATTAATCTGTATAGATGTATAGATATACACATTGTTACTATACCTACTGCTTTCCCCGAAGAGGTAGGCAGAGGTGTTGTAATAGCACTTTTCTCCGAAGATGATGAAGTGCCAACGTGACGGATGGTGAGTCTATCGCCGTCTCAGGCACTATACGTCTATGAATTGCTTCTCAGATATATGCAGGTTTCAGCACGAAAAACTCATTTGTACAGGTACCGCTGGGATCCTGGTGAATAATTTATGATGTTTTTTTTCGGAATTATCATTACTTACTGTGTATTGAAATGTACATGATGCCAGCTGAGTTTCTTGCCGGTTCTTCTCAGAAGGCTGGTTTCCGAACCGGTGGTAAATTTCTCGACATTCATAAGTGCCTCACCAGGGCCTAAACTGACTAAATAAGTTTCATTTTCATCCAAAGTTGCGTCGCTGCACAAACCCCAAGGATATTGCATTGCCTTGGGGCCACAATAGGTTAATCCGGCCCAAGCCACGACGTAACATACCTTGCAGAAATTACGCTGGGCCGTTTTTATCTATACGTACTATAAAGAGGAAAGTTTTGTATGTAAGTACCTATATTTGTAACGAATTGGCTCAAAAAGTACAGGATAGATTTAAAAAATTCTTTCACCATTTGAATACTACAATATCACTGATTAATATAGGCTATATTTTATACCCGTTCTCCCTCGGGAACGGGAACTACGCGGGTGAAACCGCGTGACGTTAGACTGTTAGATACGCGCATGCCATGCCAAATGTCATTTTGAACGATTTGTTTCTGGTTTCCAAACTGCTTGAAAAGCTTATATTACCTATGATGCAGCTCTAGGTTTTAAGTTCCTAATTACTCTATTATCTGGAGATATTGTTTATGGCGGGTCATAGATAATTCTTGACATTTTCATTGTCAGTCCGATGTTTTATGAAACACTGTTAGTTTAGAGTTGAATTTTTATTTTTATAAATTAAATTATGACATATTGGTGAGTATTAATAAAGTATTAACGCACTATTAATGTTAATTAGTTACAATAAAAATTTGTGCCAAATAAAAAACATAATATGAATTATAAAACGAATATCATTATTAAGCGCCTGATTGCAAATGTCAAGCAACATGTTTCTTTTCTTTAGCAAGTTCTTCTCTTTAGAAACAGGAGTTGTGGGTAATTCTAGCTGTTTCCCGCGTTGATATAATTTCATGGGAGAATCGATATTAAGTCCCGTTAAAATCGGTCTAGCCGTTTCGGAAACTAGCCAGGACGCTCAGAACGACAGAAAAAAATAACAGTGAAATGCTGTGAATGTGGAATTACAAACAGAGACTTCAATTCTATTACTCTGTATAAATATAGGTAAGGAAAACTAATTTGAGTCATTGGGTGATTTCGTTCCAGTTGTTCACAATGCAGCTTCACGGCGAACTTCGAGAGTGCTCTGATGATGCACCGTCAGCTCCATCACCAGTCATCAGCAGAATACCCTGATCCTACTAAGACAAAGATTACGGTATATCCTGGCCTTTATCCCATGTTATTTATATTTCCCTGTCTGTTTGTTCCGGGTAATCTCTGTAACGGTTGGTCCGATTTTAACTGGACTTTCACTGGCAGGTAGCTGATGTTTGAAGGAGTAACTTAGGCTACTTTTATTTATTAAAAATATAAGGGTTCCGCGACATTAAGAATGAAACTACGCGGGGCAGTTAGTTAAATAATAAATAAGTGAAACATTTGCAGGAGAAATGCAGTACTATACCTAGAGCATCGTCCCCGTATTCAGAACTTAAGGAGAAGAGATCATTCAGATGTTAGTATTACAATTCATTGCAATGAGAAGATCGGCTAACTCATCGATATAAACATACATATGCTCGCATGTGTTCCCCGAAGGGGTAGGCAGAGGTGTTGTAATAACAACACACACTTTTCACCGAACATGATTGAGTGCAAACGTGACAGATGCCGAGTCTATCGCCGTCGCAGGCGCTATACATACGTCTTTGAAATACTTCTCAGACATATGCATTATTGGTTTTTTTCAGGCCCTGGGATTCGAACTTTCGTCGCTTTCAGTGGCAGGCGACTCAAACCCCACGGCCACAATCTCTTTCAATATAAAAGCTGCGTTTTTTTTTCGTTTCGTGGATTAACGTGATTTACCCACCGTTAAGCTTTGCTTTAGTTTGAGAAGAACAATGAAGTGGAGCCCATCGCACTGGGCTTAATTTGCTTTGACTTGTGTTATTTTTCAGTGCCTGGTCGTACGTCATCAGCGACCAGGTTGTTTGAGAAGCTTCGGTCCAAGGTCTGTCGCAGCCGCACCCTGTTCTCACACTCTGAAGAAACTGACCACACTCTTAATGTCAATGTAAGTACACTCGTTCAATCCATATTTACACAAGCTGAGGGGGGAACCCTAAGCTTTACCTGCGTGGCAGATTTCACATACAAACTTTCAACAACAAGAGCCGTGGTGGCCTCAGGGTTAGAGCAGTCGCCTGCTACGCACGCGACGCAAGTTCCATTCCCAGCGGGGCCTGTACCAATGTTTTTCTAAAAAAAAACTTATGTACAGTGATTTCACACCACGTGTTTTACGGTGAAGGAAAACATCGTGAGGAAACCTGCATATGTGTGAGAAGTAATTCAAAGACGTATGTATAGTGCCTGAGACGGCGATGGACTCACCGTCTGTCACGTTGGCACTTAATTATCTTCGGTGAAATGTGGGTGTTGTTGTTACAACAACTCTGCCTATCCCTTTCGGGGAATACAGGCGTGAGCATATGTATGTATGTAAACTTTCAACATTAATTAAAGTCCAGAAGGCGTGGAATTTCGCTTCAAAAAAGGCTGCATAGTGTACATCTATACTTCTAAAAGAACACACCCTCCAAATTCGATATCTCTAAGACCAGGGGCCCAACCATGAGCTCTTATTGCAATGATAATTCAGTTGTGCGACAGTGACAGATGTATGCACGTCACATACATCTGTCTCATAAATGAGTGAAACTATCATGGCAATAAGAGCTCATGGTAAGGCCCCAGAACATTAGGTTGTGCGTTGAAGTACAGATATGAGCCAGTCAGGATTTTGATTTATATATGAACCTATAGAAATATATTTCAAAGTCCTATTTGTTCTAGCTAATTTATGGAACAGCTGCCGACCGTTTTTAACGGAACTTTCTCTGGCAGATAGCTAAAATAATAATAAGGACTCCGCAAAATAAAGCGACACATAGCTAGTTTTAAATTATATTAAATAAAGATATTTCAGGACATGATGGTGCCAAGCGAGTGCACATCCAAAGCTATGAAGCTAGAATCGTCTCCTTCGCGCTGCAGCGGCATCTCCATGGTTAGAGAAGGACAGAAAGAGACGTACAGATGTCACCTGTGCTCGTTTGATGCGGACAGGTTGGTATACACACACACATTAACAGTCAGATTTTCAATAAATGCTTCGAAATCTCTGAATTGTATGATACTGTAGGATATATACATTAAAATGTACTTAAACAACCCTATGTATATAGAAGGGACACATGTAAAAAAAACCGGGGAATTTGTTTCGCCGTTTCTGCTCCTGACAGGGTTACTTTTGGAAACGGTAGTAAATTAACCTAAGTTAGCGTAAGATAAATGACGTTCAATAAGTGTTCCAAGTGTCCCTTATGTTGAATAAAACTTTTGATTTGATTTGATGTAAAAAAGTAAACCCCAAAAAACTCTTTTCAGGATAACAGTTCTGGACCGCCATCTCCTAAACGATCACAAAATTGGCTTGGAGAACTTACTCAAATTGGTCATGGCGAAAACAAAGGATGGCTTAGCAGACGAAAGTGTAAACCCAATGTTCGGCATAAGACAACCCTACTACAAACCAACAGACGAAATTATAGAAGAGGGAGAATTTATCATAGAGACAGTGACGCCGAAGATAAAGATCTTAAAACACGCGTCGACGAACACAGAGCTTTGGAACTTGCCAGATTTGAAAAACAATTGTAAGATGATCACTGAAGAATTGGAGAAACTAATCAAGCACCCTTTAGAGAAGGGTGACAGGAATGTGTTCATGGAGAAAATGCACAGTCTGAACGAGTATATGTGCAAGTTTGTGGACTCGTCGAACACGCTGAAGAAAGTTTTGACCAAAGAGTTAGATACTAAACACAGTGTACGCGAAAATGATGAACCGTATTTTCATTTGAATTTGGGAGAGTAAGTGCATTTTGAATGTATACCAATATTATAAATAGCGTCGCACTCGGCGTCGAGTGTGGGTTTCAAAGATACGAAATTGAACTTTCTATGTATCTATACAGATAAATAAAATTGAAGTGTCTGTTTGTAATTCCAAAATTACAGCTTTTCACTAAATGCATATGAAAGTATACACGCAACTGACACTAAAAAGCCAAGTTTTAAAAATTTTCTCAGTCTGTCTGTCTGTTTGTTCCGGGTAATCTCTGAAGCGGCTCGACGGATTTTAACGGGACTTTCACTGGTAGGTAGCTGATGTTTCAAGGAGTAACATAGGCTACTTTTATTTTTAAAAAAACATTACTGTTTCGCGGGATTAACAATGTAATGAACTCTACGCGGGTGAAACCGCAGGGCACAGCTAGTTATGTATAAATTTCCTACAGAATAGCGCGGCGAATGTTACATAACCTAGAATTGATATTTCACTGTATACAGCAGGGAGACGCCTCGCGAGTGGGATAGAGCTCACAGTGAGAACTTGGAGAAGCGGAAATATGAGGATAATAGGTTAGTTGGTATGTATATAACGACACTGAGTTGTTTATGTCCCGTCACGAGTTATGAGCGCTGGTCTTGAATGCGCTATAATCAAATCAAGACAAAAGAAATACTTGCGCAGTTACTCCCACTATTATCACAGAGCGCTCTTAAAAAAAACATACAGTCGAATTGATAACCTCCTCTTTTTTTCAAGTCGGCTAAAAGTCACTTTGTCCAAATCCAAAAAATCCAAAAAACTAGGATATCCATATAAATGATGGTATTTTCATATTTTTTTGACAATTTCGGTGTAGCTTACACTTTGTAGAGATTACACCTATTTTACTTAAAAAATGTTCTTTAAGAGGGATTTTAGGACAAAATTCTACACAATTTCTAAGTCGTCTGCTACGCAAGTTCGTATCCCACCACTGTGCTTTATGATGAAGGCAAACATCGTAAGGACCTGCCTTAGAAGTAATTCAAAGACGTATGTATAGTGCCTGAGACGGTGATAGACTCCATCTGTCACGTTGGCACTTCATCATCTTCGGTGACAAGTACTTAGGTGTTATTATTACAACACCTCTGCCTACCCCTTCGGGGAATACAGGCATGAGCTTATGTACGTATGTAATTTCTGACTGAACCTTCCGCATTCATGATATTTGTGTAAGACACTTTTCCTTTGTTTCAGGGATGAAAAAACGAAATTTTTTTCCGAGAGCTTTTACTTCTAAATAGTCTGATTTATAAGATGTTTATATTTAATCTATGAAATATATTGATTGTTATTGATTTTAGTTTCTTTGGTACGAACCATTTTGTACGCCTTGAAACCCCGCTCCATAGCAAACTAATGTTGTACGACACATACAAGTACATAAACATTGTGATATAGGTAAATAGAAAAAAAATACACGCCCGCTCGAAGGATCATAATTTCCGATCATTAAAATTCGAACAAAATAGAAAAATAAACAATTTGTCTCTACAATAAATGTTTGAAATCAATAATACATTTTATTTCAATAAAAAACAAAATAATACAAATTCAACAGCTGTCTTCAAAAACGCTAACACTGCTCGCTTTATCAAAACAATTGCAGGCATCTCCATTTCTGCAATTGTCACAGATCATAACCCCAGCCTGCATCTGACGATTGTGTTTTTGATAGTGGCAACACAGCATGTACACGCACTTGTCACATTTCTTGTCATCACCAAATTTATGGTGGCAGCACTCTGGTTTTACAAACGAATCGCCACTGGACAAGTAATAATTATTAGTCTGGCAACATTTGCAGTTGTTTTTCAGGTGCGATTTTTGAGATTCCACATTTGTGTGCTCACAGGTTCTTGTTTTTACAACTGGCAACACTCTGGGCCCACATCTAGTTAGTGGACGGTTAGTGTCTTCAAAGCTTTCATTATTCTTTTTGACATTCGCAAACATCCTATTTACTTCCTCAATTGCATCTTTCGACTTAGTTTTTTCTTTCAAAGAGTTTTTCAACTCATCCATTTTCATTTGCGGGATGGAAGATGACTTATGCTTGATCAGTTCCAAAGATTTTGGTCTAAGCAAACTGTCAGGTTGATAAAAATTTATGATGGTAAACCTACCATTTTGGAATTCCTTCTTACCATCGACAATAGAATACTGCTGAACTTTACTTACACTTAAATTCACCTTTCTTTTACTGTCTGTAGAAATCCCAATATCTTTCAGCAAACCAGTCCTACTCTTGGATTCTGATTGCTTTTTACTCTGAAATACTGTCAGGACTTCATTAAGCAGGTTTAAGCCTTGTGACATGTCTGTTTGGGACGTCTGAATCGTTTTCGTATTGGCAATGCTTTTAGGATAACATGTTTTAGGAACATCTTTTAGCTTTTTTCCTTTGCAAGTGACACAATTTCTTAGACAAATTGGACAGTTGACTCTCCTGTTATCTTGGTTGCTAAGACAAATGGAGCAAATGAGGTTTTCTCGTCTATTCTGGTTCATTTCTTCAAGTTTTTTGTAAGAATACTTGTCGTATGTCGTTATTTGTATTATAGTTTTTTTGTATTTGGTGTTTGATGGCATATGAGGATATTATTCTGGAAGGAATAAAGTATGTTCAACTATTTGTGCATCGCATGTTATGTTCAACTATTTGTGCATCGCATGTTATGTTCAACTATTTGTGCATCGCATGTTATGTTCAACTATTTGTGCATCGCATGTTATGTTCAACTATTTGTGCATCGCATGTTATGTTCAACTATTTGTGCATCGCATGTTATGTTCAACTATTTGTGCATCGCATGTTATGCCAAGTTTTGTAAAAAAGAAGTTATAAGTAAGAAGCCCAAGTTACTCGTTATAACTTTAGCCAAATGTCAATAAGCTTTGTGCTAGGAAAATCTAATTTTTTGATATCAGAAAATCCTTTATGTTTTTGCTTATGACTCAAAGCAGTCGTATATCTACTAGGGCTTAAGTATCTAACAAATTCATTAGCTGATAGACCTCATAGTATGTCAAAAAGATAATCTAGAATTTAGCTATTTCGAGATTATGTAAAGAGCTAATTCTTATATCTATACTAGCTGTGCACCGCGGTTTCACCCGCGTAGATTTAGTTTCATCCTTATTGTCGCGGACCCCTATTATTTTTAATAAATTTAAGTAGCCTTACTTACTCCTTGAAACATCAGCTACCTGCCAGTGAAGTCCCGTTAAAATCCGTCCAGCCGTTTCAGAGATTACTCGGAACAAACAGACAGACAGACAGAGAAAAAATTTAAAACTTGGTTTTTTAATGTCAGTAGCGTGTATGCTTTTATATGCATTTAGTGAAAAGCTGTTATTTTGGAATTACAAACAGACACTCCAATTTTATTTATCTGTATAGATATAAGGAAAATAAACAAATATTGCACGATAATACTTACCAGGACTGTGAATATCCAATGTTAATTCATATTAAATAGGGACAAACATCATAAAAATTATAAATAAATGTTTCTACTGCAAAAGCAGATGACAAATATATGTCAGAAATATCTTTATTTACATCACTCAAGACTTTGGGATAAAGAGGATTTATTAAAAAAACAAACTTTATTCCAAAGCAATCGCAGAAAACGTCAGAGGAATAAAAAAATCAGACATCTATCAGGAAAACCTAAAAACTTGAAAATAACGCTTGGGTTAAAAATAATTTGGGAAATTATTCGTGTTTGTATTTTTAAATATAACTATCGTGTTCCGAGTGTTTTAAACATCGTTTGATGCGTGTTCAAACTTGATGGATTATAGTTATCTTTGATAAAGACACCAGTAAGTTATTACTTACATTACATTCTTCTATATCTATTCGTTACACTACGTCAACGCTTTGGGTTCGATCCCCAAGTTCTTGAGGGAAAGTTCCCCTACGCAGACCCCTGTGGCTGTGGAGACCTGAATGTCTTCTGTTAGCTGGTCTCATAATGCCAAAAAACATTCATTACAGAAGATAAATCTGAACCACAAACAAATTAAAGTTAAAATGAGCCACTAACGTTTGCAACTATTTATTATGTAGTAGTCAATAGAATAAATTAAATTAAACTATTTACTAAAAATCACCGAGAACTTTTTTTCGCATGTGCAATAACGTTTAGAATCCAGAAAATAACTGACAAATTAACAAAATACCATCCACAGATCCGATTGGAAATTCGAAATTTAGAGTTAATACAATCAACGATAGTATTATAAATATGCCAGATAATAATATAAATAATGATAAATAAGAAGAAATGAAAGAAAGTAAGGCTGTATATGTGACGAAGAGGGATATCAAAGACCATAGGGAGTACCAGCTGTACACTAATAGAGTTATAACGCACCCTACGGGGTATGATCGTACCAAGGAGGTTGGATGCCAATACGACAGCAGGAGAGATCGGGAGAGAGTCTTTTGCACATGTAGAAACGTGACAGTAAGCAGGAAGAAGCAGGAGATATTCAGTGGATCCCCAAAACAGATTTACACATATCACGGGTCGAGGAGTTATACTGACATTGGGGTAGGCAGCGTTAGAGCCTTTCAGAGAAGGAAAGTGAGAAGAATATATTTGCCTGAAACGGATGATAGAGGGGTAGGGAGTTCGGAAGTGTCTTCGTTTTTGTTAAATCGTAAGTTTTCTTAAATTAATAAGTGATCAGACCGAATTCTGACTCAAAACCTACACAATCACAATCTACATATGTATACATACATATGCTCATGCCTGTATTCCCCAAAGGGGTAAGCAGAGATGTTGTAATATCAACACCCACTTTTCACCGAAGATGATCAAATGCCAACATGACAGATGGTGAGTCTACCGCCGCCTCAGGCACCACATATAGATCTTTGAGTTACTTTTCAGACACATGCGAGTTTCCGATGTTTTCCTTCAGAACAGAAGTTTTTAGAAAACCTCATTGGTACAGGCCCGCTGGGATTAGAACCCCACGGCCACCACGGCTCTTCTATGTTCATTCCATAAGAGAATTTAATCACATGGATAGTGCTTATCTCATTGCAATATATAGCTCTTAAGACTTAGTTCATTTGATATATAACATAACACTATCTTTTTTTCAAGGAAGAGCCAGAATACAACCGAATAAAGGAGGTAGTTATTATGACCACAAAAGGACGTCATCCAAGTGTGTGGGAGGTATACTAGAGTACAATACAGGCTGTGTTATGAACGAGAAACTATCGCCAATAATACATACAAAATCTGGAACTACTAGCCCAAAAGCGGCTGGAACTGTGACAAGCAATCAAGATATAGCCAGCAATACGGTTGAGAAAAATCTCATTACAATAACTACACAAGTTGAAAATGTCTACGTTAAAAATGCAAGTGGAAATAAAGATGTATCAAATACAATTACAGAACCCAAACTCAAAAAGGAAGAAAGTAAAAAAGAAATAGTTGTGCAGAAAGTTTCTAAGGCAGTTATAACTATAATAGAAAAGATAAAATCACCCGTAGAAAAGAGAATCGTTGAAACAGACAACAAAGTGTGCTCATCCGATTCGTTAGTCCAACATGTCCACAATTTGGAAAACCCTAGTGATGACAAACCTAGTCGCAATTCGTTGGATCCCATGGAAAATAAACTGGAAAGAGAATACAGGAAGATGTTTTCCACAAGTCGTAAAGATTCAAAGCCAAGTTCAGAAAAACCAATACCAGAATTCAAAAGTGCGTCTGTGTTACGCCGCAGATTTGAGGCTTTAAGGAAAGGCCTTAAGAAGGAAGATTCATCTAAAAACGCAGTGGTAGTAACTAAAATATCGAGTCGTGTCAGCTCCCCGAGTCGTAAAGACGTTTCAATTGCTTCAGATCCACCTTCGCTAGAGGGTAGGTCTTATTCGAATACAAAAACTTACAGTCCTTTCCATATGGAGCAGAATAAAGATATTTACCATCCAAGCACATCATACAAAAAGTTGTATAAGAAAGAGAAAGTCAGAGATCAAGAAAGTTTGCAATGGCCTCGAACTGAGGAGGATGACAGCGAAGGCCAGGGTGTCAAAGGCATGTTTAAATTGTGGGGAAATAAATTTAATCTCGAAGATGATTTGTGTGATAGAAACGCACCGATGATTAAACCATCCTACGATGTGTCAAAGAAATCAGTCAGAAAACAGGAACCAATTAAAATTGAGTCTAAAAGAGGTTCGCCAGATAAGAAAGATAAAGAAGGTAAGAAATTCTTCTTCTTCAAGAAAAGACGCAAGGATAAAGCCAAGTCTCAACCTAAGCCACCTAAAAAAGGAATGACTACAGGCCGATGTGAAGTAAGAGATGGATTAATGATCAAAATAGGAGCTACTAGTACTTACACAGCAGAAGAAGTGAGGAAACCCGATAAACCATCGGTGGAATATGAGGAAATGCTAAGAAAAGCTTGGCTCAATAAGTTTTTGACCCGGAATATTGAGTCAGGTAAGAGTGTTCAAGTGAGATGGAACAATCATACTTATGGTACAAGTAGCAGCACGGTTTTTGAACTCATGGACAATGTTTACAAAGAAACCGGTGAAGTATTCAAATCCAGAAGCGAAGTCACAGCAGAATCGTCTTACTACAAATCTTATACAAAACAGAATGTCAATTTCGTTCAAGATATTGAAGCATGGATGATACCCAATACATTCATAGTCAGAGAACCAATTCAAAAGAAGTGTTCAGAAAACAAAGATAACATAGAAGTCAGAATCTCAGATCAGAAATGGTTTATTGACAAGTCGAAAGCATTTTCGCATAAAATCGAAGTGGTGTTACATTCTAACAATTTTGTACAACTGAATAACAATCACAATACTGACTATTTAAGAATTGATATTCCTAAAGGCTTCTTCATCGATTCTAGCAGTGACGATGGGAAAATGAATCAGTCAAGTGTTGAAGAAGTGTATAACATTGTCGAATACGAGAGCACGACCAGTAATGTTAAAAGATTTAAAACGAACGAAAATAACGATAAAAGAGATAAAATCTCAAATGATATTAAACTAACAGTAAGTGTGAAAGACAGTCAAGACGTTGAATCGAAAATTATGGAAACTGTTATAACGTCACCACCGGTTCATAGAGACGTTGTTATACAGGGCAGTAATGTCAACATACCGAAACGGTGTGACGTCATAGGCGTCGGCATTATAACTCAAAGGGATCTACGAGATATGAGAGAAGTGGGAAAACCGATGTAAGTACGCTTAATTTGTAAAGTACAAAACAGAATTTGTTTCCAATTATACCATATGATATGAGTACTAAATGTTTACCATATCATTTCAGCGGTAAAGCAGTCAAAAAGACAGACACAATTTTTTATTTTTTATAATCGAATAAATTTGTTTAGTTTTCAACATTAACGTATGAGCCTTACTTTCTAGACTAAGGATCCAAGACGATCTATCAGACGAAGATTCTGACACTGTTATCGAAACCAATCAGAAGAAGTGTGAATTTGCAGAGAGCTACCTCCAAGAATACTACCGTAACTGGATGCTGGGTATGGACCTCTTCTCTTGGTGTGTCAGTGACTCCCACCTTCAATGTTGCTCCGACGACTCCAGGATCAGCTTCAACAACCAAGGAGACGGATCCAAGTCTTGTCCTAACATTTTTGACGACTTCCAAGCCTCAGCAATAATATCTTCCTGCGAAATGGGAAAATGCAGTCATTGCGAACGCGAAGATGAGGAGCCGGAAAAACCTCCCGGGTTCTTTAGCAAATTTAAAAAGAAATCAAAATCAGATGACGTGAGAATCTTGCCTAAGGATTCTATAGAAGTTTGCAAGAGACGAAAGATATATGCCTTAAGCAATAAAAGTAAGTGGGGTACTGGAGAAGTCATGTCAAGCGGGAAGCCGCACTCTGTGCCTAGCTTTGGCAGTCAACATAGCCAATTTGGTCAACCAGGTCAAATAAGCCAACTGGGAAAATTCAGCCCACCCGACGACAAATGCTTAGACGATACTCAGATTGAATGTCCAAAACTTTTAAGACCTTGCTGTACACCTTTACAACCTAAACCACGGAGGAAGATTTGTAAGAAACATGTGTCGCTACCTGACTGCGAGACCATGATCGACGACTTAGCAAAGTCATTGGCTACAGAGGCACCTGAGAGCATATTGCGCTGGTCCAGCGGAGGAGGTTGTGAAGTATGCAAGAAGAAAGATAGCACCTGCTGTCCGCCAAAGCATGCTAACGTAAAACCGGACCCTACGTGTGAAATTCCCCAACCTCCTTGCAAAGATGAGTGCACGAAGCAGAAAAAACCAGCCTGTAACAAAAAGAATGCACCATCATGTAACGTGTCACCTGGCTACTCGCCCCCGTGTGGTTCACCTGTTCCTTGTCCCCCAATGCCCCCCAAATGTGTAGGCCCATGTCCCAGTCCCCCGCACTGTCCCATCCCGCCACCGTCGAAATGTTCACCACCTCCCAAATGTTGCCGTCCTTCGCCACCTTGTCCGTCCCCACCTCAAAAATGTCTTCCTCCGGCCCCAAAGTGCCCATCCCCGAAATGTCCTCCGCCGAAACCTCCGAAATGTCCAAAACTACCGAAATGTCCCTCACCACCGTCATGTCCCAACTCACCCCCACCCTGTCCTTCTCCTCCGTCATGCCCCTTGAACCCAAGTTCAGCGTCCTCAGGTATTAAGCTAAGTACACCTCCATCTTGTGCACCATCACCTCCACCTTGTCGACCGAAACCTCCAAAATGTCCAAAGCCACCTAAATGTCCTAAACCTCCCAAATGCCCTAAACCTCCTAAATGTCCCCCACCAAAGCCTAAGTGCTCCCCACCTCCCAAACCACGCCCTAAAAATCCCTCATCTCCACCACAGTGCCCAAGTTGCCCGTCCTCCGGTATTAAGCTGAACGCTATGCCGAGAGGTCCGTCACCACTACTCTGTTCGAAGCCCCTGTGTCCGAGCTCATCACCAACAAGTGGAACAAGCTCAAATTCATGCCCATCACCATCGCCCTCTCCGTGTCCTCCCAAGCCGTGTTGTAAGCCACTGAAGCCGCCAAAATGTCCTAAGCCACCTAAATGTCCCCCTTCACCCAAACAGCAAAAATGCCCCAAGTGCCCGCCTCCTTCGCCCCCACCATGTTTGCCACCTCCTCCCCCACGCTGCCCTAACTGTCCTCCTCCACCTCGGTGCCCGCACCAACCTGCCCCTCCTTGTCCTCCGCCACCCTGCCCCGCAGAACCCCCACCGTGCGCCCCAAAGAAAAAGAAGTCTCCAATAGCACAAGCCGCATCGTTTTTCAAGAAAAAGAAAAAGGCATGTTCGCCTCCCCCACCTTGCTACATCCCACCTCCCCCGCCTCCTCTCTGTCCGCAATGCAATACTGTTATGGAAAAGTTTCCATGGCCGACTAACAACAAGAAGTCTGATCAGTCGTCCGACGATTCAAGATCAAAACCTAGAAGAAATAGATCATCATGTCAGTCCGTGTCTCCGCCAAGAGCGAGAAAACTTCCACCTTGTCCAAATATGAATCCTATACCACTACCTCCAAAAGAATGTCCAAGTAAACCTAAGTGTCCCGGCCTATCTCTCAGGAAAAATCCATCCAGGAAAAAGTCATTCAGCAAGGAATGCATGGCCTGGGATGACGAAGGTCCTGATCAAGGAGTTGTCCGTCTCAACTCTCAGGAGAAAATCACCATAAGGCTTAGGACGGAATCCCCAAGCACTGAGGAAATACGAAAAGGGTATAACATTAAAGTTCAAGATGAAGATGGCGCCACACTTTATGAAAGAAGAGATTACAGACGTGAAGGAAAGCGACACCAGCCATCCGTCTTAGGAGACATGTACAATGATTCTAATGTTAATTGTCACCGAGTAAACGCACCCATTACTATAGAGAATGTATCAGAAAAGCCTGGTGAATTGTCAGTACATAAAAGCGAAGGCAGCATATCAAATCTGATTGAAATACAGTTTAACTTGAGAGTGACACAAGGAGATAAAACTACAGAAATCGATATAGATGACGAAAATGATGATAAGGAAACGAAGACCGATATAAAGAAACCACCTCAAGAGGTGTACGTATACAAAAACGGGAACGAACGTATAGAAGAACCTAGTCCCAAAAACGATATTAACATACGCATTGTCATTAAAAACTTTAAGCCTAACAAATCTGAGAAGTCGAAGCATGAAGAAATATGCGATATATATTCCAAAAAGATTTCAGACAAGTTTCACACTGTGTCTACAGGTTACAGCAACGTGATGGTAGACGAGAAAATGGATAACGTATTTTCCGTACACAGAACAACCGTAGACTTAACATCTTCTGTTGAAAAGACTCAATTTAAGACCAGCGAAGAGTTAATAAGCGAGCGCTTGCTAGACCACGAGCATGGACCGAAAATTGCCTCTTCTCATAGCACAAGGCCTTCCACCACGAATCAATTAGAAAGCAGGACTGAAGACGAAAACGCAAAGAGTAAAGAATATCCACGTCAGAACAATTTGGAACCGAATATCGAAAACCTTGATGCTTCTCAAGAAGACACACACATGTACACTGACACAGACGACCAAGATAACACATTAGACATTAATACAAGTGATAATAACGAAGACAGTATAGTAGAAATAATGAAACCAATTGATGACAGAATTAAAATGGAGAAAAAGGAAATGCTTAAAAAAATTTTAGAAGCCCAATCCAAACCTAAGAATAAAAATAAAATGAGAAAACTCAGAGACATGATTAAAGCTATACTCACATCCGACAGCAGCGAACCCGAAGACATCTTAGTCCCAAGCAACGAACTGGCTAAAAACATCACTTACGATTCGCTGAAACCAAACTTCTTCAGAAATACAGACAGCATGACCAATTACTACAAAGTTGATAGTAATTTGTCGAAGGACAGTAAAGTTCGATCACCGCATATAGTGTATCCTTCTATAGAGAATAACAGCGAATCCAGCTACGTGTTTATTGAAGACAAGGGTGCAGATGACAGATGTATGTGTAGTGCATTGGCTGCTCGGTTGAACCTTTGCACGACGGATGTTGGCGGGTGCTGTTGTCGACCAGCAATGAGAAAGAAGAATGAAGAAACAAACTGCGACTTGCGAACTGACGACGACCTGCTTCTGCTTAATTACAAAACAATGGAATACTTTGACGTAGAAACGCAAAATTCAAAGTACTGGTCTAGTAAAATGAACAGCGCGAATCTGTCGGTACACAGCACAAACAATACCAAACTGAATAGCATACCTGTAAACTTGAACGGTCTTGGAGCACTGACTGATAATTTACAGAAATCGTTTTCGCCACACAGGAATCATATAAAAGATTGTGAAATTAAGAAATTAAACAGGAACACGATACTGGGTATTTCAGATGAAGATAGAATCCTTCTTTTAGATAACAATCCCCCTGTAGTGCCAGAACAAAAACATAAAAAACAAAAGGAGATTCCAGTTAATTACATGGCAGCAGATATCCTGCAATCTTATGAGGCGAAGAAAGCTGTTTTGGAAATATATGCAGAGAAAACTTTGTCGGATCATTATGTGGCAAAGCTACCCAAATTCCTTTACGACAAGGAAACCGAAATTTGTAGTAATTACGCACAAATAACATCCAATTACAAGAATATGTGCAAAAGAAACAATGCCATGATGTCGATAAACAGATAATTGTGAATAATGTTTATAAACACATAATTGTTACTCGTGTTCTTAAATAGATAATTGTGACTAGTGCTCTTCATCACTTGTGATGTTGGAGATCTTTTCTATGATTTATTTGTTAATAATGAATACTTTTTTTTTTCGTTTCTAATTACTGTTTTAGTGGTGATTGAAACAATGGCTGTGTTTTATAATTTATTTAAAAATAATAAAAAAACATATAAATAAGAAAAAAAATAACATAATATGACTGTTACAGGGGCCTTACTTTGCAATATTCTGTAATGTAAAGGAATGCTTAAATAATTCTAGATCTTTGGGTTTCAATAAGTAAATAACTCTCATCATAATTGACTTCAAAATATTATGTACAGGTGCTGTCACTAGTTATGAGCGCGCAGCGAAAGTAGTGGGGGCATACACAAAAAAATCATAACAATTTTGGGGTTGCCACTTCGGAGGAGTTTTGTTAAAACACGAATCAAATATGTTTTGGATATTTAATTGGTTTGTTACTTTCTTGAGCTACCTGCCATAGATATAAAATTAAAATATATACGTCTATACAGATAAATAAAAATGAAGTGTCTGTTTGTAATTTCATAATAGCTACTAACACATCAAAAGCAAATTTTTATTTTTTTCCTGTCTGTCTGTCTGTTTGTTAGACCGGGACTTTTACTGGCAGGTAGCTGATGTTTCAATAAGTAACTTAGGCTACTTTAATTTATTAAAAATTTGAGGGTTTAGCGACAATAAGGATGAAACTAAATCTACGCGGGTGAAACCGCGGGGCACAGCTAGTACATAATATTTAATTTATTAATTTTCATACAAGTACATAATAAATATAGATAAGAATATATTTTTCTTTGGCATATTATGTATACATTTTATTTTAATATAATGGCAACCCAATCTTTTAATAGGACTTTTACTGCCAAAATTCAGTGGCGTTTGTTAAACAATACGACCACATATATAAAATAAACTAGCTTTTACACTACCAAAAACCTAAAAAAAAACCTTTTTATATTCATGACCTAAGCTCATGATCACCGTTGGTTAAAAAGATTTAAACACTACTCTGCTCGATTACCGCCGAAACACCTCATACTCCTTACAGCCTTGTCTGTGAAAAAAGGTATAAAAATAAAAAATAAAATCTATACAGATAAATACAATTGAAGTGTCTGTTTGTAATTCCAAAATTACAGCTTTTCACTAAATGCATATGAAAGTATACACGCTACTGACACTAAAAAACCAAGTTTTAAAATTTTACTCTGTCTGTCTGTCTGTTTGTTCAGTACACCAAAGTATTCCACTCAACGTAAATTGTACGCGTAATAGCACACCATCAGGCACAATGTATGCTTGTAGGTATTCCACTTTTGTTGAAAAAATACTATACAGTACCCGGCGATATATATTGCACATCGATATCAGTGCCCCACGTAGAGTGACGATATCATTTGCGTACTGTCCTAATTTTGTATGGCAACGTTAAAAAGCGCCCCAAGCGGCGAGTGTAGGAAATATTACGTCTCCATACAAAAAAACGCAAAACGTTCGAACGCTTACATAGTCCCTACCCTAGCGCGAGTTTTTCACTGCCGCCGTCACAAGTCACCGCGTCAAAGTTAACGCAGATTTGTACGGGCTCACGATAGTGTCATCTTTAGGCCGACAGAGGCGCTGCTTCGATCCCATACAAATCTGCGTTAACTTTGACGCGGTGACTTGTGAGGGCGGCAGTGAAAAACTCGCACTAGGCACTGGTCACCTTCTATGTCACTATTTAACATATTTGTACCTATCTCCTACAAGACTGGTTGAGTCTTATTTTCACCAAAACCTCAGTTACTCTGTTAAAACAAAACACATTGACGGTGCTTATCATCTATTAGCCAGCGGCAGACGCTATGTATATGATAAGAAACTTAAAAAACATCAGTGATTTTAAAAAAATTATAAAAAAAATTATGCAGTCCCAGATTTTTTTTTCTATGACTGCATAATTTTTACATTACATTATAATTTTACCGTGTCTGATGCTGGCAAGATATTTACAAAGATTTAAGCTGTGACATGACTGTGACCAAAACCTTGAAAAAAACCCAAAAACACTTACCTTTAAACTCAATTTTACCAAACACCGCCCCCGTAATTAGCATTCACACAAAAACACACTTAGGTGCACCTAATTGACCTTATTTTATCTTATAAGAATATGTAATAGTAGGGTTTTATTTCCTTAACATGAACAAATATAACACTATGTAAATAAAATAGCGAGTAAACGCATCTTTTGTTATACTAATCATTTATTTACTCAAATTAGTTGGATATTCCAACAAAAATTATAGAATGTATTTCAGGTATTTCAAAGACAGAATCAAAAAAAAATTATAGATGTTGTTTATAGAACCGTAGTCTGGGAATCGGTCCCAGTCTCAACCCATATCACAAACAAAATCGAGGACAATTTTTTTTGAGAATAATTTTTTTTTCTCAAAAAATACCTTTTTAATTTAAATAAGTGTTTTTCACACAAATATGATATAGCAGTTAACCTATACCGATACACTGCGTATATGCGAATGTGTGTCAAATAAACAACAAAATTATATTATTTTGATTAAATCGATATTTGTGTTCTCCTGTTAAATAAAACACATTCATTGAGAAATACACATTTAATTCGATACACCCCGATATACAGATAAGTACGATACACCATAACAATTTGCTTTATCATACTAATACAATAAGCTAGCAGATTTAACAAGACTTACATTACATTTTACATTATTATGGATTTTGTAGTTTATGTTGTGTCCGTATAGCTAGCGTACACATGGTGGAATCCAGGGTCGGGAGTAGTCTTAAAAAATAGTGCCTAAATAGTGCCTAATTAGTGCCATATTTAAAAAAATAGTGCCACAATATTTAGGGAAATATAGGGCTTTCTTTTTGGTACGCTAGCTTGACGTCAAGCTAGCGTACACATCCTAGATCTCGATAACGGCTTGCACTAGGATGATGCTTTTACTGCCAAAAAATAGTGCCTAAATAGTGCCTCCGGAATGCAAATTTTCAGAATGATTGCTCCACGGAGAGCTTCACAAATAGGCAAGCAACTCAAATGACATTCGTCCCATCGTCAAGCTAGCGTACACACGCTGTTCATAGGGAAAGGCGATGGCACTAATTATGAGGAGTATATCAAAAAATAGTGCCTGAAATAGTGCCTCCAGATCTGAAAAAATATACTGAAAATTCGCAGAGGAACCGTTTAAAAAATCGATGTAAACTTCTACATACAAAATGACTTTTGTACAGTCGCGCACAGCAAAAAATCATTTTCATTTTACAGAGGTGATACTTTGATTAAACTGTATTTTTTCATCATTGTATTTATTAGTGTGCAGTAATAATAATAATAAAAACTCACCTACCTCACCTTACAAAAAGCCGTGATGTAAATACCTGCTGAATTACAGCAAATTTACCTATCGCTACACGTGCTCACCACACACAATACTATTAGTGATACTCACTTGGCCCGTGAATATTTAAAAAACCATGAAAAAGTAAATACCTTAAAAAAAACAAAATAATAATAATAATAGTAACCCGCCTCTGGCTCCTCCAAAAAGGTAATAGTACCAATCTAATAGTGATCTCTACTACTGGGGTCATACCCAAACAACTACATCAGTCTCTCACCACCCTGAACTTGCACCAAAACTTCACCACCTTCTACAAAAGGCAGCCATCCTAAATACTTGCAGACTAGTGAGAAACATCGCACAAAGGGTTTTGTAACATCATCTAAAATCCCGATATATATATGGGTCATATATATGGGCCAATTTAGATTTTCGCGAAAAATTGTAAAAGTACCAAAATTTTCTTATTTCTAAAAGTACAAGTTTTTGAATTTTCTAGAATATTTCCTTTATTTTTGCTCTAAGACCTAGTTCAAACAAGGTTCCGAATGTATTATACAAAAAATAAAAGTATGTTTTATAATTATTTGGATTTTTACTCTTAAATACCTTGAATGAACCCACAGTGGGTTAATAGCAGTGGGACCACGATTAATATCTCAAAATGACAAATATTTTGTAATATTCATTAATAATTTATTAATTCGGGAAATTTAATATAATCCATCATAATGTTCACTTTGTCGTCATATTTTTGTCGGGTACCACTGTGAAACTTATGGTTTTTTTTGTAATTTCTCACATATCTAGTAGCTGATGACATATGTCACATCACCGATTACCTTCCTCTCTGTGACGTATTACCAAAATATTTTTTATCACTTCTTGACTTGCCAGTACCTTCACTATGGTAGAAGTTTACATAGATTTTTGAAACGGTTCCTCTGCGAATTTCCAGTATATTTTTGCAGATCTGGAGGCACTATTTCAGGCACTATTTTTTGGTATACTCCTCATAATTAGTGCCATCGTCTTTCCCTATGAACAGCGTGTGTACGCTAGCTTGACGATGGGACGAATGTCATTTGAGTTGCTTGCCTATTTGTGAAGCTCTCCGTGGAGCAATCATTCTGAAAATTTGCATTCCGGAGGCACTATTTAGGCACTATTTTTTGGCAGTAAAAGCATCATCCTAGTGCAAGCCGTTATCGAGATCTAGGATGTGTACGCTAGCTTGACGTCAAGCTAGCGTACCAAAAAGAAAGCCCTATATTTCCCTAAATATTGTGGCACTATTTTTTTAAATATGGCACTAATTAGGCACTATTTAGGCACTATTTTTTAAGACTACTCCCGACCCTGGATTCCACCATGTGTACGCTAGCTATACGGACACTTTATGTTCCATAGATTTATGAGAAAAGATTTAAAAAAAAAAGCAATAACTTTATATTTTTTTTTATTTCGGCTTGAAAAAGACAATCATATCGTACCCAAAATCGTAACTCAAAATTTTCGAGAATGAGTTAAGATCATAGACAGACCTAAAAATGTATGTTTTTCCGATGAACATTAAATCAACGTTTTTTTATGACAGGAAAAGCAGAATTATATTTCCGCCTCTTTTGCACCGGTTCATTACATACTCCCCGTTTAGTGCGAAAAGTACGCTCACGCCTGGAGCTCACAATCTCTTTCTACGAAAACGAAAATTCTCAAGGGAACGATAATCAAGCGTAGTTTCAGTCTAACTTCGTTTTATCAAACTCCTCTGTGTGTTAAATAATTTACCTAAAACTAGCTGAGCCCCGAGGTTTCCCGCGTAGATTTAGTTTCATCCTTAATGTCGCGGAACCCAAATATTTTTAATAAATAAAAGTAGCCTAAGTTACTCCTTGATATAACAGCTACCTGTCAGTGAAAGTCCCGTTAAAATCGGTCCAGCCGTTTCAGAGATTACCCGGAACAAACAGACAGAGAAAAATTTTAAAACTTGGTTTTTTAGATTCAGTAGCGTGTATACTTACATTTGCATTTGGTGAAAAGCTGTAATTTTGGAATTACAAACAGACACTTCAATTTTATTTATCTGTATAGATAGGATTAGAATATATAAACGCCAAAGAATTTGCTAGTTGATCACGTTTGGATGTAAGTAATTTTAGAATGAAAAAGAACCGTGGTAGGAACTTTGAGCCGAAGCTTCGTTTTTCGGGGAAAGAGAGTAGGCCCCCTGAATTTCCCGAGCGGGTAGGCAGAGGCATATAGTACATACACATTTCGCCAGTCATGTTTAAGTCTCATGCAATACTTTTTAAACATGATTCACACTATAGCGTGTATTATTATTGGAACATTACCTACAAAAAATTCTTTTACAATTATTTGAATATGCATTACCATTTTATTATCTCCATTGCTGGCTTATTGTAGGGTATATAAAATGTAGAAATAAACTAGTTGCCTGAATAAAAAAAGAGGACTTTAAGGAAAACAAATTGAAAAAGTTTTGATGCTATGAATAATAATATTAAAAAAAGAAAAATAATGATATAATTTCTTCAGTCAAATAATTTTAAGTTTTGTAGTAGGTACAATGGTTTAAATTTTAAACAATAATATTTAATTTATAGGGGAAGAAAAATTTGAGCAATAAAATATAATAAAAGTAATTTGTAAAATTGTACAATTCAGTATTTTGACAACATACATACATATGCTCACGTCTGTATTCCCCGAAAGGATAGACAGAGGTGTTGTAATAACAACACACACTTTACACACAAGATGATAAAGTGCCAACGTGACAGATGGTCTATGGCCGTCTCAAGAACTATACATATGTCATTGAAATACTTCTCAGACATATGCAGGGTTCTCAGTATTTTGACTAACTAGGTAATGCCGCTACCAATAATGGCTCATACAACTTAACCCTAAAACATTATAAATTATTTGTATATAATTATCTTAATTGATTTAATACCTAAACGCCAGTAAACATTTGTATGGGATAAAAAAGCTAAAATCTTAAATAAAAATGGTTTTGAGATTCTGATGCTGTGAAAAAATAAAGTAGAAAGAATAGAAATAGATTTAAAATACGCAAGTTATTCTTAGAACTAAAAATAATACTAGGAGTCTATGGTTCTATCAGTCTATCACAGGAAAAATAAAAGGGTACGAAAATAATAATGAACCATGCATATTAATATTAATGATTAAATTATGTAAATGTAAAGTTCTAATAATAATTAAATTATAATACACGAAGTTTTAAGTATTAAAAATATTATAAAAGTATATTTATTTATTTATTCGAGTAAATAACTTGGTATCAAATTAACTTTCTAAATTCAAAGTTATATATTATAAACAAATGCAAGTTTATGTGATGTTTATTTTTCATTTATTATTATAACATTATTTATTATTATTTAAAAATAATAATAATAAATAATGTTATATATAATATATAATTAATTGCATACTAAAATATTTTTTTTTAACCAAAAAGCCCAGGTTGCTCTTAAGGAATAAAAAAAAAGGCATTTTCCTCTATGGTAATAACGTTTAACATACATGGCAGTATTGAGATTCTTACCAACTATTATTACACTGCGTTTCAATAGAAACGTCAACATCCAAAACAAATAATACAATTTTACTGTAATCGCAAGTTTGTTTTTCAATAAGTTTTATCTAATTTCTGTAGGTCTAAAAAGGCCACTTTGGCAGAATCATAATGTGATCCGAATATGATTCATCATCGAAATGACAAAATGGTCATTTATGTGCAATTCATATTTATGATTCACGAATGATTACAATAGTTGTAGATGTTAGTTTCTAAGTAACTTTTATAATTCTGCTATTTGTCACAAAAGCAATTCATATTTTGTGGCCAATTTTAGGAATCTTCATAGGAATGTGTCAAACAGGTGAATAGCGAAATATGAATCATTCCTGAATCATATTCGGATCACATTATGATTCTCCCAAAGTGGCCGTTTTAGACCAACTGGTTACATCTACTATTCAATGAGTAATATAAATGACATTCACGCTAAGATAAAGTCTTGATTAATCAATCAATAGCGTAATTTAGAAGGGTACAGCGCCATCTTGTGTACAAAAACGAAATATGACGGCAAAAGAGGATTTGGTAAGGCTCTAGATGGTTGGTTGTGTTCGTCGGTACAGATACTATCACCAATTTTGAGCACTGTCCTTGAATGGGCAGCTGTCATTTTTTTGTCCAGGAAACACCTGCGCGTTCTTCTTACTAGTTTCGCTAAGCGCTCAAAACTCGTGAAGGCGCCTGTATCTTATAAAGCAAGGGTTTTTTATATAATTACACAAAAAATACCGATAAAGCACGATAATCCTACTCCTTTACAATGAATATAGTATTGGATGGAATCCTCTTGAAAATCCATCCAACATAATTTAAAGCGTTCCGTACAAACACACGTCTGTCTATTATATTTTAGCTTATAACCATAACAATAGATTAACAGAGCTTTCTGGAGAACAGTAAAAAAAACTATATTTAAACAGTTATTTCGCATACACTTTGTTAAGTAATAGATCCATAACAGTTCGTTATAATCTATACAGATAAATAAAATTGAAGTGTCTGTTTGTAATTCCAAAAAAACAGCTTTTCACTAAATGCACGTGAAAGTATATACGGTATTAATTTTTTTTTTTAATTCTGTCTCTTTGTTTGTTCCGGGTAATCTCTGCAACGGCTAGACCAATTTTAACGGGACTTTCACTAAATAACATTAGTGTTCCGCGGGCTATGAATTGAAGTCTACGTGGGTGAAACCGCAGGGCACAGCTAGTATACTATATTTATGCAGCTATTTTTTCATGAAAATAGCATTAGGTTATAACACCAATTTAGCGATAACCGTTTATCGGTTATTTTGTTACAAATAAGCGTATACCGAAAGAAATTACGATTCATAATGGCCGCGAACAGTTGAAAGTATATTCTTAGCCCACTACAGACTTGTAAATGCTAGAAGTAGTTTTGGTTTTTTATTTTTTGTATAGATCTTATATTTATTATAGATCTATGAGTGAGTAGTAAATCTTGTTCGGAGGTTATTATTAGGTATTGTATTTTTATATTATATTTTACATATGGTGTCTAGGAATACCTAAAATTGATTTGATAGCTCAAACTAGCATCATCACCATTCGCCACGCAGTTGAGTAAACTAAGCTGGTCATCACAAGCTTAATCTCCCAATTGTGTATATAAATACATAACTTTTTTTTATTTGTACATTGTTTTTTTGAGATTTTTGTCTATAAAATATTTTTAATTTTCTCAAAATTTTCGCAATTACTCAGTTCCTTGCCGGGTGGTTCTCTATAATCTTGTATAATCATGCCATATTGTAAAAAAAAAAATTAACATGCTTGCTCACTGCTTGATTCAATATAACTAACATTTAACAATATTATAACGAACTGCTATGAATAACATATATTTTGGACAGTTTAGCATTATTCATTGGAGGACGACATTGAAGACTCCATTTGCTGTTGCACTTCGTACGTCGATACCGTAATTCGTGACGTTTCCGATGTCAGATGCGTTATTTCCACCTGTCATAAAAGTAACCGTTATTATATCCGTTATAATTCCAGCACAAGTAATAACACTGATAAAATTTTAATCACTTCTCTGAAGGCGTTTTATTTTGATCAAAGAATGTGTTTTATTTTTATTTTATTTGCATTAAAAATAACAATTAACTTAGAAGTAAGTATGAAAGGTATAAATATAGGACAGATAAGAAAAAATATAATTACATATTTTTTGAAACTACCAATGTTTTTTTAAGTAAAAATTTAAAAAGGAATATCTTACCTTTATGCAGCATTTCATTGCGGTAGTTCCGCTTAAGCCTAGGGTTGTAAGCTAAAGCATAATTCTACCATTTTAGTAGTTTTTATGAGATCTACGGCTTATTGGTATTTATTATTGCATGCCAGGGCGCCAGGGTAAATACTTAATGCACTTTTTAATATCGTTTGCACCAAGTCTAAGGTGACGTCATATAATTAGTATTTTTAGTTTGTTAGTTCAGTCGAAGTAAATTTTTTTTAATGGACTATTTATTTTTATATTTACCAGTTTAACACCTATTTGATAAATGGAATATAAAATTAAAAAGAAAAAAACGCTCAATAAAAAAAATATTTCAAAGAACCATAATGTCAATAGGAAATCTGTTTAAATTTATTTTTGGAGACTACAGACACAACTTAACAAAACAGTCAGCCTGCAAAAACTCGACTCAAATCTTAATAGTCCTAAAGTGTCACCATATTTTGTGCACAGTGAAAATGGATCAATGTCAAGAGTAAGTAAGCCTGAAATCACGAAAAAGCGTACACGAATTTTCTTCAAATGTTTATTCTACATGTCGATCGTCTTAAACAGTTAACAACAACAAAATAAACATTATTGTTTACAATAGTAACAACGACAAATAACGTAACAGTATTACATGTGACGTTTTTGTAAGGGTGACCAGCTGCAAAAAAACATTTTTTTCTGATCTAATTTACCTGATGCAACTCTATTGCTTAATGATTACTTGCATAATAGAAATGAACAAATGCTTTTTTTTGCATATAGGTAATACTATTTAATATTATTTATTAAGTAAATTGTCCGAATTGAAACATATTGAAAATAGTCACCCCTAACAAAAAGGTATGTTATTGATCTGTAAGTGCTTTTCGGTGATTAATATATTTATGATTTAGGAAAGCTTATACAATAAGTAGGTATAAAACAAATAATATACAGTTCATCACACGCTACACAACTTGACTTTGCAGCACAAGTTTCAAGAATATTTTATGAACTTTTTTTTACCATATAAATAATAAAACAAAACCTTTTTACGCTTCATTTGTAGAAAAGCACTTACATCGATTATGATTATTTTTTTATATTTAATAGATACACTGACATAAAAGCAGACTATATATTTCAAAGCGGACGACGAATTGCTTTTTAAATATCAAACAACCTTTGATTAATAAATGTCAGGGATTATACATGGTAGTTTTGATCGACGCTTAGTAGGCAACACTGAACATCGTGGGAACTTTTAAAAGTAAATACTACGTGCTATCATCAATTTATAATACTTAAATTTAATTGATTTTAATAAATTTGTACTATTCCAACGAATTGATATGATGTTACGTACACTTGATTAATGGTTCAGAATAGTACTAAATATATATAAAAATATAAATAAAAATACGCCACTCGCCACAAAAAAAACCACTTGAGTCCTGTGACAGCTGTCACCGAAATCTAAATAGTATAGCATCTTGTCTCTGCTTGCCTTAAGGTGTTGTTCAGTAGCGCGCGTAAAGTGATATCATCCATACATATGCTCACGCCTGTATCCCATGGGGGTAGGCAGAGACCGTTCGCCACGTGCTTCGTCCTTACATACTTTCGCTTCATCCACATTCATGCATCTCTTCATAAGTGCTCCGAATTTTTTCTGAAAAATATTATTCATTTGGTCATACTAGTTCTTCCTTAGACGCCCTCTACGAACACGCTCACATTCGCTCTATAAATTTGTTTCGTAACTTTTGTATAACAATTGGGATGTTTTCGTATGGCTTTAACTCTTTTACTCACTGGTTTATGCAATCTTCTGCACTGAATATTTCCGAGAACAGATTTGAATGTCCATAAATATGTGAATATATCTAATGTTCCAATATAATTGGTACTGTATCTTCCAAACAGCAGTCGGTTGCATGTAAAACATTGTCACAGGAATCAAGCGATACTATATTTATGTACTTTATTATAATAATTTAAGCTATTTTATTATGCGCTATATTAGGTCAGTAATCAGTCGCATATTAATGGTTTTTAGTATACACTCCTCGATATTTTAAATATTATTAGCAGAATTCCAGTGGCGTATTCTAAACTAAAAAAAAGTAGCCGAAATTATCTTGGACGTTGACAAATCGAAGAAAAATTAGGACACAGTTGCAAAATGGCGTGTATCTGTCAGTCACGCCACAGATAATCAATTGAATATTATTATTATTGATGACACCCTGTGACCACTCATGATACAAGGGTTCAGTCGAATGATTTGATGTAGTCAGTCGTTACTTTTTAACTCGTAATACTTATTTTATAGGATTTCGATTGTTTTTTTTTATTCCATATCAGCGAAGTGAAGGCCTATTCTTGATTGTACCCTTATTTAGAGTTTTGCACCGTTTTCGTAATCTATACTCGCTAGCGTCACCACCGAATATTTGTATGAGACATTTTATAGCGCCTCCAAGCGGTGACGTGAACAACTAAAATATCCCATACAAATATTACACTGGTCTACATTGGTTTTGTTGCCCTAGATAAGAAAATGATTTTGGGTTTATTTATGCACTCAAATCATGAAACTATCAATTATTTTGTATAAACTCAAATTTTTATTTCATCGTGATTCAAATTGTGTTTTATTTTTAACAAACCATAAATTTTTCAATATATAAGATGACAGCTTCTTTAAAAACATAATAGAAGGAAAAGTAGAAGGGAGGAGAGGAAGAGGAAGACCAAGATTAACATACATGGGACAAGTTAAAGAAAAGGTGTCTGTCATGTCGTATAAGGAGGTCAAAGAGATGGCACTGGACAGAGACAAGTGGAAAGAGTTGCATCGGTTACACCGACAAGAGTCTCATTACTCTTAAATTCATGATGATGATAAGATACGAAAAAATCATGAAATACATTGAAAACTTTCATGAATATATTCGAAATTTGGACACAAGAAAATGTTAAAAATTTTCGTGCGATGATATGCAGGGCAAAAACACTTTTTTAGAGCCTTTTTTCGGTTACGCTAGCGATTATAAATTACACGGTGCAAAGCTCGTCATAAGGGTACCTACTAAACGTCATTCCAATTCACCTACGGTATTTAAAGCAAACTTTCGCGACACTTCATACAGAATCCAGCCACATCGCGCTGTGTTACTTTACTACCCAAAGAGGTAGCGAATAACGCTTATAGGTATGAATACTTATAACCACGGTTGTAACTGTTGGTTGGGCCACGTACTTTAGCTCCTCGGGGAATATGAGTTGAAGTCAGTAGAAATATCAATTCACGTTTATCGCGCGTAATATACATTTTTTTAGTGGATAAAAAATTTGGATTGTTATTGACTGACAGCTGTCACTTTGACGGCATTTGGTGACAAATCCTATAAAACAAGTTGATTGAATCTATCTTTATAAAATTGTACCTAAGAGACTGCAGCTACCGCCGACTACACTTTCATATAACATTTTTAAAAAAGGGTCCATTATTTTTTGGCATTTATTAAAAATTGTGTACATACATACATACCTAGCGTACCTTTACGAATATCAACAAGACAATGGCAACACTTAATTCAAAGAGGTTAAACTGGAGTTCAATAAACTGTTATAACCGACTAAACACCAATATTATGATAAGATTATTGCTTAATTTATTGAAAAAAGATTAAATTTTACTCGCATTCCGTAAAATGGAAGCACCAAATTTTATATACTTTTGCCGTCAACAAAATATTGCCATGAGGAATAATCACATTGTTTTTTTTCTAAAAAGCTCGCGTCATAACGTTATAAAAGTTAAGAAGCGCTTGAGTACAATATCTTGTTTTCTTATCATTTGTAATCTTTTTCAACTCTCTCTTTTAAGTGCAACTATTAAAACCCACCATATAAGCAGCGTCCAGAGATAAAGGCAGAATTAATATAAAATAGTATTATTGCATTATTATATCAACAGTATCCGGAAGCAAGCTGATAAAAAAGCACAGGCTATAGGGGTTGTAATAAGGTTATTTTTGTTGAAGGGATGATAGAAAACATTATCGGGGTGGTAAAGAAATGTGGGTGGGGTTATTGCGAAAAGCATCACAGCAACTCACGCTGTTTTAGTTTTCTACCTCAAGAAATATTATTCTTAACACTACATTATTTTTAGAATAAAAAGTTAACAACATTTTAAAGCTTTTCATATATTTTTTGCATTTTATAAATACTATAATGATAACTATCATAGTGCGATTGATAGAAATAGCCATTAACGTGTTAGAAAATAACAAATAAGCATCGTGCTATTAGTGACTAAAGCATTTAAAGCGAAGTTGTTGACATAAACAAAATTATGGGTTATTAAAATGTGAATAATAACTAGTCTAATAGCTGTAATTGGTAATACAGAGTGAATTTAACTAGTAAATATAATTTTGACATCTGTCAAATGTTAATGTCATTCTGACATCTTTCAAATTCTTAGACATGACACTTTTGTAAATGTCAACAATGATTTATAAGCCCCTTATTTGTTGTGATGGAAAGTCTACTCACCACCTCGCTGGTAAGACAGTTGATGGCAGTAGGCGGGAGGGTGCGGGGCGGCGGCGCGGGCCGGGGGGACCGACGACCGTCGATCGGAGTCGTACGAGCGGGGGTTATTGGGTAGCCTGCGGGGGAAATAGACAATTCATGTTAAAAGATATGTAGGTACTCATAATTACCGAATATAACAATTGCGCGTATCCTTATTATTAGCGTGTAGGGCATCCTTATCCTTGCTTCCTCTTTAAAACATCCATGGATCAGAAGTAGTTCAATCTATTTTCGTAATACGGACTTCAATAGGGTTGGACTAAGTTTAAACATGGTGTGGCATGCTAGCTACCCGACGTGGTTTTTCCAACAAAGCATGGGGTTGTGTGAAATTGGGTGTGTAGTTTCAAAATAACAAGTTTTCTCTTACTATACAGATAAATAAAATTGAAGTGTATGTTTGTAATTAGAAAATAACAGCTTTTCACTAAACACGGCTGGATGGATTTTAACGGAACTGTCACTGACGGATAGCTAATGTTACAAAGAGTAACATAGGCTACTTAGATTTTTTTTAAACATAAGGGATCCGCGGGAAGCCATTAAAATTAAAATATACGCTGGTGAAATCGCGGGGCACAGCTAGTATAGTACATAAAAACATACATTTTTCAAAATTGTGTCAGCCTTTTTAATTAAATATCCATTAAACGATCAATCATAATCCGTTACCTTGTTCACTACTACTAGACTCAGTGAAACTGGGTGTCCCCTCGGTCCAGGTGGGAGTGGAGCCTTCCACGGACGCCGGTGGGGTCCAACAGACACTGAAAAACACGTTGATACATTGCAGGCACAAACAAAGATTCCGACGAGTACTCCTTCCCACAAGTACTTCCGAAAAGTATTCTCTTGCAGCAAGTTCTGCTTTGTCGACTTGTAATATCACCAATACCATACAATCGAATTACACCTACATACAAATGGCGGAAGAGGTAGTCAAAGGGGTACCTGCCTCTAAAAGGAGGTCTGTTGCCACTAACCGAGGACTTAACCAGACTCTGGGCTGCTATTTGGAATTGCTGCTACAATTACATGAACGAGACAGAATTCATATCTGTTCAGGATTTTATGAACTAAGTCCGTATAAATATAAAACATGTTCAATGTTTAATAAGAAGCAATGGTAATGGCAATGATGTAATTAAAAAAACTCTAACTTACCTAGCCTCATTACTCCTAGCACTGCTCAAAGCAGCTGGCGTCAAGGCCAATGACGAAGCTGATGACGTCGTCATGACGCTCGCCGCGCTTGACGCTCCTCGACGTCTGCCTGACGCACTCGATGACGTAGTCGACGATGAGTTGGTACGACTTGATCTCAAAGGTAGGGATTCTTCAAACGGCGGTGGCGGCGTCGAACAACACGATAGCGGAGCACCCACTGAGCGGTCAACTAGCGTTACTAACTACATTGGTACTATTACTCATGTAGGAGAGGTCAGATACAGATGAAGATGCAAATGCTAGATGCGATAATTATAGCTCTTATAGATGTCTGTGTATAAAACAGTAGAAACATCTATGTAATAAAGACATGTTAAGATAAGATAAGTAAGAGAGTTGGATGAGATACAGGTACTAAACTTAGTGAAACAGGTATATAGGTAATAGATATCAATAATGTATGAGATGAAGGTAATGAATAAGATAACAACGATATGAGCAATTGACAAGTTGGGACTTAAGGATATTATGGAACTGGCCTTTTTAACAAGTTTTCATTCGGCAATTAAATGTGGATAAGTGAAGATATAAATATATATTGTATGGATATATCTAATGTGGATGGATATAGATGTAGTATATAAATATAGTAAAGGAATTCTAATTATATATAAATTAATAATAATTAACAAATTAAAGTCTCTGAGATATAAAAACTATTTGCAAAAGGATTAAAAAAGTAATCAATTGTACGGGAGTACAATACAAATCTATAAGCCACACACAAAATGCTCTACAAACAACCAGTTCTACAAATAATAATAAAATAAACACCCATGCGTTATAATCTCAAGCACAAAGCACGTAAAAGCATTCCATAAATGATCCCAAGTTAGTATTTATTACAAAAATGGCAGTTTTATAACGATCACAACAAACTAAGTTACGTCAAATCGCTACGTCTAATAAAATCAACATCGAAAACACGACAAGTATAGGAAAATTTTGTGTATAAAAGACATTTAAATTGTTTGTGTCTTCTTGATTTTTGGACCCCAATTCTTAATTTCTAATTCCTTCCCTTAATATTTTGGACTTATTGTCTCTCGACTCTCCAAAAATAGAATATATTCTACAAATCCGAAATGATTACAATATTTCTTCAACATCTTTCTTCACAGTCAACACCCTTTTCTTATCAGATTTCTTTCTGAGGCTTGCCTTCTTCTTTTGCCTTGGTACTTTAATCGGCTCTGTCGTCGTGACTTCAGAGAATTTCTTGATTTTCTCGTGGACATTACCACTTATTGATTTGGAAACCACAGGGGCTACACCCGTGGAACCAATTCTAAAGTGTTTTCTATCAATCAAATTAATACTTTCAGGGGAATATTCTATAGGTTCGAAAATCTTCTTCTTTTCATTGACTACAACGTGCTTATCTATCTCAGGTTTCTTGCTATCTTGTGATGAAAAAGAACTTCGTCGAGAACTCGTTTCTGAATCAGTCTGTATCTTCCATATATGCTTTTGGAACATATCGATCTTGCTTTTAGCCTTCTTGTGGCAAACAACTTCATCTTTAGTCATGCCTTGTCTATGTTTCTCTGTGTAAGTACGAATAACTACTTTGGGTTGCGGTTTTTTCGGTTCTTGAACTTTTTTATCTCTCTTCGATTGGTTGAAGTTTAGTTTCTTCGTTAACCCAGATATAATACCAGGTTTATCTTCAACTTTACACGTATTCGGCTCTGTGCTATCGCTTTCCGTGTCTGTATTCGTTCTGATTTGAGATCTAGGTGTTTTCTTTAGAGATCTTGCAGCAGATATCAAATCTGAAGACCTAACGTTATGTACACTAGCTTTCTCCGAAGACACTTCTATTTTAGATGGCGATTTCCTTAATTTATCGCCTATTTGGGATACCACACCTTTAATGAACTGAGAAGGACTTCTGGATTGCACTTCTTTAGCGGCAATATCATCATCCGAATCTTTGACATCACAAATAATAATTCCGGCTTCACTACTAGATTCAGTAAGAGAAGTGTCATCATAATCACCAGAATCTAGGTGTTCAATGACTATTTTATCGATATTAAATTTGGACATCATTGACATTTGCGCTATCAAATCTTTCCCTGGATGACTGCGCTCAGTGATACTGTCTCCGTCTTCGACAAAGTCTAGGAAGGTGTTAGAAGCGACTAATTTGGTGACTTTGACAGAATGCTCGGACACAGACAAAGGGAGAATGCATGCAGAAGGTTCTTTGAATTTGAAATCATGCCCATAAAAACAGAAATCATCATCACTACTCGTGATCGGCGTTTGTGGTGGTATATCGTTGGTGGATATGTTTAGATATGGATAATCACCTTTGGTGTCGATGCTTGAGGATTGTGAGTTTCCTCCACCACGTTTGGCCTTGGGTGACCCTCGGGGAGGTACCGGTGGGGGTGCTCGTTGTTTCTGAGAGCCTTTCAATACAGCTGGGAACGCTATATCGGGCTCTGACACAGCTGTTGTTGACGTCACGGTCCTAGCGGCCGTCGACACCGGTGACGTCACAGACGTTGGGGTAATGTGAGCTGTCACATCCGATAACGACACTGGTGTTTGAGAAAAACACTCGCATATGTTTAAAGATTTATTTAGTTAAAATGTACACGGAAAATTTGGCACGTACAGTTACATTAAAAAGAGTTTGTGTTTAAAATGGAAGCGTATAGTTTCATTGGTAGGTTAAAAGTTAAAAGTCCAGAATAGCATGTTTGTATTTATATTTTTTCGAAGGGGCTTGACCGTTCAATGGTATCGTATTATTTTGGTGCATTTCAGTATTGAATAGAAGAGCATGCATTTTTGGGAGATAAGGTTAGAAAAATAATGTAAAATAATTTAGTGATACCCAATATAATTAGATCCAGCAGGTCGAGAGCGGCGTGAAACAATAGAAAATATATGAAAATAAGTTATATATCGCTTTATTTTATTAATTATATATTTATATGTTGTAAGCGAAAGCATAGAACTGTGAAGCTGGTTGGTGGCCAAGCTTTGAACTTGGTTATTAAAAGTGACAATGACAGATTTATACACGTCAAACACATGTCCCTCACGTCACACTGATTCAAGAAAAAGTCGACGAAAGCACGAAAACAGTACCAAGTATATTTTTAACATGTTTTATATATCAATTGCAAATTTCCCCTATTTTTTAAGTGAGCGTAAAACTTCCTCTATACGCCGCTAGAGGCGCTTTTCGCTGTCCCATAGAAAATGAAGAAAATACGCAATCGACATAGCCAAAGTTATAACATTTTAAAGCTTATACTTGGGGCACAGTACTCCTATCATGAGTTTGCCACCGTTTTCCTAATCAATCCTCGCTAGCGTCACCAACAATATTTTTACGAGAAATCGTGCAGCGCCTCCTAGCAGTGACATAAACAACTAAAATACGTAATATTCTCGATGACGCTAGCAAGTATAAATTACGAATTTTAGCTATCACTTGTATGCCAATTGCGTGATATTTTCAATAGCTCAGTAATTATAATTTTTGGATTGGAACTCGTATTTAAATGATAATATTAATGTAATAACTAAGCTTTTGGGCTACAATAAAAGCAAGCAATTAACAAAAACATGTCTTTCAATAAAGCTCTTTTTAACCATTTTATATAATTGATTTAAGCACGTATACAGACATTATAATATGCAATCCTAAAATTATATGCACCTTATACAGAAAGCCTAGTATTGTTTTCAAACAAAGATTCACCAATGGCATATAATCAGAGACATTTTAAGTTCATTCATAAACTTAATTTTAAATTCTTAAACCTGCTTTTGATCTCTTCAGCAAGCAGGTATAATCATGTGTGTATACCTCATACAGTATACTTATCAGGAGTTTGCCTACAATATTTGTACGACATATTTTAGTTCTTCTCGTCACCGCTAGGAGGCGCTGTATGATATCTCATACTTTGCGGAGAGCCTAGCGAGTATAGATTAGAGAAACACTCATTGTCCGTAGTGGTATTGTCGTTCCCTTTTGGGATGGCGTTAAATATGTAAAAATAAGTAAAAACTCTAAATATCTCTGAATAGCGAAGTGCTTTTGACATTAGAAACAAGTGATATATCTGCGCGGGATATATGTGTATGTAATGTCAGTGTCATAAAGGCAAATAAAATAAAATGTCAAGAAGGTTACCACAATAAAAATTCTCAACGATTATCTTTGTACCAAATCAGCTATTACGTATCACTTGTTACTAATTTTAGCGGCACAACATTTTGAGTATGTCAGCAAATAACACCAAATGTCACCATATAACACAGTATGTCACCAAATAACACCAAATGTCACCAAAAACCTATTATAAACCATTCTCACCTGCTTTCAAACTGGTCCCACTCGTGCTGGCTCCTATCCGATTAGTGAGCGTGGAAATTATTAAAAAATATAGCCGATGTTTGTTATTAGACACCATTATTAATAATATCTACTGCTTTATATACAGTCGGCGTTAAAACTTACTGAAAGTCCTAAATTACTAAGTAAAAGTAGATAATTGAATTTTATTATTTTTGACAATCATTTCAAAACAAAAAAATTAACACCAAATAAATGACAAGTTTGTCTATTTTATATCGTCGTTGCGTGTGCAAAAGTCGCTATGTGTATTTCGTGAACTCTTTGTCAAAATTTCCAGTAATGTTTAATTTTGACATTATTAATAATAATACCTATCCAACATTAATCTAAAAAAAACTATGTAAATTTGTTATATGTATCAATATTAAGAATATTATTTTTTAATACTCGGGCCATATTTCAAGTTACTAATTTTCTGCGTCTCCTAAAGTGTGTAAAAACACATAGTACTTTTGAACGCGCAACGCCGATATGCTACGTTTAACGCCGACTGTATCAACTAAATTATACAAAAAACATTTAATAGTGTTTACGAAAAAAAATGATTTTGTCAATATACAGAGTGTAGACTTTTTAGGCAAACATTTTTGACACAGGGCACGCAGGTAGGTGGTACACATCAATTTAATAATATTTAAAAAAAATCTTTTTTTTTTATTAATAAAAGCTCGATGTATATCGGAAGGTATGTGGAACCTAAGGCAATACTTAATTTTGTTGTCGAATGGAAATCTAAAGACTAAACCACCCCAAAAATAATAAAAAAAAACAAGAAAAAACTAAAAAAAAAAACGCTTTTTTATATATATTTTTTTTAATTAATTTGCACAACCAATTGATTCTGTGCCAAAAATATTCGCTTGAAAGTCTAATAATAAGTCTAATATAGTGTATATTGTAATGCATAACTACTATCTATAGAAAAATCAAAATAAAACGCACTAATTGTGTAACTGATAGTCTGAAATGTCAACAAACCAACTACCAATATTTAAATCATTGAACGAAGCTATTTTTCTAAGCTATTAGCCACATTACCCTTCATCCACGTTACAAAGCGTGCAGAAAATACTGTGCTTACATTCATACGGTGACGCCACGAGTTATTGAGCGCTGACGTAGAATTCCATGAAGTCATTTTACGAGTCTATCTGTCTGTATGGCGACTACACTATTTTCGGCGGCTCATATCTCGTGACGGCACGTGTATACAGTGCTTCATAGTGTTGGGTCATATGAAACTAATAAAATAAAAAAAATAAAAGATTAAAGAAAAATACTACATGACATATTTAGTTTTTCCAATGATATCTACGTGATAATGGAATGAAAATAGATTTATAAATTAAATAAAAAGCATATATGCATCGCACAAATTCATTTATTCAACAATATATATACATACATTTTGGTAGCAAATAGGTCGAAAATTAAAAAAAAATACATCTTCCTTATATTAAGAATTATCTAATAAATTATTATTAAAGATGTTTTAATTTAACAATAAAAACACCACGATTTTAATTTGTTCCAATATGTCTATGAATATCAAGTTTGAACTGAATATTTTTTTACTGAGGGAAGTTTTAAGGGATGGAATTTAAATTAAAAAAATAGTCAATTAAGCTTAATAAATCAATCACAATATTTCTTCATTTTAATAAAAGTATTTTATAACATTTTTTAACGAGTCGAGAACTCAATAAAACGTAAATCCAGGCCCAAATTCCATCCAAATTCAATGAAAACCAATTGAATAACATTGGTTTTACTTATAATTTAGTCTGTATTTCTAAAGTGTTATATAAAACCAGTATAACTGTGAAATACTTAATAATTGCCAACTTTATAATAATTTTATGAATCCTACTTAATATTATTAAATGTGTATTTTTTGCAAACTGCAAAGATACAGATATAATTTCAAAAGGAGTTTTTAATCTTGGGACCTTTTAATCCCTTTTTCACTCAGAAGCTAGCATAAAGTATAATATAAAGTTATAATTGTGACATGGTATGTAATACTTGGATTGTGAGATTAATTGTAACAATCTATACAGATAAATAAAATTGAAGTGTCTGTTTGTAATTCCAAAATAACAGCTTTTCACTAAATGCATATGATAGTATACACGCTACTGACACTGAAAAACCTAGTTTTAAAATTTTTCTCTGTCTATCCCTCTGTCTGTTTGTTCCGGGTAATCTCTGAAACGGCTGGACCGATTTTAACGGGACTTTCATTGGCAGGTAGCTGATGTTACTTTTATTTATTAAAACAATTAGGGTTCCGCGACAATGAGGAAGAAACTAAATCTACGCGGGCGAAACCGCAGGACACAGCTAGTATAAAACATAACAGGAATGTTCGTTTGAACAAAAGCATTACGATTTCATTACGATTAATCAATATTTACATAACTAATACGTTTTATACATATATTATTCAAGTATAAATAAGATATTATACAGGTATATTTTCCACCATACAAATATTTTTTTGACATTTGGTAATCAAAAAAAGTTAAAAAAAAACCAAAAAATATTCAGTACCTTCGTTACATTAGTTACTTGGTTCGTAGTTATTCCCTTTGCCTACCCCTTGATAGGGTAGCATAATAAAAATCCTTAATACAAACATTTGGATGGTGATATAAATTATCCCTGTATTGAAAAAAAAAGCATTTTAAAGTATACAAAATTACTGGTATGGATTATAATTCCAAGTCATCGATATAGCTTTTTCCAAACAGGAATCTCGATACATTTGAATTATGAAAAATTAGTAAAAAAAAAACTTTTATTATTTTTAATAAAAAAAAAATCTTGTGTGTGGAGATTAAAAGATAAAAATGTGAGAAGAGAAATCTAACATTTTAATCACTTCCTGTGATAAATTCAAGACATCAAAGTAATTAATTAATTATTTTTTTACTGTAATTAATTCTCAATTTAAAACAAAAAATGCAAGATTAAAATAACCACCATTATTGTAGTCTATGGTCTGCAAAAGCACTGCAATATTTTTATATTCTTGTAACTATATTTGGCCTGACACGGGAATCGAACCCGCGACATTAAGCGTAGCACTAATTAGAGTTGTACTTGCAAATCTGCCATTAACACACGTATCATACACCCATCAAAACCTTATACCGTTCAAATCAAAACCACAATTCAATAAATAAAAACATCTTCTACCATATAAATCTCTTCCAAATTAGTCTCTATCACCACATAAATACAGTTGATAATTCATTAACTGCTGTCCAAACCTGCTTCGAACCTCGAAAAGAACTAGCTAAAATAAAAAAATACTGAAAGGATCACCTATATAGTTCGTATCACCTTGTATAATGTATATAAAAGTACTCTTATTACGAGTTTTGCACCGCTGTCATAATCTATACACACTAGCGTCTCTGCCGAATATTCGTACGTACAAATATTATCGTTGACGCTAGCGAGTATAGATATTGTGTACCAATATGGTTGGTGACGCTAGCGAGTATTAAACTCGTTATAATGATACTGTTATCGTTAATTATTAGTTATATAACGGTTTAATATAACTTCGATAACGATTATTATAAAAATAGCATGATGTAAGCTAATGTTTACAAAACCGGGTAGGATTTACAAACCGGTTTAATGCATATTTTAGATAAATTAGTCTTATAACATGGATAACAGTTATCAGAAAATGTCGTTATAATAATACAGTAGGTCTAGGTAAAGTAATATTCTCTCGCGTTTGCGCTAATAGAAACGATACAAAATGTATGGCAATGACATAAATCAGTCACGTCACATATGTCATTCTCGTACATATTGTATCGTTTCTACTAGCGAAGCGTGTGGATAATGTTACTTTGTCTACAGGCCGAGGTTCCGTCACGAATAAAGAACGCGCAGCGAAAAATAGCGCATGTTTTTTTTCGCCTCGCGCCATATATATAGACAGAGACAGGCTCAAAAAATGACTACTGCGCATTCAAAGTTACTCGTTCTTAACCCGTGACGGAAACAGGCTTTTGTAAGGCACTTATAAATTTAAATCTGATTTCACATAGGCATAAAGGTCATTGGACAGAATCTAACCTGGAGCCATACTATAAACTCTTATTGCCATGATAGTTGTGTGACAGTGACAGATTTATACACGTCATAAACATCCGTCTCATAATCATTGTCAGTCTATGATGGCATAAGAAGTCGAGTGATTTTTGCGTACAGAAACAAAATTATTTTTAAATAGCAGAAAATTGTGGGGAGACTGCGCATATTTTTATTCATCTCGCGCCATACATATAGACAGAGCCAGACATAAAATGACTACTCCTGATGGGCCCTGTGGTCCAAACTATTAATTATTGTGATTGAATTGAAATAAAATTTAAAAGTAATTGTGCTATATTGCTTCGGAAAATATGTTTTTCCCCATCACTTGTTTTCCACAGCAATGCGACTTATGCCAAATCTATTTTGGCAATTCTATCTACAGATAAATAAAATTGGAGTGTCTGTTTGTAATTCCAAAACAACAGCTTTTCACTAAATGCATATGAAAGTATACACGCTGCTGACACTAAAAAAACAAGTTTTAAAATTGTTCTCTGTCTGTCTGTCTGTCTGTTTGTTCCGGGTAATCTCTGAAACGGCTGGACCGATTTTAACGGGACTTTCACTGGCAGGTAGCTGATATATCAAGGAGTAACTTAGGCTACATTTATTTATAAAAAATATAAGGGTTCCGCGACAAAAAGGATGCAACAAAATCTACGCGGGTGAAACCGCGGGGCACAGCTAGTTATATATATATATCTATTAATCCCGAGTTACTTCATAACTTCGAGCACCCAATGACCTTTTCAAAATCTTACATGTTCTAACATCACAAAAAACGTTGTCTAACGTTATAAATACCGTTACTATAACGACATTTGCCCATAACAGTTACGCTACCGTTATTGATTTCACACTTGCAGTAAAACCTCTTCAATCCGCTGGCGGGATGACTATAATCGTACTCCCACCCTCATTCCCGGAATATATCTCTGCTTTATCGATAGTCCTTACATATATCGTCTCTTTTATAAATCTCTCCGACTCCTCCTCGTTATCTTCATCTCCATTCAATTGTACAACAGAGACGTGTCCTTTAATCTCTTTCTCTTTTAGTATCGGAGATTCAGATTTGATGTAAACAGTTTGTGTGGAACGTACTTTACGGAACCTCATATCTTTTGGCAACGTTGAAGCTTCTCTCGTCTCCAACGATGTTGGAGTCGCACTTCTTGTTCTATAGCTGGAATTTAGACTCTTTGGCAACGTATTAGCGTCTCTTTCATCTCTTTCCGTATTGGGAACACTCTCTGCTTTAACCAGACCGATGTCTGCGAAGAATTTTTTGAATTTCTCCACGAAAGTTGGTGATTTCGCTCTGTTAAGGCTATTCGATAGTCGTTCGTTGGATTGCTCTTGCGAACTAACTTCTTCTATACGTTCAGGGATGTTAGACATACTCTTATGTTTCTCCAGAAAGTCTGATCTTCGCTTCCACTTCATCTCCAGTTCTTCCTCGTCATCAATAAACGGTATATCTTGGTGATTATTTTTATTTCTAGTATCAACCGCGGCGTCTTTGACAATCTTACCACCTGTGGTATACGTTTGTGTTTCTGATACATATATCTGAGGCACGCTTGTGCTTGTATTGTCTGTCTGTATGCCGCTGTCAGCTAAGCTACCGTTGATATGCGAGCTGCCGGCTCCGGTGCTTAATACTTTAGTAAGTTGGTCGGATAAGGTTTCCATTCTATCTTGCATGGTTGATCTATATACGTTATCGGCGTAAGAAGTCCCTGGTGCTGGTAAATTGGATGTATCGAAGTCGATACGTCTGGGGAATGATGGTAACCGATCCCTGTCTAATATCTTCAGTCTGTCGGATAGGACTGACGGATACTCTGTGGGGATTTGCATCTGTGGATGTCTTTGGTTCCACGTAGATATGGTGGTGTCTGTAAAATCGCTCATGCTAGACCTGAGTGAAGACCTAGGCGATAATCTCGACTGCCTTAATATATAATCAGGGTTGTAATCTTTGATTGGTCGGCTGGTGTAGGGTTGTCCTATGGGAAAGACGTTCGTTGTTACAAGTGTGTTTAAACGGTTACATTTCAGTTTATTTTTTCTTCTAAACCATGCCGGGCGCCATCTGTCGGGGGACTCGCGAACCAACACCGTTAACACCAACACATCACATCATTGCGTTAAAACACGGTAGACGTCAAATTGGAAAAACGTTTTTTTTAATTCTAAATACAAATATAGAGCCACAACAATAAGGGTAGCAAACACCGGTAGGGAGCGGGTCGGGAATTAAAAAAAATAAACTGAAATGTATATAGGTAACGAAATCTGTTGCATTCGTGTTAAGGAAGGATATACTACACATATTTGAAGGAGAACCAAACATGTTAATACTACTAGGGTTAGTTTGAAAACGAGCATATTTTTTGAAAACTGACCAGTAAAAAAAAGCTAGCGCGATTTATAATCTGTGTGCAATGCTTATAATGGTATCTTTAGCTCTGAAATTCGATTTAATCTAATGTATTGCCATTAAATTAAGTACTGAGGGTATTTTTTTCTGATCAGTTATCAAAATTAAGACGTAAGTTGGCATTAGAATAAATAAGTAATTAAAAAATTAAAGAACTGAATTCTGTCTTTTGTATAATACGACTGATTCGAAACTGATTAAGAACTTTATTCATATTTTAGATAACTACTACGATAACAAAAAATATACGCGTCCAACAAAGAACCTCCTTTATTTAAGTCGGTTAAAAATTGCATGGAATTACGTATATTTTTGACGTAATAAAAAAAAACATCATCGGAGAGTTAATTCCGAAGAAAGTTATTTCCGAAGTCCCGATCTCGTTAATCATTAAATTTCTTAGCACTTTACTTTCACATTAATTGCGATCTATTAAAACCTAAAATTCAAAATCAAAACAAACTATTCTATAGCCAACTCACTCTAACACCGTTCAAAATAACTACGTTAGAAAGAGTCGAACATACCTGGAGTATCGATGTCTTCCTGCGGTCTTGCAGGCTTGGCGATACTCTTCCGCTTAGACGGGGAGTGTTTCAGTGCTGTGGGATTGAAGACACGCGATTTAGAACTTTATCTTGAAGGCTTAAGATTCAATTTAGGCTGTCTGTTGCCGTGGTCATCTGAGCTGATTTTATTTATACGTAACTTTAAATTATTTTAAATATATTTATAAATAATTTTAGTTTTTTTTTCATTTACTATTCAGCTCAGGATATGCCTTTCAAGGCAGCACATAGCCTTTTTAAGTATAACTGAAAACAGGCGAGTGTTTTTGTGACGTATGGGTTGTACGACGTTTTTAAGCAATCTTATATATAAAAATGAATCCCCATTTCCCTTGGTCACGGCATCACGCGTAAACGGCTGGAGGAATTTTAACAGGACTTTTACTGGCAGATAGCTGAAGTTTCAAGGAGTGTTTTAGGCTAATTTTATTTAACAAAAACAGCATGAAACTAAATCTACGCGGGTGAAACCGCAGGGCACAGCTAGTCAAAAATATTTTATACCATTATTAAGGGTGTTAAACGAAGCTTGAATCATACTTTTCTTCTCTCTGAAATGTAATTAATTCCGAACGCAGAAAAAAAGAGGAAAAATATAAAAAAATATTTATGTATTTATTTACCAAGGGATTAGATTTGTTGATTAGACCAGCAAGCTATAGACACTTCTTGTTTACATCTTATATAATTGTATAAAACGGTTTCGCTTCTTGAAAAAATATCATCAATAGTTTTTTTTCCTAAATCTGCTAAAACTTTCAACAATTTTAATGTAAAATTGTATATATAATAAATAGTCAATCTTTTAGAATATTCATAATTTCATATTGTTGTCTGTATGTATACAAACTGACCTCTCATCATACGGATGATATGATTGATCACCAATATAATTAATATAAAACCATCACAATAACACTCCACCTTAAAATTTAAAATAATTAATTATTATTTAAAAAAAAACGTAAACTATGCCGTAAAAAGCATTGCCTCAAACGATAAACATCCAGCAAGTTTGCAAAATATCATCAAATTCTCTCAAAAGCATTCTAAAATCAAAATGTTAACGGAAACATTCGAAAAAAAAGATGAAAAAATTCGAAAAAAAAGATGTAAAAGTTCGAAAAAAAAGATGAAAAATGTATTATTCACAAAACCACGTGTAAGGAGTGTGAATAATACTTTGAAAAATGATAAAATAAATCGTGCTATTTTAAGGATAGAGAGACAGTCAAAGACAGACACAGAATGATCACAAATAACTAACTACAGGAGGATACTTTTAGCTATTTTTTAGCCAAATTTTCGATTCCTGAAATATAAAAGATGAAAAAATATTACAACAGTTTCACACACAACAACACACGTAGCCGCTAAACGGGGGTCTATGCCAACGAAGGGGTCTAAAGGGGTCCAAATCGACAAACAATATCATGCCCTAGGAATAATTAAAAAAACAGGTGAACGACATTTTTCTCGCTCGCACTTAAGACGGCCTTGCTTGAGACAGAAAGAGAGGGTATAATCCCCATGTTTCGGCGTTAAATATCGTGCGTCAAACTTTTAGAACGCTCTGAACTTGGATAAAATTAAAAATTTAATCATCTATTTTAAGTTGACCATTAAATTACATAACCACTTTAAATAATACCTAAAAAATTACTCAAAATCAATCACTTTTTTAGCAGATTTTTTTGTATTTTTCAAGGTTAAGAACGTCTAAAAGATTGTCAAAGTTTCACCTGATAAATAAAATTATTCCCATGAATTGACAAACCGAGCCTCAACTTACTCAAGCCTCCAAGGACGCGCGCAAGAATCCGATTTGGGACAATTGTTGGAAAGAAAACAAATATTGAAAAAACGACATTATTATCCCACAACATCATCAATCATATACATTTTAAAAAGGGGGATGGAGGGACGTGCATGTTGAAAACAATTCAACCAAAAAAGACATGCGTTTTTAACAATAAAAAAAAAGAAGTACAATTAAAAAAAATTTTTTTGTTCAAACATGCTTTGTAAAAATCGCTTTTTAATAATAACAAAAAATGTTTAAATGAAAACGTTAATTTTCAGCAAATATACTATACTATACTAATAAAATTAAAAACGCACACATTTTTACAACATCAATGAGTTTAGGTGCCGGCGCATGAAATTGGATCGCTTAACAGACAAAAGTATTTTTTTTTCTAAATCAATCTACTGCTCTTATTTGTGTAAGTTATCTTGTACGAGTACTTCGAGTTAACCGATTCGCTGCGGATGACGCCCCTTGTGCGTCATGGACATCTTTAACGATATAGCATATATCGCGCTGAGGGCGTCATTAAATATTTGCTATCCAACAGTGACAGAATTTGACAAAAAAAAAGGCAAGTTCAATGAATCGGTTAAGGATGACGCACGCTAGATCGTGTCGAGTACAAGCTGAACGTTGGCCTAATATATACAATTCTCGTTTAGCGGTTTTTTTTACCAAAATCCTATGAAATTTTGTGTAAATATCGGGTAGGTTTGAGTACATAAATTTTTTATATCCCTAATTGATAAGGGAACTACCTCAAATCGTTATCTGATCAATGGTACTAACTTGCAAATATATAATAATACTTTGAAAAACATTCTACTAATCTAAAGACTTATTGCTTTTATACCTGCTTAAAATTGTCCCTAGGAGACATGAAATACATAGAAATTAACCAAAAATAAACTATTATGCCCAGGAAAGCATATATTAAGTAATACTTGCTTTTATAATTCTACTGACTAGCGATCCAATTATTAACTAAGAGTTATCGTCCTTTCGTCAAACAATAACATCAGTTTTATATCTTTGTCTTATTAAAATTGTCATGACATAGTCATTCCACAACTGTGTCAGTCGACGTCACGTAATGACACAAGTGTCAATCGACGTTACATAATTAAACAATAGTGTCAGCCGATGTAATGATGTGTCACAAAAGTGTCAATTTAAGTAATGTCATAGTAGCTAGTGTCAGTTGATGTAATGTTATGTCACATTAATGTCAGTTGATGTAACGTCATATCACAATCGTGTCTGTCGACCTAATGTCATGTTACACTAGTGTTAGTCTGAGTAACGTCTTGAAACAATAGTATCAGTCTATGTAACGTCATGTTAGTCTATGTAACGTTATGTCACAATAATGTCAGTCAACGTAATGTCACGTCAAAATAGTGTCAATCGACGTAACGTCATATAAATATAGTGTCAAAAGACGAAAAGGCGATTACATCTCTACCGCCAGCACCTAAATACGGAGGCTGTATTTTGTTCCTGATCATCCGTGGAGGTAAAAAAAAACAACTTTGATAATGCGTCTTATTCCACTGTCATAAGACTGTAATTGTTTTGACATACATTGCACCTTGTCTAGACATTATTGATTCATTTAAATTTGAGTCATATTTCAAGGCTATTGAGGTATAATTTACCGTGTAACCTCCACGGATAATGTGAGGAAAGTCTAATACCTATGTAGCTCGTCACTAGGGTTCTGAACTTGCGGTGGTTCCCCTTGATCTCTGGCAGGTCCACTGAACGGACAATAGGGTTAAACTTGTTAGAAGAGGGATAGTTTCGCTTAACTTAATTATTGACAACCCTAGCCTCATTAGGAAGGAAAAAAAAGAGTTACGCCGGAATCATACTTACGTGTTTTATATATTAAGTAAATAGTTAGATAAATATTTGTAGATCATGATTAATGAAACTGGCACGTCACGACACGTATGTATGTATCCGGCTTTATCTCTGTTTGACCGTGTGATGTCAAATCGAAGAGCGAAACGAAATTTCATCTCCATAATGTACGTTTTAAGAACAGATGTACACTGTATCCTTAGTTTTTCAAGCAGGCAATAGTTAAAATTACACATAAATCGCCTTAATTACAAACGTTGTTCAACCATTGAACAATTGAGGTGTGTTTTGTCACTCACGCGTGACACTCCGTGTGAGTCAAAGCAGGACGAAACATCCAACCGTTCAATTATTCAACGTTTATAAAGGGTTATAAACTATAGTATGAAGCAACATTGACTACTGTCTAAACATTGAATTTAACGATACTCGATAACAGGGATTTTAGTTAAGCGAAACTTTCCACGTACTGTAATGTTTGTTGATCAATTTTATTATTTCAATCGACATCAAACTCATATTACTAATTGTGAACGATAATGGTGGCACAGCTTTCCTTGTGTGTTGTTTGTCTGTGGGACGGACGCGCGGTCGGCGTGACATTTGACGTTGACGTCGACGTGTAGACGTGTTGAAGTGTTGAATGTTGACGCGGGAAGGCGCGAATGTTAATAAAAAAGATGGCGGATTCACTTTTGAAAAATCGTCCCGTCCTCACAGTGTTTAAATAGTTTAGAAAAGTATTAGAATAGTTTTGTTTTATGAATATAAATAGTTTTGCCGCTTTAATTTTTGACCTTTCCATATAACCTGTCCCTAAAATCTACACTAATAATAGACTAAGATAGTCCTTGATTTACAAGTAATTTCATCTATATACATACATACATATGCTCACGTCTGTATTCCCCGAAGGCGTAGGCAGAGGTGTTGTAATAACAACACACACTTTTCACCAAAAATTATAAATGCCAACGAAAAAGAATACGTACGTATTTGAACTACTTCTGAGACATATGTAAGTTTCCTCACGATGTTTTCCTTCACCGGGGTGAAATCACAGCACAAAAAACTTATTGGTACAGGTCGCTAGGATTCGAAGGTGCATCACTTGCGTAGCAGGCCACTACTTAAATCCCTCAGCCACCTCGGCTCCCACATACATACATAATACTCCTGTATTCCCCGAAGGGGTACTTATACCATACCCACAATTCGCCAGTAGTAGTAAGTCCCATGTAAAAGGAGTCTGAACGCCTTTAATTGTACAATAATCCTAACTGCGCGCTGCTAATGTGATATTACAGATGAAAAATAATAATACCAATAATACTTTGCCCGACCAAGGATCGAACCCAGGACCACCTGATACCACTAGATCATCGATGGGATTAAAGGAATCTTTTTCATATACAACTATAACGCTATCCATCCAAGATTTAAACTGTGAAAAATTGCATAAAGTCTTACGTTATGTATCGATTTATTTTATTAGATATTATTAGATTAAGAACGCCGTGAACATACCTTGAAAACGGTTTCTGAACTATTTTACGAAACAGTAATAAAAAATCTAAAATAGACTAACAAACATCACAGGTTAAAATATTTATTTACGACAATTATAGCGCTTTAAATTACTTAAGAAATATATTTTTGAGATTACCTCAAAAAAAAAATTTTTTTTTTGTTTATTTTTTTATTACAAAATTCCTAAAAAAATCTTAAGAATTATTAAAGAAGCTAATTTAAAAATAAACGTTCGAATTCGAATCTCAAAAATATATACAAATATTCTTACATATAAAAACACGGTTTTAAAACTGCCCAAATATATTGACGTTAAACACAAAACTACGGGATTTTCAACTTTATTACAACAGCAATAAGGGTCGTATTATTACGGTAGCTTTTAGCAATACCATAATGTTTCTCAATTAGGTGATAGAAGAATTTTGTCTTAAGAAATGATTGACTACATTTTTTTTAAATTTGTAGGTTGGTACCATGTTATACAGGAAGATTTATTTTCTCCTGCCCATTTAAGCAAAAAGTACTGTAGCAGCGTTTCTCCACTCGCTACATAGATGGCGCTACTCGCTAACAATAGCAGTATGTTTGCAAATCGCGCAATTAAGGGTTTTCGGGCGCATTGCAGTATATATACAAGTTTCCAATTAGAACAGTTGGAACCGCGGTTCCCAAGGCATGACACCCAAAGATCTTCCCTTTGCTGGGGATGAGCCTAATCACTCGCTCTCCCTACAGTACTTATTATATATATTTCTAATAATTGCAAAATTTTGCAAAATATTAACCAGAATTTTTTTTTTCCAATTGGCCATTAATAAGTCTTCCTGTATAAACAAAACGCGAATCCCCAATCAAATCGTTTGATAATAATCACTGAAACGAAATAATAATAGCCGAAATTGAACCCTACTACAATAGTCTTAAGACCCACATTTTAATGACACTCCAAACTATTAAATACTTTCGCTTACAGTGCCCCAAAGTGTAGGTTTTAGCATGTTCTTACGTCAACGATATCGCCTGCGTAATTTCCTCATTGTGTATGGGCACGTTAAAAAGCGCCCCAAGCGGCGAGTGTAGGAAGTTTTACGTCTCCATACAAAAGCGCAAAACACAAGGTCAAGCGACGACGTTCGAACGTGTCAAAACCTATACGTTTCCCACTTATAGAATTGTATCGGTAAGAATATATTTTGTCTCGTTCTCACTTCTCGCGTGTTAAGAGAGACAAAACATATCAACAGTCTAGTGCGAGTTTTTCACTGCCGCAGAAGTCACCGCGTCGACGTAAACGCAGATTTGTATGGGATCGGGACAGCGCCTCTGTCGGCCTAAACATGACATTATTGTGAGCCCATACTAATCTGCGTTTACGTCGACGCGGTGAATTATGACGGCGATTTTAAGAAGAATCGCACTAAGCACTGTATCTGAACGTATTTATAATTATGTAGTATAGAGTATAATATAAGACAAAAAGACTTACACGAAGGTATTTTCTTGAACACAGTTTTCCCCATAAAATCGAGGAATCGCTGCGCATAGAAACTTGGTCTGTGCACTGATACCGTATCCTGGAATAAACAAGATCGTTTTAAAACCACTATTCAAGCTACCGCCATCTTATCTATAATCTGTGTCATTTTATGACGACTAGTGTTATATTTATGACGACTTGTGTTATATGATGATGAATTGTGTTATATTACGACGACTTGTGTTATGTGATGATGAATTGTGTTATATTACGACGACTTGTGTTATATGATGATGAATTGTGTTATTTTACGAAGAATTGTGTTATATTACGACGACTTGTGTTATGTGATGATGAATTGTGTTATATTACGACGACTTGTGTTATATGATGATGAATTGTGTTATTTTACGAAGAATTGTGTTATATTACGATGACTTGTGTTATGTGATGATGAATTGTGTTATATTACGACGACTTGTGTTATATGATGATGAATTGTGTTATTTTACGAAGAATTGTGTTATATTACGACGACTTGTGTTATGTGATGATGAATTGTGTTATATTACGACGAATTGTGTTATATTACGACGACTTGTGTTATATGATGATGAATTGTGTTATTTTACGAAGAATTGTGTTATATTACGACGACTTGTGTTATATTATGATGAATTGTGTTATATTTATGACGACTTGTGTTGTGTCTATGATGACAAGGAACTCGGCAATTTTTTTTTTTTTAATATGTATGTATAATAAATGGCTACAATTTATTCCATGAACATAAAAGCCCATGGATGGACACATTGTTATATTTATGATGACATGTGTAATACAATGTTGACATGTGTTATATAGTGTTATCGACTCACCCCGTCGTGTATCATGCTCTTCCAGGTGTGTTCTAGTTTCTTGCGCAGTCTGTAAGACTGAAGGATGTCGATGATACCCAGGAAGAGGAGCAGTCTCTCCCCGCGCGCGTTCCGAGCCGGAATACCGCCCGGACTGTTCATAAACAATTATCTTTCAATTGTATAGATTTAAAGGCTCGCTAGGGCCATCATCAGAACAGTACACCTAGACAAAGTAACATTATCTTGCGCTAACGATAAAAAATGTATGGATATGACATAAATCAGTCACGTGACATATGTTATTCCCGTATATTTTGTATCGTTTCTACTAGCGAAGCGTGAGGATAATGTTACTTTGTCTGCAGGCCCAGACGTGCCGGATGACGGACGAAAAATACCACAAGAGCATAATCAATCCCTACTAATTTAATAAATGCGAAAGTAACTCTGCCTGTCTGTTACGCTTTACCGCTTAAACCTCTCAACCGATTTTGATGAAATTTGGCACAGACAATCTTTAGACCCTGAGAAAGGACATAGGCTACCTTTTATTAAAAATATTAGGGTTCCGCGGCAATAAGGATGAAACTAAATCTACGCAGGCGAAACCGCGGGGCACAGCTAGTTACTTTGTAATCAGGTTATAGTTTTTCTGCACTAAACATCGCAATACTTAAAGTTGTAATTTAAGGATTACTACGAATTCACACACATATTACAAGCTATATCTATATCTATACAGATAAATAAAATAATTGGAATTACAAACAGACACTTTGTCTGTTTGTAATTCCAAAATAACAGCTTTTCACTAAATGCATATGAAAGCATACACGCTACTGTCACTAAAAAACCAAGTTTTAAAATTTTTCTCTGTCTGTCTGTTTGTTCTGGGTAATCTCTGAAACGGCTGGACGGATTTAACGGGACCTTCACTGGCAGGTAGCTGATGTTTCAAGGAGTAACGTAGGCTACTTTTATTTATTAAAAATATTAGGGTTCCGCGACAATAAGGATGAAACAAAATCTACGCAGGTGAATACGCGGCGCACAGCAAGTAATAAATAAGATGAGATGGGTGGATTCGACGGGTCTATCGTCCGCAAGCCGTCGATATGCCATCTCCCCTTTTTTTTTTAATTAGTCGCAATGGCCGCTCGCCCATAGACTCAACGCTCCGCTAGATTGACATCGACGTTCCGATGTATTTTCACGCATGGAAATTATTGATGAACTAAGTTACGGCTCTTGATACGGTTTTACTAGTATGTAGGAGATGGTTAACAAATGCATATAATATTTTATTTTTTCTAAACAAATATTATAAAGAGGAAAATTTGATTGTTTATTTGCATTGAATAGTCTCCGAAACTACTTGAGTGATCTTGAAAATTCCTTCAGCAATGGACAGCTACATCATCAGCGAGTAACATAGGCTATATTTTATCCCCGAACTCCCACAGGAACGGGAACTACGCGGGTGAAACCGCGTGATGTCCGCTAATTAATGTTAATGCGTGAAGGAAGGTATACTCACGGCACGTCCTCTTCCTCGTCGATCGGTTCGCTCTCCGCTTGGATGCTCTCCATCGCTGTGGAGTGGGCGACCAGCCTTTGTCTGTTTATGGACCTGGAACGTTACATACACACGTGAGGAACAAATAAATAAGATGGATCTATTGGTGCTTGGACATACATATTATTAAGTATTCTGTATTTCCCGAAGGGGTAAGCGGAAACATCGCCAGTTATGTTATTTAAGTCTCATCTAATAGGGGACGAGCCTATTACTAACCGGGCACTAATCCAGACTCCGGACTCCTACTAAGAGATAACAGATGGAAAAACCCAATTATGTACTTTTAATTAAAGATGTTTCACTTTTTGAATCTATACAAATAAATAAAATTGAAGTGTCTGTTTGTAATTCCAAAATTACAACTTTTTATAAAATTCAAATGAAAGTATACACGCTACTGACAGTTTTAAAATGTTTCTCTGTCTGTCTGTCTGTTTGTTCCGGGTAATCTCTGAAACGGCTCGATGGATTTTAACGGGACTTTCACTGGTAGGTAGCTGATGTTTCAAGGAGTAACTTAGGCTACTTTTATTTATCAAAAATATTAGGGTTCCGCGACCATAAGGATGAAACTAAATCTACGCGGGTGAAACCGCAGGGCACAGCTAGTATGCTTAAGTTGAATATAAAAAATCTAACATTTTGAAAGCCTCTAGTCCGTTATCTTGACCATTATTTTTAAGTTCTATGTAAAACACGAATAAGGATGACATTCCCCTGACAACCACATATCGCAACACAACACTATCTCACACACAGTACATACACAAACAGTAACTCCACACCCTAAGGACATAGTAAACATTTGAATTCAGTACCATAAAGAAAAAATTATCAAAATTTATCAAATGCTTGGTAAGGTTTATGTTATCTTTAACGATAGATAACAGCTACTTTCTAGTTATTAGAGTATTCTCATCTCATTCAATTCAAACCCATGCAAAACTTTAATATCAGAACATATTTATTCCTTCATGCGTTTAGTCGTTTATGGTCAGCATAATACGAATATTAGTTATTAATATTATAAGAGTGATACTTTTCTAGTTATGATTCTCTCGCACACTTCATAAAAAAGAATAAATCAGAAAAAACGTCGAAAAGCGAAAGAGTTTTTTTTTCAGAAACCAAGAAAAGTATGATTAAATATCTGACTAGCTTTAACTCACTACATTTGGAACGTTTTTACACTTAATAAAGTTCTAATTCAATTGAAAAAATAAAAAAAAATCTATACATCTATACAGTGTCTGTTTGTAATTCCAAAATAACAGCTTTTCATTAAATGCATATGAAAGTTAATACGGTACTGATTACAAAAAACAAATTTTCAACATTTTTCTCTGTTTGTCTGTTTGTTCCGGATAATCTCTGAAACGGCTGGACCGATTTTAACAGTACTTTCACTGGCAGATAGCTAATGTTACAAGGAGTAACTTAGGCGACTTTTATTTTAAAAAATCAATTAGGTTTCCACGGGAATGGAATAAAATCTACGCGGGTGAAACTGAAGGGCACAGCTAGTATTATATATAGGTAGGTCACTAAGAAATTATAATAATGTTTTAACTAAAGAAACAGCTTTTCACGTCATTACAGAAGGGTCTCTGAAGGGGTAGGCAGAGTTGTTGTAATAACAACACCTACTTTCCACCGAAGATGATTAAGTGCCAACGTGACAGATGGTGAGTCTATCGCCGTAAAAATATATCGTAACCAGTATTATAAAGCTAAGTAATTTGTTTGGTTGTAGGTACTACACTAATCTCAGAAAGAAATATGTAAATATTATTATTATTATTATTAGCCTGTAGTGTCCCACTGCTGGGCAAAGGCCTCCCTTCCACTTTTCCAGGGCACAGTTAATACATATGTATATAGAATTTAAAAAATATATTTCTTATGTATAAGTTTAAAGACGCCTAGTGCGAGAGAATCACAACTAAAACGAGTAGCATCCAGCTTATAACGAAAGAATTAGATAGTTAGTATAGAACTAGCACGTGACACAAGTTAATATAGAAACATATTAATATATAGTATATAAGAAAGAACATTCAAATATATAACAGAATCGTACTGTGTCCTTTTAACGTGGGCCCCGAAATCCTCTTTCCCTTGCTTCGACCTGAAATGTATATATATCTAAATGACAGCCGACACCGAAGGATGTAAACTAATCTATACATCTATACAGATAAATAAAATTGAAGTGTCTGTTTGTAATTCCAAAATAACAGCTTTTCATTAAATGCATATGAAATCGATACTGACATTTAAAAAAATCAATTTAAAAAAATAACTGTCTGTCTGTCTGTTTGTTCCGGGTAATCTCCAAAACGGCTGGACCGATTTTAACGGGACTTCCACTGGCAGGTAGCCAATATTACAAGGAGTAACTTTTATTTAAAAAAAAACTTTACGGTGGTTCCGCGGGACAAAGCAATTATCTCCATGCGGGTGAAACCACATGGCACAGTTAGTTTTGTAAATAAATTCTAAACCTTATCATTAACGCCATTAAGTTCAATTTACCTCTTTACAAAAATGTTTTATTTTGGGGACACAATGCAATTTGGAGGCTAATTCCAACCTTAAAAGGTTATTACTAAGATTGTGCATTGTTTTGTTTTAAAGACTTTTTTAATCTACATAACTAACCTGGTCCTATTAAGTCCCTTCTTCGGTTCGCCGTCGGCGTCCTCGGCGTCGCTGTGAGAGTCGGTACGCTTGCGAGCTTCGCACTTCTCCCGCTGGGCTTCGTCCAAGTTGTGGATACCCACTAGCAGTGAATAGTCCATAATCTGAATGAAAATGAAAATGAAAATGATTTATTCAGTTTAGGCCCCGGTAAGGCACTTATGAATGTCGAGGAATTTACCACCGGTTCGGAAACTAGGCTTCTGAGAAGAACCGGCAAGAAACTCATGAATGAATTAATACACGTTACAACGCCATCTAGTGTTGCATTAGAGAACTTCAGAGCCTCATGCGAATCTATACATCTATACAGATAATAAAATTGAAGTGTCTGTTTGTAATTCCAAAATAACAGTTTTGCACTAATTATTAAAAATGTTAGTCTGTCTGTTTGTTGTAATATCTGAAACGGCTGGACCGATTTTAACGGGACTTTCGCTGGCAGGTAGCTGATGTTTCAAGGAGTGACTTAGTCTACTTTTATTTATAAAAAACATTAGGGTTCCGCGAAATTAAGCATAAAACTAGATCTACGCGGTTGAAACCGCAGGGCACAGCTAGTTAAATGTATAATGTATGTTACATTCAATGAATACATCAACCTACGTAAATACGAATACAAAACCACACCTTATATTACAGCGCCATCTATGGGCCAATCATGTGAACTAAAAAAACATTTATAAGTAGAAATACTAGACTTTTCTTTATGTTATTTTTTATCGACATGTGTGTATTGCAACTGTGTCCATGGGCTTACATTGCTCAAGGGATTTATTTTGTTTTTTTTCTTAAATATGTATAATATATTTGAAAAGAGTAATTACCGAGTTTCTTGCCAGGTTCTTCTCAGTAAAAGCAACCTTCCGAACCTGGCGGTATCATGTATAATCCTGTAAATTGAGTCATTCTGACAATTTGAAAGTGCTTTGTAAAAAGTCTAATCGAATAAAGATACTTTTAGACTTTTGACTTTGACTTTGAACTAACCTTGAAGCTCTCTAGTACCCGACAGTCGCGCTGCATCGTCTTGATGAGCGCTGTGTAGGTATCCGCTTCCAAGAATATACCTTCCGTGTGGTGTTCTAGGAAATCCAGGTCCTTGTATGTCGGTGACTTTTTTTTCCTTTCCGATTTATTCGCCTGTGAACGGTGGAGAAATAATTAGTAAGAAAAATATAATAAAAGTCACGCGGTTTCACCTGCATAGTTCCCGTTCCCGTGGGAGTACGGGGATAAAAATATAGCCTATGTTACTCGCTGATGATTGAGCTATTCATTGTTACGAGTAAGATCGATAATTTCGGAGACTATTCAACACAAACAAATCTTTCTTCCTCATAATATTAGTATAGACTACCTGACCTGACAGACGTTGTCCTGCTTACCGACTGCAGCTCCATCTGCCGGACTGATTTGTGTATCTACAACATCCAGAGCGCCAACCAAACGCATACAAATCATTCTAAGCGGTCCAGACGTTTAGGAGTTCAATGACATACTCACGTACAGCCATCTCTGAAGGGTTTCGGAGGAGAAACCGAGGTGTTGTAGCAACAATGATACCCGCTTTTAAACGAAGAGGATAAAATGCGAAAGTCACAGATGGTGAGTCATTCACCAAATAAAAACAAGTATCGTATAATTTCTTCTCGACCGTATTCAGCTTTCCACACGTTTTACATACATGCATATTATGCTCACGCCTGTATTCCCCGAAGAGGTAGCAGACGTGTTGTAATAACAACACCCACTCTTCACCGAAGATGATTAAGTGTCAACGTGACAGAGGGTGAATCCATAACCTTCTCAAGCACTATACATACGTCTTTGAAATACTGCTCAGACATATGCAGGTTTCCTCACGATGTTTTCCTTCACCATAAAGCAAGTGTTAACACTGGGTTCGAAACCCAGTGTTAACACTTGCTTTATGGTCTAGCGTCGCTAACGCGAATCCTACGGCCTACTACTCTTGAAATATCGTACTAGTAACGCCATCTACCCCCCGAACAGTGGAACTAACCTTCCGCTTATAGGTGGATCCTTTGAGATCGTATTTCTGATGCAGCTTCACGAACGAAGGCAGTATGTTGTTCATAGCGACCAGCCGCACGTTCTTGCTGTTGCATTGGTAGCAGTAGAGGCCGAAGAACTTAGGTAATAACGTGCGGGGGTTCTGAAGAAAAAGAAAAACTATATTAGATCTTATGGATGACAATATGTAGGATGTAGCCTTTGCCATTAACCGGGCACTAATCCAGGCTGCTATTGGGAAAATTTAGATAGAAAACCCCAATAACACTATGCTCTGAAAACAGACCTTAAGGCACGCTAAGTACATACAAAACTTATGACTATAGAAAACACAATTCTTGAAAAATAAACCTCTTTGAAACGGGAGGACAAAGGTTAATGGGACTTTCACTGGCAGATAACTGATATTACGAAGAGTAATTTGCCTGCATTCATTTAAAAGGAAAATTAGTGTTATGCGAAATAAAGTCAGCCATAAAGTTATGTCTACGCGGATGAAGGTACACTTCACACCCGGGCACAGCTATTAAAATTATACAAACACTAGCGGTTTCACCCGCGTAGTTCCCATTCCCGTGGGAGTACGGGGATAAAATATAGCCTATGTTACTTGTTGATGATGTAGCTATACATTGCTGATAGAATTTTCAAGATCCATCAAGTAGTTTCAGAGCCTTTTCAATACAAACAAACAAACAGAAAAAACAATCAAATCTTTTCTCTTTATAATATTACTAGCTGTGCCCCGCGTATTTACCCACGTAGATTTAGTTTCATTAGCCTATGTCCTTTCTCAGGGTCTAAAGATTGTCTGTGCCAAATTTCATCAAAATCGGTTGAGAGGTTTAAGCGGGAAAGCGTTACAGACAGACAGAGTTACTTTCGCATTTATAATATTAGTAGGGATAAGTATAGCTAAAATGGTAACCTGATCGAGGTTCAAGTAGTATCCGGGCAGCAGTTTCTGCAGGAACTCCCCCTCCTTGTGCTGCACCGTCTTGATGATGAACTCGTCATCGTTGGTCAGGTAGAAGATGCTGCCCGACGCGCCGGGGTTGCTCAACTCCCGCAGTGGAGCGCTACACATTGACATCTGCAAACATACAATACATTACTAAAACAAATCTTATATATAAAAATCAATCCCCATTTTCCTTGGTCACGGCATCACGCGTAAACGGCTGGATGGATTTTAACGGGACTTTCACTGGCAGATAGCTGAAGTTTCAAGGAGTGTATTAGGCTAATTTTTTTTTTAATTCATAATGGCTGCGGTACTCAATTAATTACCTCATGCAAATCAATCCCATGATTGTCTGTAAGATATTGCCTAGTGCGATAAGACCGCCATTTGTAACTATAATATAATGTAATAATCTATATGTAACTAAATAATTTCTGATGTGTACAATAAAGTTTTAATAAATAAATTAAATTAACTCTACGCAGGTGAAACCGCGGGGCCAGCTAGTAATTCTATAAATAAACTTCTGACAGATAGTAAACGCGAAATCTGGTATCATCATAAAAGAGATACGTACAGCTGGAACGGTATCGATACACCATTAGTGACTCATGCGCATAGCACTATTATGTACACCAATAACAAATCTGACTCATATACTGGGAATAATACATGCATACTCGTGTTAGTATGTATGTATATATACCAGGAAAATTGAACAGTTGTTGAAATATGTAACTTAATATAGCTACACTATCACTCTAGGTGCACCTGTTAAGATAGTTATCTATACATCTATACAGATAAATAAAATTGAAGTAACTGTTTGTAATTCCAAAATAACAGCTTTTCACTAAATGCATATGAAATTATATACGATACTGACAAGAAAAAAACAATTTTTAAAATTTTTCTGTTAATTGTCTGTTTGTTTGTTCCGGGTAATCTCCGAAACAGCTGGACAGATTTTAACGGGACTTTCACTGGCGGGTAGGTAATATTACAAGGAGTAACTTAGGTTACATTTATTTTCAAAAAAAAAAAAACATTAGGGTTCCGCCGGACACCCATAAAAATAACTCTACGCGGGTGAAACCGCAGGGCACAGCTAGTCGGAAATAAAGCACGTATCGTGGTTTAAAATCATCACACTTACCAAAAAGTCATCGGGCTGTATGCCGAACAGATCTCGGAAGTATCTGAACGCGATGGGGGCGTATGTCTTGAACTTAAACTCGGAGTAGTGGTGGGCGGGTGTGTGGTTCGACCCCTCGTGCGGGAAATTTGTTGTTTCAACTGTCATAAAATCTTGCATCAACAAATCTCTTTCGGGCTTCGATGCTAATCCGCCGATCGCGTGTTGTATTCCTGAAAAAAATAAAAATATCAGATTGAGAAGTTCAATTACACTTTGTTCTGGCCTATTACATTATACATATTATATTATTTTAAATATTATTTACTACTAGCTGTGCCCCGCGGTTTCACCCGCGTAGATTTAGTTTCATCCTTATTGTCGCGGAACCCTAATATTTTTGATAAATAAAAGTAGCCTAAGTTACTCCTTGAAACATCGGCTACCTGCCAGTGAAAGTCCCGTTAAAATCGGTCCAGCCGTTTCAGATATTACCCGGAACAAACAAACAGACAGACAGACAGACAGACGGATAGGCAGACAGAGAAAAAAAAAATTTGGTTTTTCGTGTCAGTAGCCTGTATACTTTCACATGCATTTAGTGAAAAGCTGTTATTTTCGAATTACAAACAGACACTTCAATTTCATTTATCTGTATAGATATGCACGAATTCGGACGCAGCGAAAGAAGTAAGTCAGGATCTTAGCATGTGGCAAGCAGACGTCTCTGCCTCGCCTATGTGATACAGGCGTATGTATCTAGAAGAATATATCGTACTCGTAAATGGTAATAACACTGCATATAACAAATGGCAGTCGTTACAATAGTCTTCCTGCATCAGAAGGTCGCTGGCGGGCAATGTCACGAGATATGTACACCTACTTGTTCAACAATGGATGGCTAAAACGATCATTTTATGTTTTTTCCGGACAAAAAGTGTTGTATCGCGTAAATGTTTACTAAAAGCCTTTTAAATTTTATTTTAAGTCGACGTCGACGAAGCCGTGGTGGCCTTGGGGTTTTAGCAGTCGTCTGCTACGCAAGCGACGCAAGCTCGCATCCCAGCGGGACTTTTCCCGAAGAGTTTTTTTTAAGAAATTTAAGTGCAGAGATTTCACACCACATACGTGTTTTCCAGTGAAAGAAAACTTGCATATATCTGAGAAGTAATTCAAAAACGTATGTATAGTGCTTGAGACGGCGATAGACTCACCCTGTCTCGTTGGCACTCAAATGAAATGGTGAAATGTGGGTGTTGTTGTTGTAACACCTCTGCTTACCCCTTCGGGGACCCTTCTGGGATGGCGTGAGCATATTTACAGTGAAACCCCGACCTTGCACAGTATCACGTAACAAACAGACTCGCCGACCAGTAACCACAACAAACGCTAAGTAGCTCATGTGGGTCAGTGGAGTAGTCGGCTAAACCGGCGAGTTGCGAACGGATTACCTACTACATTATGGACAAGGCTTTTCGACGAAGAAAAATACCTGGGTTTTTTTGTGAATATTGTATTTAGTACTGTGTCCTTAACTAAAGCTTTACCTAAAATATATATGGGTTGAAATTGATTGGGTGGGCGTCTAATCTTAACGGGGATTAGCTATCTGCGCAAGAGATATTATAGTGCACAAGTATGTGCACTCTTTATTCCCTCACTCTCATAGCCCGATGGGACGGCAATCCGACACGAACGAAGAGAGATCAGGGTGCCTAGTGCGAGTTTTCTTAAAATCGCCGTCACAAGTCACCGCGTCGACGTAAACGCAGATTTGTATGGGCTCACAATAGTGTCATCTTTAGGCCCTCTCTCACTCAGAGTGCCTAGTGCGAGTTTTTCACTGCCGCCGTCACAAGTCACCGCGTCGACGTAAACGCAGATTAGTATGGGATCGGAACGGCGCCTCTGTCCGCCTAAACATGACACTATTGTGAGCCCATACTAATCTGCGTTTACGTCGACGCGATGACTTGTGACGGCGATTTTAAGAAAACTCGCACTAGCACTCGTGCGTAGGACCAACGATGCAACATGCTCTCTTAGACACGGGGGTGGAAACGCCGCCAGCTTACAAACTCCGGGGCTTTAATGTGAATTTTAATTGAATCTAAGTGATCGGCAGGCGAACTTACTAACCAGTAACTAATATTAGTTTGGTATAGATAATGAAGTGAGAGCCGTTTTCCGATTCTATCTACACTAATATTATAAAGAGAAAAGATTTGATTGTTCTTTGTTTGTTTGTTTGCATTGAATTGGCCCCGAAACTACTTGACCGATCTTGAAAATTCTTTCAGCAATGGATAGCTACATCATCTGCAAGTAGCATAGGCTATATTTTATCCCCGTACTCCCACGGGAACGGGAACTACGCGGGTGGAACCGCGTAACTTGCGCTATATCTCATATTAAAGTCAGTAACAATTCTGCTATGCTATGCTACTGGCATTATATACTGTAGTGGTCGTCTGTAGCGTTACCATCAAGCAATTTTTTTTAAAAATGACGTCTCAAGCCTTTAGAACAAGATCGTGATAAAACATAGGTATTTACAAAAGAAAATCTTTATCAAGAGATATCTTATCTTTGGTAAACAAACAACGTTACGTGCGTGAGACGAAAAAGTAACAATTTTACAAATATCAATGATAAATAAGATGACTCTGTGACTGTGTAGTAAAGATAATTATGAACTAGCTGGTGCCCGCGACTTCGTCTGAGCAGGATTTGACTTATCTTTATATTTCAAACAATTCACACAATATCTCTTCTACATATAAATTATAGCCCGTGTTATTTTATTTCGTCGCGGCACCCTAATATTTTTAATAAATAAAAGTAGCCTAAGTTACTCCTTGAAACATCAGCTACCTACCAGTGAAATTCCCGTTAAAATCCGTCCAGACGTTTCAGAGATTACCCGGAACAAACAGACAGTGTGACAGACATGTAATAGAGGGCGAGCCTATTGCCATTAACCGGCCACTAATCCAGACTGCGGGCTGCTACTGGGGAATTACAAATAGAAAAACACAATAGCACTTTGACCGACATGGGGGTCAAAGTCAAAGTCAAAAATATCTTTATTCGATTAGACTTTTTACAAAGTACTTTCAACTCGTCAGAATGACATAATTATTCAGGATTATACATGCTACCGCCAGGTTCTGAAGGTTGCTTTTACTGAGAAGAACCTGGCAAGATACTCAGTAATTACTCTTTTCAAAAATACAAACAAATCACTTGAGAAATGTAAGTCCATGGACACAGTTCCGGTGCACAAATGTCGATAAAAATTAACATAAAGAATATCTAGTAGTTCTACTTATATATTACAGGACCACATGTTCCACAGCAGCGCTTAGCGACCACTAGACCAACGAGGCAGTTAGACATACCGCATCCAATATTCTCGTCTCTATGTTCAGAATGTTGGTAATGGGAGCTAATTTTAAACATTGCACATCACTATACTACACGCTGTAAACTCTGTCGGTCTGTTAACCGAATGAAACTTAGATCACTTGCGAGCATTCACTTTTACTTTCAAAAAATTTTTCGTCTTTATGGAAAACTAGCTGTGCCCCGCGGTTTCACCCGCGTAGTTTTGTGTCATCCTTATGGTCCCGGAAACCTAATATTTTTAATAAATAAAAGGTAGCCTATGTCCTTTCTCTGGGTCTAAAGATTTTCTGTGCCAAATTTCATCAAAATCGGTTGAGAGGTTTAAGCGGGAAAGCGTAACAGACAGACAGAGTTACTTTCGCATTTATAACATTAGTAGGGATTGAAGTTGTTAGAAGTTACTAAAGGTTCGATGCTTATCGGATATGTGGAACATTATACGACGCTTATTTTTGTACTAAAATTTAATTCTAAAAAAAATTGTCAAATTTAAATAAAAAAACAAGTACGCCTAATAATTCTCGACTCTGTATTTATATATGTATTAGTGAAGCATCATCATTTATTTATTTATTTTAATATACATTTTGAACGGTCAATAACCAATTACACAAAACGTAGCAATATTACACAATATATACAGTACACAAGACATTGATTTATATACAGCATATTATAAAAAATACAAACACATTTGCAAGCCTAATTGAGTACATATATACAATATTATATAATAAATATATTTCGCTAATCTCTCATCGACATTATCGCAAGATAACCGACACTGTTAATTACGTCAAATTAATGTATTTGCTAACTGTATTTCTTGCAATCAATCGACCACACCGTTAGTCTAATGCTTACGTAGCATACCTAGGGTAGGCGCCGTGGGATCAATTACCGCTTGTGGGCAAACATGATTGTTACGATATTAACATATAATAAAAAAAATACTCTCACGCCACCCCAGAAGGGTCCCCTAAGGGGTAAGCAGAGGTGTTGTAACAACAACACCCACATTTCACCGAAGATGCCAACGTGACAGAGGGTGATAGTCGTCTCAGCCACTATGTGTACGTCTTTGAATTACTTTTCATACATTGCAGGTTTCCTCACGATCTTTCCCTTCACCGTAAAGCACGTGGTTAAATCACTGCATAGAGCACATACGTTTTAGAAAAACTCATTGGTGCAGGCGCCGCTGGGATTCGAACTTGCATAGCAGGTGACTGCTAAAACACCACGGCTCGTTTGTAAGAATTTATCTAAGGACTAGCTGTGTCCCGCGGTTTCACCCACGTAAATTTAGTTTCATACAAACTTTCATCCCCTATTTTATTCCCTTGGGGGTAGAATTAATCAAAATCTTCGCGGATGCCTACGTCATAACATCTACCTGCATGCCAAATTTCAGCCCGATCCGTCCAGTGGTTTGGGCTGTGCGTTGGTAGATCACTGTGTCAGTCAGTCAGTCACCTTTGAGTTATATATATATTTAGATGTATGCAAAAACTACTGAATGGATTTTGATGCAACTTCACAATAATATAGCTTATACATCAGAATAACACATTGGCTATAATTTATAAAGATATCGTGTGATTTGTCCAAAATATACAGAAAAATCAAATCCTGTGCAGACGGAGTCCCAGCTATTATTGTACTTATAATACGATCATTGTACTCACCCAATTGTATGGATCCCATAATCTGGGAGGACTGTATCTTCTTGTATGTGATCTCCCCTCCCTCCCCGACCCGCCGGTGGCCGATCTTCCTGTCCGACTTGTGCACCTTGCCGATCGCGCCCGAAGGCCCGACCGCCGGCTGGAATTAACATACACCTTTATTATTCTACTAGAGGTTTCACACGCGTAGACTTAACTTCATAGGTGGTCTGCGGAACCCTAATGTTTTTTTTAAAATAAAAATAAAGCCTAGTATATTCCTATTCACATTAGCTATCTGCCAGTGACAGTCCCGTTAAATTCGGTCTAGCCGGTTCGGAGATTACCCGGAAAAGACAGACTGCCAGAGAATTTTTTTTAAGTTTGTTTTTGTTGTATGAGTGCCGGATGTACTTTCATTTGCATTTAGTGAAATCTGTTGTTTTTAGAATTACTTATAAGCAGACACTTCCATTTTATTTATCTGTATAGGTACCGAGACCATGAGTCACTTAATATGCACTTGCGACAGGCATATCCGAAACCAGAGGACTACAAGCTCTTACCCATGGGCAGGATCTGCCGGCTTGTTCAGGGAGTATTTGAGGAGTCAGGTACGTAGAATCACTTCATCATCTTGTGTGAAAAGTGGGTGTTGTTATTACAACACCTCTGCCTACCCCTTTGGGGAATACAGGTGTGAACATATGTGTCAAATCATGTGACAGCTTACAGGTTACTTTTCGCATTTCTAAAACTTATCTAGCTGTATTTGCGCGGCTTGAGTGATCGTGTAACTTATGTAGCCGTCGGCAAAGTTACGTTGCAAACTTTGGACCCACTTAGAAAAACTTGCGACAAAAACACAGATAGGTAAGTAAATAGGTACGTTACCTACGTAATATTTACCAAAATAAATGCCGACACCATTTGAAACATCAAGAATTAATAATAATCATCAAGAATTTTAACGATCCGCGAGATTTAGCCATCTTCTATAAAAAAATCCGTAAAAAAACCATGCCCTTGTTTGTGATCGATGAATTACTTAATGAATTAAACAATTGTTGAGTTGATTTCGCTAAAATATGAAGAGCACTCATCATCTCTTCATGAATGTAAATTCTTGGTTGGATAAAGTAAGAAATCTAATACTAAAATGTCCAAGAATGACCACAGAAAATCCCTAGAAGAAATAGTAGGTATATCGTATACGTAAGTTATCGAATCGAAAGTTGAGTTCATATTCATAATAGGGATGGCGATCTGAGATCGATTAATTGAAGAATCGATTTTTCGAGCCAAATAAATCGATTTTATAAATCGATATGTAACACTGAATCGATTCAGTGAATCGATATTTCACCCTAGAGAATCGACACTCGATTTTTTCTATTCACAACACGATTATAATCTATTCCGTAGTTTTAGAATTAAAATTTGAAATCATTTTTTTTTGTTAAAATTATTACTATATATAAGAAATACATTTAGAAAGTAGAATTGTGTCTTCTTTTTTACCTGATACTTTCCTATTGTTATAAAAATGATTGTGATCATCGAATTTCTTGAACTAAAAAAAATCCCTGATTTTAATACTAAGTGATTGCTTATTATGGTATCTTTTTTTTTATAAAATGGATTTATATTAACATTGTAAATGCAGACTCGAGAAAAGATCGATTTTTTAGAAATCGATCTTTTTGACCTCGATTTTTTTATGAATCGATTCATCAAGTTACTTACGATTCGAATCGATTTAAAAATCGATCTTTTTTGGAAAGAATCGCCATCCCTAATTCATAATATCAAAGAAAAAACGGAAATACTCAGTCGTTGTATAACACAAATTAGGCCTGGGAGCCAGGATCAGTCGGAGCAGACCTTGGGTGGTTGGAATGAAACTCCGTAACTTGGGCAGTCCTGGTTTATTGGTTCGACTACAATACAAGATAATGTGTGTACTATATACGATACGAAAGGAAACTTTCAATAGCGCGATCTAAAAAATATATAACGCCATCTTGCGATAAACAGTTAAACTAATTTGGTGAAGTGTATTCTACGTTTAACAGTCGTCGTTGCGAAAACATATTGAGTTGAAGTCCTATCGAACTACGATTTGGGATCACGTGAATACCACATTGGGAGAGGATATCGATCGAATGATTTAAATCGTTCATGAGGAGCTCGTAGCACAGTTGCTATTGCGCATATGATTCGATCAGTGAAGTTAAGTCTAGCCAGTAGTTGGATGGGTGACCGCCCGAGTTCCCTCCGTGCCTCGGAGAGCACGTTAAGCCGTCGGTCCCGGTTGTCAATTTAACATCTTTGGCAATTGTTACAGGTCAGTCAGAGACCTAAAATATTCTGATAACTAGTTTAACCCCGATTGCCGAATTTTCCTCAAAAAATGGGTTACGAAGGTCCGATGGCAGTCGCTTCGTATAAAAATCAGGTGATCAGCGACATCGGGTTGAATCAAGTGCTGACCCCAACAATGTGTGGGATAGGACCAAGATGATGGTGACTTTAATCGTTTATTGCTATTTCGATCACATGTTTTACTTGAATAGGGACACTGATCAAATTGCAATAAAACGATTTACGGGTCACCTCCCTGTAGGTCTAAAAAGGCCATTTTGGGAGAATCATAATGTGATCCGAATATGATTCATCACCAACATGACAAAATGGTCACTTAAGTGCAATTCATATTTATGATTCACGAATGATTACAATAATTGTAGATGTTAGTCCCTATGTAACTTTTTATGGTTCTGCTATTTGTCACAAAAGCAATTCATATTTTGTGAACCATTTTAGGAATGTTCATAGGAAAGTGTCAAACAGGTGAATAGCGAAATATGAATCATTCCTGAATCATATTCGGATCACATCATGATCTCCCAAAGTGGCCGTTTTAGATCGACTGGCCTTATTTATTCGATTAGACTTTTAACACAGTACTTTCATATCGCCTAAATTACATGATTATACAGGATTATAAATATTACCGCCATTGTTCAGGAAGGTTGCTTTTACTGAGAAGAAGCCGACAAGGAACTCGGTAATTAGTATTTTCAAAACAAATCTATACAGATAAATAAAATTGAAGTAAATTAAAATTAAATAAAATCTATTTGTAATTCCAAAATAACAGCTTTCCACTAAATGCATATGAAAGTATACACGCTACTGAGACTAAAAAACCAAATATTAAAATAAATCTCTGTCTGTCTGTTTGTTCCGGGTAATCTCTGAAACGACTGGACGGATTTTAACGGGACTTTCACTGGTAGGTAGCTGATGTTTCTACACAGGCTACTTTTATTTATAAAAAGGGTTTCGCGACAATAAGGATAAAACTAAATGTAAGCGGGTGAAACCGCGGGACACATCTATAATAGTAATAAGTATTAGACTACACTTACAATAATGCCAAGTTAGATTCACGCTGGTCGTTATACGACTGACCACATAGGGTAAATGTTATATTGATAATTACGTCATTTCTATTATATAGGTATAATACCTACATCCAGAAATTATCCTCAATTTTATAAACATTGTTCATCATTCATAATATACTTCGTTGTGGTCATGTCATATTTTTGTATTTATTATGCTCGTACACACACTGCTTAAATCATCCGAAATAGATGTTATATCTATACAGATAAATAAAATTGAAGTGTCTGTTTGTAATTCCAAAATAACAGCTGTTCACTAAAAGCATGTGAAAGTATTCACGCTACTGACACAAAAAATCCAAGTTTTAAAATTTTTCTCTGTCTGCCTGTCTGTTTGTTCCGGGTAATCTATCATGTTACAAGGTGTAACATGGGCTACTTTTATTTATAAAGAAAAATTTTGGGTTCCACGGGACTCAAATGAAATCTACGCGGGTGAAACCGCAGGGCACAGCTAGTTTAGTCATATGCTTCATTTCGCGGAACGCAATTTTTTTTTCTAAACAAAAGTAGCCTCAGTCAAACCCTTGACATCAGATATCTTCCAGTGAATGTTCCGTTTAAGTCGGTCCAGCCTTTTCAGAGAGCCGGAAAAACAGACAGAGAAAAAAAAGCTGTATTTTTTTATGTCAGTACTTTCATGTGCATTTAGTAAAAAAAGTAGTTTGGAATAACAAACAGACACTTACTTAAATTGTATTTATATATATGTATAGATGTATGTATAGATGTATAAATAGTTCGTATACGATCTTCAAGTCGCTGAAGCATTCGTAAATGTAAGGCAATTTGGCACCAAGCTTTATAGCTGCAAATGTGGAGTTATGGAATATTTATCCCCTCGTAAATACTTATTTAGTAGGTACTACTGCCATCATTTACAGTAGAATAAAAAATATTAAAAACTGCGTTTGGAAACCTTACGTTTTTTTAAATTAAATTAGCCAAAGTCACTCTTTGAAACATCAGCTATCTGCAAGTGAAACTCCCGTTAAAATCAATCCAGTCGTTTACACGTGATGGTGAGTGCCTAGCGCGAGTTTTTCACTGCTGCCGTCACAAGTCATCGCGTCGACGTAAACGCAATTTGTATGGGCTCACAATAGTGTCATCTTTAGGCCGACAGAGGCGCTGTTCCGATCCCATAAAAATCTACGTTAACTGAGACGCGGTGACTTGTGACGGCGGCAGTGAAAAACTTGCACTAGGCCCTGTGAACAAGGGAAATGGGGATTAATTTCCCTTGTTCACATCATCTCGACTTTTTTAAAGAAACTTAATAGAATCTCAAAAAATAACTACTTTTCACTATTAGATGATAAAGTGTTTATGAAGTTTTGTTCATGAATGTGGATGGTTACAAAGGGAAAGGAAGACCTAAGAAACGATGGATGGATTGTGTGAAAGATGATATGACTAGAATGGGAGTGAATACAGATATGACGGCTGATAGAGAGAAATGGAAGAGAAGAACACATTGCGCCGACCACAAATAACATGGGATAAGGGCAGGAGGATGATGATGATATGGCTAGAATGGGAGTGAATACAGATATGACGGCTGATAGAGAGGAATGGAGGATGGAACTTGGGATAAGGGCAGGAGGATGATGATGATATGGCTAGAATGGGAGTGAATGCAGATATGACGGCTGATAGAGAGGAATGGAGGATGGAACTTGGGATAAGGGTAGGTGATGGTGATGATAAAGTGTTAACATCATAGATGATGTCCATCGCCATCTCAGGCACTATACATACTTTGAATTTCTCAGCTGTGCCCTGCGGTTTCTCCCGCGTAGACAGACAGACAGAGAAAAAAAAATATAATTGGTTTTCCTATGTCAGTACCGTGTATACTTTCACATGCATTTAGTGAAAATCAATAATTTTGGAATTAGAGACACTTCAATTTTATTTATCTGTATAGATAGATTATCACACATGTTACGTGGTGATTTTTAACTATTAGCTCACATAATTGGATAAGAAGATTTGAACGATTTCCTGACGTTATCGGTCGGATGTAATTCATTCATTGACTGACTGACAGACTATGCGAATAATCAATTTACATTTTTCAAGTGGCAATGACGAGATAAACAAAGGATCCGTGCATGCTAGGTAATTCGTTCTATTATTCGTGTTAAATATCTGCGTGATAAAATATTCACATGGCCCTGGTTTTAAACGTCGAAAAATTACCGCCTAATTAAAATTATCAACTCAAAAATATCTTTATTCGATTAGACTTTCAACAAAATACTTTCAAATCGTCAGAATGATATAATTATACAGGATTATACATGCTACTGCCAGGTTCGGAAGGTTGCTTATACTGAGAAGAACCTGGCAAGAACTACTCAACAAACTCAGTAACTCTTTTCAAAGATATTTTATAAATCTATACAGATAAATAAAATTGGAGGGTCTGTTTGTAATTCCAAAATAACAGCTTTTCACTAAATGCATATGATAGTACACATCTGCCCCGTTGGCACCTATAAAATCTATACCTATCGGTGAAAAGTGGGTTTTTATACACCTCTGCCTGCATACATACCCCTTCTAAGCCTTTCTGCGATTTATTAATGAACATTTTACCAGGTAGAAAATGTCAACGTAATTTAAAAGGATTTTCAAATGGGGGCAACTATGATCGTTTAAGCAGAGCGTATTAAGAACCTTTCATTTTGGTATGGTAAAATTAAACGTCAAAGCTCAGAAGTTATGTCATTGCCATGCATTTTTATCGTTAGCGTTAGTGCAAGCGCGAGGGAATGCTACTTTGTCTAGGCCTACCGTCACTACGTCTACGGTCATTAATCTATGTATGTTCAGACGAATCAGGCTTTGTACTAAATACAGTAGTATGATGTATCCAAGTTATTGCCAAGAGGAGGAGCGATGTTTGAACATTATTTACGTACAGATCTGGCATTCCGCCATCTAGTTATGTTACTGTGAACATAAATAAGGATTCTATTCCCTAGCACAAATAAGTACTTACCATTCATTTCTATAGTCTATACATATAGCTGTATAGACTATACAGAAAAATGAAGTGTCTACTTAAATATTAAAAAAATAATTAAAATTACTTAGACTATTCCGCGGAATTAAAATTTAATTCCGAGAAATAAAGTCGAACACCTGTTTTTATACTCGAAGAAGCGATTACCATCTCGTAACCCCTTTTACGAGGAAAATCGGTAAGTTGAGTTAAACCAGTTGTGAGACTATCTTAGGCCTCCGACTGACCTGTAACGATTGCCAAAGATGTTAAATTGGCGACCGGGACCGACGGCTTAACGTGCTCTCCGAGGCACGAAGGGAACTCGGGCGGTCACCCATCCAACTACTGGCTTGGACTACTGATACAATGATATCCAGAATAGCAACTGTGCCACGAGCTCCTCTCAGTTACTAATAACAATTATATAGATTTTTTCCGACTTTTTGCCAAGGTCGCTGACCTAATGACAGCCGACCCTGACCGTGCAATTAGTGTGATAACGTTATTTATTATTTTAATTATGTTATTTTATTAAAACCTTCGACCTTCACGTTTTGTTAAGATATATTTTGTATCAATTACTTAATTGTAAAAAAATATTACTTTGTTTAGGGATGCTCTTCCTCTTTGGAAATAAATTAAGATAAATATGTTCACATAAGGGTCCCCGAAAGGGTCGCCGAAGGGGTACGTAGAAGTGTAAATACATCTACTAAAAATTAAGAGCTATTGAAGAAAAACATCGTGAGAAAACCTGCATATGTCTGAGAAGTAATTCAAAGACGTATGTATAGTGCCTCACCCACTGTCACGTTCGCAGCTAATCATATTCGGTGAAATTGCTTACCTCTTCTTGGATGGCATGCATGCATGCGTATGCTCACGCCTGTATTCCCCGAAGGGGTAGGCAGAAGTGTTGTAATTTTCAACACCCACATTTCACCGAATATGATTAAGTGCCAATGTGACAGAGGGTGAGTCCATCGCCGTCTCAGGCACTATACATACGTCTTTGAATTATTTCTCAGACATATGAAGGTTTCCTCACGATGTTTTCCTTCACCGTAAAGCACGTGGTGTGAAAATCACTGTACCTATATAAGTTTTTAGAAAAACCTGCTTGGATTCGAACTTGTGTCCAAGTACAAGCTTTTACTTAGTTTTGGACTATATGGCGCGCTATGATAATATCCGAACATTATTTGTATATATTAAAACATGCCCTATTGTATATATGAAAGGAATTCTCATTAAACATTGAATAATATTATTTAAAAGAGTAATTGTTGAGTTTCTCTCCGGGTTCTTCTCAACAAAAGCAACCTTCCGAACCCGGTGGTAACATTTATAATCCTGTATAATGTATTTTTTGTGACTTGATTTGAAAGTACTTTGTAAGACTTATCAAACAAAGATATTTTGCATTTTGAATAGCTTAGCATGAGCGGTCACCCATCCAACTATGAGCCACGAGAGAGACTGCTTAACTCTGCTTCCAGGCACCTACATGCTTACTGTCAATGCCTAGAAGTTTCCTATGAGTCATAGTACATTAATATAATGTATCACATCTAGATTCAATTAAACACGAACAAACAAATTAGGTTAACTATAGTTACACAAATACCACTCTTAATTAATGAGAATAAGTTACAATATCGCTTGTTAGGATGTCGATGAGTAATTTATTATAATGTTTTTGCTGCAAGCATTGTTTTGATACTGTGTTTTTGCTGTAACTTTTTCATCCCACAAAGGTATTAAGAATTAACTTAGTCGGCTGTGAATCTTCGAGAAATTTCGTGAGATTTTCGGCCTTGTATTGTCTCACATTTAAAAACATATTAGAAGGAAAAGTAGAAGGGAAGAGAGGAAGAGGAAGACCCAGGTTAACATACATGAGACAAGTCAAGGAAAATGTGTCTGCCATGACGTATAGGGAGGGCAAGGAGATGGCACTTGACAGAGACAAATGGAAGAAGTTGCATCAGTTACACCGACAAGAGCCACAACTCTTAAATTTGTTATGATGATGAGAGTGTTATATTTCGGACTATACATTTATACAGATACATAAAATTAAAGTGTCTGTTTGTAATTCCAAAGTAACAGTTTTTCACTAAATGCATATGAAAGTATACTCACTACAGAGCCTAAAAAATCAAGTTATGAAATTTTCTCTGTCTGTCTGTTTGTTCTGGGTATTCTCCGAAATGGCTGGACGGATTTTAACGGGACTTTCATTGACAGGTAGCTGATGTTTCAAGGAGTAACTTAGGCTACTTTTATTTATTAACAATATAAGGGTTCCGCGACAATAAGGATGAAACTAAATCTACTCTAAACTAAATCAGCTAGTTTTAGCTATAAAGAAAACCTTCAGAATTCTCCTCCAACATGTTAGTAATTTTTATTAGTAAGTACAATTTGAATTCTAATCTTTGGAAGGTTTGTTCAAATTATACTATTTCAGGACCCTTTGATTTCAAGATCCTTTGATGGTAAAATATAGTGACTTATATTCCAATCTTCCAAATTAATCTTTCAACTTAGGTAGGATGTTGTATAGGATAGGATTTCAGACATACATTTGCTCACGCCGGCATTCCCCGAAGGGGTAGGCACAGGTGTTGTAATAATAACACCCACTTTCCAAAGGTGATTAAGTGCCAATGCTACAGTTGGTGAATCTATTGCCATCTCAGCTACTACACATACACCTATTGACTCACTTCTCAAATATATTATGCAGGTTTCCTCACTATTTTTTCCTTCACCGTAAAACATGTGCTGTGAAATCACTGCATATAAGTTTTTAAAGAAACTCTTTGGTACAGACCCTGCTGGGATTGAACTTGCATAGCCAGCGTAGCATGCAACTGCTCAAACCCACAGCCCCACTCTTTCATACAGTGACATGATTACCTACATAATTTCAGCTTTAACTGAATCAACCCTAATTAATTAGTTGTTACCATAGAGACAGCAATATTAACCTCATTTCATTATCAACTAGTGCTCTTTTGAATTTAGACTGCTTCTCCATAGACAATTAAAAAAAAAAACTCATGGCCATCATTTTGTTGTTTGGAAAAGGTCATTTTATATAGACTATTTTTATCCCTAATATCCTTCGAACTATAGGTATAAGTATATAAGAAGGTATACTCTGTGGTCCCTCTGCCTACCCAATGACGGACTTGTTTAGAAGGTATGGTGTTATGACCACTAGGTAGTTTGTGTTGAATGATATGTGACAAATATAAATTACTTAGTTTCAAACTTGAGTTATCTTCTGTATATTTTTTTAAAACTACTATCAATGGCTTACAAGGTAATTACTATGCTATTATCAACATATTCCCATCGTTTAATTGTAAATGAATCGTGCATACTAATTAGAAACCTCGTAATGTAGAATTAACTTTCTCTCGAATTACGTACATTGAACACAGAACAACCAACATAACCTACATAAAATACTTATAAACAAAAAACTTACATCGTAAGGAGCATTTTTCTCGGCGATTGAGTTCTTGTCGCGATCTGCAGGAAGAAAATATCATGAAATTACGATCAAAGAAATCGTAGGCTTACCAGTGTTACAACCTTTGAAAATGAGATTACAAGTAAAGTATGCGTTGAGGTATTATTGGATTTGCGATTGCATTACCTTCATCCTCCGAGCCTGACGGTCCGGTTGCATTATCCGCCTTTTTAGATGCCGTGCCATCCATAACTTCTATGTGATCACTGTCTCCCGAGGCCATTTTTGTTTTCCAGTTACACCCCCTATTTTGAAGTCTTTCGATTATATAATTGCACAATAATAATTCTCATGGCTCACATTACACTTGCATTGCTAACACACGGTTTCACTGTAATTAAATTAGAAGAAATCAATTATTAGTTTACGCGAATTATGCTTCAAAGCATCCGTCTGACACGACCGCTCATAGTTAGTATCTGTATTGCCATTCATAAAAAAAATCCTTAAACCATAAACTATAGAATGAAAGTGGGTGGTTTTCCGATGTTTATCGGTTAACTCCACAGATATACAATATAATACCTCGGTAGAGATGCTTTTGTACTATTTGGTAGGATATATTATTTACTTAGCTGGCAGCCCTGAAAGATCGCCATGTTTATTTCTTTTCCGACTTTCCGTCATTTTGTTACGGCGGTAAGAGTTTTAAGGTTATTTCTTATCTTGGCGTCACTAAATTTTTTCAATGAATACAGCAATATTGTGATAAAATTGTTGCAGATCGAGTGCATTTGAGTGTGATTTAGTAAAAGGCGTGATTACAGTTAGATAAGTTGCCGCGTCTTGGGTTCTAGGCTAGTGCTTGTGTTTGGAAGCGACTATCAACGAAAATGGGTAAAAAAGTGCGAGAATACAAATCCGGCGACTTCATATTCGCAAAAGTTAAAGGCTATCCAGCATGGCCTGCGAGGGTAAGTTAACTAAATGCAGACAAACGTTGTAGAGGCTTTGTGTAGAAAGGAATATGTCGGCATAATTTTCTAATTAGGAGTTGAGGCGGGAGACATGTTGTGTGATGTTATGTGACGCCTTGACGCTTGCTGAGGTCTACGTGTAAATTATTTATATGCTATTCATATTTTAATGTTGGCGGACGCATACTTTACCTGACTTCAAGTACATTCTCTAACGTAGTAAAATCTCAAACAAAACTGTCATGAACTTACCTAATCATTTTGATATCTATTTCCTGTTACTTAGTACCATTTTGCTTTCATGAATAAAAGAGCACTTGTGAAACTTTTTATTGTATACATCATAATGTTTTAAATATGCTAAGCAGTCTCTCAGATAGTAAGAATCAATGTTATTATGTTAAGTAGATTATGAGACAGGTAACAACCAAATATTCATTTAACAATACTCTAAACTGAATATAACACACCATTAGATCTCATAAAGGACAGCATATGTATTCCCAGGGCTCTTTAAAAGGCCCCCTTATTGCCATGATAGTTTCACTCATTTATGAGACAGATGTATGTGACGTGTATACATCTATCACTGTCGCACAACTGAATTATCATTGCAATAAGAGCTCATGGTTGGGCCCCTGGGGCCCAAAAATTTATGTTGAAGCAGTGCATATTAAGAACTTCTTAGCTTTGACATTTAATTCACAGTACCAGAATGAAATGTCAGAATATTCTAATGTGATATTCATCTATATATATAAAAATGAATCCCAATTTCCCTTGGTCACAGGTGACCTGACGCCTGGACCGATTTAGACAAGATTTTTTTTGTTGTGTTCATTATTGTCAGGAGAAAATTGCGTGGAAAATTTGAAAATTTAAGAATACTTAATCACCGTATTATATTCATTCTTTCTTCTTAAATGTAACCTTAGCGCTTTGGAAAATAAAAACTTTTTGATGTAACCTTATGACGTTTGACATAGAATTGACAGAATATGTGATGCATTCTCATAATTAAGACAGGGCAATGTCTGTTGGGTCAGCTAGTAAGCTATATTATTGTAAAGTTTCATTAAATCCATTTAGAAGTTTTTGCGTGATAGTAACATCCTTACTCGCAAACTATCATCATCATCATTTATTTAAGAGCTAGGCTCTTGTCGGTGAAGCAATTGCCAACCCTCTCTATTGTCCGCTAACACTTTGACTTCCTTGTATGACATTGCGCAAACTATCACGTTTATAATATTATTCATCGTCATGAATTTAAGAGTAATGAGACTCTTGTCGGTGTAACCAATGCAACTCTTTCCATTTGTCTCTGTCCAGTGCCATTTGATAATACAGTACAGGACCCCCATAGTCCAACAAACATTTTGCAGGACAGTGTCAAACTATCGAATTTGTTGGATTAAAGAGTATTGCCTAAGATCCCCTATATTCTGAATTTTTTCACAAAAGAGTACCTTGTAATCCAACAAAATTATAATAATAACTAGCTGTGCCTCGCGGTTTTACCCATGTAGATTTAGTTTAATCCTTATTGTTGCGGAACTCTAATATTTTTGATAAATAAAAGTAGCCTTAATTACTCCTTGAAACGTCAGCTACCTACCAGTGAAAGTCCCGTTAAAATCCATCCAGGCATTTCAGAGATTACGCGGAACAAACAGACAGACAGACAGAGAAAAATTTTTAAAAACTTGGTTTTTTAGTGTCAGTATTGTGTATACTTTCATATGCATTTAGTGAAAAACTGTTATTTTGCAGTTACAAACAGACACTTCAATTTTATTTATCTGTATAGATTTTTTAAAACCTTCAAACTCAAGCCCTTGTAATGTTTTTGTTATTTTTCAGGTGCAGAGAATGAATGGCAAGAAATATTTTGTATATTTCTATGGGACTGGAGAGATGTAAGTAATTTTAATTTGTTTATTTATTTATAGAATTTATCCTGTTCCCGAGGAACGTGACAAAATGCGGTCATGGCTTTACACATGAAGTCTATGCAGGTGAAACCGTGGGGCAGAGCTAGTCAACTATAAAAATATCACCAGTACGAGCCATGGTGACTTTGGGCAGTAGTCTGCTGCGCTAGAGACGCAAGTTCGAATCCCAGTGGGACCTGTACCAATGAGTTTTTCTATGTCTGAGAAGCAATTCAAAGTTGTATGTAGCCCTGAGACGGCGATGGACTCACCATCTGTCTCATTGGCGCTTAATTATCATTGGCGAAAAGTGGGTGTTGTTCTTACAACACCTCTGCCTACCCCTTCGGGGAATACAGGCGTGAGCATATGTATGTATATCACGAGCATTTGTCTGACAGCCTCATGAAAGGCTTGCAAAAGGTGCTGCTTGTGGGGGCTGGTCATCTCAAGCTACGCATTTAGATATAAGTACAACTACTAGACTTTTCTTTATGTTAATTTTTATTGACATTTGTGCATTGGAACTGTGTCCATGGGCTTACATTTCTCAAGTGATTTACTTTGTTTTTAAAAATTGTATAAAATTTTTTTAAAAGAGTAATTACTGAGTTTCTTGCCAGGTTCTTCTCAGTAAAAGCAACCTTCCGAACCTGGCAGTAGCATGTATAATCCATGTCGTTCTGACGATTTGAAAGTACTTTGTAAAAAGTCTAATCGAATAAAGATATTTTTGACTTTTTGACTTTGACTTTGAAAAGTCAGATGGCTTAACATTTTGGATGTTTTGGAAAAAGATATCTCGTGACGGTACCTGTAATAAATAATATTGTTCCAGAGCGAACCTACCTCCCAACATGATATTTGACTACGCAGAGAATAAAGACAAGTTCCTGACTAAGACTGTGAAGAGAAGGGACTTCAATGATGGTGTGAAGCAGATAGAACATGACTTCGCTAACAATGTGCCTTTGGAACAAGTTATTGGTATTGAATTGGAGGTAAGGGGCAAAGTAGTCTATGTTAGGATGAACAAAGGATGTTCAATCATAATTACTACTGTTTCAAAGAGGAACATTTTTTGTTTATATTGAATAGGCTCCGTCACTACTAGACCGATCTTAAAAATTCTTTCAGCAACGAATAGCTACATCATCAGTAACATAGGCTATATTTTATCCCCATACTTCCATGGGAACGGGAACTACGTGGGTTAAACCGCGTGACGTCTGCCGGTAATAAAAATAATACACCGATAAATAAAGAGCTTAGAAAACTGCTTCTTCATGGTGTCTCCGACGCAATTGGCGCGAATGGCTGCGGGAATACAAAGGGGTACATTGGTAGAACAGCACGTGTAGATGTAGGCATTTCTTACGACATGTAATTGGATAATTCCATCAAATTTAAAATGTATTTTTTCTACATATTTAAGATGAGATTCAGATACTTATTACTCTCCTGAAAAATGTCCTTCGTTCATCCTTACACACTGACACACTATAAATGAGCTGCATATATACATATACTAGATGTGCCCCGCGGTTTCACCCGCGTAGATTTAGTTTCATCCTTATGGTCGCGGAAAGCTAATATTAAAAAAAAAGTCCTTTCTCAGGGTCTAAAGATTGTCTGTGCCAAATTTCATCAAAATCGGTTGAAAGGTTTAAGCGGGAAAGCGTAACAGACAGACAGTTACTTACGCATTTATAATATTAGTAGGGACTTGTTAGTTAGGTAGGGCAGCTAGGCTAGGGTAGGCTGAAATTACAGTGCGCCACATGCTTCGATCCTTGCATACTTCTTTCCCAGGCTCCAGCAGCAGATACAACATTGAACGACACAGGCAATGAGACGATGGAAGAGACTGTCGCTGACTCCACGGCCGCTGATGACACAATTGCTGAAGAGGTACTATCATAATAAAAATCCATACCCTCTTATTGCAAAATTGGTTTAAACCAAGACCTGAACGTAATTGGATTACATAAAATAAAACTATCAAATAAATCCCGCCCTCCCAGAAGGGTCCCTGAAGGGGTAAGCAGAAATGTGGGTGTTGTGGGCAACAACACCCACATTTCACCGAATATGAATAAGTGCCGATGTGACAGAGTGTGAGTCTATCACTGTTTTAGGCAGTATACTAAGTGTTTGAATTACTTCTCAGACATATGCAGGTTTCCTCACGATGTTTTCCTTCACCGTAAAGCATGTGGTGTGAAATTACTGCACATTCGTTGCTGGGATTCAAACTTGCGTCGCTTGCGTAGCAGGTGACTGCTGAAACCCCACGTCCACCACGGCTCTTATTGGATTACAATTATTTGAATAACAAAATGCAGACTTAATTTTGTTTTGAATTGAATCCATATATAAAAATAGTCATTGCCAAAGTTGACACTGTAAGGAAAGTGATTGATTTGTCGAGAGGACTAACAAAGTGTAGCAGCGTTTCTCCACTCGCTACAAAGATGGCGCTATTCGCTAACAAATGCGAAGTTTGAGTACAAATACACGAGAACCTAAATCGCGCTATGAGAGTTTTCAAGTGTCCAACTAGAACAGTTGTCACCGGTGTTCCCCAGTCATGACACCCGCCTCAATGGATCATCTTGTCGTTGCTGGGGATGACGCTGATCATGAGCTCTCCACACAGTATATATACAAGTGTCCAACCAGAACAGTTGTCACCGGTGTTCCCCAGACATGACACCCGCCTCAATGGAACATCTTGTCTTTGCTGGGGATGACACTGATCATGAGCTTTTCCACACAGTATATATACAAGTGTCCAACTAGAACAGTTGTCACCGGTGTTCCCCAGACAGGACACCCGCCTCAATGGAACATCTTGTCTTTGCTGGGGATGACACTGATCATGAGCTCTCCACACAGTATATATACAAGTGTCCAACCAGAACAGTTGTCACCGGTGTTCCCCAGACATGACACCCGCCTCAATGGAACATCTTGTCTTTGCTGGGGATGACACTGATCATGAGCTCTCCACACAGTATATATACAAGTGTCCAACTAGAACAGTTGTCACCGGTGTTCCCCAGACATGACACCCGCCTCAATGGAACATCTTGTCTTTGCTGGGGATGACACTGATCATGAGCTCTCCACACAGTATATATACAAGTGTCCAACTAGAACAGTTGTCACCGGTGTTCCCCAGACATGACACCCGCCTCAATGGAACATCTTGTCTTTGCATAGAAGTGAATATGCAGACTTAGCACTAGTTAGAGAGTATTGTAGTGATATAATGAGTGGAGAATCGTTGCTGCAACCGCTTATAGCTCGTGACGGTATCTCTGGCTACCACTTCGGGTGCTACAGATGTGATGTTTATGTACTATATATTTATATTTACAGACAGCAAGCACTACAGCGACGGAGGCTGCAGTAGAAGATTCTGATGATGCGGGCCCTCTGGTTATTGATGAAGGAAAGGTATTTAAAATATATTTATAAATAGACTTTTAATCCCACATTTTAAGCACAGAGAAATCGGGTGGTGATGCATATCAGTATGAAAATGAAATAAAAATCCAAATTTTTTTTTCTCAGACATGCAGGTTTCTTTACGATGTTTTCCTTCACTGTAAAGCATGTGGTGTGAAATCACTGCACATAAGTTTTTAATAAAAACTCATTGGTACAGGCCCCGCTGGGATTCGAACTTGCGTCGCTTGCGTAGCAGACGACTGCTTAAACCACAAGGCCACCACGGCTCTTTGCTTTGCGCGAGTGTGTATATGTAATTATTCCATTCCAAAAGTGTAATATCATCATCTCCCTGGCCTTATCCCATGTATTTGGGGTTGGCACTTGATTCAACCCGATGTGGCTGATCACCTCATTTTTATAAGATCATCTCCCTGGCCTTAATCCCATGTATTTGGGGTCGGCACTTGATTCAACCCGATGTGGCTGATCACCTCATTTTTATAAGATCATCTCCCTGGCCTTAATCCCATGTATTTGGGGTCGGCACTTGATTCAACCCGATGTGGCTGATCACCTGATTTTTATAAGATCATCATCTCCCTGGCCTTAATCCCATGTATTTGGGGTCGGCACTTGATTCAACCCGATGTGGCTGATCACCTGATTTTTATACGAAGCGACTGCCATCTGACCTTCGCAACCCCATTTAGGAGGAAAATCTGTGATCTGGGTTAAACCAGTTGTCAGATTATTTTTAGGCCTCCGACTGACCTGTAACGATTGCCAAAGATGTTAAATTGTCAACCGGGACCGACGGCTTAACGTACTCTCCGAGGCACGGAGGGAACTCCCGCGGTCACCCATCCAACTACTGGCTAGGCGTATGGTTGCTTAACTTCGCTGATCGAATACTCTTCTATCTGCTTGAATAGCTGAATTTCTAACGTAAGTCTTTTACTCGATCCACGCAAATTATGGTTTGGCTAAAATTGTTACTTTCAATATGGTCCCATCACCCATCCAACTACTGGTTGCTTAACTTCGCTGATCGAATGATATGCGCAATAGCAACTGTGCCACGAGCTCCTCTTCCCAAATTGTAATAATATAAATATTAATTGTTGCCATAACATGTACATATTGTATTCAACAGCAAAAAGGTCGCAAGTCCAAGGTGGATGGGAAGACCCCGGCGACTCCCAAAGCTGGGAGCAAGACTCCCCGAGGCAAGGCCAAGAAGGATGACGTGAAGGATGATGAAGACGACAGGAGAGATGAGGAGATTGTCAGCAGGAGTGGCAGGAAGATCAGGCCTAAGAGGTAATCTATATATATAAAAAAAAATTAATTGAAGTGTCTGTTTGGAATTTACATAATTACAGTTTTTCATTAAATGCATATGAAAGAATATATGGTACTGACATAAAAAAACAATTTGAATTTTTTTGTTTTTCTGTCCGTCTGTTCCGGGTAAACTCTAAAAGGGCTTGACCGATTTTAGCGGGACTTTCACTGGGAGGTAGCTGATGTTACAAGGATTAACTTATTTTTATTTTAGAAAAAATATTACTAAGTAACATAGTTTTTATTGTTAAATTAGTTGTGCCCCGCGGTTTCACCCGCGGTCATCAGAGATATAACAGATGGAAAACCCAATTACACTACAAACCGGGGATTGAATCCACGATTTCTCGTTCGTGTAGCATTTTTCCATCGTACTTGTGTAGTAAAAGCAGAAAAATGGATTAAAATTTATAATTTTAACATTAGTTTCTATTAATAAACTAATGTTTAATATAATCCAAATATTATCTATATTGTCATTGCCGAAATGTAGTTTTTGAGTTTTGAACTATGTTTGCGATTGTGGCATACAATACTACTATGTTATAAGTGTAATTGTTGAGTTTGTTGCCGGGTTCTTCTCAACAAAAGCAACCTTCCGACTTATGAATACATTGTACAGGATTATAAATGTTACCACCGGGAATGTATTTTTGGTCCTTTTGACGATTTGAAAGTACTTTCTAAGAAGTCTAATCAAATATGTGTATTGTGTAAAGGTACTTAGTCATATTCGGTGAAATGTGGGTGTTGTTGTTACACCACCTCTGCTTACCCCTTCCGGGACCCTTCTCGGAATATATATAACTCAAAGGTGACTGACTGATTGACTGACAAAGTGATCTATCAACGCACAGCCCAAAGCAATGGACGGATCAGGCTGAAATTTGGCATGTGAAACCGCGGCGGCTTAGCTAGTCTATACAGATAAATAAAATTGAAGTGTCTGTTTGTAATTCTAAAATAACAGCACTAAATGCATATGAAAGTATACACGCTACTGACACTAAAAAACCAAGTATTAAAAATTTTCTCTGTCTGTCTGTCTGTTTGTTCCGGGTAATTTCTGAAACGGCTGAACGGATTTTAACGGGACTTTCACTGGTAGGTAGCTGATGTAGATGTTTCAAGGAGTAACTTAGGCTACTTTTATTTATTAAAAATATTAGGGTTCCGCGACAATAAGGAAGAAACTAAATCTACGCGCGTGAAACCGCGGGGCACAGCTAGTTTATTATATTTTTTCTAATAAAATAAAGACGTTTTTAATTCTTTAGTTAATATTCTTGTTTATTTAATTTCTACTGGTCGGTTTGTGTAACATAAATAATTAAATATATATTTTTTATAGATACATAGACGAGAAAACAGATGAGAACGCAACACTACCATCGCCGGCACCCAAGAAGCGACGCGGCGCCTCCCCGGCCATAGATAACAAAGATTCAGAGAAAGAAAAGTCAGGGCCCAAGAATATGTCTTCGTTCAATGCTGTGCCCCAGGTGAGAATGTTACCAGCTCATTTATAACCCTACCATGAGCTCTTTTTGCCATTACAACCATATAACTCTTATTACGAGATGTATGACGCCTTCTACGCAAGCGACGCAAGTTCGAAACCCAGCAAGGCTAATGAGTTTTTAAAAAACCTATGTACAGTGATTTCACACCACGTGCTTTACGCAGAAGGAAAACATCATGAGGAAACTAAATATGTCTGAAGTAATTCAATGACGCATGTATAGTGTCTAGACGGCGAAAGACTCGCCATCTGTCACTTTGGCACTTAATCATCTTTTGTGAAAAGTGTGTGTTGTTATTACAACACTTTTGCCTAACCCTTCGGGAAATACAGGCGTGAGCATATGTATGAATGTATTATATATACTATACTAGCTGTGCCCCGTGGTTTCACCAGCGCAGATTTAGTTTCATGCTTTATTTCGCGGCACCCTTATGTTTTCAAATTAAAGTCAATCCTCGAAACATCAGCTTTCTGCCAGTGAATGTCCCGGTAAAATCGGTCCAGTTGTTCACGCGTGATGTCGTGACCAAGGGAAATAGGGATTCATTTATATATATATATATATATATAGGTGTCGGTCACTGTCACGTGACTGAACTATCAATAAGAGCTCATGGTTGGGCCCCAGAACATTTTGATTTTTTTTTATATTTATGGTCTAACATTTTGTTGTTTTTTTGTGTTTCAGTCAGAACTAGAAAATTTGAAGGAGCCATTTAAATCAGGTAATTTTTTTTAATAATATTTTCTAGAATTCTCTACTTATTTATTGTTCGTATTAAAAATAATATACTTTTCCAATTAATTTAAATTCATACATTGCAAATTGCAAGATTCAAGCATTTATCTAAAATAGGAATGTATTTAATATCATTGATTTAATTCAAATTTTTTTAAAACAATAAAATATTAGCAAATAGATACAAATATATCATTAGTTGGGAGTCAATTGGAGTTGGTCGAAAGCACAGTATTCTTAGGTCTTACCTTAGATTCTAAATTACAATGGGGCGCCCATATTGAAGCATTGTCAAAAAAGCTTAGTTCAGCTGCGTTTGCGGTTAGAAAAATTTAAACAAATGACGGATATTGATACTGCTAGATTAGTCTACTACGCTTACTTTCATAGTGTCATGTCATATGGCGTATTGTTATGGGGTTCCGCAACAGACTTAGATTCAATTTTTATACTTCAAAAGAGAGCCATCAAGGCAATATACTCGCTGGACCCCCGAGATTCTCTTAGAGATAAATTTAAAGAAATAAATATTCTCACCCTACCGTCACTGTACATTTATGAGAATTTGCTATACATGAAAAAAAATATTCATCTATTCAATTTAAACTCGGACATTCATTCAATTTCATCACGAAATAAACACAAAATTGTAGCTCCTAGATTCAGGTTAGCAAAGGTAAATAAATCATTCATGGGGAATTGTGTTCGTTTCTACAATAAAATCCCACAGTCAATAAACGCGTTAAATTATGATAAATTTAAGACACACATTAAAACTGTACTGATGAAGAAAGCTTATTATACAATTTCGGATTACATAAATGATAAAGACATATGGAATTAAAACTCTGCACAAGTAGCTCCTGGCAATGACATGGTATGCAAACATGATATGTAAATCATTTGGTATTGTTTTTACGTTTTTAATTATTATTTTTTACACATGCATGCTGATACAATTTTCACTATTGTGAATAATTTATGATGTTTTTTTTTGTAATTATTATTATTTTACTGTGTAATGAAATGTACATGATGCCAGCTGAGTTTCTTGCCGGTTCTTCTCAGAAGGCTAGTTTCCGAACCGGTGGTAGATTCCTCGACGTTCATAAGTGCCTTACCAGGGCCTAAACTGAATAAATCATTTTCATTTTCATTTTCATTTTTTTTCATTAATTTAAATTTTATAATATCAAGTATGTAGCAGTGATCTTAATAACAAAAAGGTTCGATGTTATACTTAGTTTAGAAAAAAAAAATCTGTAAAAAGAATTCGTTCCTAATTCAAAAACTTTATTGACCGCGAATTGGCGCGATTTCTCCAAGACTTTACGCTCATAGCAAAAGCATTTTTTCATCGAAAAATATTATAAAATGGATGAAGTTATACAAGAATCGTCGTTATTTGACATGGAAGTGGATATTTTTAGTCAATTTGATGACAATTTCGCGTTGGAAGCTTGTTTGGAAAAGTACGAAAGTGATTTGACATCGATTTCAAACACGCAAAGCGGTAAGATTATAATTATATTTTTCAGATGTCGTAATTTTTTTAATTGTTTTTTGAAACAATGTTTGGGTATTAGTGGAATTTTGCATTTTTGAATTCGTATTGAGTGGACTTGCCAATCTGCCGTGACACGGGTTTGATTCCTCCTGGGAACAAAATTTATTATTGATCCAAAATGTATTACGTAAATGTTTTGAGACGCCATTATTGGTATCTTATAACTAACAATGAGATATATAGTATACTAATATAATGTCTGTCTGTCGGGTTAAACATAAGAACCGATTTTTTTTTAATATACTCAAGCTTTTGAAAACTCTTTTCACATTAGACAAAGTCGCGAGAGATTTATTATAATAATGTTTTATATTACTAATATTTATGATGGTTACAGATAAAAATATAAATGAATCACAAACTAACGACGAATCTCAAAAAGAGCCCGTCAAAAAGATTGTCCCAAAATTTGGAAAAAATAAAAATTCAAAGAATAAAAATACTTCTGGAGTTAACAAACCGAAAAAGTTCGTCCCACCAACCAAGAATGGGACCAAAAAATCCGAAAATACTGAAAGTGTAGAAAATTCTGTTCGACAAACATTTGATAGTGTTGACCAATATTTGCCGCCAATTACAGCAAAAGAGTTGCAACATGATACTCAAAATTTATATAAAAATCAAAAATCGCTAAGTCATTCCATTGGTAGTCTGATATTAGGGTCTTTAAATGTACTGAATGACGAAGAAATTCAAAATCTAACCCAAAATTCAGATATATCGAGTAATAACCCTTTTCAAAATCAAGCGGAATCATTCAACTCTGTCACGTCACTAAATAAAACGTATAAGAATTTAGATTGTAATAGTTTCGTAATTTATAATGGACACAAAATATATAAAGGACAAGATTATGTGAAGTTATTTGAAGATAAAAACGAAGTGATAAATGAAAAATGTATAGAGATGTCAACGATTTTTGGAGATATAGGCTTCAATGTGAAATATTCGGATTATATTAAGAATTCTGGCCGTTTGAGCGAACTGGAAGGTGAAGACAGGGAGGCGTATATGAAGATATTAGCAATGTATCCCGAGGAAAATAAATTCCTAATTGATATGAAAATAAATTATTGATAGTATTGTTAATTAGTTGTTGATTTTTTTTTAATAAATATGTTACTAAAAAAAATTCTTTGTAACTTTATACACACTACGAGATAGTAGCGTTATTTGGAAATCCGAATCTTATAAATAAATCCTAATAATAATTTAGCGTAAGAATATTCCTATCAGAGCCTGTAGACAAAGTAACATTACCCTCACGCTTCGCTAGTAGAAACGATACAAAGTGTACGGGAATGACATATGTCACGTGACTGATTTATGACATTTCCATACATTCGTCTAAGAAGCATACAGTAGTGCCAACGTGACAGAGGGTGAGTTCATCGCCGTCTCAGGCTCTATACGTATTTGAATGACTTATCAGACTTGCAGGTTTCTTCACGATGTTTTCCTTCACCGTAAAGCACGTAAGGTGAAATTACTGCACATAAGTTTTTTTTTAGAAAAACTCATTGGTACAAGCCCTGCTAGGATTAGAACTGGAGTCGGTCTAGCCACGGCTACCACAACTCTAATTTATTTATTCACTAGCTGTGATGCGATTACACCCGCGTAGATTTAGTTTCATGGTTTATTTCGCAGAACCCTAATATGTTTTCTAAATAAAATTTGCTTAAGTCACTCCTTGAAACATCAGCTATCTTCCGGTGAAAGTCCCGTTAAAATCGGTCTAGCCGTTTCAGAGATTACCCGGAACAAACAGACAGAGAAAAAATTATAACTTGGTTTTTAGTGTCAGTAGCGTGTAAAGTTTTCATATACATTTAGTGAAAAGCTGTTATTTTAGAATTACAAACAGACACTTCAATTTTATTCATCTGTATAGATAAGTGTCTCTATGTAACAGATGACCCAGAGAAGGAGAACCTGTTGATAACATATCTACCGAACGGCCAGTACGTGGGCATCAAGTTGTTCCAATCCCGTCCGGCGAGTTTCAAGAACGACGCGGCTAGACTGCAGTGGGAAAAGCAAGCTGCCTCCAACGCTATCACACTCAAAGGACAATTGGGTAAGTTACGAGTTTCTTAAAATCCCCACCAAAACTCATATAGATAAGTCAAATCCTGCACAGACGGAGTCGTGGGCACCAGCTAATATGTAAATACTTTTTTTGGATAATTGGGCCTAGTGCGAGTTTTTCACTGCCGTCGTCACAAGTCAAAATAGTGCCATCTGTGGGCCGGCTGATGGTGCTATTTCGATACAAGTCTGCGTTTACGTCAACGCTGCCGCTGTCACAAGTTATCGCGTCGACGAGATTTGTATAGGATCGGAACAGCGCCTCTGTCGGCCTAAACATGACACTATTGTGAGCCCATACAAATCTGCGTTTACGTCAACGCGGTGACTTGTGACGGCGATTTTAAGAAAACTCGTACTAGGCCCTCTGATGATAGCGCTCTATTTTTTTTATTCGGTCATTTTATAAGTCTCTCCCTGTCTAAATACAGACAGATAGAGACAGACTCATAAAATAACCGAAAGGAGAAAAATACGTGTTTACTAGTGACGGGCATGTATATTATATGTATGTACTAGGTACTGCCACGCAGGCGAATTTGGAGCAGAAGATATTATAAACTAGCTGTGCCCCACGGTTTCACCCGCGTAGATTTTATTTCATGGTTGCCCGCGGATCCCCAAAGTTTAAAAAAAATCTAAGTAGCCTCAGTTACTCCTTGTAACATTAGCTAGCCGTCAGTGAAAGTCCCGTTAAAATCCGTCCAGCCGTTTTGGAGATTACCCGGAACAAACAAACAGACAGACAGACAGACAGAGAAATAATTTAAAAATTGGTTTTTTATGTCAGTATCGTGTATACTTTCATATTAATTTAGTGAAAAACTGTTATTTTACAGTTACAAACAGACACTTAAATTTTATTTATCTGTATAGATGACAAAGTATTTATATGTGAATGGACTCAATATTGAAAACTATAAAAAATTTACTCTTAACTTTAATTCTAGTGCAAAAGTGACAATGTGTAGTAATAATTTATGGGTAGTGGCAGACGAGGTGAAAAAAAAAATTGTTCTTTTATTTTTTTTCAGAAATCATAAAATTGACAAATATTTAGTAGAAATAAAAAAATAACAATTGTAATTCTTTTTTAAAACAAAAAAAAATTTGCGCCCCCGGGTGGACTCGAACCACCAACCTTTCGGTTAACAGCCGAACGCGCTAACCAATTGCGCCACGAAGGCGATATGTGTAGCGACGAATTTATACAATACTATCTAACATGTGTTTGGTTATACCTATAATTTTATTGATATCAACGTCATTAATTTATTCCATACCATCTGTGTTAAGGAAATATTGACTCAAACTAGTTTTATTTAAAGCTATTTTCTTTTTGTTATATTCCTACTAATATTATAAATGCGAAAGTAACTCTGTCTGTCTGTTACGCTTTCCCGCTTAAACCTCTCAACCGATTTTGATGAAATTTGGCACAGACAATCTTAAGACCCTGAGAAAGGACATAGGCTACCTTTTATTTATTAAAAATATTAGGTTTCCGCGACCATAAGGATGGAACTAAATCTACGCGGGTGAAACCGCGGGGCACAGCTAGTTTTATATATAAAAATGAATCCCCATTTCCCTTGGTCACGGCATCACGCCTAAACGACTGGATGGATTTTAACAGGACTTTCACTGGCAGATAGCTGATGTGTCAAGGAGTGTCATAGGCTAATTTTATTTAAAAAAACAGCATGAAACTAAATCTACGCTGGTGAAACCGCGGGGCACAGCTAGTTGAAAATAATATTTGCATAGTTTTAGAATAGATTTATTTTGAAGTGAAGTTTTATTTAAATACTAGCTGTGCCTGGCGGTTTCACCTGCGTAGATTAAGTTTCGTGCTCCATGTCGCGGAACACTAATATTTTTAATAAATAAAAGTAGCCTAAGTTACTCCTTGAAACATCAGCTACCTGCCAGTGAAAGTCCAGTTAAAATCGATCTAGCTGTTTTGGAGATTACCCGGAACAAACAGACAGACAGACATCTAATGAAAATCTGTTATTTTGGAATTACAATCAGACACTTCAATGTGAATTATCTGTATATGTATATAGACATATTTAAATGTATAGATAAAGAGTCAATAATGTATGTTTGTTTCAGAACAAGGTCACATAACATCACAGTCGGTGTTAGGACAGTTGGTGATGCAACTACACCTCACTGATGATGAGAGAACTGCACTCGACAGGGAGAGGGAGACAGGTGAGCTGACATCTCTTTCTGTATACACTTAATATACAGAGTGCGGTTTTGCCACATCTTTCTATATACACTTTATATACAGGTTGTAGTTTTGCAACATCTTTCTGTATACACTTTATATACAGGATGTGGTTTTGCAACATCTTTCTGTATACACTTTATATACAGGTTGTAGTTTTGCAACATCTTTCTGTATACACTTTATATACAGGATGTGGTTTTGTCGCATCTTTCTGTATACACTTTATATACAGGGTGTGGTTTTGTCGCATCTTTCTATATACACTTTATATACAGGATGTGGTTTTGCAACATCTTTCTGTATACACTTTATATACAGGGTGTGGTTTTGTCGCATCTTTCTATATACACTTTATATACAGGGTGTGGTTTTGTCGCATCTTTCTATATACACTTTATATACAGGTTATGGTTTTGCCACATCTTTGTATATACATTGTATATACAGGTTGCGGTTTTGCCACATTATTCTATATACACTTAATATACAGGATGCGGTTTTGCCATATCGCCTGCTACGCAAGGGACGCAAGTTCGAATCCCAGCGGGGCCTGTACCAATGAGTTTTTCTAAAAAAACTTATGTACACTGATTTCACACCACGTGCTTTACGGTGAAGGAAACCATCGTGAGGAAACCTGCATATATCTGAGAAGTAATTCAAAGACGTATGTATAGTGACTGAGACGGCGATAAACTCACGATCTGTCACGTTGGCACTTAGTCATCTTCGGTGAAATGTGGGTGTTGTTATTACAACACCTCTGCCTATCCCTTCGGGGAATACAGGCGTGAGTATATGTATGTATGTATGTATGTAGAATGTGTATATAAATAAACAAACGTATTTATTCAGAGGAGAAACGTTCAAGAGTGCAGTTTTTGAAGACTGAGATGAAACTGATAGAATTGGATGCCAAGATCAAGACGTGCCTGTGCTTGGAGAAAGCGGACACCGATCTGTGCCTCAAACTGTTGGATGAATTGATGGGTACGTTTTATCTATATCTATACTGATAAATAAAATTCCAGTGTCTGTTTGTAATTACAAAATAACAGCTTTTCACTTTCACAAATACATATGAAAGTATACACGGTAGTGACATAAAAAAATCAATTTTTTCCGTCTGTCTGTCTGTTTGTTCCGGCTAATCTTCGAAAGGGCTGGACTGATTTTAACTGAACTTTCACTCACAACACACACAGGCAGATAGCTAATGTAACAAAGAGTAACATAGGCTACTTTTAATTTATAAAAAAAAAACAAGCGTTAAAACTTCAAGCGGGTGAAACTGGGGGACACAGCTAGTTAGTCATAAATGTGATAAAAGAGCCTTTTTTTTTTATTTACTTTTTATGTCGTCATCAGAATTGGACGTGAAACCGCTAATGTTGCTGAAGCACCCGTCATGCTTGGAAACGGTGAAGCGTATGCGAGCGTACGTCGGGAATACTCCCTCGTGGGACCTCAGCGAGACGGCCGCTCTCGTGTTTAGCAAACAAGCACACCGCATCAGGAAACAAGCGGACGCTCTCTACAAGAACATGAAGGTACGCTACCATACACTGTCTTATACCTTTAAACGAGCAATTCTTGTATGCAACGATACGGCTGTAACGATTTTCATGATTTTTTTTATGTAGGGGGTTTCGGGGGCAAATTGATCTAGCTAGGTTTCACTTTCAGAAGACATCGTATTGATCATGTTTTCTTGCAATGAAAAACTCATAAAATATCATTACAATACGACAGTAAATTACGCCGATAACTGTCAAGTTATGACAGCTCAGAGGTGAGGCTGTCAGGTTACGAGGTGATAACGAAACTAGAGTACCACGGTTCGAGGAACGGAGGGGACTCGGGCGGTCACCCATTCAACTACTGGCTTCGCTATAGCAACTGTGCCACGAGCTCCCTATGTATGTATGTATGAATGTATGTATGTATGAAATATCTCTCTGTCTAGTCGTTCCCTCATGTCTGAAGGATAGTGGTCATCAACAAGTGGTCCACACTTGGAGTGAACTATTTGTTTCCATCGGCTTCTGTCCATCGCGGGCCTGACGACGGAGCTAAACCTCGGTGACCTGGAGTCTTTTATTTGATCGGTCCATCTGATAGGAGACCGGCCGGTATGAAATATATATAATTATTTTTCAGGATATGTACAGCACACCTGAAGGTCTGTCGTTCTGGGAGTACTTCTCGGAGCGAGTGATACAGTTTAAGAAGGTCACGGCGAAGCTCACCTCCGATGAACTGCTCGAATTGGTGCATGAACCTTTAGGTGAGGGTACACCCAGCTTCTAAGTAAAAAAAAACGGGGGAGGTTTTTTTGCTGCTTTTCTCTTGTCTATACAGACAAATAAAATTGAAGTGTCTGTTTGTAATTCCAAAATAACAGCTTTTCACTAAATGCATATGAAAGTATACACGATACTGACACTAAAAAAACCAAGTTTTAAAATTTTTCTCTGTCTGTCTGTCTGTCTGTTTGTTCCGGGTAATCTCTGAAACGGCTGGGCCGATTTTAACGAGACTTTCACTGGCAGGTAGCAGATGTTTCAAGGAGTAACTTAGGCTACTTTTATCTTTTAAAAATATTAGGGTTCCGCGACAATAAGGATGAAACTAAATCTACGCGGGTGAAACGGCGGGGCACAGCTAGTCAGACATATATTTGGAAACGATAGTGCAAATTTAAGTAAGTCTTAAATATGACGATCAATGTGTCTTCCAAGTGTATCTTATCTTTATACAGATAAATAGGAAAGTCTTAAAAATGGTTAGGAAAAATACTAACACGAGGTGCGACTCGAACCCACGACCTCTGCGAACCGTGCAGTTGCTCTTCCCACTAAGCTACTCGTGATCCTACATCATGCGTCACATGCTTTACGGTGTAGGAAACCTGCATATGTCTGAGAAGTAATTCAATGACGTATGTATAGTGCCTGAGACGGCGATAGACTCACCCTCTGTCACGTTGGCACTTAATCATATTCGGTGAAATGTGGGTGTTGAAAATAACAACACCTCTGCCTAACCCTTCGGGGAATACAGGCGTGAGCATATGTATGTATGTTGCTTTGTCTAATCGAATAAAGATATTTTTGACTTTGACTTTGACTTTGAGTGATAATAAATGATTTACCTTTTAGTGTAAGTGGCTTATAGCCGTTGTAACATGGTTTAAATAAATAAATAATTGTTTAGAAATGTCAGTGCCAACGTCTCACACAATGAAGTCGGCGGTGGAAACAGCCAACGAGGGGGAGCCCGAAGATGATGATTCTCACAAGAAGAAGAATGCACCAGGTATTTGATGTATTAATTAATATTCTTATTGAGGCCTACCCTATGTTTTTGCTGTGCTAACATCATCACTATAATCATCTATATCTATACAGATTTGTATATCGTAACTAATTCATAATTAATTTAGAAGTGAATTTTAATTCCAGCAAAAGCAAAGAAAACCCCAAACAACACACCAGCGAAGACACCATTGAAACGACAATCGTCAAGGAAACAACAACAGGAAGAGAAGGAGAAAGAGAAAGAGAGTGAAAAAGAAACGGAAAATGAGAAAGAGATGGATACAGATCCCGTAGCAGAAGAAAATGAAACCGTACAAGAAAATAACGTAGAACAAGCAAACGAACAACCGAAAGAGAGTGAGAAATCTGCAGAAGATGCAGAAGAATCAGTACCTACAGAAGAGAATGACAAACAGAGTAATGATGAAGAAATAAAGAATTCTAAAGAGTCTGAAAGTTCAAAGGAAACTGAGAGTGAGTCAAAAGATAGTGAGAGTAAGAAAGAAGTTAACAATAAAGAGTTAAAGGAGACGGAAGCAGAAGTGAGCAAAGAAGATAAAGCAGAAGAGAAGGAGAAGGAGAAAGAAGTTGGAGAGCCTAGAGCGAAACGATCGAGAGATGTAAGTTAAAATCTTTGCTACTTTGGTTACAAGGGGAGAGGAAGACTTGAAGTGATAATATCTTCTACATTCATAAGTGCCTTACCAGGGCCTTAACTGAATAAGTCAATTTCATTTTCATAAGAAACGGTGGATGGATTGAATTTAGGGTTCCGCGACAATAAGGAAGAAACTAAATCTACGCGGGTGAAACCGCTGGGCACAGCTAGTTTATAATAATGTATTTGTTCTGTCCTTCTGACGATTTGAAAGTACTTTGTAAGTCAAAGTCAAAAATATCTTTATTCGATTAGACTTTCTACAAAGTACTTTCAAATCGTCAGAACGACATAATTATACAGGAATATACATGCTACCGCCAGGTTCGGAAGGTTGCTTTTACTGAGAACAACCTGGCAAGAAACTTAGTAATTACCCTTTGCAAAAATATTATACAATTTTAAATCACTTGAGAAATGTAAGCCCATGGACAAGGCAAGGAGTCTAATCGTATAAAAGTCTAATTGAATCTAATATTTTTCAGAGTAAGAAGACTGAGCCACCCCCGCCCCGGTCGCCGGCCAAACGGAAGTCTAAAGTGTAAACTTTATTATATAATATTGGATATTTTTATACGTAGCCAATGGTGGCCCTTATTTTAGGATTTATTGTTTAACTGTTTTGTTGTCCACGCACATCAGGTTTTATTGCGTGCTAAATACACATAAATACAATTGAAGTGTCTGTTTGTAATTCCAAAATAACTTCGCTAAATGTATATGAAAGTATATACGGTAATGACGTAAAAAAATACAATTGAAAGAAATTTCTCTGTCTGTCTGTTTTGTTTACTTTTACTGACAAGTAGTAACTTAAGCTACTTATTATGTGTTCCGTTTGACGTCCGAAGTCCATTATGAGAGTACATCGTCTGATTTCCGGTGCTGGTCGCTAAATATGTCTACTTCCGTTTCCTAAGTCGCGCCTAAAGCGCCCCCTATAAATCTTTTCTGGAACTAAGCTTACATATAAGTAAGGACAAGCCGCCATGTTCGTCATTGTTGCGTCGTTTTTCCAAACGTGCGGTCGTTAAAATAATTAAAAAATATTTTCTATTAAACGATTATTATATTAGTAATGATATAAAATCATACAACTTTCGAGATTTAAGTAGAAAGTTAAATTCAAACAAGTATTGTTTGCCTTCCGTTTCAAATACCTCAAACTCTCAAATAATGAGTGACAAAGAGGTTCGTGCGCCTAGTCGTAGTAATTTAAGTGAGGATAGTTCTTCGAATTCTTGGGACATATCATCGGACTCTTCGGAAAATAAACAAGAGGAACCTCCAAGGAAGCGTCGAAAGCGTGACTATTCGAAAGAACTGGATGAAAGGTTTGACTTATTGTCACAACAATTGGTAAGTCATGTTAACAATATTTTGACTTCGAACTATGTTACTGCATGTAAGGTACCGACGGAACCGTCCTCAAGCTTGCAAACCATTCAAAAACCAGTATCGTTAGCCGACGAACAGTTTTTACGGCCGCCGGTAATAGATACGGGTAGTATTGTAAATTTAAGTGTTTCTGTAAAGGAACCTACTGTACCGAAAGCAATTGAGACACGTGTCGATAAAATTAAAAATATGCAAAGATTTGACTCTGTAGACTGGAACGCCGTGCGCTATACTGACGTTCAGAAGAAATATGTGGCGTTTCCAGCTTTTACTGAATTAAGAGTAAATGAGGAGCTTCGCCGTCTTGAGGACCCCTTTGGTTTACGATGGTTCCAGATGGAACGTAGTTTTGCTGCATTATCTAATGCCTTTTTAGCCCAAAACGAATCGGTTAATACTGCCTTACAAAGCCTTGTTGACTGGTCAAATACAGACGTTCAGGTTAATTCTTCCTCTATTTTTGAAAAGTTAAAACTGTTGTTTGGTAATGAGTCAGATTATAAAACTGTATCTCACGACATCCTACAAATTATTTGCGGAAAACGAGCCGAAGTATTGGAATTACGCCGTAGGGATCTTTTAAAGAAATTAAAAGATAAATATATGAGAGAAGATTTAGAGAAAATACCCCCTTCTTGTGATTATATGTTTAATCCCGCTTCATTATCAACGTACATTCAAAAAATTGGTGGAGTTGATAAGTTGCAAAAACAGGCACAGGCATCCAATGCGCGCCCTCGGCCAAAATCGCCTGAACCTTCGACCTCTTCTGCAAATATAAGACCATTTCGAGCTCGGCCGAATACCAATAAAACAAAACAGTCCGAAAATAGGGACTCCGAGCGATTCTACTCCAATAACACCTCGGCCAAGAAATTGGGGGGAGGGGGACGAAAATACAAAGGGGGGAGGAAGTCGGGTAGTAAAAATAAATGACTCGACAGGATTTTCAGGCGGATGTCTAAAACACCATCAAAACACCTGGACTCTTTTCAGTCCACCTCGAGCAATATTGAAATTAATAACAGGTATCCGAATTCCTTTCAACAAGACTCCTCCATTAGTACTGCCAACCTCGGATGTGTTGAAAAAGTTTCAAACTCCAACATCACATTTAATGTCGACCGAAATTCGAAATTTAATTCAATTGAAAGTCTTAGAACCCGCCCCCCTAACTGCGTCTTACATCTCCCCACTTTTCATAATTCCCAAAGCCAACGGAAAAAATCGAACAATATTCAACCTGAAAGCTTTGAATCGGTACATGAATCCACATCACTTTCATCTGTTCCATCATCATCGTGTACCCAAGTTTTTACAGCAAGGAGACTGGATGGCCAAGCTAGACCTAAGTCAGGCTTACTATCATCTGCCAATAAAAGAGCAACACAGAAGGTTCCTCCGGATCAGCTATCAGGGCCGTCTACTTCAAATGACGTGTCTGCCGTTCGGCCTGGCCGCAGCACCGCGGATATTTGCTTCAGTGACAAACTGGACGGCAGAAGTACTTCGGAAGAAAGGCCTGCGGCTAGTGGTCTATCTAGACGATTATCTGCTGGTACACCAGAACAGAGATGTCCTCGCAGCTCAAGTAAGTATGGCCATTCATTTTCTGACCAGCTTGGGTTGGTGGATAAACATGGAAAAATCGATAACAACACCAATGAGATCAATCGATTTTCTGGGAATTTTATGGGACACCAAATTCAACACCAAGTCCCTGCCCTCAGACAAAATACAAAAAATTCGAAAGAATTTACTTGTGCGGCTCGCGGCCGGCAGTTGGAACCTAAAGCAGGCTCAGCGCCTCTTAGGACACCTCAACTTTGCGACCTTCATCACCCACCGGGGAAGGTTACATTGCCGGACGCTGCAGCTTCACAGCAACAGTCTCAGGAAAAGTCCGAAATTATCGAAGCAGTTTCCAGGCGAGGTCCGTACAGATCTGGAGTGGTGGTTCGAGAATATCGGTCAGAAGACCTCGATTCATCCCCAGAGAATGCCCACGAACCACGTCATCACCGACGCGTCGGACATTCAATGGGGAGCTCTGGTAAACAACGAAATGGTGCAAGGACCATGGGAGGACTATCAGAGAAAATGGCACTGCAATATGAAGGAGCTGTATGCAGTGATAGCCGCTATTTCTTCCAGAGCAGCGTTACTCAGAGACTCGACTGTAATTCTCCAGAGCGACAACAGAACAGTTGTGTCTTATATAAAGAACGAAGGAGGAACCCGGTCAAAGCAGCTGCTAGATCTGACCCAAAAACTACTGACCCTAGTAGACCACCTCAACGTTGTACTCCTCCCTCACCACTTGCCGGGAGTGTACAACACAGAAGCGGACCACCTCTCGCGAAACCGCGCCGGGTCCGAATGGCACCTCACAGACGAAGCAACCACGAGGTTGTTCAATCTGTGGGGAACACCAGACATAGACTTGTTCGCGTCTCGGACCGCCCATGTGGTAACAAACTATGTTACACTAGACTTGCTAGACTCGAACGCCTGCTTTCACGACGCCTTCAGCAGATCTTGGCACTACCAACTGGCATGGTTGTTTCCTCCGCCCAGTCTAATACCCAAGGTACTAGACCACCTCAACTCTGCCACAGGTCGGTACATTCTAGTGGCACCCAAGTGGAAGAAGCCCTTTTGGAGACCAGACCTGAAGAGTCGGGCCCTAAAACGACCAGTGAAATTCAGGCGCCTGAGAGCCACTCTGGTGGACACAGCGACTATGCTACCGCCAGCTCAAGTAGGCAATCTACAACTGGAAGCTTGGCTCATTTCGGGTGGGACACGTTAACGGGAACATGGACATCACAGGAGAAGCAGTTATTATTATCATGCTGGAGACAGTCTACGATAAGGACATACGCCCCTATTTGGAATAAGTGGGTGAGGTTTTGTCAAGAAAATAGAATCGATTCAAGAATACCTGAGCCAGCAAATGTAGCAAGATACCTCGGTTATCTGTATTTATCTCATGGTCTTTCGTATCGAACAATTCTAGTTCATAAATCGGTTATAGCATCCATTTGCGAAACTATTTCCGATATAAAAATAACGCAGAGCCCAATAGTGAAACATATACTTAGAGCTATTTCCTTGGCAAAACCTGCGCCTCCTAAATTACCAATATGGGATGCAAGAGTCTTGATTAGCTACTTAAAAAATTGTAATACCGATTTGAATAGTTTATATCAAGTATCCAGGCATACGGCAGCTATTCTCTTACTATCTTCTGGTCGCAGAGTACATGATCTTACTCTTTTACATGTAGACAGTGACCATTTTATTGATAATAGAGATTATATTACCTTGCATCCCATATTTGGCTCAAAAACGGATTCATCATCATACCAACAATCAAGTTGGACATTTATGGCTGCCCCTGACCAAGGCATCGATGCAGTGTATTGGCTGCGTACATTAGCAAATTTAACACGGCAATCTAGAGAAAATTGTAGTAATCTGTTCTTGGCAACGAAAAGCCCTACTAAGCCGGCTACTGCAGCGATGATTGGTGGTTGGATAAAACGGCTTCTAGCTGATGCTGGCATTCAGGCCTCAGCTGGCAGTTGTAGGGCAGCGGTATCATCCTTAAATTGGGTAGAAAATTATCATATTAACGATATTTTAGCTAAAGCTAATTGGCAACATGAATGTACTTTTAGAAAATTTTATCAAAAACATATAAGTAATACATCCAATAGAGATACAAGCTCGGAGAAATCTCTATCTCAGTATTTTCACCCTAGATCATAATAAGGGCATTATAGAAAATTATGATTGAAAATGTAATGTATTATGTTGATTTTAGACTTCTACCTACTAAACTTAACTATGTGGTATAATATACAGTTTCCATCAGAATCACATTGTTGCGTGTTAAATACCTTTTAATTTATACAAATACAAGCCACCAGAAGATAACAAACAGTCTCTCATAATGGACTTCGGACGTCAAACGGAACACATAATATAAAAATTTTACCTTCCAATAAAATTTGTATTATGTTTCCATAGACGTCCGAAGTCCAGATGATGCCTTTCTGGTGCTTCATCATTATGAGCCGAACAATGACGAACATGGCGGCTTGTCCTTACTTATATGTAAGCTTAGTTCCAGAAAAGATTTATAGGGGGCGCTTTAGGCGCGACTTAGGAAACGGAAGTAGACATATTTAGCGACCAGCACCGGAAATCAGACGATGTACTCTCATAATGGACTTCGGACGTCTATGGAAACATAATACAAATTTTATTGGAAGGTAAAATTTTTATATTCTTAAATAAAAGTTCCGTGACTAAAAAATAAGTCTAAGCGGGTGAAACCGCGGGGCACAGCTAAGTCTCCAATAATATATAACGCAAAAAATATCAGTTAACGCAATTTATCACTTGTCAAATAAGAAGTACATACGTCAGACCTATAGTCATAGTATAATTATAAGCTTTTTATAAGCAGTTAGAAATCTAGGAACGAATCGTTGGAAATGACACAGAGACGCATCTATGACAAAATAAGCTGGGGCCCAACCATGAGCTCTTATTGCAATGATAATTCAGTTGTGCGACAGTGACAGATGTATGCACGTCACATACATCTGTCTCATAAATGAGTGAAACTATCATGGCAATAAGAGCTCATGGTAAGGCCCCTGAATAGTCATAATGACCGTAAGAGGTGTCGTGGACGATCGCATTTACGTCATTCTAGTGTTTTTACAGACTTTTAAAAACTAAAAAACAAATCTTTGATTAAAATATGGAGGAATCCAAAGGAATCTTCCACGTATTTTTAACAATTTACAAGATTTTTTTCTCAACAACTACTTGATATTGGAACAGCTGTTACTTAAGCTCGTCGCCATTAAATATAAAATAACTTACAGACGCATTGATAATCTCCTTCTTATTTTAAAGTCGGTTAATAAAAGAAAGATAGATGAGAGACTAATTTTCGTAATTTTAAGACTGAATAAATGAGTAAAATTCAAAACGTTCTTAATTAAAAAATATATTTAGATTCCTTACTGTTTGGAAAGCTTATATTTGTACTATGGTATAAAAATTCTAGCGATAATTTTAGGAATAATTAATTTTGATCAAATTTATCGAATAATCGATATTGAAAACATGCAAGTACAGAAACATGAATATAGCAATGGCCCTTATAGGGTGATTCACGCTAGACCGAGCCGGGTCCGAGCCGACTGCCGGCCGTAGGACGGTCAACAAATATTAAATATATATTTCTTATGAATACATTACGGCAACCGAGTGACAGCCGATTTCGACATGTTTAAGTAATCGAAACAATCGATGTAATGATCGAGAGGTTATTCGATTGATTTTATGCAATCGATTGATCCGAGTCGCGCCGAATCTAGCCGAATGGAACCGATGGCGACTACACGCGAGTCGGGCTCTAGCATCGACTGCGATTGAAAACAATCGATGCATCGCGATGTTCGAACAATCGAAACAATCGCGATTAATTTCTCGCTTCGCACATAGCCTAAATCACCCTTAATATCTGCCTATGTCACATACATTGACAAATTTGTAAGGAATTTTTGTAAAACTAAATTTATACGTGAACATTTCACACTGTAAATTTATTACAAATTTAATTGTGGTATTGAATCACAATTCGGTGCATCGATTTTTTTATGGCAGTGAAATATTGAGCGGATAGCCTTAAGGTTACCGCTTACCAAAATGGCGGTAAGCATGTTTGCCGCCTTGTGGTGTAGTGTTAGTTTTACAATAAATATTAATGTATCTAAGATATTCAGGGCTAATACCACGACCTCCTTTTGCCATCATAGATTGAATATGAGACAGATATATATGATATAAATCAGGGTGTGCATTCCAAGCAGATAAGCACTGCTTATCATTTGTGATGACTGAATACACATGATGTGTCTATACCAAAACGTATGTACCTACGCGCCACATTGGTATGTACTTATTGTTTATGCTTACCTCTTTAAAATGCACGCCCCTGTGTATATGACGTGTATAAGTCTGTCACTGTCAAACTAAGGCTTTAGGAGCTTACGGTAAGGTCACAGTGTAAATATAAGTGTTACAAGCAGTTAAGAAACTAGGAACCAGTCGTTCAAATGACACAATCACAGACACACACAGACTCGCAAATGTATGAAATTATAAGTAGAATAGCAGTAGCGTCAACAAGGGTGTTACGTCTTGTCCGATCGCGTATACGTCATTCATGGGTTTACAAAACTTCAAAACGACGAAAATTCATTATTTTGACAGAAAATTATAAAGCTTTTTATTAATCTTTAAGATTGTTGACCATCACGCTCAATGTTTGCTCTATGTGCTTATTTAAAAAACTAGCAGACGTCACGCGGTTTCACCCGTTGTCATATGAGCAACATGAAGATATATAAAGAACAGGGGCCCAACCGTGAGCTCTTATTGCAATGATAATTCAGTTGTGCGACAGTGACAGATGTATACACGTCACATACATCTGTCTCATAAATGAGTGAAACTATCATGGCAATAAGAGCTCATGGTAAGGCCCCTGCTCATACAAAGATGATCATTTATACTTCTTACTAATATTATAAAGTAGCGGATATCATCTGCGTAGTTCCCGTTCCCGTGGGGATAGAATATAGCCTATGTTACTCGCTGATGATGTAGCTATTCATTGCTGAGAGAATTTTAGAGATCGGTCAAGTAGTAGCCTATTTAATACAAACAAACAAATGTTTCCTCTTTATAATTTTAGTATAGAAGTATAGCTTAGGGCTAGTTTTATAACTGCTTACATAGCATATATTTAAACTGTGGTAAGGCCCCAGATGTTTTCATGTAACCTTGTATACACTAGGCAACGATTGACGAGTATATTGATAAATTTTGTTGGGTATTAGCGTGGATGGAAATGCTTAGATATTTTTCAAGATATTGAGATTAGCGGCTAATATATTTGTATAATCTTACAATATATAAGTTTCGTTAGATTTGCTTTCATTGGACACTTCCTTATCATTGTGTGAATGGAATGGTATTGTTTTAAAATGCTAATCTCGGGGTCCAGTGTTGCCAGAAATGTTAATCGTTGTCCATTGTGTACATGGCAATATTATGTATCAAATTGGTGCACAGCGCACAGATTCAGTAACAATATTGCATGTCTTCAAAATGACAGAAATTTGTCAGAAATTTAATGTAAGCTACTGAAAGTACATTTTAAAATGTTATCATAGGTTAAATAAAATTGTAGTTTATTAACATTGTAAATATTTACAATAAACATTTTATTGACGTAGTATTTTCTTTAATTTGTATGGAAATAAAGCTCGCAAACAATTGATTTACTAGGTTTTGTTAAATTATTTTTCTCATAAATTTCTCAGCAAATTGTTAATATATTATATTAATTTTTTTCTTCACAGAATTACCCTCTCGTATACGTAAGATTGGGTGCTTTTAGGCACGACCCCCTCCATCCCCTAAATGTCTCGCGTAATTAATAGATGACCCCTAAGGCTACACGAAAAGCTTTCGACATTTAAGACACTTATATAGTAAACTCATAAAAATTGTTAATAGTTATCAGAAATTGTAGAAAATTATTTCAGAAGACTAGCAAATACTACATAGGTACAATAATATGTACCTATTGCAATCAGTCGCAGTAAGAAATAAGTTGAGACAACTTCAAAAAATCAATAATTATATTAAAGAATTACAAAGAATTTAATCAGTCTCATTATCATGAGTTTAAGATCAACTCTTGTCAATGTAACCGATGCAACTCTTGCCGGATACAGACAAAAAGTCTAGAATGTTGTAAATCAATATCGTCGTCGCCTTTTCCTGTTCTCTCCGGGGTACATATCCAATATTTTCTTTGCATTTTCTATACCTTCATCCTCAACTGAAACAAATGTTTGAGTTGATTCAGACTATAATAAATCATCTTCCATTATCATTATGACTCTTATGGTTGCAAGCGCTACTGATCTTAGAAGCTTGATCCCCGGATCGGGAAAAATGTTATTGGGTTTTTCCATCCGTAATTTCCCAGTTTAGTGACTGGTTAATGGCAATGAAACTATTGGCCTTGGCCTTAAGGAGCCTATTAACAGGGCACTAATCCCCTCATTACATGGGACTTTTATATAACTGGCAAAATATGGATGCACTATATGTATACCTTTGCCTGCCCCTTCGGGGAATACAGGCGTGGGTATGCATCTTATCCTTGCTTCAACGGGGTCGTGCCCAATAGGCTTTTATCCGCAAAAGCTTTTTACCGCATGGAAAAAACTAGAATAAAAAAATAACGTTACTCACATTCCTTAGAGAAATGTTGCTGCCTTCTCGCCATGTCCCTGTCGAACCCAAGGCCATCAAATTGTGTGTGCATACTGGTAACCCTAACAGACTTGTTCTCTAGAAAGAATATCGCTGAATGTGGCAACACCGGGTTGTATACACCTTGAAATAATGCTAGGAAACTTGGTCCTTCGGGCACTATATGATTTTGTCTCGCTGGTACATTGTTTTCGTTTGAAAATGCATGCATATTTTCGTTAGAAACAGATGAATTATCTGAAAACTCTCTTCGAATAACTAAAGAATCTTTTCGCATGTTCCTTGTCATTGTAGGATTGTAATTAATCAATCCATCTATTTTAGCCTCATTCTCTGTTATAAACTCGAAATCTGAAGAGTGATAACTACCACATTCAGAAGAATTTATAGATTCTGTATCTATATTAGGGTCTTCGCGTGTTTCTGAATCATCTTTGTTCTCATCATCTGAACTAATTGATATAATTTCTAAATTATCATCACAATCAGTAGGAGTTTCGTTATTGAATTCATCTTTATTATTATCAAATTTTGTTAGAGCTGTCTCGTCGATATTTTTTATATATTCATCAATTTCATCTAAATATATCGGACTATCATTATCATTCGTGGTAATTTGACGTGTTTTCAAAATGTTATCAAATTCTTCTAAATCTATCCATGTATCACAAGTCTCCATATCAGTTACATTTGTATCGTCAAAATCATTAATATCAACAAATAAATAATCGTTATTAGATTTATAAAGCTCATTAACAGAAGCGTTGGGTTCTGTATTACTCAAATTAGTTTCTAAATATAATTCTGCTTCAGTATCATTACAATTCTTATTAATGTTGATACAATCTTCTTGTTGATTGTAATTTTTTGTTGAAATGTTAAATTCTAAATTCATAGTATTATGCTTACATTCTGCAATGCTTTGTGCTAATGTTCCTTCAATCGCCACTATGTCATTAGGTTCTTCAATATTATGAGTTTTTTCATTAGAATTTATTGATACAGTATCATTTTCAGTATTTATCTGTATATTTTGAGGTTCATCTTTATCTATAGCTAGAGTTTCATGCAATTTATTCGGAACTGCAATTTGATTATAAGTATTATCTAAAAGTTGGGTTTTTATAGAAGTATTCTTATTAGAATTTAGTAATACATTACCATTTTCAGGTTGTAAAGGGACGTGTTTAATTTCATCTGTATCAATAGCTGGAGTTTCATGAAGATTATTCATAGTTATATGTAGATTACAATTTTCCTCTAAAATTGGAGTTCTAGAATAAGTATTCCCATTAGAATTTATTAATACAATATCATTTTCATTATGTATGCTATGTTTACGTTTATTGTCATTTATATCAATAGTTGGAGCTCCGTGTACTTCATTCATAACTTTAGTAGCATTTAGCTGTGTTTCATTGATACATTCAATATTTTTTTGTTTATAATTAACAGTATTGTTAGATAAAGGTGGCATGTGACCACGATCTCCACGCTCCATCTCATTCAGTAAGTTCATATCTGCTACTTGTCTCTCTGCAAGTACCTATAGTAATAAATAAAAATCAAAAAACCGTCTTAAACCTCGGAAATTATAGAATATTTTTCTATGGTTATATTGTCCTTGTATGTTTAGTATACATTCGAATTCCGATTCTGAAAAGTTAAATCTTTTTATTACCTAGTAAGTAGAGGTACCTAGTTTTAAAACTTGGTTTTTCAGTGTCAGTAGCGTGTATACTTTCATATGCATTTAGTGAAAGCTGTAATTTTGAAATTACAAACAGACACTTCAATTTTATTTATCTGTATCGATGTATAGATATTAATTTTTCAAGACTGTAAGCAAAAAAATACTTTTCTCTATATATAGGATATAATATAGTTGTTTTAGCTATACACACATCGAGTTCCACTCAGATTTCAAGATCTTAGACTGTAGTTGAGAAGAACAATGCGTTCAAACAGACTAAATAATCTTGTATAGAAATAGCGACTTTGATACGTAATATAAACTAGGTATTATAAAAATAGGTACCTAGTTTATATTAGGTATCGACTGTGTATATTTTACCATAGTTTGTATCAAATCAGGTAATAATGTATTATACAACGCAACAGAACTGTGACCGACTTTAATTATATATAACTTATTTAGTTTTGTTGCAGAAAGTAAATACCAAATACACGAAGATAATCAGACAAGATAATAGTTTACATACTCAATTAAACTGTACCTGTAGTTGTAGATAATTACATCAACTGCACAACAATGTCCAGTGTGAATATACTGTTATCACCGTATTTATAGTTACAGAACCTATTACTCAATGTATGTACAGAAAATTCTAATGCAGTCATTAAAATTAACTGTCACTCAAGTAAGTAACAAACATCATAATGGGCGGGAATGTAAAGTATTTATTTTAATATCCACAACTTTTTTTTTCTACCGGGTTATGGTTAAAGATCATTCAGCCTGGGTGAGAAAAAATACAACATTCTACAAATATTACATTTTTATTAGGTTATAACCAAAATGCAAGTTAGTACGACATTAAATGTTGAATGAGTGAACCAAATATGAAATGGCAGTAATACATTTTTTTTTCATAAAGTATTCATATCAAATTGAATGATGGTCTTTCAAATGTTTTTTGCCTAATAAAAAATATAAGTTTTATACATTAATTTATAGCCTATAAGATTAAACACTATGCAATAATAATATTTGTCACTTTTTTCCAGATTTTTTTATACCACCTTGGGTGAGAGGACCTTTTTGTGTAGCTTTTGCTTTTGCCTCCTATAATAGAAAAAATATATTGAATTAGTATTGCAATATATGAAAAAAATTACATCAAGACAAAAGATACTAAAGATGTGGCAGTATGGACTTATGATCTTAGCTTCCTAGAAATATTTTTTCTCTAACAATTCGTACAAAACAATTAACTGGCGGACTTAATGCCATAGGAAGTCTACCTGTAAGTAATGAACATGACAGGTACAGGTTCCGTCACGAGTTATGAGCGCTCAGAGAAAATAAAAGGAATAATTGCACATGTATTTTTCGTGTCACGCCATACAAGATCCAAAAAAATATTACTCTATACATGATACGTTCAAGGTGCTAGCGGCACTCATAGCTATATCAAAAAAAATATACCTGAAGGGCTTTTTGCTGTTCCTTGAGTTTCTGCTTTAGAGCTAGATCATCGTCGTCCAGCTCCTTCGACTCCTTCTTAGGAGCCTTCAGAGGCTTTTTCTTACCACCCTCTCGGCCAGACATCTGTAAGAAGCATATTAACCTTACAAGATGTCGTTTGATGTACATTTCTAAGTTTTATGCCTGACCTATAGACATTCGGGCATAATGAATGCCACTGGTGTAATATATAATTAAATGAAGCACAGAGGAGAGTGCCCATAGACAACAGGCAGTAGTGAGGCGATTACATTTTCGTGAGTTATTGTTAACTAACCACAGATGTTCAATATAATTAGATATTGAACAGCAAGGCTGCTATGGAAATAATATTTTGGTATGGTTAAAGGAATAAAACTACAATTTGGTTTTATTTATAGGTTTTACAAAACAGGTCATTTTGTTGACTCTGCTCTTATACAAAACTATCTGAAACTCTTGAAATGCATAAGGTTACGGATATATTGTTATTTCGGATATCCAATAATTTTGGTTGCTGTTACGGAGCTCCATAAAATCCCTGAAAGCTTCTGTTAGAAGTAAGATTTTACATACAAACTTTCAACCCTCATTTCGGAAATCACTTCCTTAGTTTATACCTACAACACACCCATGAAATTTCATGTCTCTAGGACCCCGCTGGTCCATAAGCTGTGGGTTGATTTCAATTTATTGGGAATTTGTTTGTTATTTGATGTTTTCCTTCACCATAAAGCATGTAGTGTGAAATCACTGTACATACGTTTTTAGAAAAACTCATTGGTACAGGCCCCGCTGGGATACAAATTATTGTATTTTATTATAAGAAGAATTGTATTGATTAACATTATAGGGATTGTGCACATCAGTAAGTAGGTTAATTTGGACATTTTTGTCATATTATGCGGACCCTAGATCCAGAACATAGACATCCCTATTTATGCAAAAAGAAAACAGTCTACATGTCAAGCAGAAATTGTGGTAGTCTATGCATGTATGGAACATTATTCTTAATTAGAAACTAGCCTTCTATTAAACTGAATTCATTTTCATAAACGACACGAATTTAGTAACCACATTTTAATTTGCAGAAAATGTACAACGAATTTTCGTAATCGAAATTAACATCGACCATTTTTGAGGTGTGAAATTTCGCCGCGAAATAATTTTGCATCTGGCTTTAAACGGCTGTAACAAACTCATTATACGCCGGTCTGAACAGATGCACAAAAAACAAACTTTGCTTCGATAACCTTACCTGTGAGGCAACGAAAAGAAATGTGGTGGTTTCACTACGAAAAAATAACAAGCTAGTAAAGTTTATTCCTAGTTAGTTTGAGAAACGACATAATACTCACGATTTATGGAATTAAAATCTATTTAAACTTGAATTTGGCGTTGTTTTTAGTTTTATCACGTTTATTACTACGCTTACTCTTAAATGCGCAGCGAGACAGATAATACCTTTTGGTTGGACTTGATGGAAAGAAACGAAAATGATACGTCACTCATACATAGACAGACTTGACAGTATTGACATTTGACAAGTGGAATTTACTTTATTTTTATTCCTCCTAAGTGGCGACGAGCTTGTGTTGGTTCAGCTCATGGGAATCAGCTATTCCACCAAACGATGAAGTGGCAACTTAAGTTAAATGAGAGCTTAAAATTATAGAATAAAGTAATTTATCTTTGAGCATTGTTTAATTTTATAAAACGTTTTTTAATTTTATAAATCATACAAACAAAAAAGGCTTCAATGTTTATTTGGAAGAGGTTAGGATCAGAAATCGTACTGCCTAGTTTGTCGTAGTCACACATGTGATGATCAATAAGTATTCAGATCTTTATTTATTACATAAGTATTTTTTTCTATTCTAGATAGGTATTAGTACTAAGGCGACAAGCATGCGTTCAGTTCACCTAATTGTAAGCTGCTACTGCAGCCTATGAATGCTTGTAAGGCATTACAATATATTATACAAGTTTTCTACAAGAACTGCGGTTCCCAGGCTTTAAGGATTTAACTTAATAATATCCTCTTAAAATTTAACAAAACAAATATTACGAGATTGTTACTTAATTGTTAGAACTATAGAAAGTTTCAAACTTTGTTCAGAAATTGTTCATTGCTCTTCATCACTGCATGCAGGCCGCTTCACATTCTTCCTTCGAGTAGAAATTGTTTTCATTGCCCCCACACCCTCCATAGACAAACTCCTCGCATGACTGTTTTTGTGTGTCGTAATAGAATCTGAAAAATGTATCGAACTTTAAAACTTATTTCTGTATTATCTATAAAAACGGCAAGAAAAACACGTATTACAATATACGTATACGGTATGTGGCTCACATACAATAAACGTGACTTTTTTACATAATTTAAAAAAAAAAAATTTTAATAAGTATTAGATGTCACTGCGGTAACAGAAATGTATAATCTGTGAAAATGTCTACTATCTATCACGGTTCATAAGATACAGCCTGGTGACAGGCGGACAGACAGATGGACGGAGGACGAAGGTCCTGTTTTACTCTTTGGGAATGATATTTTAAAAATGCCTAAACTTTCCTAGTAAAAACCGTCCGGATTGGTCCCTGGTTAATGTCAATAGGCTCACCCTACATCTTACCTAGGAAAATAGGCTCGACAAGGCCCGGTGATTTTTGGCTGGCTGCATCTCGTGTCTGTAAAAATAATAAATGACAAATTCACTAGTATTGCCTCCTTGGTATAGTGGTCGCAGAGTCTCCTTCGCGACATAAGATCGGGCAGAGTTTTTCCATTTGTTATTTTTATTCGCAGTGGATTCGTGCCCGGTTAATGGCAATAGGCTAGCCCATATTACATGGGATTTTAATATAACTGGCGAAATGTGAGTGTAGTATAGTTCCTCTGCCTACCCCTAGGCAATTAGGGAATACAGGCGTGAGCATCGGAGTACTAACACCGCTCGCTGCTTTGCCCCCGTGATGTTTCATCCACTGAAGGGTGAAATTTTGGAAAAACATTTCTTAGTGTATGCCTACACCTCACCAAGAACACTGTAGACGATAGCGAATAATATAATTGAGAGATAGAGAGAGCAGTGAAAAAAGCAGCTGACATTACCGTGTTTATTTGACAACTGACAAGTGAAACGTATAAAAAAGACTAAGAATAAAAAAACAGAAATCATAAATATTATAACAAAATAGTTTCCAACAAACACACTCCAAACTACAAATTTCTTGTCTCTGGGATCAGCGGTTTAGGCTCTGCGTTGATTTCAGTCAATCAGGGGGCTTATCATGAGCTCTTATTGCCATGATAGTTTCACTCATTTATGAGACAGATGTATGTGACGTGTATACATCTGTCACTGTCGCACAACTGAATTAACATTGCAATAAGAGCTCATGGTTGGGGCCCAGGACTTAGAATTTTAGTTTCATACTAGCTGTGCCCCGCGGCTTCACTTCACGTAGACAAATTTCATGTAATATTACTATCTACGTAGCAGTTATATTCCTGACAGTACACACTCGACATGAAGTAGCCGGCAATTGTTTTTGGCTCGACGTGAGACTCGAAGTAGCGGGAATCGGCGTTAAGGGAATCGATGATTCGGTTTTTCGCTGAACCCTATTTTTTAAATAAAGGTAGTTTATGGTAGCTACTCCTTTTAAAATCAACTAGGTATCTGCCAGTGAATGTCCAGTTAAAATCGGTCCAGTCGTTTCAGAGATTAGCCGTAATACATAGACAAACAGAGAAAGTAAAAAAATAAATAATTAACTACCGTAAAGACTTTCATATGCATTTAGTGTATAGCTGTTAATTTGGGATTACACACAGACAATTCAATTTTATTTATCTACTAGCTGTGCCCAGCGGTTTCACCCGTGTAGATTTTAATATTTTAATATTTCCTTCAGTGAAAGACCCGTTAAAATCCGTTCAGCCGTTTCGGAGATTACCCGGAACAAACAGACAGACAGACAGACAGACGGACAGACAGACAGAGTTTTTTTTTTTAAATTGGACTTTTCTGTGTCAGTACCGTGTATATTTTCATGTGCATTTACTGAAAAGCTGTAATTTTGGAATTACAAACAGACACTTCAATTTTATTTATCTGTATAGATACATAGATAGCAATAAAACTCAATATATTATACCTTGACAGTCACACATGCTAAATACCACGATAAATAAAAGTAAAAGCCACTTCATTATGTTACTGAAATGACTGAAACACTGAATAAAGTACCGTAATGGCGCCGATATTTAAACACAGGTGCGTCCTTCAATTGCAAATGTTATCAACGCATCCTTTACTTAAGACTTTTAATTGTTTTAATCGATATTTATACAGATTAATAGAAGTGAAGTGTCTGTTTGTAATTACAAATAACAGCTTTTCATTAAATGCACACTATGAAAGTATATAATATGATGCTGACATAAAAAAACCAAGTTTTTTTTTCTGTCTCTGTCTGTCTGTTTGTTTCGGGTAATCTCCAAAACGGTTGGACCGATTTTAACGGGACTTTCACTGGCAGATAGCTAATGTTACAAGGAGTAAAATAGGCTACTTTTATTTTAAAAATACAAAGGTTTCCACGTAATACCCATTAAATTAACTCTACGTGGGTGAAACCGCGGGGCACAGCTATTGTAAATAATTGTTGCAACTACAAATGCGTGTGACTTTGTTCGCGTGAATATCGTAATTATCAGATGGTAGCAAATTTTGCTAGCAATAAATGCCGTAGTGGCCTTGGGGTTTGACCGACGTAAGTTCGAATCCCAGCGTGGCATCCAATGAGTTCTCATCAAAAAAGCTTAGTTTTATTGTTACGAACTTAATCTGAGATCTTCGTCTTATTTTCTATGCACGAAGTCAATCTACACAAAATATTATAAAGAGGAAAGAGTAGATTGTTCTTTTGTTTGTTTGCATTGAAAAGGCTCCGAAACTACTTGACCGATCTTGAAAATTCTTTCAGAAATGGATAGCTACATCATCAGCGAGTAACATAGGCTATATTTTATTCCCGTACTCCCACGGGAACGGGAACTACGCGGGTGTAACCGCGTGACGTCCGCCAGTATTTATATCTCTCTCTCAATACAACCAGTCTGCACGTATGTGTGTGAATTATCTCGAGAAATGCAAACACGGACACTACACGGTCAGGTATGTCACAGATAATTTCATTTCCTCTTTCCCAAATGTAAAGCGGTAGGTAAGTACTAATATTTTAAACTAGCTGAGCCCCGCGGTTTCACCCGCGTAGTTTTAGTTTCATCCTTATTGTCGCGGAACCCTAATATTTTTAATAAATAAAAGTAGCATTAGTTACTCCTTGAAACATCAGCTACCTGCCAGTGAAAGTCCCGTTTAAAATCGGTCAAGCCGTTTCAGAGATTGCCCTGAACAAACAGACAGACAGACAGATTGACAGACAGAGAATTATTTTAAAACTTGGTTTTTCAGTGTTCTTGGTCATTCTGGTTCATGTTGCGAGTTTTTCACTGCCGCCGTCACAAGTCACCGCGTCGACATAAACGCAGATTTGTATAGGATCGGAACAGCGCCTCTGTCGGCCTAAACATGACACTATTGTGAGCCCATACAAATCTGCGTTTACGTCGACGCGATCACTTGTGGCGGCGATTTTAACAAAACTCGCACTAGGCACTCTGAAAGGAAGTGCCTAAGTACCTACTTGATAAGTATTAATGACCTCCCTACACTAATTAGATACGTAATGAAACTGTATTTAACAACGGTTCAATGACCGTTTTCATGTCTTTGATAACAAACTTGTTGGTTTTATTTAGTTTTTCCACTAGATGGCGCTACTCGCTAATAAAAGCGAAGGTTGAGTACAAATACATACCGGGTTCGGAAGGTTGCTTTTGTTGAGAAGAACCCGGCAAGTAAAAGGTAACGAACAGACAGACGCAGCAAGTAGTAATGTTACTATAGATTACGATTTAGGAAGTAAGAAATGAATTAGTTTAAGAAAACACCTGACAAGTGTGCCACTTTCATGTTTGCGCTTCTAGAGATTATACACATTGGTAGTACAAATATACTGACACAGACAGAATACACATCTATCTATATATATAGACAAGCTGTGCCCTGCGGTTTCACCCGCGTAGATTTAATTTGATTACCGCGGAACCCCAAATGTTCTTTTTAAATAAAAGTTAGTTATTCCTTGCTAACATTAGCTATCTGCCAGTGAAAGTCCCGTTAAAATCGGTCCAGCCGTTGCAGAGATTTCCCGGAATAAACAGACGTGTTGATAAAACTCTTTGGCAAATAACTAATTATTAGGTACCAATTCTTTGCGTTTTTATACTCGTGATAATTTCTCAACGAAATGTCCGATTGGAATAAAACAAACGGTATTTTACTTCTAGATGAATACCCTTGATAGCATAATGCTTAATTTGGTTAAGGATTAATATTAAGATACACATTTAACGTAGTTTCTTTCTTCAGACGATTTAATATCTTTTATGAACATAAAAGCGGTTATTGTGGCTAAACTATGATAGACAGATATATGCTCTCGCAGACTTTTTTGTAGATCTTAATAAGACCCACAAACCCGTAGTAAATCATTATGTTCTATTGTCAACAGTTTTAGCAGCGCGCGCATAAATAGGTTTTCGATTTTACACCTTGGGTTAGAAAATCGCAAATTTCTTACGGACCCCTCATTTTTATGAGAATAAAATATAGCCTATAGCCTTCCTCGATAAATGGACTATCCAACACTGAAAGAATATTTGAAATCGGACCAGTAGTTCCTGAGATTAGAGCGTTCAAACAAACAAACAAACTCTTCAGCTTTATAATTAGTATAGAAGTATAGATAAATAAAATTGAAGTGTCTGTTTGTAATTCCAAAACAGTTCTTCACTAAATGCATATGATACTATACTGGAATGATTTTTTTTTTTTTTTTCTGTATGTGTGTCTGTTGGTTCCGGGTAATCTCCGAAACGTCTGAACCGATTTTAACGGGACTTTCACTGGCAGATGGCCAGTAACTTGGGCTACTTTTATTTTAAAAAAAGCATTAGTTTTCCGCGTGCCACCCATGATATTAAGTCTACGGTGGAAACCGCGGGGCGCAGCTAGTATAATATAATTCATATTTCAACTACATCAGCTACCTGCTAACAACAAATTGAATTTCGCTTTTGACACTCGCTTCCATATGCACTTAGCCGGCAGCTACGTCATCTATTTACACCGTTGCGTAACATTACACCACAATCAATCTATCTATATCTATACAGATAAATAAAATTGTAGCGTCTGTTTGTAATTCCAAAATAACAGCTTTTCACTAAATGCATATGAAAGTATACACGATACTGGCACTAAAAAACCAAGTTTTAAAATTTTTCTCTGTCTGTCTGTCTGTTTGTTCCGGGTAATCTCTGAAACGGCGGGACTTTCACTGGTAGGTAGCTGATGTTTCAAGGAGTAACTTAGGCTACTTTTATTTATTAAAAATATTAGGTTTCCACGACAATAAGGATTAAACTAAATCTACGCGGGTGAAACCGCGGGGCACAGCTAGTATATATATATAAAAACTAGCTGTGCCCCGCGGTTTCACCCGCGTAGATTTAGTTTCATCCTTATGGTCGCGGAAACCTAATATTTTTAATAAAAAGTAGCCTATGTTCTTTTTCAGGGTCTAAAGATTATCTGTTCCAAATTTCATCAGAATCGGTTGAGAGGTTTAAGCGGGAAAGCGTAACAGACAGGCAGAGTTACTTTCGCATTTATAATATTAGTAGGGATGAATCCCCATTTCACTTGGTCACGACATCACGGGTGAACAGCTGGACCGATTTAGATGGTAATTTTTTTGTTGTGTTCGTTATTGTCAGGAGATAGTTCTTATGAAAGAAAAAACTAAGAAAATTGAGTGGAAAATTTAAAATTTAAGTTACTTAACCTTAGCGCTTTGGACAATAAATACTTTTAGATGTAACCTTATGACGTTTGACATAGAATTGACAGAATACGCGCTGCATTCTCATAATTAAGACAGGGCAACGTCTGTCGGGTCAGTTAGTAACATATAATAACTAGCGGACGCCACGCGGTTTTACCCACGTAGTTCCCGTTCCCGTGAGAGCACGGGGAAACAATATACCCTATGTTACTCGCTGATGATGTAGCTATCCATTGCTGAAAGAATTTTCAAGATCAGTCAAGTAGTTTCGGAGTCTATTCAATGCAAACAAACAAACAAATAAAAAACCAGTAACATCTTTCCTCGTCTGAAGAGAAATATAATATTAGCTTTAGAAACAGTATTGAATCTAAGCCTATTTTCTACAGTAATATTTTCTAAAAATCGCCGCCTCAAGTGATCGCGTCGACGTAAACACAGATTTGTATGGGCTCACAATAGTGTCATGTTTAGGCCGACAGAGGCGCTGTTCCGATCCTATACAAATCTGCGTTAACTTTAACGCGGTGACTTGTGACGGCGGCAGTGAAAAACTCGCTCTACGCACTCTGTAGGTGTGAATGCATCCATCTCCGTGTGGCTGAGAGTGCAGTGTTTATGCACGCGAATGTACCCCTTTGTTCACACTGCACTGTATCGGATGTGACGATCTACTTGTCTATGCTCGCGTCTTGTTACGTGACAGATATTTCCATTCTCTTTCAAAATATCATGTGAAGCATAACTTTATCGTTAACTATACAGATAAATAAAATTGAAGTGTCTGTTTGTTATTCCAAAATAACAGCTTTCCACTAAATGCATATGAAAGTATGTATACTTTATATACGATACTAAAAAAACAAGTTTAAATTTTTTTCTCTGTCTGTCTGTCTGTTTGTTCCGGGTAATTTACGAAACGGCTGGACGGATTTTGACGGGATTTTACTGACGGATAGCTAATGTTACAAGGAGTAACTTAGGCTACTTAGATTTTTAAAAAAACATATGGGATCCACGGGCAACCATGAAATTAAAATCTACGCGGGTGAAACCGCGGGGCATAGCTAGTTAAAAATAAAATATTGTTATTAAGTGAAAATCTGTTATTTTGGAATTACAAACAGACACTTAAAATGTATTTATCTGTATAGATGTATAGATACGTAACTCATATAATGAACGTAATATTAAAGTATAACGTTACATCAAGCTTACAGTCATCCCCACTATTTTCACTGAGCGCTCATATCCCGCACTTGCATCTTCATAAAATTTCTTGTATGACGAGTTAATAACTCAGTTTTATCCATTACACTGCTGTTGATATGAGGTGTACATCGTGTACATACATACATGTACATACGCACATGTACATTTGAAGTCTGTATACGGTTAGGTTTCAAAGAGCCACGCACACAAACATCGTTTAGGTACGCACTTTCAAGACGAGACACAAGTGTCCATTGAATCACGTCACATCTATACTCTATACAGATAAATAAAATTGAAGTGTCTGTTTGTAATTATAAAAGAACAGCTTTTCACTAAATGCATATGAAAGTATACACGCTACTGACACTAAAAAGCCAAGTTTTAAATTTTTCTCTGTCTGTCCGTCTGTCTGTTTGTTCCGGGTAATCTCCGAAACGGCTGGACAGATTTTAACGAGACTTTCACTGGCAGGTAGCTGATGTTTCAAGGAGTAACATAGGCTACATTTATTAATTAAAAATATTAGGGTTCCGCGGCATGAAGCATGAAACTAAATCTACGCGGGTGAAACCGCGGGGCACAGCTAGTTTAATTTATATTTATACAAATCTATATCTATACAGATAAATAAAATTGAAGTGTCTGTTTGTGATTATAAAAGAACAGCTTTTCACTAAATGCATATGAAAGTATACACGCTACTGACACTAAAAAACCAAGTTTTTAAATTGTTCTCTGTCTGTCTGTCTGTCTGTTTGTTCCGGGTAATCTCTGAAACGGCTGGACGGATTTTAACGGGACTTTCACTGGCGTATAGCTGATGTTTCAAGGAGTAACTTAAGTATTTTAAAACATTTGGGACCCACGGGCAATATTGAAATTAAAATTATGATCGTATACCTACACATGGAAACGCGCACTTTACTTGTAAGCACGCACCCCTCACGCACACAGATGCAGCATCGCACACATAGATCTATCCACGCACTTTTAAGGCTTTATTTATGGCAGGTTTTCAGACCGTGTACACAAGTGTGAAATCTACTTTAAATCATACTTCATACTAATCTACATCTAGCTATCCTGTTTATATTATTAACTAGCTGTGCCCCGCGGTTTCACACGCGTAGATTTAGTTTCTTCCTTATTGTCGCGGAACCCTAATATTTTTAATAAATAAAAGTAGCCTAAGTTACTTCTTGAAACATCAGCTACCTACCAGTGAAAGTCCCGTTAAAATCCGTCCAGCCGTTTCAGAGATTACCCTGAACAAACAGACAGACAGACAGACAGAGAGAGAAAATTTTTAAAACTTGGTTTTTTAGTGTCAGTAGCGTGTATACTTTCATATGCATTTAGTAAAAAGCTGTTATTTTGAAGTTACAAACAGACACTTCTATTTTATTTATCCGTGTATGTGTATGTATATATTATCTGTAATGTATAGATAATGGGAATTCATGGTTACATGTTTGGATGTTCACATGTTTAGATGCTTGGATGTTTGGTACACTTTTGTTCAAAAACGGCTGAATGGATTTAGAAGAACTTTGGCACACAGATAGCTTATTAAAAACAGTTAGTATATTCTTAATGTCAGACAAAATTTTGGTTTTTTAAGCTAAAGGCTTATCAGAAAACAAAATAACACGCAAGCGAGCCGCGGGCAGGAGCTACTACAACATACTACATATGCTCACGCCTGTATTCCCCGTAGGGGTGTTGTAATAACAACACCTTGAGTGAGAATATGGTGAGTCCATCGCTGTCTCAGGCACTATACATACGTCTTTTAATTACTTCTCAGATATATGCATTTCCTCGTGATGTTTTCCTTCACCGTAAAGCAAGTGGTGTGAAATCCCTGCACAATAAGTTTTAGAAAAACTCAGTTGTGCAGACCCCAATTTAGTCGTGTATATTTAAAAATTAATTGTTTTTCTTGTATTTTCAGATTATACTGGCTTCTGGCGGCGACTTAGTCCGCGTGGAAATGTTACTCTGGGCTAACGCTCGCTTTATCCCGCGATTGGTCTTAGCGTTAGCGATATAAAGCCTTCTATTTTAATCAGACCGGAATAACTCATTAAATAAGCTATCTAACACCGAAAACTTAGTTTCAAGTTGTGTTGTATTTTTAAATCTATACATTCTATGTTCTATATACAGATAAATAAAATTGAAGTGTCTGTTTGTAATTCCAAAATAACAGCTTTTCACTAAATGCATATGAAAGTATACACGATACTGACACAAAAAAATCAAGTTTCATTTTTTTTCTCTCTGTGTGTTTGTTCCGGGTAATCTCTAATACGGCTGGACAGATTTTAACGGGACTTTCACTGGCAGTTAGCTGATATATCAAGGAGTAACTTAGACAACAATATCAAAAAAATTAGGTTCCGCGCCACTAAGGATGAAACTAAATCTACGCGGGTGAAACCGCGGGGCACAGCTAGACTAGACTATATTATAATATTAATATTAAATAATATTATATAAGGGAAAGATTTGATTGTTTTTTTGTTTGTTTGTTTGCATTGAATAGGCTCCGAACTTCTTGACCAATCTTGATAAATCTTTCAGCAATGGATAGCTAGATCATCAGCGAGTAACATAGGCTATATTTTATACCCATACTTTCACGGGAACGGGAACTACGCGGGTGAAACCGAGACGTCCGCTAGTATTAAATAAACTAACGTTATGTTGTGAGGTGTGTAATTACTTACACTACCACATATGTAAGTCACGCACACGCACGCATCGCACGCACCTATTGAGTGGGAAGCGTGAAAATTCGCGCCCCAGCATGGTTTTCGCGTTTTTTTTAATTACAGCCCCACGGCACTATTGTTGCGCAGCCCTAGTGGAAGGGGACTAGTATAGGGCTGGCACGTTTCTCAAAACATAGACTTAATTTTTGAAAATTATTTTCTATGTAAGTACATACTTCGATATGTATTTAATGAGAAGCTGTTACTTTAGAGTCACAGATAGACACTTAAAATTTATTTAAGTGTATATATTTGAGGTAAACCTATGCACCAAGTAATTTGACCTAAATATAGGTATACATTCCCTTCCTTCAATGTCATCTTTTATACAAAGAACTATCGCTAGCATAGAGTATTGAGTATGCTTGCAAGTTGTTAGAGGTACTAGGTTAGGGATTGATCAGAGGGCCTAGTGCGAGATCACTGCCGCCGTCACAAATTTGCATGAGAATTACTCGAGTTCCTTTTGTGCCCCAAATTAATTTTCTGACATGTTCAAACGACGCTTGACTTTAAGTTATTGTGGCTGAAAATGTGTTCATATGCCAGCCGTTTTTCAGGCAGGAACACGAACATTTACAAAACTATACTTGAGGTATATCTTTGGCAACCGCAACAGCGCCTCTGTCGGCCTAAACATGACACTATTGTGAGCCCATACTAATCTGCGTTTACGTCGACGCGGTCACTTGTGACTAAACTCGCACAAAGCACTCTGAAAAGGTTGCCAAAGATATACCTCAAGTATAGTTTTGTAAATGTTCGTGTTCCTGCCTGAAAAACGGCTGGCATATGAACACATTTTCAGCCACAATAACTTAAAGTCAAGCGTCGTTTGAACATGTCAGAAAATTAATTTGGGGCACAAAAGGAACTCGAGTAATTCTCATGCAAATTAATGTTACAAATTAATATTAATTTTAGTTTGTGACAACCCTAGGCCACATTTTATCGAACTGGGGGTTCGTCAAAGAGCATGGCCCTAGTATCATGGCAATATAGAAATACGTGTTCCAGCCACATCCATAGGCCGCGTATAAAGTTGAACTATAATTTAATGCCAAAAATGCTTCTAATTTACTAAAATGGAAACTGTTTAGCGTATTTGGAACGTTAAAGATTGCAATGAGAAATGACTTGCCATAGACAAAAGGAAGAGTGCAACTTGTGCCGTCACGAGTTATGAGCGCTGATGTCGAATGCGCAGTAGTAACTTATGAGTCTATATCTGTCTGTTGTATGGTGCGACGCGAATAAATACATATGCAGGACAGCGGAGTAATAGGATTTCGTTTTTCTTTTGAAAGAAAAGAAAGAAAATGTTTTTTTCGCGACGCAACATTAGTTAAATTTAGTTAAGTTACTAAACATATGGTTAACTTAAGTACATTATAACGCCACAGACATACATTACACTCTTGAACACAGACTTTTTTGGGTATGGAACTACTTTCCATAGGACAAGGTTTGCTTAGTTTGACACCTTAGTTTAAATTGACACGAAGCCTGCACTATACATACGTCATAGTTGAACATCTCACTTCAGTTCAAGCTTCATAATTAGAATGGTAACAATCACGAGTGACGTCATCGCATTACCTACGTCATTAGTCTGTGACACATCCCACGAGCCACTTGGATATATATACATAATTAAGGGCCGAATACATTTAACCGACTGCTATCATCACGACCCTGGCCTTATACATTGTTGAGGTCGGCACTTGATTCAACCCGATGTGGCTCCATGTTAGTCGCAATCAACTTATTAACTCCTTGTCCGTTATGTGCGCTTGGTACTTCGTGTACCATATCATCATCTCCCTGGCCTTATCCCATACATTGTTGGGGTCGGCACTTGATTCAACCCGATGTGGCTCCATGTTAGTCGCAATCAACTTATTAACTCCTTGTCCGTTATGTGCGCCTGGTACTTCGTGTACCATATCATCATCTCCCTGGCCTTATTACATTGTTGGGGTCGACATTTCATTCAACCAGATGTGGCTGATCCCCTGATTTTTATACGAAGCGACTGCCATTTGACCTTCGTAACCCCTTTTTCGAGGAAAATCTGTAATCTGTGTTAAACCAGTTTTCAGACTATTGGCCTGCGACTCACTGTAACGATTGGCAAATATGTTAAATTGGAATCCGTGGGGCCTGTACCGGTGAGTTTTTCTAAAAAAACTTATGTGCAGTGATTTCACACCACGTGCTTTACGGTGAAGGAAAACATCGTGAGGAAACCTGCATATGTCTGAGAAATAATTCAAAGACGTACGTAGTGACTGAGACGGCGATGGACCACCCTCCGTCACGTTGGCACTTAATCATATTCGGTGAAATGTGGGTGTTGTTGTTACAACATCTCTGCTTACCCCTTTGGGGTACCCTTCTGGGATGGCGTGAGCATATTTATCTTTGGGGATCGGATCCGGGACGCAGTAGCGTGACCAACGAAGCATTAAAAAAATACATACAATTCTTTTTTTAATTAGATAAGTCCTCGAAATATATTCCGTCAACAGTTATGAGTGGTGTCAAGTTAAATCAAGATGGCGGTCCAACTGCGTGGCTTTATCATTTGCTCGGTTTCAAATACTTCAAATACATAAGCTCCGAATACTGCTGAGATGACGGACTACGAAAGAATTTGGATGTGGGAATAATTTTTGCAGAATACCTCATGCGGCGGTAATATGCTGATACTAAACTCGGAAATATATTTGTTCGATTAGACTTCTGACATAGTACTTTCAAAACGTCAGAATTACATGATTACAGGATTATACATGCTATTGCCAGGCTCGGAAGGTTGCTTTTACTGAGAACCCGGCAAGAAAATCAGTAGGTAATCTAACTAGAAAACTCTTACCCAGAATATTATACAATTTCAAAAATTCTAAATTTATGACATAAGAAATGTAAGCCCATGGACACAGTGTCAATATACAAATGGCGATAAAAGTTAAAATATAGTAAAGTCGACTAGTTCTACTTATATATAAGTATGACGCGATTGCCAGTCATTGATCTCCTCAACCATTATAGAGGGAAGTATATATATTTGTAATCTGGGCTAAAACAGTTGCCAGACTCTCTTAGGCCTCCGACTGACTTGTAAAGATTGCCAAAAATGTTAAATTGGCTTGCTCTACGAAGTAAAATATGCCACATCCGACTATTCGTGGCTGCAAAACATGTTTGCACTTAACGAAGGAAAAATCTCCAAGTTTTCTCAAGTGAAGAACTCTTTATATATTCTACTGTTTATGGAGGGGCCACGCTATAAAAAGGTTAGATATGGATCTCAGGGTACAAATGGCCGGGGACACTTGAGTGGGGCATTAAAAACGTATTTCTCAAATGTAATTTCCTTAGCAGGCGTGCTATGGCATCTAAATGTTTTTTTTTAATATCGTGTGCACCAGAACTCAGTCTAAACAATATTATTTTGCCTATTTCAACGCATACGGTTTTTAATCTATACAGATAAATAAAATTGAAGTGTCTGTTTGTAATTCCAAAATTGCAGCCTTTCACTAAATGCATATGAAAGTATACACGCTACTGACACAAAAAAACCAAGTTTAAAAATTTTTCTCTGTCTGTCTGTCTGTCTGTCTGTTTGTTCCGGATAATCTCTGAAACGGCTGGGCCGATTTTAACGGGACTTTAACTGGTAGGTAGCTATTGTTTCAAGGAGTAACTTAGGCCACTTTTATTTATCAAAAATATTAGGGTTCCGCGACATCAAGGATGAAACTAATTCTACGCGGGTGAAACCGCGGGGCACAGCTAGTAATTACATATTATTGTTAGATAGAGATTAGATGAATTACGATGCGTTTGTAGCTAAAAAAAATATACTTAATTTAAAGACGCTCACGCCCGTATTCCCTGAAGGGGTAGGCAGAGGTGTTGTAATAACAACATGCACTGATTAAGTGCCAACGTGGCAGATAATGAGTCCAGTCGGCCTAGACAAATTAACATTCTCTCGCGCTTGCACTAATAGAAACGTTAAAAAATGTATGGAAATGACATAAATCAGTCACGTGACATATGTCATTCCCGTACATTTTGTATAGTGAAGCGTGAGGATAATGTTAATTTGTCTACAGGCACTGTCATTTCAGAGATTAGCCGAAGCAAGGCAGGTGAGCAGAGAAAAAATAAACAGTTTTTTTCAGTACCTACTTACCGCAATTAGTGAAAAGCTGCATTTTGGAATTACAAACAGACATTTCAATTTTATTTATCTATATAAACACTAGACCAGAAATCTAGCATTTTTTTAATTTAACGAACTTCGCATTGAACAATTATCATTGTCTATGGCAAACAAAAGCATAAAGAGTGCCATAGAGAACTTAGTCTATGGTTCGACGCCTCTTTTCAAATTATTCCCCTATTATTAAGTTCAGCACTTTGTTCATTATTCTATAGTTTAACGTGTGAAAAGGGATCGGTTGTCTATATCAGTTTATTACAGGAATTAGCAATCCGCATCGGTTTCACCCGCGTAGAGTTAATTTCCTTATGCTTTTTTTAAATAAAAGTAGCCTAATTTACTCCTTGTAACATTAGCTATCTGCCAGTGAAAGTCCCGTTAGAATCGATCCGTCCGTTTCGGAGATTACCCGGAACAAACAGACAGACAAACAAGAAAAAAATTGGGATTTTTATGTCAGAATCGTATATACTTTCATAAATGCATTTGCTAAAAGCTGGTGTTACTTTTTCATGCTTTATTTTTACTGTTTCCGTGATTTAAGTCAATAAATGCTTAATCTATTAATCTATACATACATACATACAGATAATAAAATTGAAGTGTCTGTCTGTAATTCCAAATTAACTACCTATCAAAGCATATACGATACTACATAAAATAAAACAAAAACTATGTCTTTTTTTAGGCTTTAGGCTTTATAACATCACGCTGCGACCAAAAGGAGCGAAGCATCTATGGTACATGTTACTAAACAGATAATATTATCTCTAGTAACATAGTTTTTATTATTAATCCTATGCGGGTATCTAAATATATATAACTCAAAGGTGACTGACTGACTGACGTAGTGATCTATCAACGCACAGCCCAAACCACTGGACGGATTGGGATTAGGATTTTGATTAATTCTACCCCCAAGGGGATAAAATAGGGGATGGAAGTTTGCATGAAACTAAATTTACGCGGGTGAAACCGCGGGACACAGTTAGTTATCTATACAGATAAATAAAATTGAAGTGTCTGTTTGTAATTCCAAAATAACAGCTTTTCACTAAACGCATATGAAGCAGCTGACACTGAAAAACCAAGTTTTAAAATTTTTCTCTGTCTGTCTGTCTGTCCGTCTGTCTGTCTGTCTGTCTGTTTGTTCCGGGTAATCTTCGAATCGGTTGGACAGATTTTAACGGGACTTTCACTGGCAGGTAGGTGATGTTTCAAGGAGTAGCTTAGGCTACTTTTATTAATTAAAAATATTAGGGTTCCGCGACATTAAGCATGAAACTAAATCTATGCGACTAAAACCGCGGGGCACAGCTAGTACATAATATGAAGAGTATTTTTTTACTACTTTTACTGAGTATAGATGAATGCAGAGTCCGCCATTTTGCGAGCGTCAGTGCCTAGCTGAAAGCTAATTAATTTGTGGACGTCGCGTCTAAAGCGGGAGCGTGGTTGATAGTGGACCGAGTCAGCGGATCGAGCGAGCTTACACTTTGATCCAAACTCTGTGAACTTTTCTATAAATAACTAGCTCTGTCCCGCGGTTTCACCCGCGTATGTGTGTGAATTATCTCGAGAAATGCAAACACGGATACTACACGGTCAGGTATGTCACAGATAATTTCATTTCCTCTTTCCCAAATATAAAGCGGTAGGAAAGTACAAATATTTTAAACTAGCTGTGCCCCGCGGTTTCACGCGCGTAGATTTAGTTTCTTCCTTATTGTCGCGGAACCCTAATATTTTTGTTAAATAAAAGTAGCCCAAGTTACTCTTTGAAACATCAGATACCTACCAGTGAAAGTCCCGTTAAAATCCGTCCAGCCATTTCAGAGATTACCCGGAACAAACAGACAGACAGACAGAGAAAGATTTATAACTACTACATACCTACTTATAACTTGGCCCACAATAAAACCGAGTGGCGATGTATTAACAGGCCAAATGTGGGGGTAGGTAATGGCTGATAAAAATCCCGATAGCCTTTTATTAACGTGAATACGGTTTCGTGCCGGCTAATGCAATTTCGATTGACGCAGCTAATTTATTGAAAGCAATTCATTTGGATTCGCTATTTCTATTTAGCCCTACTTAATGAAGAGCCGTGGTGGTCTTGGGGTCTGAACAGTCGCCTGCTACGCAAGCGACGCATGTTCGAATTCTAGCGGGGTCAACACCAATGAGTTTTTCTTAAAAACTTATGCGCAGTGTTTTTCACACCACGTGCTTTACGGTGAAGGAAAACATCGTGAGGAAACCTGCATATGTCTGTGAAGTAATAGAAGACGTATGTATAGTGGTTGAGACGGTGATGGACTCACCAGGTCACGTTGGCACTTCATCTTCGGTGAAAAGTGGGTGTTGTTATTACAACACCTCTGCCTACCCCTTCGGGGAATACAGGCGTGAGCATATGTTAATGATGAATCCCATGTGAAAAATCTCAGAATGTAAAGCTTTAAGGCTATCCTACCATATTATGGTTAGTATCGAAACGCTTTCGAGGAGCTCGTGGCACAGTTGCTATTGCGCATATCATTCGATCAGCGAAGTTAAGCAACCATACGCCTAGCCAGTATTTGGATGGGTGACTGCCCGAGTTCCCTCCATGCCTCGGAGAGCACGTTAAGCCGTCGGTCCCGGTTGCCAATTTAACATCTTTGGCAATCGTTACAGGTCAGTCGGAGGCCTAAAAATAATCTGACAACTGGTTTAACCCAAATCACAGATTTGCTAAACGGGGTTGCGAAGGTCAGATGGCAGTCGCTTCGTATAAAAATCAGGTGATCAGCCACATCGGGTTGAATCAAGTGCCGACCCCAACAATGTATGGGATAAGGCCAGGGAGATGATGATATGGTACACGAAGTACCAGGCGCACATAACGGACAAGGAGTTAATAAGTTGATTGCGACTAACATGGAGCCACATCGGGTTGAATCAAGTGCCGACCCCAACAATGTATGGGATAAGGCCAGGGAGATGATGATCGAAACGCTTTCGATTCCGGTGACGATATCGCATGCGTATTTTCCTCATTTAATATGGGAATGTTATAACCTATTCGTACTTGGGGCATTGACCAGAAATTTTTTTTTGCATAAATTTTTTTTTTTTGGATTGCTGATGACAGAGAAGATTGGAAAAGTGGAAGGGATGCCTTTACTCAGCAGTGGGACACAACAGGCTAATATTTTTTTTTTTACCACATCAGTATTTTTCGTCATCCTGTTCACGCCGTCAAAACGGCTCTTATATTTAGAAAACTAAAGGGTTGAAAAGTATACCCCTACAGACCTACGTCCTGTATAATTAATTTGTACTTTAAGTGGTAGGTATAGAGTATAAAATGCATAGACGACAGCGACAGCTGAACGCATTGAATGAATGACCGAACCCCAGCCCGCTTGACTTTTTAATTATTCATTCTTTTAGTAGGTCCGAGCGGTCAAAGACTAAGGCCAGTAATATTGAAGCGTAATCATTTTTTTATATATTTTTTTTTAGATCTGAGACGGTGGATTCGCCATCTGTCACGTTGGCGCATAATCATCTTTGGTGAAAAGTGGGTGTTGTTATTATAAACCTTTTGCTTACCCCTTCGGCGACCCTTCTGGGATGGCGTGAGCATTTTTATTTATTTTTTTAATTTCACAAAAGTTTTTCAAGAATTACCTGAAAATAAATAAAAACAATTATCGTCTAAATTTATTTTAATAAATTAATATTATTAGGATTGATAACTTATGCAATATATTATTCAAATACTATATCTAATAGGTATATATTTTTTCGTAACAATAGCGGGAAAATAATGATAAATGAATGAAAATAAGGTATCGATTAAATATAAATTTACCATCAAACATTATTAATCTGTATCTACGTATAAAATCCCTTTATAATACTTGATCCATTTTCAAACGCACCACAAAAAAAAACAACCAAAAATTCGCGTTCCAATTTTATTATTCAAAAATAGATCTCGCCAAAAAAATCTTAACTGCCAGCAATTTGCCCAGTCCATTTTGTTTTTTAATTTATATTCTGTCCCCGCACGGCTATTAGCTTTGACAACTAGTGGCCAGTACTAGAGTAAAAAGAAATAAATAGTTTCTATTGTACGTTTAAACTACATGGGGTGGGGTCATTTTTTCCCATAAAAAGTACGAGGCTTGATATTCGTTTTTTATCTCTATTTGTAGTGGGATAAGGTTGAAAATAAAATGCAGAAATTGTTTGTTTTTGTTTTAGCTTGACCATAGGTCGTAAGTGGTCCTTGTATTAATAATATATTGTATGTGATTTCACTCATAGATTGCTAAATGTTTGAGACTTGAGTTAAATGAATTTTTCTTCGAGTTTTTTTATTATTACTTATAAGAGAGGTTCATAAAACTCTCTTAAATAAGTACTAAGTACCTGCTTGACCGAGCTGTGCTCGGTTTCTTTTTCTCACAAAAAAAAAACTTTTTCCCACAAAAGAAAAAAACTTGACGTTTTCTCAAAAAAGCTGGTAGAAAAAAAAGAACCAAAAGAAAAAAATGGAACCGGTGCACGTCACTCTGGAACCGGGGTACTCTAGTTTCGTTAACACCTCGTAAGCTGACAGCCTCACCTCTGAGCTATCATACTTGACAGTTGTCGGCGAAATTTACTGTCGTATTGTAATGATATTTTATGAGTTTTTCAGTGCATGAAAACGTGGTCAAAACGATGTTTTCTGAAAGTGAAACCTAGCTAGATCAAATTTGCCCCCGAAAACCCCTACATACAAAATTTCATGAAAATCGTTGCAGCCGTTGCCGAGATCCAGATTCTATGTATACAAGAATTGCTCGTTTAAAGGTATAAGATAAGATAAGATATATTATGTCATGAGTTAGAATATCGAAATATAGCTCGACTCATATCTGCTTTGATGTATGGCAATTAATTAATTATATAATCAATAATTAAACATGTGTAATGTTCACGCCTGTATTCTCCGATGACAGAGGTGTACTTATAGTACACCAATTCATTAGTAAGTAATGGAGGGCGAGTCTATCGCCGTCTCAGGCACTATACATATTTGAACTACACCTCACGATGTTTTCCTTCACCGTATAGCACGTGGTATGAAACTCGAAAACGTGCTTTACGGTGAAGGAAAACTCAAAGACCTGAGACGGCGATAGACTCACTATCTGTCACGCTGGCACTTAATCATCTGCTGTGACAAGTGGGTGTTGTTATTCCAACGTTTGTTCCTAGCCCATCGGGGAATACAGGCGTTAGTATATTATGTATTTATGCATTTTACAAACATATCTATACAGATAAATAAAATTGAAGTGTCTGTTTGTAACTGCAAAATAACAGTTTTTCACTAAATGCATATGAAAGTATACACGGTACTGACAAAGAAAAACCAATTTTTAAAAAATTTCTCTGTCTGTCTGTCTGTCTGTTTGTTCCGGGTAATCTCTCAAACGGCTGGACTGATTTCAACGGGACTTTCACTGGCAGGTAGCTAATTTTACAAGGAGTAACGTAGGCTACATTTATTTAAAAAACATTAGGGTTCCGCGGGACACTCAAGAAATTAACTCTACTCGGGTAAAACCGCGGGGCACAGCTAGTAATAAACAAAATCTAAACGAACAAAAAGTACCATATAATGTCCGTAGCAGATGTACGCGATGCGTAGCGCCGTAGCGGTGTATGAGTAGCACCGTAGCAGCGCAGCGTAGCAACACATTAATGCAAGCGGTGGTCTAATTTAACTATAAAAGTGTGTGCTCACCCTACCCCCGATGCGATCAAAGCGGGTCGCGACCTTACAAACAGACAGACACGCCACTAACAGCTACACATTCAAATTCAAATTCAAAATATCTTTATTCGATAAGACTTTTAACAAAGTACTTTCAAATCGTCAGAACTACATGATAAGGTTTCTTGGACTGAAAAGGACTCGGCAAGGTTTGAAAACGAAAATGAAAAATATTTATTCAGTTTGGACCCTGGTAAGGCACTTATGAATGTCGAAAATTTACCACCGGTTCGGAAACTAGCCTTCTGTGATGAACCGGCAAGAAACAATATAAAATCATATGAAATAATCATACAAAAATTAAATTCGATATCAGGTATAAATATTCACATTTCTTGCCAGGTTCTTCTCAGTAAAAGCAACCTTCCGAACCTGGCGGTAGCATGTATAATCCTGTATAATTATGTCATTCTGACGATTTGAAAGTACTTTGTAAAAAGTCTAATCGAATAAAGATATTTTTGACGTATTTATTATATATACAAGGAACAGTACTTAAAACTAATTAAAGGTAGAAAACTTGTCCCAAGTCGGTGTCTCTCGGGATCGTGCCAAGAAGGTTGGCATTTCCACGTTGAATAGCAATGCTGATTCTCTGAGCGAGGTAACCCCAGCCCGCTTGTCACGAGAGGCTTCTACCAGACGACGTGCAAGCTCTTTGAAAAGCTGATGAGTATCCCGACCCCAAGGCCCCAGAGTTTCCCGTTTTTGACGTTGACATAAAAAGGAAATGTCAGTTCTAGTTCGTTAGTAGGCATGCAGGGGTGTACGGCCGGAGTAGTGGCTGTGTGCGTCGGTAATGAACGCTTAGCTCCCCGCATAATGCGCTCTAAGGCCGTATCTGGTCTCTACTGACTTGACGCGCCCCATTTATGGTGTACTGGAGGCCTAAGTAACATTACAGTACATATATAAGATAGTGGACGACATGCGGTTTCACCCGCGTAGTTCCCGTTTCCGTGTGTGTACGGGGACAAAATATAGCCTATGTTACTTGCTGAAAGAATTTTCAAGATCGATCAAGTAGTTTCGGAGCCTATTCAATATAATAAAACTCTTTTTAATATTAGTGTAGGCTGAACGGGATCCGTTATCTCAATGGGCGTGAATCAATAACATATTTATCGCTAATAGAGAAACAACTTTGTCTCTGCCTTGTACAATAACCTATGTCACGTGCCTGTCTATGTCATTCCATCTATATGATTGAACATACATACATATACATGCTCACGCCTATATTCCCCGAAGGGGTAGGCAGAGGTGTTGTAATTTTCAACACCCACATTTCACCGAATATGATTAAGTGCCAACGTGACAGAGGGTGAGTCTACCACCGTCACAGGCACTAAACATACGTCTTTGAATTATTTCTCAGACATATGCAGGTTTCCTCACGATGTTTTCCTTCACCGTAAAGCACGTGGTGTGAAAATCACTGTACATAAGTTTTTAGAAATAGGTACAGGCCCCGCTGGGATTCGAACTTGCGTCGTTTGCGTAGCAGGCGACTGCTCTAACCCCGAGGCCACCACGGCTCTATATGTTTGTATACCAAAGGATACGTAAAATTGAAGTGTCTATTTATCATTCCAAATTAACAGTTTTCAAACTGTTGTTGCGATACTTACATTATAAAAAAAATATTTTAACATTTTTTCTCTGTCTGTCTGTCTTTTTATCACTGAATCGACTGGACCGATTTTAGCGGGACTTCACTGGCACATAGGTGTTGTAAGGAGTAACTTAGGGTACTTTTATCTATAAAAAATGGAGTTCTGCGAAATAAAACGAAATCTACGCAGATGAAACCAGGGGCACAGCTATTATAGAATACTAACGGACGTCACGCGGTTTCACCCGCGTATTTTCCGTTCCCGTGGGAGTACGGGGATAAAATATAGCCTATGTTACTCACTAATGATGTAGCTATCCATTGCTGAAAGAATTTTCAAGATCGCTCAAGTAGTTTCGGAGCCTATTCAATGCAAACAAACAAACAAACAAAAAAGCAATCAAATTATTCCTCTTTATAATATTAATGTAGACAAACAAAGGTCCTACTATTTCATTAGCCGAAGGATCTCTAAAAGCTATCTGCAAACAGACATGTTCATGTTTTAAAATCTATGTCCCTGTTTTCCCCTACGCAGCTAACTACTTGACACATTTCTATTGAGTTGCGTCAAAGAGTTGCACATAGGGGCCGACCCTAGCACATAGCTCAAACCACCCTATGCCCTATGTGCCTAGGTATTACCTACGATGCACTAGGAATTTATTATACCCACTAGAACTGTGGGGTGAAAGCTTTTTATTAACTTGCAATGTATGTGGTGGTAGTGGGGTTCTGCTACGCAAGCGACGCCAGTTCAAATCCCAGCAAGGCCAATGAGTTTTTCTAAAAACTTATGTACAGTGATTTCATATCACGTGCTTTACAATGAAGGAAAACATCGTGAGGAAACCTGAATTGTCTGAGAAGTCATTCAAAGCCGTGTGTATAGCGCCTGAGACGGCGATAGACTCACCATCTGTTACGTTAGCACTTAATAATCTTGTGTGAAAAGTGTGTGTTGTTATTACAACACCTCTGCCTACCCCTTCGGGGAATACAGGCGTGAGCATAATGTATGTACCTGATATCCATGACAACATAGGATTCCGCAAGAATTTGCCGAATTTCCTTTTGTGTTGGCATTCCCTATCGATCCTGCCCTTTGTGGTAACTTAGCGGTAACATAAATTACAACTTATCATAAGATAAACCGTGTTGTGGCCGTATGGTTTGACTAGCCGCCTGCAACTGCAATAGACTAAAGTTTGAATCAGAATCACCAAATGCTTAGACTCAATAATATATATCGAAATAGACTCACCATCTGTCACGTTGGGATTTAATCATCTGCGGAAAAAGTTGTTTATTACACATATGTATGTATGTGTACCAAACAATATAACAAAAAAAAAGTTTTAAAATTATAAATAACTAGCTGTGCCCCGCGGTTTCACCCGCGTACAGTTAATTTGGTGCATGTCCCTCAGTCTTTTTTTAAATAAAATTTATCCTGAAACACTCCTTGAAACATCAGCTATCTGCCAGTGAAAGTCCCGCTAAAATCCATCCAGCCGTTTACGCGTGATGCCAAGACCAAGGGGATGGCTTTTTTGGGGGATTCATTTTTATATATAGCTGCAATTTTTTTTTAAAACTAAAATTTTAAAAATATATTTCAAAAGAGTAATAAGAGTAAGTTTCTTGCTGGGTTCTTCTTAGTTGAAGCAACCTTCTGAACTTGGCGGCTGAATCTGAGCATGTATAATTATATCGATCAGATCTGTGCCCCAAGGGTTTTAACATGATTTTACGTTGACGAAATCGCCTGCGTATTATCCTCATTTTGTATGGGCACGTTAAAAAGCGCCCCAAGCGGCGAGTGTAGGAAGTTTTACGTCTCCATACAAAAAGCGCAAAACGCTTGAGACACTCATCAGATCGACATCATTTATTCATGCTATCGCCAGGATCGGAAGGTTACTTTTACTGAGATGAATCTGGCAAGAAACTCAGTAATTCGCAGTTACAATCTTCGCTTAAACAAAATAAATCATGTGGCAAACTCGCGATAGAGGCAACGGCGAATACATGGGGGGTCATGGGGGTCCTGATCCCCCCCTGAGCTGGTTCCAGGACTTAGGTGGACCACTAATTGAACATAATGATTTTAATATATATTTTGTCATACAGATTTTATGTAACATGTCTTCAGTATTAAATTAATTTAATATAATATAATAACTTTGTATGATGGCAAACGTTTGGGAACGAACGACTATGTGACCCCTTCCTGGCGCCAAAGCTGGATCCGCCCCTGGATAGGGGTACAGATGATTATAAGATGTGATTTCAAAGATGTTTAGGAAGTAAAGAAGATTCAATCAAACATTCATAGAAATTTTTATTTCAATCGCACATATATTTTGTATCGTTTCTATTAGCGAAGAGTGAGGATAATGTTACTTTGTCTATAAGCCCTGGGGCCCAACCATGAGCTCTTATTGCAATGATAATTCAGTTGTGCGACAGTGACAGATGTATACACGTCGCGAACATCTGTCTCATAAATGAGTGAAACTATCATGGCAATAAGAGCTCATGGTAAGGCCCCTGGTGTCTTCTGGTGACCATAAATTAACTCATTGTCGTAAAGGAACAGGGGAGTGCATTACATATGAATTAATATCAGTACGATCTCACACATCTCATGTGTCGACGATACTATACAGGGAATGATTGTAGAGTTAGTTAAGGGCTGGAATTGTCAGTTTTAAAATCTATATCTATATACAGATAAATAAAATTGAAGTGTCTGTTTACAGCTGGAGCTACAGATTTAGTTTCATCCTTATTGTCGCGGAAACCTAATATTTTTAATAAATGAAAGTTACGCCCTGAAACATCAGCTACCCGCCAGAGAAAATCCCGTTAAAATCGGTCCAGCCGTTACAGAGATTACACGGAACAAACAGACAGACAGGCAGACAGACAGGCAGACAGACAGACAGAGAAAAATTTAAAACTTTCATATGCATTTAGTGAAAAGCTGATATTTTGGAATTACAAACAGACACTATAATTTTATTTATCTGTATAGATGTATAGATTACCAGGTTTCGTACGAAGAACTAGGGAAAAGAACATAACTTATTTTGGCATTTAATATATTGCCGCTTCTAAAGTAAACCGTTCTTAACTCCTTAATAACCACAATCAATGGCAGGAGGTGTTAAAGAGGGTTCCGCTCTTTGTCCCTACATAATAAACAAGTATTGTGCATCGCGAACACCTCCGAACCATCCTGAGAGATCCGTGGCACACAGTCAATACATACATAAGACCGGCTCCGTGCCACAAGTATAGGCTCAGAATAAAAATAGATTAAGCAGTACACTCGCACAGACGCGCGCATCTAGGAGATTATAAGTGACCCCGGCGTAATATCAGAGGGTCTAGTGCGAGTTTTTCACTGACGTCGTCACAAGTCACCGCGTCGACGTAAACGCAGATTTGTATGGGATCGGAGCAGCGCCTCTGTCGGCCTAAACATGACACTATTGTGAGGCGATACAAATCTGCGTTTACGTCGACGCGATGACTTATGACGGGGATTTTTACGAAACTCGCACTAGGCACTCAGAATAAATATAAGGAGTACAGAATCTTGGAACATATCGTTCGAATTTACACACTCGCACAATTTTTAGGATATGGTCTCTCGCAGTTGGTAGGGGAATTTTTTTAAATAAATAAAAGTAGCCTAAGTTACTCCTTGAAACATCAGCTACCTGCCAGTGAAAGTTCCGTTAAAATCGGTCCAGCCGTTTCAGGGATTACCCGGAAGAAACAGACAGACAGACCGACGGAGAAAAATTTTCAAATTTGGCTTTAAGGGTCTGTAGGGTGAATACTGTTATATACATTTAGTGAAAAGCTGTTATTTTGGAATTACAAACAGACAATTCAATTTTATTTATCTGTATAGATGTATAGGACTAGCTGGGCCCCGCGGAGAGTTTGTAAACCCTGTGACGTTTGAGAACCGTAATATATTTTATTTAAATACAAGTAGCTTTTGCTATCTGTCAGTGGAAGTTCCGTCAAAATCGGTCTAGCCGTTTGAGAGATTAGCCGGAACTAATAACAGCCAGAGAAAATACTTAAAACTGTTTTTTATGTCAAATAGACACTTCAATTTTATTTATCTGTATAGATATAGACGTATAGATTTATGAAAATGATTCATTCAGTTTATGCCCTAGTAAGGCACTTATGAAAGTCGAAGAATTTACCACTGGTTCGGAAAATAGCCTTCTAAGAAGAACCGACAAGAAACTCAGCTTCTACAAGAATTGTTTGTCAGCGAGACGGCCATGTGTATGTATTTACTTAGTCCACGTGTTCTACCTTTCATTTATATAGGATCGAAGTCACGGGAGCTCAAGTAACGTTGGCCGTAAATTCTATATATTTTTTCATGTATGGGGATTTATTATCCCTTGTTTCTGAGTGGTGGGGTGAAGTCTGATGAATTTGCTTGTTTTAATGTCGTATTGTGAATTTAATTTTGACTGATTCACCCGCGACTTCGGCTGAACAGAAGATTTTAAGTACAGCTGACTATTGGTTTCTTACCATAAGCGCGTATTGCTACTTTTCTCCAGAGTGCCTAGTGCGAGTTTTTCACTGCCGCCGTCACAAGTCACCGCGTCGACGTAAACGCAGATTTGTATAGGATCGGAACAGCGCCTCTGTCGGCCTAAATATGACACTATTGTGCGCCCATACAAATCTGCGTTTACATCGACGCGATGAATTATGACGGCAATTTTAAGAAAACTCGCGCTAGGTCCTCTGAAACTAGCTGTGCCTCAAAGTCTCACCCGTGTAGGATTAACAATTAAAACTATGTTACTAAGTGATAAATTTTCACTCCATCCCAGAAGGGTCCCCGAAGGGGTAAGCAGAGGTGTTGTAACAACATCACCCACATTTCACCGAATATGAATAAGTACGTGGCAAAGGGCGAGTCCATCGCCGTCTCAGGCACAATACGCCTTTGAATTACTTTTGGAAATGCAGGTTTTTTCACGATGTTTTCCATCACCGTAAAGCTCGTGGTGTGAAATTACTGCACATAAGTTTTTAGAAATATTCATTGGTACAGGCAGTGGCGTGCATTGCATATAAGCAGGTAAGCAGAAGTTACAATTTGTGATCACTGAATACACTCGTGTCGTGTGTGTGTGTTTATGTTCGTATGTGTATCTTTACCAAGACGTACGTACCTACGCCGCGTCACATAGGTATGTACATAACCTGCCTACCTACCTACTTATTGTTTATGCCTACCCCTCTGAAAATCCAATGCACGCCCCTGGGTACAGGCCCCGCTGGAATTCGAACTTGCGTCGCGTACGTTGCAGGTGACTGTTCAAACCCCACGGCCACTACGGCTCATATATTCTGAAATAACCTATTAAGACCTAAGCTACCGTGATACCCAAGTCACTTAAGAGGTAAATCAAGTTAAAATTCCAATTTTCTGCCATTTACTTCAGACCTCGCTTAATCCGCCTAAGTGTCACTTACGGCTGCTAAGTTATAGCTTTCCATTAATTCAAGATTAACACTAATCATCCGACGCGTTTTTGCTTGCATAAAATGGGAATAAAAATAGCCAAAATATTGAACTTCAAAAGATAGTTACTTAGGTGAAATTCATTAAGTATGAGTAAAAATCTATACAGATAAATATAATTGAAGTGTCTGTTTGTAATTCCGAAAGACAGCTTTTCACTAAATGCATATGAAAGTATACACGTTACTGACACAAAAAAATCAAGTTTTAAAAATTTACTCTGGCTAGGTACTAAATTTTGTGTAAAAAGCGGCCTAAATGCAACTATTCGATAGACTTATTTAATAAAATTGAAGTGTCTGTTTGTAATTCCAAAATAACAGCTTTTCACTAAATGCATATGAAAGTATACACGAAACTGACACAAAATTACCGAGATTTTTTTTTTTTTTTTTTTGTCTGTCTGTTTATTCCGGGTAATCTCTGAAACGGCTGGACGGATTTTAACGGGACTTTCACTGGCTGGTGGCTGATGTTTCAACTTAGGCTACTTTTATTAAAAATATTGGGGATCCGCGGGGTACAGCTGGTATGTAAATATGTTTGTAACGAATTGGCTCAAACAGTACTAAATCGATTTAAAAAATTCCTTCATCATTTGAATGCTACATTATCACTGATTAAAATAGGCTATATTTTATCTCCGTACTCCCACGGGAACGCGGTTGACGTACAAAAAACAAACAAATCTTTCCTCTTTATGATGTAAGTTTAGATATATTACAATAAATTAGTGCACATCATTGAAGCCGCCTTGTGTTTGTAAATTAATAAAAAACAGAATAAATACTACTTTTAATTCGTACTTTTTTCTACAATTTATGGCTAGATATTTGTCTTAAAGATAAAACAATATATAACTGCCATATAGACACAAAAATGTTTTCAACGCGGTTTATTCTTATTTATTAATTATATTTATATAAATTAATCTCTTATGTAAAAGAATAATGTAATTTCAATATTTATCAGACATGTAGCTACAATAATATATATAATAATAAATAAATAATAGTAAACATGTTGCATTCAGTATTATGGTACGGTCATCAGAAAAGATTTGCCAGAAATTAAATAATAGGGTGAAGTAGCATAACAAGACACAATGAATGAAGACGATGGTAAGTTGTATTTTTAACCAACTTCAAAAAAAATAGATACGCAATCTATACATCTATATATACAGATAAATAAAATTGAAGTGTCTGTTTGTAATTCCAAAATAACAGCTTTTCACTAGGCTACTTTTATTTATTAAAAAATTAGGGTTCCGCGACAATAAGGATGAAACTAAATCTACGCGGGTGAAACCGAGGCACAGCTAGTTTAACAATATAATTTTATCATCAAAAAAGTTGCTAAATTAAAAAATAATATTCAAACGAATGTCAATGGTGAAAGTAAGATATTTTTTCAAATTAAATTTGTAAGTATGATATTTTTCAATAAAGAAACCACGTATAAAATTTTAGTAAAAATTGCCTTAAAAAAAAATATAAAAAAAAATTGTAGCGGTATATATTAAAAAAATACTTTTCCGCCCCCGGGTGGACTCGAACCACCAACCTTTCGGTTAACAGCCGAACGCGCTAACCAATTGCGCCACGAAGGCGATATGTATACGTTTGAATTTAAAGTATGTATATAATTATCTACAACTGTTTTATAGGTCATCTCTTCGATAATATTACACACGTCATAATACATTTATCTATACATCTATACAGATAAATAAAATTGAAGTGTCTGTTTGTAATTCCAAAATAACAGCTTTTCACTAAATGCATATAAAAGTATACTAGCTACTGACACTAAAAAACAAAGGTTTAAAATTTTTCTGTCTGTCTGTCTGTTTGTTCCGGGTAATCTCCGTAACGGCTGGACGGATTTTAACGGTATTTTCACTGGCGGATAGCAAATGTTACAAGGAGTAACTTAGGCTACTTAGATTTTTAAGAAACATAAAGGATCCGCGGGCAACCATGAAATTAAAAACTATGCGGGTGAAACCGCGGGGCACAGGTAGTAGATAAATATAATTGAAGTATCTGTTTCCCCAACATCTTTTCACTAAATTAAAGTATTTTTAAGAAAACTAAAATTTAATTTTTGATTTTTTTGGTCTGTCTGTCTGTTCCTGCTAGTCTCTGAAACGTATCGATTTCGCTAGCAGATAGATAATGTTTATTAAAATAATATGGGATAAGCCACACATGATTTTAAGTCTACGCGTGTGAACCCGCGGGACACAGCTAGTTTTTAAACAAACATAATTAATAACATATGTTTCATTGTTCATACTTTATACCCTGCACACACATACACTTTAATCAAATTACGTAACTAAAATAACATTCTAAACTACGTCCAACTTCAATAAAACTTGCAAATGAAAATGAGAATATGATTTATTCTGTTTAGGCTATTTTGATGGAAAGTGATCACCATCCCATGAAAGCAACGCCTGAGCCGTATATTATAAGCTTACTAAGAAAAATGGAGTCATTGAAAAGAGTAATTACTGAGTTTCTTGCCAGTCTCGTTAGTCTGTTAGCTTTGTACCGGAGACCTTGTAGATGCTGTACCGGTAATTCAGGGAACAATATGCTCTTCTTGAAGGGTAAGCAGAGGTGTTGTAACAACAATCACCACATTTCACCGAAGATGATTAAGTGCCAACGTGACAGAGGCTGAGTCCATCACCGTCTCGGGTACTATACATACGTGTTTGAATTACTTCTCAGACAAATGCAGGTTTCCTCACGATGTTGTCCTTCACCTCAAATCGCGCGGGGTGAAATTACAGAAGTGTTTAGAAAAATCAGCGTTGCGAGTTTTTTTGTGCCAAGTCTAAATTTTGGAACTTTTTGAGAGAAAACAGCGGGATTTTTTCCGGACATAGTAAAAAAACGAATAACGTCTATTTGAGTCAAAATTAAGTTAACGTGACAATAGATGCCATTGAAAAAAATTTTTTAATAAAAATATAAAAGGTACATACTACATATTTTAAAATCAGTTTTACCCTATCGGTAAATAGTTGTCTTAGTCGCCTCGAGTTCTCTCCGAAAAGCGGGACTGAGCCTGTCCCGCGCGGGACATTTAATTTTGATTTAAAAATCCTGCCAAAATCAGGAATCTTAAAAAGTTTTTAAGAGGCTTTCAATCTTGTATCATATTTTAAAATTACAGATGATGACGAGAAGGGCATCGGCGTGTCAAGGTACCCTTGCATGCCTTCGCTGGTCACCCTGCTGCAAATGAGGAACCGTCTCCACCTGGCCTACATCGGAAAGAAGCTGATGAAGTGGACCGCCATGGCCACTGGCAGGGAACTCAGGAAACTGGCGCAGGAGTTGACTGAGTAAGTGGATTTTACATGTCCTTACTGATAGAGCCGTGGTGGCCTTGGAGTTTGAGCAGTCCCCTGCTATGCTAGCGTCGCAAGTTCGAATCCCAGTGGCTTGCACCTATAAAACTTAAGTGCTGTAATTTCTCCCCACGTGCTTTACGGTGAAGGAAAACATCGTGAGGAAACCTGCATATGTTTATAGACATATTATTATGTATAGTGCCTGAGACGGCGATGGTCTCACCCTCTGTCACGTTGGCACTTAATCATATTCGGTGAAATGTGGGTGTTGTTACAACACCTCTGCTTACGCCTTCGGGAACCCTGATGGGATGGCGGTAGCATGTATAATACTGAGTAATTGTGTCATTCTGACGATTTGAAAGTACTTTGTATAAAGTCTAATCGAATAAAGATATATTTGAGTTTGAGTTTGATGGTGTGAGCATTCTTTTAATTGGCTTTTTTTACTACAGAGGTGTCAAACAAGTGTACATGTCTGAGAAGTAACTCAATGACGTATGTATAGTGCCTGAGACGGCGATAGACTCACCATCTGTCACGTTGGCACTTAATCATCTTCGGTGAAATGTGGGTGTTGTTGTTACAACACGTCTGCCCTATCCCTTCGGTGACCATTCTAGGATGGCGTGAGCATTTTTTTCTTGACTATGTCTGTTTGTTTCAGAATATACGATAGCTTTAAGGTAGATTACTGCAACGCGTTCATGTTGCTGGCGAGATGCAGATACTTCTATCCGACTATGAATAGTGTTGTCCTAGAAAATCCGCCGAGGGATGTAAGTATTATAGAACTAGCTTTGCCGGCGGTTTTATCCGCGTAGAGTGAATTTCAAGGGTGACCCGCAGAACCCTAATGGTTTTTTTGAAATAAAAGTAGACTATGGTACTCCTTGTAAAATTAGCTATCTGCCCGTTATATTAATTCCAGCCGTTTCGAAGATTAGCTGAACAAACAGACAGACAGACCGACAGAGAAAATATTTATTTCGTGTCTTACCGTTTTCGTGTATTCTTAATGCATTTGAAAGCGTCTGATGCAGTTAAATGCTGGTTTGTTGGAATTACTAACAGACACTTATATATATATGATACGAGTTATGAGCGCTGACCTTGCGCTGTAGTCATTTTATGAGTCTGTCTCTGTCTGTCTGTATGGCGCGACACGAATAAAATACATGCGCCGGTTACCCCTAGTCTTCGATACGCGGGCGATGTCGGTAGTGGAGATTCTAGCATTTTTAATAATAGTGTGCGAACCAAAATATGAATTCTCCGGGTTTAGATGCAAATTCTATCATAGGTATACTAATATTATCGAATAGAAAGATTTGTTTGTATTTGAATAGGCTCTGAAACTACTGAATCGATCTTAAAATGTATTTCAACAATGAATAGATAAATTACTAGCGAGTAATATAGGCTATATTTTATCCCCGTATTCCCACGGGAATGGGAACTACGCGGGTGAACCCCGTGACGTCAGCTAGTAAGTACTATAAGTCATGAACATCTCTCCTTTTCGTGTCAAGATTAATTAATATTTGGGGTCGTATTACAAAAGGATAAATAAAATCGGAGTTGACATTTTATATCTTACTAGCTGTGCCCCGCGTAGATTTAGTTTCATACCTCATGTCACGGAACCCTAATATTTTTAATAAATATAAGTAGCCTAAGTTACTACTTGAAACATCAGCTACCTGTCAGTGAAAGTCCCGTTAAAATCGGTCCAGCCGTTTCTAAGATTACCCGAAACAAACAGACAGACAGAGAAAAATTTTAATACTTGGTTTTTCGGTGTCAGTAGCGTTTACACTTTTATATGCATTTAGTGAAAAGCTGTTATTATGGAATTACAAACAGACACTTTAATTTTATTTATCTGTATAGATTTGGAAAATAAAAAAATAAAAAGGTATTAATGAACTCGACGCCCCCGGGTGGGCTTGAACCACCAACCTTTCGGTTAACAGCCGAACGCGCTAACCAATTGCGCCACGGAGGCTATGATAGAAGCGGCGAAATTATGAAACTCTATCTCCCAAACATTTCAATAATCGATTGAAAAATTATTGAAGCATTTCTTTATTTTAGCTTGCCATTTTGTTTTAAAGAATTTCAGACCTTCCTTCTTTAATATTTAAGTACAAAATAGCTTTTGCTTCAACATTTATATTTTTGCTACATCTATACATCTATACAGATAAATAAAATTGAAGTGTCTGTTTGTAATTCCAAAATAACAGCTTTTCACTAAATGCATATGAAAGTATACACGTTCCTGACACTAAAAAACTAAGTTTTAAAATTTTTCTCTGTCTGTCTGTCTGTCAGTCTGTCTGTCTGTTTGTTCCGGGTAATCTCTGAAACGGCTGGACGGATTTTAACGGGACTTTCACTGGTAGGTAGCTGATGTTTCAAGGAGTAACTTAGGCTACTTTTATTTATTAAAAATATTAGGGTTCCGCGACAATAAGGAAGAAACTAAATCTACGCGGGTGAAACCGAGGCACAGCTAGTTTATCATATTTTTTTCATTGTATTTATAAGACTGTGTAAATATTTATTTTCAATGTATGTAGAGACGTACAATAGAATTATATTTGTATAAAAATACTTTATTATCGACGGTGACATTGAAAATAGTTTATTTAATAGAACAACATGTTGTTACTAAATTACTAGCTGTGCCCTGCGGTTTCAACCGCGTAGATTTAGTTTCATGTTTCATGTCGCGGAACCCTTATATTTTTCATAAATAAAATTAGCCCAAGTTACACCTTGAACATCGATTATTACGTTTCAGAGATTACACAAGCAGACAGACAGAGAAAGATTTTTAAACTTGGTTTTTCAGTGTCAGTAGCGTGTATACTTTCATATGCATTTAGTGAAAAGCTGTTATTTTGGAATTACAAACAGACACTTCAATTTTATTTATCTGTATAGTTGTTTTGACACGTTCGAACGTTGTCGCTTGACTTTGCGTTTTGCGCTTTTGTATGGAGACGTAAAACTTCCTACACTCGCCGCTTGGGGCGCTTTTTAACGTGCCCATACATAATGAGGATAATACGCAGGCGATATCGTCGATTTAATAGCATAAAATATTATTGGGGCAATGGTCACAAAATAACTAACTTTCCTTATTATTACGGTCTTATTATAAACTAGCTGTGCCCCGCGGTTTCACCCGCGTAGATTTAGTTTCATGCTTCATGTCGCGGAACCCTTATATTTTTCATAAATAAAAGTAGCCCAAGTTACACCTTGAACATCGACTATTACGTTTCAGAGATTACACAAGCAGACAGACAGAGAAATATTTTAAAACTTGGTTTTTTAGTGTCAGTAGCGTGTATACTTTCATATGCATTTAGTGAAAAGCTGTTATTTTTGGAATTACAAACAGACACTTCAATTTTATTTATCTGTATAGATGTATATATATAGATGTATAGATTTCGTTTTGTATTTTCATTGTTTTTTAACTTTTAAGTTCTTACCTTTTTGTTTTTTTTACAGGCCAGTGTAACAGTTGCCTCAAAAATTAAGGCCATTACTGGCGTCCGAGTGTTGCAAATGGATATACGAGAGGTAACTTATAAGTAAGCTGTGCCCCGCGGTTTCACCCGCATAGATTTAGTTTCATGCAGTTTTTTTTAATAAAATTAGCCTAAAAGACTCCTTGAAACTTCAGCTATCTGCCAGAAAAAGTCCCGGTAGAATCCATCCAGCCGTTTAGGCGTGATGTCGTGACCAAGGGAAATGGGGATTCATTTTTATATATAAGACTAGCTGTGCCCCGCGGTTTCACCCGCATAGATTTAGTTTCATGCAGTTTTTTTAAAATAAAAATAGCCTTAAACACTCCTTGAAACATCAGCTATCTACCAGTAAAAGTCCCGGTAGAATCCATCCAGCCGTTTAGGCGTGATGTCGTGACCAAGGGAAATGGGGATTCATTTTAATATAACTATAAGATAAGATAAAAAAAGTTTATATTTAACATAAGGGACACTTGGAACATTGAATGTCATTTTTTATTTTAACTTAGGTTAATTTACTACAGTCAAATTTTTATAATATATTTTTATAATAGGTACTTCTGCCAGAATTTTTTTTATTTATTAAAAGTACCCTATGTTACTCCTTGTAACATCATCTATCTGCAGTAAAAATCGGTCCAGCCGTTTCAGTGTTTAGCCGGAACAAACAGACAGACAGACGGATTTTGAAAGAATTTAATGATTTTTTATGCATGCATTAGATATTGAGTACTAGCTGTGGCCCGCGGTTTCAGCCGCGTGGAGCTAGTTTCATCCTTATTGTCGCGGAACCCTAATATTTTTAATAAATAAACTACCTGCCAGTGAAAGTCCCGTCAAAATCGGTCCAACCGTTTCAGAGATTATCCGCAACAAACAGACAGACAGACAAGCAGACGACGGACAGACAGACAGAGAAAAAATTTAAAAATTGTTTTTTCTTGTTAGTACCGTGTATACTTTCATAGGCATTTAGTGAAAAGCTGTAATTTTGGAATTACAAACAGACAAAATATATAAAAGAGCGGTGGTGGCCTCGGGGTTAGAGCAGTCGCCTCCTACGCAAGCGTCGCAAGTTCGAATCCCAGTGGGGCACTGTACCTATGAGTTTTTCTAAATAAAACTTATGTACAGTGATTTCACACCACGTGCTTTACGGTGAAGGAAAAAATCGTGAGGAAACCTGCATATGTCTGAGAAGTAATTCAAAGACGTATGTATAGTGCTTTAGACGGCGATTGACTCACCATCTGTCACGCCAACGTGATTAAGTGCCAACACTTAATCATATTCGGTGAAATGTGGGTGTTGAAAATTACAACAACTCTGCCTACCCCTTCGGGGAATACAGGCGTGACCATATATATAGTGTATGTATGTATGTACAAACAGACACATCAATTTTATTTATCTGTACAGATATAGTTTTTAATAATTATTGATTGTCAGTCGGGTGTGGAGCCGTACGAACATCTGGGTATTGAGAAAGGTGGTCACGCGATACAGGCTGCCAAGGACGCGTGGCTGAAACTCCTCAAGAGGATCATCATGATGGTGGAGCTCAGGACCAGCTTCGAACAAGTTGAAGTCGCATACAAATGTGCTACCAAGTAAGTAATCGCTTTTATATCTATACAGATAAATGGAATTGAAGTGTATGTTTGTAATTCCAAAATAACAGCTTTTCACTAAATGCATATGAAAGTATACACGCTACTGACACTGAAAAAGCAAGCTTTAAATTTTTTCTCTGTCTGTCTGTCTGTCTGTCCGTCTGTTTATTCCGGGTAATCATTGAAACGGCTGGACAGATTTTAACGGTACTTTCTCTGGCAGGTAGCTAATGTTACAAAAATTAACTAAGGCTACTTTCTTTTTAAAAAAACAAAGGGTTCCGCGGGACACTGATTAAATTAATTCCAAGTGGGAGAAACCGCGGGGCATAGCTAGTAATAAATAGGTAGTAAAATCTAGAAAAGCTATTTCTAAGAAATTAAATTACTGTTATTACAATTATGTAATGTATGTAATTTGGTACAAATATCTTTAAGATCTAATGAAGAGAGCATTATTTTTCCTACGAAAATAAATTAGGCGAATAATGCGGCGAAGAATAAGTTTAAATGATTCTTCTACTGATAAATACATTATTGTACCAGATTATAATATGACGTAGTTAGTTATTTTAGTTTTAAAGATAAAACAGTGAAATTGCTTTATCAATATTACAACAAATCGCTTGCTAAGAGTAATTATCTCTTAGTAGGTATTCGATAATTAGTAGGTAATTTATAAACAGTTTTGGTATGTACACTATCTGACTCGATACAGATTATAGCCCCGTTGGATTACGAGCTCCTGGATCCGATCCCCAGGTGTTATTGTGTTTATCCATCTGTAATTCCCCAGTAGCAGCCAGGAGTCTGGATTAGTGGCCGGTTAATGGCAATAGGCCCTCTATTACATGGGACATAAACATTACTGGTGAAATGTAGGTGTGCTATGTATATAAATACCTGTGTTTACTTCTATTTGAATTGCAAAGTTTTATTTGGTTTCTAGCTGTGTCCCGCGGTTTTACTCGCACAGAGTTGATTTCATAGGTAGCCCGAGGAACCCTAACGTTTTTTTTTTAATTAAAAGTAAGCCTAAGTTACTCCTTGTAAAATTTTGATATCTGGCCGTGAAAGTCCCGTTAAAATCGGTCCAGCCTTTTCGGAGCAACAGACAGACAGATAAAAATAAAAATAAATTGTTTTTTCACGTCTGTAGTCTTTATCGTATATACGCTCATGTGCATTTAGTGATTATTTAGGATTTACAAACAGACACTTCAATTTTATTTATCTGTACAGAATAATTATAGAGTATGGATGTATAAAGGTTAATATCTGTAATCAAAGCAATTTTACTGTTACAAATACCTTTTGAAAGTCAAAACAAAATGTCTTCCATCACCCAGCTAACATTATGTTTTGAATAGAACAGTTGGCGAAGGAACGCATTTCGTTTTTATTTCAATAAAAAGTTAAGATCGTCTGAATTGCAAGTAAAACCGCAAACTTTCCATTGTATTGCAAAGTGTTATTGCAGTTTAGAAGTTCTTTGTAATGTCATAAAGAGCTTTTATTTTCCAGACCGTATGAAATTCACTCTGAACTTTCATACTTACTTATCTTATTTTTTTATAAGTATGATAGAAAAGTTGTTGTTATCTAACCGATTTCAAAAAAGGGGGTATCGGGAGCGAGATTTACCTCAATTTTTTTTCTTAAATTTTAAAGTTTCACGTGTTTTTTCATAGGTCTGAAATTAATGGCTCTTTCTTTACGATGTTTAGTTTATAATAGCCCTTTTAAGGGTCAAACTGCCGATGAACTCACCCTACCGTCTATCTAAGGACTGGACGGACGCATTATCTACAGACTCACCGAAAATATCTGCCTAAGCTATTTTTTTTAAATGAGGGTAGACAGACACCGACACCAACGTTCGCTTGTTTAAAGTCATTTCAACCTGAGATGCCGTGCGAGGCACACGTCTTTACGTTCCATATTTAAAATCGAAATGAGTGTGAAAGTCATTTGCGTGTTCGTGGTAGAGACATTCTGGACTGATCATTAACTTATTTGCATTTTTACTATATTCCCTTATGATCTAAGAAATAATCCTTCTATTTATTTAATTCTATTGAAGATTTAATAAAAGCCAATTTAGTCAAATTATTTTCGTAACATAATATAAATCTGAATTAGATTTAGTGTTTTTTAACATCAAAGGTTCTGTAGACATAGATAGACAAACTTTTTAATATTTTGGACAAATTAGGGGGTGCTTTTAACGATCAATATATTTTATACTGTTAGTCGTAGGCATAAGCTTAGCCTAAGCTTTTCACCTGGAAATCTTTAACACATTTTTGAATCGTTATAACCTCGTTGTCTTTTTAATTACAAGATGGCGCTGTACCATATTATGTTGAAACTATAACGCGCTATTGAGATTCTCTTAGCTTTTCATATAACCCATTGAGTGCAATACTCTAATCACTTACTTGTTAGAAACATTTTCATGGTAATGTGACCAAAACTCTGTATAAATTAAGTTGATAACAATATTTTGGAAGTAGATCATAGAGTTCATCGCCAGCGCGGCTTGACCAATATACTTTACACGGATAGAAGAGAAAAGAGAGAAAGAAGATTTACTACCAACTAACAAAAGCGATAAAGCACAAGTTTGAATGGCCGTGCAGTCCTTAAGTAGAGTAAAACGTGGAGCCATCGGCAGATATAAACTAAACTAAAGTAACTATGAATGAAGAATGACAATTTTTGACAGGAAAATGAACGTATTGGGAAAAGTAGTGGTTCCGAGACTCAAAGCGACAATAAAATACATTTTAGATGAACTAGAAGAGATGGACCGAGAAGAGTTTTACAGACTAAAAATGGTACAAAATATAAAAAACAGAAACAAAAAGTGCGAGCATGAGGAAGAAAGACTTATTACGTGTCCTACTTGTCTCAAAGCTAAGGCAAGAGACGAAGTAATCAAAGCTGTGTGCTGGATTTGTGGACAATACATAGATCCTAAATATCGCCCACCACCTCAATCAGCCGAGGAAATAGCTGAAAGAGAAAGGATACGAGAAGAGTTCAAGGCTCACATTGGTGAAATAATAGGACTTACCAAAGAAGTCGATGAGCAACGCGTTGTGGTGACTGGTGTTGATGATTTCCTTAAGACTGCAGAGGAGTTGAAAGAGAAGCTGGCTGAGGGAGAAGGAGAGGAACCAATAGAAGAAGAAGTAGGCCCATTAGAACCTATACCCTCAGACACACCTCCAGGAAGACTTTGTGAGGTGTGCCTTGAGAGATTTAAGAAACAACAAGAAGCGAAAGAGGCAGGGGAACCTGAAGAACCACCGAAGCTACCGTCTATGGAACTGACTGTGAAATCTCAGAAGGTACCGTACATGGCACCCGTCGTTCCACCACCAGAAGTATGCGAGGAACATAAAGAAATTGATTTAGAACTGGGTACATTTGAAACGGAAATCAAAGAAATTACCAAAATTATGCGAGTTAAGAACGACGATGGCAGTATAAGTGAAGAAAGGAAGGTTATTAAAATAAAAAAGGAGGTAAGAGCACCAGTGAAGATGAAGCCAATGCCAACTGAAACGGAAGCATCCACTCCAGCAGCTGCAGATAGCAGAACTGGTAGAACAATGTACCAAGCATCTGATACTTCTAACAAATCTAGTAAATATCCACCAAAAACTGTAGGAGTTATTATTATTCAAGACCGTATTCCAAAAGCGTTTGGTCCAAAATCTATTGACAGGAAAACACATTCTGAAGTGTTACCTATGTTATTGCACATGGCCGACCCAACAATAAGACATTGCGTTTCGTCAAACAGTATTTTTTATTCTGATACAGACTTAGAAACGTGCAATAGTCAAAGTAAGGGATTAGAATGGTCTAATAAACTGAGAGAGTATATGGAAATTGGTGCTGATATCGAAAAAGTATTGAGATCATACGAGCCATGTAGCTATGATCCAGATACTAATGAAGCAAGCGATGATGAAAGATCTGAAGATAATTCAGAAACTATGATTGATAAGGAGCGAGGTGACGATGAACATATGTTTACAGAGTCAGAAAAACAATTGGTTTTAAAATCTAAGAAACGAAACGAAGTCAATTCGAAATCATTTGATGATGTTTCAACATCCACTAAGATTAAAGAGGCATCGGTAATAATTTTAGAAGGCATACATAGATCTAAATCGGTAACGGAAAATAATAACAGAAGCATTGATAATAATTAAACAATTTCATTATGATTAAGGAGACCCCGAATAATATCAGATGAGGGCAGCAAGATAATGATTATTATATAGTATACTTAGCTTAACCTTTATCTAGTCACTAACTCATCTAGAAAACTAAATCCAAAAACGATGATCATATAGTTTTTTCAAAAAGGCAGTTATTTAAAACCGTATAGTCCTTAGAATCAGAACGAAGGGTGGTTTACGGCAGCAAACATCAATAACAACTAAACCAAGAACAATTTGTCTACAGACGACTTAATGTTATGAAGAAAATTGTTATACCAAAGCTCCACGCTACTATAAGATACATCATTTTGGAACTTGAGGAGCTACATAGGGAAGAACTATACAGAATCAAAATGATTAAGATGTATAAGCAGAGGGAAAAGAATCAACATGCGTCACTTGGACCTACTCATGTGTGCCCGATTTGTTCTCAAGTTGTAGCTGGAAAGAAACCAGCAGTACCTAAACCTAAACCACAACCAGTCGAAGCTCCGCTAGTACCTCCGACCATTAAAAAGATTAAAGAGACCATGAAAATGGGGTCGCGCACTCTATCAAGAGATGCATCAAGACCAAGAATCGGTCCGATGAGATCTGTGAGATTAGAAGAAAGAGATGAAATGTACAGGCCTTTGTCATCTAAACAAACTGGTGAACCTATTAAACTGTTATCGTTAGAGTCGTTCAGCCCAGAAGAAAAATTAGCTCAGCTTAGAGATCAACTTATAGATGTTATTTTACAATGTAAAGATTTTGTTGTCACTGGAATTCATAGTGTTGATGTTGGGGAAATGTTACACGCTTGTGAGAAGGCGAAAATGAAGATTGAATCTTTCATGCAAAGCGAAGTGCCATCTGATGGAATTGATGATAATTTAAACATGCGTCTTGACCATTTGAAACTGCATTTACGTGAAGTAATAAACGTGTCGCATGAATTTCGAGATGGCGCATTCTTGTCACCTAGTATTGAAAACTTTGTACGAACATGTGAGGAAGTCAATGATAAAATTAATGTTTATATGAAAAAAATTGATGCACAAGCAGTAACCGAAGGAGCGAAAAGCCGCTTGACAGCTCTTACAAGTCACATAAATGATGTAGTCAAACTTACAGAGGCTTACCAACAAGAAGGGTTACTTACGCCAAGCGTAGAAAACTTTTTGCAGACATGTGCACATGTCAAAGAACGAATAAACACTTTCACTAAGGAAACAGAAGACCCCGATAAGAAAAAAATCGATCATTTAAGAGAACATGTAACCGACATGGAAAAAATTGCCACAGATGTTAAAAAAGAAGGAATGATTTCTACAAGTATGGAAAACTTTTTAACATCTTGTAAAGACTTTAAAGATAAGTTAGAAGATCTTAAGAAGAGAGGAAAGAAAGTGCCAAACGAAGGAGGCTTAGGAAGGCTAATTGGTCATATAAACGAAACAATTGAACTTAGTAAACTGGCAAAAGATGGAGGCTTAATGACAGACAGCGTAGAAGACTTTATAAAGTCCTGTGAGAATGTGAAGAAAATGATTGAGCTAAAACAGAAACAAGATTCAGAAATCCAAGTACCAACAGCTTTGGATGATCTTAAATACAACTTAGATGATGTGATTAAGTTGATTTCTGAATGCAGAGCTGAAGGTCTGCTTAGTAAAAGTATGGAAGAGTTTTTGAAAACCTGTGAACGAGAGAAGGCAGAAGTTGAGGTTTTGAGACACTACTCAACAGCAGACAAAGAGGGTAAGATGTTGTTCTCACCATGCAGTGAGACGTGTGGCTGCAACCAATCCGATGGTGATATGGAAGAGTTGTGCCCAAGATGTATTGAAGGGTCAAAGGAAAAGTCAAGATCTGCTACTATAGCTCCATCGCCATGTGACACTTGTACAGGTATTATACGAGAACCGCAATCAGATGAGGACTTGTGCCTCTCTTGTAGCCGAAAACCCTTTGATATGTCAGATTATCCAGAATATGTATCACCCGAGGAATCAAAGGATAAAGTGTGTGAAATATGTCAAAAACACATAGATGATGGAGTGGATGAATGTCAAGAAATGTACGTAGAAGAAGAAGAAGTACAGAAGGAGCCGGAACCACAACCACCCGGTCCCGTCGATAGTAGTCTCGGATACTTTGAGAAGAAAGTAAGGAAAATTATGAAAGTCAAAAGATCACAGAACCGTGACGGTACAATACGAGAAGAGAAAGAGACAATACTAGTAAAGAAAGAAAAACATGATCCAAACGAAACGACACTAGATGATGATGATGAAGGTGAATTCGGTGGTGATGTGTCTTATGAATCACTTTTAGATCCGGATGACAAGAAAAAGGTAGGCATGTGCTTGGTTTCGAATCAGAATCAACGTGGTTTCTTACACCCACAAAAATCTAAATCAGAAGAAATTCTAAGATCTTTGGGTGAAGAAGTAACCACTAGAGCATGCGTGTCTTTGATGAAACTTATACACAGGGCTGTTGATAGTCCATCATCACCATGCATGTCTAAAGATATCCTTCATTTGAACGAAAATATAAACAAGTCTCATAACAATTGAAGATTTGAACTGTATACATAATACAATGTCTTATTCAATGTGTCTAATAAAACAACCTTTTGCCACTTATTTCTAAATAGCCTGCTTTTCAATTAAAAATGCTGTAGCAGCATTTCTCCTCTTGCTACATAGATGACGCTACTCGCTAACAATTGTTAAGTTCACATTTTGAAATGAATACTTATTTAACTAAAATTTGAAATTTATTATCTAAATGGATACGGAAGGGTGAGTTTACATCAGCAGACAGGATCCGTCAACATAATAACAAAGCTGCAAAACAATTCACAGGAAGTATAACGTCCTTGCAAAATCAATGATACCAAGACTGAAATTGACGATAATTTACATAATGCAAGAGTTGGAAGAATTAGAGAGAGAAGAGACATTCAGGCTTAAGAGGGTCAAAGAGAAGCATATGACGCCAAAGGATGATACATATCACGTATGCCATGGTTGTCTTGCTTATTATAAAAGCAGCCCAAGGACAAAAGAAAGACTTTGTCCTAGATGCTTAGGAGAACCTCATGAAGTCCAAAAACTACCGTCTCCGATAACAGTTGAAGTCCAGAAAGAACCGTCACCTATCAAAGTTGAAGTGTCTGATATTTCTGCAGCTAAAGTTGATGGTAAGCCATGTATTGAACAATTAATGACTCATCTTAATGAGTTCATCAATAAAACGAAGCAATATAATACAGTTGATGTACTATCGTCTGGTTTGGATGAATTTCTTAAGTCTTGCTGCCAAGTTAAAGAGAAAATACAAGAATATGCACATACTCCTTGTGAAACATGTCGAGAAACTCCAGTTACTTGCGATAGTACACTCGTATTATCAGAAAAACCTGAGGCTTTAGTGGATACTAAGTCGGAATGCATATCACCACGAGTTGAACCTGGAACGTCATCTAAACAACCTCCAAGCACTCAAGACATTTACAGTTTAAGCCCCGAATCTGTAAGCAAGTTTGGCGTTTTCGAAAAGAAGTTCAAAGAAGTTATAAGATTGACAAGATTACAGAATGACGATGGTTCAGTAAGTGAAGAAAAAAAGGTCATTACCGTTAAGATAGAGAAGCGAAATCCCAAATCTCCTAACGCTAAGAAAGACCCTGTAATTGCATACAGCGTTAGTGGTAGTGGACTGGATGCAAATAGTGGATTTGGCAGATCTAGTAGTCTTGGTAAAGAACGTGGAGAAGGGAGTCATGTCGAAGAAAAGAGTTGCAGCAAAGAAGAAGATAACAATTGTGACGTAAATCATCTAGATTGTAAAGGACAAGATTCAAGAGAGGTTAAATCAGATGTTGCACTTGGCAGCGGACTCAAAGGACATCCGAGAATAAGGTCTTGTATGTCTGCTAGTGCCCCTACAGCAATAAAGAGCAAAAATGCCGCAACGTCCTGTGGCTCAAATAGTTGTTCTTTGAAAAATGCTTCCAAGGTCACTTTACCACCAGAACCAAGCAAGAACGATATTAAACCAGAACTTAACTATAAGAAGGATGACAAACAAGAGCGAGACAGCAAGTTAAATATCAAAAGAGTGTGTCACAATCCACAGGCAAGTAAAACATCTGCAGGAAAAACTCCAATGTGCTGCATTAATTCATTGCCACTTACAGGCGGTTTTGAATCTGGCAAGTCTAGTCAAGTTGAAGTGGAAACCTGTAAGCCTGTATCAATGAGCTCATCGGCACAAACTTGCTTCAACGAAACACCTTTAAAATCTACAGCTGTCAAATGGACGTGTACTATGCCTGAGTGCACTGCTAACAAGAAACCCACAGATAAAGTAAAGACAGTGAGTATCGCTACAAACTCTTTGTGGAGAGATGTTTGGACTTCTACCTCTGATCTGGTAACCATTCCCAGTAAACTACAGAAGAAGAAATCAAGTCTTACTCTCAGTCCTAACGAACCGTCTACTGCATGTCAAAAGCCAAACTTAAAGAAACCTGATAATTGTTGCACTATAAAAATAATATCCAGAACATCCAAGGATTGCGCTGATAGTAAAACGGGACCTAGCCTTAATGAGAAGGCAGAAGAACCAAATGAGATTTCCAGAAGTAGTCTGTTAGATGCTTTAAAGAGGATATTTATGCCTAGTTCAAGATCAGTGCTGACGAATGAACCTAAACAAGGTACATCAACGCAACCTGATTTGAAACCACCGGAAAAAAGTTGCCTGACAAGGCTGCGAGATTATGTTTCAAGTGTAAGCTTAAGTTCCTCAAAGTCTTGCAAAGCCTGTGAAGCACGAATAGAACTGAAGACTCCTTCAAATACATCTTTAAACACAACGTGCAGCTGTGCTTCTTGGAAGAGTGCAGCTGTAGGTTCTGTTAAATCTAGAGCTACGACTCCAACGTCTATTCATAGTCAAGCCTCCTGTTCGTGTGAATCCGTGTATAGCAACACTTGCTGTGATCTTGCCCAGACTATGAGTAAGGCATCAACGTGCTTGCCTAGTCACAGTCCTTTGGATTCAAAGCCAGTTCTGAAAGCAAGTTCCAAGAGCGTTGCTACTAGCACGAAATTATGTGACAGATATGACGTCAGACCTTATAAAAATATCAGAGGAAGGACCTCTTGCCACAAGGAAACTCAAAGCAATTGCACATGCTGTTCTGAGTCTTGTTTTGTTAGAAATAGGTCACAATATTGCAAGCCGGTGTGCTCCCGATCGTTTTATGAAGATGACTGTTGCTATTTTAAATGGAACTGAAAACTCGACCCGAAAAATCAAGTATTTTTTTTATTTTTAGGAGTAAATCTATACTTCTAATAATGCTGCTATTTTTAAAGTAAAATAGAGATGTAACCAATCAGTTAATAGAGTAAAAATAATTCAAAATTCGGTGAACAAAATATAAATATTGTTTTAAATTTTACGATCAGAATTGGAATCATATCACCAAAATATTTGTGAACTTCATTTCAAAACTGGCAACATTAAAATATATTGAAGGCAATATAATGCATGCCAAACTTAGCGTCGGTCTAATCATAATTTAGTTCAGACTTTAAAGTATTTTTTTTTTGGTAGATAAATGTTTTTTTCTTAAACTAACTAATCAAACAGAATCTCAATGTAATTTTACCTAAAGTGTATTTTTTGCAAATAATATTCCGAACATAAATTTTTGGTTATTTTAATTTAGACTTTATTCCTATGTGTGATTAAGTTTAAGATTAGAGACAAAAACGCACCCCTATTATTTGACTGCAATTCTTTAAAACTCCAGTCGAGTAGCTACTAAGAGAATGGAAATGAAAATGATTTATTCAGTTTAGGCCCTGGTAAGGCACTTATGAATGTCGAAGAATAGACCACCGGTTCGGAAACTAGCCTTCTGAGAAGAACCGGTAAGAATAGGCCGTAACTTGGTAGTGAAAGTAAAATATAATTAAACGGGCTGAAGTCATAGTATTGTAGGAATGTGTCGTGTGTAGTGACGTCACGTCTGCGTACTACAGACAGGCACGTGGCTGTGTGCCAAGCAATATAGGTACACTTGATCCAGGGCTGTCACTTTCACCCAATAGCCAGGGACTAAGAATGAAGAGAAGAGGCGACTAAAAGGGGGGTATAGATGATGCACATGCATGCAGATGATGAGAGCCGTGGTGGCCTCGGAGTTTGAGCAGTCGCCTGCTACGCAGATGACGCTAGTTCGAATTCCAGCGGGGCCTGCACCAATGAGATTTTCTAAAAAACTTATGTGCAGTCATTTCACACCACGTGCTTTACGGTGAAGGAAAACATCGTGAGGAAATCTGCATATGTCATTCAAAGGTACTACTCGTTCTCAACTTGTGACGGGCCGTGTACAAACCTATTCGTGTTTTGCTAAAGTTATTCAGTCAGGCGTTGCGTCGCATCAATATTAAGAGAGAAATTAAACTTACCGTTTTCATCAAATCGAAACATCACAAACAAAAGAAAATCAAACGGGACTTTCACTGGCACATAGCTAATGTTACAATAGTCTAAGATCCGGCTGCAGGATTAGTGCGTTCATCGGTTTTTTGCTGAAAACCGATTTTTTATGTTCGACGCATGCGCAATGGCTTAAAAGCGTCGCAAAAAAAAATGGCTTAAAAGTGTTATGCGCTAACTCTCTTTCACTCTACCTTAAATATTTATAATTTTTAAAAGCCAGCAACCCTTATTTACGTGTAGATTTAATAAGGCAACCATATATGATAATAGATAGAAAAAAATAGCTTTAATTTGATATATAATTAATAAATAAACGGTTAGAACGGATAAATGTATCGAAATCATACCTGTTTGTGAAGAGGTGCGGCCAAGTGCTTAACGGCAACAGTTTTTTTGAATCGTCATATAAATTGCCGTGATGTGGACGTTATTTTATTTAAAAAACAAGTGAACGATGTTTTTTCCCAAAAACAATTAAAAATACTAGCGGTCAAATTTTGATAGGCAACCTGATAAATATATATTCTCCTAATTAAAAATATACATAAAAAATCGGTTTTCAGCAAAAAACCGATGAACGCACTAATCCTGCAGCCGGATCTCGTACTACAAGAAGTTGGTACTGTAAGGCCTCAGCCTTACAAGCAACTTAAAACCTCTTATCTTTCAAAATTTAGCTTTTATGAAAAAATATTTCAAATCCGAAAACAATTCGAGGAATGAGTATAAGGTGTCTGAGAGTAAGTAGACAGAACTGATATTATAAATAATGTATACGTAAAAATAAAATTGAAGGATTTATATAGATTAGGTATTTTTTATATAATAAACTAGCTGTGGCCCGCGGTTTCACCCGCGTACATTTACTCTCACCCTCTCACTCATCAGCTACCTGCCAGTGAAAGTCCTGTTAAAATCGGTCCAGCCGTTTTAGAGATTACCCGGAACAAACAGAGAAACAATTTAAAACTTGTTTTTTTAGTGTTAGTACCGTGAATACTTTCATATTATGCATTTAGTGAAAAGCTGTTATTTTGGAATTACAAACAGACACTTAAATTTTATTTATCTGTATGTATGTATGTATAGAGTATACATATACACAAGGTTAAGAAATTCTATTGTATTGACAGCCCTAAATCCAGCATACGTAAAAAGAGTATCGCACCAAATCACTCGTCATTTTGCAATCACTAATTACCGTGTCTTGTGCCAACTATCCCTTACATTTGAACTATTCATTGGACGTTGTTCCCTTTTCTCTAATTTGTCTAGACATCGCCTGACAGATTATACACCCTACATCACGTGCTATATAGCGTTTACTCGCGGTTTCGTACGCGTTGTATTCAGTTTTTTATACTTAATCCCACAGTTACCAATTTTTTAAACCTTTTTTCAATAAAACTTAATTATATATACAAGGAACAGTACTTAAAACTAATTAAAGGTAGAAAACTTGTCCCAAGTCGGTGTCTCTCGGGATCGTGCCAAGAAGGCTGGCAGCATTGCCACGTTGAATAGCAATGCTGATTCTCTGGGCGAGAAAAGTCCCAGCTCTCTTGTCACGAGAGGCTTTTACCAGACGACGTGCAAGCTCTTTGAAAAGCTGATGAGTATCCGGACCCCAAGGCCCCAGAGTTTCAACCGCAAACGCAGAAAATATGTATCCTTGACCAATGCAAGCATATTTCCGGCGCTTGAGGCACTCCTGCTGAGCAGCAGCAGTGCCGGGGAGATGGGACGGAGCCAATGTATCGACACACGTGGCATCCCACACCAGCGGCCGCCCCAATCTCCACGGCACCAGCGACATACCATCGGGTCTCCGGCCATCGCCGCGCGCCAAACCTACTGGTTCCAGTAAAGTAGGCACCCCGGCGGTGACCAGAGCTCGTCATTGATGGAAGAATGACGGGATCGCCGACCGGCGCTGCTGACTGACGCATGGCAGGCCATGGTGTCCGAAGATGTCTACACTATCACCACAGTGTCATTTTTTTAAAACTTTTTACTAATCTTCAAACTTAAACATACATAATATAATAATATTACAAAGAATTTTCAAAATCTGTTCATAAACGAAGAAGTAATCCTCGATTACAAATAAAAAAAAAAAAATTGACGTCGATTAAGAATAGGCTCCCTTACAGCTTGTAAAACCTATATTTATACCGTGACTTGGGATACTGAATAGCTACGTAACAAGTAAAGCGAACAGGATATAGGCTTCGAATGATCTCTCTTGAAGACTGCAGTGGGAAACTCACCGTTTGGAAAAATCCAGGGCAATGATTGCAAAAGATAAATCGTAAACTGTGTCATACAGACAGACACCGCGGCCAGGTTCGTGACCAGTCATTTATTAAGTAAGTATGACTTAATAATGAGTCTACATCTGTCGCAATAATTCTAAGTGACTAGTTTTGTACCGACATTGTTTGCGTAGACCGCGGACAGTTTGGAGTTAGGTACAATTTTTGTGTACAAAAAAAAAACGAGACCGCTTCGGAAATCTCGCTCCTACTTGGTCAAAATCTATATATCTATACGTCTATATCTGTACATCTTCTATAGATACAGATAAATAAAGTTAAAGTATCTGTTTGTAATTCCAAAATAACAGCTTTTGCACTAACATAAACAATAGCTTATGCACTAAATGCATATGAAGGTGTATGCGGTATAGATATATTAAAGACTAATTTAAAAAAAAATATCTTTCGGTCTGTCCTATGTCTAACGGCATGACCGATTTTACGGGGACTTTCACTAGCTAATGTTACAAGAAGTAAATAAGGCTAACTTTTATTTAAAAATAACATTAGTATTATCACAGTCTGGGTACATAAAGAAATGGCACAAATTTACAAAAAAACTTTTTTTTTTATAATTGTAATAACTGTTTCATAAAGCTGGTTTTTAAAAGTATTTCCACAGAATTAGCTTATTTTGGACATGATTCGGTATTCCTCGTAGCGTTTGAATATAGACACCTGTAGACGATCCCCACCGTGTAGGGACGCTACACCATTGTGTCTTCTGAGAGCAGAGCCAGTTTCCTAACGGGCCTCTTTAAAATTCCTCCTTTGGTGGCCACATCTGCTACTCGCACGACTCCATCACCATAAATATCGTAACAAAATAGTTTCCAACAACACCAAATACAAAATAGGCACAGCTTATTTTGTTTAAAATGCACCTATGTCACCAGTGTTGGTAGTGATCGATAGTAATGTTGTAAGACAATAATCACTGTTCGTTTGATAATATCACAATGGGTCGCCTTAAGGGCTACACTACATTCAATAATTACAACATAATACATTGCTCTACTAAATAATGGTTAGCGTTAAAACTCTGTTCCGAATAGGATTCTGCGGATGTACGAAGCCGTTTCTACGGTTCGTGATAAGGTAAACTAACAGACATATAAATTTGATTGTCTGTTTATAATAATGATAGCTGATGTTACAAGGAGTAACTTACGCTATTTTTATTTAAAAACAAGACTCCGCTTAATAAAGGTACCCATGAAATTTGGTCTACGCGGGCGAAACCGGGGCACAGCTAGTCTACACAAATATTATAAAGAAGACAGATTTGTGTGTATGTATGTTTGTAACGAATTGGCTCAAAAAGTACTGGACCAATTTTATAAATTCCTTCACCATTTGAATGCAACATTATCACTGATTAATATTTTATTTCTGTACTCTCACGGGAACGGGAACTGTGCGGGTGAAACCGCGTGACGTCCGCTAGTATATTATATTTTATTACATACCTACCTACTTAATGTGCCCTGTTGCAGTGATCAAACCCGTGACACCTAGGATAGCATCAGATTTCTGTCAGGGAATGTAACGCTAAAATCAGTCCAATCACTTCAGGGATAACCGGGAACAAACAGGCTTACAGACAGACAGACGGACAGATAGACAGAGAGGATTTTTTTTTTATTATTGTGTATGCCGTATATACTAATTTTCATTATTTATCTGTATAGATTTAGATTCATATAGCATTAATCTGCCCCTTAACAATGTAGGTCCACCAATGACCGCCATGTCTCAGTGACTAATATAACAATTACAACATAACAGGCTGTCGGTTCATTTCCACGCGTCACGTTCTAACAACATGTTACTCTTGTCAAAAGCTATTTCAATACGTGTTTGTTACTATTGCTCTTTGATGGCTGAGTGGTTTGAATACTTGCCTATAACACAAGCTACGCAAATTCCAATGTTATCTGCGTGTATCAATAAGTTTTACGCAATCGAAAATCGTCCTAACATTCTTTCGCGCTTGCGCTAATGGAAACGGTACAAAATGTATGGAAATGAAAGCGATTTATTTAATTTAGGCTCTGGTTAAGCACTTATGCATGTCGAAGAATTGACCACCGGTTCGGAAACTTGCCCTCTGAGAAGAACCGACAAGAAACTCACTTTTCAAATGACATAAATGTCCCGTCACGAGTTATGAGCGTGCGGCGGAAATGATGCGGATATTGCGCATGTTTTTATTCACCTCGCGCCATACATATAGACAGAGACAGCTAATAAAATGACTGTTACGCATTCAAGGTAAGCGGTCATAACTTAATAGCTTAGCATACATTTCTTATGTGATTTATTTAGTAAAAAAAAGCCGTAGTGGCCGTGGGGTTTGAGCAGTCGCCTGCTACGCAAGCGACGCAAGTTTGAATCCCAGCGGCGCCTGTACCAATGAGTTTTTCTAAAAACTTATGTGCAGTCATAGTGTCAGAGACGGCGATAGACTCGCCATCTGTCACGTTAGCACTTAATCATCTTCGGTGAAAAGTGGGTGTTGTTATTATTGCAAACTCAGGCAATAAACATGCGTCTTTGAATCACTTTTCAGACATACACAGGTTTCCTCACGATGTTTTCCTTCACCGTAAAGTACGTGGTGTGAAATGACCGTAAAAAAATTTATAGAGAAACTCATTGGTACAGGCTCCGCTGGGATTCGAACTTGCGTAGCAGGCGACTGCTGAAACCCCACGGTCATCACGGCTCTCTCTTATAATCAATACATAAAGTCAATAATTAGTAACATCTATCAGGGTAGCACGTAGCTCGTTAGGGTAGCTCACGGCATCTCACGGATGATGGCTCACTGCTTCTCAGGTTACTGACGTATATGACATGCTTGTGGTCTGTTTTATACTGTGGTACAAGGCATAAGAAGTCGGTTAATAAAAAAAAATATTAGCGTGGTTATAAGAGATGGCTCTTGACAGAGACAAATGGAAAGAAAAAATAATTCTGACAATTTGAAAGTGCTTTGTAAAAAGTCTAATCGAATAAAGATATTTTTGACTTTGACTTTGGCTTTGAAAGAGTTGCATCGGTTACACCGACAAGAGTTATTACTCTTACATTCATGATGATGTGATGATATATAGCTTATTATCTTCCTCGATAAATGGGCTATCTAACACTCATCATTATTTTTCAAATCGAACCAGTAGTTCCTGAGGATAGCGCATTCAAGCAAACAAACAAACTCTTCAGCTATATATATATGTTAGTATAGGCAGATAAATAATATTATATTGGGCTTACATTTCTTATGAAATTGATTTTGTACATGCCTATAGTCCCTGAAGGGGTAGGCAGAGGTGTTGTAATAACAACACCCACTTTACACCGAATACGATAGGTACCAACGTGACAGAGCGAGTCTATCGCCGCCTCAGGCACTATAGATACGTCTTTTGAAATATTTCTCAGACATATCCAGGCTTCCTCACGATGTTTTCCTTCACCGTAAAGCACGTGGTGTGAAATCACTGCACATAAGTTTTTATTATATATATATAAAAATGAATCCCCATTTCCCTTGGTCACGGCATCACGGGTAAACGGCTGGATGAATTTTAACGGGACTTTCACTGGCAGATAGCCGCTGTTTCAAGGAGTGTTTTAGGTTTATTTTATTTAAAAATCAGCATGAAACTAAATCTACGCGGGTGAAACCACGGGGCACAGCTAGTTGTATAATATATTTGATGTTAGTAATTACTGAGTCTTGCCAGGTACTCAGTAAAAGTAACTATCAGCAATCTGATGCTATGTTAAAAGTCTAATTGGATAAAGATTTTTAAGTTTAATTAATGTCTCGCTCTCCGTTCGTCGCTTGCGCACACCGTAGCGACACGTCTGCGTGTTGGCACTCATTTTCCCTCTCAGTTGGCTTATTAAATTCGGAAGTCATCGTGTCTCGTTCAATATTTAACGAACGATCCTAAATGGGCCCCACTTCATAATATAACAGACGGTAAAGGCTGTATTTTCTTAGGGTTCACCGTTTTTTCAGGGGTAGGGAACGAATTTTCTTCATTAATAATATTATAAATAGGAAATTTGTATGTAACGAATTGGTTCAAAATATATTAGACCGATTTTAAAAATTATTTCTTAATTTGAATGCTACATTATCACTGATTAATATAAGCGATATTTTATCTCCGTACTCCCAAGGGAACGGGAACTACGCGGGTAAAACAACGTGACGTCAGCTAGTCATGAAATAATACTATCAAAAATCTTATCAAGTTTCCATTATTATATACACACACAGGGCCTTTTTTAACTCCTGTGCATTACGTGGAATTTGAGATTAAATTCTATATCTAACAGGTAAATAAAATTGAAGTATCTGTTTGTAATTCCAATACAAATGGAGCCAACAGAGTTTCTTGCCGGTCCTTCTCAGAAGCCTTGTTTTAGAACCGGTGGGCAATTCTTCGACTTTCATAAGTGCCTTACCAAGGCCTGAACTGAATAAATGATTTAAATTTTCATTTTCAAACTAGCTGTGCCCCGCGGTTTCACTCCCGTAGATTTAGTTTCATCCTTATTGTCGCGGAACCCTAATATTTTTGATAAATAAAAGTAGCCTAGGTTACTCCTTGAAACATCAGCTACCTGCCAGTGAAAGTTCCGTTAAAATCTGTCCAGCCGTTTCAGAGATTACCCGGAACAAACAGACAGACAGACAAAGTAAATTTTTAAAATTTGGTTTTTTAGTGTCAGTATCGTGTATATTTTCATATGCATTTAGTGAAAAGCTGTTATTTTGGAATTACAAACAGACACTTCAATTTTATTTATCTGTATAGATAACCATCCTCGGCTTGGTAGACCGTATGCTTGTGTACCACCTAAGGTGGTATAAAAACGCGTAACTTTAAACTAGTATTCAAAGGTTGCATGATAAATACTCCACGCAAGTTTAATGTTACGATTGTAACTCGATAGCAAGACACGCACGGCTTGCAATCGAGATTATCTCGTCAACAACTCGACCGTATAACGTAAAGTGACACGTGTATCGTGTAAGATGAAAATATTAACACTCGTTGCGTGCCTCGAAAGCTGTGTGGTATTTAAACTAACAATGTTGATACGAAATGTTACGCCTCGTTGATTGTACTGTCGTACGAGAAAATTCATTAAGAAATGTGATCTCGATGTTGACGCTTACATAGCGTTGTGGTATTAACGTGTTTTAAAATCGTGAATCGATAGTACATACTATAAGTCACTACGCTTTGCTTTGATACGATATATTTAAGTGTCTGTTTGTTTGCACTGCGGTTTCATCCGCGTACATTTACTTTCATGCTTCATGTCGCGGTACCCTTATATTTAGAATAAATAAAAGTAGCCTAAGTATCTCCTTAAAACATGAGCTACCTAACAGTGAAAGTCCCGTTAAAATCCGTCCAGCCGTTTCAGAGATTACCCGGAACAAACAGACAGACAGACAGAGAAAAAATTTAAAACTTGGTTTTTTAGTGTCAGTAGCGTGTATACTTCCATATGCATTTAGTGAAAAGCTGTAATTTTGGAATTACAAACAGACACTTCAATTTTCTTTATCTGTATGTATAGATAGATAGCTGCTAGGAAAAGAAGCGTATAAGATGCAGTAACCAGACACCAAATAACTAACATCAGCTCCCAGGCGTCAATATTTCACGTAAAATACCATCACATCATTCCGTCCACTTGATTGCATAATGTTAATCTATAACATTGAACCGAGACAAAAAACTGACACGATGCAAACAGACGGACGCGTCCAAGCATGTCTATAAAAACCTACATTTATTTTGTATCAATACTTACCGGTGACATGGTCTGCATTGACTTTGAAAAGATTTAATTTGTTTAAATTTTTGGTGTGATTAACCATATATTACATACGGAGATAATGATAAAAGAGCTACATTCAATGGTTAAGTACAATCAAATTTTTTTTTTTTTTTAATGCCGAGGGGGAAACCTTCAAAAGGTCCCCGACCGCCCTGGGAGAGGCAGATTGGGGTATGTGGGATTTTTACCGCATAAATCCCCCCTGTCGGCCATCCTCAGTGCTCTGGGGGACTCCGGGTACTCTGATAGATCGCACCGGTATCCCCCCACACTTTGCCGGGGCACATCCCTGGGGCAGCTGTATCGCCGCCCCTGAAGACCTCGTTGTGCGAGGCACCTCCCCGGGCCCGCGGCTCGGCGGTCAAAGCTCCCACCCCAACCACCGCCAGCAGGCCCTCCGGCCCCTAGTCGCCTCTTATGACAGACAGGGGATACCATAGCCAAATTCTTAGACCCTGGCTATTGGGTGGACGGTCTATCACCATGGTGGAACTAACCCCAACATACTATACTTACTAGTTCACCCACATTTCACCAGTTAAGTTTAAGTCCCATGTAATAGAGGGCAAGCCTATTGCCATTAACTGGCCACAAATCCAGACTTCTGACTGGGGACTCAAAGATGGTAAAAACCAATAACACTTTGTTAGCGAACCCAGAACGTCGTGAAGGAATGATTTTATTGTTTGTTTGTTTGCTTTGAATAGGCTTCGAAACTACTTGACTGATCTTGAAAATTCTTTCAACAATGAATAGCTACATCGTCAGCGAGTAACATAGGCTATATTTTATCCCCGTACTCCTAAGGGAACGGGAACTACGCGGATGAAACCGCGTGACGTCCGCTAGTATCCTATAAAGAATGATGGAATCGAACCTCAGTCCCATAAGCCGTTAACCTCCTAATTATTGAGTTTTAATCACTACACGGTAAGGGAGAGGGTCATCGACCCCGAGGGGCGGTAAGGGGATGTGAGGGCGGAGTCTCAGACTCAGGGTACGAAAAAAAATGTTAACAAAGAGGCAGCTTGCTAAATGAGTCGAGAAATATGTAACCACAAAATAAAAAAAAATAAAAAACTAAACCCAAAACTGAAATATCACGCTGTCAAAAGTATGAAACTGGAGTGATGTTCGAAGCATAGCTGTAGATATTTAGAATTACAAACAGACACTTCAATTTTATTTATATAAAATAAATGACAACTGCGTTTAGTTTTTAATCTGTGTTTCAGTCATGTCAACTAATGGCAGAAATACAGTTAATATAACAAAAGTTTATCTCGGATTAGTGCCCGGTTAATGGCAATAGGCTCGCCCCCTATCACGTGAGACTTGAACATAACTGGTGAATGCCTAAACCTATGAGGTGCCACCTGCGAAGTGCCTAAAAAGTGCGCCGAAAAAATGTCGACTCTGTATTTTGTCAGCGCTATTGTTACTCACTAATGGGAGCCGGCCTATTGTACATAATTTTTATTGTGATCAGGGAGTAGGTGAGGGGACCTGGCACTTCAGAGGAATGAAGCGAAGTCACAGGTAAAATACTATGTATTCAGGCTATTCTATAGATATAATAAATAAATAAATACATTTCAGAATTATACAAAAAAAAATGTCTTTGTCAAGTTGTATTCTACACTAGCATTATAAAGAGGAAAGATTTGATTGTTTTTTTGTTTGTTTGTTTTCATTGAATATTGAAAATTCTTTCAGCGATGGATAGCTACATCATCAACGAGTAACATAGGCTATATTTTATCCCCGTACTCCCACGGGATCGGGAACTACGCTGGTGAAACCGCGTGACGTCCGCTTGTTTTAATTTAAAATCACTTACTATACTTTGCATTTCATTATAATAATGCTTCCTTCGCTTATATTAATATTAAGTGGTGTTCATGTGAATTTGCTAAGATTTAAAAATACTCTTTTAATCGTGAAATATATATTCTATACATTCTATACAGATAAATAAAATTGAAGTGTCTGTTTGTAATTCCAAAATAACAGCTTTTCACTAAATGCATATGAAAGTATACACGCCACTGACATTAAAAAACCAAAATTAAATTTTTTTCTCTATCTGTCTGTCTGTCTGTTCGTTCCGGGTAATCTCAGAAACGGCAGGACGGATTTTAATGGGACTTTCAATGGCAAGTAGCTGATGTTTCAAGGAGTAACTTAGGCTACTTTTATTTATTCTAAATATTACGGTTCCGCGTCAATAAGGATGAAACTAAATCTACGCGGGTGAAACCGCGGGGCACGGCTAGTAGTATTCTAAAAGAAAGGGTACGGACGGAGCTGTGATAAAAATACCAGTAACGAAGTTATTTATAACTGCAACAGCCATAGATATATTTAAATGTTTGTTATACTGTATATCATTGCACTCTATTAGATGAGGGTAGATGTGAACAGATCCCTTTTGATACAGTTAAAATAACTAGAACCGTGGTAGCCTTGTGGTTTGAGCAGTCGTCTGCTCCGCATGCGACGCAATTTCGAATCCCAGCGAGGTCTGTACCAATGAGTTTTTCTAAAAACTTAAGTACAGTGATTTCACATCACGTGCTTTACGATGAAGGATGAGGAAACCTGCATACGTCTGAGAAGTGAATCAAAGACGTATGTATAGTACCTGAGACGGCGATAGACTTACCATCCGTCACGTTGGCACTTAATCATCTTCGGTGAAAAGTGGGTGTTTTTATTAAAACACCTCTGCCTACCCCTTCAGAGAATACAGACGTGAATAGGGGACGAGTGGGTCCTGACCCAAGGAGATATAAAATAACTTGCTCGCCGCATTTTCTCTCAGCGTACCCGAGTTACTTACAGCTGTCCAATTCCCGCAATTTCTAAACATGATTAATTAATTTGTTATGTACTTGTGTACAAAACTCTTACGTTCCTAGCCAGACGTCCAGAACTTTCCTAATTAATTCCAGAGATCGCTAACACGATCAATACGTGCCTTTATGTGCAGAGTTCAATAAATGATCACAGGAATAAAGAAAAATTGCCTGATTTACAAAACTTTTCATTCGAAGCTTTGAAGTATTCTGTAATTTTTTAGCCTGTTTTATTTTTCAACTAAAGTAGTTTGTATTCTACGTAGAAATTAAGAGTCATGGCGGCCGTGGGGTTTGAACAGTCGCCTGCTACGCAAGTGACGCAGGTTCGAATCCCAGCAGGGTCTGTAACAATAAGTTGCAGTGATTTCACACCATGTGCTTTACGGTGAAGGATAATATGCACACTTATATGTCTGAAAAGTATTTCAAAGATGTATAGTGCTTGAGATGGCGATAAACTCACCATCTGTCACGTTAGCACTTAATCATATTTGGTGAAAAGTGGATGTTGTTATTATAACACCTCTGCCTACCCCTTCAGGGAGTACAAGCGTGAGCATATGAATGTATGTAATACTAGCTGTGCCCCTCGGTTTCACCCGCGTAGATTTTAATTTCATGGTTGCCCGCAGATCCCTAATATTTTTTTAAAAATCTAAGTAGTCTAAGTTACCCCTTGTAACATCAGCTATCCGTCAGTGAAAGTCCCGTCAAAATCCGCCCAGCCGTTTCGGAGATTACCCGGAACAAATAGACAGACAGACAGACAGAGAAAAAATTTAAAAATTGGTTTTTCTGTGTCAGTACCGTGTATACTTTCATATGCATTGAGTGAAAAACTGTTATTTTGCAGTTACAAACAGACACTCCAATTTTATTTATCTGTATGTATGTATAGATTTATACTGTGCCCGTAAGCTACGTTATAAGTGAGAAAATATATCAGGAAAAGACATTGCTAAATATTTCAGAGTTTTCCATAATGTATTTTCATTTTCAGCGTGAAGCCTTAGATATTCCTAACTGGGTTTTCTTTCAGGGTATCACAGGGAAATGACAAACAGTTACATGAGATGAACAATATTTTTTCATTGTATCTATTCTCGCAAATGATAGCGTTTCATCCAATTTTAGGGTTCCTTGTCGTTTTCTGGGGTTTTAATTCTCATAATAAGAGTTTTACTTGCAAATCTGCCATTAACACACGTATCATACACCCATCAAAACCTTATACCGTTCAAATTAAAACCACAATTCAATAAATAAAAACATCTTCTACCATATAAATCTCTTCCAAATTAGTCTCTATCACCACATAAATACAGTTGATAATTCATTAACTGCTGTCCAAACCTGCTTCGAAAAGAACTTGCTAAATGTCTGTTTGTAATTCTATAATAACAGCTTTTCACTAAATGCATATGAAAGTATATACGACACTGACATAAAAAAACAAGTTTTATTTTTTCTCTGTCTGTTTATTTCGGGTGATCTCCGAAGCGGCTGGACCTATTTTAACAGGATTTCCACTGGCAGATAGCTAATGTTACAAGGAGTAACATACGCTACTCTTAATTAAAAAGTAAGCGATCCGCGGACCACCTTTGAATTTAACTCTACGCGAGTAAAACCGCGGGGCACAGTTAGTCTTAAATAATAGTTTATCTAATTTAACTCTCGTTTTAAAATCAATTTCAAACCCAACGGCTTTTAACTGACTTCAAAAAAGGCAGAGGTTATCAATTCGATTGTACGTTTTCTATCTATATATATCTATACATACATACATATACATACTACATACTTACTACAGGTAAATAAAATTGAAGTGTCTGTTTGTAATTCCAAAGTAACAGCTTTTCACTAAATACATATGAAAGTACACACGATACTGACACTAAAAATAAAGTTTTAATTTTTTTCTGTCTGTCTGTCTGTCCGTCTGTCTGTCTGTCTGTCTGTTTGTTCCGGGTAATCTCTGAAACGGCTGGACGGATTTTAACGGGTCTATACAGATAAATAAAATTGAAGTGTCTGTTTGTAATTCCAAAATAACAGCTTTTCACTAAATGCATATGAAAGTATACACGCTACTGACACTGAAAAACCAAGCTTTAAAATTTTTCTCTGTCTGTCTGTCCGTCTGTCTGTCTGTTCGTCTGTTTGTTCCGGGTAATCTCTGAAACGGCTGGACCGATTTTAACGGGACTTTCACTGGCAGGTAGCTGATGTTTCAAGGAGCAACTTAGGCTACTTTTATTTATTAAAAATATTAGGGTTCCGCGACATGAAGCATGAAACTAAATTTACGCGGGTGAAACCGCGGGATTCAGCAAGTTTTCAAATAAAAGCATTTTGTAACTCACAGAACCCCTTCAATCCGTTGCTTTCACGCTTTCCGGTTGTTTATTTCAATACGCTAGTAATAAATACAGTTTCCATTCAGAGAAATATCGCGTCTGTATTCAGAGTACTGCTTTGTATAAAACATTTTTTCCATACACTTTACATACAAATATACCTATTACAGAGTACTTCTAAACAAATACAAGTTTAAGGGTGAGTTTCTACTGTGCGATTTTTGTAGGCTTCTTTCTTTTTAGGTACAAGCTTTTTGAATATATCCCTATTTGTAAATAATTTTATTTTGGAAAACGAAAAAGTCAGACAGACAGTCTGTCTGTCTGTCTGTTTGTTCCGGGTAATCTCTGAAACGGCTGGACGGATTTTAACGGGTCTTTCACTGGTAGCTGATGCTTCAAGGAGTAACTTAGGCAACTTTTATTTATTAAAATATTAGGGTTCCGCTACAATAATGAAGAAACTAAATCTACGCGGGTGAAAACGCGCGGCACACTTAGTTTTATAATAAAAAGCGTCTTCCAAAATAAATAATTGTTTTTTTTTAATAAAAGTAGTCCAATTTACTCCTTGTAAAATTCTGCAAGTGAAAGTCCCGCTAAAATCGGTCCAACCGTTTCGGAGATTAGTCGGAACAAATAGACAGACAGACAGAGAAACAATTAAAAAAATTGGTTTTTTATGTCAGTACCGTATATACTTTCATATGCATTTAGTAAAAAGCTGTAAATTTGGAATTACAGACAGACACTTTACACAGTATGTATGTATATGTATGTATAGAATAGATAAAGTCGCACGACATAGTCGCACAGTCGCACCTCGTCCTTAAGTTCCAGTGGAAATGGAATGAGTTCCAGCGAGTGATACCTGCGCACAGGAAATTGAGTTGCTTCAAGTTGCGTTAAATTTAGTCTGTAAAGGGAGTCTGTCTCACTCAAACAGGACATGGTGTAAGGTTTTATAGCTTATTTGCTTATTTATGAATAACTAGCCGGTGCCCGCGACCTCGTCTGCGCAGGATTTGAGTTATCATAATATTTTGCACAATTCACACAATATCTTTATAAGTTCTAGCGGACGTCACGCGGTTTCACCCGCGTAGTTCCCGTTCCCGTGGGAGGACCGGGATAAAATATAGCCTATGTTACTCGCTGATGATGTAGCTATTCATTGCTGAAAGAATTTTCAAGATCGGTCAAGTAGTTCAAGTATCAAGTAGTTTCGGAGCTAATTCAATGCAAACAAACAAACAAACAATCAAATGTTTCCTCTTTATAATATTAGTGTAGATATCCTATGTATTATTCAGATGTATAATATGTATACTTCATTGTTAAGTTTCATCAAAATCCGTTCAGTAGTTTTTACATTTAAGAGTGACATCCATCCATCCATCCATACTTACAAACTGTCGCGTTTATAATATTTGTAGGATTGTAGGACGGTATTCGGATGGGGCGCACTTTAGAATTATGCATTTACGTTCAAAATATCTTCAAATGATCTACCACGTATCCACTAAGGTTTTCAGCGTCGAACTCTACTACGAGCGTTGGTTTCAATCATGGGCAATCGATACAGATAAATAAAATTGAAGTGTCTGTTTGTAATTCCAAAAAAACTATTTTTCACTAAATGCATATGAAATTATACACGGTACAGACATTAAAAGACCCATTTTGGATTTTTTTCTCTGTCTGTCTGTCTGTTTGTTCCAGTTAAACTCCGAAACGGCTGGACTGATTTTAACGGGACTTTCACTGCCTCCAAGGAGTAACGTAGGCTACATTTGTAAAAAATATTAGCGTTTCGCGAAATTAAGTATGAAACTAAAGCTACGCGGGTGAAACCATGGAGCACAGCTAGTTGATACATAATACATAGTGGAAAAGGTTTAATTTCGTATCTTTAAAGCCGACACTCGACGATGAGTGCGACGTTGAGAAACCTTAGTGAATACTGTACTGTGCCGTCCGCTAGGATTCGAACATGCGTCGCTTGCGTAACAGGCGAATGTTCGAACCCCATGGCTACCACTGGTCTTAGAATAAATAACAAATAAATTACGATCAAGTAAAATGGCAAAGTTGACGACTAACAAGTAGAATAACTTGGTTCAACTCGAATGCAATTGATCTGTCGTGAATATTGCAAACAAAATTGATCGTGAGCGCTTGTATGTCATAAGTAGGTATTACATGTTAAGCGATAACCTAGCAATAGATATATTTTTACTTAGAGAATCCGTTATAGATATGTTGTGGCCATATCTTAGATTAGCCACTTCATAAAATGCCGGAGCATTTCATGCAATCGTGAAATAATCAATTTAATTACGTATAGAATACTGAGAGAGCCGTGCTGGTGTTGCAGTTTGAGCACTGCAGTCGCCTGCTACGCAAGTGACGAAAGTTCGAATCTAAACAGCTGTTTATCTTATATATATATGTAAGTCAGCCAATGAGTTTTTCTAAAAAATTATGTGCACTGATTTCACACCACGTGCTTTACGGCGAAGGAAAACATCGTGAGGAAACCTGCATATGTCTGAGAAGTAATTCATAGTTATTGTATACTGTATATTGCCTAAGACAGCGATGGACCATCTGAGATGTTGGCACTTAATTATATTCGGTATAAATGTGGCTGTTAATGTTAAAACACCTCTGTACGGACCCTTCTGGGATGGCGTGAGCATCTTTATTTATCTACTAGCTGTGCCCCGCGGTTTCACCCGCGCAAATCTAGTTTCTTCCTTATTGTCGCGGAACCCTAATATTTTTAATAAATAAAAGTAGCCTAAGTTACTCCGAAACATCAGTTACCTGCCAGTGAAAGTCCCATTAAAATAGGTCCAGCCGTTTCAGAGATTACCCGGAACAAACAGACAGACAGAGAAAAATTTTAAAACTTGGTTTTTTTGTGTCAGTAGAGTGTATACTTTCATTATATGCATTTAGTGATAAGCTGTTATTTTTGAATTACAAACAGACACTTCAATTTTATTTATATGTATAGATTTTTATAATACTGAAGTATATTTTTCATACTCAAAAGTTATTTAAGATCACACACAGATGATTAACAGCTTTACAGAATATAATTATTGTGACCAAAGTCTCACGCTATTCCTACCTTATAAACAGCTACCTTGTGCACACAGCTTCGCCTGAGTGGCAGTTTCGCAACTAAACTTTTAACCCATGTTATCCTCTTATGGGTGGAACTATTTGGCTACGATCTTCTGTAAGGTGGAATTCCGGTCGGGCAACTCTTCATTTCAAACGAGGGATACTTTCCTCATAAAACACATGAGTAAATTACTATGAATAATTACTTAAGTTGTAATAGATAAAATATTTATTTTTATCAGTCGCTGTCTGTGGCTGTCGCTCTTTACAGAATTAAGTAGGTAACTGAAAATTACAGCAAATGATAGCCAATTTGTGACCACTTCCAAGCACACATTACTGTGTTTGAACGTTAAAGTTTTATTCGGTTTCTGGGTATTTCTAACTATAACTAGGACTTTACAAATGCTGACTGCTCTTTAAATTAATAATCTAGTTAATGTCTATAAAGTGTTGATATAAAAATTTTGTCCGTCCTCCATGCTTAAGGGGTAAGGGTATTCTCAAAATTAAAATTCTCCTTCGCATTTTACCGGGGCACATCCCGGGCTAGTTGGGTCGCAACCCTTGGAAACCTCGTTGTGCTTTGCACATACAGCTTTCACCTTCCTGGGACCGCAGCTCGGTGGTCAGAGCTCCCACTTCGACCGCCAGCAGGCCCCCAACCCCCTTATAGTCGCCTCTTACGACCGGCTGGGGATAACAGCCAAATTCATGGCCCTTGGCTATTGGGTGGATGAAAACAACACTACTTTAAAGTAGTGTGGGGAGAGCAAGTGACCAGTAAAGGGTCTTCTAGCCAGGCTGGTGTCATATCTGGGGAACACCGGTTCCAACTGTTCTAGTTGGAAACGTAAATAACTGCAATGATCAAAACTCTTATTGCGCGATTTAGAGTGTCGTGTGTTTGTACTCAAACTAGCGATTGTTAGCGAGTAGCGCCATCTATGTAGCGAGCTGAGAAACTCTGCTACAAGAGCGTTGATTGGCTGAGATTTTACGCACAGTAACCAATCAGACAGTTCCAAAATTTGAAACGCAACCGTTTGAAATTCTTTTTGATGGAAGGGTTCCTTATATAAAATGACCAATCGATATGCGCAATTCAAAAGCTTTAAATAGCACCTTTATGAAGCTAAATGGGTTTTCAACGACTAGTTTATAGGAAATTGGCGTTTTCACAAAGACTATATAATGTATAATTAAACTGGCTATTCAGGTAATAACAGAGCACTAATATAACTCTTGCATTATAAAACTGGAACTGTCGGCACTTAAGACGGATAGATAGAAGTCATACGCAACGACCGAGTTGATTTGGGCTAATTCCAAGACATCCATGATTTTATCACCACCACCTACACGGCTTTTGCTTTGGTATAGAATATACTCATGATATCCAAGAAATTTAATTGTAATGGCGGTCGCGGGAAATGTATGAAAGTTTATTTTTCAAAATCTATGCGCTATGGATATCTGGGAATAAGCCTCGATTTGCTACCAGAGCAAGCCTAGTGCGTAGTTTTGTAAAATCGCCGTCACAAGTCATCGCGTTGACGTAATCGCAGACTTTTATGGCATCAAAATACGCCATCTGTGGGCTGACAGATGGCGCTTTTAAGTTACTTTGTGACCGCGATTTTAAGAAAACTTGTATATAGGTCTCTGATATATGTTCACGCCTGTATTCCCCGAAGCGGGTAGGTTTCACTGCACATAAGTTTTTAGAAAAACTCCTTGGTACAGGCCCCCTGGGATTCTTAGAACGTAGCAGGCGACTGCTCAAACATATTATAATGACGTTGCGTGTGATTGATAGAGGAGCTCGTGGCACAGTTGATATTGCGCATATCATTCGATCAGCGAAGTTAAGCAACCCTAGCCCTAGCCAGTAATTGGATGGGTGAACGCCCGAGTTCCCTCCGTGCCTCGGAGAGCACGTTAAGCCGTCGGTCCCGGTTGCCAATTTATCATTTTTGGCAATCGTTACAGGTCAGTCGGAGGCCTAAGAGAAGTCAGACAGCTGGTATAATGCAGATCACAGATTTTCCTCGTTAAAGGGGTTGCGAAGGTCAGATGGCAGTCGCTCTGTAAAAAATCAGGTGATCAGCCACATCGGGTTGAATCAAGTGCCGACCCCAACATTGTATGGGATAAAGCCAGGGAGATGATGATATGGTACACGAAGTACTGGGCGCACATAACGGACAAGGAGTTAATAAGTTGATTGCGACTAACATGGAGCCACATCGGGTTGAATCAAGTGCCGACCCCAACAATGTATGGGATAAGGCCAGGGAGATGATGATATGGTACACGAAGTACCAGGCGCACATAACGGACAAGGAGTTAATAAGTTGATTGCGACTAACATGGAGCCACATCGGGTTGAATCAAGTGCCGACCCCAACAATGTATGGGATAAGGCCAGGGAGATGATGATATGGTACACGAAGTACTGGGCGCACATAACGGACAAGGAGTTAATAAGTTGATTGCGACTAACATGGAGCCACATCGGGTTGAATCAAGTGCCGACCCCAACAATGTATGGGATAAGGCCAGGGAGATGATGATATGGTACACGAAGTACTGGGCGCACATAACGGACAAGGAGTTAATAAGTTGATTGCGACTAACATGGAGCCACATCGGGTTGAATCAAGTGCCGACCCCAACAATGTATGGGATAAGGCCAGGGAGATGATGATATGGTACACGAAGTACCAGGCGCACATAACGGACAAGGAGTTAATAAGTTGATTGCGACTAACATGGAGCCACATCGGGTTGAATCAAGTGCCGACCCCAACAATGTATGGGATAGGGCCAGGGAGATGATGATATGGTACACGAAGTACCAGGCGCACATAACGGACAAGGAGTTAATAAGTTGATTGCGACTAACATGGAGCCACATCGGGTTGAATCAAGTGCCGACCCCAACAATGTATGGGATAAGGCCAGGGAGATGATGATATGGTACACGAAGTACCAGGCGCACATAACGGACAAGGAGTTAATAAGTTGATTGCGACTAACATGGAGCCACATCGGGTTGAATCAAGTGCCGACCCCAACAATATATGGGATAAGGCCAGGGAGATGATGATATGGTACACGAAGTACCAGGCGCACATAACAGACAAGGAGTTAATAAGTTGATTGCGACTAACATGGAGCCACATCTGGTTGAATCAAGTGCCGACCCCAACAATGTATGGGATAAGGCCAGGGACAGATGTTGCGTGTGATTGATATACCGACTACATAACGTGTCGTCACTTTGTCGGCCATACTTTGATTCTCACGATTTTAGCTTCGAAAAGTTAAATTAAAAATAAAAAGAGTAGAATATTTTCAATTTTCAATTTTCATAGAATTTCTTATACCTTCACCAACATCATTTTGGCGGCAATAAAGCATACAGCACCTGGTGATAAGCGGTTACCGTAGCCTATAAACGTGTGTATAGATGTTTTCGTTCACCCCAAAAACACGCTGTGAATTTGTGATAAAAGATTGCTTGAGAATAAACTAGCGTCGCTTTTGTTATTTATTATCTGTGACGCTATATAAAAAAAATATGCATAGTCTATTGTAGTTGTCCATTACAGTGTTATATTATAAATATAGTTCTTGTTGTTCATCCTATGCACAACTGGATATTTTTACTTGGAAACATACCTATCTATACATCTATACAGATAAATAAAATTGAAGTGTCTGTTTGTAATTCCAAAATAACAGCTTTTTACTAAATGCATATGAAAGTAAACACGCTACTGACACTGAAAAACCAAGTTTTAAAATTTTTCTCTGTCTGTCTGTCTGTTAGTTCCGGGTAATCTCTGAAACGACTGTATGGATTTTAATGGGACTTTCACTGTCAGACAGCTGATGTTTCAAGGAGTAACTTATAACTATACAGATAAATAAAATTGAAGTGTCTGTTTGTAATTCCAAAATAACAGCTTTTCACTATATGCATATGAAAGTATACACGCTACTGACAATAAAAAACTAAGATTTAAAATTTTTCTCTGTCTGTCTGTTTGTCTGTCTGTTTATTAATCTCTGAAACGGCTGGACGGATTTTAACGGGACTTTCACTGGTAGGTAGCTGATGTTTCAAGGAGTAACTTAGGCTACTTTTATTTATTAAAAATATTAGGGATCCGCGACAATAAGGAAGAAACTAAATCTACGCGGGTGAAACCGCGGGGCACAGCTAGTATAAACTAAATGTACGCGGATGAAACCGCAGGGCACAGCTAGTCATTTATAAAAATCGTGACGTAATCGTATCGTCGGCGCAAAACATTCGACTATTATCGATTCCCTTTGACTCGACAACCGGAGTGAGGTGATTATGAATATTATATAGTTCCGATGTATCGATTTTGTTCGATTATCCGGAAATAGATAGCATTATGTCGCATTTTGTTAAAAATTCTTAAAAAAAATGATGATACCTTATATTATACGAATCTATAGTTAAGAACGTAAATTTTTGGAAATAATAATTATTGCCCTAAGATCTTTAGGCCCTAAATCGCCAGCTCACACTTTTAGGAGCATTTTTATAAAATCTATCTGCCAGTGAAAGCCCAGATAAAATTGATCCAGCTTTTCAGTACGTACCGTATAAACTTTTATTATGCACTAGCTGTGCCCTGCGGTTTCACCCGCGTGGATTTAGTTTCATCGTTCTTGTCGTGGAACAACTATATTAAAAAAAAAGTCTTGAAACCTCAGCTACCTGCCAGTGAAAGTCCCGTTAAAATCGGTCCAGCCGTTTCGGAGATTACCCGGAACAAACAGACAGACAGACAGACGGACAGACAGACAGAGAAAAAATTTGTAACTTGATATTTAGTGTCAGTAGCGTGTATACTATCATATGCATTTAGTGAAAAGCTGTTATTTTGGAATTACAAACAGACACTGCTGTTTCATTAATATGTATAGAGAAATATGTACAAGTGTTGCACAAAATGCGCCTGGGTCAAAAAGTCCTCAGAATACATTGCTTTTAAGTTTATAAAATCTCATTGGCACGAGAACCGGCTTTGAGAAAGCAATTACTCAAGAGAAATGAATGCGAAAACGGAGGCACATTAAGAGTGTATTATAAAGCATAAAAGAAAATTGTAAGATCGTAAATAACTGGTGGGCGGGCGGACGGGGTCTGGGCGGGACCAGGTTCACAGTCCACTGCTGGGCGGAATCCAAATAGCTTTCGGATGTTTATTTCTCAGTTGATAATACTAAGAGAGCCGTGGTGTGGCGGTTTAAGCAGTCGCCTGCTACGCAAGTTCAATCCCAGCGGGGTCTCTAACCAACAACTAACAACTGACATTTGTGCATATGAACTGTGTCCATAGGCTTGCTTTTCTAAGGTATTAATCTCATTTAAAATTCAATTTAAAATCGTATAACAGTTTTGAAGAGAGTAATTACTGAGTTTCTTGCCAGGTTCTTCTCAGTAAAAGCAACCTTCCGAACCGGGCGGTAGCATGTATAATCCTGTATAATTATGTCATTCTGACGATTTGAAAGTACTTTGTATAAAGTCTAATCGAATAAAGATATTTTTGTATTTGAACTTCTGACAACTACACTTTACAAAAATATAACCAAGAATAAAGTAAAAAAAAGTTAAGGGATTTTTCATTAATTCATTTTTAAACTAGCTGTGCCCCGCGGTTTCACCCGTGTAGATTTAGTTTCATCCTTATTGTCGCCTAACCCTATTGTCGGAAGCATTTTTTATAAATAAAAGTAGCTTAAGTTACTCCTTGATACATAAGTAATCTCACCAGTGAAAGTCCCGTTAAAATCGGTCCAGCCCTTTCAGAGATTACCCAGAACAAACAAACAGACAGACAGAGAAATTTTTTAAAACTTGGTTTTTTCGTGTCAGTAGCGTGTATACTTTCATATGCATTTAGTGAAAAGCTGTTATTTTGGAATTACAAACAGACACTTAAATTTTATTTATCTTTATAGATATAGATTGATGATATGTCAGACCAGCCCAAGCTCCATGTTAAAGTGTGCGCCTCAAGATTCTAGTCCCTACAGACTTATTACATCCACATTTACACATGAATACCTACCTTCAGGGCCTGAAACTTTCAGCAAACGCTGAAATGCGATTGAAATAGCTCAGTTGAGCTAACTACGGCTCCGGCTAAATTGACGGCCAGACAGACAGACCTATTATGTATTCTTCGTGTGAATACTAAGTGCTAACTATGCTTAGGTTTAGAGTGTATTAAACTAGGAATATACTAAGGGTTATTTAAGATCACGGTTTTATTAGAAAAATATTAATAAAAATGGCTGACTCTGCACCCGAATTTGTGACGGCAAATTGGGGCAATTTTTTTAAATCTATCTTAAACGAAAGAAATCTTTCACGAGTTCATGGTATTTTATTAATTACTGTACTTCTGCCCCATTACGAATCTCATCATCTCCCTGGCCTTATCCCATACATTGTTGGGGTCGGCAAGCAACCATACGCCTAGCCAGTAGTTGGATGGGTGACCGCCCGAGTTCCCTCCGTGCCTCGGAGAGCACGTTAAGCCGTCGGTCCCGGTTGCCAATTTAACATCTTTGGCAATCGTTACAGGTCAGTCGGAGGCCTAAAAATAATCTGACAACTGGTTTAACCCAGATCACAGACTTTCCTCCTAAATGGGGTTGCGAAGGTCAGATGGCAGTCGCTTCGTATAAAAATCAGGTGATCAGCCACATCGGGTTGAATCAAGTACCGACCCCAACAATGTATGGGATAAGGCCAGGGAGATGATGATATATAAGGGGAAAGCCGAAGACGCGCTATGGCCTTTATTAGGGGAGGCCTATGTCCATCAGTGGACAAACAGTAGATAGATAGAAATACGAGTAGAGCATGAAACTAAATCTACGCGGAAAAAAATCTGCCATAACCTGCATCTGTCTTTAACCAACCGAAGGCTCACGGTGACATAGCCATCAAGCAGTAAGGAAGGCGACACACTCACACAGGGGCCTTACCATGAGCTCTTATTGCCATGATAGTTTCACTCATTTATGAGACAGATGTATGTGACGTGCATACATCTGTCACTGTCGCACAACTGAATTAACATTGCAATAATAGCTCATGGTTGGGCCCCAGACAGTGGGTTTGACACTGCGTTGCTTGTGTAGCATGTGACTATTCCAACCACTAAGCCACCGCGGCTCTTGACCTACATACATTTTCCTATAATTTTCTCACAAGTAAAATATATCCGTAACATAATAGTCGTTTATTTTGACGTGTGGATAAAGGAGGCAACATTTTTTGGCACGTTGTCTAGACGGGCGATCCCGGCCGGTATACACGGCGTTACATATCTCTGTATACGTCTGAAGATATGCGAGGCGTGGTTGAGAGGTTTGGGTAGTCGTCTACTACGTTAGCGACGCAAATTCAAATTCCAGAGGGACTTGTACCATTGAGTTTTTCCAAGAACTTATGTGCAGTGATTTCACGCGTGCTTTACGGTGAAGGAATCTTCGTGAGGAAACCTGCATATGTCTGAGAAGTAATTCGAAGATGTACTCAAAGTATTGTGTAGTGGTTTGTCAATAAAACACTGGTTTTTAAGCAATATTAACGAAAAGTTAGCTGTGCCCGCGATTTTACCCGGGTAGAGTTAACTTCATACGTGACCTGCAGAACCCTATTCTTTTCTTAAATGCAAAATACATCTTCCAGTGAAAGTCCCGTTAAAAACTGTCCAGCTGTCCCGGAGATTAGCCATACAAACAGACTGACAGAACATTTTTATATTTTTTCTTATATATGCTGAAAAGCTGTTTCTTCCTTTTTCTGCTATTTCTTCCTTCGGGGGTTTGGGGATGGCGTGCGTATATATATTTTTTATATAACTTTATTTATCTGCAGACAAATCTCCGGATATTTCCTCCCCGTCCATCGTCTGTCGTAAGAGTTACAACAGTGCGTAATTTTATTCTGTCTGCCTCCAACACGCAAATAGATGGGTTAACGCGAGAAATGATGTGTGCAACTTTAGTGGGGTCTTATCTTACATTTACCTCGTTACTATCTAGTTACACACACCATAAATATAAGCTTTATCAGCAAGGAATCTAGGAACTTACCGTTCAAATTGACGCACACAGACGCGCACATCTACGAAATTATAGAGCAAAATCCAAATTCAATTCGAATCAAAATATCTATAATTGATTAAACTTTAAAAAAAAATCTAACAAAAAATAGAACGACGTGATAACACAGGATTATACATGCTGCCGCCAGGTTCGGAAGGTTGCTTTTACTGAGAAGAACTGGCAAGAAACTCGGTAATTACTCTTGTAGCAGCGTTTCTCCACTCGCTCATAGATGGCGCTACTCGCTAACAAATGCGAAGTTTGAGTACAAATACACGAGAACCTAAATCGCGCCAGAAGAGTTTTCAAGCGCATTGCAGTATATATACAAGTTTCCAACTAGAACAGTTGGAGCCGCGGTTCCCCAGGCATGACACCCGCCTGGCTGGAAGATCTTCCCTTTGCTGGGGATGAGCATGATCACTCGCTCTCCCCACACTCTTTTCAAAAATATTTTCTTACTACTTGAGTGGGTTATTTAAAATAAATCACAAAAATATGCAAGCTCATGGACACAGTTCCAATGCTCAATTAATGTGGCATACATTCATACATAATATTCTCTCACGCCTGTGTCCTATGGTAGGCAGAGACCACTGTTTCCCACATGCTACAACCCTTACATACTTATTTTGCTTTATCCACATTCATTCATCTCTGCCTACACTTCCTTCAAATAATGTGATGTAAAAAAAGTTATAAAAACGAATAGTCATTCACGTGTTTTAAAGACATTTTTCTAAACAACAAATTCTAAGTAAAATTGACAGCCCTCACGCTCAATAGAGCAAACGGTTATTTCTAAAAAAAAATAGGTCTAGATTCCCTACTGTTTGTAAACCTAATATTTATACTGTGTCATGGGCCAGTTTTGAGGTCAATGGTCCATTTCCCTTATACAGGGTTATTGCTAATGTGACGGCAATCTGTTACGGGGATGTACAATAGATAGGTACCTCTATCACGTGTTTGCTACCGTTTTCGCAATCTACACTCGCTAGCGTCTCCGCCGAATATTAGTATGAGAAATTGTACAGCGCCTCCAAGCGGTGACGTGAACAACTAAAATATGTCATACAAATATTGTCGGAGACGCTAGCGAGTGTAGGTTAGGAAAACGGTGGCAAACTCGTGATAAGAGGTAAGGATCTAAGTTTTAAACTACTAGCGGGCATCACGCGTTTTCACCCCCGTAGTTCCTGTTCCCATTGGGAGTATTGGGATAAAATATAGCCTTTATTGATCAGTGATAATGTAACATTCAAATGGAAAAAGAATTTTTAAAATCGGTCCAGTACTTTTTGAGCCAATTCGTTACAAACATACACACATTCCTCCTTATAATGACTATAGTTAATAATAAAATAAGTACCCGTTAACTGGAAAAGGTGAATTCAAAGGCAATGTGTAACTTCAAGTATAGTGCCCCTAGTAAAGGTATTTTCCTCATTTTGTATAGGAACGTTAAAAAGCGCCCCAAGCGGCGAGTGTAGGAAGTTTTACGCCTCGACGACAACGACGATGTTCGAACGTGTCAAAACCTATACTTGGAGTACAGATATATTTAAAATAAGTATGCAAGTACTTTCTTTTGTTTGCAGGAAGAAGAACGTTTTAGGAAAAATAATAATTCCCAGACTGCTATTAACAATACACTACATTATATGTGAATTGGAAGAAATGGAGAGAGAAGAAACCTTCCGTTTGAAAAGAGTTAAGCAGAAGAAAGAGAATGTAAAAGTGTCAGCAGAAGTTCTTAAAGACACTGTTGACGTTAAAGAAGAGAAGGTACCCCCACCTAAGAAGGAACCGACTGGTCAATCAATACAGCCTAAAGCTGAACCAGTAGCGACTGAAACACCACCGGTACCAGTTCCAGTTGCTGAGATGGGTGACCTTGCTGTAATCCTTCCCCCAGGAGACATAGCAGATCCTGGAGATATCTTCATACCACCCAGAGGTTACATGCTGGCACCTATCAATGAAATAGAAGAACTAGTGGATGAAGAGACTAATAGAGCAATATTAGATGATAACAATGTAGAAGACACGGTGAAGCTTGGAGAGAGTTTTGAAACCGGAGAGTGGTTTGAAACGCCAAGCGAGGGTTATGAGAAAACAAGAGCTATGCAAGAAAAGGATCATGTTTTGGATTTGAGTCTCTTGGATAGTAAAATAGATGAACTTTCTGGCACAGGAGTCGAAGAACCGTTAGTGATTGAAGCTTCAGATACAAAAGACAGTGATGATATTAATAACCAGAAACCAGAAACCGCTGAAGCGCTGTCAATGAGTTCTGTAGAAGATACTATTGAAATAAGAGATACATTGGAATCAGAACAAGTTGAACAAGACTTGTTCCAACTAGATTTAACTGAAATAGAGAAAGATAAAGCTGCTGTGTCGATTTTGAAAGAAATTCCAAGCTACAATGAGTCCGAAATCGTGGAATTAACTGAAGCTGATATAGCAGACCATGTGGTTTCTAAAGCAGATGACATATCTTCAAGTCCAGAACAAAAGTTAGTTGAAGACGAAATCGAAATACAAAAAGAAGTAATAAATGAAGTACCTAAAATAAAAACTGAAGCGCTTGAAGGCGAAACTGCTAAAGGTGAAGAAAAAGAACAGATAGATAATTTAAAGCCTATGCTTTTACAATATGAACCAGTAGAAGACGCAGTATTTAAAGAAGATATTAATGAGCAACTTACAGTAGAAAAAGTGGAGCTTGTAACTCCAAACGAAGAAGAAATCAAAGATGATGAAAATAAACATCAGAAAGAAGATGATGATGAAGCAGAAACAAAAGAAAAGATCCCAGAAGAGAATAGAAAGGAGAGTAAATCAGAAAAGGAAAATGGTATTCCTAAAGAAATGACGAATCGACCGTTAAGAATCCTTTCCTCGGATGAAATACTGGAGCATGAGAGGCAGAGAAATATGCAGAGCGATACAGAAGATGCAAAAGAAGATAAGCCACCCGACAAATGAATATAATTTTCTATTAATCTGGTGTAGAATAAAAAGCATCGAATAAACGTAATGTAGGGCTTATTCTTAATTTTTGACTTTTCCATTTTATAATATTTCGAGTTGATTTGTCAGTCAGTTTTTTCCAAAAATCCATAGTAATATTACAAATGAGAAAGTCTGTCTGTCTGACTGCTCATGTACCTTTTCATGACTATGCTGCTGGGGCACTACATCTTAGTGTTATGATAGTTTGACTCACATTATGAGACAGATGTATACGACGTGTATACATCTGCCACTGTCACACAGTGGGACTACTATTGCAATAAGCTCATGGTTAGGCCTCTGGTATCGATATTGGTGAAATTTGTTGAATAGCTTTGACTCCCAAGCGGACATTTCTATATGACATGTAAATCCCAAATTGTTTACGAGACATAGTCTTAATTTATTTTAAAGATTTCTTCCAAAGAGACCTAGAAAAATACTCTGTTTTGCTAAAGTAAAATACGACCATTAAAAATAACGATTTGCTAACGAAAGATTATTTTAGGCAAAAGCACAAAGGTTCGGGGAAAATATTGAAATATCATTGCGCGGTTAAAGAGATTGGCCATTTTCTTTGTGGACGTAAAAAGTAGACTAGTGATGAGCAGCGCATAATATCGATAACTTTATATTTAGACGGATACATTGAATAAACTATCGAAAGTTGAATGAAGATAGAATTAATAATAAATTACGTACACAATTTCTATATGCCCATTTCCTGAAATTCCCGTTCTTTTTCCTTCCCGTTCGGCGTGGCGGTCCAAGGGGGAGGCCTATGTTCATCAGTGGACGTCTTCCGGCTGATGATGAATGAAAAATGATGATTTCCTGAAAACAAACGTTAATTACAGTTCATAGTTCATAACCTGGGTGCTTTTTTTTCTTTTTGTAAATTGTGTTTTTGGTAATTATTTTTACTTAAATACAAATTAAATACTTATAAAATATAGATCCTGGCGTGATCTCTCGCAAATAGATATCAGGGAAAGTCATTTTCAAATGATATTCATTGCCTAAAACACTGTTAAACCAACGTTGTCTGAAAATGAAACCTAACTAGATCAACTTATTGCCTACGAAAGTCCTTACTGTACTAAGTTTCATGAAAGTCGCTGACGAAAAAGACAATTGCGAAGAAAATATGTTCTATTCCAAAAAAAACCTATATATTCCACAAATTTATCGACAACTCGATGCGTCCATCACTAAACGAAAGCCATTAGCTGACGCTATATCGTTGTCAACTGACATGAATCAATCATAATCAGCCATTGTCGGCAGCTATCGGGAAATGTGGCAATAATACCAACTTTGCACTTGGAAGCCACAGGGAATTAAACTTGGGACCTGAAGCTTGAAGGTATAGATCTATACATCTATACATACAGAGAAATAAAATTGAAGTGTTTTCACTAAATGCATATGAAAGTATACACGCTACTGACACAAAAAAAACAAATTTAAATTTTTTTTTCTGTCTGTTTGTTCCGGGTAATCTCTGAAACGGCTGGACGGATTTTAACGGGACTTTCACTGGTAGGTAGCTGATGTTTCAAGGAGAAACTTAGGCTACTTTTATTTATGAAAAATATTAGGGTACCGCGACAATAAGGATAAAACTAAATCTACGCGAGTGAAACCGCGGGGCACAGGTAATTAAATATAAGATTTATAAGCAGTTAGGAAACTAGGAACAAAGTCTACAATACAATATTCTTTATTGCACACCACATTAAAAACGAAAAAAGAGTACTATAGAATACAATAGAATCACCATCTGTCGCGTTGGCACTTAATCATCTTCGGTGAAATGTGGGTGTTGTTGTTATCGCCGTCTCAGGCTCTATACATACGTGTTTGAATTACTTCTCAGACATATGCAGGTTTCCTCACGATGTTTTTCTTCACCGTAAAGCACGTGGTGTGAAATAACTGTACCTAAGTTTTTTAGAAAAACTCATTGGTACAGGCCCCAATGGGATTCGAACTTGCGTCACTTCGCAGGCGACTGCTCAAACCCTAAGCATGGCCATGTGAACTACGAAGAAATAAGTTAATTTGGAATTGCAAACAGACACTTAAAATGTATTTCTGCACATGTATATAGAACAGATGTGTAGGTAACTGCGCATACTTTTTACGCGCAATAAATTTCAAAGTCAAAAATATCTTTATTCGATTAGACTTTTTACAAAGTACTTTCAAATCGTTAGGATGACATTAATTAACAGGATAATACATGCTACCGCCAGGTTCGGAAGGTTGCTTTTACTGAGAAAAACCTGGCAAGAAACTCAGTAATAACTCTTTTCAAAAAATTTGTACAATATATAAAACAAAATAAATCACTTGAGAAATATAAGCCCATGGACACAGTTCCAATGCACAAATGTCGATAAAAATTAACATAAAGAAAAGTCTAGTATTTCTACTTATATCTAAATGCGTAGCTTGAGATGACCAGCCCCCACAAGCAGCACCTATTCACAAGTATGACGAGAATACTACTGCAATTAACGCCAGCGCTTAAAACTCATGACGCTTTATCCCATCATGCGTGGTGTAAGCTCGTTTGCCACCTTAGAGATAAAAAGTCTCTATCTTGTAATACATGACATTATTGTTTGCTTAATATACCCTAAGTTTTGCGTTAAAATTCTCACTTTGATGCTAAATTAAGCTCTACTGCAAGATAATAAGGATTAGGTCAGTTTAAGTAACAGTATTGGCAACTTAAGTTAAACTTAAGCCTGATGTATGAGTGTTAAGTTATGATTGATAGTGATCGTGATAACTTATCGATATGTTGCATCGTGTAAATATAGAGGGGCTTGTACCTATGAGTTTTTCTAAAAACTTATGTGTAGTGATTTCACACCACGTGCTTTACGGTGAAGGAAAACATCGTGAGGAAACCTGCATGTCTGAGAAGTAATTCAAAGACGTTTCATTTTTTATAAATAAATTATGCATGCAAGGTCTTAGCCCGATCGGTTTCAAATCGACAAAGTTTCATACAAACTTTCATCCCCTATTTTATCCCCTTGGGGGAATTAATTAGTTTCATGCTTCATGTCGCGGAACCCTAATATTTTTAATAAATAAAAGTAAGCCTAAGTTACTCCTTGAAACATCAGCTACCTGCCAGTGAAAGTCCTGTTAAAATCCGTCCAGCCGTTTCAGAGATTACCAAACAGACAGACAGACAGAGAAAAAAATTAAAACCTGGTTTTTCAGTGTCAGTAGCGTGTATATTTTCATATGCATTTAGTGAAAAGCTGTTATTTTGGAATTACAAACAGACACTTCAGTTTTATTTATCTCTATAGATATAACTTTTGCTGGGCGCAGCTATATCTTAAGATTGCTAATATTGTATTGGTCATAATAGGTCGGACGCGTAAGTTACGCGTGGTACAGGAGTTCGAAGCTCGTAAAGTATTATTATAACTTGCCATTAATACGCCATCTTGGATAGGGTGACCATGGCGCGGAAAAATGAAGGCCATAAAGTTATAAGTGTTTTTTTTATAGCCATAGATAAATTTCTATTGCAAATTTGTAACGATCTTTTAAGATTCTCACACAATAAATGATATTTATTGATCACTAGATTTTACCTGCGATTTTGTCTGCGTAAGTATTTGTAGATACTATTAGAAATTATGGTTTGGGCTTAAATAAAACACCGATAGGCTTCTAGCAGCGTTTCTCCACTCGCTCATAGATGGCGCTACTCGCTAACAAATGCTAAGTTTAGATACGAGAACCTAAATCGCGCCATAAGAGTTTTCAAGCGCATTGCAGTATATATACAAGTTTCCAACTAGAACAGTTGGAGCCGCGGTTCCCCAGGCATGACACCCGCCTGGCTGGAAGATCTTCCCTTTGCTGGGGATGAGCATGATCACTCGCTCTCCCCACAGGCTATTAAACTAAATTAAATTATATTATTAGCCAATTTATTGCTAGAAAGGTAACGGAACCCTAATATCTTAAATCAATAAAAGTAGAAACATCAGCTACCTGCCAGTGAAAGACCCGTTAAAATCGGTTCATCCGTTTCAGAGATTACCCGGAACAAACAGACAGACAGACAGAGAAAAATTTTAATACTTGGTTTTTTTGTGTCAGAAGCATGTATATTTTCATATGCATTTAGTGAAAAGCTGTTATTTTGGAATAACAAACAGACACTTACATTTTATTTATCTGGCGTATATGTATGTGTGTATGTTCATGGTCACCCCACAAATTACCCATTTTGTTGTAACAGCCAAACTGGAAATATTTCACAAACGACACATGGCAACACTAAACCGATTGTTCTCGGTCTTGTAGCTGACCGAGCGTGGTTTGATTTCGACCATAACCCCCCTAAATATAAATTAAACCCTATTAACTACGTAATCAGGTTCACTTTCCCTTGAAAAACATTTGCTACTTCCAAACAAAATTTCATAATAACATACAAAAATGTGCTGTATTACATTGAGTTAAAGTTCAAATAAGATTTGTGAATAGAATGCAGTAACTTAAAGAACAGGCCTATTGTTTTTGAAAATGGAACTCGAAATGTGTCAGGTGACGCCTTTGGCGGAAATGCTGGCTGACGTTCCTATTTCAAAATGTTGACACTCGTCTTTTTTTATTTAAATGCATATTTTTTTTATTCTCATAAATATTTGAATCCAAGGCTTTCTCCATTGATTTTCATTATCTATACATCTATACAGATAAATAAAATTGAAGTGTCTGTTTGTAATTCCAAAATAACAGATTTACACTAAATCTGTATAAAAGTATACCTACACGGTACTGAACTAAAACAAACTATTTAAATTTTTTTCTCTGTCTGTCTGTCTGGGTAATCTCCGAAACGACTCGACCGACTTTAACGGGACTTTCACTGGCCGGTAGCTGTTATTTCAAGGAGAACTTTAGGTTACTTTTATTTTAAACAAAAATTAGGGTTCTGCGAGTCACCAATGACATTAACTCTACGCGGATAAAACCACAGGGCACAGCTAGTTTTAAGTATAATTCACCATTTGAATATTACATTATTATTATAATTATTATTATTAGCCTGTAGTGACCCACTGCTGGGCAAAGGCCTCCCTTCCACTTTTCCAACTTACTCTGTCCTCAGCAGTCCTCTCCCAATCGCTTCTGAAAGCATCAAGCTCATCCCGCCATCTCCTCCGAGGCCTGTCGCGTTGTCGTTTCCTGCCATTTGGGGTCCATTTTGTAATGGTTTTCGCCCATAGCTCATCCGACATACGGCAGACATGGCCAGCCCAGTTCCACTTTAAGTTGGCGGCAGTGTGGTCTACATCCGCAATTTGTGTCATGGAGCGCAGTGTCGAGTTCCTCACAATATTACATTATCACTGATTAATATAGGCTATATATCATCCGCGTACTCTCACGGGAACGGGAACTACGAGAGTGAAACCGCGTGACGTCCGCTAGTCTAAAGATGCGTCACAGTAGTGTCAAAACCGTTCTTCAAATCCATTTACAATAATCAAAAAAGGTACCGTATTTTACGATCCAACCCTTAGCGGATAGAAAGTTATATGACCGTCACCCTTCCGTTAACGGGGTATTTAGAACACTAATAAAGTAATAAAATGCGTCTGTATGTCCGTCTATAAACGTTTACCGTCAAAGGGTCCGTTTCACTGTTAATAATAGAATTGATCTTTTGTATTGTGAAAGCGCTAAAGGGGTTTCCTTAAAATGTTATAACAGTTTAGAAATTGTTAGAAATATTTTGCCAAAAGTGTTTTGAGAAAGGCCATAATACTTCTATTCTTATTCTAGTTTTAGGTTTTAACACGTTTCAAAGTCGACACGCCTGCTCACGCCTGTATTCCCCGAAGGGGTAGGCAGAGGTGTTGTAATAACAACATCCACATTACACCGAAGATGATTAGGTGCCAACGTGGTGGGTCTATCGCCGTCTCAGACACTATACATACGTCTTTGAATTGCTTTGAAATGCTTGAGGGATAAATTTAAAGAAATTAATATACTCACTTCACATTTATGAGAATTTATTGTACATGAAAAAAACATTAATCTCTTTAAATTAAACTGTGTTCATTCGATTTGTACGCGAAATAAACACAAAATTATGGCTCCTAGATTCAGATTAGTTAAAGTAAATAAATCATTCATGGGGAACTGTGTTCGCTTCTACAATAAAATCCCACAACATTATAATACGTCATGGTAAGCACCAAGGTTCCCAACCATAAGTTCTCCTTGCAATGATATTTCAGCTGAAAAAAAACATACAGCGAATTGAGAACTCCTATTTTGTTTGAAGTCGGTTATAAACTCTTTCACGAGGACATAAAGTCTAATAGGTAAAACAAAATTATCACTGTATTGTAGTCCTATCGCACGTGCATAAATTCCTCGCTTATAGCACACAGTAAATATAAGCTATCTACAAGCAGTATGGAATCTAGGAACTAACCGTTCGCAATGACCACTCACACAGACACGCGCTTCTACGAGACGTAATGGGTTAGATGTGTCACGTGTTTTACCGACATTTTTCAAAACTTCGAAACGATAATTTTACATTATTTTGACACTAAATAAAAAAGTAATTTGCAAAATCCTTAAGATTGACTACCCTCACGCTCAATGGAGCAAATTTCTTATTTTAAAACATATGGCTAGTTTCCTAAGCTTATATTATTTATACTGTGTCATTACATTGTGAGTAAATTTTAAAGCTAGCTAATTAAATTATGGTTAATATCCGCAATTCCATTGAAAAATATCACATTAGTAGCCGCACACAAACAATATTACTGCAATATTCACTATATATATATATCTTTATCTTTATCTATACATCTATACATACAGATAAATAAAATTGAAGTGTCTGTTTGTAATTCCAAAATAACATCTTTGCACTAAATGCCTATGACAGTATACCTACACGCAACTGACACTGAAAAACCAAGTTTAAATTTTTTTTATCCGTCTGTCTGTTTGTTCCGGGTAATCTCAGAAACGGCTGGACCGATTTTAACGGGACTTTCACTGGCAGGTAGCTGATGCTTCAAGGAGTAACTTAGGATACTTTTATTTATTAAAAATATTAGGGATCCCGGACATGACACATTAAACTAAATCTACGCGGGTGAAACCGCGGGGCACAACTACTTAACAATATTATTGAGTGTGTGTGATAAAGCAAACGTTATTTTTACAAAAAAAATGTCTAGTTTCCATACTGATCGTAGTAAGCTTATTTATACTATGATATAAGTGTGCGTCAGCGCAGAATAGAGTTGGAGAATTTGAGAGTTGGAAAATGGAGGAAGTTTGCTCTTGAAGAAATGTTAAGAATGTCATACAATTGTTGAGGATTTTAGATTGCAAAGCTACCGTCAAGAGTTTTGAGCGCTCAGCGAAAATAGTGGCGTCAATACTCAAAGGTAGCATAATTTGGTTATGATCTGCTGTAAGACGTGGTGGCCGTGGGGTTAGAGCAGTCGCCTGCTACGCAAGTGACGCAAGTTTGAATCCCAGCGGCATATACCCAGTTTTTCTAAAGACTTAAGTACTGTAATTTCAACCTACGTGCTATACGGTGAAGGAAAACACCTAAATCGCCAAATAAGAGTTTTCAAGCGCATTGCAGTATATACCTGAGAGGTATAGAGTAGTAACTCCACTTTTTACGAAATATGTTTTTTTGCACCAAAAAAATTGTGAATACGAGTTCTACATACAGGTATAGAGCATTAAATCCTACGAGCAGTAGGTAAGGAGATAAACAATTGTATATGACATGAAATCCGCAGATACTAACGTGGTATAGGATCTCAAAGGATCATAAGTTCATTTACTCCTAAATGCCGCTCGAACGTAATGTTCTTTAAAGGAGTTAATGTCATTTACCGCTAAGCGATAAATTTTTAGGGGGTAAACAGTAGTATCTCCGACTTTGCAATAGATCAATTCTCATCTTTATTTTCAGTGCGTTATGGTTTCTTTTTAAATACTTGGGAATACTACTGCTTGCCAAGTATTATCATACAAAAAAACAACTAAGTAGAGAACGTTCACGAGTATCCAGTGCCCAAAAAGACCGACGAATAACAGGCTGATCACCATCACCTCTTTACTGTCGGAAGTGATGGAGCGAGTGATCAAAACGCAGCTTCTAAGATACCTAGACGGTCCAAATTGATTGAACAACCTGACAATATGGCTTCCGCCAAAGTCGCTCAAAGTAACCGTCTAGTGTGTCTTAGGCAGCGTTGGTTGCTCGTCATCTAAAGTCAGGAAGAGGCGTTCAATCGGATCTGGCACCGCAGTCTTCTATCGATGCTTTCATCTTACGAGCTGCCTGAGGGATTGTGCAAGTGGTTGACCAGTTTCCAGCTGATGCACAAGAGCCGTCGTCGATGGTAGTTACTCTGATAGCATAAACATTCATGCAGGCGTCCCGCAAGGTTATGTGCTGTCCCCAACTCTGTTTTACTGCATATCAATGATATACTTTCTATTGGTGGCATTTATTGCAGATCTATTTATCTAGCTATCTCTATCTGATATCCCTCAACCCGCGAAGGAGGAAAGTCCCGAATGACTTCGTCGTAATCGAAAGTACGCTAACCAGTATATCCGATTGGGGTTGTCTGAACTTAGTCCGATTTGACCTCACTAAGATACGGCTTCGTTAATGGTTATAGCAAAACTGAACAGATACTGACCTCGTTTAAATTGAAACGGTAGATCAGTTAGTATACTTCGAATTCAAGGTATGATAATACGTGCCCCCTTTCATGACACCTTTTCAAATAAGGGCACCGAAGTAGATGTTGGCCTAATTGTGTGGTCCATGTGATTCTATTCAAACACATGAGGTTTTATACCCCGGAATGTTATCTATAATCTGTATTTTATTCAGAGGTAATGTATAACATCATGATCCAATAATGCTTTATTGATACCGTGTACTGCATTTGCTGCTGGAAGTAAACAACCTCAAGTCCACGAAATCATACATGCAATATTTTTTTTACAGTACTAAAATATGATTATATATCACCCATACATATAATTAATAACCCAGTATAGTTCATAATTTTATCTCATACATGATCGACGTATCATCACATTAAATTTTTTAAATGCGCGTTTTTGGCGCTCCTGTAAAATTTGTATTTTGGCACTTAATATTCTATACCTCTGAGGTACAGAATACAAGTGTCCAACTAGAACAGTTGTCACCGGTGTTCCCCAGACATGACACCCGCCTCAATGGAACATCTTGTCTTTGCTGGGGATGACAATGATCACTCGCTCTCCACACAGTATATATACAAGTGTCCAACTAGAACAGTTGTCACCGGTGTTCCCCAGACATGACACCCGCCTCAATGGAACATCTTGTCTTTGCTGGGGATGACACTGATCACTCGCTCTCCACACAGTATATATACAAGTGTCCAACTAGAACAGTTGTCACCGGTGTTCCCCAGACATGACACCCGCCTCAATGGAACATCTTGTCTTTGCTGGGGATGACACTGATCACTCGCTCGCCACACAGTATATATACAAATGTCCAACTAGAACAGTTGTCACCGGTGTTCCCCAGACATGACACCCGCCTCAATGGAACATCCTGTATTTGCTGGGGATGACACTGATCATGAGCTCTCCACACAGTATATATACAAGTGTCCAACTAGAACAGTTGTCACCGGTGTTCCCCAGACATGACACCCGCCTCAATGGAACATCTTGTCTTTGCTGGGGATGACAATGATCACATATTTGTGCACTGGAACTGTGTCCATGGGCTTATATATATATATATTTTTATGATTTGTATTGTATTACTCAAATAGTAAAATTATTTTTTGAAAGGGTAATTACTGAGTTTCTTGCCAGGTTCTTCTCAGTAAAAGCAACCTTCCGAACCTGGCGGTAGCATGTATAATCCTGTATAATCGTGTCGTTCTGACGATTTAAAAGTACTTTGTTGAAAGTCTAATCAAATAAAGATAGTTTGAATTATGAATCCTCACTTCTCAGAAGACCACCAGCGATAGCTGCGTCAATCGCCTATTCTTTGTAATCGGTGACCTTAACATGCACTTGCATACATACTAAACAATCTGTTATGACTGTGTTACATACTAAAACCTTTGTCAGGGATGAACATTGCGGTATTTTGCAGTGTTTTACGAGGCACTAACAGGGTTGGCAACTTGGCGATGTATGAAAAACCAGGGTTGTCAAACTTTAGTCGTGAACTTACGGCTGTTTTCAATAACCTATCAAAGTTTACTACTAGATTGCTATCCCCAGATAACTGTCAGATTTATCCTATTAATAAATAGCTTCAATTTCATTATGGTGTAATTATAACTAGCGATTGTAGTGAAAGTAAGGACAACATCAACACTGATAGTGTTCATCATCATCATCATCTCCCTGGCCTTATCCCATGTATTTGGGGTCGGCCCTTGATTCAACCCGATATGGCTCCATGTTAGTCGCAATCAACTTATTAACTCCTTGTCTGTTATGTGCGCCTGGTACTTCGTGTACCATATCATCATCTCCCTGGCCTTGATTCAACCCGATGTGACTGATCACCTGATTTTTATACGAAGCGACTGCCACCTGACCTTCGTAACCCTTTTTCGAGGAAAATCGGCAATCTGAGTTAAACCTAACATTATCACTGTCAATACATAGTGAAATGAAAATGAAAATGATTTATTCAGTTTAGGCCCTGGTAAGGCACTTATGAATGTCGAGGAATTTACCACCGGTTCGGAAACTAGCCTTCTCTTATCCTTCCAACGGATATTGACGCGGTTTTTTTAATAGATAGAGTGATTGAATAGGAAGGTTTATATGTATAATAATAACATCCATTAAATAGAGGAGAAATACTGTTATTTTTGAGGTTTCTAATGCCCCGAAGCGAAGTGATGTGTCGCTAGTAATATTATATTTGTTTAGCTTAAGTAACCTAAATGACAGATGGATAGAAAGCCTTTTATCGTCGTGTCTGTAAATATACTTACATTCCAAAAGGGTCCCCGAGGGGGTAAACAGAGGTGTTGCAATAACAACACCCACTTTTCACCGAAGATGATTAAGTGCCACCGTGATAGATAGTGAGTCTATCGCCGTCTCAGACAAAATACATACGTCTTTAAATTACTTCTCAGACATATGCAGGTTTCCTCACGATGTTTTCCTTCACCGTAAAGCACGTGGTGTGAAATCACTGCACAAATGCTTTAAGAAAAACTCATTCGTACAGACCGCTGAGAATCGAACTTGCATCGCTTACGTACTCGTAGCAGGCGACTGCCCAAACCCCACGGCCACCACGGCTCTTTACTGTAAGTTGGATTGTAAGTAGGCACTTCATCATCTTCATTGGAACATTGAAGTTACCCCTTAATGAACCCTTGTAAAAAGAAGCTTAAGTTATTCACTCACCTATAGTCTGCACTCAACATTAGCATTGCACGAACAAACAGACAGCCGTCTCACGTTACTAATGCATATTTTTACACAAATGTACAAAGTTAAGAAGACATTGCCATTGTAAAATATAATGTTACCACAAATATTATATTTATGGTTACAATATAGTATAAATATAGAGGAGCTCGTGGCACAGTTGCTATTGCGCATATCATTCGATCAGCGAAGTTAAGCAACCATACGCCTAGCCAGTAGTTGGATTGGTAACCGCCCGAGTTCCCTCCGTGCCTCGGAGAGCACGTTAAGCCGTCGGTCCCGGTTGCCAATTTAACATCTTTGGCAATCGTTACAGTCTGAGGCCTAAGAGAGTCTGACAACTGATTTAACCCAGGTTGCCGATTTTACTCGAAAAAGGGGTTGCGAAGGTCAGATGGCAGTCGCTTCGTATTAAAAATCAGGTGATCAGCCACATCGGGTTGAACCAAGTGCCGACCCCAAATACATGGGATTAAGGCCAGGGAGATGATGGTTAAAATATAGTAACGTCCGTTTTAATTATAAGGTAGCAAATATCTATACCGATAAACGAAATAAAGTGTTCACTAACCGCCTTTCAGTAAATGTGTAGCGGCGTTTCTCCACTCGCTCATAGATGGCGCTACTCACTAACAAATGCGAAGTTTGAGTACAAATACACGACAACCTAAATCGCGCAATAAGAGTTTTCAAGCGCATTGCAGTATATATACAAGTTTCCAACTAGAACAGTTGTCACCGGTGTTCCCCAGAAATGACACCCGCCTGGCTGGAAGATCTTCCCTTTGCTGGGGATGAGCATGATCACTCGTTCTCCCCACAAATGCATGTGAAAGAGCCATAGTGGCCGTGGGATTTGAGTAGTCGCCTGATAGGTAAGCGACGTAAATTCGAATCCCAGCGGCCTGCACACACACAAGGAAAAAAATTTTTAATTCATAAATACAAATATAATATTAAATACAAAAATGTTACAACGCAGTCTAGTCCCAAACTAAGCAGAGCTTGTAATATGGATACCAGTTAGCGGATTATAATGCACAAGTGTGTGCGCAAACACAGGTGCACTCTTTATTGTCTCACTCTCATAGTCCGATGGGAGGGTAATCCGTCACGACCGGAGAGAGATCAGGCGTAGGACCAACGGTGCAACGTGCGCCCCGAGGCACGGGGGTGGAAACACCGCCAACACGGTGCTTGTGACGGCGATTTTAAGAAAACTCGCACTAGGCACTCAGACCCGGGACCTCGTGATCGGCAGGCGAACTTACTATCCACTAGACCATGAGGCAGTTGAGCAACAAAAACTCTATATAAACATGTAGGAGTGTCTGGGAAGTAGTCAATCAACCTATCATTACAATATTTGATTACTTGTAATACAAGATAACTGCTTGTCACGTAGTGATAACACTAGATAAACTACTGTCACATTTCACATCTATATCTATACAGATAAATAAAATTGAAGTGTCTGTTTGTAATTCCAAAATAACAGCTTTTCACTAAATGCATATGGACCTATACGCGGTATTGAAAAAAAAAAATTAAAAAAAAAATTGTCTGCCTTTCTGTCTGTTTGTTCCGGGTAATCTCCGAAACGGCTGGACAGATTTTAACGGGACTTTCACTGGAAGGTAGCTAATGTTACAAGGAGTAACTTAGGCTACTTTTATTTATTAAAAACATATGGAATTAACTCTACGCGGGTGAAACCGTGGGGCACAGCTAGTTAAATAAATAACTCGTTTACTTAATACTGAGCCATGGCTTCGGGGTTTGAGCAGTCGCCTGCTACGCAAGCGACGCAAGTTCGAATCCCAGCGACCCTGTACCAATGAGATTTTCAAAGAACTTTATTCAAGCAGTCATTTCATACCACGTGCTTTACAGTGAAGGAAAACATCATGAGGAAACCTGCATATGTCTGAGAAGTAATTCAAAGACGTATGTATAGTGCCTGAGACGGCGATAGACTCTGTCACGTTGGCACATAATCATATTCGGTGAAAAGTTGTTATTACAACACCTCTGCCTACCCCTTCGTATAATACAGGCGTGAGCACATGTATTGTAATTAAATACTAGCTACGCCCGCGGTGTCACCCGCGTAGATTTACAGACTTTATCTAAGGAGAAGAATATAATTTTTGCCACAGCAAGCAAGTGAAATAATTAAATAACGGTAACTTTGCAGAGAAACTCTTAGGCATTTTGCTTTGGTAATTGAAAGAATTTCTGGTTCCTAAAGGCCCCTATTAATTCTGAAATCCTTTGAAACTGTTTCTATAGAATCAGGATCACTTTAGTATTCCTTTTTAATGTTTAAATTTACTGTTGTCATAATATTTTCTACCTGATTATGACGCTCTGTTGACTCCCAAATAAAGGTTAGTGAGATATTTGGATAAAGTCAGGAAAAGTAAATGTTATGCGGCCATATTTACGGTGGTTGGTATATTTATTGAATTAAACATAAATGTATATATATCTAAATATATATTTAACTCAAAGGTGACTGACTGACATAGTGATCTATCAACGCACAGTAAATAAACCTAAGTTAGCGTAAAAGAAATGACGTTCAATAAGTGTTCCAAGTGTCCCTTATGTTAAATAAAACTTTTTGATTTGATTTTATTTTATTTGATTTTTATTAATTCTACCCTCAAGGGGATAAAAGTTTGTATGAAACTAAATTTACGCGGGCGAAACCGCGGGGCACAGCTAGTTACAGTACATTTTATATGAGTGCCGTGGTGGCCTTGAGGTTTGAGTGGTCGCCCGCTATGCAAGCGATGCAAGTTCGAATCCCTTAATTTCATTTTATGTTTTCGTCGTAATTCTTGCTATTTATTTGTGTAGTAATAAGTTAGAGGTTAATAATGGTTGATGCTTATTGGATGACTAGCTGAGCCCGCGGTTTCACCCGCGTGGATTTAGTTTCATCCTTATTGTCGCGGAAACCTAATATTTTTGATAAATAAAAGTAGCCTAAGTTACTCCTTGAAACATCAGCTACCTACCAGTGAAAGTCCCGTTAAAATCTGTCCAGCCGTTTCAGAGATTACCCGGAACAAACAGACAGACAGACAGACAGACAGAGAAAAATGTTAAAACTTGGTTTTTTAGTGTCAGTAGCCTGTATACTTTCAAATGCATTTAGTGAAAAACTGTTATTTTGGAATTACAAACAGACACTTCAATTTTATTTATCTGTATATGTATATAGATGTATAGATATAACTATGTATCACCAACCGATGTTCTGCGACAAAAATGGTCGGGCATAATAATTTACATAAGCTTAGGTCATCATCTCCCTGGCCTTATCCCATACATTGTTGGGGTCGGCACTTGATTCAACCCGATGTGGCTCCATGTTAGTCGCAATCAACTTATTAACTCCTTGTCCGTTATGTGCGCCTGGTACTTCGTGTACCATATCATCATCTCCCTGGCCTTATCCCAAACATTGTTGGGGTCGGCACTTGATTCAACCCGATGTGGCTCCATGTTAGTCGCAATCAACTTATTAACTCCTTGTCCGTTATGTGCGCCTGGTACTTCGTGTACCATATCATCATCTCCCTGGCCTTATCCCATACATTGTTGGGGTCGGCACTTGATTCAACCCGATGTGGCTCCATGTTAGTCGCAATCAACTTATTAACTCCTTGTCCGTTATGTGCGCCTGGTACTTCGTGTACCATATCATCATCTCCCTGGCCTTATCCCATACATTGTTGGGGTCGGCACTTGATTCAACCCGATGTGGCTCCATGTTAGTCGCAATCAACTTATTAACTCCTTGTCCGTTATGTGCGCCTGGTACTTCGTGTACCATATCATCATCTCCCTGGCCTTATCCCATACATTGTTGGGGTCGGCACTTGATTCAACCCGATGTGGCTGATCACCTGATTTTTATACGGAGCGACTGCCATCTGACCTTCGCAACCCCTTTAACGAGGAAAATCAGTGATCTGGGTTAAACCAGTTGTCAGACTATTTGAGGCCTCTGACTGACCTATAACGATTGCCAAAGATGATAAATTGGCAACCGGGACCGACGGCTTAACGTACTCTCCGAGGCACGGAGGGAACTCGGGCGGTCACCCATCCAATTACTGGCTAGGGCTAGGGTTGCTTAACTTATCTGATCGAATGATATGCGCAATAGCAACTGTGCCACGAGCTCCTCTCTAATATACATAATAATACATAAGCTTAGATAATTATCAAAAATACCTCCTTATTTTCAGAATAAGTACGTAAGTGGTTAAGCGACCTCCCCCATCAATTATATTTGCCCCGTGACGTCACAAGCCCACTTAGACATATCATAATAGGATTTGTCAAATAACGTATAATACCTATTAGTGTGACACGGTTGTAACAACTGGAGCGGAATGATTACGGGCACCATGGTTTTCAGTGTATTTGGGATAAGTTTTTACCTGCCGATTGTCACGTTGGTGTTGTCCTCGCAAATGCTCCACCCAATAGCCAGGGTCTAAAAATTTGACTATGGTATCCCCTGCCTGTCGTAAGGGGTGACTAGGGGGGGGGCCTGCTGGCGGTGGTCGGGGTGGGAGCTTTGACCACCGAGCCGCGGGCCCGGGAAGGTGCCTTGCACAGCGAGGTCTTCAGGGGCGGCGATACAGCTGTCCCGGGGATGTGCCCCGGCAAAGTATGGGGGGGACACCGGTGCGATCTATCAGAGTACCCGGAGTCCCCCTAAGCACTGAGGATGGCCACCGGGGGGGTTTTAGTGCGGTAAACATACCCCGATCTGCCTCTCCCAGGGCGGTCGGGGACCTTTTGAAGGTTTCCCCTCGTCAATCTATACAGATAATTAAATTGAAGTGTATGTTTGTAATTCCAAAATAACAACTTTTCACTAAATGCATATGAAAGTATACACGCAACTGACACTAAAAAACCAAGTTTTAAAATTTTTCTCTGTCTGTCTGTCCGTCTGTCTGTCTGTCTGTCTGTCTGTCTGTCTGGTTGTTCCGGGTAATCTCCGAAACGGCTGGACGAATTTCAACGGAACTTTTTTTCACTGATGGATAGCTAATGTTTCAAGGAGTAACTTAGGCTACTTTTATTTATTAAAAATATTAGGGTTCCGCGACAATAAGGATGAAACTAAATCTACGCGGGTGAAACCGCGGGGCACAGCTAGTAATAAATATATCTACATATAAATAATGCCTCTGTCAGGATTTAATAAATTTATGAGGTAAAGCAATAAAAATATATTTTAATATAAATTTCCGTAAATAGCCGACTTTGTTCAGAGAAAGGTCAAGTGACGCATTATTTGTTAATTTTATGTTACATAAATTATACTCGGTTATTTAATATGTAATTAATGCTAATATAACCAATATTTTACGGTGATATAATTAAATATTTTCGAAAAAAATTAAAAATATAGATTAGTCCTAAAATAATATATATTATGCTTACGCCTGTATTCCCCAAAAGGGTAGGCAGAGGTGCTTATAATACACCCACATTTCACCAGTTATATTTAAGTCCCATGTAATAGAGGACGAGCCTATTGCCATTAACCGGCCACTAATACAGACTACAGGCTGTTACTGGGGAATTACAGGGGCCTTACCATGAGCTCTTATTGCCATGATAGTTTCACTAATTTATGAGACAGATGTATGTGACGTGTATACATCTGTCACTTTCGCACAACTGAATTATCATTGCAATGGCCCCAGATAGAAATACCCAATAACACTTTGTCCGACCCGGAGATCGAACCAAGGATCTGTTCTGCAGTAGCGTTTGCAACCAGACCAGCGAGGCCGCTTAGTCAGTAATGAAAATAAAAAAAATATTTCTAAAAAAATAACTAGTACTTTTCAAAAACACAAAGTCAAAGTCAACAGTCAAAAATATCTTTATTCGATTAGACTTTTTACAAAGCACTTTCAAATCGTCAGAATTCAATTTACAGGATTGCTACCGCCAGGTTCGGAAGGTTGCTTTTACTGAGAAGAACCTGGCAAGAAACTCAGTAATTACTCTTTTCTAAATATATTATACAATTTAAAAAAAAACAAAATGAGAAATGTAAGTCCATGGACATAGTTCCAATGCACAAATGCCGATAAAAATTAACATAAAGAAAAGTCTAGTATTTCTACTTGTATCTAAATGTGTAGCTTGAGATGACCAAGTTGAAATAACCAACAAGATGAAATAGACGACTGTAAAATTCCTATTTATGAATAAGATACAATATACTCTTTTTAAAAGAGTAATTATTAAGTTTCTTGCCGGGTTCTTCTCAGCAAAAGCAACTTTCCGAACCCGGTGGTAACATTTATAATGAATTTTTTTTTGTCCTTCTGACGTCTTGAAAGTACTTTGTAAGAAGTCTAATCAAATAAAGATATTTTGAATTTTGTCATTGTACATGCTTTATCCCGTGTTTTCGTTCATTTTTATATCCAATATCTAGTCACTAGTGGCTAAGAACTCTTCTAATGTTTACCGCAATCAGTAGAATGATGGCAAACCAATAAAAATAAAAGACATACACATATTTTTTAATTTAATGGCCCGCATAATTAATGTATTAATTGACAAATTACGTTTATTATTTTTATAAATAAGAGCCAATTATAGTTATAACGTAATATGATTGTAATATATTGTAAATTAGCTGTGCCCAGCGGTTTCACCCTTATTGTCGCGGAGCCCTAATATTTTATGATAAATAAAAGTAGCCTAAGTTACTCCTTGAAACATCAGCTACCTACCAGTGAAAGTCCCGTTAAAAGCCGTCCAGCCGTTTCAGACATTACCCGGAACAAACAGACAGACAGACAGACGGACAGACAGAGAATTTTTTTAAAACTTGGTTTTTCGTGTCAGTAGCGTGTATATTATAACATGCATTTAGTGAAAAGCTGTTTTTGGAATTACAAACAGACACTTCAATTTTATTTATCTGTATAGATATAGATATATCTTTTATTATTTGCATAATTATGCTTAATTAATAATGAGATGGTTATTTTTAATATTAATCGAATTAAATAAGCACCTATTATATTCAAAGACCCGTTAACAGTAAATATATTAAGATGCTTATTTCGTAACTAGCTGTGCCATGCGGTTTCACCCGCGTAAAGTTCATTTAATGAGTAACCCGCGGAACACTAATGATATTTTTTTAATAAAAGTAGCTTAAGTTACTCCTTGTAACATTAGCTATATGCAAGTGAAAGTTCCGTTAAAATCGGTTCAGCCGTTTCGGAGATTACCCGGAACAAACAGACAGAGAAAAAATTTTAAAATGGTTTTTTTCATGTCAGTATCGTATATTTCGATATGCATTTAGTGTAAAGCTGTTATTTTGTAATTACAAACAGACACTTCAATTTTATATATCTGTATAGATGTATAGACAAGTAATTTGTACAAACGAAAGGTGGTTCATCATTAACATAATATAATAATAATATGCATTATTATCAATAGTGCTGGCAGGCAGTAAGGTACGCGTCGAACACGACGCTAGCCATTACGGGTTTACTAGCTACTTTTTTTCAATGGCCGTATTTGGATGCGTTCACTTTTAAGCTTAAAAGCTTCTAAAATTTAACAACTATTCATATTTATAAAAATAATAAAAGTATATTTTATAAAAATAATTATTATAATTCTATAATAATCATTAATGATAATTTGTATTATTATACGGGAATAATAATGTAATAAGTTTCGGCAGTACAAAATGGCGGCGGTGGAAAAAGCTCTGTAAGCTCGAACGCAGCGGTAAGCGGGGGGCGAGGTATAGGGGGAGGGGAGGCCGCATGCGTACCAGCCGAGGGGCCGCATTCCAGTAGTTCGCCCGACCGCCGCGGCGCTGCCCCACACGCCCCGCGCTCGCGACGCCCGCTCCCCATACAAAGAACACCTCTGTATTGTAAAAATCTGTGATGTATTGATTAATTCCAACGCTAAGCCGACACAATAACTCGTGGACTGACAACCTCAACATCCAAGCACAACTGGAGCTTGAATCAACGCGTTTCTCCGCGAGCCACGTCTTGGAATTCCACATTTATCGATGAATAGAATCTAGCTTGTGGCCCGAGAAACATGGTGGACCCATCGCCCATTCGAAAGTGAACGAATTGATCGCGTTTTGTGTGTGAACAGTGAACGTTTTACAATGATATCTGTGAGGGAATAGCATTTTTAATACAACTATGGATTGGTGTTTGTGCTTTGTGAGTGAAAAGGCATAGTGCGTTGCCGTGTCTTCGTTTGGATAATGAGAGTGGAGTGATCTGTCAGGATGGTGTGTCTCGCTTACTTGGGAATGCGGCAGGCTCCGTGGACCCTTTTAGTCCTCGTATTTTTCATAGAGAGCGTCATGGGAAACTATGCGAAATCATTTTACATACATTGGAACACCACCAATAGCATATTTAGAATCGATAATACGGATCACGTATTCGATCTCAATAAAGGTAACGCTCAGTTCGAGTATGACCAAGTGAACATAATCTGTCCTGTGTATGCCCCAGGGACGTATGACGAGGACACAGAGAAATACATAATATATAACGTAAGCAAAGAAGAATACGATACGTGTAGGATAACGAATCCAAATCCACGGATAATAGCCATATGTGACAAACCGCACAAATTGATGTTCTTCACTATAACGTTCCGGCCTTTCACGCCGCAGCCGGGCGGGCTAGAGTTCCTACCCGGCAAGGATTATTACTTTATATCGACGTCGAGTAAGGACGACCTCCATCGGCGCATCGGGGGCCGCTGCCTGAGCCACAACATGAAGCTGGTGTTCAGAGTGTGCTGTAAGCCTGAGGACCAGTCGCCGGCGCCGCCACCGCAGCCAACGTTACCACCGCCGCCCCCACCCCCCACCACATCAACAACAACAACTACAACTACCACAATCAAACCTGTCACGAAAAAGACGCACAAGTACGACAAGGCGCCGAATGAGGTTATCAAGAGTGAAGAGTTGTCACATTCCCGTGGCGCGGCCCTGGCTTCGTCGCTGGCGTTGGCTCTGGCTGCGAGTGCCGTGCTGGCCCCGCTGGCTCGGTGAATGTGCGCGCGGGCGGCCCGGCCGCCTCGGGCCGAGCTGGCTAAGCCCGGACCAGCTGACGCCACGCGCACCTTACACCCGGTCCACCTACGCCCGGACACCCTTATATTCTCGTGAATTTGTGCAGTGTTGTGACTAGTGACGTGCCCTAAAGGATTATTGGATTGAAAGAGTAAGTACGTAGTAACCGGACGATTGAAGATTGCAGTTTGTGACATCCTAGTAACAGTTCCAATGACTCACTAGATTTTAAGAGCAGGAGCCTAATCTATAAACTAAAGGCCTAGAATAATCGAATGAAATGAACAACTTATCGTGTGAAATGTTCAACTGAACTCGACTTAATATATATATAAAGAATGTTAACATGTATAATGAATAATTAGGTTTCGTAAACCGATAGGAATTAAATAATTTTTATATGTTCATTACTACAATGAAGAATCTTTGTCTAAGCCGTAGGTTGCGAACGAAACTACATTATAGTATAGGAGAATTCTTATATAGAAAGAAATTAGGTAGCATTCTTTATTTAGTTGAAAAGACATTATCTTTTTTGTATTTTCACACATCTTACGTTAGTTTATTTAATATTAATTATTATGAGAAAAATCTCGGGGCGGGTTTAAAAATCTTGTCCATGAAAACTGTGATTTTTGGTTTTATTTAGATTATAATAAAAAATTCTTAAAATGCTTTGTATTATGTGATAAACTTATCTTTAAAACGCCTTTTCACCTCAAGTTTTTGTTCATCGACTGATATTTCGCATTTCAGCATTTTATAATTATAATTTTCTTTAAAACAAACTAGCGCTATAAGAATGAAATATAACTCTAACGAACTTTTTACACTGGCAAAATATATATTTATAAATCCTGTCTCTAGAAACACTTGCCAATATGATTAGTTCAAACACAAAATAAATTATTTCAAACATTTATAAATAAGAATAAAGAAAATTCTTGCCTGTTTACTAAAAAAATCTTCATCATAAGCTTATTTGAAAATCCAAGCTTCGAAAATTTGAGTTACATATTTTTTTTATTAAACATGCGAATTTTCATAGTTATTTGAAATCGAGTTTAAAAACAGACTGCATTCGATAAAACACACTTTGAAAGAAAGCCAAGTGCCATTTCTTACCGTGTGAATCATTATTTTAAACAAAATAGTCAAATAGTTAAATAGTAGTTCAAATAGACCGGTTTTCAGTTAGCCATACGCAGTTAGTGACAGTTGTAGATAGCGTTTAAGAATTTGCCTGATTTTGAGTTTCAAATTGCAACGATAACTGCTTATAAATTGTGTGAAATTATCATTACATCTTGATTCTAGACGACTACTTCGGTAGTTTAAATTCTAAACATACAAGAGTAAACAAACTTCCTAATTTCTTAACATGGTTTAAACCATGTCTTAAACTCGTCTTAATTAAGTCTAGACTGAATTTAGTAATAAAATGCGCCTTTTTTTTAAGTAAACCTTTCTGGATACACGTGAAAATTCGCCCATACAAAGTTGTATTCTTAACTAGTTATGTTTTCTTTAAGACGGAAGAATAACATACGAACATGTCTTTAAAATTCAACCAAAAAGGGCTCCCAGACACGACCTCTACGACTTTTGTTTTGATATACAAATGATTTGTCACAACATCCAAGAAATTGAAAATGTCGTGGAGGTCACGAAAATAATGCATGAAAGATTTTTTCTAAATCTACGAGCTGTGGATGTAAAAGGACAAATCCCTAAACAAGACATCACAGTATCAAGGAGAAATAATTAACACAAACAAAGAACAGTATCTTTAGAGGAACATAAAACATGCCTAATGCATTGTTTTGTAAACAAAAAAGACTTTTTGAATACACAAAATGATTTTAAAACTCTAAATTTACTTTCAACACTCGATCGCTATTTTCGTCTACTAAGCATTTTTGGGTATGTCTCGGGCTATTTCCATCCAGAAGGGATAGAGAGGGATAAAACATGTTTGTAATTAAAGGGCATGTGTTTTTTGGATATACAAGCAAAGAATTAACAAGGAGCTTAATTTTAAGCTAACTAATGTTCAACATCATAATTTAGTGAAGCAAGAACCGTTTCTAAAAATAATTACGGTAATTACACAGTTGTATCAGATAGTTCATGGGTAAAAGGAAATTAGAGATATGACGTTGCTTTTAAAATTTCAACTAATAAACATAGGCGAAAGATGATTGGCTACCTCGTGCGACATGACAGCTTCTTTAAAGACATAAGGAAGAGAGGAAGACGAAGGCTAATACATGAGACAAGTTAATTTAAAGACATTACGGAAGAGAGGAGGACCAAGGCTGATACATGAGACAAGTTAAAGAACAAGTTTTTACTATCATCATCTCCCTGGCCTTATCCCATACATTGTTGGGATCGGCACTTGAATCAACCCGATGTGGCTGATCACCTGATTTTTATACGAAGCGACTGTCATCTGACCTTCGCAACCCCGTCTAGGAGGAAAATCTGTGATTTGGGTTAAACCAGTTGTCAGATTATTTTTAGGCCTCCGACTGACCTGTAACGATTGCCAAAGATGTTAAATTGGCAACCGGGACCGACAGCTTAACGTGCTCTCCACGGCACGGAGGGAACTCGGGCGGTCCCCCATCCAACTACTGGCTAGGCGTATGGTTGCTTAACTTCGCTGATCGAATGATATGCGCAATAGCAACTGTGCCACGAGCTCCTCTAATTTAGAAGTTTTTACTATCATGTAGGAGATGAATTCCAATGGGATACCACCTAAATAAATCGTTATGTTTTGACGATGGTAGAGAAAATTCAACATTTTGTAACTTCAAAATCGTTACCCAAACTGAAATGAGGGTAGGTTATAAATAGATAAAAATTTACATTTTCTTTCCAACAATTGGTAAAACATGACTCGATTGGAAATACAGATAATGAATTAGCAACTCTTAATACCAAATGCTTTGTGATTTAGTAATGTAATAAGAACAGCACATGTGCAGAATACAATTACAGATTACTCAATGATGAATGCAAAATCAGCGCGAATACGGCCCTGATACAGTCATAAACACGTGTTCTTGCAATTGCATGACAGGAAACGACAGTCTTTGTATGGTATAAATTATGACAAAAATAACATAAAGGACTGGTCCGAAATAGAATTGTGACGAACAACACAAACAAATGTAGACTGCTCTTTAAATATAATGATTCCTTATGTAGCCTGAGTAGGGCTTAATATCTGTATTCCAAAATTATACTGTAATCTTTAACGGGCCTGACCTGAGTATAATTTATGTATGTATACAAATATTTGCCTGTCTGTATGTTTGCCTGCCTTTTGAGTCAGCGAAATAGATTCCATAGTTAAAACAATCGATTACGAAAAACCTTAGGATACTTAAATTTGTATGTTGATTTCCAATGATTTATGATGAAATGTACATGATGCCAGCTGAGTTTCTTGCCGGTTCTTCTCAGAAAGCTAGTTTCCTCACCGGTGGTCTATTTTCAACATTCAAAAGAGCCTTACTATGGCCAAAACTGAAAAAATATATTTCATTTTCACACCGTGCCTTCTTCGAAATTATGCCATTAGCTTTAAGAGCTCCGTTCTTTTGATAATACTCAGGAAGTCTTATGTTTATTTACCACATCCTTTTATCATCAATTGGAAAATGTATTCAGAATGCATTCAAAAAATCCATATTTTTCTGATTCGCACATTTTTCTTTGTGAGTCACATCGTTTTTAACCAAATATCTGCTCCAATCGAGAGGAAATTTACAGCGTTTTAATTCGTTTGAGATCTTTTGACACAATTCCTCGCAATAAGTTGGAAAGAATTCCATGATCGCTGCAAAATTTACCCACAAGAAGACACCACACGTCTGAGGGCCACTTACCCTCTTATTACAAAATATAGACTAAGTTAGTCCTTGGTTTAAAAGTAGCTTCATCTTCATCTGTGATTTGAAAAGGGATCGATGTAGTTTTTAGTCCGAGTTTAGTCTAGTCTTCGTGTAAACTATGTTTGTAATAATCTGTAAATACTCTTCTAATCTGACAACTGTAACGTCAAAGTTTCCAATTTTTATACGGGTCATAGGAAAGGTACCAACAAATCGTGGAATTTTTCCTAATTTATTCCGGGAAATTGTGTGGCTGTCGATTCAAAAGACTTCAAAATAATTATGTTGTAAATTTCCTCTCGATCGAAGCAAATATTTCGTTAATGAAAAATCATATGACTCACAAAGAAATTGTGCAGATCAGAATAATATGGATGTTTTGAATGGATTCTGAATATATTTTCAAACTAGCGGACGTCACGCGGTTTCACCCGCGTAGTTCCCGTTCCCGTGAGAGCTCGGAGATAAAATATAGCCTATGTTACTCGCTGATGATGTAGCTATCTATTGCAGAAAGAATTTTCAAGATCGGTAAAGTAGTTTAGGAGCGTATTGAAAGCAAAACAAACAAACAAAACAATTATTTCCTCTTTATATTATTAGTGTTTGATGATAAAAAGTGTAAAGAAATAAATATAAAAGCTCTTTATGAAGTTAATGGCATCATTTCCGAGGTGTTAGACTCGCGGTATCTTAAGGTTGTTCAGAATAGTTTTAGCTTGAATCTATCTAACTTTTTGGCTTCAAAAGAAGGCAAAAAGACAGACGGGCAAATATTTTAATAGATATGTAAATTATACTCAAATAAGGCCTGACATCTTTAACAAATTCTTTCAAATGCATTTAGTAAGAAACACTCACTTTAATATTTTATTTATAACTACGAGTAGCTGTGCCCCGCGGTGTCATCCACTTTTAATTTTAAAAATACATAACGGTTCCGAAGGATACCCAATCCTGCGGAACCGTTATGTATTTTTAAAATTGAAAGTAGTCACAGTTACACTTTATAACATTAGCTATTCACAAGTGAAAGTCCCGTTAAAATCGGTCCAGCCATTTCGGAGATTAGCCGAAACAAACAGACAGACAGAGATTTTTTTTTCTAGGTCAGTTCCGTGTATTCTTTCATATGCATTTAGTGAAAAGCTGTTAATTTGAAATTACAAACATACACTTCTATTTTAATTACCTGTATGTATGAATACAGATATATACATATAAATTGTATTATTCTTTGTCTCCTAATCGAATATAATTAGATCCAAGATGGATATCGTTGCCAAGAATTAGATAATTAAATCACTCGAACTTAGAATAAATGACTGCCGAATAATCTTCAAGAATAAAGAAACATGTCTAATAAATCACCATTCCAAGTATTTTAGTGTAAAACAATTTTAGCTCAGGGGCCTTACCATGAGCTCTTACTGCCATGATAGTTTCACTCATTTATGAGTCAGATGTATGTGACGTGCATACATCTGTCACTGTCGCACAACTGAATTAACATTGCAATAAGAGCTCATGGTTGGGCCCCAGGTTTCAATATAATAATTTCTTGTTTTAAAACTCTAACAAGTTAACTTCAAATCAAATCTTTAGCTGGAGCGACATCAAAGAATTTGTGTCAGCTGAATTGATGGGTTCAAATTAGTTTATGAAGATATTTATGAATAATTACTATCTGTTTCTTTTAAACATTTATATTTATTTGATCGTTAAAACTGTATTTGATGGTAAATGGCAGGTTTTGTAATATATTTATTGAGTTAAAATATATATTTTAGTCACTTTATGAGATATATTCATAATTGCAATGGAATATAATTTAATAATGAAAAATTATGATAAATCCATATTATTATAATATTATAAATGCCCCAAGCACTTGTGTAGTCTAAATTTCACGAAGGTCTTTTTTAGAGAAACCTTAATCTATACATATACAGATAATTGGAAGTGTCTGTCTGTGAATCTAAAATAACAGTTTTTCACTAAATTCATCTGAAAGTATACACGCTACTGGCACTAAAAAACCAAGTTAAAATTTTTTCTCTGTCTGTCTGTTTGTTCCGGGTAATCTCCGAAACGGGTGGACCGATTTTAACGGGGCTTTATTTTTTTTAAATAAAGAAATTAACCGTGTCTAATACAGACAGAGAGACAGAGAAAAAAAATGAAAATCGTGTTTAAACGACAGTAAAAGATTTACAAATACGCATAATCTATACAGATAAACAAAATTGTAGTGTTTGTTTGTAATTCCAAATTAACAGCTTTTCATTAAATGCATATGAAAGTCATAAAAATAAAATTAGTAAAAAAATCCTCCCTTCTGTCTGTCTGTTTGTTCTAGCAGGACCGATTTTAAAGATACTTTTACTGTACTGTGGCTAATTTCACAAGGAGTAAGTTAAATTTAATTTTAAAAAAATTGGGTTCCGCGAGTCACAGCTAGTATTAACATATAATTAAATAGTACCGTTATCCAAGGGCCATTTTCACCATATAAACGTGTTAATTACCGCATTAGCTACGGTCGGTTGAAGTTTGTGTTTGGGATTTGGTTAAAAACGCTCTCATTTTGTCTCATTTCACGTGGAACTAATCCTATATGGGATCGAAAAATATATATTCCCCAATTTTGTATTAACTTCTTTACGTCTAAATGTTATGGGAGTAAAAAAACGCAAAATGTATTTTACGTTCCCTATAATCTTCTATACATACAGATAAATAAATTGAAGTGTCTGTTTGTAATTCCAAAATAACAGCTTTTCACTAAATGCATATGAAAGTATACACGCTACTGACACTAAAAAACCAAGTTTTAAGTTTTTTTTCTCCGTCTGTCTGTCTGTTTGTTCCGGGTAATCTCCAAATGGCTGGACCGATTTTAACGGGACTTTCACGGGCAGGTAGCTGATATATCAAAGAGTAACTTAGGCTACTTTTATTTATTAAAAATATTAGGATTCCGTGACAAGAAGAATGAAACTATATCTACGCGGGTGTACGGCGGGGCACAGCTAGTTTAAAATAATATTTCAAGTCGCAATATAACTTCACAAGCTGTGTAGTGAAAAGCTGTTATTTTGGAATTACAAACAGACACTCCAATTTTATGTATCTGTATAGGTGTATAGATAATAATCTATGGCCAAGAACTTTGTCAGTTTTAATTAAATCTCATATTTAACGAAAACAAATTCGCTACTATTCATAAATTACGCATAAAATTATCATAGTAGTCATTTATACATCTATACTACGACTGACCAGTAACGATTGCTAGTGATAAAAAAAAATTAATTGTCAGTTTGTTATTTCAAATTAACAGCTTTCACTAAATGCATAAATGGAAGTATATACGGTACTCAAATAAAAAAACATTTGAAAAACTTTTCCCTGTCTGTCTGTTTGTTCCGCCGTATAAAAAATACAGAAAAAAGCTTTGTTAGGTAAAAAAAGGGTAGCTAGACGGTGAAAAGACTGTTAGTTTGATAAATACAAACACATTTTAATTTTACTGATATGTATAACTTACGGAATATGCTTTCAATAAGATATTTAATAACATTCCTAACACTTTAAAAAATTTCTTTAATCACACGTGACGCAAGAAACAGTAATAATTTCTGATTAACTGACGTCAGTACGTCTTTGTATTATTTTGTTCTGCGATTCCTGGGATTTGTCAATCATTCGTCATTTGTTTATGAATGTGGATGATTACACGGCGAAACGAAGAGCTAAGAAGTGATTGATGATTAAATATCATTATAAATAATGATAATCATTAATGAAAGAATTGGAGATAGGTTCCGAAACGAAACACATAATTTTTTTTTCATATTTTATTTATAATTTTTATATGTGTGTATTTTTAAATGTGTATTTTGACTGCATTTTTTTAATAATTACTTGTTACAAAAAAATAATCTAAGACACTTTACTATGATGAATATAAAATAAGATTTACTAAATAATATGCGGAGAATCTTTTTTATTCGAATAAGACTCTAATATTCTGAAGAGTAAGGTATAAAATAAAATATCTACGTTGCATTTTGAAACTCAGATATTGGTAGTTTTTTTAGTAATCTCTCTGATAGTTTTCAGTTAGTTGTGCTGTGTACTTAGTATAATAATTATTATTATCATTGCCCGGATTTTTGTTATTATTATTATAGCAAAAATAAAAATGAAAACCTCATTTTTGAATCTCGTATGAATCAGTCCGCTAGATATAATGGAATAAATTGCATAATTTTATATTTATTAACTTTATATTTTGCATTTTGCAATTGGAAATAAAATTATCGTGTAAAAATCAAAATGTAATCACGCATTTTTGTATTATATTTTTTGATTACATCTGGCCTAATATTAAGAATTATTCAATATTCATAGCAATATGTTCAAGATATTGAATAATTTGTCAATTATATTTAAATATAGTTTCATAAGAAAGCTTTATCAATAATTAAGTAATTGCTACAATTGCTTTTGCATTTTACATCGACTCGGACGCACATATTTTATTTCTAATTGCAGAATTGCGAATAATAATTGATATTGTGTAAGCCTAAAATTAAAATGATCTGTGACATATTTCATTTTTTATAATAATTGATAGTTATTAAATTAAAAGCCGTTTTAGTTACTAAGATTTAAGAGTTATTATCCTATAACTTGTGCCTGGATTTTATCAAGAACCGTTTTTATTGGAGTTATTCGTTTAAAATGCAATTGTATTATATTATTTGTGCAATTTTTATTTATTTTTTAAGGAAAATTTTAATAAAAACGTTCTTGAAAAAATTTATGATTTGCTCAGACGAGGTTGTAAGACAAGTGTTATATTTTTAATTAAAAATTATATAATGCTTTCATCATTTTATTTCACTATACAGGATGGTCACAATTCTCGGCACAAAAGATAGTATAAATACTATCTTTTGTGCCGAGAATTGTGAATTCTAAAGAAAAATTATCAAATGCACCTGTCATAATAAGCTAACAAAAATTAAAATTGATTATTACATAAAATAGCACACTTTAATACATAATATTCCTATCCCGATAAGGTTAATTGTTATTTTGGCTTATCATGACAGGTGATGAGATCAGGGCCTGTAATAATTAAACAAATTCTTCTTTTACTAGCTTGTAGCCAACGTTATAGAATGGACTAAATTATATTTATGAATCTTATATTTTTCAATATCAAAAGAATTTTGAATTTTAATTTCGTGATTTTTTTAAATATTTAGTGCTAATCTCAGCTCAGATTTTGTGAACTAATATTATTTTTTGTACAAAAATTCACATTGGTGCTACTAGAAAGGGCTAAAATAGGTTCAATTTTAATTAATTATCATTATTATTGTACTTTTTTAATGTTTTCGCCTCCACATAGACTGATTAATTAGTTTTTTTACTAATTTCTAATCTATTTAATGAGGGCTTTCTATAAGAAAATGTATTTTTGATTTTGAGCTATGTTTCGCTTTAATTATGTATTATCATAATTATGAATATTTCGATTTCTCTACGGTGCAAGATTAGTTTGATATAAAAAAAACCTTTTTACAAAAAGTATTAAAAAAATATTCGCAATTTTTATTATAAGTAAGTAATTATATTTTTTCTTTCCACCACGTTTTTGAGAAAACAAAAGTATATTGAAAGCCCTCAATATGTATTTTTTTCACATGAATGTACTTAATTTTGAATAAAATATTATAATTTCAGCAAAACAATGTTATGAAGCTACCTCTTTACTGTTCTAAAAGTATTTTTATAAAATGTAAACTAAACCTAGATTTAGTGAAAATTACTCTATTTAAGTGACTAAAACGGCTGTATAATTCCTAAAATGAAGTGTATAATGAAGTCAAGATATTCCTAAAGTTGAAAAGGCATGATACTTAATGAACAAGAGTTCAGCTGGGAAGGTCTGAATGATATAGCATTAGCAGTTAGTACAAAGAAAAATAACATTTTGCAAATCTGTAATACGTTCAGAAAAAAAATTTAAATAATTTTTGTTTTTTGGTACGATTTTTTTTTGCAAATCTAAAGATGTCTCTGCCAATGATATGTCACTCAGGTCTCATGAGGTGTATATTTTACGCGATATTTGATTTCGCTTTAAATGCCATATTGTCCGGTTTGGTTGATTGAAAGTTTATGTAAAAATGTATCTAAGTGGTTGGTGTGAAGGTGTTGCTGGTTTTGGGCTTATCTTAAAAAGACTTATTACTTTGAATGTATCGCAGTTTAACAATGCTATAACATTTTTTTTATCATCTATACCAAAATAAATTTTAGGATGCCAAAATTTTATTATTTAAATTTGGACACTTAAAATTTCAATTTTGATTTTGGTCAAAAAGAAACTGTAGTTTTTTCAGCTAATCGAATGTGAATAAAACGTAACTTTTTCATGACATGGTGGTTTGCAACCAACATTCCAATTAATATTTGAATTAAATATCGTCCGAAATTATTAGCATTATAAATATTCAATAAGGTAGATAATTATCACATTTTAACGCGGTCCGTTTTATACATGACTTAGTTTTATAATTCATTTGTCAAATGTCTAATTATTTCTAAAAAAAGAATAAAATAGTCGAGTATTTTCGTTATAGAAAATAATGTAAGCTTGAAAATAAATTAAATTAATTCATAAAACTTCTAAAATTCTGCACAAAAATAAACAAAATTGAAATCCTATTAAGCTTGATTGATTGAAAATATTTGGAGGCAAAGGAGAGCAATTTGTAAATAAAAATACATTCTTTTTCTTTACCTAAAATCAATGGCACTTTTACACCAACCTTGAATTATGGGACGAATAGAATAAATGAAATTGTTATTGAAGAAATAAGGATTGTAAAAATAGTTTTTTTTGGAAAAATCGGAATGTAATTGTATGTACTAAGTATTGTGTAAGGGAATGTAAATACCGTTATAATAAAAATAAGAGTGTAGTCCCCGTAGATAATTTATTTGTACGATTTTGGGCCTTCGTTGAAATCCAAAGTTTTTTATTTATTTTTCGACCAATAAATGTTGGAGAGAATTATTTTTTGTTTCATTTTAGAAAACATGTTTTATGAGTTTGACACCTTTGCTTCTTAGGGACATTTCTTACATATAATTATTTCTTCTCTTTTGACCATATTATAATAGTCGCTCAAAATGAGTCTGTCGCCTTTTCAGACACTCTACATTTTAGTCTTTGAATTCTGTTATGATTAAATTATGCAAATGTCTAACTTTATGAAGGACAAAGTTATTTACATCTCTTATGATCTTTGCAGATCAAAATTGAGTGTATGTTTGTTATTCCAAAATACAGTGCTTGCAACAGAATTTTTTTTTCTTTCTTAGTGTCTGTCTGTTTGCTATGACTTATCAAAAAACGGTTGGACAGATTTTAGCGGGGCTTTCTCGGGATAGCTTATGGCACAAGGAGTAACTTAAGGTAAGTAAAGCTACCTATAAAATTTGGACTACGCGAGTGAAACCGCAGGGCACAGCTAGTAATATAATGAAAAGAGTAATTGTTAAGTTTCTTGCTGGGTTCTTCTCTACAAAAGCAACCAAAAAAACAAACCAAATTTTTTTTTGTGTCCTTCTGACGATTTGAAAGTACCTTTGTAAGTAATCTAATCAGTTAAAAATATTTTGAATTTTTATAAGTACATCATCTCCCTGGCCTTAATCCCATGTATTTGGGGTCGGCACTTGATTCAACCCGATGTGGCTGATCACCCGATTTTATACGAAGCGATTGCCATCTAACCTTCGCAACCCCTTTTTCGAGGAAAATCGGCAATCTGGGTTAAACCAGTTGTCAGACTCTCTTAGGCCTCTGACTGACCTGTAACGATTGCCAAAGATGTTAAATTGGCAACCGGGATCGACGGCTTAACGTGCTCTCCGAGGCACGGATAGAACTCGGGCGGTCACCCATCCAACTACTGACTAGGCGTTGATCGAATGATATGCGCAATAGCAACTGCGCCACGAGCTCCTCGAGAATTTTTAAAAGATATGCCATCCCAAATAATGTCCCCGAATTAATCCGGAAAGCTTAGCTTAGTTTGGTACTAGATTGCGCTATGTAATAACTTTCGCAAAAAAAATTTAAATTGCTGACGGGAATGTATGTGCTGCAAATAAATGTATTCAATACAAAGCAATACAGTAAGTAATCAATAAAACGGTTGTACGAAACAAAAGTCCGTACATATCTGGTTCAGATTTGTGCAATCACAAACAATGACTGACCATGTAAACTGACTTTCTAAACGTCTGTTACATACTATTGTTATGAAACCTATACATTGTAAACTATTTATAATAGCGCAGTGGGGTGCTTCGAAAACCGAGCTTCGATTGATACCGTGAACTGACCTTGCAGTACTTTTTGATCATAGAGAAATCTGGACTGCCTTCCTGATCTAGTACAGGGGCCCAACCATGAGCTCTAATTGCAAAGTTAATTCAGTTGTGCGACAGTCTCATAAATGAGTGAAACTATCATGGCAATAAGAGCTCATGGTAAGGCCCCAGAATAATTCAGAGTGCCTAATGCGAGTTTTCTTAAAATCGCCGTCACAAGTCATCGCGTCGACGTAAACGCAGATTTGTATAGGCTCACAATAATGTCGACTTTAGGCCGACAGAGGCGCTGTTCTAAGGGCCTAGTGCAAGTTAATCGCTGCCGCCGTTACAAGTCACCGCGTCAAAGTAAACGCATATTTGTATAGGATCGGAACAGCGCCTCTGTCGGCCTAAACATCACACTATTGTGAGCCCATACTAATCTGCGTTTAGGTCCACGCGGTGACTAGTGACGGCGATTTTAAGAAAACTGGCACTAGGTACTCCGATCCTATACAAATCTGCGCTTACGTCCATGCGGTGACTTGTGACGGCGGCAGTGAAAAACTCGCTCTAGACCCTCTGGAATAAAATAATTAAGACGGCCCCTATATCGCAAAAACAAGGGAAGGAAACATTCGACGCATGAGGTAGGATCACGAGTAGCTCAGTTGGAAGAGCAACTGCACGGTTTGCAGAGGTCGTGGGTTCAAGTCCCGCCTCGTGTTCGTTTTTTTCCTAGCCATTTTTAAGAATTTAGAATTCTATAAAATTAAATATGCTAACGCCATCCCAGAAGGGTCCCCGAAGGCGTAGGCAGAGGTGTTGTAACAACAACACTAACATTTAACCGAATATGATTAAGTGCCAACGTGGTGCCGTCTCAAGCACTATACATACGTCTTTGAATTACTTCTCAGACATATGCAGGTTTCCTCACGATGTTTTCCTTCACCGTAAAGCATGTGGTATGAAATCACTGCACAAAATTTCTTCAAATCCATCACAATAATCAAAAAAAAGTACCGTATTTTACGATCCAACCCTTAGCGGATAGAAAGTTATATAACCGTCACCCTTCCGTTAACGGGGTATTTAGAACACTAATAAAGTAATAAAATGCGTCTGTATGTCCGTCTATAAACGTTTACCGTCAAAGGGCCCGTTTCACTGTTAATAATAGAATTGATCTTTTGTATTGTGAAAGTGCTAAAGGGGTTTCCTTAAAATGTTATTAACGGTTTAGAAATTGTTAGAACAAAAATTTAATACTAATTGTTGTAATAACAAAAATACATTTCACCGAATATGATTAAGTGCCAACGTGACAGACGAATCTATCGCCGTCTCAGCCCCTATATATACATACGCCTTTAAATTACTACTCGGACATATGCAGGTTTCCTCATGATGTTTTCCTTCACCGTAAACCCTATTTTTTTTTTATTGACGATGGGGAAACCTTCAAAAGGTCCCCGACCGCCCGCCGCCGGGAGAGGCAGATCGGGGTATGTGGGATTTTTACCGCACTAAAACCCCCCCGGTGGCCATCCTCAGTGCTCAGGGGGGACTCCGGGTACTCTGATAGATCGCACCGGTGTCCCCCCACACTTTGCCGGGGCACATCCCCGGGGCAGCTGTGTCGCCGCCCCTGGAGACCTCGCTGTGCAAGGCAGCGCGAGCCACGTCGCGCTGCCACCTTCCCGGGCCCGCGGCTCGGTGGTCAAAGCTCCCACCCCGACCACCGCCAGCAGGCCCTCCGGCCCCCTTTTAGTCGCCTCTTACGACAGGCAGGGGATACCATAGCCAAATTCTTAGACCCTGGCTATTGGGTGGACGGTCCGGGGCGTGCGTTGCCTCCGCCCCGCCGTCGCCGTCTTCTCCGGGAGGGATCTGCTCTCTCCCGATCCCGCTCGGAGGCCTCCTTCTGGGACATTACCGTCTCGCAGAAGGAGACTACGGCCCTCCATGCCTCTCTGTCTGCCAGCATAGCTCACCATAAACCCTGCTTCAAGCTAATTCAGTAACCGCTTACACATCAGGTTTATTTACCAACTATGTAAAAAACATACTTGAGCAGAATCGATTATTCGCATTTACTAATCCTCAACTCGATCATTCGCTTGTGCAAAGAGGAAGGCTCGACTCAAAATCGATTGTTCAACTCGATTAAAGCGAAATAGAGTTGTGTAAACAGGCTTTGTATAATAGTTGCACTAAATCGATTTACAATCGTTTTTGTTCATTCGATTGTTTTAGTTTTATTTGTTTTAAATTTCTTAATGGGCTCGAGTATAAAGCATTTACTTTTAAGCGAAAAGTTTGTGTAGAGAACTAAAAAGTTGTTTGAATTGTGCATTTTAAAATGGACTTAGTTTAAAGGTATTTACAGTTTAATTTCATCTAGTTAAAATAATTAAGTATTAACTTACATCTAGTGAAATTAAAAGAAAAGGAAAATCTATACAGATAAATAAAATTTAAGTGTCTGTTTGTAATTCCAATATAACAGCTTTTCACTAAATGCATATGAAAGTATACACGCTACTGACACTAAAAAACCAACTTTTAAAATTTTTCTCTCTCTGTCTGTCTGTCTGTCTGTTTGTTCCGGGTAATCTCCGTAACGGCTAGACCGATTTTAACAGGACTTTCACTGGCAGGTGGCTGATGTTTCAAGGAGTGTTTCAAATGACATAAATCAGTCACATGACATATGTAATTCCCGTACATTTCGTATCGTTTCTATCAGCGAAGCGTGAGGATAATGTTGCTTTGTCTACTGGGGCCCAACCATGAGCTCTTATTGCAATGATAATTCAGTTGTGCGACAGTGACAGATGTACACACGTCACATACATCTGTCTCATAAATGAGTGAAACTATCATGGCAATAAAAGCTCGTGGTAAGGCCCCTGTACATATATTTTTCATCGAATACTTTTGTTCGTATGAATATTTAATTATTTATAATGTTAATATATATAAAATAGACGACCAGAAAATATTTAAAGTAGGTTTTGAAAAGAGTTTAAAAGCACCAAGTTGCGACGAGGTATGGTCATGTCCGTTAAGCAATTCATCGACAAAAACTGAATCATTTATCCACGCTACTGACTTGATATTGAAACATAACAGAAGGCTTTCACATACGAGAGTTACAAGGCCTGTAGACAAAGTAACATTATCCTCACGCTTCGCTATTAGAAACGATACAAAGTGTACGGGAATGGCATATGTCACGTGACTGATTTATGTCACTGCTAAACATTTTGTATCTTTTCTACCATGACCTCATATTGCCACGATAGTTTTACTCATATTACGAGACAGATGTATATGACGTGTATACATCTGTCACTGTCGCATAATTGAAATATCATTGCAATAACAGCTCATGGTAGGGCCCCTGGGTCTCTAGACAAAGAAACATTATCCTCACTCTTCGCTAGTAGAAACAATACAATATGTACGGGAATGACATATGCCACGTGACTGATTTATGTCATTTCCATGCATTTTGTATCGTTTCAGTAGAAGCCGGCTTTCTGTATGCAAGTTGTTTTAGTACGGGTTCGATTCCCGCACTGACAAAGTTGTGAAATTGTAAGCGTTCGTGGACAAAGGTATTGTTAATTAACTTTTTGTTTTTACCTAAAATGGCTATAAACTTAACATATTGGGTTCGATTTCAAGTGCTTATTTATTTATATTGTTAAACTAGCTGTGCCCTGCGGTTTCACCCGCGTAGATTTAGTTTCATCCTTATTGTCGCGGAACCCTAATAATTTTTAAAAATTAAAGTAGCCTAAGTTACTCCTTGAAACATCAGCTACCTACCAGTGAAAGTCCCGTTAAAATCCGTCCAGCCGTTTTAGAGATTACCCGGAACAAACAGACAGACAGACAGACAGACAGACGGACAGACAGACATACAGAGAAAAAAATTAAAACTTGGTTTTTTAATGTCAGTAGCGTGTATACTTTCATATGCATTTAGTAAAAAGCTGTAATTTTGGAATTACAAACAGACACTCCAATTTTATTTATCTGTATAGATTAACTTACCCTGTTGTGATCGGATTATCCTTTGTGAGAATTACTTGGATACTAGCGGATGTCACGCGGTTTCATCGTCGAAAATATCACTAAGTAACATAGTTATTATTGTTAATCTTACGCGAGTAAAACCGCGAGGCACAACTGGTGTATATCTTTAACTATACAGATAAATAAAATTGAAGTGTCTGTTTGTAATTCCAAAATAACAGCTTTTCACTAAATGCATATGAAAGTATACACAATACTGACACTAAAAAAAAGTTTTATAATTTTTCTCTTTAAAATTAATCCCTGAAACGGCTGGACAGATTTTAACGGGACTTTCACTGGCAGATAGCTGATGTTTCAAGGAGTAACTTAGGCTACTTTTATTTATTAAAAATATTAGGGTTCCGCGACAATAAGGAAAAATCTACGCGGGTGAAACCGCGCGGCACAGCTAGTGTATAATGAACATAGTCATATCTGCCGTACCCCTTGCCACGAAGATGACGTCATTATCTGTCCGCAGTGTCGTTAAGGTGTGGAGATTCGATACTCATTGAATTTGTAGTGATCGGTTTTTTTAAATCCGTAAGTAATACCTAAGAGCTGTGTTCGCCTTGGGGTTTGAGCAGTCACCTACGCAAGCGACGCAAGTTCGAATCCCGACGGGGCCTGTACCAATGATATTTTCTAAAAACTTATTTATCGTGATTGCACACCACATGCTTAACGGCGAAGGAAAACATCGTGAGGAAACCTGCCTATGTTTGAGAAGTAATTCAAAGACGTATGTATAGTGCCTGAGACGGCGATAGACTCAACATCTGTCGCGTTGGCACTCAATCATATTCGGTGCAATGTGGGTGTTGTTATTACAACACCTCTGTCTACCCTTTCGGGGAATACAGGCGTGAGAAAGTTATACAGTGTCCCAATTAGTTTTGACATATTCAAATGTCATCGCTTGACCTTACGATTTAGTGTAGTTCAAAATGTGTTGACTCTTCTTTGGAGACGGGTCGGGAGCTAGTGAAAGTACCGTATAAATCGGTGGAACCGTTTCAGAGACTATTCAGAGATTAGAGAAGTATTCAGAGGATACACGGACAGACAGAGACAGAGGCATTTCAAACTCTTTTTTGTAAGTACTGTATAGTTTCATATGCATTTCGTGAAAAGCTGTCAATTTAGAATTACAAACAAACAGCTAAATGTTGTTTATCTGTATAGATATTTATGACGTGTATAAGTCAGTCACTGTCGCATATAAAAACTATGATTACGTTGCCTTAACGAACACTCTAATGGTATCAAACACACTGTCCTTAAAGCGAATGTCTACGATAGCGCGTGTCCGTTCTAAAGCGAGTCGTATCCTGTCAAATATTAGTTATTTGTTTACAATACAACGTTACATGCCTTTACCTTTAACTAACTTCAAACGTAACCGACTGTGAGAAAGAGAAGAATAAAAATATGATGCATAAGCTTGGTAATGATCTTTCAAGTCTAAATAGGCTATATCAGAAATCTTCTCAAGTTCCTTTGAGAAGTCTCGACCGCTGTGCTTTCAATGGGCAGTTACATATATTTATAACTAGATGGGCTCGGCGGTTTTACCCGCGTATCGTTAATTTTATGGGTGACCCGCGATACCCTAATGTTTTTTTAAAAGTAGCCTATGTAACATTAGTTATCTGCCAGTGAAAGTCTTGTGTAAATCGGTCTAGCTGTTTCGGAGATTAGCCGGAACAAACAGACAGATAGACAAACAAGCAAAAAAACTCTTCAGTATTATACATTAGTATAGACTAGCTGTGCCCCGCAGTTATGATTAACGTTGAATACAAAAGAATCTCTAATATAAGTCTAAATACTTCTTGCAACATCAGCAATCCGTCAGTAAAAGTCTCGTTAAAATCGGCCAGCCATTCCTGTGATATCTGGAGCAAATTAAATTGTGTTTTTTTTACGTGGATGGAGGGATTTGAACCCGCGACACCTAAATATACTAACCACTAGACCAATGGTGCAGTCGCAGTTGAAATTGGGATAGCAAAGATGTCAACCTGTCACAATGATTATCTATACAGATAAATAAAATTGAAGTGTTTGTAATTCCAAATTAACAGCTTTTCACTAAATGCACATTAAAGTATACACGGTACTGGCATAAAAATACAATTTGTGAAAAATTCTCAGTCTGTCTGTCTGTCTCTCTGTATGTTCCGGGTAATCTCTGAAACAACTGGACCGATTTTAACGGTACTTTCACTAACACATAGCTGATGACACAAGTAATTTTAGGGTTCTTTGATTTAGAAAAACATTATTGTTCCGCGGGCCACCCGAGACATTAAGTCTACGTGGGTGAAACGGTGGGCATAGTAGGTAAAATAAAATTATTTGCGGTATAATCGATTAACGCAATTCGATCATTGATCGGTTCTTAAAAGTCTAGGTTCTATGACTGGTGATTTATCGTTTAGACCCGTTTTTGCAGAAAAAATGTACTGTTATTCAATTGGATGGCAATCGACTTTGTGGGAAAGTTTGAAGAAACTGTTATATTGAATTGATATGCATCGCTATTGATCGAACACTTTTTTGTTTACTTACAAAATAACAGAATTATTTTTTCTGTGAAGAAACGTCGAGAGGAAGTCTGCGTGATCGTACCTAAGCGTATAGCTATTTCATCATCGTCCCTGGCCTTATCCCATACATTGTTGGGGTCGGCACTTGATTCAACCCGATGTGGCTCCATGTTAGTCGCAATCAACTTATTAACTCCTTGTCCGTTATGTGCGCCTGGTACTTCGTGTACCATATCATCATCTCCCTGGCCTTATCCCATACATTGTTGGGGTCGGCACTTGATTCAACCCGATGTGGCTCCATGTTAGTCGCAATCAACTTATTAACTCCTTGTCCGTTATGTGCGCCTGGTACTTCGTGTACCATATCATCATCTCCCTGGCCTTATCCCATACATTGTTGGGGTCGGCACTTGATTCAACTCGATGTGGCTCCGTGTTAGTCGCAATCAACTTATTAAATCCTTGTCCGTTATGTGCGCCTGGTACTTCGTGTACCATATCATCATCTCCCAGGCCTTATCCCATACATTGTTGGGTTCGGCACTTGATTCAACCCGATTTGGCTGATCACTAGATTTTTCTACGAAGCGACTGCTATCTGACATTGCTAATCCCTATTACGAGGAAAATCGGTAAACTTGGTAAAACTAGACTTTCTTAGGCCTCCGACTGACCTGTAATGATTACCAAAGATGTTAAATTGGACCGACGGCTTAACGTGCTCTCCGAGGCACGGAGGGAACTCGGGCGGTCACCCATCCAACATCCAACTGGCTTGAGTTTGGATAGCTAACTTCGCTGATCGAATGATATGCGCAACTGAGCCACGGGCTCCACTTTTTTCATTGACGAGGTGGAAACCTTCAAAAGGTTTAAACGAAAACCCCCCGGTGGCTATCCTCCGTGCTTGGGGGGGACTCCGGGTACTCTGATAGATCGCACCGGTGTCCCCCCACACTTTGCCGGGGCACATCCCAGGGCTAGCTGTACCACCGCTCCTGGAGACCTCGCTGTGCAAGGCACCTTCCCGGGCTCGCGGCTCGGTGGTCAAAGCTCCCACCCCGACCACCGCCAGCAGGCCCTCCGGCCCCCGCCTAGTCGCCTTTTACGACAGGCAGGGGGATACCATAGCCAAATTCCTAGACCCTAGCTATTGGGTGGACGGTCCGGGGCGTGCGGCCGTCGTCTCCGAGAAAGATCTAGTCTAACCTAGTATCTACCACGGCTTCTACCGACCTGACTCAGAGTTATATTGCTCATAGTTTTCCAATTGACTCATACATATGTAATTTGTCACTAACCACATTGAATACAATATGTCATCGCAGAAGTAGGTATATAATGAATTATAATTACTAATGGGTAATTCCCTAAAGTTTACTTACCTACTTGCTCCGCTGCTAAAATAAAATCAATTATACTAGGAGATAATTCAAATTTTAACTTACACCTTATACTATCTGCCAGTATAAGCTCTGTTTCAGACGAGACGGAATAAACAGACAGACAAGCAGAGAATATTTTTTTTAGTGTAACTAATGTATATACTTTCAAATATGCATGTAGTGAAAAGCTGTTGTCGGAATTACAGGACACTTCAATGATATTTATTTTTATACTCTCCTAGTAGGTACGCTCTTTTATTCCTCTACTAGCTGTGCCCCGCGGTCTCACCCGCGTAGATTTAATTTCATCATTATTGTCGCGAGACCCTAAAATTTTAATAAATAAAAGTAGCCTAAGTTATTTCTTGAAACATCAGCTACCTGCCAGTGAAAGTCTCGTTAAAATCAGTCCAGCCGTTTCAGAGGTTACCCGGAACAAACAGACAGACAGAGAATTTTTTTATAACTTGGATTTTTTGTGTCAGTAGCGTGTATACTTTCATATGCATTTAGTGAAAAGCTGTTATTTTGGAATTACAAACAGACACTTCAATTTTATTTATCGGTATAGAGGTATAGATTACGACTCGCAGGGGATATTATAGTCAAATTCTTGGACCTTATCTACAGGAAAACTCTTTTCTAAGAAAATATTATTTGGCTGTGATATTTCGTAAGGTACAGATTTGCCCTTTTCATACTTCATTCATTCACAGTTTTCTTCAAGACAACGCCATTGAAATGAAGGTACCCTGATAAAAAGTGTACTGGCATGATTTAATTTTACTCAGCACAAAAAGGACAATACTTTTTGGTAAGTAATAGAAAAAGAAATCAATTCTTCAAATTTGGAATTCAAACGGTCATCAGAGATGAAAGCGCCGGATTCCCACCAATCAGCGGCCCGTGACGTCGCGCCAGTCATTTTTTCAAATTCGAATATTGAACGCGGCTAGAATGTCACGATGTCAAAGATTCACACGGGTCAACTGAGACGTTACCGGGTCATTGTCACGACCGTGACGGTAGGTCGATTGACTTTTTCAAAGTTCTAAATTCAAATATTTTAAACTTCTTTTTGAGTGCTTTTTATACAGACACAACTCCAGCCTTGTTACGTGACACAGTGAAAAGAGAAAACCTATCTAATAAAAAATGGAGGTAAACAAGGCCTGAGAAAGTCTGACAACTGGTTGAATCCAGATTGCTGATTTTCCTCGAAGAAGGGGTCACGAAGGTCAGATGGCAGTCGCTTCGTATAAAAATCAGGTGATCAGTCACATCGGGTTGAATCAAGTGCAGACCCCAAATACATGGGATAAGGCCAGGGAGATGATGATATGGTACACGAAGTACTAGGCGCACATAACGGACAAGGAGTTAATAAGTTGATTGCGACTAACATGGAGCCACATCGGGTTGAATCAAGTGCCGACCCTTGATTGCGACTAACATGGAGCCACATCGGGTTTAATCAAGTGCCGACCCCAACAACGTATGGGATTAGGCCAGGGAGATGATGATGATGGTGGTAAACATGCTATGAACGCAGTGATTCACCCCCCGTGCTTTACGGTGAAGGAAAACATTGTGAAACCTGCATATGTCTGAGAAGTAATTCAAAGACGTACAGTGCCACGGCGATAAACTTATTAAAATTTGTGTTTTATTTTGTATTTGTATTTATAATTTTATAATTAAAACCTTTACAGTATAATGCAAGGTTATTAAAAAAATTACCGAAATATAAACAGATAATACAATAACAGCTAAGTGCTTAAAATCGATCAAACAAAAAGTAATTACTATGGCATGAGTCACTCGATACTAACCGCAAAACTGTCTCATTAATCGATTGACCGATTTGAATGCTCGCTATAACCACATATCGATATTTCTTTTATTAAAACAATCGATTTGCACTGATATCCGGTGTATAGGAATGAGTCTATTTTCATTTGTGTGGGTTTTTTCAAAGCTTCTTGAGATAGTCACTTCACTCTTTCTTCTCTTATGAATTTCTCTCTTCACTCTACCAAAATCTATCTTAAGACACAATTAAATCTATATTTATACAGATACATAAAATTTAAATGTCTGTTTGTAATTCCAAATTAACGACTTGTCACTAAAATTATATACGGCACTGCTCACGCCGGTATTCCTCGAAGGGGTAGGCAGAGGTGTCGCCATAACAAGACTCACTTTTCACGCAAACGATTAAGTACCAACCTGACAGATGGTGAGTCAATCGCCGTCTCAGGCACTGTAAACTCGTCTTTGAATTACTTCTCAGACATATGCAGGTTTCCTCACGATGTTTTCCTTCACTACAAAGCACGTGTGAAATAACTGCACGTAAGTTTTCAGAAAAACTAGGGATTCGAACTTGCGTCGTTTGATAACAGGCGATTGCTCAAACCCCATAGCCACCACGGCTCTAAAGATTAATTCAATGTAGATCACACATTATCATGCTTAGCGGGGCGCAGTGCTGTTTGAAATTTCATCTTATTAATCGATTAAAATATATTGCAAAGCACATATCGAGTCGTCAATCGAATGACACATCGTTTAAGACAATGGGTTGTGCAATAATCGTGCGCACCCAAAACTCGCACTAGAAAGCAAGGTCGATGATAATTACTTTGTTTCATTAGGAACATTTACTTGTGTTAACACACGGCGGATTATATTGTAGAGCTTTTTTTTTGGCGACATAGATTTTGGATATAGTCTACACTAATGTTATAAAGAGGAAAGATATGATTGTTTTGTTTGTTTGTTTGCATTGAATTAAAATAGGTCCGTCGTTTCAGAGATTATCCGGAACAAACAGACAGACAGACATTGATATTACTTTGTAATACATAGAGAAGTTACTATTTTTTTCTAATACGTCTATACATCTTCTATGCATCTATATCTTCGATACAGATAAATAAAATTGAAGTGTCTGTTTGTAATTTCAAATTAACAGCTTTTCACTAAATAAAAGTATATACGATACGGACATGAAAAAAACAATTTTAAAAAAAATTCTCTGACTGTCTGTCCGTCTATCTGTCTGTTTGTTCCGGGTAATCTCTAAAACGGCTGGACTAATTTTAACGGGACTTTCACTGGCACATAGCTGATGTTACAAGTAGTATCTTCTTTTAGTCAAAAATAATACCGTGGGGTACAGCTAGTTATATCAACAAAGCTTGTCAAGTTTTCAGCCTGTGAGTACACTCATGCTAACACACGGCTCGTGCGATCGGTCAATAATAAGTTGTTATCGAATCGGCGAATAATATATTGGCCCAGAATGGCTGTATTGATTGAGTTCACCCAGATATTGGCGGATTATGTAACATTTCATATTATACTTCGTTAATCTTATCCTAATCTTATTTGTAACTATTGTGAATACATGTTATAAAATTTGATTTTTGTATGATGATTTATATTCTTTCGATGAAGTGTACATGATGCCTGGCTGAGTTTCTTGCCGGTTCTTCTCAGAAGGCTAGTTTCCAAACCGGTGGTAAATTCTCGACTTTCATGTGTGCCTTACCAGGGCCTAAACTGAATAAATATTTTTCATTTTCATTTTCATTTTCAATCGAATGAAAGTTAAGACTGATAGCCGTGGTGGTCGCGGGGTTTAAGCACTCGCCTGCTACGCAAGTCCCAGCGGGGCCTGTATCAATGAGTTTTTCTAAAAACTTATGTACAGTGATTTCACACCACGTGCTTTACGGTGAAGGAAAACATCGTCAGGAAACATTGTCTGGGAAGTAATTCGTATGTAAAGTGCCCGAGACGGCGTCTCTACTCATCATCTGTCACGTTGGCACTTTATCATGTTCGGTGAAATGTGTGTGTTGTTATTACAACACCTCTGCCTACCCCTTCGGGGAATACAGGCGTGAGCAAGTTATACAGTGCCCCAAGTAGTTTTGACACGTTGAAACATTGTTGTTTGACCTTGCCTTTTAGTGTGGTTCAAAACGTGTTGATACTTTTTCGGAAACGAGTTGTAGGTGAATGTCAAAAATGGCGGACATTTACAAACTTGGGATTAGGTACTGGGGCCCAACCATGAGCTCTCATTGTAATGATAATTCAGTTGTGCGACAGTGACAGATGTATACACGTCACATACATCTGTCTCATAAATGAGCGAAACTATCATGGCCCCTGTTTGTAGTTATTATATTTAAAATTACGTTATTTGTGAATGCTGTCTCACACCTGTCATTATTGACTAGGCTAGAACAAATATTACAAAATTGTTAAATTCCTTTTAAGCCTATTAACTGTTGGTATATACATCATTATAATAAACTTTTAACTTAAACCTAAAACAATAGAACTAAAAATATTATAAAAAAAATGCTGTATCAATAAAATAAATAAATATAAAATAGTTCCACATACAAATTCAAAAATTGTGCCTCCTAAGAAACCTGAGTGAAGCTGAGCGGGACCACTGGTTTAAACCTACCATTAGTTTTAAAAATGTTAAATCTCTCGTACACTTTAAATAAATAGTATTCTCGTCCAAATAAAATAAAAACTCGAATTGATAATCTCCTCCTTTTTTGAAGTCGGTTTAAAACAAAGGATCCCAGGGATTATGTGAAATCCATTTTTCACCCCCAATTTTGACATTTATAAAACATCCCAACCCTATAAACTATTATAGGGATACCCCTATTCGTAAATTCGTGTAATCGAATAGCACCCGGGAGGATAGCGCTGATACGCTCATTCGATTCGCTACTCGAATAGGGCTGTCAGCTTGTAGAAGTTTTCAATAAAATGTTTTTTTGAAGTTTTATCTGAGCAATGCAAAATGTGAGAAATACAAAAATTCAACGCTATTTTTTTGAACATTGGTTTTATGAAACTCAATAGTCTGCATTAGGGAATATCTATAAGAAGAGAATACAGATAAATAAAATTGAAATGTCAGTTTGTAATTCCAAAACAGCTTATCAATAAATAAATGCATATGAATGTATATACGGTGCCTAGGTACTTATCTACATAAAAACTTTTTCTTTGTCTGTCTGTCTGTCTGTTTGTTCCGGGTAATCTCTGAAACGGCTGGATCGATTTTAACGGGACTTTCACTGACAGATAGCTTATGTTTCAAGTTCTAATATACTTATGTTCTAATATACTAAGGTACTTTTACTTATGAAAATAATTTTACATTCCACGAAATAAAGCCAACGCGGGTGACACCGCGGGGCACAGCTAGTTATAAATGCGTATGCTTGGTATAAGGTAGTTTTGACTCCTCAGATAGATAGAATAGTCAAGAAACAATGTATAATGGTCTTCGTGTGTCTGTCTGTTGCCTTTTCACTGCTTAACAGCTGAATCAATAAGGCTTTGAAATTAAATTAGGTTAAAAAAGAATGATGTGGAAGAAGTCACAGCTAAAAATAGTATACTATATCGCGTGTCAACCCAAATAACTGTTCGTGACATAATTATCATAATTATAGGCGTTGAGTGAAACCTTTAATATAAAAATAATATGTAATTAAGATAGGTATATAATCTATTCATATACATACAGATAAATACAATTTATGTGTCTGTTCGTTATTCCAAATTAACAGGTTAACAACAAATTTCCACAATATCATAACAATATGAAAGTATAAACGGTAATTACAAAAAAAATTACAATTTTTATAATAAAAAAAATTTCTGTGCTTGTGCTTTCTGTGGCTGTTTATGCCAGCTAATGCCTCTGAAATAGCTGGACCGATTTTAACGCGACTTTAAGGAGTAACTTGTAATTTTTTTTTATTTTAGGTTTCCTAAATAAAGCCACCCATTACACTACAGCTACGCGGGTGAAACCGCGGGGCATAGCTAGTATTAGGTACAAATTTTTCATTTTTTTAGTCAGTAATCTATGTAAATTTACTTAACCTTCAATTTAACTTTTCTGTAAACTTATCATGGCAAGAATAATAAAATATATACATAAATGTCTGCGAATATCAACCAGATTACAAGCAAAATATTGTAAAAATTTTCATAATAAGAGGTCTAAAAAAATATAATTCTTTTTCACAACAAAGTGGTAACAATATCAAAGACCAACTGACGCAAATAAATTCAATTCCAATAATCATAAAAAGCGGAGCAAAATAAAATTTTATTTGCATTAAAAAATAATTGAATCGACAACCCTAGCGGCACTCGGACGTATAAAAGAATCTAAGCTTGCAAACATGATACGAACAAATCTGATAATGGCAACCCCTTTTTTACATTGATTTTGACGACTTTATTATTTGAAATAATTGTGTTTATTCGCAATACGATTAATATGCAAGCTGTTGGAATATTGAAGCACGCTTTTATATCAATAATTAATAAAAATATTATACAATTTATTTATTTTTAGTGTCTATAATTCTATATCTATACAGATAAATAAATAAAACTGAATTATCTGTTTGTAATTCAAATTTAACAGGTATTCACAAAATTTTCTTTATGTTAATTTTTATCGACATTTTGTGCAAGGGCATTTCTCAAGTGATTTATTGTGTATTTTTTTTTAATGTATAAAATTTTTGAAAAGTGTAATTACTGAGTTTCTTGCCAGGTTGTTCTCAGTAGAAGCAACCTTCCGAACCTGGCGGTAGCATGTATAGTCCTGTAAATTGTGTCATTCTGACGATTTGAAAGTACTTTGTAAAAAGTCTAATCGAATAATAGTTATTTGTTATACAAGAGTGCAAAGTTGCTTTTTAACCGCGTGTTCAATTTTGATGACCGAGCAAGCGAAGGATTCTAAAATTAGAATCCTGAGCGTTAGCGAGGTAATCAAAAGAGCACGAGGTGAAAAATCTTTGCACTCGAGTGCAACACGTAACTTTTCATTCCACCTCATCGAAGAAATGACTAAATGCAAAAAAAAAACGTTTACAATCACAAGATAGGTACACTTTTATTTCAGTTTAGGTATTAATTACTACATTATGACAGGTAAGTATTACAGAATAATCTTGAAATTATAACAATACTAAGGTATAATTAAGAAAATTTTAAAGTAACGTTGCTACAGTTATTTAAATTGAGTGTAATATTTTTGAGGTTTAACAATGACGTGAAAAAATGCCGCGCAAAGAACCGCGTACAAAGCAAATTGAAAAAAGAACACCAAGAAGGCTCCGAGTTTTAACAAATTAAAAAAAAGTTGTATAATATATTCGGCACCATAAAGGTAGCAGTAAATAGGTTTAATGTTTTTTTTTAATTCATAAACTTAGTGTACACGATGTTCTAAATTCAATTTCCTTTATCCTCTAGAGAATAAAAACGGCTTTTCCATTCAGATATTGAAGATTAAAAATACTCTCTCCGAGATGGTGGGATGAAAAGATAATTTTGACTTTGACTTGACTCTCACTGACAGATAGTTGAAGTTATAAGGAGTAACTTCGGATACATTTATTTAAAAAAATTGCAGGTGAAATAACGGGGCACAGCTTGTAGTATAAAAACAATAATAAACCAACAAACACGTGTTTCTTTAATTGTCAATAAGGTTCTATTTACGACCTTTATCCGACCTACAGTAATATAATAGGTCTGATGTAATAATACGTTTGTATGGTGATTGCTTCCTGCAGACTTATAAGCGTTATTGATGGTAGAATTGACTATAGAGTATTTTTATAACGAGACGTGAGGTTTCCTGAAGTGGTAAGCAGGGGCCTTACCACGAGCTCTTATTGCCATGATAGTTTCACTCATTTATGAGACAGATGTATGTGACGTGTACACATCTGTCACTGTCGCACAACTGAATTAACATTGCAATAAGGGCTCACGGTTGGGCCCCAGAAGTGTAAGTAAGAACAACACTGACTTTTTACCAAAGTTGGTTAAGTGCCAACGTCACGACTAATCTATACATCTACACATCTATACAGATAAATAAAATTGAAGTGTATGTTTGTAATTCCAAAATAACAGCTTTTCACTAAATGCATATGAAAGTATACACGCTACTGATATCTAAACCAAGTTTTAATTTTTTTTCTGTCTGTTTGTCAGTCTGTTTGATCCGGGTAATCTCTGAAACGGCTGGACCGATTTTAACCGGACTTTCACTGGCAGGTAGCTGATGTTTCAAGGAGTAACTTAGGCTACTTTAATTTATTAAAAATATTATGGCTTCGCGACATGAACCATGGAACAAAAACTAAGCGGGTGAAACCGCGGGGCACAGCTAGTCTATCATAAAGTCAAATCTGTTTTAATATGGCAATAAATTAAGAAGTAAATACTCATTAATATTTATGGGACTTCTAGAATAACTTAACTCTGCACCTCTTACAAATGTAGAGCGCCCGAGGACAACGTTTTGTACAAATCGAATCAAATAACAAAATTAATAGCTCTTATGAATCATAAAATGTTACCATAATATTATTATGACGGATAAAAATACACCTGTATTATATTGATTCCATTTTTTTGGTATGGCAATCAATAACTAGGCAATTTCGGGGTTGTCAGACTCTAAAACTATAACTTTAACTTTGAAATCGATAGAATGATATGATTATACCGGATAGCGACCTGTCACGCGGTCTCACCTAATTCTCACAAACATGGTCAAAACGATGTTTTCTGAAAGTGAAACCTAGCTAGATCAATTTTTTGCCCCCGAAACCCTATACATACAAAATTTCATGAAAATCGTAGCAGCCGTTCCCGAGATCCAGATTCTATATCTATATCTATACAGATAAATAAAATTGGAGTGTCTGTTTGTAATTCCATAATTACAGCTTTTCACTAAATGCATATACACGCTACTGACACTAAAAAACCAAGTTTAAATTTTTTTCTCTGTCAGTCTGTCTGTCTGTCTGTTTGTTCCGGGTAATCTCTGAAACGGCTGAACGGTTTTTAACGGGACTTTCACTGGTAGGTAGCTGATGTTTCAAGGAGTAACTTAGGCTACTTTTATTTATTAAAAATATTAGGGATCTGCGACAATAAGGAAGAAACTAAATCTACGCGGGTGAAACCGCAGGGCACAGCTAGTATATATATATGTATACAAGGGTACCTTTTGTTCGCAGAACACTATTTTTTCTTAAATGGATAGATGAGCCGGAACAAACAGACGGACACTACAGAGATATTTTTGAGTTGTTTTTTTAAGTAAAGTCCGTATATACTTTCATATGCATTAAGTGTAAAGCTATTAATTTGAAATGACAAATAGACACTTCAATTTTATTTCTTTGTGTAGATGTATAAATCGACTGCCGCAACGAACAGTATCGAAACTGAAAATTTGCCGTTTTTTTTTTATTTCACTAATCGATAGTGAATTATATTTAGTATTAGAAACAATTAAAACATTTTTGAAAAATACTATATTTTAACAAATTTTGAATCGAATACAATCGAAACTTCGCACTTTGATCAACTAACATCATCGAATGTTACGGTTCGATTGTATTCGTAGGTGTAGATACACGCGCACACGCTGTATCTGCCAGATTCGTTAGTGTTCGCCGTGATGTGAGCGAAAAAGCGCGTGTTGGTTTTGTTTAATTTTAAGTAGTTCTCTATGAACACAATGAAAATCATCCCGGTAAGTGTCATTTTCTATTTAATTAACTTACGTTATATTTAAAATAATATGTTCATTTTGTATGTCTAGTTGTTTGATCTTCTAAAAATAATGAGCAATTATGTTTTTTTGTATATCATATGAAGGTTAACAAATAAAACTATCGAATGTGGTAGAATCGATAGTGTCCCTAGTGCACGTGTGATTAGCAAATATCGAAAGCGGCACCTTCGATAGTATCCGTGTACATTGTAAGTAAGCCATTTATCGAATCTACCACTTATTATATTGTTCTACGCTGAATACTTAATTAATTGGTGGATTCGATAGTTAGCAGTCGGATTATGACTACTTCATGTGATATAATATTTAAACTCAGATGTTATATTATGTTTTTTTTCTTTAAGAATCCCATGTACATAACAACGACTGCAGACATAATGAATGAACCTGCATTGAACGATCTTTATAACAATGTAATTTCCACTTCTGAAGAAGGAAAGTCTAATGAGAGTGTGGCAAATGACAATGCTATACTGGGCAGCGAAGAAGGTACACCAATGCCACCACCTCTCTCCGGTCAAGACTTTAATTTCGGAATAACGCTGACGGAAGACACTGTGGACCCCGTAGTTGCTGTAAATAAAGAAGTAACGCCGATTCAGGTGCCTCTCCTCGGACAAGACATTCTCATTGGTCATCTCAAGCTACAAAATTAAACGTATCGACTTTTGTGCACTGGAACTGTGTCCATGGGCTTATATATTTTTTGTGATTCATATTGTTTTACTCAAAATTACAAACAATTTAACCATGTACATGTACAATCCTGTATAATTATGTCAGTCTGACGATTTGAAAGTACTTTGTTAAAAGTCTGATCAAATAAACTTCATTGACACTACATCAACTTTAACTGAAGAGCCTATTAACCTCCCAAGTATAAGTTCACTGATGACTGCTGTGTTACTACCACTTCATCCCCTTCACGATAGTTTGTTTGAACATGTTTTGTAGTAGGTACTCTTGCTATTGCCGATCATAAGAACATAGCATTCTAAGCCCCGGAAAAAATATTTGTGCGACAAGTGCCACGCATTTTCTAACAAAGTCAGCCCCGTTGAAGAATAACTCATAAGAAGCATATTTCAAGGAGACTGCAAGAAAATATAAAACAAAAGGTAAAGAGGAGGCTATTCAAAGTTGATGTTAGATACTATGCACTACCTTAGACTTTCAGATATGACTTAAATGTCCATCTGGTGAAGTATCTGTTCTTTATTGTGAAAGGAAGTTACCACTGATGTATTTTACTATTTTGACTTTGGGATTAAAGAGGCTTAAGGAGCTGGGATTAAGGAAGTAAACGAGGAGCAAATGAGGTGGGAAGTTGCTTGTTAGATTGCATTGACAAAATGTATCTAGAGATGCACTAGATGAAAGGATTTGATCGGACAATTGCAATGGAGTGTAAATATTATCTTGAAACCACTCACAAATTTCTGGAATTTGGTCACACCCAACAAGAAGCTGACAGTGTACATGCTTTAATAGAAATATCTGTAAAAGGCAAATATACACCCCTGACCAATGGTATGCCCTGGTTCGGAGGGCAAAATAATGAACCCTATAACTTCATTGAAGTATCTCAACACATGTTGAAAGACACAACACATTTAAAAGAAATGTTGCAAAGTAGAAATCTTAATAAAAACACTTCAAGTCAAGTCGTGAAGTAGAATAATGGAAAAGAGATCTGAACCAGATATTATTTTATACAAGTATGATGTGGATTCCGATTATTTCAGGTTAAATACCTTGGTCCAAACACGTTGCATCAAGAAAACGACCTGCAATGACACATTAAGTCACTGTATTCGCATAGTTTGCCAGTTCCGGAAGCCAAATATAAAGACTAAATACATAGGTCTTTGTGAAGCAGGGCATATTAAAAGTTTTCAATTTGAAAATGTTTCAGGAAGTGAAGAAGATTAAGAATAATTTTGATTTTTATTAGGTACGTTTTAGGTTTGTGAGTTTTTTACGTCAAACATCCAATAATAGCATTTTCTGTAAGTTTCATATAATTATGTAAACAAAAGATTAAACTAACGCTTATTAATTGACTTATGTATGATTAATAACTTATGTGATAAAATTGTTTAATTTACATAAGAAGACTATTGATCTCAGGTCGCACAGTAGAAAAGTACCTATAGGTATTGAATCAAAACAGTATATTAGTAGAAAAGTATCTCGTGCTATATAGGTGGACATTTTCGTTTTTTTTTTATAAATATAAGTAATATAGATAAAAAACAAATATAAAATGTTTGTACCCCTTCCTCATTCCACAGAAAGACTCTTATTACTATCAAAATATTACAATCGAATGTACATTTTTCAATAGTTGGTTCTTAAATTGCCAAATAATAGTATCGAAACTGGTAAATTCAATATGTTCCATAATTGTATAAACCGATAAATACTATCGAATCTGCCACTTTCGATAAATTATCAAATTTAGAAAATGTATATTGACGCGGTATATAATCGAAATTGAAATTTAAAAAAAAAATTCAATTAAATTCTACAATCAGGTTTGAGCATAAGAAAGCACGTTAAATTACCCATCTTATAAGAGCATAACTTTTATAACTTTATTATAATTTATCATTAGAGATCAAAATACATCTTTAAACTGTGCTACTGAAAAGTATGCGATTTGTAGTTTCGATACTATTCGTTGCGGCAGTCGAAATATTGAAACACAAAGTATCTTAACTGCTGGAATAGTAATTCCTCCCACCATACGTCAGTTTTACGTGACAGTTATTTGCTACGATGACAGCTTACCTTAAAAAAATACGTCAGAATTTTTGGCACTTTAATTAAGCAATCTTAAATAATATATCCGTTTAATATTACTTACTTAGTTATTAAAAGTTATAAAAATCACATGAAATTTAAGATATTAAGCATAACAATTTCATTTTCTGAACAACACTTTAAACCACCGCAATATCTATACAGATAAATAAAATTGAAGTGTCTGTTTGTAATTCCAAAATAACAGCTTTTCACTAAATGCATATGAATGTATTCACGCTACTGACACTGAAAAACCAAGTTTTAATTTTTTTCTGTCTGTCTGTCTGTCTGTTCCGGGTAATCTCTGAAACGGCTGAACCGATTTTAACGGGACTTTCACTGGCAGTAGCTTATGTTTCAAGGAGTAACTTAGGCTACTTTTATTTATTAAAAATATTAGGGTTTTACAACCATAAGGATGAAACTAAATCCACGCGGTTGAAACCGCAGGGCACAGCTAGTAATAACATAAAAATGCATGCGATGCAAACCCGTTAAATAAAAAAGTATTTCACTCACTTACGCAGTCGTGGTGCAACACGACGTCTTAAATCAGCCGCTTAATATACAAGTCATCGATATAATTTGATGCGATTAAAATAAAAGTCCGCTAATCTTGCAATCTTCGTATCATTTACGATGCTCACTCGACACGGTCGGGTTATGCCGAGCCATGTTGCCAGACAAAAAAAAGAATCCCAAAACAGCGGGATACCGACTCAGGAGGACGCCGTACAACAATCTAAACATAATGACTTGTAATGGACGTTGATAGGACATAATAAAAAATATACAAACCGAAATAAGAAAAAAACTTTACTATTACAGCGTAAAACGGAGCCCGCCATTAAAAATAATACTTTATTAAGCACATGTCATAATTTTTTCAAAATTGGAATTCGCGGTTGTATTGTAAATGCGGGGTTTGAATTTATTTGATGTTCCAAAACGCTTTCAAATTAGGGACGTATTAATTTTGAATTTGGAACTTTAACTTTTTCTCGATTGAATCGTGCTCGATTAAAGTATTTATGCAGATTCGATTCGATTTCGATTGTTTCGAGAAATCGTTTGCTAAAATATACCTTTACATTGAGTAAAAGGGTGTTTAAAATAATAGCAACCTTACTGTGTTGAGTCAAAGTGACTTTTATTAGCGCGATGCATTATTCATGACTTTAAAATTCGGAATCGAATGATTTTATAATCGTTTCAAAGCTACTTAGTAATTTATAAATTTTAGGAGTTCTTAGTAGCAGTGAATTTATGTTTCAGTAACTGTGCCACGCGGTTTCACCCGCGTAGATTTAGTTTCATCCTTAATATCGCGGAACCAAAAAAAAAAAAAAAAAAAGTAGCCTAAGTTACTCCTTGTAACATCAGCTACCTGCCAATGAAAGCCCCGTTAATATCGGTTCAGCCGTTTCAGAGATTACCCGAAACAAACAGACAGACAGACCTACAGACAGACGGACAGACAGACAGACAGAGAAAAAAATTAAGCTTGGTTTTTCAATGTCAGTAGCGTGTATACTTTCATATGCATTTAGTGAAAAGCTGTTATTTTGGAATTACAAACAGACACTTCAATTTTATTTATCTGTATAGATGTATAGATGTATAGATGTATAGATTATCAATCGATACTGGCTAGAAATTAATTGTTATTCTGGAGATTTTATCGATTCTGAAAATTAATCTAACCTCAAAATAGATTCACGTAATTTATGCATTTGTTAATGAGCGTTTACTGCGAAGTACACAATTCACTTTAATAATGGTTTTTTTATATTATAATATAAATCATTATTTGATAAATGATTTAAATTATATTGTATCAAATGTTATACATACATACAGATAAATAAAATCGAAGTGTCTGTTTGTAATTCCAAAATAACAGCTCTTCTCTAAATGCATATGAAAGTATACATGCTACTGACACTAAAAAACCAAGATTTTTTTTTTCTCTGACTGTCTGTTGTTCCGGGTAATCTCTGAAACGGCTGGAAGTGACAATAAGGATGAAATTAAATCTACGCGGGTGAAACCACGGGGCGCAGCTAGTATGTTATAAATGTAAACAGATTAATATTTAACTAAAAGAATAAATTAATTGTGTACATTTTATTCTATTAAGGTAGTATATTTTTTGGAAAAAAAAATGTCTATACAGATAGCAAAAGATAGCACTTCAATTTTATTTTTGACAATTGAGCATTAGAACTGTGTCCATGGGCTTATAGTTGCTTGAACGATTTATTTTGTATTTTTAAAACTGTATAATATTCTTTAAAAGAGTAATTACTGAGTTTCTTGCCAGGTTCTTCTCAGTAAAAGCAACCTTCCGAACCTGGCGGTAGCATGTATAATCCTGTGTAATTGTGTCGTTCTGACGATTTTAAAGTACTTTGTATAAAGTCTAATCGAATAAAGATATATTTGAGTTCGAGTTTGAGTTTGAGTTATGGCTACGTCGGTGGTTGACAGAAAAACAATCACTTTTGCATCAATTATAATATTAGGATTCCGTTCGAATATACGAGTAACCACCAGCTGTGATAGCATACTTTATCTCGGAACCCGTTCAGAAGCCGCGCATTTGGGTTTAATGTAGCGAGACTAATCTGTTATCAATAGACAGAGATTACAATCCACGTAATTAAGCTTAAAATATAAACCGCAGTTAAAATATAAGAGACGTGGTGGCCTGAGCAGTCGCCTTGTTAAGTGACGCAAGTTCAAATCACCACGGGGCCTGAGTGCCTAGTGCGAGTTCTTCACTACCGCCGTCACAAGTCACCGCGTCGACGTAAACGCAGATTTGTATAGGATCGGAACAGCGCCTCTGTCGGCCTAAACATGACACTATTGTGAGCCCATACAAATCTACGTTTGCGACGACGCGGTGACTTGTGACGCCGTCACAAGTGATCGTGTCATCGTTAGGCCCTAGTCACTAGGCCCTCAGAGAGCCTAGTGCGAGTTTTTCACTACCGCCGTCACAAGTCACCGCGTCGACGTAAGCGCAAATTTGTATAGGATCGGAACAGCGACTCTGTCGGCCTAAACATGACACTATTGTGAGCCCATACAAATCTGCGTTTACGTCGACGCGGTGACTTGTGACGGCAATTTTAAGAAAACTCGGTTTAGGCACCAATGATTTTTTTCTAAAAACTTATGTGCAGTGATTTCTCACCACATGCTTTACGGTGAAGGAAAACATCGTGAGGAAACCTGAATATGTCTGAGAAGTAATTCAAAGACGTATCTATAGTGCCTGAGAGGGCGATAGACACCATCTGTCACGTTGGCACTTAATCATGTTCGGTGAACGGTGGGTGTTGTTATTACACCTCTGCCTACCCCTTTGGGGAATAGAGGCGTGTGCAGATATTAATTAAATTTACTCTTAGCTCTCGATAATCCTACATTTAAATAAATAAAGTTAATTTACAAAGTTTTTTCATAAAAAAAGTCCGTTTTATGAATGAAAAAGTTGAGTCTAAGTTCATGTTAAATAACTTATTCATGAGGTACAATGGTTTGACATAAATTAAGAGCTAAGCATCGAAGGGTAGCTGACTACCTGAAGAAGGGTCCAAAATGATTATTAAGCCCATTCATAGTCATTTGTATAAGTTGCAAGGTAGCGTTTTTCTAAGTATTCCAAACGATCGACTAGTTGGTCAACTATGTACCCGATTTGTGCACCCTGCAGTCGTTGGAAATTTAAAACAAATTTTTTACTTTACCGATTTGTGAAAAAAGATGTATATATATTTTTTTAGGTTGTATGTTTGTTACGCGATGTTTAGAAACCTTTACAATATAATTATTAAAGAAATAATCTATATAGGGTCTAGACTATTAGGCGAACATTTTTGTCACGATGTATCGGTTACTAGCGGACGTCAAGCGATTTCACCCGCGTAGTTCCCGTTCCCGTGGGAGTACGGAGATAAAATATAGCCTATATTAATCAGTGATAATGTAGCATTCAAATGGTGAAAGAATTTTTTAAATCGGTCCAGTACATTTGCGGCAATTCGTTACAAACATAAAAAAAATCCTCTTTATATTATTTTCACTAATAATCACTTAAATTTTATTTATCTGTACGGATATGCTAGTTGCCAGTTGTATCAGTGGATCAGATGATAATGTATGCAAATAATAAAATATTTTTTATGGCAATGATGAATAAAAAACGCCGATCCATCTTAATAGATCAGTTTTTTTTTAATTTTCACATTATAATGTCTGTGACCCGTAATGGAATGTGGGTAGATATTTTTTTGCCCCAACGGGTACCTAAACACCGTAACGGCGTGGATCGGACGATAGGCGACTGGGACACACGGACAGACTAGTTAAAGCGATGACATCGTGTAACGTCAACGGACTAATGTCTTTATTATTATTTCTGTGCGTCGCGTTTTCACTTTCATTTTTTTTTTTCATACTTCATGTCGCGGAACCCTAATATTTCTAATTAATAAAAGTAGCCTAAGTTACTCCTTGTAACATTAGCTATCCGACAGTGAAAGTCCCGTTAAAATCCGTCCAGCCGTCTCGGAGATTACCCGGAACAAACAGGCAGAGAGACAGACAGACAAACGGAGAAAAAAAAATGGTTTTTTATTATCAGTACCGTGTATACCATATGCGTTTAGTGAAAAGCTGTTATTTTATTTATCTGTATAATATATCTCTCTCTATCAGCCATCATATCTGCGTTCACTTCTTTAACAAAACTAACAACAAGTGCCTTAATTTTCAAAATACGGGTGAAACCTCGGGCACAGCTAGTATTAAAATATTCTGCACGAACATGTCCCCTTAACACGTCAGTACGATGAGTCAATGTCTCAGTTGACCGCCTTCCAGGCAAACAGACCGCACATTACGTGTATATATTATTTTCTGTCTGCTTACGTCGAAGAGCGATGGCCGAGTGATTTGAATAGTCGCTTGTTAAAGTAGCGACGAAAGATTCAATTTCACCACTACTGAGCATCGAAAGCTCACGCCTGTGTTCCCCGAAGGGGTAGGCAGAGGTGCTGTAATAACAACACACACTTTCCACACAAGATGATTAAGTGCCAACGTGACAGATGGTGACTCTATCGCCGTCTCAGTCACTATACATAAGTCTTTAAGTTACTTTTCAGACATATGCAAGATGTTTTCCTTCACCGTAAAGCACGTCCTGTGAATCACTGCACAGTTTTTAGAAAAAGGCTCCACTGGGATTCGAACGTGCGTCGTTTGCGTAGCAGGCGACTGCTCGAACCCCACGGCCACCACGGCTCCCAAACTCTCACATTCAATAATAATTACGTTACGGCGGTTACTCCCAACGGGGACTAGCCATTTACGCAGGAGATATTTTAGTGCACAAGTGTGTGCGCAAACACAGGTGCACTCTTTATTCCCTCACTCTCATAGTGGGATGGGAGGCAATCCGACACGACTGGAGAGAGATCAGGCGTAGGACCAACGGCTTAACGTGCTTTCCGAGGCACGGGGGTGTAAACACCGCCAACTTCCAAACTCCGGGCATTGACAGAATTGAATTGTGAATTTCTTGACAGAAATTGGGTATCTGTTAATTACCCGACCCGGGAATCGAACCCAGGACCTCGTGATCGGCAGGCGAACCTACTAACCACTAGACCAACGAGGCATCAATAACAAAGGTTTGAAGACCATTCAGCCTCTTTAACTCGATAATATAACAGCAAGATATGCCCCGGACCACAAACAATGGTCTATTATGTAAACAACTCATTGTTAGGTTAACTTAATGGCTTACGCTAACTATTTGGCAATCGTTGAAGCCGAGCAAGCTACTTGAAACTACTGAACTTAACTTCAAAGGAACATACTGTGTTACGAAGAGCCGTGGTGGCCGTAGGTTTTGAGCAGTCGCCTGCTACGCAAGCGGCGCAAGGTCGAATCCCAGCGGGGCTTTACCAATGAGTTTTACAAAAAAAACTTATGTACAGTGATTTCACACTACGTGCTTTATGGTGAAGGAAACCTGCATATGATTGAGAAGTCATTCAAAGACGTATAGTGGCCGAGACGGCGATAGACTCATCATCTGTCACTTTGGTACTCAATCATCTTGTGTGAAAAGTAAGTGTTATTACAACACTTCTGCCTACCCCTCCGGGGAATACAGGTACACATATGCATGTTTAAAACTTAAGTGCAGTAATCTCATACCACCAGCTATACAATGAAGGAAAACTTGAGGAATATCTTGGCTTAATAAATAGCCTAGTACCTGGTTGCGTTCGGTTTCTTTCCCTCACAAAAAACTAAAAAAATCCCGGTGGACGTCAGTCTCGAACCGAAGTACTCTAGTTTCGTTATCACCTCGTAAGCTGACAGCTCCACCTCTGAGCTATCATAACTTGACAGTTGTCGGCGAAATTTATTGTCGTATGGTATTGATATTTTATGAGTTTTTCGGTGCATGAAAACATGGTCAAAACGATGTTTTCTGAAAGTGAAACCTAGCTAGATCAATTTTTGCCCCAACATACAAAATTTCATGAAAATCGCTGCAGCCGTTCCCGAGATCCAGATTCTATATATACAAGAATTGCTCGTTTAAAGGTATAAGATAAGATAAAATGGTCTGGTAAAACCACGTAGCAGTTAATTTCAATAAAACAAAAACACATGTATTGGTTTAAAAACCAATACGTTTACTGCAGTAAACTATTTACACTATATTCCAAAACCGTCAGTTATCACATTATTTACTCCACCTATTTTGAATACTATTTCTGTAATAACGGAAAAATCGAGTGCTAATGGAATCAATTCAAAAATGCGTGGGTAGTTTTGAATTAGAACTATTTCTTCGGAAAGGGGTTTGGTTTCCTTGTCTTAGGCAGTAATGGCATATCAGGCTTACAAGGCAATCGCTCTCTCAATTCGAAATGTTTCTTGCAATAGTTATTGTAAAACGCTACTACGTACTTCCCCGTGTGATGCACAAAGGTCCTGAAAGCCTCGTCGGTCTCCTTAGGGAAGCACAATGCCCCAGCTGCCAAAGTGCCGAGACCTGTGAAGAACATCCTTCTAGGAATACCTTTGCTGCAGCCAATGCAATAGCCAGTAGCCCCTCCGACAGCAACAACTGCTTGTCTCAATGCCAAATTATCATCAGCCCTCATCATCTTTTTAAAATCCTTCGTAGCACTACAAAATGACGTTTTTGTTTGTCTGTAATTACAGATTATAGAACACTTTGTTTGGCAATAGGTTTTTATAGTCTGTTTTCTGAATTTTGTCACGTATGGGAGTAAGAGTTGGTGGAGCATTCGCACGTTCACATCAGGGCATTTTTCTTTATCTTTCATATAGTCCTTGTACTCGTAGTGAGGGCTTTTGTATATCGGTAGGTCTGTGTACTTCATTGGGGGTGGTTTTTGGGGTGGTGGGGGAGGGGCGGCATTAACAACAGGTATTAGAGATAATTTTGCACCCACTAACACCGCTTTTAGAGTCTCGATCCATATTCTACCGATTACATAGAAATCCAAAGTTCTTTTCGTCGTATCGTCTTTGCCAGATATTTGTTCTTCAAGCTCTTTGTCAATTGTTACCGCATTCAATTTGGTTTCTGCATCAATTGGTATAATTTGCATTTTATAATTTTGGTTTATTTGTTGATTTACGAAAATTTCGGTGACATTTCAATGACGTGTGATTTATTTTTTATAAGGTTTTAAGAAGTTGGGTAGAATGAGGTTTTGTTTAAGTTTTGTTTATGGTATAAGTGTTTTATCTTATACTAGCTGTGCCCCGCGGTTTCACACGCGTAGATTTAGTTTCTTCCTTATTGTCGCGGAACCCTAATATTTTTAATAAATAAAAGTAGCCTGAGTTACTCCTTGAAACATCAGCTACCTACCAGTGAAAGTCCCGGTAAAATCCGTCCAGCCGTTTCAGAGATTACCTGGAACAAACAGACAGACAGAAAGACAGACAGAGAAAAATTTTAAAACTTGGTTTTTTAGTGTCAGTATCGGGTATACTTTCATATGCATTTAGTGAAAAGCTGTTATTTTGGAATTACAAACAGACACTTCAATTTTATTTATCTGTATGTATAGATATAGTAGTCAAAGATCTGAACAAATCTTAATTATCTGTATATATTGTAATAATCTATCTATCTAAATTATACTATTATAAAGATGATAGATTTGTATTTTTGTGTGTATGTTTGTAATGAATAAACTCAAATACTACTGTGCCGATTTCAAAAATTATTTCACCATTGGAAAGCTATATTCACCCTGAGTAGCATAGGCTACACTTTATCCCCTTACTGCCACGGGAACGAGAACTACACGGATGAAACCACGTGATGTCCGCTAGTACTCTATACAGATAAATAATATTGAAGAGTATGTTCCAAAATAAAAGCGTTTCACTAAATGCATATGAAAATATACCTTAAAAAAAAGTATCTAAAAACTTTCTCTGTCCGTCTCTCTGTTTGTTCCGAAATTAATTTAAAAAAAATGTTAGGTATACAGGTAATCCATGAAAAACCGCGAGGCATAACTAGTCCATAAACAATAGCATCGATGATAAACAAAGCTAGATACGCCCTGTAGATAGTTAAAAGGTAGGTTACCGAATAAGCCCACTCCAATCGGAATCAATCGATATCAAATCGCTCGGACAATTCGATTAAGCCGGATGCAATCGTTCGGATGCATCGCGAAAAGAATCGTATCATATGCCACGTACTTCTATTCCTTCGGAACCAGTTTAACTTTAACCATCGTTCAAAGTTGTGTACCTCTTATTGCTAGAGTGGTAAAGGTGAGATTCGTATGGTGTAATGCTTTCAAGGTGGTTGATAAAGTTGGTTTTGGTAGAGGACTATCGTTTTTGAATCACTGAAGATTTGAAATGATGCATGCAGCTCTTTCGATTGGAGTTTTGAGGTCGTGTTTGATGTGTTTCAAGAGGTAGATAGACAGCCGCGTTATTCGCCAAGGTTTCTCAGCGTCGAACTCGACGACGAGTGCGACTGCGAATCCTTAGTGTCGATTTTAAAGATATGAAATTTAACCTTATCTTTTATATATAAACTTTTTCTCTGTCTGTCTGTTTGTTCCAGGTAATCTCTGAAACGGCTGGACCGATTTTAACGGGACAGGTAGCTGATGTTTCTTAGCCTACTTTATTTATTAAAAATATTAGGGCTCCACGACTATAAGGAAGAAGCTAAATCTACGCGGGTGAAACCGCGGGGCACAGCTAGTTCTAAAGTAAAAGTATACAACGTTATTTGGTAATTATGGAAGGAAAAAAATAGAAATGACAGAATTAAAATTTTATCACAATTGCAAAAAAAACAGCGAAAAATAAGTGTGGCAACACCCTAAATCTTTTCAAAAATCTGTGTAAAAAGGCGTGAGTAAGTTTATTTTTAAACTTCCGTATTGCAAAGCCTTGAACAAAATGAAGATTACTTATCAATAATCTCTCTGTTTTTTATTTAATATAATACATAATAGGTCATTGTTCCCAACACAATATTATCATATTGCCAGAAGCGGCTATTGTTGCAACTTAAGTCTTTTATTTTGCGCAGGCAACATTGTTTTCATAGGTTTATGGTTTTTAAGTGAAGGCGTAAGTTCTCGCTTATAATGACGTGAGAAATTGGCATATTTATAAGAGACTAGCTGTGCCCCGCGGTTTCATCCGTGTAGATTTAGTTACATGCTGTTTTTTAAATAAAATTATCCTAAAACACTACTTGAAACTTCAGCTATCTGACAGTTCACGCGTGATGCCGTGACCAAGGGAAATAGGGATTCATTTTCATATGTATAGATTTTGAGGCACACACGTTTAGATTCATTGCAAAATAGCTGTGCCGGAGAGTGGATAAGAGTGCGAGTTTTCTTAAAGTCGCCGTCACAAGTCATCGCGTCGACGTAAACGCAGATTAGTATGGGCTCAAAATAGTGTCATGTTTAGGCCGACAGAGGCGCTGTTCCGATCCTATACAAATCTGCGTTGACGTCGACGCGGTGACTTGTGACGGCGGCAGTGAAAAACTCGCACTAGGGCCTGCAAGTTTTTCATAGGGCCGTAATAACTCGCGGTTTTACCAATGTTGATTTCATTTCATCCCGCGGAACCCTAATGTTTTTGTAAATAAAAAGTAACCTGAGTTATTCTATGTAACATCAGCTATATAACAGTAAAAATCGGCACAGCCGTTTCAGAGATTAGCCGGAACAAACAGACAGGCAGACAGACAGAAAAATTCTAAAAAAATCTAAGTAAGTAATTGTTATTTTTCATGTCATTACTGTATATACTTTTAAATGCATTTCGTGGAAAACTGTAAATTTAAAATTTCGAACAGACTAGATACTTAAATTTTATTTATATGTATAGACTAGCTGTCTAGGCACGGGAACGCCTTTTGAAACTGAGTCATATTTTTATGATGACTCAGTATTCGTGTAATACTTTGAACTTTACCCACGGCCTAAAACTTTAACTGCCCTTACTCTAAAACCTGTTATACTCGTTGTATAGATAGAGCCGCAGTGGCCGTGGAGTTTGAGCAGTCGCCTGCTACACAAGCAACGCAAGTTAGAATCCCAGCGGAGCTTGTACCAATGAGTTTTTCTAAAAAATCATGCGCAGTGATTTCACACCACGTGCTTTACGGTGAAGGAAAACATCGTGAGGAAACCTGCATATGTCTGAGAAGTAATTCAAAGACGTATGTATAGAGCCTGAGAAGGCGATTGACTCACCATCTGTCACGTTGGCACTTAATCATCTTGTGTGAAAAGTGGGTGTTATTACAACACCTCTGCCTACCCCTTCGGGGAATACAGGCGTGAGCTCTTTTGGATTACCTATCGACTGACCATATAGTCTAGTGGTTAATTTACCTTACACTGCGTCAGGGATAAATATTTAGTTACTAGCTGTACCAGTGCTGCGTCTGCGTTATAATCATGTTTAAAGTATTTTTTTTTTCTTTTTGACGATTTGAAAGTACTAAGTAAGAACTCTAATAAAATAAATATATTTTGAATTTTAAGAAAAAAAACCTCTTTTATTGGAATCGGTTAAAAAACGTTAAGATATAAACAAACATTGAACGATTTTTCCAATACAAAGACATCCATTGCTGTTCAGCTGTGAGTTACAAAACGCAGTCAACCACTAAGTCAGCAATGTACAGACAATTTAAAATTCGTATGTAAAAAACCAGATTCCAAATTCAAAAAGATGTAAAATGTCTCCTTTGTTCGATTTTATTGCGCTGCGTGTTAGGGTTGCCAGCGTGGAATATTTTTGCAAGATTTTTTGTATTTTTGTAACCCTTAATTTTATTACCGTTTGTTCACGCTGTAAGTATTAGAATGGTTCATTGTATGGAGCATTTGAAGAACTGTGAATCATAAGCTTACAATATAAGTATTCTAGGGGTGTAAAACATATAGGTACTTAACATTCTATATAAAAGACACATGTAAAAAAACCGGGGAGTTTGTTTCGCCGTTTCTTCTCCTGACAGGCTTACATTTGGAAACGGTAGTAAATTAGCCGAAGTTAGCGTTAACAATGACGTTCAATGAGTGTTCGAAGTGTTATTTATGTTGAATAAAAAAAAAAATTATTTCTACATTAATTACTTTTCTTGGGCCTATAAACAAAGTAACATTATCCTCACGCTTCGCTAGTAGAAACGATATGGGAATGGCGTATGCCACGTGCCTTTTATGTCATTTATTTAATATTTCCCATTTTGCCAACTGGACTTTTAGTAATAAACTTTACAAAAAATTTTACCATCATATTTCTAAAAAAATTTTTTTTTATTAAATATACCTAAACTAAAAGCGTATAATATAACACTTAAAAGCTAGTTTTAAAAGAAGCTATCCAATTTTTTTTTTAAAACAATAATTTCTCGGCTCACAACTAAAAACCAACAGTCAAACGGATATTGTATATTAAACTTTTGACGTTCTTCTACGACGGTGTCAGTAAAGCGTACCGCTGTCTATTTTTGAACACAAAATTAAATAAATAAACTGAGCATGACACCCCTAATGCGTTTCTGTACGCGTCATAAGAGCGCGAACAAAACGCTATTTCAAAATATTATCTACTTCAAAGAATTCCGTCACAATAGTAGAATACTACGACCGAAACGCTTACAAGTAAGATTGATGCTATAGCTAGCTATATTTTTTTAGCGAACCGTCTTGGCTTCGCTCGGATACAATTTAGATATTAGTTAAGTGGAGGGTAACTCCGGCTACAGCCTCAAAACCTCCACAAAAGTCTCCAAAAAAAAAAACTCCGTCTGCCTGTCTGTCTGTTTACTTCCTACTGAGTAACAAGGAATAACTTACTTATTCATCTTCTTATATATAAAAATGAATCCCCATTTCCCTTGGTCACGGCATCACGCGTAAACGGATGGATGGATTTTAACGGGACTTTCACTGGCAGATAGCTGATGTTTCAAGGAGTGTTTTACGCTAATTTTATTTAAAAGAAAGTAAGTATTAAAATAAGTGCTGCGGGACACACATGACATTAACTCCAGTTGTAAATATTTTTTTATAATTATTGTAAATTTTTACGATTTATAACCCTTTTATAGCCAGAATTGCTGATTGGCAGTTGAATTAACCAATCAAAAAGTACAATAAAAACGTTAAGACGGCTGTAATTTGAAGCCTTTCAATTCAAGCATTTGTAAAGTTATTCAAAACGATACTACACGTAGAAAAGTCTGTAGGTACACGCATCTGTCAAAAACATCAATAAATAAGGTACTAAGATCGCCATTCAAATGCACAAAAGTTAAAAAAAAAATGTAAGCACACCTTTTTACAATTAATCAAGCGAACAACAAAAAAAAGAACTCTTAGAATATTTTAAAACTTTTGCATCGATGCATTGTCGTGGCTCCTTTCAGCGGCTGTCAAAATGACAGTTGATTTATGATTTTCCATTGTGGCAACACTCGCGTTCGTTATGGCGCGAAACTCATTTATATTGCTAATGACATTTAGAGATATTTAAGATGGCGGGTTAAAAAAGCGAGTTACAGTTTTTGAGAGATAATCTTTTTAATGTTAAGTATTGTGTTTTGATTAATTTTCGCGGCGTTTTGGCCTTTGACACGCGGCAAAATGAGTTTTGAATAGCTAATTATAATGTGCTTAGTGGGCGATAGGTCTGAGGAGCTATTTTTCAACCAGTTATACTTATGTAATCTATACATTTGATTTATACTTCATACTAACTGTTCCCCGCGGTTTTATCCACTTAGAGTTAATTTCCTGGGTGACCCCTAATGTTGGTTAAATAAACGTAGCCTAAGTTACTACTTGTAAAATAACCTATCAGCCAGTGAATCCCGTTAAAGACGGACAGACTGATGGATATAAATAAACAAATTGGAATTTCCATGTCAGTACCTACCGTACATTATACTTTCATATGCATTTAGTGAAAAGCTATTATTTTCAAAATACAAACAAACACTTCAATTTTATTTATTTGTGTAGATATAAGTAGATAGATAGAGATGTATAGATGTACGTATTATTTTATTATGAATCAGTTGTAGTCAACTTTGCGCTAAATAGAATGCGCTGTTACATTTTATTACACAACTCATTAATTACTTAATTTCCTTACTTAAAGTATTCATTCATTCATATTGCGTATTACAAATTATCTTAGCTGACATTTGAATAGTAAGAGCCGTGGTGGCCGTGGGGTTACAGCAGTCGTTTGCGATGCAAGCGACGCAGATTCGAATCCCAGCGGCCTGTACCAATGAGTTTTCTAAAAACTTAAGTGCAGTATTTCTCACCCAGTGCTTTACGGTGTAGTAAAACATCGTGAGGAAACCTGCATATGTCTGAGAATTAATTCAAAGCCGTATGTGCCTGAGACGGCAATAGACTTCTGAGTGCCTAGTGCGAGTTTTCTTTAAATCGCCGTCACAAGTCACCGCGTCGACGTAAACGCAGATTTGTATGGGCTCACAGTAGTGTCATCTTTAGGCCGACAGAGGCGCTGTTCCGATCCTATACAAATCTGCGTTAACTTTGACGCGGTGACTTGTGACGGCGGCAGTGAAAAACACTCTGACACGCTGGGACTTAATCATCTTCGGTGAAAAATGGGTGTTGTTATTACAACAACTGTACCTCTTCGGGGAATACAGGCGTGAGCATATGTATGTAAGAACGTTTGCCTAAGTTGTCAATCTTCAAGATTTTAAATTTTACTATTTAATTAAATAATGCTAAAATAATGTCGTTTTGAAAGATACGTGATTGGACACGACATGGCACATGTCTGTGTGAGTATCATTTTGAAAAATCTGTCCCTAGAATTCCTACATTCCTAACTGCTTGTAAATCTTATGTTTATACTGTGGTGCATTAGTTTGGTTCAATATTGGCCATTACACATTAGAGCCAAGCTTGGACGCCAAGTTGAATGGCCATGGCCAATGTGTGGCCTCAGCATCTCAGAGAACTCAAAACAATAACCAACTTGTAATAAAAACACCACCAATGCATCATCCAGTACTTTTTTTTCAAATATCAAAGCGACATTCTCCTTTCGACATTTAAAATTTGATAATGACTTATTAACCCCAGTGTTGCAATACGTAAAAACTGTGACATGTTACTTCCCGCGTTATCATAAACAATATGTTTCGAAGTCGTTCTTTTTTTAAAGATAACGCAAAAAGGTTTTGAAACGATGCTAATAATTCATTTTGTATTTTTATCTCTTGTTTTTTTGTGAGATTGCGTTTTATTATTGCATCGTGATGTTTTACTGACTTTATCCCTACTAATATTATAAATTCGGAAGTAACTCTGTCTGTCTGTTACGCTTTCCCGCTTAAACCTCTCAACCGATTTTGATGAAATTTGGCACAGACAATCTTTAGACCCTGAGAAAGGACATAGGCTACCTTTTATTAAAAATATTAGGGTTCCGCGACAATAAGGATGAAACTAAATCTACGCGGGTGAAACCGCGGGGCACAGCTAGATAGGCAGACGAAAGGAAAACAAACAAACAAGTGACATAGCAACAAAAATTCTATAGATAACGCAAGTCCATTTACAGCTACAATAAAAAAAACTGCCGGATTGAGATGTATGATATAACGTCACGGCTTAAACTTGCCAAAGGAAATTCAACCTTATAACCTTAAGGGTAAGGTCGTGAGAAATTAACAGTTCTAAGAATAGTTTTTATGATACTGGTCAGGTTTTTATTATGTTATGATTACTTTTTTATTTACGGCAACTTGACAGTTTTTCGGTTGTAAATTCAACTTTATATGTTAGTGCTAAGAATATAACTTTAGAGTTCCTAAGCCAGTAGTTGGATGGGTGGATGGGTTGGATGGGTTGAGTTTAGCGATTCTTTGGGCTATGTCGGTTACTTTGGTCCTCCTGCAGATCTCCTCATCTAAATCAATACAGATAAATAAAATTGAAATGTCTCAAATAACAGCTTTTCACTAAACGCATATGAAAGTATACACGCTACTGACACTAAAAACCAAGTTTAAAAAAATTTCTCTGACTGTCTGTCTGTCTGTTTGTTCCGGGTAATCTCTGAAACGGCTGGACCGATTTTAACGGGACTTTCACTGGCAGGTAGCTGATGTTTCAAGGATGTATAGATTTATAGAAGATGTATGTACGTGTTCGATATTATTTGGTACAAAGCAATCCATTTTGTAAAAGTTAAGTATAAAAGTCCGAGCAGTTGTAATTAAGTTACATGATAATTTAAAGACCCTAAGATGTACAGTCGACAAACAAATAATTATGCATCCGATTTATCGAAACGTAGCGCTATCTTATTCGTAAACAAATTGTCAGTCCGTCTGTTTGTACTCAAGCACTACTATTTATTGATGGTTTGGAATTGATCTGATGATGGAGCCAAAGAATATTAAAGTATAAAATAGAAAGAAAGAAAGAAAGAAAGAAAATAAATTTATTCGTTACAACATACACAAAATAGCGAACAGGATTATAGTAACAGTGTGTTATAGTTGTTACGAATTGGTCCCAACTCAGCATAGTCTGGCTGCCACGTTGATGACAACCATCACTGATCTTCCGCTAGGACCAAGGCGTCACGTCACAGCACGGTCACACTGGCAGTATCCACAATACAACTTAACCTAAAAACAATGTAAAATAACAAAAAAACCTATACAAATTAAATAATAAAAAAATAAAAAACAAATACTTCTTTATTACGTATATTTACGTATTTGTTTTATAATAATATATTATTATAAAACAAATACGTAAAGTCACTGAACGTCGCCAAATGTATCATCAAACTCAGTATTTCAAAATTAAGTAAATAATACTGTAAGGCCTCAGCCTTACAAGCTGATTAAAGCCTTTTTTGGTTAAGACTTTTAATCTTCATTAAATAGATTTTAAAAAATATCAAAAAGAATTCGAAATAAGAAAAGAATAGTAGTTGTCAGTTAGTGAAAAAAGAACGAGAATGGAAGCGAATGGAATAAAAAGTGAAAAACAGTGAATTAATTTTATTTTATTAGAAAAATAGTACCGATCCCGGAGACGAGGGACCCCAAGTCGGGGGTCGCTCGCCACAATACCATTTCATTTTATTTTTCTTGTATTATAGGCGGCTTTAACTTTAAACTAGCTGTGCACCGCGGTTTCACCCGCGTTTACATATTTAATTTCATGGGTGTACCGCGGAACACTTAAGCTTTTTTCAAAATAAAAGTGAAGTCCCGTTAAGATCGGTCCAGCCGTTTCGGAGATCACCCGGAACAAACAGACAGACAGACAGAGAAAAATTGTAAAAATTTGTTTTTCTGTGTCAGGATCGTGTATGCTTTCATGTGCATTTAGTCAAAAGGTGTTATTTTGGAATTACACACATACACTTAAATTATATTTATCTGTATATATGTAAAGATATATTATTTTAATAAGCTTGCATAAAATATTATCAAAAGTATTGTTTTTTGAAAAATATTCACATCTTGGACACTTTCAATCAAATCTTGTGGAAGCCGACCTAAATAGCTACTATCCCCACCCGACTGTACTTGCAGGTCTGTTGGTCAGTTGATTGATGAGTGCTACGCCCCACGTGGTATTGTGTCGGAACTACAGTTATATATTATAATTATTATATTTTGCCTTATTGGTAACCTATATATTATATGAGAGCCGTGGTGAACGTCGGGTTTGAGCAGTCGCATGCAACGCAAGCGACGCAAGTTCGAATCGCAGCGGCCTGTACAAATGAGTTTTTTTAAATCTTATGTGCAGTGATTTCACACCACATGCTTTACGGTGAAGGAAAACATCGTGAGGTTACATGTCTGAGAAGCAATTACAAACAGCCACTCCAATTTTGCTAACCAGGGCCTGTAGATAACGTAACATCATCAATGCTTTTAATAAAGGTAGCCTAAGTTATTCCTTGTAACATTAACTACCTGCCAGTGAAAGTCCCGTTCCAATCGGCCCAGTCGTTTCGGAGATTACCCGAAACAAACAGACAGAGAAAAAAAAATCGTTTCTTTTTAATTTCTGTATCGTATATACTTTCATATGCATTTAGTGAAAAGCTGTTATTTTGGAATTACAAACAGACACTTCAATTTTTATTATCTGTATAGATGTATAGATTCTATTTTCCAAGTAGTAAGCCTAAAGGCATTTTTTGACTATTTTGTGTACCATTAAGGTATCGTGATGAAGATACCATAGAGTAGAGAGCAAACAGCTCCCGGTCCTTTGATCCTAAGCCTTTCAAGACTAAGCCTTTCACTGGCTCCAAACTTACACCGCTGTTGTGCACACCGCGAATGGGGGCTATTACTAGGTAGGCATATTTAATATTAATAATCTATTGCATTTAGTAGAGGAAATAAAATAGTATTTATGAACAAAGAGGAGCTCGTGGCACAGTTGCTATTGTGCATATCATTCGATCAGCGAAGTTAAGCAACCATATGCCTAGCCAGTAGTTGGATGGGTGACCGCCCGAGTTCCCTCCGTGCCTCGGAGAGCACGTTAAGCCGTCGGTCCCGGTTGACAATTTAACATCTTTGGAAATCGTTACAGGTCAGGCCTAAAAATAATCTGACAACTGGTTTAACCCAGATCACAGATTTTCCTCCTAAATAGGGTTGCGAAGGTCAGATGGCAGTCGCTTCGTATAAAAATCAGGTGAAAAGCCACATCAAGTTATGGGATAAGGCCAGGGAGATGATGATATGGTACACGAAGTACCAGGCGCACATAACGGACAAGGAGTTAATAAGTTGATTGCGATTAACATGGAGCCACATCGGGTTGAATCAAGTGCCGACCCCAACAATGTATGGGATAAGGCCAGGGAGATGATGATGTGGTACACCAAGTACCAGGCGCACATAACGGACAAGGAGTTAATAAGTTGATTGCGACTAACATGGAGCCACATCGGGTTGAATCAAGTGCCGACCCCAACAATGTATGGGATAAGGCCAGGGAGATGATGATGTGGTACACCAAGTACCAGGCGCACATAACGGACAAGGAGTTAATAAGTTGATTGCAACTAACATGGAGCCACATCGGGTTGAATCAAGTGCCGACCCCAACAATGTATGGGATAAGGCCAGGGAGATGATGATGTGGTACACCAAGTACCAGGCGCACATAACGGATAAGGAGTTAATAAGTTGATTGCGACTAACATGGAGCCACATCGGGTTGAACCAAGTGCCGACCCCAACAATGTATGGGATAAGGCCAGGGAGATGATGATGAGATGAACAAAGAAAAAAATAACATAACCTCACGCCTGTATTCCTCGAAAGGGTAGAGGTGTTGTAATAGCCAGTGGCGTGCATTGCATATAAGCAGGGGCCTTACCATGAGCTCTTATTGCCATGATAGTTTGACTCATTTATGAGACAAATGTATGTGACGTGCATACATCTGTCACTGTCGCACAACTGAATTTACATTGCAATAAGAGCTCATGGTTGGGCCCCAGGTAAGCAGAAGTTACAATTTGTGATCACTGAATACACTCGTGTCGTGTGTGTGTGTTTATGTTCGTATGTGTATCTTTACCAAAACGTACGCCGCGTCACATAGGTATGTACTTAACCAGCCTACCTACCTTCTTGTTTATGCCTACCCCTCTGCAAATCCAATGCTCGCCCCTGGTAATAGCAACACCCGCTTCTCACACAAGATGATTAAGTGCTAAGGTGACAGATAGTGAGTCTATCGCCGTCTCAGGCACTATACATACAACTTTGAAATACTTCTCAGATATATGCAGGTTTCCTCACGATGTTTTCCTTCACCGTAAAGCACGTGGTGTGAAATCACTGTCCTATCAAATATCTTTAAAATAGACACGGATATAATGCCGATGCCTCTTATACTCTCGTAGATGTGAGTGTGTCATTTCGTTAGATTAATTCCTAGATTCGCTACTGCTTTTAGAAAGCTTAATTTTTTATACTGTGTTAATAGTTTGCATTTAATGTTAATTTTCATTATTACCCAATAAAAAAATGGCAAAGTGCTTTGACCACGCATTAAGTAAGGCTTGCTGAAGTATTTGCTATTTTAAACCTTACATCTTTGTTATTTGGTTCATTTTGAATCGAATATTTTTTGTTAGAATCGCATAATGGTTTAAAGGCTGTAAATTTATAACTAGCCTAGCTGTGCCCCGCGGTTTTTATGTTAATTTAATGTATAACCCGCGGAACTCTATTTTTTTTAAAATAAAAGTGGCCTATGTAACTCCTTGTATAATTAGCTATCTGCCAGTGAAAGTCGCGTTAAAATCGGTCCAGCTATTTGGTGATTAGCTGCAATAAACAGACAGAGAAACATTATAAAAATTGTTTTTTTTTACTTCAGTACTGTATTGTACTTTCATATGCATTTAGTGAAAGCTGTTATTTTGGAATTTCAAACAGACACTTCAATTTTATTTATCTGTACCTATAGATGTATAGATTTACCACACCCTCACACACATAAAGAGCAACACATCGTTAGACCTATCCCTATGGTTCAGTGGTAATGAAATTACATGTTTGCCCGGCCCGGAGTCGAACCCTGTTAAAGGCGCTAATTCGAACGCCGTAATGCATTTTATGATGTAGCCCCACAGAGCCGTAGAGTTTTAGAGAAGACATTGAAAAGGTAATGTTACGGAAAACTTCGTAAGGAAACCAGAATATAATCAAGATTATGTATGTACATACTATAGGTCTCGTTAGGAGTCGTGGTGGCCGAGGGGTTTGAGTAGTTACCTGCTTCACAAGCGCCGCAAGTTCGAATCCCAATGAGTTTTTCTAAAAACCAAAGATTTCACACTACGTGCTATACGGTGAAGAAAATCATCGTAAGTAAACCTGCATATGTCTGCGAGGCTGAGACGGCGATAGACTCACTATCTGCCAGGTTGGCACTTAATCATCTTGTGTGAAAAGTGGGTGTTGTTATTACAACACCTCTGCCTACCCCTACGGGGAACACAGGCGTGAGCATATGTAAATAATTATTATATTTTGATCTTGTTTCATAGATTTACAAGCGTGATTATAAACTGACTTCTTACTACATTTTTTTATTCTTATATATTTTTTCTATACAGATAAATAAAATAGAAGTGTCTGTTTGTAATTCCAAAATAACAGCTTTTCACTAAATGCATATGAAAGTATACACACTACTGACACTAAAAAAACAAGTTTTAAAAATTTTCTCTGTCTGTCTGTCTGTCTGTTTGTTCCGGGTAATCACGACTGGACGGATTTTAACGGGACTTTCACTGGTAGGTATCTGATGTTTCAAGAAGTAACTTAGGCTACTTTTATTTATTAAAAATATTAGGGTTCCGCGACAATAAGGATGAAACTAAATCTACGCAGGTGACATCGCGGGGCACAGCTAGTCTTCAATATATTTCGATAATCTGTACAGATAAATAAAATTGAAGTGTAATTCTAAAATAACAGCTTTTCATTAAATGCATATGAAAGTATATACAGTACTGACAAAAAAAAACAATTTAGAAAAATGTTTTTATCGGTCTGTCGGTTCCGGCTAATCTTCGAAACGGCTGGACCAATTTCAACGGGACATTCACTGGCAGGTCGCTGATGATATACGCGGGTAAAACCGCGAGGCACAGGTAGTTATATAATAAGGTACTTCGTAAAGTAATATTCAACAGACCTATCTATGAGACTTGTAATCTTACAGCCACCGTCACATTTGGCGAGGAGCTCTGGGTAAATATTTACGTGTGACTTGTGGACCGCATTGAGAGCCGCTAGAATGGCGCTTCACTATTTATAGAAATTCTTCGCCGTACATGACGGGATGACGGGGCGTTCTTGCTGTCATGTTACAGGCATAACGGAAAAACGTTAAAGATTTAGGACAAGTCGTCTGTATTTTTTATTTTAAGGTGTTTTATATTTCTGGTATGATATGGCTAGAAATAAGGATATATAACTACAAATAATTTGGGATAAGGACAGGGGGATGATGATGTTCTGTCTAGAATGGGAGTGAATACAGATGTGATGGCTGATAGAGAGAAATTGAAGAGAAGAACACATTGCGCCGACCACAAATAACATGGGATAAGGGCAGGAGGATGATGATGATATGGCTACAAAATTTAAATGAAAATAAAAAATATTTATTCACCTTAGGCCCTGGTAAGGCACTTATGAATGTCGAAGAATTTACTACCGGTCCGGAAACTACCTTTTTCGAAGAACCGACAAGAAACGCAGCTGGCATCATGTACATTTCATTAAATAGTAAATAATGATTAATAACAATAAAATTCATATAAAATTATTCACAATAGTGAAAATTGTATCAGCATGCGTGTATAAAAAAGTAAAAACAATACCAAATTATTTACTTATACATCTCATAAATGAGTCAAGCTATCATGGCAATAAGAGCTCATGGTAACGATCCTGTTGGCAGGGGCGGATCCAGCTTTGGCGCCAGAGGGTCACATGGTCGTTCGTTCCCAAACATTTGCCATCATACAAAGTTATTATATTAATTAAATATTGAAGACATGTTTACATAAAATCTGTATGGTGACAAAGTATATAAATAAAATCATTATGTTCAATGAGTGGTCCACCTAAGTCCTGGAGCCAGCTCAGGGGGGGTCATGACCCCCATGACCCCCCCTGGATCCGCCGTTGCCTGTTGGCAGTCTAACCATTCTGAAGTGATACTAGATATGAAACTGCGAAAGAAGAATCTAAGCTATGTTTATTCGTGATAAATTTGTAAGTGCACCATTTTAGCGTCCTGGAATGAAGCCAGGGTAATGTTTATAGAGGTTCATAACTGAATGGCGATGGTAAGTAAGTGATCTGCCACTACGAGTATGAAGACGTTGGTCTTTGTCGATAATTATGTCGGGAATATTATCTAAAAATAATTATATCTATACATACAGGGGTGCAGAAAGACAGATAGTGATTTTTTTGTGATGTAAATACCGTATATACTTTCACATACATTTAGTGAAAAGCTGTTAATTTGGATATCTAAATATATATAACTCAAAGGTGACTGACTGACATAGTGATCTATCAACGCACAGCCCAATCCACTGGATGGATCGGGCTGAAATTTGGCATGCAGGTAGATGTTATGACGTAGGCGTCCGTTACGAAAGGATTTTGATTAATTCTACCCCCAAGGGGATAAAATAGGGGATGAAAGTTTGTATGAAAATATTAGGGTTCCGCGAAAAGAAGGTGAAACTAAATATACGCGGGTGAAACCGCGGGGCACAGCTAGTTCACATATAAAATGTATACATTTCGCCAGCTATATTTTACTCCCATGTAATAGGGAGCGAGTCTATTGTCAATAAATAAACACTGACCCAGACTCCTGGGAATTTACAAATGGAAAACCCCAATAACACTTTACCCGACCCGGGGATCGAACTCAGGACCTTGTGTTCCGCAGTAGCGTTTACGACCACTAGACCTACAAGGCAGTAAAAATGAAAATGAAAATGGATGGATATATTCAGTTCAGGCACAGGTAAGGCACTTATTTTAGCACCGGTTCGGAAACTAGCCCACAGAGAAGAACCGGCAAGAAACTCAGCTGGCATCATGTATATTTCATTACATCTATACAGATAAATACAATTTAAGTGTCTGTTTGTAATTCCAAAATAACAGCTTTTCACTAAATGCATATGAATACTCGCTACTGACACTAAAAAACCAAGGTTTAAATTGTTTCTCTGTCCGTCTGTCTGTCTGTCTGTTTGTTCCGGGTAATCTCTGAAACGGCTGGACCGATTTTAACGGGACTTTCACTGGCTGGTGGCTGATGTTTCAAGGAGTAACTTAGGCTACTATTATTTATTAAAAATATTAGGGTTCCGCGACACTAAAGATGGAACTAAATTTACGTGAATCCGCAGGGCACAGCTAGTAGTAAATAATGATACATTACAACATTACAGTATTTTTATTGATACAATCCTAATCGATAACATAAAAGAATTGATTTCAAAACGAAACTAATCTTATTAAAAACAATTTTTATTAGTCAACTGACGTAACGATGCAAGGAAAGCTTCTAAAATCTAAAGTTATAACAGTAATTTACAGTATTATATGTTTAATTCGACAAAATTGCGTAGGCCGCGGCGTTTTTCCGTTTTCATTATGTTCAAAGCGTAAACATCATTGGTACCTAAGTTATTTGACATCGGTGGTCGTAAATATGGCTTAAGGTAACATAATATAAACAGTATGTCTGTGCGTATCGGTAGTGAGAGTCGGTAGAGGGCGTCCAAGGAAGAACTGCTATGACCAAATCTATACATCTATACATACAGATAAATAAAATTGAAGTGTCTGTTTGTAACTCCAAAATAACAGATTTTCAATAAATGTATATGAAAGTATACACGGTACTGAAACATAAAAACCAATTTTTAAATTTTTTTTCTGTCTGTCCGTCTGTCTGTCTGTCTGTCTGTCTGTTTGTTCCAGATATTCTCCGAAACGGCTGGACGGATTTTAACGGGACTTTAACTGACGGATAGCTAATGTTACAAGGAGTAACTTAGGCTACTTAGATTTAAAAAAAACATTAGGGATCCGCGGGCAACCATGAATTAAAATCTACGCGGGTGAAACCGCGGGGCACAGCTAGTCTTATATATAAAAATGATTCCCCATTTCCCTTGGTCACGGCATCACGCGTGAACGGCTGGACCGATTCTACCGGGACTTTTATTGGCAGATAGCTGTTTCAAGAAGTAACATAGGCTACTTTTATTTATTAAAAATATTAGGATTCCGTGACAATAAGGAAGAAACTAAATCTACACGGGTAGATGATCATTCAGGAAAGTGCTGAATGCGGAGAGTATAGCTATGCATAGCTTTTCTGTATTTAGGTTCGTATGAAAGTATTTGTGTGGGAGTAGCGTGTGCTTTAGTATTAATTTAATTGACCTATATGCATACAGCCTACGAGCACGCAACGTTAGCTTATTTCACTTAACTGTGCTTATTACTAACTTCCCGTCTTGTGATTAACTTAATTCAACACTAACTTGGCCTTTGGTTTAAATATATCTTTACTAATATTTATAGCTGTGCCCCGCGGTTTCTCCCGCGTATATTTAGTTTCATGTCGTGGAACCCTCATATTTTTAATAAATAAAAGTAGCCTAAGTTACTCCTTGCAACATCACTTACCTTCCAGTGAAAGTCCCGTTAAAATCCGTCCAGCCGTTTCAGAGATTACCCGGAACAAACAGACAGACAGACAGACAGAGAAAAATTTTAATATTGGTTTTTTAGTGTCAGTAGCGTTTATACTACCATATGCTTTTAGTGAAAAGCTGTTATTTTGGAATTAAAAACAGACACTCCAATTTTATTTATCTGTATAGATGTATAGACTAGCTGTGCTCCGCGGTTCCATCCGCGTGGACATAAATTCTCCGAAAGGCTGGGATATCACTCTGAAAGTCCCGTTAAAATCGGCCCAGCCGTTTCGGATGTTATCCGGAACAAACAGACAGACAGAGAGGAACGAGAAATAAGTTGATTTTTTTATGTGGGTACCGTTTTACTTGCATGTGCAATTAAATAAATTACTTAGGTACCAATATGACAGATAGTACCTAAGTTCATCGCCGTCTTCAGAACTAATACAAACTTTGAATCTCTCCTCAAACATTATACAGGTTTCCTCACTATGTTTTTCTTTACCGTAAAGTGTCCGAATCACAAAAAATCCCTAAAATATTTGTCATACACACACATTTACATGTCCACGTGATGTCATTCATCATGCAGATTTTTCACAAACATGCAATTAAAACCCCATGACGTCACAAAGTACAGACTCACGCCTGACCATTTTCAAACAAGGACACCTACATTGTGCATGATTTTATTAAAGTTTTAAGCTTTGTGATAATTTCGCTACCTTTTAGCTGGCAGCCCCGAAATTGCGGTGACTCGGCGTGGCGGGGAATAATTAAATATTTTCATAACACGGCAACACTGGGCCTTTCGCCTATAAATCACGGACGTGGGTGGGTGTTCCTTATTTTCATTTACGATACGACTTTTTCGGAAAAATTATGACGTATAAATGCTCATGCCTGTATATCCCGAAGGGGTAGAGTATACTTGTAGTAAATCCACATTTCGTGAGACTATGGAAGAAAAATTATGATAAATACCTGAATTTATTATCGATTATTTATTACGAGTTTACCATCACTATCAAAGTCAAAGTCAAAGTCAATATCTTTATTCGATTAGACACAAATACAAATCAAGCACTTTCAAATCGTCAGAGTGACACAATTTACAGGATTATACATGCTACCGCCAGGTTCGGAAGGTTGCTTTTACTGACAAGAACCTGGCAAGAAACTCAGTAATTACTATTATATCTCATATGTATTACTATCATAATTACACCATCGATTATATAGCACGACAAGACACGACAAGGAGCTCCTGAAAGGATTGGTAGAACTGAAAATTTGAGACGATTAAGTACCATCGGGACAGGTGAGCCTATCGCCGTCTCAGACTAAATATTGCAGGTTTCTTCTCGATGTTTTTCTTCTCCGTAAAGCTTGTAGTAAGATTCATTCCGTTTTCCGGCCACGCAAATTTGCCCCACTCGAAAAAAACCGCTTTTGACCCAAATTATATTCCGTTTTCGCCCGTGACGGCACTAACAATGATTGTTTACAACGACTTCTAGAACTAGAATATCGTGGATGAATGGACACGCGCTTTTTCATGAGTGGTAAATTCATATTAAAGGGACAAGTTACTTGTATCGCTGCCCTGCGCTGTAAAGGCCTCTAAGGCCCCACAATAGGACAAAATAAAACACTACCAGAAGGTCCGCCTCTTACGTTGATCGATTATGATCGCACGCACAAATCGGTAACGCATAATTATCTCTTTCGAAATGACCTGCCTGACAATAACTACACCTGCGATAGTCGTAGCTTAGTAAAAAGGTTGAAGGCGGACTGACCCTTTTAATTCCATCTTAAGAGAGGAGTGCATAACGAGGTTCTCCGCTCGCAATTCGTAGTTTCCCCACTGATGATTGTACCTCCACCTTTCAGAAGATTGCAGCCAAATAATGCTATCATCGTTAGAATAATCCAGCAGTCTATAAAGTTGCCAGTGCTCCATGGATGGGAGGATGGGAGTGGAGGCGCTGTGTTAGAGTGTAATGGGACTTTATTTTGTGAGAATATGTTGGCACAGCTATTCCATTCTTATAATTTCGTGTTGTTCACGTTCATAAGCTGCAGTAGCCGCTTATTATCAGTAATACTTTTAGTACCTATAAAAAAAAGAATAACCTAGTTCAACAAAAAATTTAACTATATGAGTTTGTTACTTGAGTCTGTTACTGACAATGTATGAAGCCTACCTTTTGCACGCATTATATTTTTCCTCTCAGGTTAAACAATAGGCCCCAAGGGCTAAACAATGGGGTCGTGGATGCATTCCTGCTTCCTCATATTAGATATTAATAAATTTTGATGTATCATGTCATTATTTAAGAGGGGTCACGCTCGATCAGTCAAGTTCAGCAACCCTAATCCAGGTTGTGGTCTGGTTGGTTGAAAAACGAAAATGATTTATTCAGTTTAAGACCAGGTAAGCCACTTATGAACGTCAAAGAATTGACCACCGGTTCGGAAACTAGCCTTCTGAGAAGAACTGGCAAGAAACTCGTGGGTAACATAGATAGATAGATAGATAGATAGATAAAAGGTTTATTTGCCACACACTTATAAGTTAAACAAAACTACAATGAAGAAGACCTACAAAATAAACATTAATAGTAAATAAGTAAACGATAACAATGGAACTTAGGTCTAGCAATAGGACAGTGCGCTGCAGTGGTGCAAATAGGCCATGGCTCAGTGTATCGCTTTGCTCTTACGAGCAAAACACTGAGTTCCTTTTCTTACATCAGCACAGAAAGCTATTGCTCTTAAAATATCCTTGGCACTTACAGTGCTGTTAGAAGTCTAAGGGTTTCTAGAGGTGTAACTATGCAACATGTAAGAGTTTTACCAAAATTCCATCCCGAAGGAGTGCAATAAGCGGTGGATTATAGGCTTGCAATATTTTTCCGCTGCCGTAACAGGCAGATTGCTCAAACTCCACGTTAGAGGCCTCAGGTTCGAGTATGATGAAGCTTAATGTATTATTCGTTCATCCCCCCATACTGCCTTGTTGAGTTGTCATGCTCACTAAAATGCCTTTGCTTGCGGCGGCGTCAGGATGACGGGTCGCTCACTTCCCTCTATAATGGTTGAGGAGGGCGATGGCTGGCATTCTCGTCATACTTGTGAACAGGTGCTGCTTGTGGGGGCTGGTCATCTCAAGCTACGCATTTAGATATAAATAGAACTACTAGACTTTTCTTTATGTTAATTTTTATCGACATTTGTACATTGGAACTGTGTCCATGGGCTTACATTACTCAAATGATTTATTTTGTGTTTTTTTTTTAATTGTATAATATTTTTGAAAAGAGTAATTACTGAGTTTCTTGCCAGGTTCTTGTCAGTAAAAGCAGCCTTCCGAACCTGGCGGTAGCATGTATAATCCTGTAAATTGTGTCACTCTTACGATTTGAAAGTGCTTTGTATAAAGTCTAATCGAATAAAGATATTTTTGACTTTGACTTTGACTTTGACTTAGTGGTTAGTAAGTTCACCTGCTGATAACGAGGTCCCGGGTTCTTCAATTACCAAATCAGGTCAAAAAGTAGATATTGGGTTTTCCTATCAAGAAATTCACAATAAAACGACCAGAGTTGTAAGTTGGCCGTGTTTACACCCCCGTTGGTCCTACGCCTGATCTCTCTCCGGTCGTGTCGGAATGCCTCCCATCCCACTATGAGAGTGAGGCAATAAAGAGTGCACCTGTGTTTGCACACTTGTGCACTATAATATCTCCTGTGCACATGGCTGATCCCCGTTGAAATTAGCCGTCGTAACCGAATTCGGTAGATTATTATAAGTTGATGGACCAAGTTTAAAAACATTGGATGTATTTTCTGTAGTAAGTAGGTACATGAGAATGAAATGATCTATAACAAGCGCAGTACGTTCCCAGTCGACGCCAGCTAAATATGAGAACGGACTCGCGTTCACACTGTGCGATATGCGGACAGCGGATAGGGTTGACACTTCATATTTAAAAAAATATGAGTAATATTAATCTATACAGATTCAGAGCTTTTCGCTAAATGCATATGATATTAAACACGCTACTAACACTAAAACTAAGTTTTAAAAAAAATCTCTGTTTGCTGTCTGTTTGTTTGTTCCGGGTGATCTCTGAAACAGCTAGACCGATTTTAACGGGACTTTTACTGGCTGGTAGCTGATATTTCAAGGAGTAACTTAGGCTACATTTATTTATTAAAAAAGGGTTCCGCGACATGAAGCATGAAACTAAATCTGCACGGGTGAAACCAGCTATCAGCTATCTTATATAAAAATTCTCGTGTCATGGTATTTGTTACCAAACTCCTCCGTTACTGCTGCGGTAACCATATACCATCAGTCAGGTGAGTCTATCGTGTCTCAGACACTATACATACGTCTTTGAATTACTTCTCAGACATATGCAGGTTTCCTCACGATGTTTTACTTCACCGTAAAGCACGTGGTGTGACTGCACATAAGTTTTCTTTTTAGAAAAACTTATCGGCACTGACCCCGCTGGGAATCGAACTTGCGTCGCTTGCTTAGCAGGCAACTGCTCAAACATCAAGGCCTTATAAGAGCCTTTATACTGTTGCTTATAAAGCTCGCGTATTGCCTTTGATATCAGGTGGAATCACAAAGCATTGAAACTTTGCCCGGCTCTTCACAATGAGTAACTTAGAATATTCATCTTACGCTTTCTAGCCCAGCCACGTTATTCACTAAGGTTTCTCAGCGTCGAACTCGACGACGAGCGTTGGTCTCAATCATAGGAAATTGATACATAATACATAGAGGATCAACTTCCTATCATTAAAACCGACAAAACGAGAGCCGTGGTGGTCTTGGGGTTAGAGCAGTCGCCTGCTAAGCAAGAGACGCAAGTTCGAATTCCAGCGGGGCCTGTACCAATGAGTTATTCTAAAAAACTTATGTACAGTGATTTCACACCACATGCTTTACGGTGAAGGAAAACATCGTGAGGAAATCTGCATATGTCTGAGAAGTAATTCAAAGACGTATGTATAGTGGCTGAGACGGCGATGGACTTATCCTCTGTCACGTTGGCACTTAATCATCTTCGGTGAAATGTGGATGTATGTATGTTAAAACCGACACTCGACGACGAGTGCGTCGCTGAGAAACCTTGAATAACGCGGCAGATTATATCTCAGATTGATCGATTTATATGTGCATTACATAGCCTAGATAAAGATCTAACTTTATGTACCCTTTATGATAATAAGGATGGCGGCCATTTTGAATTAATTACCATGAAGTATCATATTTATGTAAATAATTGTAATAGGATTGTACTTGATTGATGGTTTAAATGTCGATTCAAGTTAGCAGAGTTGTTGGCAGAACACCTAGTTTACACCGATATATATTTTGGTGTCATCATGATTATAAGAGAGATTAATCTTATTCAGACTAGCTAAGACTTGCAGTGTTTATTTTATGTCCTTCATTTTTTTTATTTTTTTTTGCATTATACTGAAAAAAACGATTCAAATCAGTCAAGCCATCGTTGGTGGTTCATTATTTTTTATAAATGTGTGGGAAAATAGATATAAAATAAAATTTACGATTTAAACAGATTTTTTGAAACAATTTATTTAAACATACAACCCACTTGATGTGGCATTTTTTTGTACATGAATTTCTTACCAAGTATATTATGATCTGTAAAAAATAAAACGTGTTTTTTTTCGAACAGTATAATAATGTTTCACGTGCCAGCCCTAGATCGGTACGGTGGCCACAGCCATGTACAGCATGTCGCTACATCTTTTTATTTTTTAAGAATATAATTTAATATTTTTTCAATCTTTTTTCGCATTCTTATCTGTTTTGGAGCCAGGGGTTTTTATTTTATAACTTAATGTTAAAATATCTACTTTCGTACGCACGCTGAATATATGGGATGAAGTTGAAAACAGTTCTGGTAGATTTATGTAACCCTAGCGGACGTCACGCGGTTTAACCCACGTAGTTCCCGTTCCCATGGGAGTACGAGGATAAAATGTAGCCTATGTTAGTCGCTGATGATGTACTATCCATTGCTGAAAGAATTTTCAAGATCGGTCAAGTGGTTTCGGAGCCTATTCAATGCAAACAAACAAACAAAAAAACTGGCGGAATGTGAGTGTACTATAAGTACTCTTCAGTGCCTCTAGGTTTTAACATGTCCTTACGTCGACGATATCGCTTGTGTATTTTCATCATTTTGTATGTTAACGTTAAAAAGCGCCCCAAGCGGCGAGTGTAGGAAGTTTTACGTCTCCATACAAAAGCGCAAAACGCAAGGTTAAGCGACGACGCTCGAACGTGTCAAAGCATATATTTGAAGCACTGCTTATCCCTTCAAGGAATTGTCGAGGTGTACCTAGAACCGTAAATACGTAAAACAGGCTTAGACAGCTAAACATTCTAAATCTTAAAAAATCCTTGGAATCCTTTTATATTATTGTTTAAAAAAGTTATGAAATAGCTGAATATAAGCTAAATGGACAGACAAACAATGTATTTATTGTTAATAAGGAGGATATTATAAAATATAGCAAGCCCGGCTCGCTATTTCATTTGCATAGGTCAACACAGGACCGGGACATTTTAACCTTGGCTTACAAAGAATAAGTACGTGACAGATGAATCTTTCAATCATACATGTTAACCATTTTTCGGAGTTGCTTTTATTTTGAAGATTGGTTCTTATTTACCATAAAAAAAACTCTATTAATAATATCAGTATTTTCGATGAGAAAATGTACAAAAATAGAGTAATTTTGAATATTCCCGCTAAAACACTAACAACTGTCACGTGACGTCACTGATCAACATTGTACGATCAACAATTTCTAATTAATCGGTATAAGTCCCGTTCCCGTGGGAGTAAAATTATAGCCTATATTAATCAGTGATCATAAAGCATTCAAATGATCAAAGAATTTTTAAAATTTGTCCAGTACTTTTTGAGCCAATTCGTTACAAACATACTAACATATCTTTTCTCTTTATAACATTAGAATAGACTAGAATAGATCGAATGACTAATCTCCAGAAGGGTCTCATTAATCTTTGCCTGAGAAATATCAAATAATACTCGTCTCTAGCAAAATGACAAATTAATTCTAAATCCCGACTATTATTGTTATGATTCGCCCGAATTTAGTTTAATAATCAGAATGGTACAAATTATTGTTCAAAATTCAAATGCAAAGCTCTTTGACCTCACTTTAATGATAAGCCCTTAAACTAAGGGAATTTCATTTCAGAAATGTAGCGGTGCTTGCAATGCAAATGTCATATCTCCATCTTAACTTGCACGAGTTCGCATAGCTACAATAATATTATATTATAGAGAAGAAAGATTTGATTGTTTTTTTGTTTGTTTGTTTGCATTGAATAGGCTCCGAAACTACTTGACCGCTCTTGAAAATTCTTTCAGTAATGGATAGCTACATCATCAGCAAATAACATAGGCTATATTTTATCCCCGTACTCCCACGAGAACGGGAACTAGGCAGGTGAAACCGTGGGACGTCCGCTAGTGAGTGAATATTCCAACACAGCTTAATATATATCTATACAGATAAATAAAATTGAAGTGTCTGTGATTCCAAACAGTTTAAAAAAAATTGCTCACGCAATCCCAGAATGGTTAAGCAGAGATGTTGTAACAACAACACCCACATTTCACCGAATATGATTAAGTGCCAACGTGATGGAGAGTCCATCGCCGTCTCAGGCACTATACATAAGTATGTGGGGAGAGCGAGTGATCATGCTCATCCACAGCAAAGGGAAGATCTTCCAGCCAGGCGGGTGTCATGCCTGAGGAACCGCGGCTCCAACTTTTCTAGTTGGAAACTTGTATATATACTGCAATGCGCTTGAAAACTCTTCTGGCACGATTTAGGTTCTAGTGTATTTGTATCTAAACTTTCGCGTTTGTTAGCGAGTAGCGCCATCTATGAGCGAGTGGAGAAACGCTGCTACATCACTCCCCTCCAAGACCGAAGGTCGATCCATTTTTCGTTGTGTGCGTGCAGTGCGTGCTTGAGATAGCTTGCAAGGGCCAGGGTGCTTCGAAGTCTGCGGTGAGTCGAGACTGAGCGGAGATGCCGACCGAGTCCAGCAGGCTCAGCGCAGGCGTGCCACGTGGAGCGAGGAGCAGGCGTCCGGCGTGGGCTGCGTGAGGTAGGTGGACGTGCGGGGTCGGTGGAGAGATGAGTGCCAGGACCAGTAGCGCGGTGCGTCGGCTGTAATGGACCTGTAGATACTCGATGCTGGCTTGCTGTGTGACTGCTGCTGCTGCTGATGGTTGTGAGGAGAATGATGCGAAGGTTGTTGATGTTCAGGTTCAACGGGGTCACCACTGTGGGGAGAGCGAGTGATCATACTCAACCCCAGCAAAGGGAAGATCTTCCAGCCAGGCGGGTGTCATGCCTGGGGAACCGCGGCTCCAACTGTTCTAGTTGGAAACTTGTATATATACTGCAATGCGCTTGAAAACTCTTCTGGCGCGATTTAGGTTCTAGTGTATTTGTATCTAAACTTTCGCATTTGTTAGCGAGTAGCGCCATCTATGAGCGAGTGGAGAAACGCTGCTACAAGTATTTGAATTACTTCTCAGACTATGCTGGTTTCCTCGTGATGTTTTCCTTCACCGTAAAGCACGTGGTGTGAAATCACTGCACATAAGTTTTTAGAAAAACTCATTGGTGCACACCCCGCTGGGATTCGAACTTACGTTGCTTGCGTAGCAGGGGACTGCTCAAACCCTAAGGCCACCACGGCTTTAACTAAATGTATATACGGTACTTACATTAAACAACATTTGTTTAATTTGTCTGTCTGTTAGTTGCGGCTATTCTCTGAAACAGCTGAACAATTCTAACGGCAACTGTTTGCAATTTTACGTTCCCATACAAAATGAGGAAAACATCTATACATCTAAACTCTATACAGATAAATATAATTGAAGTGTCTGTTTATCATTCCAAAATTACAGCTTTTCACTAAATGCATTTGAAAGTATACACGCTACTGACACTAAAGAAGCAAGTTTAAATTTTTTCTCTGTCTGTCATGAAACTAAATCTACGCGGGTGAAACCGCGGGGCACAGCTAGTTGTCAAATATAATATGCTTCGGTTACAGTACACTTTTAAGTTTAAATCAATAAATTAACATTTTCTTCGTGCCAATGTTAGGAAACAGATAAAATCCGCACAGGATGGAATAGCAATAAAACTGCTGATAAAAAACTATGTCTAATATTAGATTTATGATTTACCAAAGACAATGGATGAATTTGAATGATAAAATAAATTGATAAATATACTCTGATTGAATACTAAATAATTTTACTTCCTACTTGTAGATTTATAGCAATTTTTGTCGCTTGCGCAAGTGACTATATGTATAAGTGATGTGCCAACTTGGAATAAAAACAAATCGAATTAACTGACATTCTGACAATTTGAAAGTGCTTTGTAAAAAGTCTAATCGAATAAAGATATTTTTGACTTTGTCTTTGACTTTGAACTCGAGTCTTAAAAATCCGTCCCGAAGCGAAGTGAGGGCGGGTCGCTAGTCTATATATATATAAAACTCAAAGATGACTGACTGACTGACATAGTGATCTATCAACGCATAGCCTTACCCACTGGACGAATCGGGCTGAAATTTGGCATGCAGGTAGATGTTATGACGTAGGCATCCGCTAAGAAAGGATTTTGATTAATTCTACCCCCAAGGGGATAAAATAGAGGATGAAAGTTTGTATGAAACTAAATTTACGCGGGTGAAACCGCGGGGCACAGCTAGTAACGTGTATAAAACTGTCACCGTCAAAAAGTACCGGCCCCAGTACTAATCGTTCAAGACCATTAGTCCGATCTGGGGCCCAACCATAAGCACTTAATGCCACCATAGTTCCACAGTGTGACAGTGACAGACTTATACACATCATATACATCTGTCTCATCATAAGAGTTAAACTATCATGGCAATAAGAGCATATAGTAAGACCCCAGGGGCCCAACCATGAGCTCTTATTGCAATATTAATTCAGTTGTGCGACAGTGACAGATGTGTGCACGTCACATACATCTGTCTCATAAATGAGTGAAACTATCATGGCAATAAGAGCTCATGGTAAGGCCCCAGTACTAATCGTTCAAGACCATTAGTGCGATCCGTTCACAGTTCAATCAACTACGACCTTGGGTTAGATTTAAATAAAGCCTTCCAACTAGTCGTATTAAAAAACATAGTAAAAAATAAAATCTTGAATACAATGAATTATTCATTGTTTGTCCGTCCCGGTATGGTTATCCGTGAATGCAACTTTAGTTCAACTTCTAATACATATATACATGTAAATAAAACATAGGCGTCTGTGTTGCAAAAACAAAATTCAAATTATTTCTCAATAATCGTAATTTATATGCAAGAAATATATAGAAATGATAGATAGACAAACCGATGATTGCGTTCTTAAAATGCAAAAGCTCTCAAAAATTTACACATTTTTTTTGTCTCATGCATGATATAGAATCGGGATTTTTTTTAATATTTCTAAATAATCTGTCTGTCTGTCTGTCAGGTTCCAGGTCCCACGTCCCACCCAGTTACGAGTCTGTCTTTCTGTCTGTGTGACGATGCGAGAAAAACACATGTGCATTTACCCCTACTATTTCGTTAATCGTGACGGGACTAGGTATCGAACGGTAAATCCCGCTATGGCCTACTTGACTTTGACCTTTTTTTTGCAAAATTGTGGTTGCTTGGAACACTCATTGAACGTCATTTTTCTTACGCTATTCATTTAACATCTTTGGCAATCGTTACAGGTCAGTCGGAGGCCTAAAAACAATCTGACAACTGGTTTAACCCAGATCACAGATTTTCCTCCTAAATGAGGTTGCGAAGGTCAGATGGCGGTCGCTTCGTATAAAAAATCAGGTGATCAGCCACATCGGGTTGAATCAAGTGCCGACCCCATCAATGTATGGGATAAGGCCAGGGAGATGATGATTCATTTATACATCCTACTTTATATCTACCTATAAATAAATGAATGTATGTCCGTCTGAAACCCACCAAGTGGCAAATTGACAATTATTTTACGTTGGTATTTATTTCAGGAGAAAGTTATAACCATACAATAAATAATTTTTCATTAAAACACCGTTAGCCTTTTTCTTCCTAGACTGTCACACTATTTCTATAGTAATTTAAAAATATGAACAAAAACAAGTTGCGCTCAGTTCAAAAAACGAACGCACTTAGATTTTAATCGAATGTCATTTTGCAACACTATTCTTTTTCTATTTTCAAATATTAATCGGTTATATTCTCGTCGCTCAAAACGAAAGGCACTGGCCTTATTTTTTACACATAAAAGAAGCTAGATTCACAAATTAAAAGAGCTCATTCTAAATTCAAACTATTCACCAGCCTATCCTTCTCATTTCAAATATAGAATTGTGAGGAATGCCCGCGCTTTTTGTTTTTTAAATTTAACTTTTTTTCACTCGCTAGTCAATGGCAGCCGATTCACTTCACTCATCCTTTCAAATGGCGGGCCGGTTGAAAAAATCCCTTTTGAACGCGAAGTGTGAGCTGGCTTTTATACCCATTGTACGTACATTTTATTTTTCTCGCTTGTGAGTCGGATATTATTATTATTTAGTCGTCGTCGATGTATCCGCGGAACCAGTTTCAAGACGGCGTTTGGGCCGTGACCTTTAGTGTGGGGACGTTCGCATTGGATGGTTATCGATGTCGATTGGAGGAGTAATACACTTTTAGTTGTCGGTGACAAATATTATTTTTAGCTATAATTGACTATTATTTTTTAATGTTTTATGTAATAAGATTAACTTTCTAATAAGATTTACAATTACTAGATTAAAAAATAAAAATAATTAGTAATGACTTATGAATAATATCTCTCTTAAACATAGTAACAAATTTGCTCGCTATCTGACATATAACTTGGATTTTTTGCATGTATAATAATTATTATCAAATAATGCTAAAAGAACTGAACACGTCAGTACGGTTCGTTATGTGTTTAAAGCGAAAATATCCTCATTTACTTATTCATTCACACATCCATTAATATCCCCATACATGTCCGACTATCCACGTGATTCAACTACACGTTCTTAATTCGGTAGCATGTATAATCCTGTATAATCTGATTTATATTGTTTCGATGTTATGTACATGATGCCTGGCTGAGTTTCTTGCCGGTTCTTCTCAGAAGGCTAGTTTCCGAACCGGTGGTAAATTCTCGACTTTCATAAGTGCCTTACCAGGGCCTAAACTGAATAAATATTTTTCATTTTCATTTTCATTTTCAATCATGTTGTTATGACGTTCTAAAGTCTAATCAAATAAATATTTTTTTGAATTGGAATAACGTTCGCAATAAATCTTTAATCGACTCATTTAATTATTGCATTAATATTTTATCGATATGATACCAACACTAAAACACGCGTCACTTTCGTGTTTCATCTTTTACACCTTCCATGATGCACCTCGCGACATCTGTCCTTGTCATACAATCGAACCTCTTGCTCACTCGTTAGACATTTGCTTATTTGCCATACTCACAGCTCGTTCATACGAAATTTCTGTGATCCATCTGTAAATTGACGTAGAATGTCGTAAAAAATCGGGTTTTATCTATACATCTATACATATAGATAAATAAAATTGAAGTGTCTGTTTGTAATTCCAAAATACCAGCTTTTCACTACATGCATATGAAAGTATACACGCTACTGACACTAAAACACCAAGTTTTAATTTTTTTCTCTGTCTGTCTGTCTGTTTGTTCCGGGAAATCTCTGAAACGGCTGGACCGATAAGGATGAAACTAAATGTACGCGCGAGGCACAGCTATATTTCAAACTAGCTGTGTCCTGCGGTTTCACATACACTTAATAACATGGCTGACTTTATTTTGCGGAACCCAAATTATTATATTGAATAAAGCAGTTTTAGTTACTCTTCGTAACAGCAGTTATCTGTCCAGTGCGAGTCCTCTTAAAATCGGTCCAGCCGTTTCGGAGATAAGATGGAAAAAACGGACAGACTGATAGTAAATGTGCTTTTTAAGTGAGTACCGTATATCTATATCTATAAAGAGGAAAGGTTTGTATTAATGTTTGTAACGAATTGGCTCAAAAAGTACTGGACCGATTTTAAAAAGTCTTTCACCATTTGAATGCTACATCACTGATTAATATTATGCCTACCCGTTTCGGGAATATAGGCGTGAGCATATTATAAATGTAGAACCTTTGTTCTTATTAAAATCGGGATTACGTATTATATTTTAAACTAGCTGTGCCCCGCGGTTTTGCCCGCGTAGAGTTAATTTCATGGGTGTCCCGCAGAACCTTATTGTTTAAAAAAAATAAAAAAAAAACACGCTTTCATAAAAAATCCAACTAAAAATCAGAAAATAAAATTTTATAAATTTGGATAAAGAATATTGTAAATTAGAAATGAATGTACATTTTTGTAAAAAAGCGTGGGGTGCATAGTGTTAATAATTATAAACATTTTATTGACAGATAATGAGTAGAAGAATCATCACTTTGATAATATAATATCTTAAAAAGCGCATTGAATACACCCCACGCTTTTTTACAAAAATGTACATTCATTTCTAATTTACAATATTCTTTATCCAAATTTATTAAATTTTATTTTCTGATTTTTAGTTGGATTTTTTATGAAAGCGTGTTTTTTTAGTTTTTTTAAACTATTATTTATTTTTCATTTTTTAGTTAAATTTTTTAAACTATATATTATTTAGTTCGATTGGCTAACTATCAACCGCCCTCAATACCACAAACCGCCCGCACTAGCTCTATCTCTCTTACTCGCATGCAAAGGATGCGGAAAGAAATTAATTAATCCTGGCGAATCTAATTAGGATAATCGGATGCTTCGATCGGATTATTGCATTGTCATCGACTTTTGACAGGTGTGCAAAGTTTGAATTAAATCTGACAAAGTAGGACAAAATCGAGCTCAAAGGGGTCGGTTACATACATACATACATACATACAGGTGAAGCTAATAAAAGCGTGTTAATAAAAATAGCCTAAGTTACCCCTTGTAACATTAGCTACCTGTCAGTGAAAGTCCCGTTAAAATCACAAACAGACATTCAGACAGAGAAAAATTTTAAAACTTGGTTTTTCAGTTTCAGTAGCGTGTATACTTTCATATGCATTTTATGAAAAGCTGTTATTTTGTAATTACAAACAGACACTTCAATTTTATTTATCTGTATAGATGTATAGATTATAATTTCACACCACTAAGTTAAACCCTGCGATGGTTGCAATAACTGTTTTACCCGTCCGTGAGCGGTGAAATCCTCTTAGCCGACCACTTTCACACCTGTCATATTAATGCGAGCGGTTAAATATTCACGGGTTAACACAACCAGAGATATTATAAGATATATACTTAGTTCTAAGGGCCACTTGCGGTGTGAAATGTCGTTCTTGTGGAAAATAATCTCGAAATCCTAAATTGAGCTTTTATAGCAAAGATCAATCTATACAGATATACAGATAAATAAAATTGAAGTTTCTGTTTGTAATTCCAAAATAACAGCTTTTTACTAAATGCATATGAAAGTATACACGCTACTAACACTAAAAAAACAAGTTTTTAAATTTTTCTCTGTCTGTCTGTCTGTCTGTTTGTTCCGGTTAATCTCCGAAACGGCTGGATCGATTTTAACGGGATTTTCACTGGCAGGTATGTTTCAAAGAGTAACTTAGGCTACTTTTATTTCTTAAAAATATTACGGTTCCGCGACAATAAGGATGAAACTAAATCTACGCGGGTGAAACCGCGGGGTGTCAGTAACGTGTATACTTTCATAATGCATTTAGTGAAAAGCTGTTATTTTGGAATTACAAACAGACACTTCAATTTTATTTATCTGTATGTATAGATTATACCGAATGTTTCACCAATTATTGCGGTCAGTCAGCATTGATGCAAAATAAAATGACAAATACACGGGCAGGGCTGTCACACGTATGAAAAGTTCAAACTTTAATATTTTTGCGCTGGTTTTTAAAGAACATTGCTTTATTTTATTATAAGTCAAAAGCTGAGGTGATTTTGCACATTTTCAAAATCCTGCAGTTTGATGATTACTTGTCAGTTGTCAGTGGCAATTGACGGCCACATACTTGCGGAGTGTGTCCGGATTGAAGCAATTCGTCACCACACGATGAACTGTGCCATAAATAATATATTGTAATGAGCAATGTTGGTTGGTGTAACAGTATTTTAGCGTTACCGTCTTCTCAGGAAGCCAGGAAACTTTATAAAATAGCCCAAACCGGATTCAAGGCACACCCTTAGTCATAGTTAATTATTATTAAGAAATATTGTCCATACTACTTTGTGTACCTTACGGGAGTGACATGTTCACAATTTGAACAAACTCCCTTTTCATATTTGAACAAGTTAAAAAAAATAATAAAAAATTTACGGCGCCGTTGGTCTTATGGTTAGCACATGAATGCTACAGGTTCGATTCGATTTATTACATTTATTCAAGTTAATACATTTGTGTGTTTGTATTGTGTGAATTACATAAAAATCAAAATAACGTACTTAAGTATTATTTACGTCCGTTGTTTACTAACGATTTTACCAAGATCTGCTTAGTTTGATACCGGATTTAAAATACTTTCTGCCCATAAAGGACTCAAGCTATTACCTCCAAGTCCCGGGATTGCTTAACTTTGTACATATACCCACGCCTGTATTCCCCGAAGAGGTGGGCAGAGTAGTGTATACACTTATATTCCGTCAGACTTATTTAAGCCCCATGAGGGGCGAGCACTAATCCAGACTTGGGTGTAGTCGAATATCGCACAATGCAGCCGATGATCGGTTCCATTCGGCTAGATTCGGCGCGACTTGGACTAATAGCTTGCATCAAAATAATAGAAAAACTTGTCAAATATTTCATCGCCAGGGCGAATCGATGGTTGACTCGATGGAAAAGTCGACTGCGATTGTTGAAACATCGCTAGTCGCTTGTATTGTGCACCGCAAGTGAAGATCAAAAGATATGTGAAGTGTCTGCGGACTCAGCGTCCAGTAAACGTGTAGCCAGTTTCAATCAACATGGACGAATTACTTGCGAATTAACGAGTGATCGTGCATTAAGATTAATTGCCAGGAAAATTTATGAGTAATACGTTCAGTTGGTACCCTAAGTATAGGTTTATATACCTAAGAGCCGTGGTGGCCTCGGGGTTAGAGCAGTCGCCTGCTACGCAAGCGACGCAAGTTCGAATCCCAGCGGGGCCTGGGGCCCAACCATGAGCTCTTAATGCAATGTTAATTCAGTTGTGCGACAGTGACAGATGCATGCACGTCACACACATCTGTCTCATAAATGAGTGAAACTATCATGGTAATAAGAGCTCATGGTAAGGCCCCTGTACCAATGAGTTTTTCTAAAAACTTATGTACAGTGATTTCACACCACGTACTTTACGGTGAAGGAAAACATCGTGTGGAAACCTGCATATGTCTGAGAAATAATTCAAAGACGTATGTATAGTGCCTGAGACGGCGATGGACTCACCCTCTGTCACGTTGGCACTTAATCATATTCGGTGAAATGTGGGTGTTGAAAATTACAACACCTCTGCCTAACCCTTCGGTGAATACAGGCGCGAGCATATGTATGTATGTACACTTACTAGCGGACGTCACGCGGTTTCACCCGCGTAGTCCCCGTTTCCGTGGTAGTACGTGGAAAAAATATAGCCTATATGTTATGCAATAATATGTTACTCGCTGACGATGTAGCTATCCATTGCTGAAAGAATTTTCAAGATCAGTCTAGTAGTTTCGGAGCCTATTCAATGGTACAACAAATTTGATGCAAGTAGGTAGATCATTTATACGTACATACATATGCTCACGCCTGTATTCCCCGAAGGGGTAGGCAGAGGTGTTGTAATAACAACACACACTTTTCACCTAACATGACTAAGTGACAACGTGACCGGTGGTGAGTCTATCGCCGTCTCAGGCACTGTACGTTCGTCATTGAATAATTTCTCAGACTTATGCAGATTTCCTCACGATGTTTTCCTTCACCGTAAAGCACGTGAATATCGACTAGTCTCTGTATTGACTTCCAATACCTTTTGGAATATTTCTAAAGCGACAAAGAACGGTCACATTGCAAACATCTATAGAACGACCATACTTAGTCCTAACCAAATATGAGAGTGAGAGAGATAAACCTATATAACTCTTATACATCTGTCACGCACTGAAGCCATTAGCAATAGGCAAGGGAACAAAATATATACGAATGGACAGCCCTGTCTGTCTGTCTGTCTGTCTGTCTGTTTGTTCCGGGTAATCTCTGAAACGGCTGGACGGATTTTATCGGGACTTTCACTGGTAGGTAGTTGATGTTTCAAGGAGAAACTTAGGCTACTTTTATTTATTAAAAATATTAGGGTTCCACGACAATAAGGAAGAAACTAAATCTACGCGGGTGAAACCGCGGGGCACAACTAGTTTATAATATTTAACTTTGCATTACTCGAATAAAAAACCCAATTTAAAAAAAATCTCCATCCGTCTGTCTGCCTGTTTGTTCCGCCTTATATCCAAAACAGCTGGACCGATTTTAACGGGACTTTCACAGGCATATAACTAATGTTACGAGGGGCACACGGTATTTTTTTAATTACGTTTCTTGGAGATAAGTCACTAATGTAATTAAGTCTACGCAAATACAACTAGTTTTAGAATAGAAATCCGATCTTCTGTTTACATTTAATTTTGTGGTAATGTTGGTCGTCGGCTCGCTTTGTTTTTTTGAGTCCCAAGCTAACACGAAAAGTGTGGCGCCCACGGCATGTTTGACAAACACACATTTGTCATGTGAAAATTAGGTATCTATACATCTATACAGATAAATAAAATTGAAGTGTCTGTTTGTAATTCCAAAATTACAGATTTTCACTAAATGCATATGAAAGTATACAGGCTACTGACATTAAAAAACCAAGTTTTAAAATTTTTCTCTGTCTGTCTGTCTGTCTGTTTGTTCCGGGTAATCTCTGAAACGGCTGGACGGATTTTAACGGGACTTTCACTGGTAGGTAGCTGATGTTTCAAGGAGTAACTTAGGCTACTTTTATTTATTAAAAATATTAGGGTTCCGCGACAATAAGGAAGAAACTAAATCTACGCGGGTGAAACCGCGGGGCACAGCTAGTTTGCATATAAAACAAAGGAGATATGCTCTTAAGAGTTTGGTCATTATTGGTTACCAATGTTTGCGATATCGAAGTTGGAATTTTTAGTGTCGTCACGAGGTTTGAGCTGACTTTAAATGCGCAATTGTCATTTTATAAGTCTGTCTGTCTGTATGGTGCGACGCGAATGAAATACGTGTGTAACCCCCACTTTTTCCACTGTGCGCTCTTAACTTGTGAAGGCATCTGTATATATTATGCTACTAGCTGTGCCCCGCGTATATTTCGTTTCATCCTTATTGTCGCGGAACCCTAATACTTTTAATAAATAAAAGTAGCCTAAGTTACTCTTTGATATATCAGCCACCTGCTAGTGAAATTTCCTATAAAATCGGTCCAGCGGTTTCAGAGATTACTCGGAACAAACAGACATAGAAAAATTTTAATACTTGGTTTTTAGTGTCAGTATCGTGTATACTTTCATATGCATTTAGTGAAAAGCTGTTATTTTAATGTTAAAATTGAAATGTTATTGAACAGACAATTCAATTTTATTTATCTGTATATATTTTATTATTAACAAACTCATTGTAAGTCAAAACTCGTATAATCCATCCATATAGATAATCTCGCCTCCCGGGTTTCCTCGGAAGTACAATCAGTAAGTACTTATCAACACCCGTACAGAATATTAATTAGTTATTGTAAATATTGAGTGTTCTTTTGTAAAGGGTCAATTATCTGACAAGTTTAAACATTATTTTTCGTTAACCTTATAAGTGCGGAGCAGTAGTTCCTCGACTTTAGTAAGTGCCTTACCAGGGCCTTAACTGAATAAATCATTTTCATTTACTTAACACATAAAAACACACTATTGCATTTGTAATATTAGTTGGTATTGTTTTTTACGATATCCTTGGCGTCAGTTTTTTCTCAGATTTGGTTTTGTTTACGTCGGAAAGGAAACGTCGGGTTCGTGAATTAGTATGCAATGTTTATTCTGCGTCACCCTATTTGGATATACGGAGTGTGTTATGTTCTGTGATGTGTGAAAATACTGTTTATTTTCTTTACAATCATACTTGTATTCTTTACAATCATATATTGGTATTGTATTTCTTTCGGATAGTAAGTAGGTTCTCTAGTAGGTTTCTATATTGGTAACTATTTATTTAAAGGTCTATCTATACAGATAAATAAAATTGAAGTGTCTGTTTGTAATTCCAAAATAACAGCTTTTCACTTAATGCATATGAAAGTATACACGATACTGACACTAAAAAACCAAGTTTTAAATTTTTTCTCTGTCTGTCTGTCTTTTTGTTCCGGGTAATCTCCGAAACGGCTGGACCGAGTTTAACGGGACTTTCACTGGCAGGTAGCTGATATATCAAGAAGTAACTTAGGCTACTTTTATTAATTAAAAATATTAGGGTTCCGCGACAATAAGGATGAAACTAAATCTACGCGGGTGAAACCGTGGGGCACAGCTAGTCTGTAATATGTAAACTATTGTGAATAAAGTTTTTAACATTTTCATGTTACGTGGAGTAACTTAGTTTTATTTTGCCAAAAAAAAATGGTTTATGCGTAAAGCCAACCCTAAACTAAGTCTACGGCGGTAAAGCTGCGGGACACAGCTAGTTTAAAAACCATAAATAAGTGAACCAAGACAGAAAAACCCGTCAAGTTCTCTACGACATAATTGCCAACATTTTCCATTCCACCGAGTAAAAGAGACAACTGTATGTCCTGTCTAAATCTGTCACTGTCACCGGATTGAATGACATCGCGTGCAAGTTCCTTATTATAACTATAACAAGATAGTTAACCGCATCGTTTGCGGTCAAGCTCTTTGTGTTTCGAATTATCATGTCCGCTGCTCGACATGGTAAGCTATTAGTGTTATTGTTAGCAGTTTGGATTGGTGACCGCGGGTTTTTATGGCAGTTGCTTTGTGGTTGACGTACGGTGATTTCATTGAATTGTATTATTAAGGTAATTCATGGAATAAATATTATTTTATAAAATAATGAATAAGCACATTTGATTCGGCTAGATATGCATTTAGTGGGAAGCTGTTTATTTTGGAACTAGCTGTGCCCCGCGGTTTCATCCGCGTAGATTTAGTTTCATGCTTCATGTCGCGGAACCCTAATATTTTTAATAAATAAAAGTAGTCTAATTTACTCCTTGAATCATCAGCTACCTACCAGTGAAAGTCTCGATAAAAACAGTCCAGTCATTTCTGAGATTACCCGGAACAAGACACACAGACAGACAGACAGAGATTTTTTTAAAACTTGGTTTTTTTGTGTCGGTAGCGTGTATACTTTCATATGCATTTAGTAAAAAGCTGTTATTTTGGAATTACAAACAGACACTTCAATTTAATTTATCTGTATAGATATATAGATTAATATAAGCTTCTTTACTGTCACTTCACAATCATAAACTACATAATGACAGGTATATTTTAACTGTCACTTCAACACGTGACATTTTACAAATTCAAAACAACCTGTATACGTATACAGACGAACTTGTAACAATTAGCACGTTGTAAAAATTGGCGCCCGACGGCTACTGCGCGTGCGCGTGCATATGTGAGTTCTTCTTACGACCTATTGTTGCGGCTTCAATGGAAGTCAGGTTTTAAAATGTAAAATTAAGGGACTGTTATTCATTTATTGAATAAATACTTAATAATATAGACAAGGAACAGTACTTACAACTAATTATAAGTAAAAAAACGTGTCCCAAATCGGTGTCTCTCGGGATCGTGCCAAGAAGACTGGTTGTATTGCCACGTTGAATAGCAATTCTGATTCTCTGCGCGAGGTAACCCCAGCCCGCTTGTCACGAGAGGCTTCTACCAGACGACGTGCAAACTCTTTGAAAAGTTACTGAGCATTCGGACTCCAAGGCCCCAGAGTTCAGAAAATATGTATCCTTGACCAATGCAAGCATATTTCCGGCGCTTGAGCCACTCCTGAGAGACTTTTGGCCTTGGAGTTTGGGCAGTCGCCTGTTACGCAAGCGATGTAAGTTAGAATCCCAGCGTGGCCTATACCAATGAGTTTTTCTAAAAACTTATGGGCAGTGATTTCACACCACGTGCTTTACGGTGAATTACATCATAAGGAAATTATCCGGAACAAACAGACAGAGAAGAACCTATTTATTTTATTTTTTATGAAAGTTTACACGAGTAAACTTTACACAACTTCAACAAACAGACACTTCGATTTTATTTATCTGTATAGATATAGATGTATAGATAAATATAACGATAGATTTCACAAATACAAACGTTAAGGGTAAATGCTCTAAGTAATTACAGCATTCATTATTACCCATATGAAGCTACTTAATAAACACAGTGAATAAATAATTTACGTACAAACAGACCTTTCGATGATATATTATACAAGTAATAATACATATTATTCGTCCGTCTGTTAGCAATCACGATGTGGCCAGTGTAAATATTAATGTTTGCACGACAAATATCGAAAAAATTGCTTTTCCGTCCAAAACTAAAATGAAAATGTTATCGAATTTCCATTTTGTTTTAATTGGTTTGACTGTCTGTGTGTACTAGAGGTTATATATGTATATTACATGAACCGTGCATTGAGTGCTCTGTCACAGAATCACTTAAAATTTATGTAGTTGTATTCAGAAACTTACTGTGCCCTGTTGTTTCACCCGCCTAGTGTTAATTGGTGTCCGGCGGAACCCATGTGCTTTTAAAAAAAAAATAGCCTTAGTTACTCCTTCTATCATTAGCTATCCGTCAGTGAAAGTCCCGTTCAAATCGGTCCAGCCGTTTCGGAGAGAAATAAACTAACAGACAGACAGAATGAGATTTTTTTTTAAAGTGTTTTTTTTAATGTTAGTTCCGTATATATTTTCATATCCGTTGATTAAAAAACTGTAATTAGACACTTCAATTTTATCTATCTGTATAGATGTCTAGATAAAAATAATTATGCTCACGCCATCCCAGAAGGGTTTCTGAACGAGTAAGCAGAAGTGTTGTAACAACATCTACATTTCACCGAAGATGATTAAGTGCCAACGTGACAGAGGGTGAGTCCATCGCCGTCTCAGGCACTATACATACGTCTTTGAACTACTTCTCAGACATATGCAGGTTGATCACGATCGAACACGTGCGTTCTTACTCACACACAAAAACATTCCCATACACAAATATTTAAGTTAAGATTAAAAATAAATACAAGAAGCGATTACTATAAATATATTGTCGAAATGCAATTAACTACCCTTCGCCGCAGTACCATCAATACGAATCAACCGGTCACTGGGTAGTGGCGGTTGTAGACTGAGAGCTAGGGGTTAGACCTTAGCCGTCGTCAAAGAGGTAAGAATGAATTGTTTTTTTGTTTGTTTGCATTGAAAAGGCTCCGAAACTACTTAACCGATCTTGAAAATTCTTTCAGCAATGGATAGCTACATCATCGGCGAGTAACATAAGCTATATTTTATCTCCGTACTCCCACGGGAACGGGAACTACGCAGGTGAAACCGCGTGACGTCCGCTGGTATAATATAATGGGTCTATAATAAAATAATGAAGAGATAAAGTTTTAAGCTTAGAAGGTAACCTTCGAAAGTAAAAATATAATTTACCAGCCCTTAGAATGAACTCTTGAATTTTGCTTGAATTAGCTAGAATTTTGGTCCGTGGGCTCACAGAAACTGACATATTGAAAAGGATGAATTAAAACTAGAGCAGTGGGTCTACGGGTAAACAATAATTACTCTCCTGTGACCAGGACCCTCTGTGAATCGACAGCAGTGGAACCACGGTTAATATGTCAAATAATTCTTATGTCAATTAATCTTGCTCTCAGTGCACTAGCTCCTAAACTATTCTCAGCCATCGTTTGTATTTCACTATATATTGCAGATCCGCCCAAAATTTCGATTGGCAAAAACTAACTTCGCTTCTCAACGGATTGTTATCTTTATCTTAAGTGTATTAAAGTTTAGTATTGCTTAAATGTATTTTCAGTTAAGAAGATAAACAATCTCCATTAATCTCCAATGTTTAAATGGTTTTGAAACTTGAGAGTTAAAATATTGGTTTAATTTTTATTTAACAAAAATATCGGACTGTGCGAGATACCTATAACGTACGTACAGGGGCCTTACCATGAGCTCTTATTGCAATGATAGTTTCACTGATTTATGAGACAGATGTATGTGACGTGCATACATCTGTCACTGTCGCACAACTGAATTAACATTGCAATAAGAGCTCATGGTTGGGCCCCAGTCCGTCTAAACGTTAACACCACAGTGCCTAGTTTTCTTAAAATCGCCGTCACAAGTCATCGCGTCGACGTAAACGCAGATTTGTATGGGCTCACAATAGTGTCATGTTTAGGCCGACAGAGGCGCTGTTCCGATCCTATACAAATCTGCGTTTGCGTCGACGCGGTGACTTGTGACGGCGGTAGTGAAACACTCGCACTAGGAGACACAGACACACTCACGCACTACCTTATAAAGAATGGAGTATTATACTTTAAAGTCTATCCTTCAGATGTAAGTATTTAAGTCCTATAGTAATAGGCAGCGAGCCTATTTCGTGCGAACGTTTTTAGTTTATCCAATTAATCATTTTTTTCTTTTCAGTCCGTTCTGGTATAGATTAGTTATTGTGTAATTAGTATTTTATATTTCTTATAACTTACTTAAAGATATTATGTATTTTAAGTACTATTTATAATTATAAATAGTAATATAATCTATACATCTATACAGATAAATAAAATTGAAGTGTCTGTTTGTAATCCCAAAATAACAGCTTTTCATTAAATGGGTATGAAAGTATACATGATACTGACACAAAAAAATCAAGTTTTAAATTTTTTCTCTGTCTGTCTGTCTGTCTGTCCATCTGTCTGTCTGTCTGTTTGTACCGGGTAATCTCTGAAACGGCTGGACCGATTTTAACGGGACTTTAACTGACGGGTTGCTGATATTTCAAGGAGTAACTTAGGCTACTTTTATTTATTAAAAATATTAGTGTTCCGCAACATGAAGTATGAAACTAAATCTACGCGGGTGAAACGGCAGGGTACAGCTAGTAAATATATAAAATAGTAGTATAATTTGTATTTCAATTTAAGCATAGCATATATTTTGCCCGGCCTTGTATGTACCTTCTCAATATTATATATAACTCAAAGGTGACTGACTGACTCACTAACATAGTGATCTATCAACGCACAGCCCAAACCACTGGTCGGATCGGACTGAAATTTGGCATGCAGGTAGATGTTATGACGCCGGCATCCGCTAAGAAAGGATTTTGATTAATTCTACCCCCAAGGTGATCAAATAGGGGATGAAAGTTTGTATGAAACTAAATTTACGCGGGACACAACTAGTTGAAGTGTAAAACAGTTTAATTTAAAGTGAGTTATACATTACATTGTTTTATAACGCTAACAGATGACAAAGCAACATTAAAACTACCAAAAATGGTGAATTACAGTTTGAAATGAACTCTAGAGTGTACTTCAAAGAGATAGCGCTGTAAGGCATAAGTTACAACCTTTATGAACTATAAGACTAAGTTCATATTGCGGCACGTAAGTTACTGTTATATGACGTAAGTGGCGTATGGAACACGTTATAGGGCTAAGCGGTATCAATTCAGTTAGTATCGGTACTTTTTTATTTCGGTTCTTTTCTGTTTTGGTACTTTTCCATTTCGGTACTCTTCTATTTTGGTTTTTTTGTCTTCAGGGTCCTATTCCGGTAAGACCACAGCCGGGACGCACCCACAGTGAAAATTTTATATTGCGCTAGGTCGAGACTTTTCGTGTATAAATATCAAGGGAGTCTACCAATTTTCTATTTGTCGAGCTTGTCACGTGATAGGCACGTTATTTATGTCATTCCAACACATTTTGTACATACGCTCACGCCTGAATCCCATGGGGGTAGGCAGAGACCACCGGTTGCCACATGCTACGATCTTTACATATCTTTTTCGCTTCATCCACATTCATGCATCGTTGTACACTACATTTTGTATCGTTTCTATTAGCGCAAGCGCGAGAGAATGTTATTTTGAGTCAGGACACACTCGCCCCTGTAATTCATACCCTTTACCCACTCCCCTTAAATTTTTGAGGTTTCCATTCATCCCCTGATCTAAATAAAGTCCTTAATTATCGACTTTACGAGAATGTTCGTATTTTAACGTAACATTTATCCCAGGGACGAGTGGATAACTTAGAATTAATTAATAATTGACTGTTTACCTACTGGGGGACCAATGGGACCATGTAGGGGCCGAATCTACAACTTTTACTCTAGGGGACGAGTATTAGGGGACTACCTGTCCTGACCTACACTTGTTTAAGCCTACAGATGATAATCACTCACGCTGCCTCTTGTAACTCACTCCACAGTAGAAAATTCGGTTGGTAAATCGCTAAGGGACATGCGTAGGTGCACTCATTATAATACTTCCATTGTACTGTTTATTATTATGTAAACGGTTTGTCGGGAATTTACTTCTTACTTACTATCGTTGCGACACCGAGAGACATGTTCCTTTAAAAGGTATTTTTATTAAAAACAGGCTGAACAATATACCCTACTTTGTAATATTTAAACATTGTATACTGAGAAGACTAAATCACTCTATAATATGAGTTTTTTTTATAATATATCCATTTTGAGTAGTTCGTGGCAACCCGAACCCAAGCCAGTACCTAGTTGGATGGGTGACCGCGGGAGTTCCCTCCGTGCCTCGGAGAGCACGTTAAGCCGTCGGTCCCGGTTGCCAATTTAACAATTTTGGCAATCGTTGCAGGTCACTTGGAGGCCTAATAGAGTCTCTCAACTGGCTTAATCCAGATTACCGATTTTCCTCGTAGGGGTTTTGAAGGTTGTAAAAATCAGGTGATCAGCCGCATCGCATAGTGAGTCTGACGCCGTCTCAGCGACTATAAAAATACATCTTTGAATTACTTCTCAGACATATGCAGGTTTCCTCACGACGTTTTTCTTCATTAAGTTTTTAGAAAAACTCATTGGTACAGGGGCCTTACCATGAGCTCTTATTGCCATGATAGTTTCACTCATTTATGAGACAGATGTATGTGACGTGATGATCTGTCACTGTCGCACAACTGAATTAACATTGCAATAAGAGCTCATGGTTGGGCCCCAGGCCTCGCTTGCGTAGCAGGAGACTGCTCCAACCCCAAGGCCACCACGTCTCCTTAACTAATCTTTACATCTATACAGATAAATAAAATTAAAGTGTCTGTTTGTAATTCCAAAATAACAGCATTTCACTAAATGCATATGAAAGTATATACGACACTGACATAAAAATACCAATTTATAAAAAAAAACTCTGTCTGTCTGTCTGTTTGTTCCGGGTAATCTCCATAACGGCTGGCCCAATTTTAACGGGACTTTCACTGGTAGATAGCTAATATTGCAAGAAGTAACTTATATAGCTAGTTTTTAGCTAGCTATTTATTATTGTTTTAAAGGGCATAAGAGTTCCGCATGCCACCCATAAAATTACCTCTACGCGGGTGAAACCGCGGGGCACAGCTATCTACGAAAAATACAGGTTCCTTTTAAAATACTCCATTCCTTAAATCTTAAAACCTTCAAAAGTTAATAATACAGAAATCCGAAAGTAATTTTTCATTCGAACTAAAAACACGGGGCGTAACGGATCCAAATTTACGACTCAAACAATCTTTCTTTACCATTTTATTACCGAACATCTGCCATTTTGAATTGCATATAATATAAATATGGATTGACTGTCTGTACATTCGCTTCGATGACTGGATTTATTGAGCATTCCATGTGTTATGACCTAAGGCTTTCAAGGAATACAATTTATGGAAACTTTTACTTATTATGACCAAGTGGTATGGAATTGCGCAAATCTATACAGATAAATAAAATTGAAGTGTCTGTTTGTAATTCCAAAATAACAGCTTTTTACTAAATGCATATGAAAATATACACGCTACTGACACTAAAAAACCAAGTTTAAAATTTTTTCTCTGTCTGTCTCTGTTTGTTCCGGGTAATCTCCGAAAAGGCTGGACGGATTTTAACGGGACTTTCACTGACGGATAGCTAATGTTACAAGGAGTAACTTTTATTTATTAAAAATATTAGTGTTCCGCGACAATAAGGATGTAACTAAATCTACGCGGGTGAAAACTCGGGGCACAGCTAATTTCTAATAATATCCTTAATATTGTATCAGGGGCCTTACCACGAGCTCTTATTGCCATGATAGTTTCACTCATTTATGAGACAGATGTATGTGACGTGTATACATCTGTCACTGTCGCACTACTGAATTAACATTGCAATAAGAGCTCATGGTTGGGCCCCAGGTACCGGTACATCATCATCATCATCTCCCTGGCCTTGTCCCATACATTGTTGGGGTCGGCACTTGATTCAGCCCGATGTGGCTGATCACATGATTTTTATACGAAGCGACTGCCATCTGACCTTCGCAACCCCATTTTAGGAGGAAAATCTGTGATCTGGGTTAAACCAGGTACCGGTACAATACTATTAAATAAAAATATTTTACTTTCAATAATATTAAATTTTTTACAAGGAACCCTAAAACTTCGCCAAAAAACACAGTTGCAGCTAACACAATAACTTTAAATGTATAATATACGATTGAAAGGCAAAATACCCGACGAACGCGGGTCGACACCTACAATTATATTTTCAACATATTTTATACCTTGTGTCATAAATAACAAAACCTGACCCCTACTTTGACAACTCGATTCAAACCCACTCGATTCAAATTATGTGGAAGTGAAGTGAATTGATTCAATAAATCTATCTATATCTATATCTATACAGATAAATAAAATTGAAGTGTCTGTTTGTAATTCCAAAATAACAGTTCTGAACTAAATGTATATGAAAGTATACACGCTACTGGCAGAGAAAATATCTACGATTATTGTAATCATTCGTGAATCATAAATATGAATTGCAACTAAGTGACCATTTTGTCATTTCGATGATGAATCATATTCGGATCACATTATGATTCTCGGAAAGTGGCCTTTTTAGACCTACTGGTCTGGTAAGGCGTAAACACTTATTTCAACTCACGTGGTACTCACCAACTTATACAATTCGAGTTTTGGACACATAGTACCTTAAAATTTGTGACGTATGTTCATAATTCAGCATCCCTCATCTTTGTTCCGACATTTCATTCGACCAATAAACTTAAAACGATAAACTTCAAGAAGAAACATGATTATTACCCATAAAAACCGGTAATTATTAGTTAATTACGGTTCGCAATTATAGAAACTTTATAGGTCGGTATTTATGTCTCAAACAACAAATATTCCCGTCAATACCAATGTATTGCTGTTTCACTGCTGCTCCCAGCAGCTATATAGGGTGTAGACGTATTTGGCGAAAATTTTTGTCACAGAACATCGATTGGTGTTACACATCAATCTATACAGATCAATAAAATTTAAGTGTCTAATTGTAATTCCAAATAAACAGCTTTTCACTAAATGCATATTATGAAAGTATATGCGGCGTTAAAAATAAACTTTTTTAATAAAAGTAGCCTATTTTAGCTCAGCTTTGAAACGGCTTTCGGAGATTAGACGGTAAAAACAGACAGACATACAAAGAAACAGATTGACGGTCAGACAGAGGAAATGTTAAAAACTAAACTTTCATAATGCATTTAGTGGAAATCTGTTTATTTGAAATTGCAAACAGACACTTCAGTTTTGTTCATCTGCATTAATTTTGATTCAGGCAGACATAGGCTGATCGCAAAAAATGTCCAACACAGTCATCTCCCTGGCCTTATCCCATGTATTTGTGGTCGGCACTTGATTCAACCCGATGTGACTGATCACCTGATTTTTATACGAAGCGACTGCCATCTGACATCCGTAACCTCTTTTTCGAGGAAAATCGGCAATCTGGGTTAAACCAGTTGTCAGACTTTCTTAGGCCTCTGACTGACCTGTAACGATTGCCAAAGATGTTAAATTGGCAACCGGGACCGACGGCTTAACGTGCTCTCCGAGGCACGGAGGGAACTCCCGCGGTCACCCATCCAACTACTGGCTAGGCATATGGTTGCTAAACTTCGCTGATCGAATCATATGCGTAATAGCAACTGTGCCATGAGCTCCTCTCCTCATATGACCAATACAGTGGAAAATTAAAAAGTCATGTGTTTTTCAACTCATTTTCAATATGACCCCTAATTTACCTTACCTCCATAATGGTGTTACCATTCCCATAAACAATCCCATGCAAACGTCTCCGAGGTAATTACAACACCGCTTGAGTAGCGTTAAGCTTGACTTTATAACTAATTGTTTTGTCATTATTACAATGTGCGTGTAAAGGTGTGGTCACGTTGAGCAGCGGAGCGGTCATGGTTCTCAAAAGCGTTTGTTATATACTAAACTCAAACTCAAGAATATCTTTATTCGATTAGACTTTTCACCAAAAGTTCTTTCACCCGCGTAGTTCCCGTTCCCGTTAGAGTACAGAGATTAAATATAGCCTATGTTACTCGCTAATGATGTAGCTATAAATTGTTGAAAGAATATTCAAGATCGGTCAAGTAATTTCGGAGAATATTTAATGCAAAGAAACAAACAATAAAATCTAGTCAATTTGAAAAACTCCTTTGATATGACTTTGAAATAATAAGTATGTGAGGCTTGTATTTGTCTATGGCAAGCTAGTGCTGCCCGTTACACTTGTTTGTGTCCTTAGTAAGATAGAAAAAATAAATCGGGATGATATATTGTACTCGTACCTGTACTCGTTTGGAAAAGAATCTCGTAGAGATTGTTCTATTCAAAAATATCTCAGTCACCGCTCACCACAGTGCTAACACCCTTACCTAATTAGCATACCCGCTACATTAAGCGACAAACGCATATTCATACAAAGCCACCGGTGGGACGTGGGTTCGACTCCCGGGCACTCCCAACCCAATGATGTTATTATTTCTGTTTTATGCTTAAATAAAGATTTTTGTTCAAATCCCAGCGGGGCCTGTTCCAATGAGTTTGGAAAAAACTTAAGTGTATTAATTTTACTCCACGTGCTTTACGGTGAACGAAAACATCGTGAGGAAACCTGCATATGTCTGAGAAGTAATTCAAAGACGTATGTATAGTGGCTGAGACGGCGATAGACTCGCCATCTGACACGTTGGCACTTAATGATCTTCGGTGACAAGTGGGTGTTATAATACCTCTAATCGAATAAAGATATTTTTGAGTTTAGAAAAAAACTATTGAACAGAATTTGTGACAAGCGAATCTCTATGGAAATTGGGTTAACCCAAGTCGTTAACCGAGATCACAAGATAATGACGTCACAACCAAGGAAACTATAAACCATTTGCCTGGGTCCGCTTGAATTTTGGGCATCGCTCGTCATGCATACGTAATAAGGTAGTAGGGACGGTACGCATTGGCATATCTATAAAATTGATGTGTCTGTTTGTAATTCCTAATTAACTGCATTTTACTAAATCCAAATGAAAGAAAATACTTAAAGAATCACCAACAAAAAAAATTTTGTAAATTTTTTCTCTGTCTGTCTGTTTGTTCCGGCTAAACTCCGAAACGGCTGGACTGATTTTAACGGGACTTTCACTGGTAGATGACTAATATTACAAGGACTATCTAAGGCTACACTAATATTATAAAGAAGAAAGATTTGACTGTTTTTTTGTTTGTTTGCATTGAATAGGCTCCGAAACTACTCGACCGATCTTCGAAAGTCTTTCAGCAATGGATAGCTACATCATCAGCGAGTAACATAGGCTATATTTTATCCCCGTACTCCCACGGGAACGGGAACTACGCCGGTGAAACCGCGTGACATCCGCTAGTAGTTAAATAAAAACATTAGTATTCCGCGGGTCCTATGAAATGAACTGTACGCGGGTAAAACCATGAGGAACAGCTAGTATTAAGTATTATTAACCAACTACGGATAAGCTAAATGGAAGTTAATGTAAAGTATATTATTATCAGCCTTATCTCCTGTGTACTAGGTAAGAGATTTGCATACATTAAACCCTATTATAAATTACTAGCTGTGCCCCGCGGTTTCACCCGCGTAGATGTAGTTTCATCCTTATTGTCGCGGATCCCTAATATTTTTGATAAATAAAAGTAACCTAAGTTACTCCTTGAAACATCAGCTACCTCCCAGCGCTAGTCCCGTTAAAATCGGTCCAGCCGTTTCAGAGATTACCCGGAACAAACAAACAGACAGACAGACAGAGAAAAATTTTAAAAGTTGGTTTTTTAGTGTCAGTAGCGTGTATATTTTCATATGCATTTAGTGAAAAGCTGTTATTTTGGAATTACAAACAGACACTTCAATTTTATTTATCTGTATATAGATTTAATCTCAACTATTCATGATTATAAACCGGTATTTAAATGACGTGTTATTAAGTTTCTTATGTCATTGAATTAAAGTTGGTTTTTGAGTGAGTATGTTTGCGCTTACGTCGTTTACTCTATGAAACGATTGATGTAGTTTTAAAATTCACACAGTATTTCTAACCATTCTTAGAAGTTAATAAAAGTTCCCTAAATTTTTTTTTTTCTTTATTTTTTTGTAAAAATAAAGAAAAAAAAAACTTTAATAAATCATTGAACAAATATACACAACTAACTCACAAATAAGTAAAAGAGACCCAAATCCAACACGTAATAAAACCGTTGCTATCTGGTATCATGTTAATGCACACACTTGCATCGACGTGGTTGCACTATTGGACTTGTTTTATTTATCGCACTACCCTCATAATCTGTTACATTCTTAATAACACAACCCACTTCACTTGTGAGATTATGCTTAACTATTTTAATAACGCCGTTACGGCACTTGTATGTGTTTGTAAACTATGTATACTATAAGATTCAAATTGTATTTCTCAGCTAATCAGAAAAATGTATTCTTTTGAGAAATAAATTTCTTTAACCATAAAAATGGTACTAACCCATTAAACTTACACTTACTTAGTACATATAATAATAATATAAATATTTCATGCAAAAGTCGCTGTGTGTATTTCGTGAACTTTGTGTCAAAATTTCCAGTAATGTATAATTTTGTCATCTATACAGATAAATAAAATTAAGTGTCTGTTTGTAATTCCAAAATAACAGCATTTCACTAAATGCATATGAAAGTATACATGCTACTGACACTAAAAAACCAAGTTTTAAATTTTTTCTGTCTGTTTGTTCCGGGTAATCTCCGAAACGGGTGGACGGATTTTAACGGGACTTTCACTGGTAGGTAGCTGATGTTTCAAGGAGTAACTTAGGCTACTTTTATTTATCAAACATATTAGGGATCCGCGACAGTAAGGATGAAACTAAATCCACGCGGGTGTAACCGCGGGGCACAGCTAGTTATTAATAATAATACCTATCCAACATTAATATTAAAAAAACTATGCAATTTTGTTATATGTATCAATAGTAAGAATATTATTTTTTAATACTCGGGCCATATTTCGAGAAAATCATTTTCTGCGTCTCCTAAAGTGTGTAAAAACACATAGCTACCTTTGCACTAAGTTTCTTGCGAGGTTCTCAGTAAAAGCAACCTTCCGAACCTGGCGGTAGCATGTATAATCCTGTATAATTGTGTCATTCCGACGATTTGAAAGTACTTTTTATAAAGTCTAATCGAATAAAGATATATTTGAGTTTGAGTTTGAACGTGCAATGACGATATATCAATTAAACAGCCGAAATGTAGGTATACTTGTTTCAGTTATTGGTGCCCTAAAACAGTATAAATACATGAGACACATAAAATACCTACTTACTAACTATTTAGATAAAAAAAGGAAAAAAAAAATTTTTTTTGCTGTTATTTTTTATACAACTTTGATGACAATTGAAGTGTGTTTTAGTGAGGTTATTCGAAAAAAAATCCTCTAGGGGGGTGAAAATGGAGTAGAATGTGGTTTACTTCCACGGAAGTAAAATTGTCAGAGGGCCTAGTGCGAGTTTTTCACTGCCACCGTCACGGGTCACCGCGTCGACGAAAACGCAGATTTGTATGGGATCGGAGGGACTAGTGCGAGTTTTCTTAAAATCACCGTCACAAGTGCTCGCGTCGACCTAAACGCAGATTTGTATGGGCTCACAATAGTGTCATATTTAGGCCGACAGAGGCGCTGTTTCGATCCCATACAAATCTGCGTTAACTTTGACGCAGTGACTTGTGACGGCGGCAGTGAAAAACTCGCACTAGGCACTAACAGCTCTGTCGGCCTAAACATGACACTATTGTGAGCCCATACAAATCTGCGTTTACGTTGACGCGATCACTAGTGACGGCGATTTTAAGAAAACTCGCACTAGTCACTTAGAGTGCCAATCCACAAGAGCGCGACTGTAAACCATTCCGCTTACAATATGCTTTGCATATTAACTGACCGACATCCGATGTTGGCCCACAATGCGTTCTCAGTTCCAAATCGACTTCATATCGATGTTCCGAATACGATATATCTCGATTTTTTGTCTAACTATTCGATTTATTGCCAAAAAGTGGAGGACCAATATTGAGAGAGGACGTATAGGGATATTTGGAGCTACGGTACTGGGGACTGTACCTCTATGTTACAGAAGATACCACACAAATAATGCTACCTTAGAGTACTGTTGTGTTTCTCACCCAATAGCCAGGGTCTAAGAATTTGGCTATGGTATCCCCTGCCTGTCGTAAGAGGCGACTAAAAGGGGGCCGGAGGGCCTGCTGGCGGTGGTCGGGGTGGGAGCTTTGACCACCGAGCCGCGGGCCCGGGAAGGTGCCTTGCACAGCGAGGTCTTCAGGGGCGGCGATACAGCTGTCCCGGGGATGTGCCCCGGCAAAGTATGGGGGGGGCACCGGTGCGATCTATCAGAGTACCCGGAGTCCCCCTAAGCACTGAGGATGGCCACCGGGGGGGTTTTAGTGAGGTAAAAATCCCACATACCCCGATCTGCCTCTCCCAGGGCGGTCGGGGACCTTTTGAAGGTTTCCCCCTCGTCAATAAAAAAAAAAAAAAAAGTGTTGTGTTTCTGTGGTGACTAAGGTTGTCAGTGCTCCATGGAGGGGAGGAGTAGGAGTGGAGTCGCTGTGCTAGCACATAATTTAATCTATACATAATAAAGAAGAAAGATATATATGTAAGTATGTTTGTAACGAATTGGCTCAAAAAGTACTAGAACAATTTAAAAAATTATTTCACCATTTGAATGCTACATTATCACTGATTAATATAGGCTATATTTTATCTCTGTACTGCCACAGGAACGGGAACTACGCGGGAGAAAACGCGGGACGTCCTCTAGTCTATTATAAAGATGTAAGTCGGAAGGAATTTTAAGAAGGTAAGACCAGGCAACCCCTCCCCCCAGCCTTCAGTCCCGTTTCCCATCTCCCACACTCCCCACGAACACATCCATCATCACATTATCACGTGGCAAGTACCGCGGTGCATATATTATAATTACATTAAACTATAGATTAGCGGAGGTTACGTGGGCTGTAGTTGGACCGAGGTGGTTTCATACTTTGGGAATAAAAATATTGGTAAATATTCTTACTTAATCTCAATTTATATATTTCAACTAGCTGTGCCCCGCGGTTTCACCCGCGTAGATTCAGTTTCATCCTTATTGTTGCGGAACCCTAATATTTTTGATAAATAAAAGTAGCCTAAGTTACTCATTGAAACATCAGCTACCTACCAGTGCAAGTCCCGTTAAAATCCGTCCTGCCGTTTCGGAGATTACCTGGAACAAACAGACGGACAGACAGACAGACAGACAGAGAAAAATTTTAAAATTTGGTTTTTTAGTGTCAGTAGCGTGTATACTTTCATATGCATTAAGTGAAAAGCTGTTATTTTGGAATTACAAACAGACACTTTTATTTTTTTTATTTAGATTTTAAAAGAAACTAACAGTATTATATGGCTTAAGATATCTATGTATCCTAAGATATCTATATATACAGATAAATGCAATTGAAGTTGCAATTGAATCTGTTTGTAATTCTGTACTGGTATGACATAGAAAAAGCAATTTTAAAATGTTTTATCTGTCTGTCTGTTTGTTCCGGCTAATCCTCGAAACAGCTGGGCCGATTTTAACGGAGATATAAATATTTCAAGGAGTAACTAAGACTTCTTTTATTTATTAAAAATATTAGGGTTCCGTGACAATAAGGATGAAACTAAATCTACGCGGGTGAAACCGCGGGGCACAGCTTTTTATTGATATACTAGCTACCTCGTGCGTCGAATTTTTCCATCCCTTTTTTTTGCGAATTTAGAGTGTAACCATGTGTGTCATGTAAAAAAAAATTTAAAACAATTATAATATCAATAAATGTTTTCAAACATCAAAACCTCTAGCGCCCCATACCCAATAACAAAATGAATCAATAATCGCCGAAGCCCGAGGCTCACCAATATACTATAACGCATTTATTTTGCTATAATAATAATATTGTGGGCTTGAGTTTATATAATATATTGTTCTCCGTATATACTTTTATTATGTGACCTAGATAAGACTGCCGTTAGATTTTTGTTTAGTCCAACCTGACTGATATATCAACGCACTACTTAATACGATGGTCCTAGAGACATGACATTTGGAAGGTGTGTTCTTGGTGAGGTGTTAGTATACCTTAGTGCCTAGTGCGAGTTTGTCACTGCCGCCGTCACAAGTCACCGCGTCAAAGTTAACGCAGGTTTATATGGGATCGAATCAGCGCCTCTGTCGGCCTAAATATGACACTATTGTGAACCCATACAAATCTGCGTTTACGTCGACACGGTGACTTATGACGGCGATTTTAAGAAAACTCGCACTAGGCACTTTAAGAAGATTTTCCGAAACTCCACATAAAGGGGGTCAAATAGGGGTTGAAAAATAGGTGAAATTACTTACTTCTAATGTTAGTGTATTTGACCAACTTTAAAAGTATTTAATTTATTTCACATAATTAAATATTTTTCTTTTTGAAGGCGGTTTATGTGTTTGTAATTTTTTTCTATATGTTCTTAGCAGTGTGGACTGCTTATAGTGGGGATGTGCCCCGGTAAAGTGTGGGGGGATACCGGTGCGATCTATCAGAGTACCCGGAGTCCCCCCTGAGCAATGAGGATGGCCACCGTTTTAGTGCGGTAAAAATCCCACATACCCCGACTTGCCTCTCCCAGGGCGGTCGGGGACCTTTTGAAGGCTTCCCCCTAGAAATACAAAAAAACAGGCTGATCTAGCAACTCTTCCGTGATGGCGTGAGCATACTTCACTTACATACATACGTCTGTATTCCCCGAAGGGGTAGGCAGAGGTGTTGTAACAATACCCACTTTTCACCGAACATGATTACGTGCCAACGTGACAGATGGTGAGTCTATCACCGCCTCAGTTATTATACGGTCTTTGAATTACTTCTCAGACATATGCAGGGTTTCTCACAATGTTTTCCTTCACCGTAAAGCATCACTGCACATAAGTTTTGAAAAAACTCTTCGGTTCCTCGCTGGGATTCAAACGTCGCTTGCGTAGCAGACGACTGTTCAAACCTTAAGACCACGGAGAATATTTTATTTTAAAGTAAAGCCAATTTGAACCATGATTCGGTACTATAAAGCATGTTTGGAGCGAGATAGCGTTATCTGCATCTTCCTGTATGCCTTCCTTTTTGATGGATGGTTACTCTTAAGATATGGGTTGAATAGGGTTTTTGTTCTCATTCTTAGTTTGTTTGGTAATATTGTTACTTTTTTATCTGATTATTCTTGACAGTCGGAGGTAAGTTATAAAAAAATTAGCTTAGATAGAAAAGTAACTTTGACCTGACGCTAACTGGAGGTTAAGTTGCATTTCTGCTGAGTTTTTTCTCGGTTCTTCTCAGAAGGCTAGTTTCCGAACCGGTGGTAAATTCCTCGACATTCAAATGAAAATGAAAAATATTTATTCAGTTTAGGCCCTGGTAAGGTACTTATGAAAGTCGAGAATTGACCACCGGTTCGGAAACTAGCCCTCTGAGAAGAACCGGCAAGAAACTCAGGAGGTCAATCATAAGTGCCTTACCAGGGTCTAAACTGAATAAATCATTATCATTTTATTTTTAAGAATTTCTGAGCTAGGTGATCTGTAATAGACTTATTTGCAGAGATAAGAAAGAAAAATACAGTAAAATAATAAGAGAGCCGTTGTGGCCTTAGGGTTTGAGCAGTCGCCTGCTACACAAGCGACGCAAGTTCGAATCCCAGCGGGGCCTGTACCAATGAGGTTTTCTAAAAACTCATGTGAAGGAAAATATCGTGAGGCACCCTTATGTCTGACTGAGAAATGATTCAAAGACGTATGCATAGTGCCTGAGACGGCGATAGCCTCACCCTCTGTCACGTTGGCACTTAATCATATTCGGTGAAATGTGAGTGTTGCTGTTACAACACCTCTGCTTACTCCTTCGGGGACGGACAGCAGTCACGTGACATGTCATTTTCTGATATTTTGTATTGTTCCTTCAAGCGTAGTGTGAGGAATGATAATGTTATGTTTGGCTACAGGTCCTGGGGCCCAACAATGAGCTCTTATTGCAATCATAATTCAGTTGTGCGACAGTGAAAGGTGTATACACGTCACATTGCAATAAGAGCTTGTAGCAGCGTTTCTCCACTCGCTCATAGATGGCGCTACTCGCTAACAAATGCGAAGTTTGAGTACAAATACACGAGAACCTAAATCGCGCCAGAAGAGTTTTCAAGCGCATTGCAGTATATATACAAGTTTCCAACTAGAACAGTTGGAGCCGCGGTTCCCCAGGCATGACACCCGCCTGGCTGGAAGATCTTCCCTTTGCTGGGGATGAGCATGATCACTCGCTCTCCCCACAAGCTCATGGCAAGGTCCCTGAAGTTCCAAAAACGCTCTGCTTAAGCCAATGGTAGGTAGGTTTAAGCTTCATAGAAAACACACAAGCACACACGTGTCGTGTGTCAAACACGTAGTAATATGTTCCTATCATAATACGTCGCACATAATTGCATGGAAAGTGTACTATCATTGCGTATAACGAGGAAGGCCTCTTTAACGGACACACAGAGATACTCGTAGAATTCTGGATGGGACATCTCATATTTAACTCAAAACAGCTGTGAAGCGACGCAAAAAGCTAAAGCTAGCAAATACAGGGGTCTGGGCTCCGAATACGATTTTGTCTCATTCGGTGTCGAGACCCTTGGTCCATGGGGTCCTAGCGCTATAAGGCGACTAACCTTTTTGTGATGAAATCACAAAAAGGTTAGTCGACATCACCGGAGACCGAAGAGCTGGCAGCTACCTCGGACAAAGAATTAGTTTAGCCATCCAAAGGGGGAATGCTGCCAGTATCTTCGGAACCTTGCCTACAGGGACTCCTTTTAATAGTATATTTTAGGTATCAAATAATATTCTTTTTAAGGTTTTAAGGTATTATATTTTTAACTAACTTTGCCCTACGGTTTCACCCGCCTAGATTTAGTTTCATCCTTGTTGTCGCGGAACCCTAATATTTTCAATAAACAAAAGTAGCCTAAGTTACTCCTTGAAACATCAGCAGTTCCGGGTAATTTCTGAAACGGCTGGACCGATTTTAACGGTACTTTCATTGGGAGGTAGCTGATGTTTCAAGGAGTAATTTAGGCTACTTTTTTTTATTAAAAACTAGCTGTGCCGCGCGGTTTCACCCGCGTAGATTTAGTTTCATCCTTATTGTCGCGGAACCCTAATATTTTTGATAAATAAAAGTAGCCTAAGTTACTCCTTGAAACATCAGCTACCTATCAGTGAAAGTCCCGTTAAAATCCATCCAGCCGTTTCAGAGATTACCCGGAACAAACAGACAGACAGATAGACAGACAGACACACAGAGAAAAATTTTAAAACTTGGTTTTTTAGTGTCAGTATCGTGTATACTTTCATATGCATTTAGTGAAAAGCTGTTATTTTGGAATTACAAACAGACACTTCAATTTTATTTATCTGTATAGATTTTAGGGCTCCGCGACAATAAGCATGAAACAAAATCTTAATAACATAGTAAATAATTATTAATTACATATTAAAAAAAAAATACATATATATTAATACTTTTCATTAATCACGCTCAAGTCCCTTCCACGTAACGTATATCTTTGATTCTAAATTACAGCTTTTACCGCATCAGGGGACTGTGATGCGTGTTTTCACTTAACGCACCCATTTTCTACAATTTATACGTTCTGTTCTTTGCCTACGATGACTTACCGAGTAATATTATATAGGTAGAAATATTTGAGCCGTGGTGGTTTGAGCAGTCGCCTGTCGCTATACAAGCGACGCAAGTTGGAATCCCAGGTTGCACCTGGGCCCAAACCATGAGCTCTGTGCGACAGTGACAGATGTATACACGTCATATACATCTGTCTCATAAATGAGTGAAACTATCATGGTAATAGGAGCTCATGGTTAGGCCCCTGGTCCGATTTTAACGGGATTTACACTGGCAGATTGCTAATGATACAAGAAGTAACTTAGGCTAGCGCGACGCGAACTAAATACATGCAAGACTAGAATATTATATCATTTTAAGATTTATATTGTACTAGCTGTGCCCTGCGGTTTCACCCGCGTAGATTTAGTTTCATCCTTATGGTCGCGGAAACCTAATATTTTTAATAAATAAAAGGTAGCCTATGTCCTTTCTCAGGATCTAAAGATTGTCTGTGCCAAATTTCATCAAAATTGGTTGAGAGGTTTAAGTGGGAAAGCGTAACAGACAGACAGACAGAGTTACTTTCGCATTTATAATATAATATTATTTACCGATTTTCTTGCCAAGTTCTTCTCAGTAAAAGCAACCTTCCGAACCTGGCGGTAGCATGTATAATCCTGTGTAATTATGTCATTCTGACAATTTGAAAGTACTTTGTCAAAAGTCTAATCAAATAAAGATATATTTTTTGAATTTGAATAGTGGGGACTATTCACTGAGTGCTCAAAACACGACAGCTACGACCAATATACCAACCTTTAGTCCAATGTTTGGCCAACTATTAATAATTGGTGTCAAATTATTTGGTACGAGAGCAGGTAGGCACTCACGCCACACTACTACACTGTCAACATTACGGAGTGGTGAAACATAGAGTTGTGTACGCATAGACATTTGTCACAGTTTCTTGACGGTTCTTCTCAGAAGGCTGATTTTCAAACCATTGACCACTGTATTTGACGTCACAGATAAATCTATATATATATAAAAATGAATCCCCATTGGTCACGACATCACGGGTGAATGGCTGGATCGATTTCGATATTTATTTTTGCTGAGTTCGTTATTGTCAGGAGATGGTTCTAATGAAAGATTCGTGCCCTGCGGTTTCACCCGCGTAGATTTTGTTTCAAGCTTAATTTCGCAGAATCCTAATATTTTTAATAAATAAAAGTAGCCTAAGTTACTCCTTGAAACATCAGCTACCTGCCAGTGAAAGTCCCGTTAAATCGGTCTAGCCGTTTTAGAGATTTACAGGTACAAACAGACAGAGAAATTTTTTTAAATTGGTTTTTCTTTGTCAGTAGCGTGTATACTTTCATATGCATTTAGTAAAAAGCTGTTATTTTGGAATTACAAACAGACACTTCAATTGTATTTACTTGCATGTATAGATCCATAGATATAGATATTGAGAATATCAATATTGTGTGTGCGGGTAGCCTTTAATTTCCTAACTCTATGTCGTGCACGCACACGAGTGTATAAAGAGGTAAGTGTACAGCCATCAGGGAGGTCCCAGTCAATACTAATATTAGCACTTATTTCCTGAGACATTGTTCTAACTTGTTTAACTACGATCTTTATAAAGGACTGGAAGCTTTTAATGGCTCTTACCACCTTTGATGTGACAACGAAAAAAAGATAGTATCATATTATGCTCAGTACCATATGTCTTTACATTCACTTGAAACTGAAAATGAAAATGATTTATTCAGTTTAGGCACTTATGAATGTCGAGGAATTCACCACCGGTTCGGAAACTAGCCTTCTGAGAAGAACCGGCAAACTCAGCTGGCATCATGTACATTTCATTACACAGTAAAATAATAATTATTATTAAAAAAAAACATCATAAATTATTCACTTAATCTATACACCTATATCTATACAGATAAACAGATAAGTACTGAAATGATCCAAACAAATTTCAAAGTTTTTAACAAACAGACAGACCTGTTTGTTCAAGCTAATCTCTAAAACGGCGGCACCGATTTTAACGGGACTTTCATTGGCAGGTAGCTGATTTATCAAGGAGTAACTTAGGCTACTTTTATTTATTAAAAATATTAGGGTACCGCGAAAATAAGGATGAAACTAAATATACGCGGGTGAAACCGCGGGTAGCTAGTCTATACTAATATTATAAAGAGGAAATATTAGTATGTTTGTAACGAATTAGCTCAAAAAGCACAGGACCGATTTTAAATACAGATAAATAAAATGGAAGTGTCAGTTTGTAATTCCAAAATAACAGCTTTTCACTAAATGCATATGAAAGTATAAATACGATACTGACATGAAAAAAATCTGTCTGTCTATTTGTTTCGGCTAATCTCCGTAATGGCTGGATCAATTTTAATGGCAATTTTACTGACAGGTAGCTTATATTATAAGGAGTATCTTAGACTACTTAAAAAATATTAGGTCATCCTTGAAATTAGTTTTACGCGGATGAAACCACTAGCCTTCCTATAAAGTTCTTAATTAGGAATTACGAACAGACACTTCAATTTTATTTATGCCTATAAATACCATATTAAGTATCGTGATTTGTGTAATAAGGCACTATGAAGGCTTCGTCGATCGCGACCGGTAAACGCCTGTCAAAATATACCCATACATCGTAACATGATAACACGAGAATACAGGCTGCGCGGATTTCAATCAAGCTTTTTGAAGCATATTTTTTTTGCACATTGGTCGATCTCTCTCTAGTCGTTCGCTCATGACGTGGTCATCAACAAGTGGTCGACACTTGGAGTGAACTGTTATAATAAACGTTATAATAATAAACGTTTATTGTTTTCAATAAGCAGCAACAAAACAAATAAAACTGATACAAAAAAAATATACAAAAGAGATAAGAAGTGTTTTTATGGTGCTGTTCATCGGCTTCTGTCCATCGCGGTCCTGACGGAGCTAAACCACCCTAAGGTCTCCGGGGACCTGGAGTCTTTTCAAAAAAAAAGTCAAAAGTCAAAAATATCTTTATTCGATTAGACTTTATACAAAGCACTTTCAAATCGTCAGAATGACACAATTTACAGGATTATACATGCTACCGCCAGGTTCGGAAGGTTGCTTTTACTGAGAAGAACCTGGCAAGAAACTCAGTAATTACTCTTTTCAAAAATATTATACAATTAAAAAAAAAAACAAAATAAATCATTTGAGAAATGTAAGCCCATGGACACAGTTCCATGTACAAATGTCGATAAAAATTAACATAAAGAAAAGTCTAGTAGTTCTATTTATATCTAAATGCGTAAATTTTTTGATCGGTCCATCTGGCAGCAGACCGACCTCGGGCTCGTTTGCCATTTGTTTCCCAACTACGATCGATTTCTCCAGACTCTCAGTATCCATCCGCATTATGTGGCCAAAATACGAAAGAATTCGTTGGTGGCATATCGTGGACAGACAGGGGTTTTTTTTTATTGGTCGATACAAATACTTAATTAAAAAAGTGTATTTTTTATAACTGTTCTATCGATTTTGAAGGGTAATGTTACATCTTCCTAATTCTTCGTTGTATCATTAATATGTACAGATGATAAAAATTTCACTAATAACAAAAAAAACAATTTAAAAAAAAAAACTGTCTGTCTGTTTCGGCTTACTAATTATATACATTTTATTTTATATTTAATTGAGAGGTTTTTACTTACTTCAATTATTATTTTTAATCAACCTGTATATTTTGATATGCGAGTATACCACGCATCCTGTGCAAGCGAGACGCCTGGCTACATTAACATGGAGTGAACTTTTTAAAATAATTGTTATACTTATATTATACTAGCTGTGCCCCGCGGTTTCACCCGTGTAGATTTAGTTTCATGCTTAATTTCGCGGCACCCTAATATTTTTTCATAAATAAATTATGCATGCAAAGTCTCAGCCCAATCGGTTTAAAATTGACAAAGTTTCATACAAACTTTCATCCCCTATTTTATCCCTTGGGGGTAGAATTAATCAAAATCCTTTCTTAGCGGATGCCTATATCATAACATCTACCTGCATGCCAAATTTCAGCCTGATCCGTCCAGTGGTTTGGGCTGTGGGTATAGATCACTATGTCAGTCAGTCAGTCAGTCCTTTGAGTTATATATATTTAAATTTTCATACTAATATAACATTGGGTCATGTGCACGTGAAGCATTGTTAGTGATCATAGAACGCGATAACCATTTAATGATGAACTAGCGGACGTCACGCGGTTTCACCCGCGTTGTTCCCGTTCCCGTGGGATAAAATATAGCCTATGTTACTCGCTGATGATGTAGCTATCCATTGCTGAAATAATTTTCAAGATCAGTCAAGTAGTTTCGGAGCCTATTCAATGCAAACAAACAAACAATCAAATCTTTCCTCTTTATAATATTAGTGTAGATAAAATAAGTACTTATGTAGTTGATGTAGCAGCGTTTCTCCACTCGCTCATAGATGGCGCTACTCGCTAACAAATGCGAAGTTTCAGTACAAATACACGAGAACCTAAATCGCGCAATAAGAGTTTTCAAGCGCATTGCACTATATATACAAGTTTCCAACTAGGACAGTTGGAGCCGGTGTTCCCCAGGCATGACACCCGCCTCAATGGAACATCTTCCCTTTGCTGGGAATGAGCATGATCACTCGCTCTCCCCACAACAATATAGATAAGTGCGTTCCATACCAACGTAGCTCTAGAGATCGCGTGTCAACGTAGTTAAGGCTTCTTAACTCAGAAGCTAGTATGGCGGGTCTTTATCAACGCTAAAACGAACACAAACCGACCGGACACTTTACACGTTTATTAGAGCCACCTCTTCAAATCTATATCGATACATCTATATATTTATCTGTACAGATAAATAAAATTGAAGTGTCTGTTTGTAATTCCAAAATAACAGCTTTTCACTAAATGCATATGAAAGTATACACGCTACTGACAATAAAAAATAACGATTCAAAACTTTTCTCTGTCTGTCTGTCTGTTCACTAGGGGGTAGCTGATGTTTTAAGGAGTAACTTAGGCTACTTTTATTTATTAAAAATATTAGGTTTCCGCGACAATAAGGATGAAACTATATCTACGCAGGTACAGCTAGTAAATAAATAAAATACTATTCATTTTTCTAAAATACTGCTTAAAATTCTTCACTGAACTGAAGTTACTATATTTCTTGTAAAAAAAAGTTGGCAGCCCTACTGAAGATATTCCCAAGTACTTAACAAAAATCTCTCACCTTAAAAAGCCGATAAGATCTCACACGGCGAGTTAACTAAATAATTTAACCAATTAAACTCAAAAAGATTGATATCAGGTGATGTTAAATAATCAATTTAATTTTTTTAATAATTTATCAGACAGATTACAATCTCGTCTAAAATGCACGGCTCGGTGAAATGGCGGTGCATTTTTAAAATGGCCGCCGTGGTATGCACAGAGTAAGGTGGGATACAGAGAATTTATCGTTGATAATTAAATTATTTTTTTTGCATTTTTTATTATTAATGTATTTAATACTATCTGTATCCCACAGTTTCACCCGTTAGACTAATGTCACGGGAGAGACTTTTATTTGGCGAAAACCAAATAGTTTTTAAAAAAAACGTAACCAATATTAATATCTGCCTGTGAGAGAGTGCAAGACACTTTAAAATCGGTCCAGTCGTTTTAGAGACTACGCGGAACAAACAGACAGACTGACGGAACAAACCGACAGACAGTGGGAGAAAAAATATTTAAAACATTATTTTTTTAATGTAAATACTGTTCAAACTTTCATTTGTCACGTGAAAAGCCAACCTTCAGTATTCTAATACTAGCTGTGCCCCGCGGTTTCACCTGCGTAGATTTAGTTTCTTCCTTTTTGTCGCGGATATTTTTCCATAATATCCATAATATTTTTGATAAATAAAAGTAGCCTAAGTTACTCCTTGATATAACAGCTACCTGCCAGTGAAAGTCCTGTTAAAATCCGTCCAGCCGTTTCAGAGATTACCCGGAACAAGCAGACAGACAGACAGACAGAGAAAATTTTTATAACTTATTTTTTTAGTGTCAGTAGCGTGTATACTTTCATATGCATTTAGTGAAAAACGGTTATTTTGGAATTACAAACAGACACTTCAATTTTATTTATCTGTATAGATTATCGGTAAGTAACGAGAATAATATAATAACATACAACACCATATAATATAACGCGTTGTAAACTAGAAATACATTAGCAATAATTGCCGACAGCGAGTATTAAGGCACGTTTCTGCGCATGCGATGTTTATTCTCACATTCCTAGAAAATGTCATCAATTCAGAAAAAGGTGAGTGAAATATAAAACAGCTCGGTGCTAAACATTTCTAAAGAATTTCCAGTTTTTTTGCTCGAGTCTGTAATGTACGTTATTTATTTGGCTAAAGATAGTTTGTACTTTCTTATAAGTACTGTCACAAGTTATGAGCTAACCTTGAATGCGATGTATGAAGCGAGAATTTTTTTAACCAATGAAATAATAATGGAGAGGGTTCCTTAGGCAACCTTGTATTTGAAAAGATTTAGGTATTATATAATATTATAGGGATCTCATCTCAAGACAAAGAGTAGTTGGATAGGTAACAGCATGAGTTCATTCTATGCCTCAGAAAGCACGTTAAGAAGCCGGTCCCGTTTGCCAATTTACCATCTTTGGCAATAATTACAGGTCTGAAGCCTGACAACTGGTTTAACCCAGATTATCGCTTTTCTCGATAAAGAGGTTGCAAATGTGGCAGTCGCTTTGTGCAAAAATCAGGTGATCAGTTACATCTGCTTGAATCAAGTGCCGACCCCACAATGTATGGGATAAGGCCAGGGAGATGATGATATGGTACACGAAGTACCAGGCGCACATAACGGACAAGGAGTTAATAAGTTGATTGCGACCAATACGGAGCCACATTGGGTTGAATCAAGTGCCGACCCCAACAATGTATGGGATAAGGCCAGGGAGATGATGATATGGTACACGAAGTACCAGGCGCACATAACGGACAAGGAGTTAATAAGTTGATTGCGACTAACATGGAGCCACATCGGGTTGAATCAAGTGCCGACACCAACAATGTATGGGATAAGGCCAGGGAGATGATGATATGGTACACGAAGTACCAGGCGCACATAACGGACAAGGAGTTAATAAGTTGATTGCGACTAACACGGAGCCACATTGGGTTGAATCAAGTGCCGACCCCAACAATGTATGGGATAAGGCCAGGGAGATGATGATATGGTACACGAAGTACCAGGCGCACATAACGGACAAGGAGTTAATAAGTTGATTGCGACTAACATGGAGCCACATCGGGTTGAATCAAGTGCCGACCCCAACAATGTATGGGATAAGGCCAGGGAGATGATGATATGGTACATGAAGTACCAGGCGCACATAACGTACAAGGAGTTAATAAGTTGATTGCGACTAACATGGAGCCACATCGGGTTGAATCAAGTGCCGACCCCAACAATGTATGGGATAAGGCCAGGGAGATGATGATATGGTACGCGAAGTACCAGGCGCACACAGTAATCAAATAATAATATTATTGAATTTGAAATTCCTAGGTCACCATTGTTCCCAATAAGCTTTAGCTAATTAAATTAGAAAGCCCTCTAGATCATTACTAATCTGTGCGGATCAAGAAATTAATTGGCGCCAAATACGAAAGAACGTTCCGAAACAATGTCAAAAACTTTTTGCGCTAACAGTTCGGAATAAAAACATTTAAAAAAAACTAAAATAAACTGAATTTAAGATAAGCAAAAACGCCCCGGCGACAAATTTCTTTCGCTTTTCTGAACGAAATACCAAACTCTACATTTAAACTTCTAAAATCACTTCAATGTTCTTTGTAACCTCTAAACCAATACAAATAAGGTTTATTTTCAAATGACAGTGTGTGTAAAATCTTTTTACCGACGGTAAATATAAATTATTTTCTGTTACAAGTTTTTATTCCTTGCTTTAATTGTGCGAAATCGTTGCACGCCTGTTTTGAGTTTGGAACACTTTTACGGGTAACTTAGTTTATATTCACCTCTATATCCAACACAATAAGGTTCATTTCAGTAGATCGAATGCAGAATATATATTTTTTTTTTTGCAATAATTATTTACTTGATAATTGGCCCCTTGCACTTCAAGCAGGTGACCTGTGATGAGTAATTACAATTATTATTTATAATTATAATGAGAGTTGGATGATTTAAATAATATACAGGAATAATTATATACTTAACGCCCCTGGTACCGTCTGGTTATTGACAACTCAACTTGTCAACAAGATATTTTCCTATATAATTATAAGTAATCACGCGGACTCCGGGGTCCTTCGTGCAAAAGATCATAAAGTTTTTATTTAAAAAATTTTAGCTTGTTTAAAAAAATGCAGATCGTAATGAAAACTTAGCTATATAGTCGTTGACAGCGTTTTCTTATAAGTGACATTAAAGTGTCTGTTTGTAATGTTATATTTACAGCTTTTCACTAAATGTACTCGTATATGTACTCACATAAAAAAAAACATTTACTAGTATTTTTCTCTGTCCGTTGGTTCCATCTAATCTCTGAAACGGCTGAACCGATACTAACGGGACTTTCACTGGCAAATAGCTGATGTCACAAGTTTTGGCTACTTTTATTTAAAATTGATTTGAAGTTCTATCGAACTACGATTTTGGAACAACCGATTTCTAACTACGTTTAGGAGTCTATTAGATATTTTGATGACATAATTGTTTAAATTCAAATTATTTAAAAAATGGTCAGGAAAAATACGAACACGAGGCAGGACTCAAACCCACAACCTCTGCAAACCGTGCAGTTACTCTTCCAGCTGAGCTACTCGTGATCCTCAAAATTCGACGCATGAGGTATGATCTCGAGTAGCTCAGTTGGAAGACTTGGAAGAGCAACTGCACAGTTTGCAGAGGTCGTGGGTTCGAGTCCTGCCTCGTGTTTGTATTTTTCTTTACCATTTCTAAGAAAATATCTAAGTATCTCAAAGTCTCTGAAGGTATATATATATATTTATAGCGACAAGCACTTGACCAAAAATAATTAACCCGCTAAAAACTACTTTCACTCTACATTATTGTACCGTAATAGTTATTGAGTAGGCATAGACAATGAGCACTTAAAAAATCACTTAAAAGCTTCATTGAACATTGTGATATTTTATCTATATAATCTAATATCATAAATGGGAAAGTGTTTGTGTATCCTACCTTCACACCGCTTACCTGCGTAACAGATTTTACTAAAATTTGGCATAGATAGCTTTAACTTCAAAGGCTTAGGATATTTAAAAAAAATACATTCAGGGCTAAGTCACGGGTACCATTTTATTAGTCGCATTTTGATGAATATAAAGTATTATTTATTTATTAATTTGAATATATAAACTTACAATAAGTGCCAATACGCTTATACATAAAACAAAAATAAAACTATAATAGAGACAATTTACAACCCGCGTAGACTTTATATTTATATAATTAGTGATTTTATTCTCGGGCCCTGATTTTCCTTGGATATTAAATAGCTTAAGTCACTCCTGGTAATACCAGCTATCTGACAGTGAAAGTCCTGTTAAAATCGGTCCAACCATTTCAGAGATTACCTACTCGAAACAAACAAACGAAGAAAAATTCAAAAAAATGATTTTATAATTTTTCTAACTTACATGCATTTACAAACATACGATTCTATTCTCTCTATAGATGTGTGTATGTCTTCCTTTGTGCTCGTCCCACGTTTCTTGACAATGTGTGAGCAAAATGTCATAATTGTCAAACTCAACTCAATATCTTCACGTCTTTCCAGAATCAAAAGAAGGAAGATTATAGTTGATCAAAACACATCTCAGAAACTTAGTTAAAAAATAGCGGCTATCAATCCTTTCATCTCTCTCACAAATCTATTGGTATCGTCAATCAACAAGTGTGTTAATTACTGGAATGCAGGATTCATAGAATTATCGTTTTAACCACATATGCGCCAGTTTGTCTGCCGCCGCTTCCGTTAGTTATTATATTTAGAGTTGTGCATTTACACTGAATTAATTATGTCTCAAAAATAATTATTCAATTTTATGACAGTACTGCTTGCGGAGAACATGATTAAGATTCAAATTGCTTTTTTTTAGAACTGCTTTCAAAATGTAATATTTTGAGTTAGCGCGTTGTTTTTGGAGGTCAAATTTGGTTTATCAGATTTTGTTAACATGAAGTTTAAAAAAATACAGTTAAATAACAGAATCTAGAGCATGTTATATTTTCTTACAAATCAAACTCTGAATAATTCATTCCTAAATTAGGGGTTTACAAGTATACTAGCTCCTTTAACAGAATATCTATGTAATAATGTAGTATGATAGTTTATGAATAGCGCAGTTCTCTGGGCGGATGTCTGTCTGTACATCTGTACCGCGAAATTTAACATTAGATGCTAAATTGGCAATTAGGTGATTTAAAGCGAGTTACATATGGTAATTTAATTCACTTTACGTATTTGTTTATTAAATATATGGTAAATTGCTATATTTCTGTAAAGAGGCGAGTTTTTTTTTGCATGTGAATGCAAATTCCCAAAAGGGTTCTCGAAGGGGTATAGAGAGAAAAACACATTTTTCACTGAAGACATTTAGGTGCTAATGAGGTGGGTAGTGAATCAGTCACGATCGCTCAGGCACTTACGTCTTAAGATTTTGTCTCAGACGATGCAATTTTTTCCACTATATTTTCGGTTACTATAGAACAATGATAATAAGAAAAATGAAATAGAAAAATCTAAAAACTAGTGAGATGTGTACCAAGCGACTTATTAAAACATTTATTTTTTTGTAGGTCTTGTGTTGTTAATATTGTGGTGTTATTTAGTAAGCAATACGGAAAAAATTAAAGAAGAAATTTTTTATTAGATTCACACGAAATTAGAACCCTTGTAGAAACTTGTCGGTCAAAATAAACTAAAACAAAGAACCATAATATACGGGATATAATTTAAAATGAATAAAAAATTAAGCGACAGAAGTGTACACCGCTCGCCTTGTTAAAGGTGTCTGGATCGAAAAACTGTCCAACTTTGTTTTTGTTATTTTTTGCGCTAATCTTATTTTGCGACGCATTCTCGGATGTCGTAGTGTTGTTTAGCTAAAAAGAAAAAAGGCTGAAGTATAATCTTTGAAGCGGGCTGGTCTTATTATAAACCAGGATATGTCGACGTCTCGCAAGGGGTTTGGAAAGGAGAAATTCTTTGAAAACATTGTCTAAAGATCGGAAGATAAAAACCAAAAAAATATGCACATCTATATCCAAGAGATGGATGTTAGTTATGTATATTTTTTTGATAACTCCCTCAAATCCCAGCAGTCTCTATGGAATGCAAAAGTAAGTATAACTTTACGGTGGTAAAAACATCATGAGCAGACCAGTTAATGTCTGAGAAACTTCTGAGCCTGAGAAGGTGATGGACTCACTATCTGTCATGTTGGTATTATGTTTTTTTTTGTTTTTATTCTTCTCCTAGTCTTGCAGCAAAGTAACAAAGTGGCACATGAAGCAAAATGGTCTAGCTCAATATTTTTATTTTTAAGGTTTTTTAAAACATTTTTAGTATCTGATTCGGAACATAACAATGGTGATTCTTTTGACCAAAAAGCCTTGGATAGAATTCTGTTCCTGGGATCGGTGTGGAGTGTTTTAATTTCTTTTGTTTTACGATTGTTTGACACCGTGGTGGTTGCTATGGGGATTTTGTTTTTATTTGGGTGCATAAATATTTATGGGTTCCAAAGAAAGGCGACAAAATATGTGACACTTCTATTTGTATAGTATTACTAGCTGTGCCCCGCAGTTTCACCCGCGTAGAGCTAAATTCATGGCCCGCCGAACCCTAAAGTTTTTTTTTATATAAAAGCAGTTTACCCTTGTAACATTAGCTATCTGCCAGTGAAAGTCCTGTTGAAATCGGTCCCGCTATTCCGGAGATTGGCCGGAAAAATAAAAATAATTTGAAAAATTTTAAATGAAAATGATTTATTCAGTTTAGGCCCTGGTAAGGCACTTATGAATGTCGAGGAATTTACTGGAAACTAGCCTTCTGAGAATTATACGAGTACCTTATATAGTTTTATATGCATTGAGTGGAAAGCTATTCATTTGAAATTCAAACAGATACTTCAAATTTTCTGTATAGATATCGCTTACTGGCTGCCTGTCATCGGATCGAAGTAAACGTTGCCGAAGATGAGTCGTTTGTCTCAGGAGCTTAAGATTGAGTTTCTTCACAGATATATGGAGGATTTCTCACGATGTTGCTCTTCAACCTAAAGCTCATTTTCTTTGACACAAACTAGTAACTTGGATTTTTTTTAAACTTGACTACAAGAAGATCATTGGCTCAATATCCACAAAAAATGATAACTAATGTTACAGGCCACTAAAATGTTGCCCGTTCATTAATGGCTAGTTAAAAATGTGACCAAATGACAGTCCATATGTTACAGATAGACAAAAAAATATCGACACTAATAAGTGGCCTGTCAGTTGCCTCCGAATTACTTTACTAGAAAAAAGGATAAATAAAATATTTCACTGACCAAAGGGTTAGGTGGACGAGCGATGGTTGAGCAACTTTTTAGTCTTAACTGTGGCTTTATAAACAAAATAATGTGTAAAGTCTCGGCTTGCCAGAAGGGTCCCTGAAGGGGTAGGTAGATGTACGTACACATATTCACTGAAGATGATTTAAGTAAATTATTAATTAAATAGTAACAATAATAAATGAAACATCCAGTGCGTCCACAAAAAAAAATCTGACATTTTTCTTTATGGCTATTTTCTACATTGATTGATTGATACATCTCCAAAGTTTGATATTTATGAACAGCAAAAAATCAAATATACGAATATATTTTACCGAATGCAACACGTCATGAATTCGTTTCTATTTTCACATGAGAAACGAGTCGATTAAACTTCTATGTAAGGTATCTCTATCTACTAATAGTAAGAAACACCTATTTACAGCTGTCACGAGTTATAAGCGCTCAGCCAAAATAGAAGGGGTCAATGGATGAGTATTTGTTCGCGTCGTGCCATACAAGACTCAAAAAAAAAACTATTTGGCATTCAATACCAGCGCTCATAACTGTTGACGGCACCTATAATAGTTGTCATGTTCTACTGAATGTCATAAAGTTGTCCGTCTGGTTACTTTGTGTCCCAACATTTTTATCTCGCGGCGAACCCACGTCACGGCGGCACATTTGACATGTCTGACTAGGATGTATGCACATACTAAGACACTTTGAATAATGTTTTTAGAGATATTTAAGCTTAAGGGAGGTTAAAATATAGGCCATGTTTAATTTAAAACTATGATAATCCAAATTGAAACATGATTCTATTTTGTATTTGGGAACTTTTGGTTGGTCGACATCTTAAATTTTTTATTTTATTTTTATTTTTTATATTGAATACGGTTTACCCCATCAGAAATAATGTTGCATTTTTAGTAACGTTTCAGCATAAGTTCATTAGTAAAGTTTAAATGAGTAATCTAAATAAATAACGAAAACCAACCCCGTTGAAGAAGGGTTCTGTGAAATTAATCTTAGGTTAGTTTCCGAACCGGTGGTAAATTCCTCGACATTCAAAACTGCCTTACCAGGGCTAAAACGGAATAAATTATTTTCATTTTCAATCATACTTTGTTTTATGAACACAGTAGGTGTTATTATATTTACATTAATTATACAAGTAATCCTATTTATATTATAAACCCGAAAGTTTGTAAGTATGGATGGATGTTTGTCATTTATAATTTATTTTAGTTGATATAGCTTAAATACATCAAAATAATACATAGTGAGGAAACCTGCATATGTCTGAGAAATAATTCAAAGACGTATGCATAGTGCGTGAGACGGCCATAGACGCACCATCTATCACGTTGGTAATCAATAAAAGTGTTGTGTGCAAAAACTCCGCTTACCCCTCCGGGAACCCTTTTGGGATGGCATAAGTGTCATTCATCATCTCCCTGGCCTTATCCCATGTATTTGGGGTCGGCAATTGATTCAACCCGATGTGGCTGATCACCTGATTTTTATACGAAGTGACTGCCATCTGACCTTCGTAAATCGTAACCCGTCGTTTGAGGAAAATCAGCAATCTGTATTAAACCAGCTATGAGACTTTCTTGGGCCTCTGACTGACCTGTAACGATTGCCAAAGATGTTAAATTGGCAACCGGGACCGACGGCTTAACGTGCTCTCCGAGGCACGGAGGGAACGAGGGCGGCCACCCATCCAACTGTGCCACGAGCTCCTCCACGTAAGTTTTTTAATTATCGAGCTCTACTCAATTGATAAAGTAATTAAACTAGACCCACTCTGTACATACACTGGGTACGCACTTTGTTGTGCGTAGCAAGCTGAAACATTCTCCAATACATCACATTATGTTGTGTGTGAAAACTGTCAAACTTGTCAAATCTAAAGACGAGATTATTTTCTGTTATTATTTTTTGTATTTTTTGAGTTATTACATTGCGACACACGAATCAATCGTAAGATTGAAACTTGAGATGTTTCATGACATTTTTCATATTCATGTATCTAGTCTGTTATTGATTGTGTTTGAGTTTAATGTATATAGATACATACGATTGAATTGTTTGTTTGTGATTCCTAATGTCATTTTTCATTAAATGCATTTCATTAAAATTTCAACTGTCTAACTATTACGGTGACAGACGCACAGACAGACATGGACGGACCGCGGAGTTTTAGTAAGAGTCTCTTTTTACCCCTTGGTTATGGAATCCTAAAAATATTACACAGCTTTTTCTATCGCATAAATTAAAATCAAAACCGTTTAGCAGAATTATATTTTTAAAGTCGCGCTCTTATATTCGCTGTCCTACTCACCCAGCAAAGATTACACATCTCCCATCCTTATCTCTCATTAAATAGATGAAAAGAATGTTGCCACCGCGATCTTGGTGTTAGATAATGGCGCGAAAGCACAAAGAAGATCGCACGATTTTTGAACATTAAAATGGAATCTTTTAAGATGAGAACCAATGTATAAAGCAAGAAATAACGAAATTAATAGCTGCTAACACAATCCTAAACGGGGCTAATTGATACAAACAATTTGTACCGGGGCAAAAATGACATGCCGTCATGGAAATACACGGGAGAGAGTTTGTGGCGGGCACGTTCATATACCTATATCTATTCAGATATATAAAATTTAAGTGTCTGTTTGTAATTCCAAAATTATAGCTTTTCACTAAATTCATATGAATGTATAAACGGTATTCACATAAAAAATCTTTTTTCCTGTCTGTTTGTCTGTTTGTTCCGGATAATCTTCGAAACGGCTGGACCGATTTTAAGGAGATCGCTGGCATATAGCTAATAGCTGAAATTCTCTACGTGGGTAAAACCGCGTCGCCAGCTGTATACAATCCATCCATTGTACCTTTATACAGATGAATAAAGTTTAATGTCTGTTTGTAAATCCGTATTAACATTTTGATTTTTGGCTTAACTTAATTGAGTTAGCTCAGCTTTTGAACTGAAATCAATAATAACATTTATAATCCTACATGCATACATATTCTCACGCCTGTATTCCCCGAAGAGGTAAGCAGGGGCCCAACCATGAGCTCTTATTGCAATGATAATTAAGTTGTGCGAAAGTGACAGATGTGTACACGTCACATACATCTGTCTCATAAATGAGTGAAACTATCATGGCAATAAGAGCTCATGGTAAGGCCCCTGAGGTGCTGTAACAACAACACCCACAATTCACCGAATATGATAAAGTACCAACGTGACAGAGACAGAGGGTGAGTCCATCGCCGTCTCAGGCACTATACATACGTCTTTGAATTACTTCTCAGACTTATGCAGGTTTCCTCACGATGTCTTCCTTCAGCGTAGAGGTGTGAAATCATTTACAACGACAGATGTATACATCTTGCACTATCGCATAACTGAACTATAATTGCAATTAGAGAATGATTCTCTTAGCGGATCCGCTCGTAATCTCTTCCCGTGTATTCCATTCGCTGTCCCCCTGATAACATCACTTGGAACGCATCAGAACTCATTATGAGCTGCAAAAGGCAACATTACTGCGGCTTGTCTTGTGTTTTTGTCACCCCGTGTGTCGGGAGATGTCAAATTGTGTGGACACGGGGTGGGAATGCTGCTTATGTGGTAAAGATGTAACTAAACCATACATTAGAGAGGATTGGGTATTTTGTATGGCAGCTAACGGTCAAAAAACTGTTTCTAATGAGGTTATAATATGCAAATAGAGCCGTGGTTTAAGTAGGCTACTGCTACGCAAGTGACGCAAGTTTGAATCCCGGCGATGTGTTCCAATGAGTCTAACAACTTAAGTGCAGTGATTTCACACCAAGTGCTTTACTGTGAAGTAATTCTGCATGTGTCTGAGAAGTAATTTTAAAACGTATGTACTCGTATAGTGCCTGAGACGGCGACGGACTCACCATCTGTCACAATATTGGCACTTAATCATCTTCGGTGTTGTTGTTGTTAAGACACGTCTGCTTACCCCTTCGGGGACCCTTCTGGGATAGCGCGAGTGTATTTTATTTCTTTAAGAGTTTTACTGATAATGTCGGCATACCCCATATGAAGGTCCTCGTAGGGGTATATTTATTCTGGGTATCTATAGCATACGCACGTACCTATCTATAGCATAAGCTTAGGTGTTACGACACCTACTTTTCGCCGACGATTATTAGGTCTTGTGAGTCCATCGCCGTCTTAGACATCAATATCTATATATGTAGCGGTAGTGAACCTCTTTCAATTAAAATGTTTTTTATTAATATTAAATTCGAATATTGTTAAAAAGTGATTTGACACAAGAGGTCAGGATAGCTGGTGGATAGATTATTTATTTTCCTCGTTGTAAGTTATAAGTTACGAAAATAAAGCGGACCCAATTATCATAGCGTATTTAATTAGTATATATACATTATCAAATGACTTCTCAGACATTATGCAGACAATGCAAGCTAAAATCCCAAATATCTTTAGAAATTTGCTTGAAAAAAAACTTTAGTGCCGTGATGCCACACCACGAGCTTTACGGCAAAGGAATCTTAAGAATACCACCCTGTATCCGAAGAAACACATTTTTTTTTTTTTTCAATCAAATTTCTAACCATCTTTGAGATTTTAACTTGCGTCCCTTGCGTAGCAGGTGTCTATCACAACGCCAGCAACCACGGTTTAAGCATTTGAATAATTCGTCAATTCATCATAAATCTTCAGAGATAATGCCTACAATGCATATCAATACGGAGGCGAGCGCGTAAACGCATTTTGTTACAAAAGTGAGTCAATAATTAGTTAACCCTTGCAACGCCGGCGCATTGTGGAGAAATACAAACGTGGGAATAATGGGGAATAATGGATAGACGGAATAACTGTTGTCGTTGGAAGGCATGGAGCCGTTTTTACACTTTAATGTTTTTGAGACGAATAATTTTATCTTTCTGAAAATGAATATGAAAAATATTTATTCAGTTTAGGCCCTGGTAAGGCACTTATGAAGGTCGAGAATTTACCATATTTTCTTTATCATCTATAGCGCGACTTTGCCCGTTTGTATTCACGGATACCTAATAAAACTCGATCAACAATATATCCATCTAGTAGTTTCAGAGCCTATTTGTTACAAAATAAAGAAACAAATATTTCCTCTTTTCGTATTATTATAGATAAAATTGTGCAAAAAAGACTCAAATTTTTGGTTATAGTTAGCCTGTCTTATATCGTATTATGAAGCAAGTATTTTCAAAACATCTAACATAGCTAAAAAAATCTCTGGAAAAAGTTGTACTCAATATTACAATGTTTGTGAGTTTGTGTAAAGTGTTTGTAGTTTAGATCAAGTACGTATAGATCACGTGACTGACATTTAGATTGATGTCATCCCTAGCAATGATTTCACATACGTGATACAAGATGTTTAATACTTCTGCGTACGTGTAAAATATTATTTATGTTCACGCCATCTCAGTAGGGTCCCCGAAAGTCCCAGTGATGTTGTAACAACACACTTATTCACCGAAGGTGATTAAGTGTCAACGTGACAGATAGTGAGGCACTATTTTCAATTTCTATTCAGACATAAAGGTTTCCTTGCGATGTTTTCCTTCACCGTAAAGCTCGTGTCGTGACATCACAGCACTTATGTTAAGTGCAGAATAGTTTTTTTTTAGTTGGATACGACTCCACACTCTTGTTACGACTTGAACCAAATATTCACTGGGCGTTTGGGCGTTACAATTAAATATATATTACTGGCTCACCGCCCACTGGACAATGCGATATCTGATGGTCGATCCGGCCTCCAGAGGGTTAAGGGAATTTGGTAATTACCCAACGTTTGGAGATAGCAAGAATTTTTTAACATTTTCAAATTCTCGTTTCTCCAATATTATCTCTGCATCGGAAGGGTTAGACACCTACATAGTGATGAGGTAGGATATTTTTAACGTCACCCTTAATGTTGTGTTTCAAAGTGTTATTTCAAATACCAGTTAAACTCACGCCTTAGGCACAGTTTGTAGAGCTTCCTACAAGCAGTAAGGACCTGTAACGATTGCCAAAGATGTTAAATTGTCAACCGGGACCGACGGCTTAACGTGCTCTCCGAGGCACGGAGGGAATTCCCGCGGTCACCCAACTACTGGCTTGGGTTATGGTTGCTTAACTTCGCTAATCGAATGATATGCGCAATAGGAACTGTGCCATGCATCTACGAGATAATAAGCGGCTCTGGCGTAATGTCAATAAGAAGGGCGCATGACATTTACGTATTATACAAACATTTTCCTAAACTTCAAATTGACATTAATTTGACGGTAAACAAAAGATAATTTTTTCATCACGATCATAAGAACGGTTGCTCGTTGGTATTTAAACAAAAGGTCTATATTGCATACTGCGTAGTACGCTTATATTTATAGTAGCAGTAGCTGTGCCCCGCGGTTTCACCCACGTAGATTTAGTTTCTTCCTTATTGTCGTGGAAGCCTAATATTTTTAATAGGTAAATAAAAGTAGCCTAAGTTACTCCTTGAAACATCAGCTATCTGCCAGTGAACGTCCCGTTAAAATCCGTCCAGCCGTTTCAATTCAAGATTACCCGGAACAAACAGACAGACAGACAGAGAAAAAAACTTAAAACTTGGTTTTTTAGTGTCAGTATCGATTATACTTTCATATGCATTTAGTGAAAAGATGTTATTTTGGAATTACAAACAGACACTTCAATTTTATTTATCTGTATAGATATTGTGCTTCTCGTAAGAAAGTGTGAGTCAAATTATTGCATGAAAAAATATCCCCAAAAATTTGTATACAATGCATTTTTTTCAATTTCAAGACGAAAATTGCCTCAAAAATGTAAGCAAAAGCAAAGCCATGAGCTCTTTTTAAAATTTAAGCTCCCTCATACATTCTCAGAAGCTAATTAGCAATCAAATACCTTAAGATCCACGTTCGAAGTCAAATTCTTATATGTGACAACGAGACGCAAGACGAGAAATGTTTGCAATTTGACCGTCAATAATGCTTAAAATGTTGACGAATTTCGTTACATATCTATACAGATAAATAAAATTGAAGTGTCTGTTTGTAATTCCAAAATAACACCTTTTCACTTCTCTGTCTGTCTGTCTGTTTGTTCCGGGTAATTTCTGCAACGAGTGGACGGATTTTAACGGGACTTTCACTGCTAGGTAGCTGATGTTTCAAGGAGTAACTAAGGCTACTTTTATTTATTAAAAATATTAGGGTTCCGCGACAATAAGGAAGAAACTAAATCTACGCGGGTGAAACCGCGGGGCACAGCTAGTTCACAGTATAAATAAGTTACGTCACACAGTTAAGTCACAGTATAAGGTTTATAAGCAGTGAGGAAACTAGGACTATTTTTTGTATGAAAAACGCTTGCTCCATTAACTGTAAGGATTGTCTATAATAATCTATACAGATATCCACACATATATACATCTATACATTTTCTATATCTATACATTTATACGGATAAATAAAATTGAAGTGTCTGTTTGTAATTTACTTTATTTTATTTTACTTTATTGTAACTACTAAATTTTCTATTTAATCCTGCCATTTAACTTGTGTAACTTAGACAAGGAAGAGTGGTGTACCCTGTCACAGGTGTCCTAGGATACTTAAAAGGGTGCTCCAACAACATGCTTGTAATTGTATACTTGTTTTTTACACAATAAATTATTATTATTATTAAATTATTATTATTATTAAAAAAAATCCAAAATTACAGCTTTTCACTAAATGCATATGAAAGTATACACGCTACTGACACTATGAAACCAAGTTTTAAAAAAATTCTCTGTCAATTTTATTTATCTGTATAGATGCATAGATGTGCTTATATTTAACGTGTACGAAGCCGCGGGCGGGAACTAGTACCAAAATATTACATTATTTATATTTTAAACGGTTTTCGAATTTCATTGGGGTAATACGATTTACTTTTAATTATAGCTATTAATATAAGGTTGAATAAGATTTGAATAAAAGAGAATTAAACGTTTGGACCGCAATAAAAACATTTTTTTGTTATAGTCTAGGAGCTATGGTACTTACAAAACCCCTGTTTTTTTTTTTTAATATCTCTCTGTTTAAAATGTATAAAGTCAAAGTCAAAGTCAAAAATATCTTTATTCGATTAGACTTTATACAAAGCACTTTCAAATCGTCAGAATGACACAATTTACAGGATTATACATGCTACCGCCAGGTTCGGAAGGTAGCTTTTACTGAGAAGAACCTGGCAAGAAACTCAGTAATTACTCTTTTCAAAAATATTATACAATTAAAAAAAAAACAAAATAAATCATTTGAGAAATGTAAGTAAATAAAAAAAAAGTAAGTATAAAACCTAAAACATTACTGGATTTGGCGTCTTTTAATAACACTAAATGTGCCACGCGGTTTTACCCGCGTGGACTTAATTACATGAGAGGCTTTATTTAAAAAAAAGTTACTCATAGCAACATCAGCTATCTACCAGAGAAAGTCCTGTTAAAATCGGTCCAACCTTTTCGGAGATTAACTGGAACAAACAGACGGACAGACAGACAGACGGAGAAAAAAACTGAAGAGCTATTTATTTGGAATTACAGACGCTTTAATTTTATTTAGCTGTGCCCCACCGTTTTTACCCGCGTAGATTTAGTTTCTTCCTTATTGTCGCGGAACCCTAAAAATGTGTTAAGTATCAATTTCCTTTGCTTGAAACCAACGCTCGTCGTCGAATTCGACGCTGAGAAACCTAGTGAATAACGCGGCAAAATAATTTGAGCTCGTAACACGATATCAAGTTATTAATGTTGAATGCTAAGTATAGTTTGACGTATAAATAAAACTAGCTGTGCCCCGCGGTTTCACCCACGTAGATTTAGTTTCATCCTTATTGTCGCGGAACCCTAATATTTTTGATAAATAAAAATAGCCTAAGTTACTCCTTGAAACATCAGCTACCTACCAGTGAAAGTCCCGCTAAAATCCGTGCAGCCGTTTCAGAGATTACCCGGAACAAACAGACAGACAGACCGACAGACAGACAGACAGACCGACAGACAGACAGACAGAGAAAAAAATTAAAACTTGGTTTTTTAGTGTCTGTAGCGTGTATACTTTCATATGCATTTGAGAAAAGTTTTAATTTTGGAATTACAAACAGACACTTCAATTTTATTTATCTGTATAGATGTATAGATAAATGACTCTAGGCTGAACGAGAATAGACAATCTAATAACGAAGATACAGTTACATAGATTTATTGAATTAGTATCAAATAGATAAAGTAACTGATAGTTGTTGAAATTGCCTTTGATAAACGTGGATTTAGCTCGAGTAAAATTTAGATCAGGTCTATTCTGTCATACGTAAATAACCCTTTTATAAAGTGTATTTACAAAAGGTTCATAACTTAATACATTATCCATTTCAAATCCATTAACAGAAGAGCAACATTACATTCAATTAAATATCATATTAAAGACCTCTTTTTTTTTTTTTTATTGACGAGGGGGAAACCTTCAAAAGGTCCCCGACCGCCCTGGGAGAGGCAGATCGGGGTATGTGGGATTTTTACCTCACTAAAACCCCCCCGGTGGCCATCCTCAGTGCTCAGGGGGGACTCCGGGTACTCTGATAGATCGCACCGGTGTCCCCCCACACTTTGCCGGGGCACATCCCCGGGGCAGCAGTCACCGCCCCTGGAGACCTCGCTGTGGTCGGCAGCGCGAGCCACATCGCGCTGCCACCTTCCCGGGCCCGCGGCTCGGTGGTCAAAGCTCCCACCCCGACCACCGCCAGCAGGCCCTCCGGCCCCCTTTTAGTCGCCTCTTACGACAGGCAGGGGATACCACAGCCAAATTCTTAAACCCTGGCTATTGGGTGGATCATATTAAAGACCTATAACAATTTTAAAATATAGTTAGAAAGTCATATGTGCATTTTTTTTAGCTTTCGATCAAATTTTACCTAAAATGTTACCTATTTGTAACGTAATGTAACGTTTTTTTTTCTATTTTTAAATTTATCTAAAAGCTCCTTAAAAAGAACGGAGTCTCAGTATATAAAAAGAAAGATTTATTTTCGTTTAAATCTATACCTTGTATTTCCTAGCTCTTGGCCTAACCTGCTATAAGTTGCGCGGGCGCCACCCAAACCTACAATTTGGCCGTCATACAGTTTTAGAAACGTCATTCACACACGAATGAGCGGGAACGGTTCATTATCTACGATACCCGTTCTTTTTTTAAATTCATATCGTAGCATAGATGTTTTTTTTGTGATAGGATACCAGGGGTTTTGGTTTGTGACTGACTCATAGAGGGATTTTATATATTTCATTTAAATGTCAATGTAGATTAAATGAGAGACGTGTTGGCCGTGGGGTTTGAGCTGGGGACTACTACGTTCGAATCCCAGTCTACACCAATAAGATTTTCTAAAAACTTAAGTGCAGTAATTTCTCCTCACGTGCTTTACGGTGAAGGTAAACATCGTGAGGAAACCTGCATATGTCTGAGAAGTAGTTCAAAGATGTATGTATAGTGGCTGAGACGGCGATGGACTCACCATTCGGCGAAATGTGGGTGTTGTTGTTACAATACCTCTGCTTACCCCTTCGGGGATCGTATGAGCATATTTTTTTTATTATACAGTGAAACCTGGTTAAGTGAGACATCAAGGGACCTGCAATGTCGTTTCACTTATAGAGGTATTCCACTTACCCAGTGTCTCAGATATACAGGTATAAATAAATATCTGTCTCATTTACAGAGGGTTCCATTAATAGATTACGTGTGGAATTTGTGGGTAGAATAAGAATGAGTAAACAAACAATGTTAGCTCAGTTACAGAGGTTTATGCATATAAAACTTACTCGCTGTCTCAGTTATAGAGGTAACTATGATGATAAATCGAAAGAACAAATCCCAGATATAGAGGCTTACCTCGTCCCACTAACAGAAGTAATTCAGAGCCAAAGTGTTGGGACCTCAGCATGAGTTCCAGTTATGGAGGTTTCTCACATATCCAGGTCCCACTTAACCAAGTTTCACTGTATCTCTAACTTTTACCCCAAGGATAGACATCTATTTAAAAATAATTACTCCTACCATACCTACATCTACACTTCTATATTCCTATTATACAGAGGAAAGATTTATATTTTTGTGTGTATGTTTGTAATGAATAAACTCAAAAACTACTGTGCCGATTCCAAAAATTTTTTCACCATTAGAAAGCTACATTCACCTTGAGTAATATAGGCTATATTTTATCCCCAAGCTCTCATGGGAACGGGAACTACGCGGGTAAAACCGCGTGACTTCCGCTAGTCTTTAAATATAACACAATTTGCAGCTAAATTTCTTAACTAGATTTCTATTCGAAACCAAAGCACTAAGTTCTACAAAGTCCGGTCGAAGTAACCCTAATATAGGCGGCCCAAACCCACAGATTATAACCCGGATATAGCCGGGTCTTTAACCCGGGTGTAATCTCGATAAGCCTCGCATTAGTTACAATTCGTCTACCCGCATACATTGAGGTTGAACTAACAGAAACATCTATCGGGTGCGAATTACTTTTCTATACAGATAAATAAAATCGAAGTGTCTGTTTGTAATTAGGATCTCTCACGCGTGCCACACTCACTGGTTGCCCAGTGTCAAGGCGATATCATCGGCCAGCACTCCTCCGGGTGCAGGTGCACCAACCCAACGCCCCGCGCGGATCACCGTGCGGCGAAGAAAATCTCCGCCAGGGGGCCACAAGCCCCGAAGCGGATTCCCCAGCCCCCCTACAGGGGTTGTGAGAAGACTCGTCAGTTTGTAATTCCCAATTAACAGCTTTGCACTAAATACATAAGAACATGTATAGGCACGGGTCTTGCAACAAATAATACATTATTAAAAAAATCTCTGTCTAATTGTGCCACCTAGTCTCAGAAACGAGTTTCTTGCCGGTTCTTCTCAGAAGTTTAGTTTCCGAACCGGTGGTAAATTCATCGACATTCATAAATGCCTTACCAGGGCCTAAACTAAATAAGAAATTTTTTTTTTCCTAATTTTTAACGTGTCTACCCGGGTGAAACCACGAGGCAGAACAAGTATAAGTATAAATTGGATTAAAAAGCACCGGATATTGTACTTTGTTAGTGTTATAGTAACACCCCTATCGTTTTATTGGACTTAAGGACAAGAGGGTATTAAAGAGGATAGGATATTGGACTAAAAATGGTGTATTCATATCTTCATTATTCAATGAGCCGTGGTGGCCTTGGGGTAAGAGCAGTCACCTGCTACACAAGCGACGCGAGTTCCAATCCCAACGGAGCCTGTACCAATGAGTTTTTCAAAAAATGTATGTACAGTGATTGCACACCACGTGTTATAAGGTGAAGGAAAACGCCGTGAGGAAACCTGCATATGTCTGAAAAGTAATTCAAAGACGTATGTATAGTGCTTGAGACGGCGATAGACTCACCATTTGTCACGTTGGCACTTAATTCTCAGACATAAGCAGGCTTCCTTACGATGTTTTCCTTCACCGTCAAGCACGTGGTGTGAAATCACTCCGCTGGGATTCGAATTTGCATACCACAGCCACCACGGCTCTCGTGTATGTCTGTATAAAACACGGGCGCAGTCGCGGTCAGAAGCTAGTCCAACAAAGCACGGTTTAAACCAGGTAATTGACAATGCCAGTAAATCACCTTTCCCTCTAAATAGATGCCAGTTAGATAAGTGTCAAACGACAGACGGACAGACGTGCAGTGAATGGCGCACAGTAGGAATCCGGGGACAGATGTAAGGAAGGTTTTTTGTTGGGTGTACAGTCGGCTTGGGATATTCATGTCAATTCCAATCTATATCTATACAGATAAATAAAATTGAAGTGTCTATTTGTATTTCCAAAATAACAGCTTTTCACTAAATGCATATGAAAGTATACACACTACGGACACTAAAAAACCAAGTTTTAAAATTTTTCTCTGTCTGTCTGTCTGTCTGTTTGTTGCGGGTAATCTATGAAACGGCTGGGCCGATTTTAACGGGACTTTCGCTGAGAGGTAGCTGGTGTAACTTAGGTTACTTTTATTTATCAAAAATATTAGGGTTCCGCGACAATAAGGATGAAACTACATCTACGCGGGTGAAACCGCGGGGCACAGCTAGTACTATATAAAGCAGAAGAGTTTGGGAGTACTTTACGAGTTAAAAGATAGTTAAGAAGAGCAATATGAAGATAAGTAAAATCCTCACTTAGGTATCTTTATATTTTGGACCATTCACATAATATACATACAATTAAAGCCTATGTTCTGTACTCTCAAATTTTCACGCTTAAAATATACGCACTTAATCATCTTATGTGATAAGTGGGTGTTGTGATTACAACACCTCTGCCTACCCCTTCGGGGAATACAGGCGTGAGCATATTATGTATGTACTAGATTTCACCCGCGGCTTCCACCGCATTGATAAAGGTTTTTTAATTGATACATATCCTACGTTAGTACTTCTAATAATCTATACTAATATTATAAAGCTGCAGAGTTTGTTTGTTTGGACGCTCTAATCTCAGGAACTACTGGTCCGATTTCAAAAATTCTTTCAGTGTTGGATAGTCCATTTATCGAGGAAGGTTATTCTATATACTTTATCCCCATAAATAATAGGGGTCCGTAAGTAAATTGCAATTATGTGATCTAAGGTGTAAAATCGAAATCCTAATTATGCGTACGCTGCAAAAACTATTGAAAAAAGAACGAAATGATGTACTACGGGTTTATAGGTCTTATTAAGATCTACAAAAAAGCCCGCGAGAGAATATATCTAACTATCATAGTTTAGTCACAATAATCGCTTTTATGTTCATAATAAATATTAAATCGTCTGAACAAAGAAACTACGTCAAATGTGTATCATAATATTAATTCTTATCCAAATCAAGCATTATGCTATCAAGGGTATTCATATAGAAGTAAAATACTGTTTTATTCCAATAGGACATTGCGTTTAGAAATTATCACGAGTATAAAAACGCAAAGAATTGGTACCTAATAATGAGTTATTTGCCAAAGAGTAATCTCTGAAACAGCTAGACCGATTTTAACGGGACTTTCACTGGCAGATAGCTAATGTTACAAGGAGTAACATGGGCTTTTTATTTATAAAGAAAATTTAGGGTACCGCGGTAATAAATTACGTGTACGGTATGTACGTATGAGACACTCGACGTCGAGTTCGACGCTGAGAAACTTAAGAGCCGCGTTATTCACTAAGATTTCTAAGTGTCGGTTTTAAAGATACGACATTGAACGTTATCATCTATTTGCTATGTATCAATTTCCTATGATACATAACAAACACTTAACCCTGAGTTCCACGCTGAGTAACTTAACAGAATAACGCGACAGGACACTATTATCTCGAGCTGAGTGTATTAAAACAAAATCAATCTGTTCCCGGCGCGAGCATCCATAACAAGACATGACAAAAACGAGCAGTTTTTCAACTGTTGTTGAGTGGTTTTTTTAACCGCAGGTTATGGGAGAAATGTGACCCCGTAGACAATGTTATTTAATATTATATTTGGGTGTTTGTTTAACCTTGTTAAAGTTACGGATGGAATCAATCAGGATAAAATTCTTCTCTGTCCTTCTCATAGTTCTAGACTCGTTCACTCTTCTTTTTATATACAATAGCTGTGCCACGCGGTTTAACCCGCGTAGATTTTAATTTCATGGTTGCCCGCGGATCCCTTATGTTTAAAAAAAATCTAAGTAGCCTAAGTTACTCCTTGTAACATAAGCTATCCGTCAGTGAAAGTCCCTTTAAAATCCGTCCAGCCGTTTCGGAGACTACCCTGAACAAACAGACAGTCAGAAAAAAAATTAAAATATTGGTTTCTCTATGTCAGTACCGTGTAAACTTTCTTATGCATTTAGTGAAAAACTGTTATTTTGCAGTTACAAACAGATCAATCCTTCTTTTTCAATCGTAACAATTTCAAAAACATAAGTGTTCCGAGGGACACCAAGGATATTTACTGTACGCGGGTAAAACCACGAGGCACGGCTAGTAGGCAGTTGCGTGCATTGCATATAAGAAGCAGAAGTTACAATTTGTGATCACTGAATACACTCGTGTCGTGTGTGTGTGTTTATGTTTATAAACACACGTATATACCAAAACGTATGTACCTACGCCGCGTCACATTGGTATGTACATAACCTGCCTACCTACCTTCTTGTCGTATATGCCTCATCATAATAAATTTAAGAGTTGTAAGTGATGCAACTTCTTCCATTCGTTTCTATCAAGTGCCATCTCCTTGGCCTCCCTATACGTCATGGCAGACACTTTTTCCTTGACTTGTCTCATGTATGTTAGCCTGGGTCTTCCTCTTCCTCTCTTCCCTTCTACTTTACCTTCTAATATGTATTTAAAGAAACTGTCATGTCGTACAAGGTGGCCAATCATCTTTCCTCTTCGATCCTGGATTGTATTCCATAGTAGTCCTTTGTCATTTACTCTTTTGAGTACATCTTCATTTGTGACTCTTTCCGTCCTTTATGCCTACCCCTCTGAAAATCCAATGCACGCCCCTGCTAGTCTATACATCTATACAGATAAATAAAATTGAAGTGTCTTTTTGTAACTGCAAAATAACAGTTTTGCAATAAATGCATATAAACAATGCGTGTACACGGTAATGACACAGAAAAACCAATTTGAAAAATGATTTTCTGTCTGTCTGTTTGTTCCGGGTAATCTCCGAAACGGCGGGACCGATTTTATCGGGACTTTCACTGACAGGTAGCTGATATATCAAGGAGTAACGTAAGGCTACTTAGATTTTTAAAAAACATTAGGTATCCACGGGCAACCATGAAATTTAAATCTACGCGGGTGTAACCGCGGGGCACAGCTAGTAGGCTAATATAAGCTTGGTATTTTTGCCCGATGAAATATGAGTCTCAGCAAGTGAAACCGAGGAAGGCACTACTTCACTAAATCGTGTATTTTTCGTTACAAGATGTTCTCAACGATCTGTTTAACAAAAAAGGCACTCAAACATGGTGTTTTTGTCTTGTGTTTATTTAAGCTTCCTATTAGTGACACGGTGTGTCAAAATGTGTAATTTGTTTGGGAGCATGTTGATTTTAGTGTTAACAAGGTAGCTATAGCCTATTTTCTCACCCTATTAAGGCAAAAGAACGAGGGTTATGATTTTAACCGTTATGTATGTAACATTTTTTTTTAAACGAAATTGAGTATTTACTCCTTGTAACATCAGTTATGTGCCAGAAAGCCCCGTTAAAATCGATTCAGCCGTTTCAAAAGTTACCAGGAACAAATAGAGAGACAGACATATAAGCAGAGATTAAATTTTAAAATAGTTTTTTCATTTAAGTTCCATTATATACTTGCGTCATTGTTAAAGAAATGCTGTAACTGCTCTAAAAGCCGAACAGACACTTTTTAACTGTACAGATGGGCTACAAACCATAATAATATATTTTGTAGATAGTAAAGAAAAGTCAACGTATTGTAATAGTTTTGTAAATCGTAACCCAAAGTGAAGTGAAAGCGAATCGCTAGTCTATCTATACAGATAAATAAAATTGAAGTGTCTGTTTGTAATTCCAAATTAACAGCTATTCACCAAACTAGGAGTACCTGACTTAGAATACCTATTTCTTTTTTATTTATAGTTTCCGTGAAATAAAGCCAACGTCTATGAAACCGCGGGGCACAGCTAGTTATAATATAAAAAGTAAACTCTTTTTTTTACCGACTTCAAAAGAAGGAGGTGCCAAATATAGCATCAAAGTTATTGTCAGACACAAACATCCAAAGTAAGTAATTTATTTCACATTTTATTTTCTTTTTTTGAAGGCTTTTTAACAATTTTTGTAAAAAAAAAAATAAGTTAAATATTGCCATATATTATATTGTAACATAATTTAATTTTAATCATTGTATTGAACACTGCTATCTCAAATCTTGACTCCATACAATAAAATACAAAAGGCAGTAATGCCGCATCCAATATAAAGTAAGTATACTTTAATCCCGCTTTTTGAATATTACATCAATGTTGTAACTCAAATTTTGTAGGGATACCATGGTTTTGGAATAATTTTAATTATAATGACATACATCTATACGGATAAGTCTGTTTGTAATTCCAAAATAACAGCTTTTCACTAAATGCATATGAAAATATACACGCTACTGACACTAAAGAAACCAAGTTTAAAAATTTTTCTCCGTCTGTTTCTTCCGGGTAATCTACGAAACAACTGGACAGATTTTCACGGGACGGTCACTGGCAGGTAGCTGATGTTTCAAGGAGTAATTTAGGCTACTTTTATTTATTAAAAATATTAGGAACGGGTGAAACCCCGAGGCACAGCTAGTATAACGTATAACTTGTTTATACACAAAACAAAATCGTCGAAAATGTCACAACATATCACGATGAGGGGATGTTAAAAAACAAATAATATTATATTATTTATCCAAACTCCACAGTCACCCTACCAAGGTTGTTTACCTTGCACAAGATCGCCAGATAAACCCCGCAAAAGAGCAAAATCCGAAATATGACGATGCAATATACGAAATTACCCACTCGGGTTTCATTACCAAAGATTCTATCGACCCGTTGTTTATTTATTAAATGCCATAAACACACCGCTCATAATTTAAAACGAATGATTTATTACCTGTATCGATCCGATTTCTTCGCTTTTCAACATTTTAATCATTTTAAATTTTGCTACACACTCTTAAACTTTGGCAAATATAAACGTTTAGCGTAAATGTCAAATTTTAACCGACTTCAATGAAAGGAGGAGTATAACTTCAAGAGTACTAGGCCTAGACAAAGTAGCATTCTCTCGCGTTTGCGCTAATAGAAACGATACAAAATGTATGGGAATCACATAAATCAGTCACGTGATATATGTCATTCCCGTACATTTTGTATCGTTTCTACTAGCGAAGCGTGAGGGTAATTCTACTTTATCTACAGGCCCAGGAGGCCTACCATCATCGGTTTAAGCAGAGCGTAATAAAAACTTCTTAGCTTTGACGTTTAATTTTGGTATAAAACAGAAATCAGCAAAGCTAAGAAGTTCTAAATACGGGCTGTTTAAACTATACAGTTGGTTCCCTGGCTACGAAGGGACTACCTATCTGACCATCGATACCCCTTCTACGAGGAAAATCGGTAATCTGTGTTAAACCAGTTGGCAGACATTAGGCCTCTGACTGACCTGTAACGATTGCCAAAGATGTTAAATTGTCACCCGGGACCGACGGCTTAACGTGCTCTCCGAGGCACGGAGGGAATTCGGGCGGTCACCCATCTGTGCTGGCGCAACTGTGTCACGAGCTCCTCCCATGATATGAATACACATACATACATAGGTATGCTCACGCCTGTATCTCATGGGGGTAGGCAGAGACCACCGTTCGCCACCTGCTACGATCCTTACATACTTCTTTCGCTTCATCCACATTCATGCATCTCCTCATAGACTTCCTGCGGTTACGAATGCTCCGAATTGATATTAATATCCTACTTATTATTCTCACATTCCACAAAACCAACGAGACAGCTCTCCACATTAATATTAAGTACAAAAATAGGCATGTTACTCTTAAATACCAATATATTCTGCGTGCTAAATCTAGTAATATAAAGCCAAATATACATATAAAAAGCCCTAATGTCTGTCCATTACACAGCATAAATCTCAAAGACGATGCCTCTGCCAAATTCTTGGATCATTGATTCGAGGTAATTTATTCTATTGTAGGTTTTATGTTACTTTTACAACTACATGGATTCATGAAATATTTGAAAAGTAAGACATTCATTTGGCTGCCTACTACTGACAATGGTGTCAAGTTAAAACAGCGATATAATCACCTGTCACGTTGGCACTTAATCATGTTCAGTGAAAAGTGGGGACTGTACCTCCACCTTACGAAAGATCGCAGATAAATACTGCTCCCTTTGAGTAGGTTTGTAGTCCTCCCACCCAATAGGGTCTATGAATTTGGCTATGGTATCCCCTGCCTGTCGTAAGAGGTCAGTGGACTTTAAAGTTTTACATACATACGTATGCTCTTGCTCACCCCTGTTTTCCCCGAAGGGGTAGGCAGAGGAGTTGTAATAACAATACCCACTTTTCACCGAACATGATTAAGTGCCAACATGACAGATGGTGAGTCTATCGTCGTCTCAGACACTATAAATACATCTTTGAATTACTTCTCAGACATATGCAGGTTTCCTCACGATGTTTTCCTTCACCGTAAAGCACGTGGTGTGAAATCACTGTACATAAGTTTTTATTAGAAAAACTCATTGGTACAGGCCCCGCTGGGATTCAAACTTGCAGCGCTTACGTAGCAGGTGACTGCTCAAACCTCAAGGCCACCACGGCTTAAGGTTTTAAATAACGAGCAGTTTAAATGCGATATTGATATAAAACTTTTTCAAAAGGGATGACAACGTATCAAATTATATTTACCTTCGAAATCAATACGATTTCAACGGATCGACAAGTCATATTCTGTATGTATTATTAACAGGCTATTCATATAAAACTAATATTATAAACAGGAAAAATTTATGTTTGTTTGTAACGACTTGGCTCAAAAAATACTGAACCGATTTAAAAAAAACTTTCACCATTTGAATTCTACATTATCACTGAATAATATAGGCTATGTTTTATCCCCGTACTCCCACGGGAACGGGAACTACGCGGGTCAAACCGCGTGACGTTCGCCTGTATCAAATATGCCTGTTATTAACACCTGCTATAATAACATGACCATTGACAAGTAAACCGTACTAAAATACATATTTATTATCTGTCCCGAAACTATTGACACCTTGCCTTTGCACGGTTCGTTTGTAAAAAAGTCAATCATGAGTCATTTTGACAGAAACTGTTTCCGTACAGGAGAAACTGGAGTGGATTTCACGATTGTAATTTTTAAAGCTAGAGGCTAATGGAAATTTATTAACATACGTAGCATAAGTTACTCCTTGAAACATCAGCTACCCGCCAGTGAAAGTCCCTTTAAAATCGGTCCAGGAATTTCAGAGATTACCCCGAACAAACAGACAGACAGAGAAAATTAAAAAAATTGGTTTTTCTATATCTGTACCGTGTATACTGTCTTATGCATTTAGTGGAAAGCTGTAATTTAGGAATTTCAAGCAGACACGTCTATTTTATTTATCTATATAGATGTTCTAGCTGTGCCCCGCGGTTTCACCTGCGTAGATTTAGTTTCATCCTTATTGTCGCGGAACCCTAATACTTTTGATAAATTAAAGTAGCCTAAGTTACTCCTTGAAACATCAGCTACCTACCAGTGAAAGTCCTGTTAAAATCCGTCCAGCCATTTCTGAGATTACCCGGAACAAACAGAAAGACAGACAGAGAAATTTTTTAAAACTTGGTTTTTTAGTGTCAGTAGCGTGTATACTTTCAAATGCATTTAGTGAAAAACTGTTATTTTGCAATTACAAACAGACACTTCAATTTTATTTATCTGTATAGATAGATGGGGTTATTACATGGAACCCTAATTCCTAAATCTCTGCTCCACATCCTTGACTGGATGGTACTTCATTAGATGACAATTATTTTCAAGGGTTTCTTAACAATGAATATTTCTCTACATCTGCTCGCTTTTACAAAAAAATACAAATACAATACAAAAGTTCTGTAAGAAATTACTTGAGGCGTTAAATTTTGATCCTTTTCTGGACAATAGATGTCGCTTTTTGTTTAAAGTTACAACTAACATGCCGTCAGTCACAACTTTATATCAATGAAAATAAGATCGAAAATTGCATGTCTTGAATTGCGATTTAAATAGTAGACATTTTCGGATTACAAATTTGTAAGTACGGTTTTTAGAGTCTTATTTTCATTACATTAAAGTTGGAAATTAGATGGCTTAGTGCAAAGGTAAGGTGTTTTTTTGGTATATGAAACGAATGTGGTTAGAATGGACGAAGGATGTGAATTTGATATTGTAAGAACATTCATTTAAGATTTTGCCAAAAGTTTGCACAAAAAAAATCCGGCAAAAGTATTTCGTTACGTATCATGGTAATTTTATATTTTTGCAAATGGCAACCTCAATTATGTTTGATTTTTAAGAAAGGAATTTCGGTAACAAGATATTTTATTTGCGTATGGTAATAATTTTTCTTACTTTTATCATGTTGTTATTAAATTAAGTTATGATACGGAAAATGATATTATAATCTTATCACTTACTTATGCATTTAGTGAAAAGCTGTTATTTTGGGATTACAAACAGACACTTCAATTTTATTTATCTGTATAGATGTATAGATAATATAACTAGCATTAGCTACTACGTTATGTTAGAGTTTGGTAAGCAAGTTAACGCGCTAAGTTATTCTTCTTCTTAAGGTGCCTCTCCGATTAACGAAGGTTGGCAGTCAATTTGGAGTATTCCTCTCTATTTCTGGCGAGGCGAAAGAGTTCGGCTGCACTCGCTATCCCTGTCCACTCCCGGATGTTACGCAACCAAGATTTTTTCCTCCGACCGACACGTCTTTTGCCCGCGACTTTTCCCATCATAATTAGTTGTAGTAACCCGTACCTATCATGTCTCAATACATGTCCTAGGTAGGCTAAGTTATTGAGTACCATCAAATAATTTTCTTTAAACAAGCGGAATCCTTCCCCCCTCTCTTTCCCAAGTAAAAGTAACTTTATTACGTTAAGATAAAGATAGTATTACAATTATGAACACGGCCACACACAAGCGCTATAAATTTGTTGAAAGTGACAAAAACACTTCGCTCTCGATAACACTACGTTTAATGTATTTTGTGATTTAGGTGCCACGACACGACGTTACGATTTTGTTTAAATCGAAATGGTTTGCAAGATTACAGTAGACATTTTATGAGTGTGTCTGTGTGGCATGACGCGAATAAAATACACACTGAGCGCTCATACTTCGTTACGGTACCTGAGATCCTACCATGAACTCACATAGCTGAACCACAGATCTATACTTAATATTATTAAGAGGTAAGTTTTGTATGTTTTATTTGTAACCAAAAATATCTTTATTCGATTAGACTTTATACAAAGTACTTTCAAATCGTCAGAATGACACAATTACGCAGGATTATACATGCTACCGCCAGGTTCGGAAGGTTGCTTTTACTGAGAAGGACCTGGCAAGAAACTCAGTAATTACTATTTTCAAGAATATTATACAGTTTTAAAAATACAAAATAAATCATTCAAGCAACTATAAGCCCATGGACACAGTTCCAATGCTCAATTGCCAAAAATAAAAACTAAAAAAATATTACAAATATATGTCATGGCAAATTCCAGTCAGTCAAAGCAAAGATCAAAATTAAGATTAATCAATCGTAGCAAAAGTACAGTGGCCATGGGATTATTTACAAAAAATATCAGACAAAGGTACATCGCTGGCTCCCTTTCACCATTTGAATGCTACATTATCACTGATTAATATAGGCTATATTTTATCTCCGTAAATTACTACTTGTAACATCAGCTATCTGCCAGTAAAAGTCCTGTTAAAATCGATCTATTAATATGGGATTACAGGCACAATCTTCTTATGATATTGATTATATATATAAACTAGCTATGTCGCGCGGTTTCACCCGCGTAAACTTTCATCCCCTTGAGGGTAGAATTAATCAAAATCCTTTCTTAGCGGATGCCTACGTCATAATAACTACCTGCATGCAAAATTTCAGCCCGATCCATCCAGAGGTTTGGGCTGTGCGTTGATAGATCACTATGTCAGTCAGTCACCTTTGAGTTATATATTTAGACAAGCCGTGCCCCGCGGTTTGACCCGCATATATTTAGTTTCATATTGGCGCGAAACACTAATATTTTTAATAAATATAAGTAGCCTAAGTTACTCCTTGAAACAACAGCTACCTACCAGTGAAAGTCCCATTAAATCGGTCCAGCCAAACAGACAGACAGAGAAAAATGTTAGAACTTGGTTTTTCAATGTCGGTAGCGTGTATACTTTCATATACATTTAGTGAAAAGCTGTGATTTTGGAATTATAAACAGACACTTCAATTTTATTTATCTGTATATAAATCTATATAAGTAGATGTATGGAAATGTACCATCGTGTCGCCATAGTGTCGTCGTCCACGTCTCGTCAGATCTAAACAGCCTAATAGAATATAGCCCACTTATCAATGTATTACACATTGTTCCCGTAACTAATATGGAGAAATTCCTTGTTTTATTGTTTATTTACTTACTTTAGTACATTAAGCTTGTGGTAATCTGTTTAGTGGTGTAGTTTGACGCCTCGGTTCTGTATTTTATTTATGGTGTCTACTAAGAACGTTATAGACCTTTGACAGGTCGTATGTATAGTGTCAGAGACGGTGAAAGACTCGCCATCTGTCAATTCGACATCTAATTGTCTTTGGTTAAAAGGCATGCAGATATTAAATTTAGCCGTGGTGGCAGTGTGGTTTAAGTAGCCTGCTACGCAAGTGACGCGACGCAAGTTTGATCCCAGCAGCCAACCTACCAATAAGTTTTTCTAAAGCTTAAGTGCAATAATTTCACCATACGTGCGGTGAAGGAAAATATCGTGAGGAAACCTCCATATGTGTGAAAAGTTATTCGAAGGCGTATGTAAATTAAGCTATCGGTTTTTTCAAGTTTTACCTTTCCAGGCCGAGCCGCTGAAGCGAAGCTACAATTTGGAATAGAGAAAAAGAAAAACATAAGAAGAGGACGCGATAATCTATACAGATAAATAAAATTGAAGTGTCTGTTTGTAATTCCAAAAAAAAAAATAAAAAAAAATAAGCTTTTCTATAAATGCATATGAAAGTATACACGCTACTGGCACTAAAAAAACATGTTTTAAAAATTTTCTCTGTTTGTCTGTCTGTCCGTCTGTCTGTCTGTCTGTTTGTTCCGGTTAATCTCCGAAACGGCTGGACGGATTTTAACGGGACTTTCACAGGCAGGTAGCTGATGTTTCAAGGAGTAACTTAGGCTACTTTTATTTATCAAAAATATTAGGGTTCCGCGACAATAAGGATGAAACTAAATCTACGCGGGTGAAACCACGGGGCACAGCTAGTTACAAAATAACAGCTTTTCACTAAATGCATATGAATGGAGCAAACGAATTTATTTAAAAAAATAGGCCTAGCTTTCTTGCTACTTGTAAAGTTTATATTTATATACAGTTTATAGTTATGTATTTATTTTAGTTACGTGTTTTATTATGTGTCCCGCGGTTTCACCTGCGTACATTTAGTTTCATCCTTATCGCGCGGAACCCTAATATTTTTATTAAATTAAAGGCACCTAAGTTACTCCTTGATATATCAGCTACCTGCCAGCGAAAGTCCCGTTAAAATCGGTCCAGCCGTTTCGGAGATTACCCGGAACAAACAGACAGACAGAGAAAAAAATTATAACTTGTTTTTTTAGTGTCAGTAGCGTGTATACTTTCAAATGCATTTAGTGAAAAACTCTTGTTTTGGATTTACTAACAGACACTTCAATTTTATTTATCTGTATAGATATTTTTTTCTTGGATAGAAGCCCAAAATACTTACTAATTTTGAAAACATTTTCCCTTATTAACCATTGCAGACCCTTATTAGTGGACTTTACAAAATTTTCTCCGCATTATTAAACCTTTTTAGATCCTAATTTTAACTTAAGACTAGCGATAGTATGAATTTAAAGCCAGTATATTTTATAACACTTCCATTTTTCATCTTGTCTTGTTATATCTATTAAAAATAGATAAATAAAATTGAAGTGTCTGTTTGTAATCAATTCACCCAGGGGCGTGCATTGGATTTTCAGAGGGGTAGGCATAAACAATAAGTAGGTAGGCAGGTTAAGTACATACCTATGTGACGTGGCGCAGGTACGTACGTCTTGGTACAGATACACATACGAACATAAACACACACACACACACGACACGAGTGTATTCAGTGATCACAAATTGTAACTTCTGCTTACCTGCTTTTATGCAATGCACGCCACTGTATACACCTATACCTCTATACATATACATAAATACATACAGATAATACAGATAAATAAAATTGAAGTGTCTGTTTGTAATTTCAAAATTACAGCTTTTCACTAAGTAAATGTATATGAAAGTATACACGCTACAGACACTAAAAAACCAAGATTTAAAATTTTTGTTTGTTCCGGATAATCTCTGAAACGGCTGGACGGATTTTAACGGGACTTTCACTGGCAGGTAGCTGATGTTCCAAGGAGTAACTTAGGCTACTTTTATATATTAAAAATATTAGGGTTCCGCGACAATAAGGATGACACTAAATCTACGCGGGTTAAACCGCGGGTCACAGCTAGTAATACATATAAGATAAGGTTCAATTTCGCATCTTTAAAACCGACACTCGACGACAAGTGCGACGCCGAGAAACCTTAGTGAATACCGTGGCTGCTAATCTTTAAACCGTTATAAAGGAACCAATCTAGGAAATCGCAGTTTAACCTAGATTAAATGTAAACAGCTTACACTGAAAATAGCCCCTTCTTGCAATATGTTTATATTTTCTTTAAACACTTTTACAGTGTTGCAATATCCCCACACTGTGTTTATCGAACTGATAAATAACTATTCTTGTAGCTTTATTTCCGTAAACTATCTGTGCCGAGGTTTCACCCGCGTAGATTTAGTTTCATCCTTTTTGACGCGCTCCCTAATATTTTTTATAATTAAAAGTGGCCTAAGTTACTCCTCGAAAACATCAGCTACCTGCCAGTGAAAGTCCCGTTAAAATTGGTCAAGCCGTTTCAGAGATTACCCGGAACAAACAGACGGACAGAGAAAACATTTTAAACATGTTTTTTAGTGTCAGTAGCGTGTATACTTTCATATGCATTTAGTGAAAAGCTGTTATTTTGGAATTACAAACAGACACTTGAATTTTATCTGTATAGATACAGGCTTTCATCCCCTATTTTATCCCCTTAGGGGTAGAATTAATCGAAATCCTTTCTTAGCGGATGCCTACGTCATAACATCATCTACCTGCATGCCAAATTTCAGCCCGATCCGTCCAGTGGTTTGGGCTGTGGGTTGATAGATCACTATGTCAGTCAGTCAGTCACCTTTGTGTTATATATATTTAGACTTGCACTTATAAATATCAGTAAAAGTATGCGGTAATGCATACGTTTGTTCTAGAACTATTGCCACTGTTGCAATGCCATAATTATCTATAGATAAAGTTCTTAATAATTTTTTTTACCTATTTTACACTAATTAATTACCTAAACATTATAAATGTTACATTTATAAAACAGCGCATGTGGCGTTTTCCTGTAAAAGTTATGCAATTAATTTGTAGCTATGTGAGATATGTATATATATAAGTGACTAGCTGTGCCCTGCGGTTTCACCCGCGTAGATTTAGTTTCATCTTTATTGTCGCGGTACCCTATAAGGGTATATTTTTCATAACTAAAAGTAGCCTAGGTTACTCCTTGTAACATTAGCTATCCGTCAGTGAAAGTCCCGTTAAAATCCGTCCAGCCGTTTCGGAGATTACCCGGAACAAACAGACAGACAGGCAGAAAAATTTCAAAACTTGGTTTTTGAGTTTCAGTAGCGTGTATACAACTATTGGGACTATATAAACTTTATCCTGTCTCCATATTATGTTAGTAATGTTAGTGAACCAAATATAATTTGTGAGTTCTGTCCAACAAAACATCAAACTCTTTTGTCTTGTAAACATCATGACGTCTTGAAACTCTAGTCTTTTGTTTTAATTAACGTCATTTAAGTATTAACGTTGACGTAAGTATAATTAGATAAGCAGGTGTATGACGTCTTAACAATAAGTAGACAGATACACAACTGTCAATGAACAATTTGACAATATATTAGCATGTTTCAGCATGTACCAAATAAGTTGTGTTATAAGAAGTAATTGGTACAGGTTCCGTTGGGATTCGAACTTGCGTCGATTGCGTAGCAGGCGACTGCTCAAACCCCAAGACCACCACGGCTCTTTTATTATTTCTATGCCATTAATGGTATTTAAGTGTCATGCGACGTAGGAAATGCCGTGAATTCTCCGACGTCTGGTCTTCCACCTGTGTTTGTATTGCATGCGATAGTGACGCCATACATTTATTGTGTACTAGCAGACGTCACGCGGTTTCACCCACGTAGTTCCCGTTCTCGTGGGAGTACGGGGATAAAATATAGTCTATGTTACTTGCTAATGATGTAGCTATCCATTGCTGAAAGAATTTTCAAGATCGGTCAAGTAGTTTCGGAGCCTATGTAATGCAAACAAACAAAAAATACAGTCAAATCTGTCCTCTTTGTTGAAAGAGTTGAGTTGCAAGAAACTCAACAATTACACTTTTAAACATGTCGTGGGGAATACCGGGTATCGGTACTACTCATCATATATAATTTATTTACGTGATCACTGAATAATTTGAGAGGCAAACCTTTCCTTAATTTGTCAAGTCTGTCAGAGCACTTAAAACTGATATAAGTCCCTCCTAGACATCGGGAGGGCCTGGCCCTCCTCTAATTACTGACACGTCAACTAGGTGAAGTGGGTATAATGCGTAATTACCTGCAAACAATGGACCTACTGTTGGTTCTCGAACACGACCAAGTCAGGTGCGTTCGAAGTGAGATTTATTCTAATGGAGAGTAAGGTGCTCCAAGAAATTGTTATATAGTTTCTTCTTAATAATAATAATAACGACTAACTAAAGGATATGGCAGCTAATCCCAACTAGCCATGTGACTAGCCTCTTTATAATATTAGAATAGACTAGCTGTGCTCCGCGCTTTCTCTCGCGTAGATTTAGTTTCATCCTTATTGTCACGGAACCCTAATATTTTTAGTAAATAAAAGTAGCCTAAATTACTCCTTGATAAATCAGATACCTGCCAGTGAAAGTCCCGTTCAAATCGGTCCAGCCGATTCAGAGATTACTCGGAACAAACAGACAGACAGACAGACGGACAGAAAGACAGAGATTTTTTTTAAAACTTGGTGTTTTAGTGTCAGTAGCGTGTATACTTTCATATGCATTTAGTGAAAAGCTGTTATTTTGGAATTACAAACAGACACTTCTATTTTATTTATCTGTAGATAGGTGTATAGATTAATATGTACGCCATACAATTGTAAGGTTTTATTATTTTTACTGCCATTATTTGCTTTTTAGGAGGAATATCATCGATATTTTAGAGAATTCAGTCCCAATTTATTGAATATACGAGTCTTTTGGCTTTAAGTTAGTACGACAGGTGAGATAGTCGATAGTAAATGGCTTTACGATAGAGAACCGTTAGTAGCGTGGTCTCCGCCATATTTGGCGATCATTCAGGTAGGAAGTCGAGATAGCGTTACCATGGTTACCGGCCCCTACGCCAGACATACGGTGGATTGTATATCTATATTTAAAATAAGATTGTGGGGGTAAAATGTTGATCATATTATTCTTAAAAATCTACATCTATACATCTATACAGATAAATAAAATTGAAGTCTCTGTTTGTAATTCCAAAATAACAGCTTTTCACTAAATGCATATGAAAGTATACACGCTACTGACACTAAAAAACCAAGTTTTAAAATTTTTCGCTGTCTGTCTGTCTGTTTGTTCCGGGTAATCTCTAAAACGGCTGGACGGATTTTAACGGGACTTATACAGGTAGCTGATGTTTCAAGTAGTAACTTAGCTAATTTTATTTATTAAAAATATTTGTGTTCCGCGACAATAAGGATGAAACTAAATCTATGCGGGTGAAACCGCGGGGCACAGCTAGTTATTCTTATAAATGTAAATATAAAGTGGATAATTTACGCTACAATTAAAGAGAAAGAGATTTGTTAAAAAGGATAAAATTTACCTAATAAGAAATGACATTTATCGATTGCCGTGGTGGCCGTGGGGTCTGGACAGTCGCCTGCTACGCAAGCGACGCAATTCGAATCCCAGCGTGGCTTGTACTTACCAATAAGTTTTACTCAAATCCTACATGCTATAAGTTCATACCACGTACTTTACGGTGAAGGAAAACATCGTGAGGAAATCTGTATATGTCTGAGAAGTAATTCTCATCTTGTCTGAAATATGTGTGTTGTTATTACAACACCTCTGCCTACCCCTTCGGGGAATACAGGCGTGAGTACATGTATGTATGTAAAGCCTAGTTCTTAATAAAGGTGTCAAATACGAATTTAGCTGCACTTACCTACTTATAATACACTAGCTGTGCCCCGCGGTTTCACCCGCGTAGATTTAGTTTCTTCCTTATTGGCGCGGAACCCTAATATTTTTAATAAATAAAAGTAGCCTAAGTTACTCCTTGAAACATCAGCTACCTGCCAGTGAAAATCCCGTTAAAATCCGTCCAGCCGTTTCAGAGATTACCCGGAACAAACAGACAGACAGACAGAGAAAATTTTTAAAACTTGTTTTTTTTGGGTCAGTATCGTGTATACTTTCATATGCATTTAGTGAAAAGCTGTTATTTTGGAATTACAAACAGACACTTCAATTTTATTTATCTGTATAGATTTTAATAAAAGATATTAAATTCATTCGAGTAGAAATCTAATTGAAGAACCACGACACTTTATCAGATAATTATGTAACATTTTATTAAATTCACGGGAAAGGGTTTGTATATCCCAATTTTATGTTAAAACCTTCGCTAGGTTTTTATGTAAAAAATATTTATTAAAATGGCAATAAAATTTACCGATTTCTCACCTGATAATAAAAAAACCGGCCAACTGCGAGTCGAACTCGCGGACGAAGGGTTCCATACCATCTTTAGTCAAAACCATAACAGCAGGAACATGAATGATATATCTATGCAGTCTATACATATAGATAAATAAAATCGAAGTGTCAGTTTGTAATAAAGAGAGCTTTGGTGGCCGTTAGGCTTGAGTCCCCTGCTACACAAGCGACGTAAGTTCGAATCCTAGCGGGGTCTGTACCAATTCTAAAAACTTATGTACAGTGATTTCACACGACGTGCTTTACGGTGAAGGAAAACATCGTGAGGAAGCCTGCATATGTCTGAGAAATAATGTAAAGATCTATGTATAGTGGTTGACACGGCGATAGACTCGACATCTGTCACGTTGGCAATCTTACATACTTAACTTAATCGGTGAGTGTTGTTATTACAACACCTCTGCCTACCCCTTCGGGGAATACAGGCGTGAGTATATCGTCGTTGCGCTTTCAAAAGTAGCTATGTGTTTTTACACACTTTAGGAGACGCAGAAAAAGATTTTCTCGAAATACGACCCGGGTATTAAAAAAAAAATTGTTACTATTGATACATATAACGAATTTACATAGTTCTTTTTAGATTAATGTTGGATAGATATTATTATTAATAATGACAAAGTTAAACATTACTGGAAATTTTGACACAAGAGTTCACGAAATACACATAGCGACTTTTGCACGCGCAACTACGATATGTATGTGTACAATAATTTTATTTCCTAGACCCTACCGGTATTACAGCTGACCGCTAGATTTTAGCTTAATGGAAGTTGGACAAACAATCAGACCAAAATTAACATATTCAGGCGATTTGCTTACCTTGTACATTTAGATAATCTAGCTTGCTCTGCATTTTGGGAACTTAATTGCCGGTTTTTGACTACACTAATATTAAAAAGAGGAATAATTTGATTGTTTGTTTGTATTGAATAGGCTCCGAAACTACTTGACCAATCTTGAAAATTCTTTCAGCAATGTATAGCTACATCATCAGTGAGTAACATAGGCTATATTTTATCCCCATACTCCCACGGAAACGGGAACTACGCGGGTAAAACAGCGTGACGTCCGCTAGTGTTATTATATTATTGAAGTATAGAATTTTCATCTTACCTTTAAATATCGGTACAATATTTAACGTTAACGTTTCAAAGTTACATAATGAAGAAACTAATTAATAAACGCAACGTTTGCTTTAAAACTAAATCGCAGCATTTCCCTTGAACAAACAAGGGCTCGAACTGACGACCCCGCGGTCCGAGCGACTCATAAATAAATCTGGCAAACAAAATCAATATGAGACGGCGCGGGGACCGGGATTAACGGGTTCACTCCCTTTATGACTACGCGAGTTCTGCCTTCTTTATTATGATGCAAAACAAAGCGAATATAAGAAAAACCAAACTAGTAAGTACTAGTGAAGTTTATACAATTTAGGGTAATATCACAGATTTTTAGCCGAGTCTTCGTCCGGGAGATGATGAAGTGTATCATCATCTCCCTGGCCTTATCCCATACATTGTTGGGATCGGCACTTGATTCAACCCGATGTGGCTATAGAAGCGACTGCCATCTGACCTTGAAACCCTTTTTACGAGGAAAATCGGTACTTTGGGTTAAACCAGTTGTCAAACTCTCTTAGGTCTCCGAATGACCTGTAACGATTGCCAAAGATGTTAAATTGGCAACCGGGATCGGCGTCTTAGAGTGCCCTCCGAGACACGGAGGGAGCTCGGGCGGTCACCCATCTAACTACTGGCTTGAGTAAGGGTTGCCTAGCTTCGCAGATCGAATGATATGCGCAGTATCAACTGTGCCATAAGCTTCTCGCCCGGGATGACCTATATACAAGCGCGTAGTACTACCCATTCGCGTGAAAGTACGGGGATAAAATATAGCTTATGTTACTCGCCAATGATGTAGCTATCCATTGCAGAATGAATTTTTGGTCAAGTAGATTCGGAGCCTATTCAATGCAAACAAACAATCAAATCTCTCTCTCCTCTTTATAATATTAGCATAGATGAATAAATATATAATAGGTAAGAACACCGCAGTCCCAAGTGGAACACATCTCGGCAACTAAGAGGCGTCTGTGTGTCATCCACCTGCCCTCATTAAGGGTGATCACGACATTTATTATACATTATATTATATTATACCACGTGTATACTATATTATATTATATCTCACGAGATATTAATACGTCGTAACGTCTCATAACTCATCGCCGATCGATACAGCTACCTGAAAGACGTAGAGTCTTCTAATAACACAATTTTCGAGGGGTAATATGCTCACGCCTATATTCGGAAGGAGTAGGCAGAAGTGTTGTAATAACAACACCCACTTTTCACCGAACATGATTAAGTGCCAACGTAACAGATGGTGAGTCTATCGCCGTCTTATTTCTTCTCAGACATTTGCAGGTTTCCTTCACCGTAAACCATAACATATACCATAACCGTAAAATAAACGTGGTGTGAAATCACTGTACATAAGTTTTTTTAGAAAAACTCTCTGGTACATCCCCGCTCGGATTCGAACTTGTGTCTCTTATGTGATAGGCAACCTCTCAAACTCCACGGCCCTAACGGTTTAAGTAGAGCGTATTAAGAACTTCTACTCGTATAGACCTGACATTTCATTTTGGTACCGTAAAATTAAACGTCAAAGCTAAGAAGTACTCAATACGGGCTGCTTAAATGATCATAGGCTTCGAGGCCAATATTTTTAGGTTTCCCCATCAATAGTTATATTACAAAGAGGAAAGATTTGTATGTGTTTGTAACGAATTGGCACAAAAACTACTGGACTGATTTTAAAAATTCTTTCACCATTTGAATGCTACATTATCACTGATTAATATAAGCTATATTTTATCCCCGTACTCTCACGGGAACGGGAACTACGTAGGTGAAACCGCGTGACGTCCGCTAGTCATTCATGCAAAAAAGAGATTACTTAGTTCGGCATTATTGAAAATTCTGACGGTTTATATAATACTCTGTTAGGACCAAGTCATCTTACTTAATTAAAATGTTGTTTACTCATCTCTTGAAGCGTAATCAATGTTCAACAGTTCCCTATACTCAAATAATCTCGACGGTTACCAATTAATTTAAAATATCAACGGTTAAAATGGGTTGGTGTTACAGTAAAGCATTTTACACTTGAAACACTGTTAGATATATATATTTATTTATTTATTTATAATCTATATGTGTCTGTTTGTAATACCAAAATAACAGCGCTTCACTAAATGCATATGAAAGTATACACGGTACTGACATACAAAAACCAATTTTCAATTTTTTTCTCTGTCTGTCTGTCCGTCTGTCTGTCTGTCTGTCTGTTTGTTCCGGGGACCGATTTTAACGGGACTTTCTCTGGCAGGTAGCTGATGTTTCAAAGAGTAACTTAGGCAACTTTTATTTATCAAAAATATTAGGGTTCCGCGACAATAAGGATGAAATTAAATCTACGCGGGTGAAACCGCGGGGCACAGCTAGTATATAAATATAATATATAATAATGTAATAAAATTTACATTATTATTACATTATATATAGTTAAATGAAATTGAAGTGTCTGTTTAAATCCGAATGAACAGCTTCACTAAATGTATATACGATACTGACGCATATAAAAAAATCTATTTACAAAATGATCTATCTGACTGTCTTTTTGTGCTAGCTAATCCCTGAAACTGGACCGATTTAAGCGGGACTTTCACTGGCAGATAGCAAATTTTACAAGGAGTAACTTAGGCTTTTATTTAAAAAACATGGTTTCGTGGGCCTCCCATTAAATTAAGACACCGCGGATAAAACCGCAAGGCACAGCTAGTGTAGTAATAATAAAAATGAGTGTATACCTATATCGTACTATCTTCCATAACGTAGTTATTTAAGTGAGTGACTAATATACTAAAAGGGTGTCCGTCCCTGTATTTGGTGTTAAAAATTCACTATCTAAGTGCACGAGCAAACTGACAAACTATTCCAAGTAATAACTCTTATCTCAACGCATTAAAGGTCATATTTCAACTGCTTTATTGATCTCCTGTAAGTGCATTGAATGACCTGTTTTCTCAGAGAATTCTAAGGGAGATATTTCTCTTAATGATATTTACTTTGATGTTGTAGTCAAATGTAGATCTAACTTTTAAAGTATGGCGCCCAGGTTGTCATGTTCATTGGGTTATTCACTAAGGGTTCTCAGCTTCGAACTCGACGAACAGCGTACTTCGAACTTGCGTCACTTGCGTAGCAGGCGACTGCTTAAACCCTACGGCCTTCAAGGCTCTCAATTTTAATATAATCTTATGTAATGGTAAAGTTTATATTCTGTTGACCCTTAAGAGACCCTTTCAGTAACTCTTTACCTTAATCTATACATCTATACAGATAAATAAAATTGAAGTGTCTGTTTGTAAATCCAAAATTACTGCTTTTCACTAAATGCATATGAAAGTATACACGCTACTGACACTAAAAAACCAAGCTTAAATTTTTTTCTCTGTCTGTCTGTTTGTTCCGGGTAATCTCTGAAACGGCTGGACCGATTTTAACGGGACTTTCACTGGCAGGTAACTGATATATCAAGGAGTAACTTAAGATACTTTTATTTATTAAAAATATTAGGGTTCTGCGACAATAAGGATGAAACTAAATCTACGCGGGTGAAACCGCAGGGCACAGCTAGTAATGAATATATTTTTACTTCACATTATATGAGAGAATCGACGCCTATCATTAGTTTTAATGAAAATGTATTTAAGGTCTCTAAAATTTAGTTCATTATTTAAAATAGCGGCTGTTGATTGAAGCGTCGTTACAGACGAGGTGCTAAAGAGCCGCGGACAGAGATGTATTCTGATTATTAGTGTTACAGACAAAGAGGTGTTCATACGAACGACAAAAACAGCTGCATTTTTGCGTGAAATATACCTGAGTGAAGAGAGGAAGAGACGACCTTCGTAACCCCTTTTACAAGGAGAATGGATAATCTGGGCTTACTCAGTTGTCAAACTCTTAGGCCTTCGACTGACCTGTAACGATTCTACGATGAACCAAAGATGTTAAATTGGTACCGTCGGTTTAACGTGCTCTCCCAGGCACGGAGGGAACTCGGGCAGTCACCAATCGAACTACTGCTTCGGGTTGGAGTTGCTAAACTTTGCTGATCGCTACTTCTCAGAAGGCTAGTTTCCGAACCGGTGGTAAATTCTTCGACATTTATAAGTGCCTTACCAGGGCCTAAATTGAATAAATCATTTGCAGTTTCGAATGATAGCAACTATGCTACGGGTCCATTTACAATATTCTTTTTTTCGTAGTAATTTTTATATGTATAGAGTATATATTAAATAGAGTAATCTATACAGATAAATAAAATTGAAGTGTCTGTTTGTAATTCCAAAATAACAGCTTCTCACTAAATGCACATGAAAATATATACAGTACAGACATGAAAAATACAATTTGTAAAGCTCTGTCTGTCTGTCTGTTTTTTCCGGGTAATCTCTGAAATGGCGGGACCGATTTTAACGGGACTTTCACTGACAGGTTGCTAATATTACAAGGTGTACCTTAGGCTACTTTGACAAAAAAAATATAAGGGTTCCGCGAACCACCTATGTAATTAAGTCTACGCGGGTGAAAGTAGTTTAAAATAACGTGACGTTTCTTTCAATCAGTCTGGCACCGACCTTACCCTCCACGCATTGGAAGGTAAGGAATCTATTTCACAAACTGCGACTGTATGCACCAGTTATTAGAGTGTCTAATGGCTTTCTTTGTCCCTATTTACCACATTCCTTTTAAGACCAACTAGATGGTATAGAGTATTTGTCAACTTTTAAGTGTTCAATAAGGTCTCTTATAGAGGGGAAGTGAAGGCTCTCTATATAATGTTTGGATATCACCACACAGCACCATCTAGTCCCAAATTAAGCAAAGCTTGTATAATAGGTATTGAGTGCTTCAAGTATAGATGTGTTAACATCTATACTTGAAGCACGTTAGTGTTTTCGACGATATCGCCTGCGTGAAGAGCCGTGGTGTCTGCTACGCAAGCGACGCAAGGAATCCCAGCGGGGCCTGTACCAATGAGTTTTTCCAAAAATGTATGTGCAGTGATTTCATACCACGTGCTTTACGGTGAAGGAAAACACGGTCAGGAAACCTGCATGTTTGAGAAGCAATTCAAAGACGTATTTATAGTGCCTGAGATGGCGATAGATTCACCATCTGTCACGTTGGCACTTAATCATCTTGTGTGAAAAGTGAGTGTTGTTACAACAACTCTGCCTACCTTTTCGGTGAATACAGGCGTGAGCATATGTATCGCTTGCGCATTTTCCTCATTTTGTATGGGAACGTTAAAAAGCGCCCCAAGCGGCGAGTGTAGGAAGTTTTACGTTTCCATACAAAAAAAGAAAAAATTGAAAATTTATATAGGTATAAAGTTATTTTTTTTATTTCCTAATTTACAATATCTAAAATTCTTCCAAATTTACATTGAATTTTTTCCCAATTTCGATTTATCTACATTTTTCCACATTAACATGTACTTAATATTTTTCTTCCATACACATGTTATAAATAGGAAAGATTTATATGCAAGTCTGTTTGTCTCAAAAAACCGGATTGGCCCAAAAAGTACGGAACCGGTTTTAAAAGTGATTTCACCTAAATTATCACTGATCAATATATGCTCTATTTTATCCCCGTACTCCCACGGGAACCGGAACTACGTGGGTGAAACCGCGTGACGTCCGCTAGTAGATACAACGCAGGAGTCAACAGTGAGATCAAAAAGTTCTTACAATAGTTTTTAGTGATAGAAAATCTAAGATGTGCCCCAGCATAGGTGATACACAAATCCGGTCCGTTCCTTTGCCTGCTTATGTGCTTATCTTCAAGGAAGTTCCATTCACCATCATACATAATAGATATGAGTAAAGTTAGATCATTATAAGCGGCCATGTTGGGCGACCCTGTGCTGAACTGATCCGAACCCGTGATACGCGGCCAATATGCCCGCAAAATGAGAACTAATACGACAGGGAGCCGTGGTAGTTGCTGATGCAGGCGTATGGACAAGAGTAATGTGGCCATACTTAAAAGAAAACGAAAGAAAATATATAAAAACGAACAAAAAAATGTTGACGCTTGTATGAGAGCCCCCTTAAATACTTATTTTATCCGCGTAGGATTCTATTCATTGGTTACCCGCGGAACCCTAATCACTTCTTTGAAATAAAAGTAGCTTTTTTGTGTTAGCTTTAATCCTTGTAATATTATCTATCTGCCAGTGAAAGTCCCGTTAAAATTGGTACAGCCGTTTCGGAGATTAGCCGGAACAAACAGACAGAGGGAAAGACAAAAAAAAATTATTATACCTAAAATATGCATTTAGTGAAGAGCGGTTATTTTGGAATTACAAACAGACACTTCAATTTTATTCATCTGTATAGATACTTTTTAGTATTTACTGTTATAGCAGCAACAAAAATACATCATCTGTGAAAATGTCAACTGTTTAGCTATCACGGTTCATGAGATACAGCCTGGTGACAGACGGACAGCGGAGTCTCCGTAATAGGCTCCCGTTTTTACCGTTTGTAACTGAAGTCTAGAACAGAAAAAAATAATTCCACACACAAAATGCATATACCAAATATCAACACCATAACAGACACTTACATTGTATGTATCTGTATGGATATAAATATTATCTATGATACTTTACAAGCATGGGTGTCCTAAGTATTCACCATTCAATGCGCGGGCGCATGCGAACAAAATTCAAAATTCAAATCAGTCTTTCTTCGTCTCCCGTCGCAAGCGCGCGTCCGTCACCATATTTACATATACACGTTTTGTAAGCTGCTTACCATTTTGCTGTGGTTATTTTATTTTAAACTTTATCTGAATAAAACGTACATTTTCTTCCTAACGATGTTGCTTTACCATTTTTGTAGCTATGTGGTTTGGGGCTTTGACCTCGCACATACATAGCTTAGGTGTGAATCTAAATATGCACACGCCATCTCAGAAGGGTCTCCGAAAGGGTAAGCAGAGGTGTTACAAAACCTAGACTTCACCTTATCTTAAGTTAACGTAACAGATGGTGAATCTATCGCCGTCTCAGGCACTATACATACGTTTTTGAATTACTTCTCTATGCTGGTTGTCTCACGATGTTTTCCTTCACCGTAGCTAGTGTGACATCAAACTAGTGCGAGTTTTTCACTGCCGCCGTCACAAGTCACCGAGTCGCCGTAAACGCAGATTTGTATAGGATCGGAACAGCGCCTCTGTCGCCCTAAACATGACACTATTGTGAGCCCATACAAATCTGCGTTTACGTCGACGCGGTGACTAGTGACGGTGATTTTGAGAAAACTCGCACTAGGCACTCAGGCATGCTTAGAACTTGCGTCGTTTAAGTAGCAGGTGATCGTTCAAACCACTCAGCCTCCACGTATCTCCATGGTAAGCATTAAAATTCACTCTCGTGACTGATTCAGTAGGACAGTTTGATTTAAAGTCGACGGCTCGGAATGTATAAACAATTATTATATATTACACGCTACTGTATATGGTATTTGCTGAATTCAAAATGGTGGGAGCTCAGGAGATGTCTATATTTTGGAATTGAAATCAGTTTTAAAATTATTGGACTCGAAATAGATTTGTTCGAATAATTCCCTGAGAAATCCGTGCCACAAAGTAAGCTGTCAAGGGTTTAGTGAAAATAATTTGGATTAATGCGCATTTGTTCGCGTCGCTTCGAGGTCAGCGCTCAAAACTTGTGCCATGTTTAATCTATACAGATAAATACCATTGAAGTGTCTGTTTGTATCATCAAGTTCATCCCGCCATCTCCTCCGAGGCCTGCCGCGTTGTCATTGCCTGCCATTTGGGGTCCATTTCATAATATTTTATTATGTTAGTGTTTACTTTGAGAAATTTCAAAAGCCTATAGTACAAATATCAATAATATATATTCAATGCATGTCTCGTTTTGTTCCGTACAGTAGATACTAACAAGACCCAACATGGCATATTTACAATTCAAAACCTTTGCGTTTTTGACTTCTTTTTGTAAATACCTTTTGAAACTAAACTCCTTGCTGTGCCCTGCGGTTTCACCCGCGTAGAGTTAAATTCATGGGTGTCCCGCAGAACCCTAATGTATTTAATAAATAAAAGTAGCCTAAGTTACTCCTTGGAACATCAGCTACCTACCAGTGAAATTCCCGTTAAAATCCGTCCAGCCGTTTCAGAGATTACCCGGAACAAACAGACAGACAGACAGACAGAGAAAAATTTTAAAACTTGGTTTTTCAGTGTCAGTAGCATGTATACGTTCATATGCATTTAGTGAAAAGCTGTAATTTTGGAATTACAAACAGACACTTCAATTTTATCTGTATAGATATATAGATATATGGTACTCACTATTTTAATAATCTTCTCGAATCTGGGACCCAACCATGATCTCTTATTGCAATGATAATTCAGTTGTACGACAGTGACAGATGTATGCACGTCACATACATCTGTCTCATAAATGAGTGAACCTATCATGGCAATAAGAGCTCATGGTAAGGCCCGCGTTTACGTCGACGCGATGACTTGTGAAGGCAAATTTAAGGAAACTCACACTATTCACTCTGATGATAAGCGGTTACTGCACACCATTACCTGTGAAATTAGAACGAAAGCCGCGTAGCCCTAACTTTTAGCGCCCTCATTCACTTCATTTAAAAACATACGATCTTATAAAAGGCACCCCCATTCAAAATATATTAAGTAAATAAATATATTTCGATGGAGAGTTATTGAGTAATTTCTTGGTATATTTACTATGATAACAGAGCGGCCACTGTCTATGAAAAGTGTTGCTATACCTCTAAACAATTACCCGTGCTTAGGAAGATTTTTGTTTATATAATACCTTAAATTTAAAGGCAATCAGGGTATTTTTGCATAATTTTAATATAATATAGCCGACACAGACTTTGCTATTACCCCATGCTTTTTATAAGATAGAAATATGCAAATATGTACTCACTTTTTCAACAGTCTTGACCTTATTTTTTTAAAGTAGTCTATATATTAATAAATATTAAATTAAAAATAAAACTAGGATTAAAATCGATCGTTTTAGGTAATAACCAGAAAAGACAGACAGGCGGAAAAATAATTGAAAAATTGTTTTTTTTATGTCAAAACTGTTTATAGCTACTTTCATATGCATTTAGTAAAAACAAACAGATACTCCATTTAAATATAAATATAAATTAAATTGGAATCCTCGTGTATAAAGTGAAGAATATCCGTATGTATTTTTTTTTAATAAAACTGATAAGGATAAGTATTGATTAGGGTATTAAGTTTCATTAACTGGCATCCCAGGTAAAACACTCGAATATTCGCCAGCAAAGTGCAGGGAAAGTAAACGGGGGAGTCTCCCTGGGAGAACTGTTAAGTATCGTGAAAGGATAATATTGCAAGCCATAGTTTTTGAGGAAATTGCTGTGTGATCAATCATTAAAGAAAATATAGAAGGTTTTTTAGGAATCCCCGATTGTTTATCACATGAGCTCTATAATGGTTGAGGAGGTCAAAGGCCGACATTCGCGTTATACTTGTGAACAGGTGCTGCTTGTGGGGGCTGGTCATCTCAAGCTACGCATTTAGATATAAGTAGAACTATTAGACTTTTATTTTAACTTTTATCGACATTTGTGCATTGGAACTGTGTCTATGAGTCTGTGTCATTCGATTTTCGGAGTACCAATGTGCCGCCACTCAAATTTATTATTTTGTTTGCCTTGTTTTCACCGGCTAGATCTGCATGGAATGACACAGGATTCTGTGACATAAATAACTTTTCGTGTCTTTATTTACTTACTAGCTGTGCCCCGCGGTTTTACCCGCGTAGATTTAGTTTCATCCTTATTGTCGCGGAACCCTAATATGTTTAATAAACAAAAGAAGCCTAGGTTACTCCTTGGAACATCAGCTACCTGCCAGTGAAAGTCCCGTTAAAATCCATTCAGCCGTTTCAGAGATTACCCGGAACAAACAGACAGACAGACAGAGTAAATTTTGTAATTTTGGTTTTTTAGTGTCAGTAGCGTGTATACTTTCATATGCATTTAGTTAAAAGCTGTAATTTTTTAATTACAAACAGACAATTCTATTTTATTTATATGTATAGATGTATAGATATAGATGTATAGATGTATGTACTCGTATTTGTATAAATAACTAGCTGACCCGACAGACGTTGCCCTGTCTTAGTTATAAGAATGCAGCACATATTCTGTCAATTCTATGTCAAACGTCATAAAATTACATCTAAAAGTTTTTATTGTCCAAAGCGCTAAGGTTAGATTTAGGAAGAAAGAAATAATTTTCTATGATGGTTAAGTATTCTTAAATTTTGAAATTCTCCGCGCAATTTACTTAGTTTTTTATTTCATAAGAACCATCTCCTGAAAATAATGTGTAGCAGCGTTTCTCCACTCGCTCATAGATGGCGCTACTCGCTAACAAATGCGAAGTTTGAGTACAAATACACGAGAACCTAAATCGCGCCATAAGAGTTTTCAAGCGCATTGCAGTATATATACAAGTTTCCAACTAAAAAGATTTTCACATTTGAATTTACTAAATAGATGTAGTAAATTCAAATGTGAAAATCTGAGGTGTTCTGTCATCAGTCTTTCAACTCTATGTATAAAGATAATAAGGTACAAAGGTATATTTATTAAATAGCCACTCATTTTGTCGAAATAATCCACCCCTCTTATTTAATTATCAAAATATGGCCTGAGCCTGATAGAGAGGGGATGATGGATAAAATTGTAATATCGACAAATTTATGATCTGTTTTTGATATGTCGATAAAATTAGGAAATATAATAAACCTTTGAAAAGTATTTTAATTGATGTAGCGAAGGTTATATACATTTTATTTTTATTTTCTATGTGGTGTTATTAAATCCTATATAATAAAATCAAGAATTAATGTAGTAAGTATTATTTCGGTGTTATTAACTAATTTTGGTTTAGGTACTATTTTTCCTTGCATCCTATTACGTAAAATCTTTTTATCTAAAAATAAAAACAATACGAAGAATTAAAAGTAAACTGTTAATATTATGAAAAGGTAAATATTTTTTTTTTTTTTTTATTTATTTATTTATTAAAACAGTTAAACCATCAGTTTATCATATAAAACATTCAAATTTGTAGTTACAGATAGGTATAGGACCGTATGATAGACCATTACATGCGTAAACAAACAATTCTTAAGATTTCTTATAAGGTAACAAAAAATACGTTCGAACTTTTACAGTAGGTGTAATATCGACAATTTCCCACCTGTCTGAAACACATCACTAGCAAACGATCGATATCCAAAGCCCGTCTGTTACTAGGGTTACAGACGGGACGCGAGCTACCTGTAAAAGGTACAATATGTAGTGATGGCTGTCGCGCAGTTGTTGCTGTCAAATAATTATTTTAAATCGTATTTATGATTGCAATTCTTTCAAGTTTTGAAAGTCTAGTTCTACTGTGAAATTTCTATAAAATGTAGATAAAACATACCTATTGTTATGAATAGCATAACATATGTTCAAGCATTACTTAAATCGAAATACATACATACATACACACGCCTGTATTCCCCGAAGAGGTAGGCAGGCGTATTGTAATAACAACACCCACTTTTCACCGAAGATGATTAAGTGCCAACGTGACAGATGGTGAGTCTATCGTCGTCTCAGGCACTATAATACGTCTCTGAAAGATCTCACTAAATATTATTCGGAAGCGTAGTTTAAGACGATTACCTCTTACAGATCTGTAACGCAATCTGGTTCGTAAATAAGGTGTCTGTCTTTCTATATTCATTCATATATTCATAAGGCATTCTCGTCATACTTGTGAACAGGTGATGCTTGTGGGGGCTGGTCATCTCAAGCTACGCATTTCGATATAAGTACAACTACTAGACTTTTCTTTATGTTAATTTTTATTGACATTTGTGCATTGGAACTGCGTCCATGGGCTTACATTTCTCAATTGATTTACTTTGTTTTTAAAAATTGTATAATATTTTTAAAAGAGTAATTACTGATTTTTGCCAGGTTCTTCTCAGTAAAAGCAACCTTCCGAACCTGGCAGTAGCATGTATAATCCATGTCGTTCTGACGATTTGAAAGTACTTTGTAAAAAGTCTAATCGAATAAAGATATTTTTGACTTTGACTTTGACTATAACTTTTCACGACTGAATCGCTTAACCACTTCAGCTGTAATTTTGAATACATAGTTTTAGCCTCAAGGGCAGATAAAGACTTATAAGTTACGATAAATGTAAGGGATAATTAAAACCGTCTGTCGTTAGTGAGGCTGTCGCTATCGCTGTAAATATAATCGAACCTCCCGTTCGTACACTCGGATCTGTATTAATGCCACCTGTCAAAATTTCATACGAATTTCATTTCTCGCATTGCGTACCCACAGCAAAACTGCTCCAAGTTTAAATAAATCCTTGAATTAAATTCTAAGTGAGCAATCCACGTGATATATAGCTAAACGTTACGATTTAACGTAACTTTGTGTAATGTTTCAGATAAATTCTTATACAGCAGGAAGAGGGTTGTCATCTTAAAGATTTCTAAATAATTTCTCTTTTATTTACCGACCTGTCAAAATAATGTAGATTTATCGAATTGAAATTTGGAAACGTTTGTAAATCACGTGACTGACGTATACGCGGTCGGCCACGAAGTGACACCACCTACTGTCATTACCTACGCCTATTCCGCTTATATCATTGTGTGAGTGCGTGCATTGCATATAAGCAGGTAAGCAGAAGTTACAATTTGTGATCACTGAATACACTCGTGTCGTGTGTGTGTGTACGTGACGTAAACGCAGATTTGTATAGGATCGGAACAGCGCCTCTGTTGGCCTCAACATGACACTATTGTGAGTCCATACAAATCTGCGTTTACGTCGACGCGGTGACTTGTTACGGCGATTTTAAGGAAACTCGCACTAGGCACTCTGTACCGCAGGAACAAGGGACATAAAAATTCGTCGCAGAAGGTAGGATCACGAGTTGTTCAGTTGGAAGAGCAACTGCACGGTTTGCAGAGGTCGGGGGTTCGATCCCGCCTCGTGTTACTATTTTTCTTTACCATTTTTAAGAAAATATAATAAAATATCTATACAGACAAATAAAATTGAAGTGTCTGTTTGCAATTTCAAAATTACAGTTTTTCACCAAATGCATATGAAAGTATAATACGATACAGACAAAGAAAATCCAAAAAATTTTTTTTTTTTTCTCTGTCTGTCTGTCTGTTTGTTCCGGGTAATTTCCAAAACGGCTGGACCGATTTTAACGGAACTTTCACTGGCGGGTAACTGGTGATAGAAAGAGTAACTTAGGCTACTTTTATTTACAAAAAATATTAGGGTTCCGCGAAACTACACATAAATCTACGCGGTTGAAACCGCTGGGTACAGCTAGTAATGAATAAAAATATATAAGATTTGTTCCTACATTCCTAGCTACTTGTAAAGCTTTATATTTAAAGCCTAGCTCTATGAGGTGATATATTTCACATACTAGGATTCACAGTCCAATGGTATGAACTCTGAAATAGCATCTAACTATAGCCACGTTTAATAATTCAAACAGTCGGTCCGACGATCCAGTCTAGACTGATTGTGCATTCACTGACGCCAGTGGCGCAGTGATACTCAAACTGGTCTCTATCGACCCCTTGGGGTTGAAAACGACGTGAAGTTGTCAGTCAAGAAAAATAGGAGGTTCAATTTTTATGGTGGAATTTATTTAAACAGGTCGCGACTGTGAAATACTTCATCTTCAAAAATATAAATTGTTCTAAATATGTAACACAGTATCAATGGCCTAAACATGAGCTCTTAATGCAATGATAGTTCAGCTGTGTGCATCAGCATGTCATATACATCTGTCTCATAATATGAGTTAAACTATCATGGCAATGAGAGGTCGCGGTAGGGCTGATGATCTGTTGTCAAATAGATTTAAAATTATAATATTTTGATATTAGGTTTGCAAGGAATATATTATATAGAATTGACAAAAAATCCAAGTGGTTGACCAGTGAAAAACAGTTTGAGGACCACTGCGAAAGAGGATATTTCTGTTAATAAGCTTGATGATTTAATATAAATACGAAGAAGGTGTGATTTGAACCCACGAGCAGTAACAATACTTTGAGCTACTCATGATCTCACGCAATAATTTGCCTTCCATCTGTTGATTTGAACTTGAGTTTCTATGTTCCTTAACTTATTCTTCTTACAAAAATCCGGAACCAAAACACGTGTTTCAATAAACTACAATAAGTGAAACAAGTGACGCTAGTTCAAATCCGAGCGGGGCCCGTACCAATGAGTTTTTCTAAAAACTTAAAGTACCTACAGTGATTTCACACCACGTGCTTGACTGTGAAGGAAAACATCGTGAGGAAACCTGCATATGTCTGAGAAGTAATTCAAAGACGCATGTACAGTGCCTGAGACAGCGATAGACTCACCATCTGTCACGTTGGCACTTAATAATCTTCGGTGAAAAGTAGTTGTTTTTATTACAATACCTCTGCCGACGCTTTCAGAGAATCAAAAAAGAGAAGAGTCTAACTTAGAGCCTTGATTCTCAAACCGAAATCACATCCGCTTAGCCACAAAGTAGACGTATTTAAGCTATTTTCCTTCTGCCTATTTATTTACAACGGTTGTAACTGACAACAGACAATTGATCGCAAATGCCTTCGATTGCTGCAACGTCATTGCTTTCCATTCTCAAGCACCTAATAATGTGTAGAACTGACTAATATAAACCGGCGTAGTAAATAAAAGGAGGGATGACAACGGGTATCCTCTGAGTGTCTAGTGAGAGTTTTCTTAAAATCGCCGCCACAAGTCATCGCGTCGACGTAAACGCAGATTTGTATGGGCTCACAATAGTGTCATGTTTAGGCCGACAGAGGCGCTATTTCGATCCTATACAAATCTGCGTTTACGTCAACGCGGTGACTTGTGACGGCGGCAGTGAAACTCGCACTAGACCCTCTGAATAACAATATGAACGTATGTTAAAATGAGTATATTGTCTGGTTTTATAGGTTGCGAAAGTCAGATGGCAGTCGCTTCGTATAAATATCAGGTGATCAGTCACATCGGGTTGGATCAAGTGCCGACCCCAACAATGTTTGAGATAAGGCCAGGGAGATGATGATGTGATACACGAAGTACCAGGCGCACATAATGGACAGGGAGTTAATAAGTTGATTGCGACTAACATGGAGCCACATTGGGTTGAATCAAGTGCCGACCCCAACAATGTTTGAGATAAGGCCAGGGAGATGATGATATGGTACACGAAGTACCAGGCGCACATAACGGACAAGGAGTTAATAAGTTGATTGCGACTACCATGGAGCCACATCGGGTTGAATCGAGTGCCGACCCCAACAATGTATGGGATAAGGCCAGGGAGATGATGATATGGTACACGAAGTACCAGGCGCACATAACGGACAAGGAGTTAATAAGTTGATTGCGACTAACATGGAGCCACATCGGGTTGAATCAAGTGCCGACCCCAACAATGTATGGGATAAGGCCAGGGAGATGATGATGTGGTACACGAAGTACCAGGCGCACATAACGGACAAGGAGTTAATAAGTTGATTGCGACTAACATGGAGCCACATCGGGTTGAATCAAGTGCCGACCCCAACAATATATGGGATAAGACCAGGGAGATGATGATATGGTACACGAAGTACCAGGCGCACATAACGTACAAGGAGTTAATAAGTTGATTGCGACTAACATGGAGCCACATCGGGTTGAATCAAGTGCCGACCCCAACAATGTTTGAGATAAGGCCAGGGAGATGATGATATGGTACACGAAGTACCAGGCGCACATAACGGACAAGGAGTTAATAAGTTGATTGCGACTACCATGGAGCCACATCGGGTTGAATCAAGTGCTGACCCCAACAATGTATGGGATAAGGCCAGGGAGATGATGATATGGTACACGAAGTACCAGGCGCACATAATGGACAAGGAGTTAATAAGTTCATTGCGACTTACATGGAGCCACATCGGGTTGAATCAAGTGCCGCCCCCAAAAATGTATGGGATAAGGCCAGGGAGATGATGATATGGTACACGAAGTACCAGGCGCACATAACGGACAAGGAGTTAATAAGTTGATTGCGACTAACATGGAGCCACATCGGGTTGAATCAAGTGCCGACCCCAACAATGTATGGGATAAGACCAGGGAGATGATGATATGGTACACGAAGTACCAGGCGCACATAACGGACAAGGAGTTAATAAGTTGATTGCGACTAACATGGAGCCACATCGGGTTGAATCAAGTGCCGACCCCAACAATGTATGGGATAAGGCCAGGGAGATGATGATATGGTACACGCAGTACCAGGCGCACATAACGGACAAGGAGTTAATAAGTTGATTGCGACTAACATGGAGCCACATCGGGTTGAATCGAGTGCCGACCCCAACAATGTATGGGATAAGGCCAGGGAGATGATGATATGGTACACGAAGTACCAGGCGCACATAACGGACAAGGAGTTAATAAGTTGATTGCGACTAACATGGAGCCACATCGGGTTGAATCAAGTGCCGACCCCAACAATGTATGGGATAAGGCCAGGGAGATGATGATGTGGTACACGAAGTACCGGGCGCACATAACGGACAAGGAGTTAATAAGTTGATTGCGACTAACATGGAGCCACATCGGGTTGAATCAAGTGCCGACCCCAACAATGTATGGGATAAGGCCAGGGAGATGATGATATGGTACACGAAGTACCAGGCGCCCATAACGGACAAGGAGTTAATAAGTTGATTGCGACTAACATGGAGCCACATCGGGTTGAATCAAGTGCCGACCCCAACAATGTATGGGATAAGGCCAGGGAGATGATGATATGGTACACGAAGTACCAGGCGCCCATAACGGACAAGGAGTTAATAAGTTGATTGCGACTAACATGGAGCCACATCGGGTTGAATCAAGTGCTGACCCCAACAATGTATGGGATAAGCCCAGGGACATGATGAGAATGATTCTCTGAGCATGATTTTACATCATTAGGGAATTTTATTTTAAAATCTTATGACTTGTATCTCCACAAAAACGCGAGCTTTACGGTGAAAGAAAATATTTTTAGGAAACCTGAATATTATGATTTAGAAGTAATTCAAACATAAATGGTATATTGCCTGAGATAGCGATGGACTCACCTTCAGATACATTAGCACTTAATCATCTTCGGTGAAAAGTGGGTGTAGTTATTACAACACCTCTGCTTACCCCTTCGGGGACCCTTATGGGATGGCGTGAGCATAAATAAAATACAAAGCCGTTTCCACCATGTGACGGTTTAAATCTCTAAGTAACTATTCAAAAACAATTGCCATATCTAAATATAATAGAGTCTACACTAACAATGAGGCCGTTGAGAGCAGCTCAAATCAATACAATAGCAATTATTGTAGCGACGCAACTGAGTTGATCGATACAGATCGATACATCGATATCGATGCTAATGACAGCTACACAGCCCTATTGTCTGCCGTATTGTTGGAGATAGACTTACTAATCACTATGGGAAGCAAGCTGATTTGTGTATAATGGTCGGTAGTAGGTAGTTCTATTCACAGCATACTTCGTAATCATATGCTCACGCCTGCTATCCCCAAAAGGGTAGGCAGAGGTGTATATATCATCGTCATAAATATAAGTTGTGACTCTTGTCGGTGTAACTGATGCAATTTCTTCCATTCGTCTCTATCCAGTGCCATCTCCTTGCCCTCCCTATACGTCACGGCAGACACATTTTCCTTGACTTGTCTCATGTATGTTAGCCTGGGTCTTCCTCTTCCTCTCTTTCCTTCTACTTTTCCTTCTAATATGTTTTTAAAGAAACTGTCATGTCGTACAAGGTGGCCAATCATCTTTTCTCTTCGATCCTGGATTGCATTCCATAGTACTCTTTTTTCGTCCATTCTATATACGAGTATATTTAGTAAACCTACATTTCACCAGTTATGTTTAAGTCCCATGTAATAGAGGGCGAGCCTATTGCCATTAACCGGCCACTAATCCAGGCTCCGGGCTGCTACTGGGGAATTACAGATGGAAAAACCCATTAACACTGCCTGATCCGGGAATCGAACCTCATGTTCCACTCTAGTGCTTACGACTGTGCTTTGAGATTATATAACAGCCACTTTTCACCGAAATTGACTTGCTAACATGAGCTACCATTAATTGACAGATGGTGAGTCCTTCGCCGTCTCAGGCACTATACCGTCTTTGAATTTCCCTTCAGACTGATGCAAGTTTCCTCATGATCGTAATGAAATGTACATGATGCTAGCTGAGTTTCTTGCCGGTTCTTCTCAGAAGGCTAGTTTCCGAACCGGTGGTAAATTCCTCGACATTCATAAGTGCCTTACCAGGGCCTAAACTGAATAAATCATTTTAATTTTGTCCAAGACCGTAAAGATCGTGGTGGATACTCACTACGTCATAGTAATTAGCCCAAAGCAATAACTTCACGAAATACTTAACCTTAAGTATCGCTATAATCGATAGATACCTTTTTATCTAAAACATGTATCAGATTATTATATTACCAACCGATTTCGTAAAATATTTGTGTATCATTGCGGCACACAAAAAATATGACTGACATTATTGTACGGTGAATTATCGATAACAATCTATCGATGTTTCCCATCACTATTGGAAGATTACAAATGGTGTTGATAAGTTTGAACTTGGTATTGTTTATTTTTTCTGGTGTTAATGACGTTTCATTACAGGTATTTGATTGTTAAAATGACTGGTTTAATTTTAATAAATACCTATACATCTATATCTATACAGATAAATAAAATTGAAGTGTCTGTTTGTAATTCCAAAATTAAACCAGTCATTTTAGCAATCAAATACCGCCGGAACAAACAGACAGACAGGCAGAGAAAAATTACAAAACTTGGTATTTTTGTGTCAGTAGCGTGTATACTTTCATATCATCATCATCATCTCCCTGGCCTTATCCCATACATTGTTGGGGTCGGCACTTGATTCAACCCGATGTGGCTGATCACCTGATTTTTATACGAAGCGACTGCCATCTGACCTTCGTAACCCCTTTTTAGAGGAAAATCGGCAATCTGGGTTAAACCAGTTGTCAGACTTTCTTAGGCCTCTGACTGACCTGTAACGATTGCCAAAGATGTTAAATTGGCAACCGGGACCGACGGCTTAACGTGCTCTCCGAGGCTGTATACTTTCATATAATAAAATTAAATAAAGAAAAAAAAAGTTATTGTTCCAAAACAAAAATACGATGCAGCGGTAATTAAAATTGGATACGGTACTAAATGGATGGTTATTTTAAGTTAATTATAACGTCACAGATATACATTAACTATCGAACAATGACTCTCTCGTTTGCTTATTAATTATATATACGAATGCCTAGTGCGAGTTCACTGCCGCCGTCACAAGTCACCGCGTCGACGTAAACGCAGATTTGTATAGGATCGGAACAGCGCCTCTGTCGGCCTAAACATGACACTATTGTGAGCCCACAAATCTGCGTTTACCTCGACGCGGTGACTTGTGACGGCGATTTTAAGAAAACTAAGCATTCTGTAGGCCCCACCCCATACATTGTCTTCCATTTCTCTATATTTTACGCAAGCAGATAAGATCTTATTTAAACTTAATCTAGATTCGGATGCAATCTCCCGGATATAGGTAGTATGTTTTTTAACTAATTACCAGAAATATACAATGGTTTACAAATAAACGATTGAGCTAGAGCCCCGCTGTGCAAATACTGTGGGCGTCGGTAGGGTAAAGGAGTCTGTTGTCGGTTGGTTACGGAAATATTTACTGGGATTTATTTGGATATCATTTTATGTGGTGGACCTGCTAAGCAAGCGACGTAAGTTCGAATCCCAGCGAGGCCTGTACCATGAGTTTTTCTAAAAAAATGTGAAGTGATTTCACACCACGTGCTTTACGGTGAAGGAAAAAATCGTGAGGAAACTTGGATATGTCTGAGAAGTAATTCAAAGACGTATGTTTAGTGCCTGAGACGGCGATAGACTCACCATCTCATCACACAGTATATACTTTTATATGCATTTACTGAATACCTGTTATTTTTTAATTACAAACAGACATATCAAATTTATTTATCTGTATGTATGTATGTATGTATAGTATTTTTTTTAATTTTCAAGCCTTGCATTAAAAATGTTAAAACACTCCAACAACAGCACCACTTACCCTACACCGTCACTTTTTGTAGCACATAATGGAGTCATAGTGAGTCATTCGATGATTCTGTGTTCTATTGAAGTTGATGATTTTGTATGAAATAATAATATCTATTCATTGCTTTGTGCGACGCGAGCGCCGCAGTTAATGGAACTTGGATTAAAGATTGTATGAAGTGAATTGATCTTGTGATAATATAAAAAACGTACTCGTATCTTTGCTGCGAGTTGCTAGATAAAAATCCAACCAAGTGCGAGTCGGACCCATTCGCGAAGGGTCCTGTACCATCGACACTAATATTATGAAGAGGAAAGATTTGATTGTTTATTGTTTGCATTGAATAGGCTCCGAAACTACTTGACCGATCTTGAAAATTCTTAGGCTATATAAAATCGGAAAAAAATATCATGTTTATTATGTGGGACCCCATTAAAAAAAATTAAAATTTTGTTGCTGAAGTCATAAATCCCATGTGATAGGTATATTCTGGTGACAGACAGACAGGACGGACGGACAGCGGAGTCTTAGTATTAGTGTTCAGTCAAACTATCAGGATATGGAACCCTGGGAAGCATGCATGTCGGTAGAGATTAGTTGCGTGATTTTAAATCTACGAAATTTGGAGCTACTTAACGTTGACGATATCGATCGCGTTTCCTCATTTTGTAAGGGAATGTCAAACTTCATAAACTTTACGATATATGAAACGTTAGATTACGCTTTTGCGAAATTGCAGAGAATAGTAGTATCTATACAGATAAATAAAAACGAAATGTCTGTTTATTCATACTTAAAGTCTTTTTGGGCTGCAGCCCAGGGCCCCGCTAATACAGAGGGCCCCCAACCGAAAGCACTACACAAAACAGTTTCTTGTCAAAATGGCAATTAGTTGAGTAATTAGGTCCCCTAAGCAGTATTAGCCCAGGGCCCCACAAATTCAAGATCCGCCCCTGTGTTTATAATTCAAATTAACCAGCTTTTCACTAAATGCATATGAAAGTAAGCAAGTACGGTACCTACTTACATAAAAAATAATCCATTTTTTCCCCTATATACCGACCGGTTTTAACCAGACGGGCAGATAGCTTAGGTTACAAAATAAAGTACCATAGGCTACTTTTATTAAAAAAACATTAGGGTTCCCCAGAACATGAAATGTAGTCTACTCGCGTTAAACCACGGGGCACAGCTAGTGTAAAATACGTACACAGCGTCAAGAATGCGGTTCCAAACCATATGACACTAACAATAAATTTCTTGGAAGAAAAAAAATATGTCATCGCTTACAAATAGCAAGCTAAGAGTTAAGAAACAAGTCTTGAAGATCAGATAAACCACGATAGAGACGTCTATTAAGCGTACAGCATAAGTTATGCTAATGTTAAGATATTTCACACTAATAGATCCAATGATTATACGCACTGAACTGGTTGAACCATGTTTCCATTAGCATACGGCACGAGGAATGCACAGAAATCACGCCAGATCACGGAAGAGAACAGTCACGGTATTCACTAAGTTTTCTCAAAGTTGAACTCGAGGACGAGTGTTGGTTTCAATCTTCTGTACATCTATATCTATAGAGATAAATAAAATTGAAGTGTCTGTTTGTAATTCCAAAATAACAGCTTTTCACTAAATGCATATGAAAGTAAACACGGAAAGGACATAGAAAAATCCATTATTAAAAAAAATCTCTGTCTGTCTGTTTGTTCCGGGTAATCTCTTAAACGGCTGGACCGATTTTAAAGGGACTTTTACTGGCAAGTAGCTGTTGTTTCAAGGAGTAACTAAGGCTTTTATTTATCAAAAATATTTGGGATCCGCGACATGAAGCATAAAACTAAATCTACGCGGGTGAAACCGTGGGGCACAGCTTGTAGGAAATAAATACATAATACATAAAGGATAAGGTTCGATTTTGCATCTTTAAAACCGAAATGGCCAGTACATACTTGTCTGAGCCATTCGCCCGCACTTCCTCAGTCGAGTCGAGAGATCTTCGAATGGGACTGAGCCTGTCACACGCGGGACATTTAATTTTGATTTAAAAATCGGGACGTCTGGCAAATTATCCTTACTTACTACGATTCCTCCCCCGTGCCTCGGAAAGCACGTTGTACCGTTGGTCCTACGCCTGATCTCTCTCCGGTCGTGTCGGATTGCCTCCTATCCCACTATGAGAGTGAGGGAATAAAGAGTGCACCTGTGTTTGCACACACTTGTGCACTATAATATCTCCTACGCAGATGGCTGATCCCCGTTGAGATTAGCCGCCGAAACCGAATTTCGGTAGCAGATCATTATTATTCCACATTCGTGCATCTCGTAATTGAATATACAATGGACACCCACCCAAGACCGCGGCAAAAGGCTTGTAATTTTTCCCCTGTCACCGTTGCTTACGACCCATTATTTTAAAGTCTAAAGCTATTCCTCGATAGTACGTATTCTTTGTTGATTTTTAAGATGGCAAGCCTACCGCCCGCCTGATGGTAAGCGGTTATCTTTGAGATATTTTTTATCTACGCTAATATAATAAAGACTGTTTTTTTGTTTGTTTGCATTTAATAGGCTCCGAAACTACTCGAACGATTTTGAAAATTCTTTGAGCAATGGATAGATACACCAGCAGCGACGTCCGCTACTCATTGATCATAGAACCTCTTTCGTCACGCGGTTTCACCCTCGTAGTTCCCGTTCCCGTGGGAGACCGGGGATAAAATATAGCCTATATTAATCTGAGATAATATAGCATTCAAATGGTGAAAGAATTTTTGAAATCGGTCCAGTACTTTTTGAGCCAATTCGTTACAAACATACTTACAAATTTTTCATGTTTATAATCTTTAGAATAGATTATCTCGTAAAACGCCCCAATAGTCAGTTCTCTGTTCCTGCCGCCTGCAAAGAACGCAGAATGACACAGTAGTTTTGTGTTCGTTTAAAAACGAACGGACAGACATATCAGACATCGCCAATATTGTGAAAGCATCGCCACGCCTGTTTCCGATGGACATTGGACACGTCTAGCTCGCGATCTACACTTACAATACATTTAGACTTGGACATACCGATTAATCTATATATATCTACCCTAATATTATAAAGCGATTGTTTGTTAAAAGTTGAAAGATTTGATTGTTTTTTTTTGGTTGTTTGTTTGTTTGCATTAAATAGGCTCCGAAACTAATTTACCGATCTTGAAAATTCTTTCAGCAATGGATAGCTACATCAATCTCTCTCAAAATCTCTGAAACGGCTGGACGGATTTTAACAGGACTTTCACTGGTAGGTAGCTGATTTGTCAAGGAGTAACTTAGGCTACTTTCATTTATTAAAAATATTAGGGTTCCGTGACATGAAACTAAATCTGCGCGGGTGAAACCGCGTGGCACAGCTATTCTACAAATAAAAATAGTTTTATTATGCTTTCATACTTTCATATACAAGTTTTGAAAAGCTGTTAATTTGGAATTATAAACAGACACTTCAATTTTATTTATCTGTATAGATATTATAGATGAATACACAGTAATACATAGTAGTAATTCGACATTCATAAGTGCTTAACCAAGGCCTAAACTGAATAAATCATTTTCATTTTCATAGATAAATCTTTTAAAATTTAATATTTTGTTAAGTAATATCTACATTTACAGAACTCTACAATCAATCGCTGACACCTCGAAATGGCTACTTCCGATCGCGCGAAGCAAGATGGCGGACCCGCATTTCCGGCGAACGTCAAACTATCAAAACCTCTTTTGATATAACACAAGTATTTTTCTATTCAATAGGTAACATTCTTTTGAAAACTCTGTTGGTATTACGAGTACTTTATGTGATACTAATCTATACATCTATATCTATACATCTATACATACAGATAAATAAAATTGAAGTGTCTGTTTGTAACTTCAAAATGACAGCTTTTCACTAAATGCATATGAAATTATACACGCTACTGACACTAAAAAACCAAGTTTTAAAATTTTTCTCTGTCTGTCTGCCCGTCTGTCTGTCTGTCTGTCTGTCTGTTTGTTCCGGATAATCTCTGAAACGGCTGGACGGATTTTAACGGGACTTTCACTGGCAGGTAGCTAATGATTCAAGGAGTAACTTAGGCTACTTTTATTTCTTAAAAATATTAGGGTTCCGCGACAATAAGGATGAAACTAAATCTACGCGGGTGAAACCGCAGGGCACAGCTAGTATACTAATATTATAAGGAGGAATGATTTGTTTGTTTGTTTGTATTGAATAGGCTCCGACAGTAATACATCGATCTTGAAAATTCTTTCAGCAATGGATAGCTACATCATCAGCGAGTAACATAGGCTATGCTTTATCCCCGTACTCCCACGGGAACGGGGAGTACGGGGATGAAACCGCCCATTTAACATCTTTGGCAATCGTTACAAGTCTGTCAGAGGCCTAAGAAAGTCTGACAACTGGTTTAACCCAGATTGCCGATTTTCCTCAAAAAAAGGGGTTACGAAGGTCAGGTAGAAGTCGCTTCGTATAAAAATCAGGCGATCAGCCACATCGGGTTGAATCAAGTGCCGACCCCAAATACATGGGATAAGGCCAGGGAGATGAATGTAAGAACCGTAAAAAATACTTTCATAAATGCATTTAGTGAAAAGCTGTTATTTTAGAATTACAAACTGACACTTCAATTTTATTTATCTGTATACACTAATATAATAAAGAGGAAAGATTTAATATTTTTTTGTTTGCATTGAATAGGCTCCAAAGCTACTTGACCGATCTTGATAATTCTTTCAAAAATGGATAGCTACATCATCAGCGAGTAACATAGGCTATATTTTATCTCCGCACTCCCACGGGAACGGGAACTACGCGGGTGAAACCGCGTGATGTCCGCTAGTAGGTATATATCTAAGTAAGGACTTAACTGTGCAACATATTATAGTTAAAAGCTGAACGGCTATTAACAGAGTCATTAGCAAAGATAATGGGTAACAAAAGACAGCGCAAGTTCGATTAATACACAATAGTATTACAACGGAGAAGCTAGTGGAACGAACCGGAACAGTTTGACTGGTCGTATATTGAGATTGGATGGGTTTATGTTACACTGGTATATTATTAAAGAAAACGCATGTGCAGTGATTTCACACCATGTCTTTACGGTGAAGGAAAACATCGTGAGGAAACCTGTATATGTCTGAGAAGTAATTCAAAGACGTATGTATAGTGCCTGAGACGGCGATGGACTCACTATCTGCCACGTTGGCACTTAATAATCTTCGGTGTAATGTTGAACAACACCTCTGCCCAGGGGCGTGCATTGGATTTTCAGAGAGGTACGCAATAGCAATAAGTAGGAAGGTTAGGTTAGTAGGTAGGCAGTTTAAGTACATACCTATGTGTCGCGGCATAGGAACATACGTTTTGGTAAAGACGCACACACGAACATAAACACACACACACGACACGAGTGTATTCAGTGATCACAAATTGTAACTTCTGCTTACCTGCTTATATGCAATGCAGGCCACTGCCTCTGCCTACCCCTTCGGGGATTCCAGGCGTGAGCATATGTGTGGTATATTATTAAAGAGTGCATTGACATTATTATAAAACTAGCTGTGCCTCACGGTTTCATCGGCGCACACTTTATATCGTGGAACCTTAACTTAAAAGGAATAACTTAGGCTAACTTACTCCTTGTAACATCAGCTATCTGCCAGTGAAAGTCCCCTTAAAATTGGTCCAGAGGTTTTGACATCAGGCGGGACAAACAGACAGCCAGTTAACATTTTTTTTTAAATATCTCTTCTTATGTGGGTACCGTATATACATTACCGAATTGTGTCCATGGGCTTACAATTCTAATGTGATTTATTTATGAAAAGAGCAATTACTGAGTCTCCATGCCGGGTTCTTCTAGGTAAAAGCAACCTTCCGAACCTGGCGGTAGCGATTTGAAAGTACTATATCATAATACATGTGTCCATGGGCTTACATTTCTTAAGTGATTCATTTTGTTTTATTTTTAAATTGTATAATATTTTTGAAAAGAGTAATTACTGAGTTTCTTCTCAGTAAACGCAATCTTCAGAAGCAGTAGCATGTATAATCCTGTAAATTGTCTCATTCTGACGATTTGAAAGTACTTTGTTAAAAGTCTAATCGTATAAAGATATTTTTGACTTTGACTTTGACTTTGCCTTTATCGAATAATGTTATTTTTGAGTTTTAACTGGATGTTTATTTTAACATGTGTCCCTTTTTTACTGGTTTCTAACGTATAACACCATCCCGGAGGTGTGAGCGATCACAACACGCAATCAGTCTTACCATTCATCCGAATAATGGCGGCGATCTTTTAACACTTGCTAGCTTTGTACCTTTGTGTCTTATTGATACGTTTAATACTCTTGTACAGCCATTCATTGTAAGACAACGTTGGATGACTCACCGCAGGCCGAGCCGGGTCCGTGCCGAGTCCGTGCCGAGTCGGTGTCGAGCTTAGGCCGTTCGTTGCTCGGCCGTAACTCGATGGACACACTATACGTTTGGTATAATATTTCCATCTGTACATCTAAACAGATAAATAAAATTGAAGCGTCTTTTTATAATTTCACGTTACTCCCTGTAACATAAGCTATCTACCAGCGAAAGTTCCGTTTAAATCGGTCCAGCCGACTCAGAGACTAGCCAGAAGAAATAGAGTAGGTAAATTGTATTTTTATTTGAGTACCGTAAGTAAGCGTATTTACCTTGAAATGCGTATCACATTTGTGTTTTAGTGGCTTAAAATAATGTTGATACCTTTTCAGGCAGGAGACATGCTTAAATAAAATAAAATAATATGCTCACGCCATACCAAAAGGGTCCCCGAAGAAGTAAGCAGAGGTGTTATAACATCAACACCCATTTCACCGAATATGATTAAGTGCCAACGTGACAGATGTCAGTCTATCGCCGTCTCAGGCACTATACATACGTCTTTGAATTACTTCTCAGACATATGCAGGTTTCCTCACGATATTTTATTACACCGTAAGGAACGTGGTGTGAAATCACTGCTCATAGGTTTTTATTTTTTATTTTTTAACAATCTACCATTGAATAGCCGTCTTTATCGACTACGTATCGAACCTGTGACCCTTCACACGGCTAGAGTAATGAACCATCGCATTGTGCTGTAAATTACCATCTACTGACAATATTATCTCTGTATCACTCGATCACTTTATTTATCATTGTAATTTTACACTTCATGAACACATTTATAATATTAGATCATTTATTAGGTACTGCGGCCCAACCATGAGCTCTTATTGCAATGTTAATTCAGTTGTGCGACAGTGACAGATGTATGCACGTCACATACATCTGTCTCATAAATGAGTGAAACTATCATGGCAATAAGAGCTCATGGTAAGGCCCCTGTTCTGTGCCCCGCGGCTTAACACCTTCGAAATTAAATTTCATGGGTGGTTTTATTTAGAACGCTAAAGTTTATTTTTAAACTATACATCTATATAATAAATAAATAAAATTTAAGTGTTGGTTGTAATTCCAAAATAACAGCTTTTCACTAAACGCATATGAAAGTATACACGCTACTGACTGAAAAACCAAGATTTAAAATTTTTCTCTGTCTGTCTGTTTGTTTGTTCCGGGTAATATCTGAAACGGCTGGACCGATTTTAACGGGACTTTCGCTGGCAGGTAGCTGATGTTTCAAGGAGTAACTTAGGCTACTTTTATTTATTTTTATGGGTTCCGCGACAGTAAGGATGAAACTAAATCTACGCTGGTGAAACCGGGCACAGCTAGTTTTAAATAAAAAAAACTTAAGTTTGTCCTTGAATAATCAGCTATCTGTCAATGAAGTCCAGTTAAAATAAGAGCAGACGGACGGAGAAAACTATATTTTTTTTAATCTCTTCGTCTTTTAGTCTGCCTGTCCGTCTGTCTGTCTGTCTGTTCGTGCCGATTAGTCTTATAAACGGATGGACCGATTTTAATGGGTCGAAAACTGGAGTTACAAGAAATAATAAAATATAATTGAAATTAAGTCTACGCGGGTGAAACCGCGGTGCATAGCTAGTCTACATCTATAAAGAAAACTTAATTAAGTATATATACAAGGAACAGTACTTAAAACTAATTAAAGGTAAATAAAACTGAAGTGGCTGTTTGCAATTCCAAATTAAAAGCTTTTCAAGTATATACGGTACAAGTAAGAAGAAAAAAACTAATTTTGTAAATTCCTCTGTCTGTCTGCCTGTTCGTTACAATTATTTTTTTAAACAGATGAACCTTTTTACTGGGACTTTCTCAGGCAGATAGCTAAGCTAATGTTAGTAATGTGAGTAACTTTATCCAATTGAAATTAAGTCTAAGCTTAAGTAAAATTAAGATGTGACTGAATCCTAAGTTAATATTAAGTATAAGTAATATTTCAACATCGCTGTCCGAGACATACCTTCATACCTCGCAGTGTTCACCTGTCTAAGACACATGAACAAAACAATATTATATTGATGGATTGCGTTCCTTTGCTTGCGATTAGGGCTGTTCAAACTACCTTGTGATTAAAGGAATGCTTTAATCACTAGGTAGTTAATGTTTTTCACTGCTTAAACCGTCCCTGAACTTCCACAGACATATTGTATAACACAAATTAGGCCTGGGAGCCAGGATCAGTTGGAGCAGCCCTTGGGTGGTTGGAATGAAACTCCGTAACTTGGGCAGTCCTGGTTTATTGGTTCGACCACTATTGGTTTGTTAACTTGACGACACTGATATTGGTTTGAGTACTTGATGACACTGATTTGATTACACTGTTGACCTTTTGTCACCGGAATATATACACAACTAAAAAAGAATCTCAACATCGAGTTATAAAATCATATAACGACATCTTGTGAATACTAATAAACTACGTTAAACACATATCAAGATCAATATTATCAAAATCGGTCCAGCCATTCCCAAGTTTTAGCGAGAGTAACGGACTGCAATTCATTTTTTTTAATATACTAGCTGTGCCTCGCAGTTTCACTTTATTGTCGTATTGTTTATCTTTATTGTCGCGGAACCCTAATTTAAAAAAAAAATTAAGTTACTCCTTGAAACATCAGCTACCTGCCAGTGAAAGTACCGTTAAAATCCGTCCAGCTGTTTCAGAGATTACCAGGAACAAACAGACTGACAGACAGAAAAAAAATTCAAAACTTGGTTTTTAATGTCAGTAGCGTGTATACTTTCATATGCATTTAGTGAAAAGCTGTTATTTTGGAATTACAAACAGACACTTCAATTTTATTTATCTGTATAGATGTATAGATTAAGTACAGCCCTAGGAACATGGTCCCCAAATGATCTGCATGAAATATGACCGCTCTAAGATGAATACGACGATCTATACCGATGGAAACATTTCACTAGTACTTAACCCCGTATAATGAATCTAGATATTCACCTAGCTATTGAGTTATGTTCTAGAGATGTGACTTGTATGTCAACTTGGTACAACAACTCAAAAATATCTTTATTCTATTAGACTTTTAACAGAAACAAGAAAGAACCGCTTTCAAATTGTCAGAATGACACAATTAAAAAGGACTAGCTGACCCGACAGACGTTGCCCTGTCTTAATTATGAGAATGCAGCACGTATTTTGTCAATTCTATGTCAAACGTCATAAGGTTACATCAAAAAGTGTTAGATTTAAGAAGAAAGAAATAATTTTATATGGTGGTTAAGTATTCTTAAATTTTCAAATTTTCCAAGCAATTTTCATAGTTTTTTCTTTCATAAGAACCATCTCCTGACAATAACGAAAACAACAAAAAAAATATTATCGAAATCGGTCCTGCCGTTCACCCGTGATGTCATGACCAAGGGAAATGGGGATTCATTTTTATATATATATAGATAGACTAGCGGACGTCACGCGTAGTTACCGTTTGGGCCTGAAATGTGCGCTTAAAAAGTCTCAGTAAAGAAGATTTGTCTTTGGCTTTAAAGCTCATGTTAAAAAAACAAATTGAAAATCAGTTTAGTACAGTTAAAGTCAATCAACAATTAGAAAAAGCACCGTTATTTTTTTCTACTTTAAATCGATTTTTTCCTCGTGATTATCAAGCAGTTAACAATTCGAAACTAGTTACGAATACTTTTATAATGGCTGAGATATATTTAATAAATTAATAATTGGCCGTTTTGTAATGAAAGGTTATTATTTAACTCGTATTTATTGATTTGATGGACGTCATTAATTCTAGCAGTCGTTCGTTCTTGGCGTGACCAAATTGGAAAACGTGTAGCCTTTGTGTACAGACGAGGACAGCGTTCGATTGTCGTCTAAAAATACTAAACATTACTTGATTGATTGAAAAATGGAGCTGCCTGGCTGGGGATTGTACCTCCACCTTACAGAAGATCGCAGCTTAATAATGCTACCTTAGAGTAGTATTGACGGCCAGGGTCTAAGAATTTGACTCTCTTGACTTTGAATCCTCCTGCCTGTCGTAAGAGGTGCCTTGACTACCGAGCCGCAGGCCCGGGAAGGCGGCAGCGCGATGTGGCTGGCGCTGCCTTGCACAGTGAGCAATACAGCTGCCCCGTGGATGTGCCCCGGCAAAGTGTGGGGGACCACAAGCGGTGCGATCCATCAGAGTACCCGGAGTCCACCCTAAGCGCGGAGGATGGTCACCGGGGGTTTTTAGTGCGGTAAGAATCCCACATACCTCGACCTGCCTCTCCCAGGGCGGTCGGGGACCTTTTGAAGGTTTTCCAATAGTCAATAAAAAAATATATTTCTTTAATTCTATTCTTATAAAATGTAATTCTAGTTGTTAAAAAAATAAATTATTTTTTTGACAAATTAAATTTTCAATAAATTGTTTTGTAACACTTTTCCACCCACTACACCTCGCAATCACTCGCTTGTGTGCTCGTGTCTCGGAAAGGATGAATTGAAATAAAAACCGAGTTATAATAACGTAACGAGCTAAACTAACTATCCGAGTACCAATTAACGAAACATTGTGATCTTAATCGATTAGTAACGCTGGCCGATTTACTCGCGTCGGGGTTCTTTGGGTTAAATTGGGACCTATTGTTTTTGCTGTGTTGGTCATTGGGGGGTAATGCCCATAATCCCCACGCTGGGCAGGCGGGTGGCGGGATGAGTTGGGTGGTGCTATTCTACTACACACACTCATTAGGGGAGGCCTATGTCCAGCAGTGGACGAAGATAGGCTGATGATGTTTTGAGGGCTTATGACAATCATTCTCAGGGGTAGGCAGAGATATGTATGGTAGGCTAATTGTGTTGAAGAGCGATGCAAGTTCGGATTCCAGCGGGGCCTGTACCAATGAGATTTTCTAAAAACTCATGTGCTCTGATTGCACACCAAGTGCTTTACGGCGAAGGTAACATCGTGAGGAAACCTGCATGTCTGAGAAGTAATTCAAAGACGTATGAATAGTGGCTGAGACGGTGATAGACCTACCATCTGTCACGTCGGCACTTAATCATCTTCGGTGAAAAGTGGGTGCTGTTATAATTACACCTCTGCCTACCCCTTCGGGTAATACAGGCTTGAGCATATATGAATTTGTTATGTAGCTAGAAATGTGTAGATCCGCCATTTTGAAATTCAACCACAACTGACCCTGAAGAAAATATCAATACAATTTAAGCCACGCTTTTTTGAACGTCAAAGACACAACGAAAAACAAACAACGAAAGACAAAGAAAAAACGGTTACTATTATTCATCTTTGGTGAAAACCTATACTTCATGCACTGTTCATATCCTCTTGCTTGTCGTACTTGGGTAAAATGTGAGATTTAAAACCGTGTCGGCTTTATTTATGTCAAAATTCCTCTTAAATGCCGACAAAATGATGACATTGGTATCTTAATAAATTGTATTGTATGTATATTCTGTTTGTCATTGTGAGTTTAAATCACATTCGACACATCCAAGGATATCAAAATGATTATTATATTTTGTTTCGTTGGTCTAGCGCAAACTGAGTGTTATTGGGTTCTTCCATCTGTAATTCCCCAGTAGCAGTCCGGAATCTGTATTAGTGGGTTAATGGCAATAGGCTCGCCCTCTGTTACATGGGACGTTAATGAAACTGGTTAAATGTTCTGGATATATCTGAAGAAGTAATTCAAAAGAGGTATGTATAGTGTATGTGACGGCGATCTGTCACGTTGGCACTTAATCATCTTCGGTGCAGTGTTGTTATTACAACACCTCTGCCTACCTCTTCGGGGAATACAGGCGTGAGCAAGTACATACCTATAGTCGTTGTCTTGTCCATAAACGCAAGTCTCAATTTTGGCGTTAAAATGATTTAGGCCAAAGACAAAACGCTAAATTTTATAAATGTTCTGCTTAAAATAAAGTACCACTATAGTCTGACCTGAATGTCACAGTAATTTGACAGCTAAGTGGGGTCAGAAAGTTCTGGTTCTTGTTTGTTTTTTTTTCTCTGGATAGGTCGTTATGGTAGGCGATTATATTTTGAGTTTAGTCGATTCTGGTGGCAATTAGGGTTGAAATGTGAGATGTGAAATGACTTAAGGATCGTTTTAGTTAATGTAATGGATAAGTTAGGAGTATATTCCTATTTTAAAAATAAATTCTAAAAGGGAATTTTAAAATGATCGTGCTCCCTGCCTAATCCATTGGTTTGTTAGAAAGAAGTATTTTATATTAGATACTAGCATTTTAGGATTAGAATTAGAATTCAATTTGTCATAAACAAAAATATATTATATGAATACATACATTGTTACTTAAATAAGTAGGTACCTAGATACCCAGTGTTCAATTAATCTGTTACTTAGAAAATTTTATATCAAATTAATTATTTAGATATTAATCAACATACCTACGTAAGTACCTAAATTAAATATCGAAAATATAGGTAATTCATCTGTGAGCCTCTAAATAGCTTGGTAAAAAGTTAAAATAAATTTTGTAAGCATTAAAAAATATTCTTCACTTCCTAAATCTGCATTCAATTAATTCTGAAGACAACCAAATCAAAATAAAGTGAAAAAAACTGGCACAAACTATCGGACGCGAAGCACTGTTAAAAATAAACATGAAATTGGTTACATGTACGACTTCTAACGTTATAGGAGGAAGTCAAAACTTTTTGTAATTTGATTCGCTCACATCAAAAGACATGAAACGTGTCTATGGTATCTATTCCCGGTCGCCATCTTTACGCCATCTGTCAATGTGTGGCGCGAAAATAATTGAAACGGTGTCTAGTTTTATTTTTGTTTGTGGTTCGATTTTCATTTTCTTTTTCTTTTTTTATTTGCTGCTCATGAAGAATAACTAATCGACGTTTGGAGTCTAATAAAAACAGTAATGTAAGGGGAATAGATAAAAAGATGGTCTCTTTCGATAATTATTTATCTAGGTAGGTAGGTATATCTTGTGGGTTATTCCAATAATCCCCATTGAAAATCCCCACCAATAGGGAATAGTGGAAAAAAGTCCAAAAATCCCTCTGCGATCAAAAGCAGCTTGGAATGGGGATTTTGGGACAAATTTTCCACAAATCCCCATTAGGTTAAAGACTATGATTTGGTTTCGGTCTTCAACATTAAATGATTTAAATTTAGGCTTTGCCTTAAGTACATGAATTTGTTTGATTTCTAAAATAACTTCGCCTTCCTCATGCTTATACAGTATGTTGTTCATATTTAATTTTAAACCTAATGGGGATTTGAGGAAAATAAAAGATATTTAAAATAATCCAAAACAAAAGAGTGGTCAGAGATAGAAGGATGGAAAAGTGAAAAACAGTGCATTCATTTTATTTAATCTATATCTATACAGATAAAATTGAAGTGTCTGTTTGTAATTCCAAAATAACAGCTTTTCACTAAATACATATGAGAAAGTATACACGCTAATGATACTAGAAAACCAAGTTTTCATTTTTTACTCTCTGTCTGTGTCTGTTTTAATCTAATTTTTGAAACGGCTGGATGGATTTTAACGGGACTTTCACTGGTAGGTAGCTGATGTTTCAAGGAGTAACTAAGGCTACTTTTATTTATTAAAAATATTAGGGTGCCGCGACAATAAGGAAGAAACTAAATCTACGCGGGTGAAACCGTGGGGCACAGCTAGTAGTAAATAATATCGATCCCGGAGAGCGAGGGACCCGAGTCCCCCCGACTCGGGTCCCTCGCTCGCCACAGTACCTAGGTCTGAGAATCGGCCAACATCTATCTTTCATACCCCTACATGATCTGGTGATCAAACGGAATATATGGCAATACAAAGTTTACCGGGCAAAGCAAGTATGGTAACAAGGTATTTTTGGTACCACTAGTGCGAGTTTTCTTAAAATCCTTGTCATAAGTCACCGCGTTATAAATCTGCGTTTATTGTGGTAGATTTTTCCCTATTTTGTACCAATCAGTGGAAACTCGTATATACCTGCAAATTCTGTTCACAAAACTCCAGAAAATCAAGTAGGTAAAGAGCGCGTTCTGCTCATGACTGTATTACCCGAAACGGTAGGCACAGGTGTACTTAGAGTACACCCATTTCATCAGTTACGTCTTTAAGTCTCATGTAAAGGGGGCGAGCCTATTAACAGGGTACTAATACAGACTCACAGGACAGAAACACTCAAAACAGTTTGCTCGACCCGGGAATCGAACCCGGGACCTCATGGCCCACAAACGCTTGCGGCCACTAAACCAACAAGGCAATAGAAAATCATATTAAATCAGCTAGTTATCCATTTCAACATAAATCATATTTTACACAATGAGCAGTATGGCTTCACCAAAGGTCGGTCAACTACTGATGCCGGTGTTGCACTTCTTCGACATGTATATAGGGCTTGGGAGAACTCACATGATATGATAGGTGTATTCTGTGACCTATCTAAAGCGTTTGATTGCGTCCATCATGAGACATTATTGCTCAAATTGAAACACTATGGAGTCAAAAGTACTGCACTCGATTTAATTGATTCATATTTAAGCCAGAGGGTACAGAAAGTAGAGGTAAATGGCGTTAAGTCTTCCGGGTCCCCGGTACTGATGGGCGTGCCGCAGGGATCAATCTTAGGGCCTTTTCTATTTCTGATATACATCAATGATTTACCGCATTTTGTTAAGAATATTTGTGATATTGTACTTTTCGCTGATGATACATCACTCTTGTTCGAAGTTAGCAGAGGTAAAACGGATTATGACGATGTAAACAGTGCCCTTGACAAAGTATTTAAATGGTTCACTGTGAATAACTTAGTTTTAAACGCGAAAAAAACAAAATGCTTAAAATTTACTTTACCTAACGTTAAACCTGTTCCGACCAAAATTATGATCAATGGTGAAAAACTGGATATTGTTGAGTCAGTAGTTTTTCTAGGTGTAACACTTGATAACAAACTTCAATGGGGCTCACATATATCTAGTCTATCGGGGAAACTCAGCTCGGCAGCATATGCCGTCAGGAAAGTAAAGCAGTTCACTGACGTAGATACGGCACGATTAGTTTATTTTAGTTACTTTCATAGTGTTATGTCGTATGCTATCTTGCTTTGGGGCAAAGCTGCCGATATAGAAGCCATATTTATATTACAGAAAAGGGCTGTAAAATCAATCTATAACTTAGGATCTAGGGCATCTTTGAAGGAAAAATTTAAAGAAATAGGAATTTTAACAGTGGCTTCGCAGTATATTTTTGCAAACTTACTACTTGTACATAAAAATATAAATTCTTTTCAAAAGAAGAGTGATGTACATAATGTCAACACAAGACATAAAAATAAATTAGTAGTACCTACACACCGCTTACAGAAAGTCCAGGGATCATTTTTAGGGCAAAGTATACGCTTTTATAATAAATTACCTACATGTATTGTAAATTTGCCCTTTGATAAATTTAAAGAAACTGTAAAATCTGTATTACTTAAAAAGGGTTATTATACAGTTAGTGATTATATGTGTGATAAGGAAACTTGGAATAATGTATTACCAGACAAATATTGTAAGTAGTCTCATGGACACTGTACTTATGCTACAATTCTTTTTAATATTTCTTTTGATCTTTGTTTTGACTGGCTTGAGTTGTCATGCTCACTAAAATGCCTTTGCTTGCGGCGGCGTCAGGGTGACGGGTCGCTCACTTCCCTCTATAATGGTTGAGGAGGGCGATGGCTGGCATTCTCGTCATACTTGTGAACAGGTGCTGCTTGTGGGGGCTGGTCATCTCAAGCTACGCATTTAGATATAAATAGAACTACTAGACTTTTCTTTATGTTAATTTTTATCGACATTTGTACATTGGAACTGTGTCCATGGGCTTACATTTCTCAAATGATTTATTTTGTTTAAATTGTATAATATTTTTGAAAAGAGTAATTACTGAGTTTCTTGCCAGGTTCTTCTCAGTAAAAGCAACCTTCCGAACCTGGCGGTAGCATGTATAATCCTGTAAATTGTGTCATTCTGACGATTTGAAAGTGCTTTGTATAAAGTCTAATCGAATAAAGATATTTTTGACTTTGACTTTGAATAAACATAAACGTAAACGTAGAACCACCTCCTTTTTTGAAGTCGGCTAAAAATGCGCCCGGGGAAAAAAGCACTCTTGGAAGGTGGGCAGTGAACTCGTTTAGAAATATGCGGAACCCTAATGTTTATCTATATCTATACAGATAAATACAATTGAAGTGTCTGTTTGTAATTCCAAAATAACACCTTTTGTCTAAATGCATTTGAAAGTATACACGGTAGGTACTGATATAGAAAAGTAATTTTTTTTTCTTTATCTGTCTGCCTGTCTGTCTGTTTTGTTCCGGGTAATCTCTGAAACATCTGGACCGATTTTAACGGGACTTTCACTGTCATACAGCTGATGTTTCAAGGAGTAACATAGGCTACCTTTATTTATTAAAAATATTAGGGTTTCGCGACATCTACATAGGGATAGATAGGCAAAAATATCAAGCCAGCTCATGTACTTTTCTACTGCGATTTTCATAATATTTGCACCCTAGCGCCCCTACCGGAACGCACCTAGCATAATTCACTTTGATGAAGTCATCTAAAATTGGATTGGATGTCTTGATTCGACTAGTGTTGTACTAGGTATATTCATTGTAATCGACTAATATGAATGGAGTACTTTATTCATCACTTTACTAAAATACTAATTCATTAATTAGTGAGTAAAATTATCATGATGAAGATTATGCTGCATCAAAACATTTAAACACAATTCGGTAAATAAAAAAAACCAATCAAATTAATTGTCCTTCTAATATAATGAATGGGAAACACCTACAGACGATTGGTTTGTTCGTTATTAAATCACGTGCAAACTATTGAAAGGAAATAAAATTAAATAAGGCACGGTAAGGTACTTTTAACGCCGGATTTTTATTATCTTCCAATGGAATTTATGAAAAAAACAATATACCACGATTACCCATGCTGGGTTAGTGACTGCATTATGGTATGTAACATTTTCCGTAACTTATGATACTACATCATTTTACCTACAACGACTGCTATTTTTTTTTAATATTTTCTAATAATGCTAAGGCACCTTCCTAAATACTGAATACAACTACGCGAAGCCGCGAGCAAAGAGGTGTTTACCCTAATTATTCGACATCAGTATGAGTGATCGCGAATCGTTAAACTAAAATTTGCTTTTACTTGCGCTGATTGCGTCGTCGCGTTCTGTTATGAAAATTCCGAATAGTTTACTAACATCGCCTAAATAATCAACTAGAATATACTTTTTGCACACCACCAGGAACGTCATAACGTGATCTGACAGGTGTCAGAATGGCGGCAAGTCGGCAACGTCAACATTGTCACGTCAACTTTAAAAAAATCCTAAACTATTACTATTGTGACTTTGTGTGTTGCGTGTTTTGTTAAAATTATTAAGAATAACTCTAAATTCATTTGAAAATGGTACACACAACTATGGAGGGCTCATTGTTTGTAAGTTATATTCAAATTGAATCGTTTATTTATTGTTTTAAGTTGTTAGTGTTAAATGTTTGATGAGACGGCAGATAAACATTTCCAGTTAGTCTTCCACGTTGTAAAACTATCGTAGATAAACAATTTATGGTGTTTTGCTCATCTATTCTGATACGAATTAAGTCTGTTTTAAGTTATGGTTGCTATAACTATCAAAGTAATGTTTTATTAAATTTATTCAACGCCTGATTGATATCCATAGGCCATGGGAAAAATCTACACTGTACCCCAAGTATAGGTTCAAGGAGTACAGGTGTCACAAGATATGAGCGCAGAGCGTCAATAGTGGAGATAAATATTATCATTGTAAATGTAACTTTGCCTTTAGCAACTACTATCATACAATCAAGCTATCAGAGCTATATGGTTGGGTGTTCATTTAGGAAAATGAAAATGAATAATATTTATTCAGTAAGCCCCGGCAAGGTATTTATGAATGTTGAAAATTTCCCAACAGTTTGGAAACTAGCCTTCTGAGAAGAACTAGCAAGAAAGTCAGCCAGGCATCATGCATATTTCATCATCAATAAAATATTATTAAAAACTAGCTGTGCCCCGCAGTTTCACCTGAGTAGATTTAGCTTCATGCTTTATTTCGCAGAACCTTAATAATATTTCTAAACAATTTTAGCCTAAGTCACTCCTTGAAACATCAGCTATCTGCCAGTAAAAGTCCTGCTAAAATCCATCCAGCTGTTTATGTGTGATGCAGTGACCAAGGGAAATGGGGATTCATATTTATATATAAGTTAGATAGTATTGGTAAAATAGGTACACTGACATGCATCATAAAAAAACTAATTTCATCAATTAGTCATCCAATATGGAGAACAATCCAAAATGGAAGGGGAAAGATGATTGGCCATCTCATGCGACATGACAGCTTCTTTAAAAACATAGTAGAAGGAAAGGTAGAAGGGAGGAGAGGAAGAGGAAGACCAAGGCTAACATACATGGGACAAGTTAAAGAAAACGTGTCTGTCATGTCGTATCAAGAGGTCAGAGGGATGGCACTGGACAGAGACAAGTGGAAAGAGATGCATCGGTTACACCGACAAGAGTCTCATTACTCTTCTTATTACTTATTATTCATGATGATGAGACATCCAACCACATGGCTCTTTTATCAAGAAATTTGATTTTAAATTTTTATATTCCAGGAACCAACACTATACCTCATTAAAGGCATGTGCATTCTGGACAATGATGGCAACAGAATCCTGGCCAAGTACTATGATAAGGAAGTGCTGCCTACCACCAAGGAACAGAAGGCTTTTGAAAAGAACCTGTTTAACAAAACACATAGGTAATGTCTTTTTATATAATCTTATTAACATAGGCTAGTGACATTCAAATCCCAGCAGGGCTTGTACCAATGAGATTTCTTCAAACTTTATATTGAAGGAAAACATCGTGAGGAAACCTGCATATGTCAGAGGAGTAATTCAAAGATAGTGCCTGAGACGGTGATAGAGACACTTATTAGGCGTTTCGGGATTACCGGGAAAAAACAGCCAGGTGGATTTTTGGAATTGGTTTTTGTGTAAGCTATTTGTTTACTTTCATATGCATTTAGTGCAAACCTGGTAATTTGGAATTCCAAACTCACAAAATTCCAGACACTTCAGTTTTATTTATTTGTATAGATGTTTATTTATTTTATATTTATTTAAAACTTTACGCATAAAGTACACAGGTGGACTTAATGCTAAAGCATTTTCTGCCAGTCAACCTTACTATACAGGACAAAACATAGAAGCGGGTGTGCTAAACTAATTACCTACTTAAAAACTAAACTTTATCTATGTGATTTCAGGGCCAATGCGGAGATTATTATGCTGGAGGGCTTAACCTGCGTGTACAAGAGTAATGTGGACCTGTTCTTCTATGTTATGGGCAGCTCCCATGAAAATGAGGTATGGAATTACTCTGTGACCTATGGTTTCACAGCATATAATATATAACCTAACTTAGCTTAAAACTTCAAAGATCGACTGCATCAAAACCAGTGAATCACAACATTACCAAGATTGACATTTTCTCTGATAGCCTCATTAGATTCAAACGTAATGTTCATCAATTAATAAATTAATTAAGTTTCTTTTATATATTATACTGTTTCACTTTTTTGATTGAACATACTTATGTATATATTATTCTAATGCATGCAGTCTTTCACCTGTAATTAAGATAACATTTGCTACATTTAAGTTTACTTGTCACTACATTCCTTGTCTTGATGTATATCTTGTTGGTGAATCAATAAATAAATAAATAAATAAAAACTTCAGCTATCTGCCAGTAAAAATCCCGTTAAAATCCATCCAGCCGATTAGGCGTGATGCCGAGACCAAGGGAAATGGGGATTCATTTTGATATATAAGATTAGCTGTGCCCCGCGGTTTCACCCACGTAGATCTAGTTTCATGTTTTTTTTTTTGATAAAATTAACCTAAAGCACTCCTTGAAACTTCAGCTATCTGCCAGTAAAAGTCCCGTTAAAATCAATCCAGGGGTTTACGCGTGATGCCGAGACCGAGGGAAATGGGGATTCATTTTTATATATAAGATTTATTTATTTATTTACAAACTGTGGTTTAACCCACGTGACATAATTTCATGATGTCTTGACCCTTCTGGGATGGCTTGAGTATATTTATTTATTTTACTAGCTGTGCCCCGCGGTTTCACCCGCGTAGATTTAGTTTCATCCTTATTGTCGCGGAACCCTAATATTTTTAATAAATAAAAGTAGCCTAAGTTACTCCTTGAAACATCAGCTACCTGCCAGTGAAAGTCCCGTTAAAAATCGGTCCAGCCGTTTCAGAGATTACCCGGAACAAACAGACAGACAGACAGACGGACAGAGAGACAGAGAAACAATTTAAAATTTGGTGTTTCTGTGTCAGTAGCGTGTATACTTTCATATTCATTTAGTGAAAAGCTGTTATTTTGGAATTACAAACAGACACTTCAATTTTATTTATCTGTATAGATATAGATTATTATTATTCCAGTTAATCCTCCAATCAGTCCTCAACGCTCTGTACGAGTCTGTGAGCATCCTGCTGAGAAGGAACGTGGAACGTCGAGTGTTGTTGGACAATCTCGACGCCGTTATGCTGGCCTTTGACGAGATATGTGACGGCGGGTGAGTTTACTTCTAACCAACTTCAAAAAAGCAGGAGTGTATCAATTCGACTGTATGTATTTTTTATTTATTGAGGACTAATGGACGTCACGCGGTTTCACCCGCGTAGTTCCCGTTCCCGTGGGAGTACGGGGATAGAACATAGCCTATATTAATCAGTGATAATGTAGAAATCAAATGGTGAAAGAATTTTTTAAATTGGTCCAGTACTTTTTGAGTCAATTCGTTACAAACATACATACAAACCTTTACTCTTTATAATATTAAGTACTAGCGGATGTCACGCGTTTTCAACCGCGTAGTTCCCGTTCCCGTGGGAGTACGGAGATAAAATATAGCCTATGTTACTCGCTGATGATGTAGCTATCTATTGCTGAAGGAATTTTCAAGATTGGCCAAGTAGATTCAGAGCCTATTCAATGCAAACAAACAAACAATCAAATCTTTCCTTTTAATAATATTAGTGTAGATATTGAAATGATGAAATGAAAATGAAAATGAAAATGACAAAATATTTATTCAGTTTAGGCCCTGGTAAGGCACTTATGAAATTCGAGAATTTACCACCGGTTCGGAAACTAGCCTTCTGAGAAGAACCGGCAAGAAACTCAGCCAGGCATCATGTACATATCATCGAAACAATATAAATCATAATGAAATCATCATACAAAATCAAATTTGATAATAGGTATAAATATTCACAATAGTGACCAATTGTATTAGCATGCAAGTCATTATAAAACACCTGAGTCCCACGGTATACATGCATATAGTTTTTACAATACTACTTAAAATTATTCACAATAGTGAAAATTGTATCAGCATGTAAGTGTAAAAAATAAAAATTAAAAAAGTATCGACAATACGAAATACATAAGTACTGCAACTGCCTCGTTGGTCTAGTGGTTAGTAGGTTCGCCTGCCGACCACGAGGTTCCGGGTCGGGTCAAAAATAAACATTGGGCTAGACGGAATTTTTTTCGAAAATTAATGTCTAAAACAAACAAATATAACAGTACCTGAACTTTGTAGACATTTTACAAAAAAATAAATTTCTGAACGCGCACATGATGTCGTCAGAAAAAAATAAAGTTGTGGCTTAAAGGTCTCAGCAACCAGGACATAAGCTCCAAAAAAAAAAATTGTTGCTACACTATTTGACAGGATTGAACAACAAATGTTTGACATGTAATACACAAATCAGCATCTATTGAAATGATTAAGTATTCATTACACATATCGAGTTTTCATTGTTTTTTAGCAGATGTATTCTGCTATTCGGGACGGAAACAAATCCAACAAATCAAAAACCATGGCAATCGGTCCAGCCGTTCTCGAGTTATGTGTTGTAACAAACACGACTTTCTTTTATATATATATAGATATACATATATATACACACTCTGTTGTGTTTACAAAATCCCGCGCATCTATGACGTGTATGAAAGAATAGACAGACAGAGTACATATATATATAGAACTTCGTTCCATCCGGGTGTCCCTTGACACCTCTCAAGTTTTTATGTCAAGAAATTCACAATAAAATGCCCGGAGTTTGTAAGTTGGCGGTGTTTCCACCCCCGTGCCTCGGGGCGCACGTTGCACCGTTGGTCCTACGCCTGATCTCTCTCCGGTCGTGTCGGATTGCCTCCCATCCCACTATGAGAGTGAGTCAATAAACAGTGCACCTGTGTTTGCACACACTTGTGCACTATAATATCTCCTGCGCAGATGGCTGATCCTCGTTGAGATTAGCCGCCGTAACCGAAATTCGGTAGGAGAGAGATCATTATGTTTGCATACCATGTCATTGCCAGGTGGCTATTACCATACGCCTAGCCAGTAGTTGGATGGGTGACCGCCCGAGTTCCCTCCGTGCCTCGGAGAGCACGTTAAGCCGTCGGTCCCGGTTGCACATTTAACATAGGCAATCGTTACAGGTCAGTCGGAGGCCTAAAAATAATCTGTCAACTGGTTTAACCCAGATCACAGATTTTCCTCCTAAATGGGGTTGCGAAGGTCAGATGGCAGTCGCTTCGTTTAAAAATCAGGTGATCAGCCACATCGGGTTGAATCAAGTGCCGACCCCAACAATGTATGGGATAAGGCCAGGGAGATGATGATGACCATGTCATTGCCAGGAGCTACTTGTGCAGAGTTTTCTTACAAAGTAGTGAAGAATAACTGAGAAACGTAGTGTAAAGTCCTATCTTATCCCTAAATTCCAGGGTGATCCTGGATTCGGACCCCACATCCATAGTCGGCCGCGCTGCCCTCCGCACAGAAGACGTCCCCCTCGGCGAGCAGACCGTTGCACAGGTAATAGACAAGTTTAATTTACTTTTCTGGTGACTTTCTTATCTATGGTGCGTGAGAGTTTGATAAAAAAATAAATAAAAAAAATTCGGTGTGCTTGACAGTAGCCCAATTTACGTAAAGTAAAAATATACTAAGAATATCGTTCTAAGATGAAAGTCGGTCTGTATTCCCCGAAGGGGTAGGCAGAGGTGTTGTAATAACAACACACATTTTTCACACAAGACGACTAAGTGCCAACGTGACAGATGGTGAGTCTATCGCCGTCTCAGCCACTATACATACGTGTTTGAATTACTTCTCAGACATATGCAGGTTTCCTCACGATGTTCTCCTTCAACGTAAAGCACGTGTGAAATCACTGCATATTAGTCTTTAGATAGGTTTGTTGGTACAGGCTCCTCTGTGATTCGAACATGCGTCGCTTGCGTTGCAGGCGACTACTCTAACCCCAAGGCGACAACGGCTGGATCGAAATCCTCTGAAGTATTCACGAGTTTTAAAATCATAGTTCTATATGACTTTAACTCAATAACCCTTATAACAAAACATGGTTTAAACCAAGAACAAACTCGGACTAAAACTATCCATCCCTTTCTAACTCCGTATCACAATAAGAGATGGAACGGTGAAGGAAAACATCGTGAGGAAACCTGCATATGTCTGAGAAGTAATTCAAAGACGTATGTATAGTGGCTGAGACGGCGATGGACTCACCTTCTATCACGTTGGCACTTAATCATCTTTTGTGAAAAGTGGGTGTTGTTATTACAACACCTCTGCCTACCCCCGAGGGGAATACAGGCGTATGTATGGAACTACTTTTATACCAAGTATTTTCTTAGGCGATGTTTTTGTAATAATGAGAAAAAGATTTAAATCAAACGGTTTTCTCTAATGTATTGAATACAAACAAGCTGTAACGATGAAGTCACTACGATATCGTTACGGGTTTCATTACGTCAATAAGGCTACAGTATTGTTTTTAATAGCTATTTTCTGAAGCTCAGAGTACCTGGTGCGAGTTCTCTTAAAATCGCCGTCACAAGTCACCGCGTCGACGTAAACGCAGATTTGTATGGGCTCACAATAGTGTCATGTTTAGGCCGACAGAGGCGCTGTTCCGATCCTAAACAAATCTACGTTTACGTCGACGCGGTGACTTCTGCGGCAGTAATAGCTCGCACTAGGGCTACTTTAAAATCGTCGGAAAGACAGGATTATACAGGATTATAAACGTTACCACCGGGTTCAGAAGGTTGCTTTTACTAAACCCGGTACGAAATTTACAAAATATCTTTAATAAAATAATATAATTATCTCAAAGAATATTAGGAATATAAGAATTTTAGTTGTAAGTGACGTAAATGACGTATCCAGGGTCGTAATTTAATTATTTTAGATTATGGAAATTCTGGGCATTTGACTTCAGACCGAAAAGCACCTTTTCTATCCAGGCTCAAGATTCATTTTACTTTAAACTATTAACCTGATTTCATTTTTAATCGATTTAGAGTGCTGTAAGGATGAGAATGTGATATTAAATGTGACTAGATTTAAATATATACAGGGTGTCGGGGAATTCGGATTCCTTGCTTCCTAAAATTATAATTTTAGGAAGCAATTAAAATTATTATGACAAAAATATTTCCTTCCGTTTTCGAGTAATTGATGTTCAAAGTTCACCATATCAATACCTTATTTTCGCATAAAAATCGTCTATAACGTAGAGCTATTCACGTAAAATCTAACTACGTTTTTATTTTTTTTCTCCCACTCATAAATCCTGAAATAATCCCATAAAACAATTTTTCGAAACCATTAACCTTCCCCTTAATTTAAAAAGATGAATGACCGCGTACGGAATGTAGGTAAACGCGGCCGCGCGTTCATTCAATCGCTTAAGGCCGCGAGCTCTTCGGCCATAGCTTATAACTACGTTATCGTTGGAGCTAGATATTTTACGACTTCATCATAGTGATATATTCATAAAACCCTACAACTTCTAGAAGACAACTGTTCCTTTTTCTCCGTCACCCTGTATAATACTAGCGGACGTCACGCGGTTTCACCCGCGTAGTTCCCGTTCTCGTGGGAGTACGGAGATAAAATATATCCTATGTTACTCGCTGATGATGTAGCTATCCATTGCTGGAAGAATTTTCAAGATCGGTCTAGTAATTTCGGAGCCGATTCAATACAAACAAAAAAACAAACGTGGAAGTGGAGATAATATCAGTAGTTGAGACAAATGCACCTACACACCGACTATTAGCTATCCATAAGTGAAAGTCCCGTTAAAATCGGTCCAGCCATTTCGAAGATTACCCGGAACAAACAGACAGACAATGTATACTTTCATATGCATTTAGTAAAAAACTGTTATTTTGCAGTTACAAACAGACACTTCAATTTTATTTATCTGAATAGATTGATTCTCAACCTTACGGCCTTCTATTTGTTGACTATATTGACTTACTAACCAATCTAAAACAAAATACTAGTATTTTTTTATTACCTGCAATTTTTTTGGTTTTTCTGTAATTACTAATATTTACTTTTTGCTAAAATAATATTGATTTTTTGACTGTTTAAACACTTGACTGTGAGTTACTTTAGTCTGTCATAAACCTCAGAAAAATATTTGCAATTATCTTAGTTAATTATTCATAATTTAGTTCCATTATTACAATTCAAATACTCAATACTTAAATTATATAACTTATTAGCAGACGTCTCGCTGTTTCACCCGCGTAGTTCCCGTTCCCGTGGGAGTACGGAGATAAAATATAGCCTATATTAATCAGTGATAATGTAGCATTCAAATGATGAAAGAATTTTTTAAATCGGTCCAATACTTTTTGAGCTAATTCGTTACAAACATACTTACATACAAATCTTTCCTCTATATAAATAGGGTGTGAAAAATGTGATCGTACATAAACCTTAATTATTATAGCATTTATATTCAAACTAGCTGTGCCCCGCGGTTTCACCCGCGTAGATTTAGTTTCATCCTTATTGTCGCGGAACCCTAATATTTTTAATAAATATATGTAGCTTAAGTTACTCCTTGATATATCAGGTACCTACCAGTGAAAGTCACGTTAAAATCCGTCTAGCCGTTTCAGAGATTACCCGGAACAAACAAACAGACAGACAGACAGAGAAAAATTTTAAACTTGGTTTTTCAGTGTAAGTAGCTTGTACACTTTCATATGCATTTAGTGAAAAGCTGTAATTTTGGAATTACAAACAGACACTTCAATTTTATTTATCTGTATAGATTTAATTGAAAAAAATCTTAAAAAAAATCAATTTATTGAGGTCTCAAAAAAAATTGCAGATGATAAACCCAGTTTGTTCGCACAATTATTGTATAACTTTACATCACATTTTTGGTTTTTTTTTGTTGTTTGTATTCACTTTTTTTTTTTTTTTGGATTGCCATAATAATTGTTAAGTTTTATGTGTTGTTGCATTGGAAACATGTTTTTATCATTATAGTACTTATAATACTAACAATATTATTTTCGTATCATGTTGTATTTTAGAATAATATTTTTGTTCAATATATTTTTTTTGATAAAAAATATTTATTTTTATTTTTTTATAAATATTTATTGGTACCTAAGTAATAACTACTTATGTCAAGAAATACAATATTTATTTTAAATATTAAAATCCAACAAGTACTTAAAAGAATTCGGTTAAATTTTTTTTCTTTTTTCAAAAAATCATATAGTTCCATAAATAAATAAATAATTTTTAAATTCATAAGGAAAAAATACATTTTCGCGTTTACCATATTACACAGCATGTTTTTTTTTCACTTTTTTGATTTTTTGTTTTTTTTTTTATTATTTCACCTGGTGTTTGCCTATTTGCTATTTATCTAATATAATACTTAAATTGCAGCCGTTTACAATACACATTGTTTTATTTCTATTTCTACTAGCTTTTGCCTGCGACTCGACTTAACTTAATAAAGGTCCCTATGTAGTAATCTAAGTAATTACCAAATTTTACCCAAAACTTCTAAAAAAATTGTTCAAAAACTTTTCCTTCGTTTTTTTTGTGTGATAAATATACTTGAATTTCTTTTTCATCTTTCATATTAGTGAGAAGGATTATAGCTCTTTGAATTCCATGAATACTACAATTTAATATCTTAATGTTAGGTAGGCACTGCCTACTCCCAAAAACAGAGAAATCCTGTATAAAGTTTTTCCAAAATTTTCAGGTCCTGTACAATGTAATGAATAACTAAAGATCCTGAAATGAAACTACCTAGTCTAGTCTATTACTTAATTTTTAGTATAATTTGTAGATACAACAGCAAAAGAAATAAGTAAATGTGGCCCGAAGAACCTTTATTTTTTTAAATTCTATCTATCTGTCTATCTGCCTGTGAAAGTCCCGTTAAAATCGGTTCAGCCGGAGTTTAGTGGGAAGAAACAGACAGACAGAATAAAGTTTTTAAATTTGTTTTTTATGTGAGTACCGTATATACTTTCATATATATTTAGAGAAAAGCTGTTATTTAAAATTACAAATAGACACTTAAATTTATCTAGACAAAAAAATGTCTGCAAAAAGAACAAAAACTGTGAACCTTTGTAACTTTTAATAACTACACTTTACCACAAAAATAAATAGTAAGTATTACGACGTAAATCGTCCTTATATACCCCACAGTAATCTGCCTCGGATTCGGCTTCAGTTAGACCACAAAATGATTTTTTTATTCTATAATTAAATTGAGAAACAATTAGTTCATAAAAATAAGTAAGGAACTAGGAAACCAAATAGCATTATTGATACAAATTATAGCATTTAATTTATAACTAGCTGTGCCCCGCGGTTTCACCCGCGAAGATTTAGTTTCATCCTTATTGTCGCGGAACCCTAATATTTTTGATAAATAAAAGTAGCCTAAGTTACTCCTTAATATATCAGCTGCCTGCCAGTGAAAGTCCCGTTAAAATCGGTCCAGCCGTTTCAGAGATTACCCCGAACAAACAGACAGACAGAGAAAAATATTTAAACTTGGTTTTTTAGTGTGAGTACCGTGTATACTTTCATATGCATTTAGTGTAAAGCTGTTATTTTGGATTTACAAACAGACACTTCAATTTTATTTATCTGTATAGATGTATAGATATTGTTGTTTATTGTTATATTGTATGCAAATGCTTTATAATAATTTATTTATATAAAATATGTACGTTACTGTTAAATTATTCTTTATTTTATTTTAACCCCCTTATTTAAATTTGCTTTAATACACTTTCTGTCTTTATTTTGTATATACATATTATATTATTATAATAATAACAATTATTATTGTTGCCTATAAGTCAGCTTTAAGATTCATTTAAGAACTATACTTTTTTTGTTTATCTAAGACTGTCTGTCAATTTTCCAAGGAAATCTTATTGTAATAACGAAAACACACTTTTGCTATTCAAAAGTACATTAGCCGTGGGATTTGAGCAGTCTGCCTGCCGCCTGTTACGCACGCGACGCTCGTTCGAATCTCAGCGGGGCCTACCAATGATTTATTCTAAAAAGTTATGTACAGTGATTTCACACCACGGTGTCATGCTACCTAACGGTGCCACAACGTAATACATGAATAATTTATATGCTTAAAAAAAACAAAAAAATTCACTATTCAGGTTTCGCGTAGATTTAGTTTCATCCTTATTGTCGCGGAACCCTAATATTTTTAATAAATTAAAGTAGCCTAAGTTTTTCCTTGAAACATCAGCTACCTACCAGTGAAAGTCCCGTTAAAATCCGTCCAGCCGTTTCGGAGATTACCCGGAACAAACAGACAGACACACAAAGAAAAAATTTAAAACTTGGTTTTTTAGTGTAAGTAGCGTGTATACTTTAATATGCATTTAGTAAAAAGCTGTAATTTTTGAATTAATATTTTTCTGTATAGATGTATAGATTTGTACTTGTGTTTGAGACGACATACTCACCATCTGTCAAGCTTCGGTGTAAAGTGGGTGTAGTAACACCAGTAGATATAAAATAAATGCTTTATTTTTTGCAGGTTCTACAATCCGCGAAGGAACAGCTGAAATGGTCCCTATTGAAATAAAACATTAATAATCATTAAACATATATTATATTAATTTAATAAGCTGCATTTAAATTATATCACGTATGGCTATATTTTAAATATTGAGTGTTTTATTCGAAACTTTACTAAAATTTACAAGTATTATTTTAATATATTTAACTAGCTGTGCCCTGAGGTTTCACCCGCGTAGATTTAGTTTTATCCTTATTGTCTAAGTAGCCTAAGTTACTCCTTGAAACATCAGTTAACTGCCAGTGGAAGTCCCGTTAAAATCGGTCCAGCCGTTTCAGAGATTACCCGGAACAAACAGACCGACAGACAGACAGACAGACGGACAGATAGACAGACAGAGAAAAAATTTAAAACTTGGTTTTTCAGTGTCGGTAGGGTGTATACTATCATATATACATGTAGTGAAAAGCTGTTATTTTGGAAACAAAAACCGCGGGGCACAGCTAGTATCAACTAAATAAAATAAATTTTTTTTCCGAAAAATGTGAATGTCTCTAAATAATTCTATATTATTCATAGTTTTTCACTTTTTAGTTCATCAGTAGCACCAAATTCGTCCGCAGTAGGTACAATATTAAGTTTAGAGATCTGCTTAAATGACGGATGGCTTTTATCTTTCAAAAGTTTAAACAAAACATTTTCGGAGGTTCCCACAAAACAGCCAATGTTTTGAAGGCGCTGAAAAGAAAAATAATATGTGAAAAATATTTATTTGGTATAAAAAAAAACATTGCCTTATTTTTAAAATCACAAATACGATCACAGTTTAAACAAAAAAAAATTAAGTACACAATAAAAAAAAACATTTAAAGGAATGTAATTGCAGATAAAAATTGCAACTAGCAATAATTGACAAAATACATACAATATAGGGATATTAACCGTGGTCCCACTATTATTGACCCACAGTGAGTCAACGGGTAATATTTTTACCCATAGACCCACTGCTTTAGTTTTAATTCAATATTGTCAATATGCCAGTTTCTGTGAGCTAGAATTTCTAGATTAACATTCAAGGGTTATTCGGGTATCCCCTAGCATAAGGTACCAATGTTTTCAAAAAAGATAAATTCAGTTAAAAAGCGTGAAAGACAGAGCAGTGGGTCTACGGGGAAAAATACCCGTGGTCCCACTGTGGGTCAATAGCAGTAGGACCACAGTTAATATCTCACAATTTCAACAACAAAATATTAAAACCCTATAATTGCTATTTGCAAAAACCAGTAGAATTTCCTAAAATTATAAAAACCCCATTATTCAACTACCCAGTATGTCAGTACTAGTAGTGTTTTACAATTTAGAAACTAAGTCATATCCCAAAGTATCAACAGTCGGTTCCTTATTAAGCTTGGAAATGTGTTTGAAAACCGGATGGTTCTTGTCTTTCAGAAGTTTGAACAGAACATTCTCTGACGTGGTTACAAAACAGCCCAGATTTTGTAAACGCTGGAAGGAGATAGATAATTTGGATCATATTTATAGAGGCCGTGGTGGCCTTGGGATTTGAGCAGTCGTCGCCTGCTACGCAAGCAACGCAAGTTCGAATCCCAGCGGGGCCTGTACCAGTGAGTTTTACTAAAAACTTATGAGTGAGGAAACCTGCATATGTCTGAGAAGTAATACAAAGACGTATGTATAGTGCTTGAGACGGCGATGGACTCACCATCTGTCAAATTGTCACTTAATGATCTTGTGTGAAAAGTGTGTGTTGTTATTAAAACACCTCTGCCTACCCCTTCGGGGAATACAGGCGTGAGCGTATGGGAGTTGAATCTAGGACCTTGTATTCCGAAGAAACTGTGACGAACACTAGACCAATGAGGCAGTTGCATATTTCTGCACACCCAGGTGGACATCCTTTAATCTTGTTCATGTATCTTAAAGGTAGGAAGAAGTAAGTATACAAACCTGCAATGCCAGTCCTCGGTCCATGAGTGACCGGGAGGAGACTCCGTCAGCCAGCACATGGACTGTCAGGTCATTGTTCAGCAAGTCGATCACCGTCTGCTCTATGCAAACATGAGCCTGGAAGGTGAGGACAAACTAATTATGAATGAGGTACGTTCTGGAACTAATTAATTGTTGATTAGGAGTTTATCGACTGGGGACTGCTTATTAACCCTTATTTAAAAATCCTTACTCATAAATCTGCCAGTAAAAATATATAATATGTAATGATCTACCGAATTTCGGTTACGGGGACTAATCTCAACGGGGATTAGCCATCTGTGCAGGAGATATTATAATGAACAAGTGTGTGCGCAAACACAGGTGCACTCTTTATTGCCTCACTCTCATAGTGGGATGGTAGGCAATCGTGAAACAACCAGAGAGAGATCAGGCATAGTACCAACAGCTTATCTTGCTTTGCGAGGAACGGGGGTGTTAATACTGCCCACCTCCAAACTTTAATATGGCATGGGCATTTTAATATGAATTTCTTGATGGAAAAACCCAATATCTATTTTTGTCCAGACCCAGGAATCGACCTGGGACCTCATGATCGGCAGGAACCTACTGACTGTTACACCAATAAGGCAGTTAATTATACAGGGTGTCGGAGAAAAAGGAACAGTTGTCTCCTAGAAGTTGTAGGGTTTTATGAATATATCAAGATATTGAAATCGTAAAATCCAACGATAACGTAGTTATAAGCTATAGCCGAAGAGCTCACGGCCTTAAGCGATTGAATGAACGCGCGGTCGCGTTTACCTACATTCCGTACGCGGTCATGAAACTTTTTAAGTTAGGGGAAGGTTAATGGTTTCGAATAATGGTTTAAATGCGATTATTTCAGGATTTATTAGTGGTAGAAAAAAAATAAAAACTTAGTTATTTCATGTGATTAACTCTATGTTACAACTGATTTCTATCAGAAAATAAGGTATTGATATGGTCAACTTTGAACATCAATTACTCGAAAACAGAAGAAAATATTTTTGTCATAATAATTTTAATTGCTTCCTAAAATTATACCGTATTTTAAGAGCTGTCCCCGACACCCTGTATATATACATACAAGATTTGCTTGTTTGAGCATATTAGATTACCTCAATCCCAAACAAAACAACAGAACTTAATTCAGGCACATCCTTTTTCAATCTTTCCTGTAACTCGGGAGTGTACATTGAGAATAGAGTCTTCTCAAACACCAGGGCTGCGTCACTGAGCTTGATATCCTTCGTAGTGTGTCCCAGACCTTTGGGGTACTGCTCTGATACATATACTGGAATTTTGAAGTGCTTTGCTGCTTCCATCTGTAATTTAAAAGTAAATATCAAAGTAAATATATAAATAAGTTTTACACCATGGGGCTAGGTAGAGACAAGGTACTGTTTGCCACAACAATGACTTTCCTTACATTTATATATTTTGTATATCTACACTAATATTATAAAGAGGAAAGATTTGTTTGTTTGTTTGCATTGTATAGGCTCTGAAATTACTTGACCAATCTTGAAAATTCTTTCAGCAATGGATAGATACATCATCAGCGAGTAACATCGGCTATATTTTATCCCTGTACTCTCACGGGAACGGGAACTACGCGGGTGAAACCGCGTGACGTCCGCTAGTTTCGTATATTTAGAATTTCTTAACTTTGACATTTAATTTTAAGGAACGAAAATAAAATGTCAAAGCTCCGAAGTACTTAATATGCTCTCCTTAATCTGATGATGGCAGGCCCCTAGGCCATTGTAAGGCACCTTTGAAAGTATAAAAACTGACTACCAGTTTACTATTTTCGTATACTCTAAGGAGTGTCTCATGTGCCTCATAACAGATATATAGATACAATATCATTCTGCATCTTATTGCTATGAACAAAAATAAAATTGTGGATTAAATAAATCAAACTAGATTGTTTATTTATGTTGTGTCTGTCTGGCATAATGTCAGTCTATTTAACAAGTAGTTAATGACACGAATTTAGGTAGATTTTAAGGCAGCAAAAACCTTCACTTCACTTCTTATTAATGGCTTCTGCGGAGTTACATAATAATATCTCTAAGCAAATAATGATAAGGCATTATAATAGTTACGTAACAATTCGGTTTTATCAACACCTACCATTTTATTTGCCACTTTTACAACTTCGCCGAAATGCTTGACGTGGGGACGGAAAGTTTCTTGGATATCGCACAGTAAAAACGCTGTTTTCTGGGCTTCTAAAGCTCCCAATTTAATAATACTGCGGGAAGCCATGGTTTTAGAATTTACAATAACTATTTCAGTGACCGGCGGCCGGCAAATATGATTTGATATGCTGTATAAGCTGACTGAATTTATTATTTTTATCGGCAAAGCAATCATGTCAACAAAATGTTAATGTTTTGACTTTTCTTGTCAGTCAAATGTCACTTATTTTGACGGTTTAAACTTTATTTTTTATGGCAATCTTGCTCATTTATCACGTTAAATTTAGGCCATGGGAGCGTCTCACATTCAACCAATTAATCGATTTAGCTTGCCTTGTTCTCCGTTTTACACTGCTGGAATCGAATGTTTGAGGCAACCAAAAGCATTAGGTCAGTGAACGTGCAACGAACTTAGTATTGTATAAAATAAATTGGAATCAGAATATGAATCGAAATGAGGGTAGTTTTTTTTTTATTAAAGTATCATCACCAACCGCGGAAGAAAAACCACTTCCAGTGTATCCGTCATGGCGAGCATAACTGAAACGTCGGGAAAAAAGTAGGTGTCTCATTTGCTAGGTACCTAAATTGTATTTTTCTCTGCGAGCCTAATAATATTAACTTCTCTTGTTCAAGTAGTTTCTTTGAATTATACATGTAGATATCATTAGTTCCTATGTAAAGTAAAAGGCTATCCAATGGCAGGTAAATCTAAATGTTTCGAGATTTTTATTCCGAATTCAATCTAATTTAGTTATGTTATTATTGTGTAGTTAGTACCTATATAGTATAGTTATTGTGATGCATAAACTGTGTGTAGGTACACATTTTTAACGTAAGGGATAATTAGTCGCCTTGTTGGAAAGTTCTTATTTCGTACCAGTGCTGTGTGCTATGAGAAAAACTGCAGGCGTTTTGGTGGCAAACTAATTTGTAAGATATTGTTAGACAGGAACGCACACACGGAATATATATCTATACATCTATACATACAGATAAATAAAATTGAAGATTCTGTTTGTAATTCCAAAATTACAGCTTTTCACTAAATGCATATGAAAGTATACACGCTACCGACACTAAAAAACCAAGTTTTAAAATTTTTCCCTGTCTGTCTGTCTGTTTGCTCTGGGTAATCTCTGAAACGACTGGACCGATTTTAACGGGACTTTCACTGGCAGGTAGCTGATGTTTCAAGGAGTAACTTAGGCTACTTTTATTTATGAAAAAAATTAGGGTTCCGCGACAATAAGGAAGAAACTAAATCTACGCGGGTGAAACCGCTGGGCACAGCTAGTTTCTCATACAAATATTGTCGGAGACGCTAGCGAGTATAGATTAGGAAAACGGAGGCAAACTCGTGACAAGCGTACGTACAGACCACTGGGAATTGAACTTGTATCGTTTGCGTAGCAGGCGTCTGCTATAACTATTCGGCAATGACTGCTTTCACTTGAGGAGCTCGTGGCACAGTTGCTATTGCGCATATCATTCGATCAGCGAAGTTAAGCAACCATACGCCTAGCCAGTAGTTGGATGGGTGACCGCCCGAGTCCCCTCCGTGCCTCGGAGAGCACGTTAAGCCGTCGGTCCCGGTTGCCAATTTAACATCTTTGGCAATCGTTACAGGTCAGTCAGAGGCCTAAGAGAGTCTGACAACTGGTTTAACCCAGATTGCCGATTTTCCTCGAAAAAGGGGTTGCGAAGGTCAGATGGCAGTCGCTTCGTATTAAAAATCAGGTGATCAGCCACATCGGGTTGAACCAAGTGCCGACCCCAAATACATGGGATCAAGGCCAGGGAGATGATGACTGCTTTCACTTCCAACGGCATACGTGTGCTTACGCCTGTATTCCCCGAAGGGGTACGCTAAGGTGTAGGTACCAGTGATGTAACGGATGTAGTTTTATCGGAACCGAAATCGGAATCAGAGTTTTCAAATTTGATTTATCGGAATCGGAATCGAAATCGGAGGCAGGGTCAGTTTGTTTAAGGACAAATAATGATTTATAGTCAATTCTTTTCATTATTATTTTTTATTATAAAATAAAAAACAACTGTGAAAAAAAATTGGCATAATTCCAAATAAACAAAAGATAAAATTAATGAATTTAAAGTTTAATTAAACTTAAAACCCAAAGTAGCGTATTACATTACAATAAATGAACAAAAGCTAAAACAAATTAAATCAAAATGGACTCCAAAAGTACTTGATGTATTGTACTTTACGAACAAAACCTTTGATGCTTTGTCCCCATCCAATCTATTTCTTAAAGAGTCGTAAATTAGCCCGCTTTGTATCGTTCGACCTCCGATTAACATCCGATACAAAAGTATCGGAACCGAAGTCGGAACCGAAAGTGTAATAATAATCGGAAGATCCGACTTAACGGAACCGGAATCGAACCTCCGTTACATCTCTAGTAGGTACTTATAGTTATTATTATTATGAGCCCGATGTGTCCCACTGCTGAGCAAAGGCCATCCTTCCCACTTCTAAGGCTTGCCTTTTCTTAGGCCTGAGCCAGTTTCTGAGGTAGGAGTTGAGTTCGTTCTGTCAAGTTTTTCTCACCCTGCCACGTCTGCGCGTACCTATAGAACCTACAAGTTACCAACCAGTTAAGTTTACGTCACATGTAATGTACCTTTTTGGACTTTTCAGGTCCAGATTCTGGATTCCAGAACCAGCTTGATGGAGGGATCCAGCATGGTTTTCAGAAGCCTGGATCTGGAGTGGACCTACAGCGTTTTGTGGGACTATACGACCATTGTATACCATGAATCTCATGCAATTCATTCACAACAAAAGGTAAGTCAGTATTAAATATGATACCTTATCTATTTGAGTTCTTCGTATTGATGATAGCCAAGCATGTGTAACCCTATGTATATAGAAGGGACACATGTAAAAAAAACCGTGGAGTTTGTTTCGCCGTTTCTTCTCCTGACAGGCTTACATTTGGAAACGGTAGTAAATTAACCTAAGTTAGCATAAGACAAATGACGTTCAATAAGTGTTCCAAGTGTCCCTTATGTTGAATAAAACTTTTTGATTTGATTTGAATTCATTACTTACCTCAATTCAAAAACAATAAGATTTTTTTTAAAAACAAATTTCAGTTACGTAGGTAGTTATCTACGTAATTACGTACTTAATAATACCTACAGGCTACTTCTAACCTAATTAGGGTTATTTCGCAAAATGCGTTTTTGCGATGAAGGTGTCATTCCATGGAGTACAAAATACAATTATGGATAACAAATAAATACGAACCTACTACGGCTACTAGGTACTATACTTTTTCGTTGAGTAGGAAAACTATTGCTGCTTTTCCAAAATTACTAGGTACTTACTAATTTTACAATTTTAAAGCAATTTGACTGTTGTCAATTTAACTTACGATGCACAATAACGAAAAAAACAGCATCCCATGTTAAATCTAATTTCTCTACTTCAGAATAGTGTTCTTTGTTTTACCGACGTCACAGGTAAAAGTCTGAATGGTTGATTTTTTCTAAAAGTCTTACCCGCCGAAACTCGCACGCGAGCGTCGGGCGCCATCTTTTGTTTATTTTTTTTCGTTGCGGTTGCGTTTGGGATAGAACTTAGCCGCGGGCCGAAAGCAGTCAGTCAAAAGTCACGCGTTCAGTAAGAAAAAAAAAATATAGAAAAGGGTCTTTGAATGATACAGTTTTTTCGGTAAATTAGAGATTTGGAAGGTTTTTTTAGAAGAAATTGCGTGTTCGACGTCTGTACTGTAATGATACGTCTGCGTCGATCCTGACTTTGCTCCGAATGTGCGGTTTTATTTTTTTACAGTCTAGGCTTAAGGATAGGTTTGTTGAATTGATTTTAAATTATCCCTTAATGTTATTCTTTATTACATAGAAACACAAGACGTACCTGACTCTACCTACCTTATCAAATTAAATGAAAAAAAAAATGATGTGATCTAAGTATGTTCAAGTGCGCAAAATGGGTGATTATAAAAAAAATTGGTTAGTATTTAGATATTTATGAAAAATTAAGTGAAAGAAAACCTTTTTTTTCAACATCAATTTTGACTTCTATATGATTTTAAAAAACCTAGGTAATTATTGAAATTACATAAATATTTATTTTCTCTGTAATATACTTCGGGCCCATACTCCAAAAGCCTTGTATCTAAGTCACTCGTGCAGTAAAAAAAAGTTCGAATGCCGCCAAAATGACCCAGTGGCGTCATCTAGAGTTCATTTAGCAAACCTCGCCCACGGCGCGGCGCGTGCTTTTGAGCTAAAACTCCTTTATTTTCAATAAAATATCTTTTAATTATAGTCATTTAGTTAACCTTACGTATTCCGGAGGTAATATTTAATTGTACATCGCAGCCGTTTTTATGACGAAGGGATAGGATACTTTTCTACCAACATTTTTAGTACTTACTTACAGTTTTTTTTAATTCAGCTTAATGTTTATTGACAAGTCTTGAATATTAAATACGTACTTGAAAAAATACATAAGTAGAATACATCATACATATGCCAACGCCTGTATTCCCCACTTCAAAATTCAACATTTCTTTACTTGATTAGACTTTTTACAAAGTAATCTCATATCGTCAGAAGGACACAATACATGATTATAAATGTTACCACCGATGCAATGGTGCTCTCATAGTATCACCTCATACACCCACAGCCAGTTATGTTTAAGTTCCATGTAATAGAGGGCGAGCCTATTACCATTAACCGGCCACTAATCCAGACTCCTGGCTGCTACTGGGGAATTACAGATGGAAAAACCCAATACACTGCGCAACTTAGGGATCAAACTCAGGACCTCGCGTTTCACAGTAGAGCTTGCCATTAGAAAAACGAGTCACACATTTATATATCCCTACTAATATTATAAATGCGAAAGTAACTCTGTCTGTCTGTTACGCTTTCCCACTTAAACCTCTCAACCGATTTTAATGAAATTTGGCACAGCTAGTATTAAATAAATACTAATTACTTCAAGAATCCGCAACGAGCGGCGACCTTGCAATAACACCAATTTACCACCATCTAACTACCAAAATCGCACATTTTTTATGTTCTAATGAAATTATCGACTACATCTAAGCGACCGCCTCGCGCTAACGCCTGTGCCGCGGGGCGTCCGAAGAAAGAGAATAGAAAAAAAATAAAAGTCAAAGCGGAAAGCCATGGCGCCACTGACACTCGGTAAAGTTTTTAGACCGTTCGCTGTTCGACCCCGCCCTCGGCGCCGAACGGAGCATTTATGTTACCTAGCTGTGCCTCGCGGTTTCACGCGCGTAGATTTAGTTTCATGCTTTATTTAACCCAAATATGTTTTCTAAATAAAATTAGCCTAAGTCACTCCTTGAAACATCAGCTATCTGCCAGTGAAAGTCCCGTTAAAATCCATCCGTTTACGCGTGATGCCGTGACCAAGGGAAATAGGGATTCATTTTTATATATATAGATAGCTGTGCCTCACGATTTTATCCGTGTTTTAACAACTAAAACGATTATAAGTACTCTGTGATTTTTATTCTATTGCAAAATGAGTTTAAGTTAATCCATGTAAGATAAGCTATCTGCCAGTGCCTTTATAAACGACGGTTAGACCGTTTCAGCCATCTAGCTTCAGCGGATCTACTTAGGCTTTTTGGGCTGCAGCCCAGGGCCCCAGAATACAGAGGGGCCCCAACCGAAATCACTACAGAAAACAGTTTCTTGTCAAAATAGCAATTAGTTGAGTAATTAGGTCCCCTAAACAGAATTAGCCCAGGGCCCCACAAATTCAAGATCCGCTCCTGGTTTCAGCAAGTAGCAGGAACAAACAGACAGATAGACAATCATTTACAAATCTTTTTTTTGTAAGTAAGTAGTAAATTTAATTTTCTTGGCAATTTAATGAAGAGCTGTTAATTTGATATTACAAACAGACACTTCAATTTTATTTATCTGTATATATACACTTCTAGCCCGCGGGTTTGTCTGGGTAACTCAGGTAATAATAAAGGAGTCAGGGAAGGAATAAGTTTTATTACGCCTATTATGAAATATATGTAAGAGAGAAACATGTATTAAAAAACCAACATCAATAAAGTACGTATGACTTCCTTACTTTCTCTTAAGAAAAATCTATTTGGAAAACTGATAATATGTGATAACAGCCATTGTTCTAAAGTTTTTGTCAAAGAGACAGGTGTCATTTTGCACAATTTTTGTGCACATACTTGAAATTAAATTTTTGAGGACTAATGTTGGATTTTTTTGTAAAAATAAATCAAAAGTAACTTAGATTCTTCATGAAATGCCAAAAACTGGTATCTGACAAATGAAAATGATTTATTCAGTTTAGGCCCTGGTAAGGCACTTATGAACGTCGAAGAATTGACCACCGGTTCGGAAACTAGCCTTCTGATAAGACCCAGCCAGGAACACAGCTGGCATTGACATTTCATTAAAAAACTAAAATAAAGATTGAGATAATAACTAAAATCTATGAAAAACTAATAAGATAAACCACTTTTACTTAGCAACGAAACGAAGCGTGCACATTTCCTAGCAATAATTGCTGTAATTAAACAATAAACAATGGACAATAGAGCGCGGAAAAAAACTACAAATTACTTTTATTGAATCGATTCAAATAACGTTTTATTCGATTGTGCGATAACAATGATATAAGAACGAGAGTGCATATATTATAGATAGGTATGTATGTGCGTAGTAGCACGTGTTCAAATAGATAGCTAGCTAACTTTTATGTAAGTACTGTAACGCCTAATGTATACATCTTTACAGATAAATAAGTGTCTGTTTATTCACAACAGTTTACACATTACATGATAATCGATTAAAAAATATAGCACTAATACTAAAATATATTATTAAAAGCAGTCCCTGTAGGCAAGGTTCCGAAGATACTGGCAGCATTCCCCCTTTGGATGGCTAAACTAATTCTCCGTCCGAGGTAGCTGCCAGCTCTTCGGTCTCCAGTGATGTCGACTAATCTTTTTGTGATTTCTTTAAAAAGCCTCATAGCGCTAGGACCCCACGGACCAAGGGTCTCGACACCGAATGGGACAAGTGTCTGTTTGTAATTTCAAATTAACATCGCTTCACTAAGTACTTTTTTTTTATTCTCTGTGATGCTGTCCGTTTGTCTGTCTGTTTCTTCCTTCTAATCTAAACACCGTAAAGCACGTGGTGTGAAATCACTGCACATAAGTTTTTAGAAAAACTTATTGGTGCAGGACCCGCTGGTATTTGAACTTCTTGCTTGTGTAGCAGGCGACTGCTCAATCCCCACGGCCATCACGGCTCCAGGTTAACTTTCCCAGCTGAAATAATTGTTTTATAATACATCTACTTAATCAGGTCATCATAGTTTAAACGGGATCTATGCCAGCAATCTTTGTGTCAAAGCAACTGTAAGTACATAGTTGAGTACAAAGTAAATGTTGTGATTTACTCTCAACACAATCCATCAAGAAAAGTATTGAATCATTAAAAAAAAATTAGGCTGAACACTCAAGCGGTCAACGACAGATCTCAGCCGACCGAAAAAAAAGAAAAAAAGCGCGCGCTACGCGTTCCCGCGCACCAAACGTCACTCACAAAGATGACGCAACGAAAATGGCGAATTAAAATGTAATTAATCTCGACCTCTTCCGTTCGGCGCTTTTTGTTTTATTGCGTGTGAATGCGAGTTAATATTTAATAAATCATTTTGTAACGTTGTAGTGATAAATGAGCAATTGTTGAAGTATGTGTGATTTTCCCGACTCTATGGTATTCTTTATGGTAACTGTAGTTAGAGCTGTGGTGGCCGTGGGGTTAGAACAGTCGCCTGCGACGCACATTCGAATCCCAGCGGGGCCTGTACCAATGAGTTTGTCTAAAAACTTATGTGCAGTGATTTCACACCACGTGCTTTACGGTGAAGGAAAACATAGAGGAAACCTGTATATGCCTGAGAAATCAAAGACGTATGTATAGTGCGTGAGGCGGCGATAGACTCACCATCTGTCACGTTGGCACTTAATCATCTTATGTGAAAAGTGTCTGTAGTTATTACAACACCTCTGCCTACCCCTTCGGTAAATACAGGCGTGAGTGTATGTATTCATGTTACAACCAATTCGTGTAAAATAATGTTGAAACCCTGCCTACCCTTTTAGGGCTCCTATGACCTCTGTTCACTGGAAAATTACAGATTGAAAATCCCAATAGCACTTTTCCCGACCCAGGGATCGAACCTAGGGTTTCGTATTAGCACTTGCGACCACTAGACCAACGAAGCCTTTGAAGGTAAGGCGAAGGCCTGTCAACACCCATTTACAATATCCATTAAGTAAAGGAATCCTTTTTAATATAATAAAAATAAACTATAACGACATGTCAGGTAGCTAAGAAATAAAGACGCGAACTAAATCACTAATTAATACTTTTATACGTTGGTAACACTAATAACAGTTACATATGAATTTAGACTTTATACAACTGAGTATAAGGTTGATTTTAAAATGAGATTTGAAAGAAATCAAGTTGCATAAGAAACTGCACAGTAAGCATGCGTCGTCATTGCACTTCGTTGCAAAATAATGGTCCGACTTTAATATTTTATAGTGATTTTTTTGTAGTTCTTAAACAGGTTGGTGATTATTTGAATGTATTAATTTGCAATGATTAATGTTCGAAAAGAGAAGGTTCTATAGTCAACCCTCATATCATTTTAAAGTCTAAAACAAATTAAATACAATAAAACTAAAATTATTTCAAAATGTTCTAAGATACAGACAGAACGATAATAGATTGGTAACATGTTCGTTATAAGCACTCGGCGGGATCATTTTCTTTTTATTAGTACAATAGACCTTTCTCGTCTTGCCAAAAAAAAAAACAATAGACCACGACGTTTTCAAAAAATGTTCTTTCCTCGCATAGTTTAACTGGGCTATGAGCTTCATGTAAAAGCGAACCACGACTGCGAATGCAGCATGGGTTTTTTCAAAACCTTCACACCTTAGAATGGTACCTATTATATTAATTTACGTAGTTGTAGTAAGCAGAAACGAGTGGTGCTCCTAGTATTTAATTGCACTCACCGGATCTCAGATAGCATAAAGAAATTGCTCAATTGCTTAAAAATAAAGCATTACTTAATTAAACAATTTATTTAAACTTTAATCTTCTATCTAATCTAATATCCTTAAACCAGCAAATCTAGTATAATGTATAATGTATACATATTTGATCTGAATCTCGGAAACGTGTAACGATTTTCATGAAATTTGGCATGCAGGAGGTTTCGGCAACGATGAATCGATCTAACAAGATTATTTTGTATGTTTTATGTAACTAACATAAACGTAATAAATATTATGAACATGAATATGAAGATTTTTTGAAGACTTAAAGAAGAACCACAATATAACTTGGTGTGTCAGTTCTATTGTCCGGTACTACACGGCGGCGCCCGCGCACCGGCTCTTTGTCCCATCAATGCGAGTCATCGTCACTACAATGATGTCTTAATCATTTATTATTTTATTAACACTCTGCATTATTCCTGCTTTGTCTAGCATTTTATACGTAAAAATAGTTTATTTATTTATGTTGGTTTTAGATTTGTGGATTTTAGTCATTTTAATGATGAATAAGACATATTTTAGGAGTAAATATTTTTCTTTTATTTTATAATTTTGCAAATATTAGGCGCATTGTAAAATTTAAATTAAATATGTACTTATGAATGTCGAAGAAATGACTACCGGTTCGGAAACTAGCCCTCTGAGAAGAACCGGCAAGAAACTCAGCTGGCATCATGTACATTTCATTACATAGTAAATAATTATTAATAAGAATAAATTTCATATAAAATTATTCACAATAGTGAAAATTGTATCAGCATGCATGTGTAAAAAATAATAATTAAAAAAGTAAAAACAATACCAAATGATTTACATGTCGTGTTTGCATACCATGTCATTGCCAGGAGCTACTTGTGCAGAGTTTTAATTCCATGTCTTCATCATTTATGTAATCCGAAATATATTATCTTTTTGTATCCTAAACTAGCTGTGCCCCGCGGTTTCACCCGCGTAGGTTTAATTTCAAACTGTTTTTTTTTAATAAAATTAGCATAAAACACTCCTTGAAACATCAGCTATCTGCCAGTGAAAGTCGCGTTAAAATCCATCCAGCCGTTTACGCGTGATGCCGTAACCAAGGGATATATAAAATATAGATTACAGTTGGATAGGAATAAGTTTTTTTAGACAATACATAAAAGTTTATAATGAGGAGCTCGTGGCACAGTGACTATTGCGCTAATGATTCGATCAGCGAAGTTAAGCAACCATACGCTTAGCCAGTAGTTGGATGGGTGACCGCCCGAGTACCCTCCGTGCCTCGGAGAGCACGATAAGCTGTCGGTCCCGGTTGCCAATTTAATATCTTTGGCAATCGTTACAGGTCAGTCGGAGGCCTAAGAAAGTCTGACAACTGGTTTAACCTAGATTGCCGATTTTCCACGAAAAAAGGGGTTACGAAGGTCAGATGGCAGTCGCTTCGTATAAAAATCAGGTGATCAGCCACATCGGGTTGAATCAAGTGCTGACCCCAAATACATGGGATAAGGCCAGGGAGATGATGATATGGTACACGAAGTACCAGGCGCACATAACGGACAAGGAGTTAATAAGTCGATTGCGACTAACATGGAGCCACATCGGGTTGAATCAAGTGCAGACCCCAACAATGTATGGGATAAGGCCAGGGAGATGATGATATGGTACACGAAGTACCAGGCGCACATAACGGACAAGGAGTTAATAAGTTGATTGAGACTAACATGGAGCCACATCGGGTTGAATCAAGTGCCGACCCCAAATACACCGGGTAAGGCCAGGGAGATGACATATAACTTTATAATAATGTTAGTTAATTTTACTGGCAGACTTCAAATCTTCAACAAATTTTATAAGCACAATAAAACTCTTTCAAAATCAACGTTTTACAACAAAATGGAGAATTAATAGCAAAATAAACAAATAAACGCTTCTAAATGACCAACGGTTGTTCCGAGTAATCGTTTATGACTCAGAGTTCGATTCCCGGAATATGCCGTTAATCTGAACACACCTTGAGGTTAAAAAAAATACGTATGTTTTTTTTAGATAGCGGTTTGATTGATGTAAATTATTGATACGACTAGCTGTGTCTCGCGGTTTCACCCGCGTAGATTTGGTTTCATCCTTATTGTCGCAGACCTCTAATATTTTCAATAAATAAAAGTAACCTAAGTTACTCCTTGAAACATCAGCTACCTGCCAGTGAAAGTCCCGTTAAAATCGGCCCAGCCGTTTCAGAGATTACCCGGAACAAACAGACAGACAGACAGAGAAAATGTTTAAGACTTGGTGTTTCAGTGTCAGTAGCGTGTATACTTTCATATGCATTTAGTGAAAAGTTGTTATTTTGGAATAACAAACAGACACTTCAATTTTTTTATCTGTATGTATAGATGTATAGATGACTTGATAGTTTAGTGGTCTATGCTTGAAGTTGCCGGTTCGATGCCCACTGGGGGCTTATCTATCTATTATTTATTGTAGCATATAGTATATTATATGGTCTGAATACAAGTTAAGACTGGATTATATGCAATATAAAATTGCTTCAAATATACGTAAAAAATTCACGAAAATTGATTCGTAATTTTTTTAACATCAATTTGATGAAAATACTTATTAAGAAAGATTAAAGAAAATAGTTTATTTTTTTAACTTTTTTAATTAATTTATTTCAAAATAGACATAATATAATGCTTTAGTAGAATATGAAACACAAATAAAAAAAGCGAAAAGTTGTGCTATTTATATTTCTCTTGTTCCACATTTTTTTCTCATCCATTTGGGTGAAATGTGGGTGTAGTTACAACACCTCTGCCTACCCCTTCGGGGACCCTTCTGAAATGGCGTGACCATATCCTATATTTTTTTTAATTTCTTAATACACAATAACTAAAAATAAAAGTTAGAATGATAGTATTCCTAACTTACTTAATAGATTATCTGATAACCTTTTTTCTTTTAAAAATAATACGTAAAAAAACACATGTAAAAAAAAACCGTGGAGTTTGTTTCGCCGTTTCTTCTCCTGACAGGCTTACATTTGGAAACGGTAGTAAATTAACCTAACGTTAGCGTAAGGGAAATGACGTTCAATAAGTGTTCCAAGTGTCCCTTATGTTGTATAAAACTTTTTGATTTGATTTGATTTGAAATAGTTTAGTAGTGTCTATGGATGTTAGAGGGCGAAAGTCTAAGTAAGAACAAGAGAGCATGTGGAGTAGAGAGAGATGGATAATCGCCTGTTGAAAGCTGCGGCGCCAGTGAGCCTTGAAAGTAACGTCTGAAAAAAAAAAATTTTTTTACATATCAAAATTTTTTGCCGACTGCCTCGTTGGTCTAGTGGTCGCAAGTATACGGTGATACTTGAGGTCCTGGGTTAAGATTATTGGAGTTTTCCATCTGTAATGTCCCAGTAGCAGCCCGGAGTCTGGATTAGTGGCCGGTTAATGGCAATAGGCTCGCCCTCTATTACATGGGACTTAAATATAACTGGTGAAATGTGGGTGTAATATAATTACATCACTGCCTACTCCTTCGGGGACTGTTTTGCGATGACGAGGGCAATTTTTTTATTTATATATAAAGCAAATATACTTGCATTGGTCAAATATACATGTTTTCTGCGTTTGCGGTTGAAACTCTGGGGCCTTGGGGTCCGGATGCTCATCAACTTTACAAAGAGGTTGCACCTCGTCTGGTAGAAGCCTCTCGTGACTAGCAGGCTGGGGTTACCTCGCTCAGAGAATCAGCATTGCTATTCAACGTGGCAATACTGCCAGCCTTCTTGGCACGATCCCGAGAGACACCGATTTGAGTCAAGTTTTCTCCTTGTAATTATTTTTAAGGTTTACTTTTCCTTGTATGTATAATTCAGTATTTATTCAATAAATGTTTAAATATCGAAAAAAAACAAATTTCCTAATTCCAATAACAAGAATAGGTATGTATCATCTAACTACCACCCTTAGGGTAAGAGACAAATACAATTTGCTCTAACCGCCACTGGTGACAATTTCCGGCCAGGCAGATTACACGGGTTGTTTTTTTAATTATTTCTCTTCTGACCGTACCCAAATAGACAACTGCAATCACGTCTGCCGGACTGCTGGAGGAAACGCGATTGTTTTTACCTCCTTTTACCCAGGCCTTACTATACTAGGTGCATTTTATATACAGTATATTTAAGATTTACGAAAATATTAGAAAATTTACGAAACAGCGGGGCCTGTACCAAATGGGCGCTTTCACATTGGACGATAACGGTAACGACACGATATCATCGGACTAGTAGTTTGATACAATTACTACTGAACGCTTTCACACTGTGTCGTTGTAGTCAAGTATCGGCGGACGATATCGTGGGACTAGTAGTTTGATACAATTACTACTGAACGCTTTCACACTGTGTCGTTGTAGTCAAGTATCGACGGACGATATCGTGGGACTAGTAGTTTGGTACAATTACTACTGAACGCTTTCACACTGTGTCGTTGTAGTCGAGTATCGGCGGACGATATCGTCGGACTAGTAGTTTGATACAATTACTACTGAACGCTTTCACACTGTGTCGTTGTAGTCAAGTATCGGCGGACGATACCGTGGGACTAGTAGTTTGGTACAATTACTACTGAACGCTTTCACACTGTGTCGTTGTAGTCGAGTATCGGCGGACGATATCGTGGGACAAGTAGTTTGATACAATTACTACTGAACGCTTTCACACTGTGTCGTTGTAGTCAAGTATCGGCGGACGATATCGTGGCAGTGGGAAAGCGCTCTAAAAACTAAAGTGCAGTGATTTCACACCACGTGCTTTATTGTGAAGGGAAACATCGTGAGGAAACCTGAATATGTTTGAAAAGTAATCAAGTCGTATATATAGTGCCTGAGACGGCGATAGACTCACCATCCGTCACGTTGGCACTTAATCACCTTTGGTGAAAAGTGGGTGTTGTTATTACAACTTGTCAACCTTAAACTAGTATTCTTGCAGCGAGTAAGATTCCCAGTGCTTGATAGAAGGGAGAAGATGAAGTAAGCCCGTGCTACTCATAATTTTGATTTCTTTGTTCAGATATAGCATAATGTTGTTTTCCTTTACCGTAAATCTCGAAGTTGACATCACTGCACTAAGTTATTTTTGAAAGACGTAATACTGGCGGTGATATCTGAACTCATAGGCCTCTCCCAACGATCTCCACGACGACCAGTGTAGTGCCTCCCACATCCAGCGGGTTCCCCCGATCCTCAACAGGTCGTCGGTCTACCTCGTTGGGGGCCTACCCACACTGCGCCTGCCGGTACGCGGTCGCCACTCCAGTACCTTTAGGCCCCATCGGCCATCGGCTCTACGACGTGCCCCGCCCACTGCCACTTGATTTTAGCGATTCTTCGTGCTATGTCGGTTACTTTGGTCCTCCTGCGGTTCTCCTCATTTTTTCTTTTATTGCGCAGTGAGACTCCGAGTATAGTACCCTTTCGTTGCAGACTATAAAATTGCCGTAGTTCAAATAATATCTCTTCTAATGCTTCAAATTTAAACTTAGTATTAGTAAATATCGCCCCGTGTGCACAGCGGGCGCATGCGTGCTACGCGCCCTGTCATTACGACCGGCGCAGAGGCAAATTATATTATATCCCTCCACTTTATGTACAATTATATACAGACAGACACACGCGATCCTGTACATAACTAGTCGTTACACGCGGCTTTGTTGGATTCCTGAAAACGGTGTGATAGGTAATTTAGAAAATAAAAAAATGTTACATGGATTTTAAACACAGGTTTCAAATTAGGGAAATGTTATATGAAATTTTGAAGATATATAATTTGGTCCAGACTGTGTTAATATCAATAAAAAATATAGAAAAACCCTTTATATATATTTTTTTCATTGTGATAGGTATTTAGGTACTATTGATGTTTGTGGTAAAGTAATATTTGTTAGATGTTAATACAGTTTCGAAACTTGGTTTTTAAAATTCCTATCGATTCCTCAAATTATCTTTAGAAGTCTGCTTACTCGAGACTCATTTATGATATATTTTATCAAATACTAGCTGACCCGACAGACGTTGCCCTGTCTTAATTATGAGAATGCAGCACGTATTCTGTCAATTCTATGTCAAACGTCATAAGGTTACATCAAAAAGTTTTTATTGTCCAAAGCGCTAAGGTTAGATTTAAGAAGAAAGAAATAATTTGATATGGTGGTTAAGGATTCTTAAATTTTCCACGCAATTTTCTTAGTTTTTTCTTTCATAAGAACCATCTCCTGACAATAATGAACACAACAAAAAAATATTACGGAAATCGCTCCCGCCGTTCACTCGTGATGTCGTGACCAAGGGAAATGGGGATTAATTTTTATATATATATAAATTTAGCTGTTTACTCAGCCCCTGCGTGTGAAATTTATGAACGTCAAAAAATTACTTCATCAATCGATTAAGAATTTTTTTTATTATCCATTCGTAAAATGTGTGCCCCGCGGTTTCACCCGCGTAGATTTAGTTTCATCATTGTTGCGGAACCCTAATATTTTTGATAAATAAAAGTAGTTTAGTTACTCCTTGAAACATCAGCTAACTACTAGTGAAAGTCCCGTTAAAATCAATCCAGCCGTTTCAGAGATTACCCGGAACAAACAGACAGACAGAGAAAAAATTTAAACTTGTTATTTTAGTGTCAGTAGCGTGTATACTTTCATATGCATTTAGTGAAAAGCTGTAATTTTGGAATTACAAACAGACACTTCAATTTAAATAAAAAAATAATCCCTTTATTAAATGTTTTGCCCATTTTATTAAAAGTAGCAACATTAAGCTTTAATTCATATACAACTAACGGCATGCCCTAAATGTTGTAACATTATTATTCGTCTGTAATAAAATCTTTGTCTGTACTTTGTGACGTCACTTGTTTTTATAGATAAATTCAGTTGTTTTGAACTACTTCTACTTTGGGATCTTGAGCCTAGTTGCATTTTTCAATCCTCATCCCACCGAACAATCTCCGTCGTTTATCCACAACAACCACGTGACATTGGCGGAATAGCTGCACTCAAGCTCGTCGCCATCATTAAAATATGAAGAATCTATACAGATAAATAAAATTGAAGTGTCTGTTTGTAATTCCAAAATAACAGCTTTTCACTAAATGCATATGAAAGTATACACGCTACTGACACTAAAAAACAAGATTTAAAATTTTTCTCTGTCTGTCTGTCTGTTTGTTCCAGGTAATCTCCGAAACAGCTGGACGGATTTTAACGGGACTTTCATTGGTAGGTAGCTGATGTTTCAAGGAGTAACTTAGGCTACTTTTATTTGTTAAAAATATTAGGGTTCCGCGACAAAAAGGATAAAACTAAATCTACGCGGGTGAAACCGCGGGGCACAGCTAGTAAAAAATAATGTTAAGTTGGACGTACATAAAGACCAGTAGTGCCTCAAACATAGCTATTGTTACATTGTAATGTTACCATAACTCCCATAATAGGGAATTATTCAACCCTAACTCTCCCTAAAGGGACACGATACCGTGAAATAGGATTAGAATACACAAAGTGAATTTCACACTAGACTTGATTCGGATTTTGGGTAAAAATGTACCGTTGTTAATGTATTTAAGGATTTAAATATATATTTAGTGTTGATATCTATACAGAAATAAAATTGAAGTGTCTGTTTGTGATTCCAAATTAGCAGTTTTTAATTAAATGCATAATATGTAAGTACTAGCGGACGGCCCCCAGTTTTACCCGCGTAGTTCCCGTTCCCGTAGGAGTACGGAGATAAAATACAGCCTATATTAATCAATGATAATGTAGCATTCAAATAATGAAAAAAAAAATTAAGTCATTTCAGTACTTTTTGAGCCAATTCGTTACAAACATACTTACATACAAATCTTTCGCCTTTATAATATTTTTTTTATAATATTTCTCTGTCTGTTTGTTCCGGGTAATTTCTGAAAGGACTTGATCGATTTTAACGGGGCTTTCACTGACAGCTACCTTCGATTATCGGTTAATAGGTTACAAGGAGTATCTAACTTAGAGTATTTTTGTTTTTTTTTTAAAATAGGCTTCTTTGAAAGACAGCTAACACCCCCACGATTTCACCCGCAATCCACCATTTCAATCGCGGGGCACAGCTCATTATAATACTGTTTTAAGTTTTGTTAAGGTCCTTACCCAATATTACGTTTTGCGTAAAATTTGAACCTCTTCAAACATATTGACACAAATCAAATTACTGTAAACTGTCAATTTTAAGATGCCTTTGTCGGTGCTTTCTCTAGAGAAAGGCAGCTTTGTATACCTGCAAGGTCGCCGACAAAGAACTATGATCGATGGTCCGAATTCACTTATTACGAGCGAAAAGCCGTAATTTTTTGCGTCAATAACATGTTTCGTGTTTTAAAATGCAAACTTATTTTATTTGAATTAATCTTGTCTGTTTAGTTATACCAATAAATGTTTTACGTCACCTTATATTGAAAGGATGTGATGTTGAAAACTTTCTCGGATTTTTCATTTATTCAGTCAACGTTTAAGAGTCAAATTATATGTCAAAGATTTGATTGTTTCTTGCGCGTTTTTGTAATTAAAACATTATTCCAACCATATTTCGCGGGACCTAATGTATTTTCTAAAAGTCTAACTACTCACTGAAATATCAGCTGAAAGTACCGTTAAAATCGTTTCAGAGATTAGCCAGAACAAACAGACTGACACGTAATGAAGTACCGTACCACACTTTTGTAATGCATATAGAAAAAGCCAATTTGAAATTACAAACAGACTTCAATTTCATTTATCTGTATAGATAGACCGATAAAGTCTACAGTATTTTCAGGCTGACTGCACTTTCTTAAAGGCACAATACCTCCAGCTTTTGGCTAGAATCTTAGCAAATGTTTATGGTTTGACCAGAGACAAAATTATCAAAATGTACATTGTCATCACAAAAAAAAAACCGTTGGCAAAATTGAGTAGTAACGTGAAAACGCTGTCTCATTGACAGCTAATGCATTTTGACAAAAACTGTAAATGTGTCGTGTCATCTATGCATTCGGTAGCTTTTATTGAGCAGTGATCACTGTCTGTGTTAAGGTGTTGTCAAAACATGGTACGGGTTAAGATTGATTATTGTTTAAAATCGTAATTAAATTGCAAGCGCCATGTAGTCAAAAGGCTTGAGTGACATTAATTTTAACTTAAATGGATTAAAGGATGGTCGTTATTCATTTTTCTAATTTTGAATAGCAATTAATAAAATTAAGATTTTCTTAAGTAGCTCCTTGGTTACTAACAATAGTTTGTTCCACACAGGTTCTTTAAATTAACTTAAAAATATTGTTGATATTCATGTTTAGTATGATGACAAACTTAGATAAACTTTCTAATAGTTACATGACTTAATTGAATCAATCTAATAATTCCAGTCAAGTCAAAATAAGTGGAAGCCATATTGAATTATTTTAAGTGCATTTTCCTCTTTTCATTGGCTGTATATTTTGATTAATGGACTTCAAAACTACAGCACATACGTATTTCTGCAAAATGAAGTAGCAAATAACGTTTATTTTAACTCAGGATATACAATCAAACAAACTATAAAATGTGAAAATGCAATTTGGTTCGGCACATTTCGTCTTAAGCGCCACCAACTTTCACGTTACACCGACATAACCACCAAATTTTGTAACATCAACCTTACGCACTTATACTTAAGGATGGAAAATAGCTTTTGAACTGTATTCAGAAGTTTGAAAAGTAATAAAACGTTCCATGTTCGAACTAACAAGGTGGGTTTTAATTATTTAAAAGTCTGTGTTAATTTAGTTTTTTTTTTCGGTTGAATAGCGCGGCGCCTTTGCCTTTCGGCCGGTATTTTTTTCGTTGGTGTAATTTGTAAAATGGCATGTTAGCGCCACGACCGCGATACTTCTTAAATTATTAATTTGACAGTCCACGTTTCCGGTCAAGTTTTGATTTTTAATTGACCACCCTATTGTTGTATTGCCATGTTTGCCTATTTTGTTTGTTGTCTTAGAACATCATACAATAGCTTTTGAAACGCTATTTTCTTGTGAAGATGCTCCTGTGATTTCTAAGGGTGTGATATACAGCTTAAAACCGGGTCAGGCAAAGGGTAATTGGGTTTTTCCATCTGTTTTCCCAGTAGCAGCCTGAAGTCCGGATTAGTGCCCGATTAGTGGCCTTCTACATAGGACTTAAGCTTAGAGAGATGTAACGGAATCTCCCGTTCGATATTTGTAGTTGCCCGATTGGGCACTGTACTTCTATCTTACAGATGATAACTACACAGATAATGCTACCTTATAGTAGTCTTTTGTTAACAAGGTGAGTTAGGTCGTCAGTGCTCCAGTGAGGGGAGGAGTAGGAGTGTAGTCGCTGTGCTAACTATAGTTGTCAGTATATTAGCACAGGGATGTCATTATTTATAAGGTAGTCAACGCGCGAGTGACATTCGGTGTTACAAGCATTCATAGGCTGCAGTAGTGCACCGACAGGCGGACTATACGCTTGTATCCCTAGCTACCCTAACCCCGAGAGCCGTGGTGGCCTCGGGGTTAGAGCAGTCGCCTGCTACGCAAGCGACGCAAGTTCGAATCCCAGCGGGGCCTGTACCTATGAGTATTTCTAAAAACTTATGTACAGTGATTTCACACCACGAATCACGAAAATATCGTGAGGAAACCTGCATATGTCTGAGAAATAATTCAAAGACGTATGTATAGTGCCTGAGACGGCGATGGACTCACCCTCTGTCACGTTGGCACTTAATCATATTCGGTGAAATGTGTGAGTTGAAAATTACAACACCTCTGCCTACCCCTTCGAGGAATCCAGGCGTGAGCATATGTACCCTACCCCCTTCGGGGGTAATGAGTTGTCATGCTCACTAAAATGCCTCTACTTGCGGCGGCGTCAGGATGACGGGTCTCTCACTTCCCTCTATAATGGTTGAGGAGGGCGATGGCTGGCATTCTCGTCATACTTGTGAACAAGTGCTGCTTGTGGGGGCTGGTCATCTCAAGCTACACAATTATACGTAGTATCTACTTCTAGTTTTCATATTTTTGGCTTTTATCATATTTTTGTGATTTATTTTATACAATCTAAACCTCGCGGTTAGTCCCGCATGTAATTTAGTTACCACGATAATGTACGTCTTATAGCCTTTGTGATATTCGGATATATATATGGTATGTTTTTGTAAAGTTTCTTGAAATACATTTATAAGTTTTGTGTGAAAGAGTAGCAAACATACAGTCATACGTTTATAAAATGATTGTATAATATTTGTAGGATTATTCAAAATAGTCCAAATATCTTTGAAAAGTGTAATTACTGAGTTTCTTGCCGGGTTCTTCACAGTAAAAGCAACCTTCCGAACCCGGCTGTAGCATATATAGTCATGTCGTCCTAAAGAAGGAATTTGAAAGATGGTACTTTATTGAAAGTCCAATCAAATAAAGATTTTTGAATTTGTATTTAAATACAAACTTTCACGTTTGCATGTGTGTATGTGAGCTATAACAAATGAAGTTAACCGTTCAAATCTCATACAACATACATACATCAACCGTATTTATTCAAGTATGGTCTTGTTAACCATAATTTACCTTGTAATGATAGCATGCACAGGATCAATTTGAGTACAGCGATTTGTACCTCATTTGTAATGATTTGTTTAGTACAAGGTTATGATGATTATGACAATGCAAGGTCGCGGGTTCGAATCTGTTAAGAATTTCTGTTACACAATAGTTTACAAAATTCAATAAAAAAAAATTTTATTAATTAATAATGTGACTAGCAATTTTTTTTTGTTAAAAACCGTAGGGTTTTTTTTTAAGATATTTATATAATATCTGTAAATAATCTTTATAGCAGTTGGCATAAAGTACCCACATGATTATAGACACACAGGTGCCGTCATGAGCTATGAGCTCTCAGCGAAAATAGTGGGGATAATTACACATGTATTTTATTTGCGTCGCACCATACACACAGAGACAAGCTTATGAACGCTATAATTTGTCAGAATCATTGTTTTATCTATTACACCAATAAGAGGTCATTGTTGGGTTACGTTTCAATGTGTTTTCGAAAACGTAAGTGCTTTTGCTTTACAGTGAAGGAAACATTGTGAGGGATTCTGCTTTATATTAAACGTAGGTTTAACTAGACTATCATAAACTAGCAGTGCCCGCGGTCTCCGTTCTGTGTTAGAAATATTTTTGTCCCGGCTCGTTCGTCCCACGTAATATTTGGAAATTATTATAGCCTATGACACTCCACACTAACGTTGACACTTTCTTTTGGTGAAATAAAGTCAAAGTCAAAGTCAAAGTCAAAGTCAAAAATATCTTTATTCGATTAGACTTTTACAAAGTGCATTCAAATCGTCAGAATAACATTAATTTACAGGATTATACATGCTACCGCCAGGTTTGGAAGGTTGCTTTTACTGAGAAGAACTAATTTAGAAATAATTAGGTACTGAAAGAAATAATTTAGAAAATCGGTTCAGTAGTTTCAGAGATTACCCCTTACAACGTCACAAACTCACAAACGTTACCTTTTTATATTATTAGTATAGATATAAGATTTAACATGGATTATACAAGAATGAATTTGGGTTAGAGTTACATAGAATACTTACTTATTTCTATAAAAATATAGCTTGCTGTAATCAGTCAATGCAGTGAAATAATGTGTCTTATAAAAATAAAATAAAATAACGATTAGATAAAAAATTAAATTTATTTAACATATTTCAACATTCATAAATAAACACAACACCATCGGACCAGTTCAAAATTAACACAAAACGTATAAATAATTAATATTTTAACAAAGCGGCGTTTACAATGACGCCATAAACAACATAGACAACTTCACGCCTCATAAAAACGTAAAAACTCTTTGTTCAAACGACGATAAATGTCTCTGGTTTATAAATAATGTAGAAAAAATGTCGTAAAGTATAACCAAAAGTCTATTAATACAAAACTACTGAGTAGAAGACATAAAAATTTAAAAATTGGGCTTGCCATTTTGCAGGTAGCAAATTTATTAAGGCTTCTGATTTATAAATGACCAAATTTAAACGATAACTCAACGAGTAGTTAAAAGTAGTACCTCGGATGTGAATTAAATTTATTCTTAATTTTTTTTAAAACTAGTTTTTGTTTATGATTAAGTACATTTCCGTCTTTGAAAATGTCACTTAGGCAGTTATGGTTATGAGTTAATTTTTGAAAAGTTCAAAGCGCCTATTTTAATTTCATTATGATTCCAATTAAAACGAGTATTTTTATTTTATGGGTAAATTCATTCTAGTATATTCTGTTTTATATCTATTCGGTACATTGTATTTTTATAAATTACAAGACTAAATAATACCTAACCTACTATTATTTCTGTGACTTATGATATGATAAAAGTAGGTACTAAATGGGGTCTAGCAGGCCAGTTACCGGGGGTCACGAAGCATGTGAAGATATATCACGTGCACCCCCCCCATTTAGCCACCCTTGGGAGTTAAGTCGAATCTTAAGATAATACAACGATTATTAAAGTGTGGGGATTAAACACATCCTCTCTAGCTTTAAAGATATGTCCTAACCACATGGCTAAACAAATCTAAGCGCCATGCGCCCGAACAGACCCGAACATTTCCGAATGTCACCGAACTTTTACGATTAGATCTCATCTCAAGTGCGGTCGACTGTCGTATTTAGCATTGTACATCATTTTTTACAGCTAAAATGACAGGCGGAACGGTCCTTTGCCAATTTTTTTCTCCATAATAGGGTCTCTATTCATGTATTGTTACGGGGGGTCTGTGCTATTTTTTTTCGACTTGCAACACAGGTGAAGTCGTGTGCTTGACTCGTTCCAAAGAGTATTTGTTATTGATAGTTGTATTATTTGATTTGGTAATGTGATGTTTAAATAGTTTTTAAAGGTAAAGGAATGAATATGTAGTATAATAGTGCGATATTTCTTTTCTATGAAGGGAAATGTAATAGATACTTATTTGCTAATAAAATAATTTATAGTAAGTAGTCATGTTGGCGTTTATGCAATTTTCAATAGAGTAAGCAGTCATGTTGGCGCTTATGCAATTTTTCGGTGTAAAGTGGGTGCTGTTTAAGTATTAAAAGTCGAGGATATATTACGCATATAATATAAATCCCAATATAATTAATGATTAAGCAAATAAAACCAAATAAAAAACCACTTCATCCTTTAAAAAGCCATAAACACACAATTCTAAGTAAAATAAATACACTATAAAAGAAAAAATATATAACCTATAAGCGTTTATCCTACTACCGCTTCTTAGAATGTTTTTAATTACTAAAAGCCGCAAAGACGTTTATTGATCTATAAAACGGTTCAAACATTTGATTATAATGTTATGGTGGCATGTTAAAAAAAAATGAGTAGTGTGGCGGGACTGTCTTTGGGCGTCTTTTGGCGGGTATCCGGCAGAATTGTCATATACAATAGTATATTTTTATTTAATGATTTTTTAATTCAAAGTACTTACTTACTTTACTTTTAAAATTTCACGGTGTTATTTTCTGAGCAAAGGCTTCTTAATCGTCTAATAAATCTATTAAGAATCGTCTCAGGCACTATATAATATGTCATTGAGTTACTTCTCAGACATATGCAGGTTTCTTCACGATGTTCTCCTTCACCTTTAAGGCTTCAGCTGGCGGTGTGTAATCACAGCACATAAGTTTTTGATGCAGTGATTCCATTTTCATTTCATTAGGACCATTTCACCAACCGTTAGGATTCCAACTTGCGTTGCTTGCATAGCTGGCGACTACTCAAATTCCACGGCCATCATGGCTCCACAACCGATAGGTATAGGTAATATGTACTTCTTTACTAAAACACAATTCGATCGATCGAACCTAAGACCTCTGGTTCCACAGTAGCGCTTGTGATCAGTAGTTCAACGAGGCAATTAAAATTTACCCATAATTATTAAGTTCAAAAAAAGTTTTCATGTGTACAGTTATGTGAAAAAGTCTTTTCTCTCTTTTAATTAAGTGTAATGAGATATGTTATTGTTGGAATGTCCGTATTGATTGATGGATGTAGATTGTAGATGAATCAAAAGAGTTAATTCCCAAATCTAGAGTGGATCTTTTACTATTCATCAGAGGGTTCAATGCGTGGTCCTTTCCTGCTGTGCTATCTGCACTGTTACCTAATACGCGGGTGTTTGAGAAAGTAGTCGACTGCAAACGATCCAAGTTCGAACTCTATAGGTACCATTAAGAATTTTTTACCATAAGTGCTAGGACTTCACACCACGAGCTTTATGGTGAATGAAAGCATATGCCAGAGAAGTAATTCTAAAACGTATCTATAGTGCTTGAGAAGGCGATAAACGATAAAAGATTTATTTTTTAATTTTATGCTTGAACCTATAATATGACAATACTTAATGCATATAAAAGTAAAAGCGCAACCTGAAAATTTTCTTTGACATTTTGTCGTATTTTAATCAAACACATACAGTGTTTAATTAATTTAATATTATCTACTAATGAAGCTATTTATTTGTATATATTTTAATGTTAGAGATCCCTATGGTTAAAGGGAAAGTCTTAACAAATGTTGGGAGGTTCCCTAAGAATAAATAACCTACGTACCTACATGTAACTTTGGTTAAAAAAAATATACATACACGAAAGTAGTTTTCTCATTCTTAAACATTCTTATTTTCACTCAACAAAAATAATTATTTCTACAATCTGAAAAAATTAAAAATTAAGTGATATTTATGTAGATTACTTTTGATATTTATTTATTTATTGTGGATCGGCACTACTGAATGTGCCGTCAACTTTTTTGTTTCGGGCACCCAATAATTTTTTGTACAGTTTAAGTTTTATTCCTAGATACTGTTATTCATAACTTTTCTTGCACAATATACTAAGGTGAATGTTCAAACATACATATGAACCTATTATTTAAAAAAAAAATTTTGCTAAAATCTAAAATGTCACAATACCTAGAAGCTATCACAATAACGCCTATTATGTTTACGCAAACTCTCAAAAACACTTGTCAAGTAAATGCAAAAACACAACAATGAAAATTTGGACACCACACGTAAAACCGAAGACACAATCACAAAACGAAAAAAAACACACTTGCGTGTGTATTGAAAAAAAAACCCTCTTTTTTGAAGTCTGTTAAAAAAGAGTGAAAAATCCTTACGGCTTGAGTCTAGATTGATAGCCATCGTAGATCTGGTCGTGTACCGCGGCCCGTTGGGCGTGGCTGGAACAGGTTACTGACGAACAACACCGCCAAAAAATATCCATAAAAAACACATAATGGTAGCCCTGGTGCGCCGATCGATGCGCCGGTGCCAACCCGGTCTCTAAACACGTACAAACCAAAAAAATCGCACGACACTCCACCAATCCGACTGAAAGCCCGCCTCTACTAAAATCCTCCTACAAAATAGCCCCGCCTTGCACAGCACACTAGCGCCAAAAGCCCCTTACTGGCGGCGTAAAACGGAACTATTTAGAAAGAGAACGCAACACTCTGGGCCGTTCGTTTCTCGGACAATTTCATCCAACCGATCATTAAGTGTTTAAATTCAACGGGAGTTGGATGTGTCGGGTTTCTCGGAGGGGTACGCTATTAAAATATCCACAAACATTATCTTTAATTGGACAGAATTTTGTGCTTGTGTGAGTTCGGTGGTTTTTTTTAACAACAACCAGTGACGGTTCTGTTTTTTCCGATTCTTGATGACTGTTATCGCTCGTGTTTAGTGCTGCGACGATCGGGTGTTTGATTGCTTAACTTTCGCGACTGCCAATCACTAGTGCGATAAAAATGACATCTGTGACGTAGCGTGTGTGAACGATAATTCCATTTTCGCGGGTTTATTTAAAAAAATTGGAAAATGGCGCCACGTGCACTGTAATTGCGAAACCGTAATGCTCGGCACTTTAATTGATAGGCAATTATCTTTCAGTCCCGCTCCTTCTAATTGCTAGCAATAATAATTTTGATAGTACCGCCTGTTGATCTATTCTACTGAATAATAATAATAAAAAACAAAAGCGTTCCACGACACGATTATTGAAATCGACTAAGCGTTTTCTCTCGCGCCACGACTGTGTTCAAAAACAAAACTTAACCAGTGCATTGGAAAACTTACTGTGAGGATACTCTGTGGTGTTCAAGTATATTGTGATAAAGTGATGCTGTGTCCCCTGGCTTAATTTCTTTTTACCAAACCGTAAGTATCGTTTAATTTTTTAAATTAAGTTACCAGCAAGTTCACACTAAGAAAATAATGATTGTGCAATGATTTGGAGAAATTAAACTTTTTATACTGAGCTAAGGCCTAATACTTAAAAAAAATCTAATATCTACAAATACAATCATTACTGCAAAGTGGAGGAAGCGCCAATGGAAATAAAACAGAAATTATACCAAAGACACATTTAAGTTATTTATCTATGTGTAGGTTCAAAATATAATATAGAAAAACAATTTGTCACCATTTATGCAATTTTTTTGAACCCAAGCATCTTTTCAGATGGTTCTAACAAGAAATCGCTTTAGGCCTAACCAGAGGCTAATTGGAATATCTCCTTAAAGGAATTTTATTGTCTTTGGCGCTTAAGAGCTTTTCGACCGAATAACTTTTGTCGACGATAGTACTTGCCCAATACGTGTCATAACTTTTTTACCCAAAAAAATTTTGAATCTAACGTCCCTCAATGTTCCTTCAAATGGTAGGCAGGGGTGTAAAGACACCTATATTTCACCGAAAATATTTAGGTGTACAAGAAGAGGGATACCAAGGATTAGTTACATACAACAGCTGAAGGAACAAGTCAGCGTCATGTCGTACAAGGCAGTCAAAGTGTTAGCGGACAATAGAGAGGGTTGGTGATTGCTTCACCGACAAGAGCCTAGCTCTTAAATAAATGATGATGATGACAAGTGTGAAGTCGCAGTCTCCCAGGCACTTTCAGTCCTTTTTGATTTTGCATTTGATTTTTGTATTCCTTTTTAAGTTTTAGTGTTACACATTTTTTTCATAATAATCCAATGTTGAAACATCATTCAAATAAATTATTTTTACACATAAGTAACGACCAGCCTTCGCTTCACTTCGGGTTTTTAAGACTATCACAAGACATTGATTTCTCTCTACAATATTTTATATATAATACGGATTTGTTTAGTTATAAACCCACCGGAATTCATCTTCTATGTTAGTAAAATCCGTATCAAGTTCCGTAACGAAGTTTAGAAGAGCGATGCGATCAAACAGACAAAATAATTTTGTATATAAATTGCTAATTCAATAAAAAATTTATATTATTTAAAGATCTACATTATGGCATGATAAGGGGATCACTGAATTTTTATCATAGTCTTAATTTTGATTGGCATTCTACTGCTTACCGCATAGTTAAACTCAAAGTCAAAAATATCTTTATTCGTTTAGACTTTTTACAAAGTACTTACAAATCGTCAGAACGACATACTTATACAGGATTATAAATGCTATCGCCAGGTTACTGCTTATTAGTCTCTGCCTACTCTGATGGTAAGCAGAAATAAATATTTGTACCTATGCGTTTCACTGCCTTTACATTCGCAAGCTAACATCTCACGATGTGGACCCATGAGTTTACAAAAAATCAAGTAAGTACAGTGAATTCACACCACTTGCTTTGCGGTGAAGGAAAACATCGTGAGGAAACCTGCATATGTCTGAGAAGTAATTCAAAATAAATAGTGCCTGAGACGGCGATCGTCAAGTGCTTCTGAAGGCTTTAAATAAATTTGATGTCGTTTCAAGCGTTTTGCTACGGCCTTATACCTAATGAAAAATAAATACGGTCGATTTCAGAAACCTCCTTTTTTTCTTGCAGTCGCTTAAATAAACTCTAAAGAATAAATATGTTCAGTTGGGAATTATTTTAAGGAGCAAGAATGATATGAAATCTGTTAGATTTAGGCCGCATTTAAGCATAGATTTTTTTTTATATTTGATTTTTTTATATAGAAAATTGGATGTCCCACACCACCCTCCAATGCCCTGTGCCGTAAAAGATCGCCTATTAAATCTAAGCCTTGTAGTTGAAGTAAATCCTGAAAAGACATTTTAAATACTGAAAGGATTGAACTACCTCGTTAGTATGGCCGCAAACGCTACGGAGGCACATAAGATCCTGGATTCGATCGCCGGGTGATATTGGATTTTTCCATCTGTAATTCCCCAGTAGCAACCCGCAGTCTGGATTAGTGGCCGGTTAATGACAATAGGCTCGCCCTCTATTACATGGGACTTAAATATAACTGGTGAAATGTGGGTGTACTATAAGTACACTTCTGCGCAGGATATCGGCGCGAGCATAAGTAATATGTTTAATATGATTAAAAATATTTTTTCTGTCGCCTTGGGGTTAGAGCAGTCGCCTGCTACGCAAGCGACGCGAGTTCGTATCCCAGGGGGGCCTGTACCAATGCCTTTTCAAAAAAAAACTTATGTTCAGTGATTTCACACCACGTCCTTTACGGTGAAGGAAAACATCGTGAGGAAACCTGCATATGTCTGAGAAGTAATTCAAAGACGTATGGATAGTGCCTGAGACGGCGATGGACTCACCATCTGTCACGTTGGCACTTAATCATCTTCTGTGAAATGTGGGTGTCGTTATTACAACACCTCTGCCTACTCCTTCGGGGAGTACAGGCGTGAGCATATGTATGTATATTTTTTCTAAAATGTTTTCTTATTTTGGTGTAAATACCTTTCTTTTACATACAAACATAAGAATTAAACCTCTTTATATGGTGTAAAATACGCTAGTAAGGATTACAATTCGAGGCTAATCAATTTGATAAAACAATATAGGTAAGTAATTTTCCTATAAAGTTTGCATACAATTTCAGCTTATCAATAATTTTAATTAAAAGAATTAGGTAACCACAAACCAGGAAATTTAATATAAGGTGTTTCTATTAGGTACCTAGGTATTGATTATGGAAAAACCAAATGTTCGTTAAGTTTCAATTTATAAGCCTTATAAGCAAAACAGCCATGGGATTTGAGTAGTCGCCCGCTGCAAGTTCGGATCCAAGCGGCCTGTGCCACGGGTTCTAGCTAAAAACTAGCGTAACTAAAATGTTTTTATATTGTTGAAATCCTACGCGGCTAAAACATTTAGTTTACGGCTTACTGGAGAATTATACGTTATATTTTGGACTGTTCACACAATCTACACTAATATTGTAAAGATAATAGATTTGATTGTTTTTTGTTTATTTGCATTGAATAGGCTCCGAAACAACTCGATCTTGAAAATTGTTTCAGCAATGGATAGCTACATCATCAGCGAGTAACATAGGCTATGCTTTATCCCCGTACTCGCACGGGAACTACGCGGGTGAAATCGCCTGACGTCGGCTAGTATCTTAATAAATTACTTGGTTCTGCCCGCTGTTTCTAACCCTCTACTTAACTTAGCATGATGATCTTCTTCTTCTTGTAGTGCCTCTCCAGCTATTGAAGGTTGGTCAGTTCGGAAAACTTCTGTCTATCCTTCGCGAGGCGGAAGAGTGCAGCAGCACTGCTGATGCCAGTCCACTCGCGGATATTGCGCAGCCACGACTTCCTCCTCCGGCCTACCGGTCTCTTCCCAGCCAGTTTGCCCATAATAATAAGTTGCAGCAGTTCGTATCTGGCATGTCTCAAGCATGATGATATTGTAGGTTAAAGCCTTCCTCGATAAATGGGCTATCTAACAATGAAATAATTATTCCAGTAGTTCTTCAGATTAGCGCGTTCAAGCAATCAAACAAACTTTTTAAGCTTTATATATTAGTAGCATGGATAGGTTATGGGTTATTCTGGTACGCTTCCCAGGTCGGGTCAAAAAATGTGTACTTATCCTTTCAAGAAATTCACAATAAATGCCCGGATATAAGTGAAAGTGGATTTGGAAATAAGTGGTGTTTCCACCCCCGTGCCTCGGGGCGCACGTTGCACCGTTGGTCCTACGCCTGATCTCTCTCCGGTCGTGTCGGATTGCCTCCCATCGGACTATGAGAGTGAGGGAATATGGAGTGCAACTGTGATTGCGCATTTGTGCACTATAATATCTCCTGCGCAGATGTCTAATCCTCGTTGAAATTAGCCGCCGTAACCGATATTCGGTAGGAGATCATTATTATTATTGTAAAATTTTATTAAAACCATTCAGTAGTGTTTGAGAGACAGTAACAAACATCCATACATCCATCTAGCCCCCGGTCACAAGTATGACGCAAATGCTTATGTCATTCTCCCCCTAATCCATAGAGAGAAGTGGAAGTCAGCTCCACCTCAAACCATCGACAAAAAGCTAAGCTATTAATAGAAAAACAGAAATAACAAACCCGTTAAATCCAAACTCCCAGTAACCGATTTCTCGTGCAACCGTAAACACTTTTTATTATAGCAATTATAACATCGGAAAACACCGGTTGTACTCACTAACCGATACGTACATAACGTCTGATCGATACAACGTAAACTATTCAGTAGGTTTCACGTTTAACTCTTCGATTTTGGTGCCCTCATCAATAATGTCCATTCATGTTGTCCATGGGCTTATAATGAAATCATTGAATCGTATTGATACCTTTTTCAGGTTCGTAGAACCTTTTGTAACCTTATTAGTTTCTCACACCGTTTTTTCAGTTTAATCGTCACTAATATTATAAAGCAAAGATTTGAATGTTTGTTTGCATTGAATTGGCTCCGAAACTAGTTGACCGATCTTGAAAATTCTTTCAGCAATGGATAGCTACATCATCAGCGAGTAACATAGGCTATATTTTATGCCTGTACTTTAACTACGCGGGTTAAAACGGGTGACGTCCGCTAGTTATTAAAATAATAATAAATAAAATTAAAAAAAATATTCAAAAAAGGATCACTTGGAAATGTCATTGAACCTTAGTTAAAAAAAGCCGCGGCTAATTTTATTTCTGTGCATTGAACTTTTATTAAGACTAACCTAGATTCATTTATGTCACTGTTTTCAAATTGAAGCCGAAGGGCCTAACATGAGATTAAATCCATTAATCAAATGATACAAACACGCAATAGCAACCATAGATCTTAATATCTAGGATCCTGAAATGAGGAGATTAGCGTCAACTTGTAGAAAATGTATTGTAGTACTTACAATATTATAGTATACAAGTACTTTAAATACGTAAGAGTTGCAGAAAGGTATTGCACGCACAGTAGCAGTAGCAGAAAATCCCTCATAATAATTTTATCTAAACGTAGACAATAATATAAAAAAGTAAGAGCAAGAGTTTCCTTAAGACTACTTCTCTATATAGATAAATTGACACTGAAACACAGAGCTACAATGGCATATCCATAGATAAACAAAAGCACTACATTCGTCATATTTTGTATACTCTATGTAACAGAATCCTATCATCAAACATCATCATCTCCCTGGCCTTATCCCATGTATCGGTCGGTACTTGATTTAATCTGATGTGGCTGATCACTTGATTTTTATACGAAGCGACTGCCATCTGACCTTCGTAACCCCTTTTTTTCTAGGGAAATAGGCAATCTGGGTTAAATCAGTTGTTCAGACTTTCTTTGGCCTCCGACTGACCTGTAACGATTGCCAAAGATATTAAATTGTCAACCGGGACCGACGGCTTAACGTTCTCCGAGGCACGGAGGGAACTCGGACGGTCACCCATCCAACTGGCTAGGCTTAGGGCTGCTTAAGTTTTCTGATCGAATGAAATGCGCAATAGCAACTGTGTCACGAGCTCCTCATATTACAGTATCAAATAAAACTGTCTAAAAGTAAAAATACTTAACGTACATTATTAAATTGTACTTGAAACATCGACGAGCGGTGTAAGTGTCAAACTGACATTAATATCACAATAAGTGACTGTTTGTCGTCTTTTGTGACATTGACAAGTGATACTGCAAGCAACGACGCTAATAAAACCATGTACACACACCTTGCTACAGATACGAAAGGGATTAATTGTGGTGGTTAGTAATTATTTATTTATAAGCTACTGTTTTTCATTTTGTTCAAGTGGAATTATGAACATGTGCTCATTTGAATCGCTACGTAAGTGGGAAAAGCTCTTCAGTATTCATATGAAGGTTGATAGTCGTTTGCACTTAAGTATAGTTTGGTCATAAAGGTGACAATCTGTAAAATTTGACAAAAAAATTTTAAGTGTCTGTCAAATTTGACAAAATATCATGTCAAAAAATGTATACAAAACATATATCCCTTGGTCACGTCATCACACATGAACGGGTGGACCGATTTTACCGGGACTTTCACTGACTGATAGCTGATGTTTCATGGAGTGACTTAGTTCATTCACGTTATGAAAACCGTCACGATGTCGTATCGACTAAGTTGTCGTCACTTGCGTAGCAGGCGACTGCTCTAACCCCACGGCCGCCATGGCTCTATCTATGCGTAACCCGAGACCAAAAAGAATTAACAAGGTACCTAATTTGTCAGTAGCTACTAAATACATAGAACGAAGCCACTGGAGTGAAACCAGGCGCCATGCAAATAAATATTAATCATCTTCTTCTACAAATTCAGCATAACAATCTAATTCTTCCATTTTTTTCGCGCAGACCTTTCAAATTGTGAGAATCAAATGCCAATGCGGCCATTAAAAAATGATAGAGACATCCCGCCATATTACAGATGCACCTAATACAATGACTATGTTAGTAATTGCATCGAACTCGCCTTGTACGGTTAACACGACAAAATGGCGGGCCTTTTGACAGATGATTAATGAGTGTCGCTGCTTCAAATGTCATAACTAACACCATTTTCTAGACTATTTTTTTTAGAAACCGTATACGTATTTTTTTTTAGTTATAAATTCTTGTGTTTTTTTTAAGGAATAAAGTAAGCAGTCTTCGTTTATAAAGTACTAGCTTTTACCCGCGGCTTCGCTCGCAATGAGAATATTTTTTTTACATACAAAGTATCTTAAGTTACTTCTAATACCTCCAAAAATATGTGTGCAAAGTTCATGATTATCGGTTAAGTAGATTTCACGGGAGAGTGTAACAAACATACATTCATATTTATAATATTAGATCACATACCTTAATATACTTTATGTAGTCTATATTCACCACATTTTCACCAGGAGGTCTGATAACTTTCCTTATGGTAAGCGGCTATGGTAACTTAGCCTACACTAGCCCAAAACAATAATTTTAAACAAAATGACAGTATTAAAAGAAAATAATTTTCACCAAATATACAAAATTATAATAGAACTGAGAGTTGGCTGAGAGGTGTAACTTTAATGTTAAAATTAGCTGAGATGTTTGACCTAATACTAGCCTATATTATAATTGACATACATTTGACTAATTTACTTAGGTAGGTACAAAAACATTTTTTTCGATACTGACTGGTAATTCCAGAAATTCACGCTAAACAGTCAAATAAAACTATTCTCTAGCTTTACATTACTAGTATAGTTTTAAACAAAACTATTATATACCAACTTACTTAATAATAAAACGGCATTGTCCGTCCGTGTGTTGAGAACCCGTCACTATCTCACGTCAATCTGATCACGCGAACGAGTGCTTTTTATCATACCTTTCTTTTGTCTAATTTTACAATGGCTTAGATTAGGAAGCAGTCCGAGACTACCTTGTGGCTATTGGGTAACTAGATATTATGTAACGTCAGAAGGGTAGGCAGACGAGCTCGTGGCATAGCTACATATAACTCAAAGGTGACTGACTGACATAGTGATCTATCAACGCACAGCCCAAACCACTGGACGGATCGGGCTGAAATTTGGCATGCAGGTAGATGTTATGACGTAGGCATCCTCTAACAAAGGATTAGAAAATAGGAGATGAAAGTTTGTATGAAACTAAATGTATGCGGGTGAAACTGCGGGGCACAGCTAGTTGCCTAATGCGAATTTTCTTAAAATTCCCGCTACAAGCCATCGCGTCGACGTAAACGCAGATTTGTATGGGCTCACAATAGTGTCATCTTCAGGCGATGTTCCGATCCTATACAAATCTGGGTTTGCATCGACGCGGCGACTTGTGACGGCGACAGTGAAAAACTCGCACTAGGCACTCAGTAGTTAGGTGACCGCGGGAGTTCCCTCCGTGCCTCGGAGAGCCGTTAAGCCGTCGGTCCCGGTTGACAATTTAATATCTTTGGCAATCGTTACAGGTTAGTCGGAGGCTTAAGAGAGTCTGACTTGCTTAACACAGATCACCAATGTTCCTGGTAAAGGGGGTACGAAGGACAGATGGCAGTCGCTTCGTAAAAAAATTTGGGAATCAGCCTCATCGGGTTGATTCAAGTGCCGACCGCAACAATGATAAGGCCAGGGAGATGATGACGCAGGGCGCATCTAATATACCTTGGGTTGTAACAGTAACAGGCAAGCATCCGTATGCTAGTCTGTTACTCTGATATAATCCAACCCACCTGATATAATCCAATCCCACCTGGATAGTAAGTGGTTACTCCGAGGCAAGGAGGACCACGGACGGTCACCTATCCAACTACTGGTTGCTTAACTTCGCTGATCGAACGATATGTGCAATAGCAACTGTGTCATGAGGTCCTAAAAAAGTAATTGCGTATCGTAATTTACCTAAAAATGCTAATACAATTCAGGTTTAGACAGCTGTTTTATTTACAGTCATTACAAGCGTGTTACACGATATAAAGAACAAATGAAATTAGCAAAACGTACTGTGCACATAATGTAATGTGTTATTTATGACCAGAGACAAATTAGAGATAATTTAAAGTCAGGATTGTCGTTGGACGACCGAATGGTGTTGCCTCCTTTGGGAATTTTTATTTCATTATGATGTTGGGGATTTTATAATAGTGTTGCCCGGTTTATATTCTTTTGAGGTTCTTGTTTTGACTGCCTTATTTTTGAAGTGGTCGCAACACACTTTTATTTAAATAAAAATAGGAGTCCGCCAAATAAAGTCTACGCAGCTGAACCCGCGGGGCACAGCTTGTTATAAATATACTAGCTGCCCGCTTTCGTTTTGCTTCGGTTATTTTTTTATGCTATTAGAAAACTTTGACATTTCTCTATTAGCTATGAATATAATAATGTGTTTTTGACAATAAAGACCATCACAGAACGTTGACTTTTCTATACAATATTTTATATATAATAGTATTGGTTTAGCTATAAACCCATCGGAATTCATCACCTACATGTTAGTAAAAACCGTATCAAGGTCCGTAACGTAGTTTAGAAGAACGATGTGATCAAAGACGTATGTATAGTGCCTGAGACGGCGATGGACTCACCCTCTGTCACGTTGGCACTTAATCATATTCGGTGAAATGTGGGTGTTGAAAATTACAACACCTCTGCCTATCCCTTCGGGGAATACAGGCGTGAGCATATGTATGTATGTATGATGTGTTCAAACAGAAAAATAATTTTGTATGGAAATAGTCACTTCAAATTTATAATATTTTAATTAAAAAGATTGTCGCTTAAAACCACATGTCATTTTAATTTAAAAAAAATCTTATGTCAAACTGACTGTCACAATTATTTGGCGCCCTTTCCGTTGTCAACTAATAGCTGACATTACGCAGCTCTGTCAATGGGATTAAAAAGTAATTCAAAATGGCCGATGTGACACGCGACGTACGCTCACCGATTCACTGGCAAATTAACTTTAATTTATTATTATTACGTATCCAGTAACTTAATTGAGATAGATAGCCCTTATCACATTATTATGTTGAGTATTCGGGGAATTTAGGATATGTATTTCTTGCAGTGAAGTATTTGAATGGAAACTAAGAATGTGATACAATTATTTTTATTTATGTAGGTATAGTCTGTTATTTTTATTGTCATACATGTCTAGTCATTCAAGATATTCATTATAAACAATATAAAAGATTTCATATGATTTATATTGTTTCGATGAAAAATACATGATGCCTGGCTGAGTTTCTTGCCGGTTCTTCTCAGAAGGCTAGTTTCCGAACCGGTGGTAAATTCTTCGACGTTCATAAATGCCTTACTAGGGCCTAAACTGAATAAATATTTTTCCATTTTCATTCGTCGGTCGGTCCTTAGGATACGTCGTGATCTAACGCATAGGTGCATAAATTACATGATTTATTTTACAACTAGCTGTGTCACGCGGTTTCACTCGCGTAGATTTAGTTTCATGCTTCATGTCGCGGAACCCTTATAATTTTAATAAATAAAAGTAGCCTAAGTTACTCATTGAAACATCAGCTACCTGCCATTGAAAGTCACGTCAAAATCGGTCCAGCCGTTTCAGAGATTTCCCGGAACAAACAGAGAGACAGACAGAGATTTTTTTTTAAACTTGGTGTCTTAGTGTCAGTAGTGTGTATACGTTCATATGCATTTAGTGAAAAACTGTTATTTCGGAATTACAAACAGACACTTCACTATGACCGAAAATTCAAATGTTTCTGCAATTTAGTTACCTTCCAAAGCTCGTTCAGTTTTCATTTGAGTATAATATAACCTTTATTTCCAAGCTAACTGCAAGTATCTGCTAGCAGCCTCATTCTATCACCTTGAACCGTTGTCGTGCGATCATGTAAATGTTTTGCGTCACACTTTTGAATGTAATCGCTTGTACTAAGGTTGGTTGTTGAATATGCATTTGCTTTTCATGCTACAAAAGAGTTTTTTGTTTTATTTATTCATTGTTGTGTTATTTGCTACGTTTGGGATTGAACTGGGGTGTTGGATGCTCAACAACTTGTCAAAGAGGTTGCACGTCGTCTGGTAGAAGCCTCTCGTGACAAGCGGGCTGGGGTTACCTCGCGCAGAGAATTAGCATTGCTATTCAACGTGGCAATGCCAGCCTTCTTGGCACGATCCCGAGAGACACCGATTTGGGACTAGTTTTCATAATATTATCAGGCAGTCAGAACTTACAATTTTACTCGTTTATACTAATAATATAAAGAGGAAAGGTTTGTATGTATGTTTGTAACGATTTGGCTCAAAAACTACTAGACCGATTGAAAAAACTCTTTTACCATTTGAATGCTACATTATCACTGATTAATATAGGCTATATTTTATCCCCGTACTCCCACGGGAACAGGAACTAGGCGGGTGAAACTTGGGGCCTACTCGCTTTCTCCGAAAAACGAAGCTTCGGCCGAAAGTTCGCAAAGTTCCTACCACGGTTATTATTCGTTCTAAAATTACGTCCGAACGTGGTCCGCTAGAAAATTATTTGATGTTTATATTTTCTAAACCAACTTTAATTAAATTATTAGACGAAGAAACATTTGAGTATGATAAAAACAAAGCGATAATGCTAATGATAATGATTATCGCTTTGTTTTTATCATACTCAAATTTTGTGTTATGTTTTTCGGAGAAAGCGAGAAGACCCCCAGGTCCGCTGGTTTTTCGGACTTAAATCTTAGGGATTATAGAGTCTTTAAAACCGTATTCTGAAACGATCAACAGTTCCGTGTACCAAATGGTAAAACACACGTCTAACGAAGAAACGAAATATATAAAGGTGCCTTTAAACCGGCCTGACTAGCGGTACCAATAAAGATTAGTAAACGTTTACCCGTAGCGAATCAGACATTTTTAGTTAATAAAAAGCGAGCACGCGATCACTATCCATAGTTTTATTGTCTTAACTAATTAATATGAAACATTGTACACGTTGCAACATTGTTAAGCTGTTTGCTGAGGTCTTGGTAACACGCAGAGAATTACCACACTTTATCTGAGGGCTCTAAAGAGGTACTAGGTACTATGAGGCACCTTCAAAAACTAATTTGAAATATCTTCGTCTGATTCCTTGAGCTATCAATCCCTACTTTAATATTATAAATGCGAAATTAACTCTGTCTGTCTGTTACGCTTTCCAGCTTAAACCTTTCAACCGATTTTGATGAAATTTGGCACAGACAATCCTTAGACCCTGGGAAAGGACATAGGCTACCTTTTATTTATTAAAAATATTAGGTTTCCGCGACCATAAGGATGAAACTAAATCTACTCGGGTGAAACCGCGGGGCACAGCTAGTAATATTCATACATATTTAAATATATATAACTCAAAGGTGACTGACTGACTGACATAGTGATCTATCAACGCACAGCCCAAACCACTGGACGGATCGGGCTGAAATTTGGCATGCAGGTATGACGTAGGCATCTGCTAAGAAAGGATTTTGATTGATTCAACCCCCAAGGGGATAAAATAGGGGATGAAAGTTTGTATGAAACTTTGTCAATTTTAAACCGATCGGGCTGAGACTATGCATGCATAATTTATTTATAAAAAATATTAGAGTGCTGCGAAATTAGGTATGAAACTAAATCTGCGCAGGTGAAACCGCGGGGCACAGTTAGTACACACATATGATAATTAATTATCTGCACAAATCTAAAAACTTATTATAAAGCTGGAGACTATGTTTGTTTGTTTGAACGCGCTTATCTCAGGAACTACTGGTACGATTTGAAAAATTCTTTCAGTATTATATTAGTATTTTCAGTACTATATATTATATAGCCCATTTATCGAGGAAGGCTAATCATAAAGACCTATCGTGGGATAAAAGCGTTGAACTAAGTCGCCGGTTTTAAGTGTTTTACAGCCAAAATAGAATATACATGTTCATACCCATATATTACACCCGCGCTTATATTTTGTATTCTATAATAATTGGTCGACTGGTCGAAAATGCTATAGCATTAAGGCCATCTTTGAACTTTTATGCATAAAGTGTAAATAAATAAATAAATATTGAGTGTTCTCCATTCCTAAACTTGGTTTAGCCTGTAATCAAAGATAATGTAAATTTCTAGCACACGATTTCTAACATTTACCAACTTATTTAGTTGTTATATTTCTCACCCAGCACAAAACAAAGTCATACGGGAATAATGTCAGACGCAACATAGAACGATTCACAAAGAAATACATGGAAGTGGAATAATTATCGAACCGTGAAGATATTGCCTTTTATACCCACCAGTCTTAATTAGAAGCTACATTTGCAATGAAAATGCAAGTAAAAAGGGGAATTAATAGTATGCCATTTTATTCCTGCTGCGAGTCCCTAATTACTAATAGAAATTTTTACCCTTCATGTCAGACTGTCAACTTTTTATTCAGGCTAACGTTGTTAAAGGTACTTATCTTCAGATATCATTAAAATACAAAATACAGTATATATATGCGCGTTCTGGTCGAATGAAGTCCACAGAAGGGAAATTTCAGAGGATCAGCAAGCTGAAGTGTCACGTGTGTGGAAGGGCCGATTGTCGATGGAGCAGACGTGTCCTTAGAGTGCAGACCGGGGGAGCTAACGTAGTGTAGGATCAGCAAGCTGAAGTGTCAGTGAGCTGGTCACGTGTGTGGAAGGACCGATGGTCGATGGAGCAGACGTGTCTTAGAGTGCAGACCGCGGGAGCTAACGTAGTGTAGGATCAGCAAGCTGAAGTGTCAGTGTTTGGTCACGTGTGTGGAAGGACCGATGGTCGATGGAGTAGACGTGTCCTAGAGTGCAGACCGCGGGAGCTAAGATAGTGTAGGATCAGCAAGCTGAAGTGTCAGTGGGCTGGTCACGTGTGTGGAAGGACCGATGGTCGATGGAGTAGACGTGTCCTAGAGTGCAGACCGCGGGAGCTAACGTAGTGTAGGATCAGCAAGCTGAAGTGTCAGTGGGCTGGTCACGTGTCAGGAAGGACCGATAGTCGATGGAGCAGACGTGTCCTAGAGTGCAGACCGCGGGAGCTAAGATAGTGTAGGATCAGCAAGCTGAAGTGTCAGTGGGCTGGTCACGTGTGTGGAAGGACCGATGGTCGATGGAGTAGACGTGTCCTAGAGTGCAGACCGCGGGAGCTAACGTAGTGTAGGATCAGCAAGCTGAAGTGTCAGTGGGCTGGTCACGTGTCAGGAAGGACCGATAGTCGATGGAGCAGACGTGTCCTAGAGTGCAGACCGCGGGAGCTAACCTAGTGTAGGATCAGCAAGCTGAAGTGTCAGTGGGCTGGTCACGTGTGTGGAAGGACCGATGGTCGATGGAGCAGACGTGTCCTAGAGTGCAGACCACGGGAGCTAACGTAGTGTAGGATCAGCAAGCTGAAGTGTCAGTGGGCTGGTCACGTGTGTGGAAGGGCCGATTGTCGATGGAGCAGACGTGTCCTAGAGTGCAGACCGCGGGAGCTAACGTAGTGTAGGATCAGCAAGCTGAAGTGTCAGTGGGCTGGTCACGTGTGTGGAAGGACCGATGGTCGATGGAGCAGACGTGTACTAGAGTGCAGACCGCGGGAGCTAACGTAGTGTAGGATCAGCAAGCTGAAGTGTCAGTGGGCTGGTCACGTGTGTGGAAGGACCGATGGTCGATGGAGCAGACGTGTCCTAGAGTGCAGACCGCGGGAGCTAACGTACTGTAAGCTGGCGTGTAGAATCTTAAGGACTTTAGAAATAATGATGATACCTTTATAAACTGGTTTCTAAGTTTATAGAGTCAAACCACGTTTGAACCACTGATCTGTGACGAAAGCGACATGGGAATTAAGGGCCGCTATAAATAATTGTGCCCCATAAAATACTATTAAGTATTCATTAGAACGCATCGCTCATGCATCAATGGTTTTGAGTATTTTGTTGAAATTTCAAACAATGCATGTGAATTTACGTTCGTTTATACAGACAGATGCCTTCGCTTTGTTCAATTTGCATTCTTGACTTTTAAAGTTTAGCGACTGTACCTATGTTTCAAGTCTACCCACTTGTAGGTAGGTAATGCAGTGGAAATTCAGTGTTAATCGGATTGAAGAATCAAGTTTTTTTTTTCAATAGTTTCTATAAATCTTTTCCAAAGTTTACAAACTTTATTGATAGTAATTTCTCAGATGTATTAAGGTACTAGGTACTCGGTGCTTTTGTTTTTTCTTCAGAGCTTATAGACTTGAAAACCAAGCAAATAATTTACTAAATTTCATACATACATGCTCACGTCTGTATTCCCCGAAGGGGTAAGCAGAGGTGTTGTAATAACAACACCCATATGTTTCCGAATATGATTAAGTGCCAACGTGACAGAGGATGAGTGCATCGCTGTGTCAGGCACTATACATACGTCTTTGAATTACTTCTCAGACATACAGGTTTCCTCACGATGTTTTCCTTTACCGTAAAGCACGTGGTGTGAAATCACTGCACATAAGATTTTATCATTGGTGCAGGCAGCTGGAATCTCGACAACAAACTCCACGGCCACCACCTATTATTGATTATAGCTTTTAAATCACACAGAGTTAGACATTTTTCCAGGTTTTTTCGAAAGTGCGCGACGTCTCAAACACAAAGTAGGTATAGGGACACTAAATCGATTTGTTTATTACTTAAGGCGACTGATTGGTTCAATTGAGCGTGTCGTTAGCTAAATTGTTTTCCAGAAAACCTACAGTGTGGTGACCTCCGTTGACCCCGTGGGAGTGGGCGTGGCTTTGAGAAATTTATTTTTTTCAACACCGAACACAGAACCGTTACCTCTGAGGGTTTTGAATGAGGTTTTGGGTTATTGTTTGAAATTCTTTATCGTTATTAGCTTGGGCCCTACCATGACCTCTTATTGCCATGGACATACAGATAAATACAATTAAAGTGTCTGTTTGTTGCACATTAACAGCTTTTCATTAAATACATACGAAAGTATAGACAGTACCGAAACAATTTTTTTTTTTTAATTTTTCTGTCTTTCTGTTTGTTCCGGCTAATCTCTGAAACGAGTAGACCGATTTTAACGAGACTTCCACAGGCAGAAAGCTAATGTTACAAGGAGTAACTTGGGCTACTCCTTTTCTGGAGAGTGCTTTTAAAAAAATCCTACGCGGATAAAACCGCGGGGTACAGCTAGTTTTTCAATAAAAATTTACACCAATTAGTTAGCTTTAAACATTAATTATAATGGACATGAGCGATCAACACAAACAAACAAACAAACAAAAAACAAAACGATCTGACCTGACCTAAGGCGCCGGCGCGATGCGAGAAATAGAACGGGATAGGTATACACAGGATTTAGTAGGAGTGAAAGAGAAAGGAGAGGTGATAATTATCACAAAGAACTTGCCGAAAGAGTTTTTTTACTTCTTAATTCATAGCCTCATTTGTTTTAGGGTAAGTTGCACCATATGTGTAGTTTATAACAAACTAGCGGACGTCACGCGGTTTCACCCGCGTAGTTCCCGTCCCCGTGGGAGTACGGGGTTAAATTTAGCCTATGTTAATCAGTGATAATGTAGCATTCAAATGGTGAAAGAATTTTCAAGATCAGTTTAGTAGAGTCGGAGCCTATGTAATTGTTTGAGCAGTCTCCTGCTACGCAAGCGACGCAAGTTCGAATGCCAGTGGGGCCTCTAGTAATGAGTTTTTCTAAAAACTTATGTGTAGTGATTTCACACCACGTGCTTTACGAGGAAACCTGCATACGTTTGAAGAAGAGTAATCCAATGTCGTATCTATAGTGCCTGAGATGGCGATAGACTCATCCTCTGTCGTTGGCACTTGATCGTATTCGGTGAAATGTAGGTGGTGTTGTAACAACACCTCTGCTTACCCCTCGGGGACCCTTTCGGGATGGCGTGAGCATATTTATTTTTATGTTTATAATCTTCCGAACTATGGTGGTAATAAGAGCTTATTTTTGGGCCACAAATTTGTCTTAGTAATTTAATATTATGTTGTAGCTAAACTAGTTGCCAATTTAACATCTTTGGCAATCGTTACAGGCCAGTCAGAGGCCTAAGAAAGCCTGACAACTGGTTTAACCCAGATTGCCGATTTTCCTCGAAAAAAGGGTTACGAAGGTCAGATGGCAGTTGCTTCGTATAAAAATCAGGTAATCAGTCACATCGGGTTGAATCAAGTGCTCACCCCAAATACATGGGATAAGGCCAGGGAGATGATGATATGTTGTAGCTAAACTAGTGTTACTTGATGGAACCCACCAATGTTTCTTCTAACTGTGAGACACGGTATATGTGGTCCTAAATCCAATTAATGGGTAAATTTTAACGATTAGGGTCTTTGTCGGTATTAGTTAACAGCTTGTGGTTTTAAGTGTGTCGTTAAATGAGATACAACGATCTTTACTGTCATTTTATACTCAACCGTATAAAATCCAGGGCAGTTAGCAATTTGTTGAGACATTTTCACGATTTTGGTATCAAGAAATTTATCTAATCTAGAGTGTTATCAACTGCAAACTTGCTGCTTCGTTTTTATTAAATTTCCATTTAAAATACTGAAATATATATCTCATTTTTGTTGGGGCACTTGATTCAACCCGATGTGGCTCCACGTTAGTCGCAATCAACTTATTAACTCCTTGTCCGTTATGTGCGCCTGGTACTTCGTGTACCATATTAACATCTCCCTGGCCTTATCCCATACATTGTTGGGGCCGGCACTCGATTCAACCCGATGTGTCTGATCCCCTGATTTTTATACGAAGCGACTGCCATCTGACCTTCGTAACCCGTACGAGGAAAATCGGTGATCTGGCAAACTCTTATAGGCCTCCAAATGACCTGTAACGATTTCAAAAGATGTTAAATTGGCAACCGGGAACGACGGCTTAACGTGCTCTCCGAGACACGGAGGGAACTTGGGCGGCCTCCCATCCAACTACTTGCTTAAAGATGACACTATTGTGAGCCCATACAAATCTGCGTTTACGTCGACGCGATGACTTGTGACGGCGACTTTAAGAAAACTCGCACTAGGCACTTTGTCCAGGAGGTCTATCTACACTTTATCTCCAAATGCGAAAATCAAATGTAATTTCAGTATCGCTTCGTTTTTATCAAACTTAAATAATATTTTGTTAAATAATTTAACAAAGTAGGTTTAGAATATATGATTGTCATGGAATTTTCAAGCAGACCACGTATAAGAATCGTGGTAGGAATTCTGCGAACTTTCGGCCGAAGCTTCGTTTCTCGGAGAAAGTGATTAGAACCCCAGATTGTTTATTCTGTGTACTAACAAACCCCTTTCTTTGTTCCAGGCTAAGACAGCGGCAAAATACACTCGGCTGTACCGAAATCCCTCAAAATTACCCGAATTCAATCACCGCACGGCAAACCCGGCACGCTGAGCTTCACAGATCCATTTGGCCCCCCCCAGTCCGCGGACGGGGGGGGCCCGTCTACCCCCCAGCCAGCCATGACCAGCAACGACCACGACCAACACCACCACCACTTAGGGGGGTCCCAGACCCCACACGACATCTCAAACTCGACCAACTCAACCCCAACAAATATATCCTCTAAATCCGCGTTCATTGAGCTGCAGCAACACGGTTACCCTTTCAAGGGGGGATACCAACATCCCCATCATTTTGGAAGCCCTGGGGGTCAGCAGAATCCTCACGAGGCGTCAGGGTTCCCCAGTCCGAGGTCGTTAGGGTACCCGTTCCCCCCCATGCATCAGAATACTTATGGATATCATTTAGGGTCGTATGCTCCGCAGTGCGCCAGTCCGCCTAAAGATGGTGAGTACATTTGTTATATTTTTTAATGTATTTGAGGAAGGATCAATATATATATGAAAATTGTCATGTCAGTTGTCAGATTAGAAAAGGATCTAAAGATTTAACAAAAGCATTGTGCGATCTCAACGGCGCCATCTTAAGAATAAACTTGCTTCTGTCTGGGATTTTTCGCGTGGAATACTTACTTTGGGCTAACGCTCACTTTAACTCATGATTGGTCTTAGCGTGATGATTTATATATAGCCTTGATAAATAGGTTATGTAGTACTAAAAAAGATTTTAATTCGAACCAGTAGTTCATGAACTTATCGCGATTCATGCAAAGAAACGAACAAACTCTTTAGCTTTATATATTAATATAGATAAGTAGTCAGATTATTGAAAATGTTATATTGCTTGAGTTACAAGAACAGACATAAGGATCTTTAAACATATACAATAAACAAACGCGAGTGACACTCTTAGTGTGGCACAGTTGTAGGTCGCGGTAGCCGCTTACCATTAGGCGGTAGTATTCAAATAAATAACGAAGCATAAGCTAGTCTATCACAAAAATAAATATTCTCACATTCCCTTCAAACCATTAAAAATAATGACATAATAATCAGACCAATTTCAAACACCTCAAAAAATACTTTTTTTCAAATGTGAAATACCCACATACTTTAGCTCAATATTTATTTAATCCGTACTTACAGAGTAATAAGCACTTTGTTTCAACTGTAGTATGTAATAAGTTTGATCCCAAGTAACAAATTATAATAAAACTGTATGGTGGAGGCGTGAGGCGATTCTTTAAATAGGTTATTTTATTATTTAACAGAACTTTACTTGGTTGTTCTGTTAACACGACACGATTTCTATACGATTTATGTAAGCAACTTTTTTTTTGTTATCGTTGGTATCAATTTGTATCAATCACGAGGAGCTCGTGGCACAGTTGCTATTGCGCATATCATTCGATCAGCGAAGTTAAGCTACCATACGCCTAGCCAGTAGTTGGATGGGTGACCGCCCGAGTTATCTCCGTGCCTCGGAGAGCACGTTAAGCCGTCGGTCACGGTTGCCAATTTAACATCTTTGGCAATCGTTACAGGTCAGTCAGAGGCCTAAGAGAGTTTGCCAGATTACCAATTTTCCTCGTACAGGTTACGAAGGTCAGATGGCAGTCGCTTCGTATAAAAATCAGGTGATCAGCCACATCGGGTTGAATCAAGTGCCGACCCCAAATACATGGGATAAGGCCAGGGAGATGATGATCGTTGGTATCAATTTCTAAAAGATTTTTTACTTAATGTAAGATCATAGAACAAGCTTGGCTCTGATTGAGATTAATTAATTAAAGATAAATAAATTTAAAACTATCTGGTATCATGTTAATGCACACACTTGCATCGACGTGGTTGCACTATTGGACTTGTTTTATTTATCGCACTACCCTCATAATCTGTTACATTCTTAATAACACAACCCACTTCACTTATGAGATTATGCTTAACTATTTTAATAACGCCGTTACGGCACTTGTATGTGTTTGTAAACTATGTATACTATAAGATTCAAATTGTATTTCTCAGCTAAACGAAAAATGTATTCTTTTGAGAAATAAATATCTTTAACCATAAAACTGTAATTAAAAAATAGGGAGAAATAGAACTACATGTTACTTGAGTACTACACGAGTAGGACTTCAATGGATCAAAATTATGTATTGATTTAAAACGTCCTTTTGGCGAGTATATTTTTCAAAAAAAAGTTGGATTTTAACTACGAACACGATCTTTTTGCATGTAATCACTCCAGTAACTTAAAAGTGATAAAATAACGTAAAAATATTAATTTGATGTTTATGCTAACTGCTGGGTTTACAAGCTTGATAGAAATTACCATCATCCTCCTGCCCTTATCCCATGTTATTTGTGGTCGGCGCAATGTGTTCTTCTCTTCCATTTCTCTCTATCAGCCGTCATATCTGTATTCACTCCCATTCTAGTCATATCATCTTTCACACAATCCATCCATCGTTTCTTAGGTCTTCCTTTCCCCTTGTAACCATCCACATTCATAAATAAAACTTTTTTGGCAATATTATCCTCATCCCTCCGCATAACATGTTCATACCACGACAAATGTTTATTCCTAAACTTAGAAATGACGACCAACTTTAACAATTGGTGTCTTAAACATGTAATTTTATGAGTCTGTCTTTGTCGCTGTTCTCTGCGTGTTTTTTATTCGTGACGGGACCTTTACGCGTCGAAAATTGCGTAGTATGTATGTTAAGTGGACGAGATTTTACAAAATTATATGAAGTTATATAGAAGCGCAACGTTAGCTTTAAAAGTTCATAGATCGTGCATCTTTAAAAGCTTTTCCATCACAAAATACCATTATCAATTCTTAAATCGTCCATTCAAAGGGAATTGTCTTTAAAAGAAATCGTGAAGGGTAAAAATATCGAACGATTGTGAACGTCAAAACACGATAATGGCGGAGAGCTATTTAATATTTAAAAGTACGTCTTTTGCCGCTTGACTTTATGTCGGTAATTTTTTACAATGCCATATATCGTCTCAAGGCATTAAACTTTCAGTGTCAAATACTCTTATTCAGCGACAAACGAAGTTATTAGATTTTTAGGCATGACTCATGTACATTGTAGATTTTTTTAAATGGCAAAGTTATGTGCACTGATATCAAACTACGTGCTTTACGGTGAAGGAAAACATCGCAAGGAAACCTGAGAAGTAATTCAAAGACGTATGTATAGTGCCTGAGACGGCGATGGACTCATCTGTGTGCCTAATGCGAGTTTTTCACTGCCGCCGTCACAAGTCACCGCGTTGATGTAAACGCAGATTTGTATAGGATCGGAACAGCTCCTCTGTCGGCCTAAACATGACACTATTGTGAGCCCATACAAATCTGCGTTTACGTCGACGCGGTGACTTGTGACGGCGATTTTAAGAAAAGTTGTACTAGGGACTCTGTCACGTTGGCGCTTGATCATCTTCGGTGAAAAGTGAGTGTTGTTATTACAACACTGCCTACCCCTTCGGGAATACAGGCGTGAGCGTGTGTTTGTATGTCTGTATGTAGATACAAGAATAATATAGTTAGAAACCTAGATAATTACAAGCAGAATGCCTAAAGACCTTGCTAACCGGGAAAGTGAAGAGAAATCCACCTGTATTTGGGAAACGAAGGCGGTCGTTGGAAAATCGACCTTGCGGCGTTAATCCTACACGAGGAAGACGTATGTCGGAACACATTAATTGTACGTTCAATTTCCTTTGCATGTACGTTTTTGGCGGCAAAAAAGTTACTTATCTGCGCGAGTTTTTGCGCGCCGTTCGCGTGCGAGTTTTTTTTTAAAGACGGCATTCTTGATAGCGAAATCGATATAGAGTCGATATTTTTAGTCGATTTGTTAGATTTTTATATAGATAAATAATCGATGAATAATCAATTCATCGATGTCTCATTATTGTCATAAAGGTGTGCAAAAAATGTGTACCTTGTTTTTTAATCTTTCTGCTAGGGTTGGTAGAGGTTAGATTTTTTTAGATCTGTGTTTGGATTGTACTTTCTTGAAATAACAAATATATATCTATGTATCTTTATATCTATCTATCTATGCTAATTTTTGATTTGATTTTAAAAATATCTAGATGAAATTAAAAAAAAAACATTTTTGCAACATAGTACTAACATATAATGCTATTGCAGAAATGTTTTGCCTTGAATACTTACTTTCTAAATGTAACTATCTACACAGACCGTGATAGTAATGCTATATTTATGAAATAATAAATAAAGAAAAAAAATCTGTAACATTGTTCATCAAAAAGATTTTTTTATCATTCAGCGAACAAATTTACATTTCTTCAAAAAGTATTTCCGATTCTAAAACAAAACACCGCGATGATAAATTAAATAAAACATGTTTACCAACTTAACATGTCATTATATCATTAAAAAGGTAATTATCATTGAATTGAGACAAATCTTTATTTGGACGCCAATAAATTTTCATTTTACCAAAAAAACCAGTATAGATAGACCTCTGAGCTCTTAGCATTTCCTTACGCATTTGACCAGCGGAGAGGTCTTGTTCAATTGGTTATTGCAGCACGCTGGATCTTATTAAGGCGTTGGTATTTGGAACCTTACTCGTTTGTAATAAGGCGGAATTTAGCTCGTGTTTGTGATTAGGGTAATAAATCTTAGGAATGGTAACCAGGGGACTCTATCACACAACACCGAGTAGTTACAATGTTAATTGTATAATAAGTGAGTGGGTTCGAGTTTCGAGTTTTTTAATTTATTTTCATGTGTGAATTATACAAGGATATTATGGTTTTATCGAAACAGATAAATAAAATATAAGTGTCTGTTTGTAATTTCAAATTTCAAACAGCTTTTTACTAAATGCATATGATTTAGATTTAACACTTACTTAAAAAATCATTTTATATAAATTTTCTGTTACTCTGTATGCTCTGAATAATAGCTGATCCGATTTTAACGGTAATTGCACTAGTAGATACCTGATTTTACAAGGAGAAACAGGCTACGACTATTTAAAAAAAATTAAAGAAAGTTTTTTTTTCATCCAATCTGTAAATGCATTTCTAACCTGACACTTTGCAAGAAAACTCTGTCTCAAAAAACATCATAAAAGTTTTCAAAATACATAATTAAGTATAATAATCATGTTAATTACGTAATCATTACTTAGCAAAATAGTCTGTTTGCTAATTTTGATGACATTTTTAAGAGTTACTTCAAAAAGACATATTTAAAATTGTTGTTGGAATAAAAAAAAAAAAAATTCAATTGATAAATACTGCATCAAATGAATTCAATTTCAAAAGCAACAAGTACACTTTGAATATGGAACACAATCTGACATCTTAATTTCACCTGCCAAAACAAGTGTCACTTTTCAACTTCGCTTTTTAAACTGTCAGTTATGTTTTTAAAATACCTGTAACCATTGCTAAAACCTTAAGACTAGAATTTTTTAATAAATATAAGAATTTAATCCGCCAATTTGACATTTGCCTTAAGTCTTGAGCCCACATTGCCACACATGCTGTATCACAGTTTAAATGTAAGCTAGCAGTAAGGAATCTAGGCAGAAATCGTTTAAAAGAGTAATTGTTGAGTTTCTTGCCGGGTTCTTCCCAACAAAGCAACCTTCCGAACCCGGTGGTAACATTTATAATCCTGTACAATGTATTTTTCGTGTTATTCTGACGATTTGAAAGTATTTTGTAAGTATTCTTATAGTAGTTAAAATGATTCACTTGTTAATATTACTTCTAATAAATAAATAAAAAAAAAAAAAAAAGATATTTTCAATTTTGAATGACACACTCACACGCGTATATCTACGAGGTTATATGCAGAATAGCTGTAACGCCAATAAGGGTGTCACGTCATGTCCAATCGAGTATACGTCATTTACGTGTTTTATTGTCTTTTTCAAAACTTAAAAACAACTAACCTACATTTATTTTGGCAGTAAATAAAAGAGTAAATAAAAAAAAACAAGACTGACTTAAGAAACGATCTGATTTAAAAAAATAGGCCTACTTTCCTTACTGCTTGTATTGCTTATATTTATACTGTGCTACATTGCTCATCTCTTAAGCTGTTTAATGCGACACCTCTAGTATAAATATGACACAGAGTTGCAGTAATATTATTACCGTTTACATTTAAAAAAAAAATGTTTTTCTTGAGACGTAGGGCACGTAGACAAAGTAACATAATCCTTACGCTTCGCTTATAGAAACTAAACAAATTGTATGGGAATGACATATGTCACGTGACTGATTTATGTCATTGCCTTCAATTTTATATCGTTTCTATTAGCGCGAGAGAAATACCTTGTCTAGGCCAGCAGGAATCTAGCCAGTAACCGCTTACTTTATCGAAACGGAGTCTCTAGAAATAAACATGTTTAAATATTGAATAGAATGCCAATATTATAATCTAGATTGAATTACAAATATATTAACCAATAGAGTTATTAAGAATAACTATATTTCTATAGATACAGTGAAACCACAAACTAAAAAAACTAGAAACAAGGATTTTACGAGCGTTTAACGTGGTTAGACCCTAAATCTTTTCGTTTAAACAAAAAATATTCCAACGAAAGTACATTTATGTTAAAAAGTTTTCGACGTAGCCTCGGAGCGAGGTCGCTCCAATCCTCCCATGATGTAGTGCTTAGCAACGTGCTCTACTTGATATAATTTATTTATTTTTAATGTCACAAAAAATGTCCTGGTTTTTACACTTAATAGAATATACAAATAGGATGAAAAATAACGTGGTAGTCACATGCAAAATAAAGTGTGGAAGAAAACAGTTTTATTTTAAAGCTCATCATCTCCCTGGCCTTATAAATCCCTCCTATACATTTTTGAGGTCTGCTTTTCATTCAACCCGATGTGGCTGACCACCTGATTTTTATACGAAGCGACTGCCTTCTCCCTTAATAGCCCCTTTACGAAGAAATACGGTTATCTGGTTTACGTTGTAACGATTGCCAAAGATGTTAAATTGGCAACCGGGACCGACGGCTTAACGTGCCCTCCGAGGCACGGAGGGAACTCGGGCGGTCACCCATCCCACTACTGGCTTGGAAAAGGCAGAAGTACTGTGCCACGAGCTCCTCTCCTACTCTCCTCGCTCCATCTGTTTTGAAACTCATGTCAGGAAAAGCCCTGAAAATATAGGTAGAATATAGTATAATATCACCCACTTTCTCCGAAGATGTTTAGGCGTCAGTAACATGGTGAGTCATCGTCTCATTCACCTCTGCCTACCCCTTTAAGAACTCTTAAAACCTCGAAATATCTAAAAGGTATCTGATTTCTATTTTATGAAGATATTACTCTTTAGAGGTTTCTCGGTAATTCTAATACAAAGGCGAGTCAATGACATGCCTGTAAATTAATGTTTATGACACCTACTGTAAATCATAAATATATATTGGTAAGCGTTTATCACGAGTCAACTACGTTTATTGTCATAAAACAGCGCGTGTGTATGTTTTTTTAATAATCTGGCAGATCGTAAAGTTGGTTTTGATTTTTTTGCACTTAGTAACCATTTCATTTACTGTAAATTTTTACGTTTACTAAAAAAGGTGCAAAATTTTGAGATTCAGCTATCAAACTAGTGTTAGTTGGCAGGTAGAAAGGTTAGTCCCGAGACTCTGTCCACGTTTTCCTTAGTATTTCGTCCTGGGGCTTAAAGCTACGTTTATACTTCAAAAAAATCAGCTTAATAAAATTCCTACAGTAGTTTAGCCGTGAAAAGGTAGCAGACAGTCAGAAAATTTTCCTATTTATAATAATCATGAATTTGATCAGCAATTTCATAGACGTGCATACACTTACAAAAAATCTAATACAAAAATCTAGCTTATTGAAGACAGGTTTAAAGAAGACAATTGTTTTTTGAGAGACAGTTTTAGCAATTTTTTTGTTTTTTTTTTTCATAACTTTGTCGTGTACTCTGTTCTGTAGCGTGTACGAACAAAAAAGTTGCCATGTGCATGTAGTAAAAAAACATACGTTGTTTTACCAGGGACATCAAACAACTGTTCGCTCGCAGCTAGGCGTAATAATAACGCGCATAGACGTCAACCTGTATTTTTTAATTATTACCTTCGGTTTTTGAACGTTTTGAACCTTCCACGTGGAAAACGGGACGCTTGAGGCGTAGAGCACGTGTGGGGTACAGGTTGGAAGACAAGTCAAGTTCAAGAAAGAAAAAAAACATTTTTTTTGTTTTTTTTTATGTAAGGTTGAGAAGGTTGAAGCAAATATATAGATATCGATACTAATGTTATAAAGAGGAAAGATTTGTATGTAATGTTTGTAACGAATTGGCTCACAAAGTACTAGACCGATTTTAAAAATTCCTTCACCATTTGAATGCTACATTATCACTGATTAATATAGGCTATATTTTATCTCCGTACCCCCATGGGAACGGGAACCACGCGGGTGAAATCGCGTAACGTTCGCTAGTGGTTAATAATTCAGCAACAATGTAGTGCAGAATTTTTCTGTAAATTGCACAAGGTTTTATAAAGTAGGCTTTATTAAAACAGAATAAATTACTGTCTTGCAAGTAATTATGTCGGGACATTTTTATCGATATATTATAATTTTATCAAATAATGTTGTATCATGTGCATTAAGTGCATATAGGCATTGCTCTGCCCATGTTTTTAATGATCGTTAGCGAAAAAAAAAACTTAAAGTACACTTTACTAACAAAAGAAATGTCTTTATTCTCAGATTAGCACCCATTAATGTATGCGTAAAAAAAAGGAAAGAATGTTTTTTTTTTTTCCATGTCTGTCTTTTTTTCTGCGATTAAAATATCAAAAACGAAAACCACCGTTCCACTCGAGTGTAGCCTAAAAGCCGGCGAGATCTATCTACGATTACGGAACTCTGAGCGAAGTGTGGTTCCTCCCCCTATACGTTCTAAAGTCAACCACGCCCTTCTTATCTGTCCATTTTATTGTACCCATAGATAAGATAATATTTTGGGAGGTTTCCTAAATGTTTTGGATAATTCAATTTGAAGTATTCACATTGAACTACGACGGGAACGAATCGAAAGGTTGAGGTTTTAAGCAGCGCGTATTAAAAACTTATTAACTGTTTCAACGGGACCCTATAACTAAGATTCCGCTGTCTGTCTGTCTAGCTGTGTGGCTGTCTGTCTGTCCGGCCAGGTTGTATCTCATAAACCATGATATTCAAACACCAATTTTCACAGATAATGTATTTCTGTTCCGCAATAACAAAAAATACAGATTTTATATAATGCACTTATAGAAGTTGTTAATTTGATATTTTAAGCAGACACTTAAATTTTATTGTACTTGCAGCCTAAATTAGATAGGTATGCTTACATATCAAATTCAGCAATTGAGTTGTATATACATAGATAAGATATCAACTAAATATCGATTACGATTTAAATAAAAGTCTGCAAAAGTCTTAAAGTATAATCCATGATATAAAATCACTTTATCCTGAAAAGTTATTCCAAATTGTACTAAGATCTTGTCGTAAAATTTCAATTTAAGCTTAAAAATTGCCCTGACGTTTTATAGTTCGTACCGTAATTGTAATATAAAGGACTTTTCAGACTAATGAGATCATTTAATAGTTATCTTATAATGCGGATTCAGTAATAAAATAAGATTTAAATAAAATAGCCTAGCGGTGCTTCAAAGAAGTCTTTGCAATATCTATAAAATGTTAAAAATAATTAAAATAGTACAATAATCATATTTTATCGTAATAACGGTTTTTACTCCTGTTACTTACTGTTTTACTTTGAGATACAAGAAAGATATACTGTTGTCGTTGAGCTTAAATGATGTTATCTAAATATATAAGTGCCGTCACGAGCTAAGAGCGCCCAGTGAATATAGTGTGGGTAACGGTGAATGCATTTTATTTGCGTCGTGCCATACAGACATACTGACAGTATCATAAACGATGGCAACTGTACTAACATACTAAGTTAACATAATAGAGTGTTTTGGCTTGAGCTACCCAGAGAATGGAAAAAAAAATTTTTTGAACTAAATAAAAAAAATTTTTTTTTCTAAATCCTTAAAATGCACTGAGTCACAACCCGAGATTTACGATGATGGAAAACATCACTTGTAAACCTGTGTATGTCTGAGGAGAAATTGGCAAACTGTATAGTGCCTGAGACGATGGAATCATCTTTTCTTTCCAACAAAAAAACGAAAAAACATTTTCAATGAAAAGTGAGAATGCGATTACTCCTTCAGGGACCTTATCTGAGTGCCTAGTGCGAGTTTTTCACTGCCACCGTCACAAGTCACCGCGTCAAAGTTAACGCAGATTTGTATAGGATCGGAACAGCGCCTCTGTCGGCCTAAAGATGACACTATTGTGAGCCCATACAAATCTGCGTTTACGTCGACGCGGTGACTTGAGACGGCGATTTTAAGAAAACTCGCACTAAGCCCTCCGAGAAGACGTAAGCTAACGTGAACGTGCATGGGAATATGTGAAACTGTGAACGTTTCGATGTCAAATGGCTATGATAATATTAGTATCGCGATACTAAAATCCTTAAAAGCATTTTCATGTTTATTTTCATAGGCACTACTTTTACATAGCTGGCGTGATAAGCCCCTGTTTGACGACATAATGCCCTAAGTATAGGTTGACGTTACGCCTGCGTATTTTCCTCATTGTGTATGGGAATGTTAAAAAGCGCCCCAAGCGGCGAGTTTAGGAAGTCTTACGTCTCCATACAAAAGCGCAAAACGCAAGGTCAAGCGACGACGCTCGAACGTGTCTATACTTGGGGCACAGAGTGCCTAGTGCGAGTTTTTCACTGCCGCCGTCACAAGTCACCGCGTCAAAGTTAACGCAGATTTATATGGGATCGAAACAGCGCCTCTGTCGGCCTAAAGATTACACTATTGTGAGTCCATACAAATCTGCGTTTACGTCGACGCGATGATTTGTGACGGCGATTTTAAGAAAACTCGCATTTGACACTCAGATCAGTGCAGAATGATTGCACGTTTTTTGTATTCGTAGTATTAAATGAAAATGAAAAATATGTATTCATTTTAGGCCCTGATAAGGCACTTATGAACGTCGAAAATTTACCACCGGTTCGGAAACTAGCTTTCTGAGAAGAACCGGCAAGAAACTCAGCCAGGCATCATGTACATATCATCGAAACAAACAAACGATCTCTCTGGTTCATATTATTTGAATGAAAAAATACTTAAATACTTTTTCGTAGCTCTAAAATAAAGTAAAAAAAATATTCTATTCCTAATTCGAAAGTTGGATTCGTAAATCTTTACATCACATTTCTTGTACACAAACATTAAATTTATACTTTTTAAAACCGTTTTTGTTGATGGTGAAAAAGGGTTTTATTGTTTTTTACTCGGCGTTTTATCTTCGGTTTTTCGGTAGGCGGCCTCTAGTGGGCGGGAGCGTACCCGACGCTTGCATTGTTGCTCTACTTCATTTCGTTAATAGCATCAATATTTTTGCTCTAATTTTTTTGTTGAATAATTAAAATATGTCTGTATGTAAAATATGTATGTTCAAATAAAAATAAAATGTTTTATTAAAAAATACTATCAAAATAACAATTCCGTTTTTGGTTTTGCTTGGAATTTTATTTCCAATTTTTTTTATCTGAAAAATTTAGCAGGAAAATTATTTTTAATATTTAAAAAGTCTGGCTTATATAAAAACGAGGAATAGATAAACTTTTGGTCAAAATCTTGTTTTTACGCATTTTCAAAAGCATGGCAGTATGTAGGCAGGTATATTTAGAACATAGTTAATAATAGATTTAAGGAAATCAATTATTAATGATCTTACAAAAATTCAGTTTTTAATTGTCGACTGCTTTTAATGAGCAGTGTTAATAAAAAAAAACTAACACGATTGAATTTTAAATTCGTTCTAAAACAAAACCTATCGATGTATTCCCAGCACTACAAACATCGACTATGTGACAACACTACCGGGTAGGGGTGTGTCCGGCCCGGGGCGATCCGCATTGTTTTGTCTGTATGTCTGACGGGCCGACATGCACACACACATACATAGTTTGTATGGCCATGGGAAGAGTTTCTTGGAAATGGAACAAAAAGAACGATTGTTTTTTATTGTTTATAATACAATTAACGTTCGCTAGTTAGCAGTTAGGTTTCATTGAATTACTGGCTATGTGCACTTTGAATCCGAGTGCAAATGTCACATCTTTTGACACACAAACAATTTTCTATTTGCACTTAATTAATTTGAAAGAGCCGTGATGGCCTCGGGGTTTGATCTGTCGCCTGCTACGCAAGTGACGCATATTCGAGTCCCAAGGGGGCCTGTGCCAATTAGTTTATTACTTTACGGTGAAGGAAAACATCGTGAGGAAACCTGCATATGTCTGAGAAGTAATACAAAGAAGTATGTATAGTGGCTGAGACGGCGATGGTCTCACCCTCTGTCACGTTGGCACTTAATCATATTTGGTGAAATGTGGGTGTTGTTACAACACCTCTGCTTACCCCTTCGGGAACCCTTCTGGGATGGCGTGACCATATTTTACTTAATTAAAAACTTATCACAAAGAATCGTCAGAATATAAAAAGCGATCATAGCCATAAAACTAAAAAAAAAGAAAAACAAACTCAAATGTGGAAATTCAAACGTAGAATGCCGCGTTCTAATTTCAAATCCTTTCCTGCAACTGGCCAGTGTTACGATTCCGCAGATATGCAAAACTGTTTGCGAACCCGACACTCGTTTATCAAGCTTGCAGCCATATTTTATAGACGTTATGACTCTTATTACCGCGTCATAAGTGTCATAATTGTGTATAACTAGCGCACGGGATGTTTGCAGAGCTTAGTGGGGAAATTAATATTGAAAATGTTAGCGTAGAGCAGTAGTAGTGTTGTAATAGTTTATGCAGATTTAAGAAAACAAATTGCTTATTGTTTTAATACTAGCTGTGTCCTGCGATTACATCCACTTAGACTTTTTTTTTTATAAAGGTAGTCTTTGTTACTCATTGGAATTTCAGTTATCCGCTAGTGAAAGTCCCGTTAAAATCGGTCCAGTCACATCAGAGATTGACAAACAGACGGACAGAAAGACAGAAATAAAAATGTTTTTTTGATGTAGGTGCCGTATATACTTACATGTGCATTTAGTGAAAAGCTTAGCTTGAAATTATATACAGACACTTCCATTTTATTTATCTGTATGGATATAGATGTACAGATAATCATAATAATTAAACCTAACCATAGATCAGGGACCTTACTCTTATGTCCATGAGCTATTATTGCCATGCTAGTTTGACCCATATTATGAGACACACGTATTTATATGACGTGCATACATCTGTCACTGTCACATTCAAACTATAATTGACAATAAGAACTAATGATTCGTCCGTCGGGAGCTGTGTAAAAATCGCTATTGACAGTTATCTGTCATTGTCAAATAAAAAAACAACGTATCCGAAAAATGTAGGTAATATTCTAACATGATCATACAATATAAAAAAAAAACTAGCTATCGCTTCGTTCGAAAACCGCATAAAAAATGGAACAACGTAACATTTTGTTCGTTAAAATACCGAGAGAATGTGTGAAATTGTGTTAAGGTTGTGAGTTTAGAAAAATTACAAAATAAACTGAAACTCAAATATATCTTTATTCGATTAGACTTTATACAAAGTACTTTCAAATCGTCAGAATGACACAATTACACAGGATCATACATGCTACCGCCAGGTTCGGAAGGTTGATTTTTTTATATTTGCGTTTTAATAATTGCAACTCCTGTCAAAAAATACTTTCGTTTCTTAAAAAACTAAAAAAACACGCCATTAAATAATGTTTCAAAAGAGGATATAAATAGGCTTTTTTAAAACTTAAGTAATTGAGCAAAACAAAGTAAAGGTATAATTAAATTTATAAATAAAATGAAAGGTCGTTGTAGTAAGAAAAGGTTACCCAATATAACTTAAACTTTTAGCGCGAGAATAATAACATAATTATTATGTATTATCCAATACGTCAATTTCATCATTTTCTAAGTAAAATGTAGGTCATAATAGAGATAGCACATTTTATTCTAAGAATAATTATATAAGTAAAAAAGTATTATAATTCATCAATTACAAACACTTGCAATATTTTTCGATTTTTTAATTTCCGTTCAACATTTTGTTAAAAGACCAAAAGACATTGTTCCAAACACAATGTATAAAATTTCGTCTGGCAACCCTAGTCCAGATAAAGTACGGTTACAGCCAAAAAGCCTGGGTGTCGGTTTGCGGCTCTCGCGGCGATCCGATGCAGCGATATGAGCCCTGTAATTACAACCTATACTGACTATTATCAAGTAGCGACTTGCTTTCATATATTTTACAAAATGGATGGCAAGCCAACGTATGCCTTGAATATTTATATTGTAGATTTATTGCGTCGTTTTGTACACGATTATTTATCGCGGGGTGTGTGTTGCCAGACGAAAATCCTTATCTGGGCGCTGGTTTCCGAACGTGAAGCGTTTGAATTTGGAATTCATTTGAAAAATGATGGTCCGGTATTCATATTCGGAACACATTTTCATATTAAGTGTCAACCAGTGGTCTCTTTTTAACAGACTTCAAAAAAGGGGATTGTTATCAATTAGACTGTATGTTTTGAGCTAAACTGACATTGCAGCTGTCTTATGACGTGTGAATGCTTAGGAATATAATCTGCAGTTAAAATGTCATGTTATTTTGTCAAAAACACCTTTGGATGTTTTCCATGGGTCTCTAAAATAATGTATTGAATTGAAATCTATACCGATAAATAAAATTGAAGTGTCTGTTTGTAATTCCAAAATAACAGCTTTTCACTAAATGCATATGAAAGTATACACGGTACTGACACAGAAAAAGCAATTTTTAAATTTTTTTCTGTCTGTCTGTCCGTCTGTCTGTTTGTTCCGGGTAATCTCCGAAACGGCTGGACGGATTTTAACGGTACTTTCACTGGTAGGTAGCTAATGTTTCAAGGAGTAACTTAGGCTACTTTTATTTATTAAAAATATTAGCGTTCCGCGACAATAAGGATGAAACTAAATCTACGCGAGTGAAACCGCGGGGCACAGCTAGTAGTAAATAATTAGGGGGCTTCCCTAAACTCGTTATTCGATTTATATATTTTTTTCGAAACAAGAAAACCATTGAAATAACTGCTACTTACTGTTGCGCTGTAGCTGTCACGTCTTAAAAAATGTATTTTATTCTTATTTATATAAATAACTAGCTGTGCCCAGCGGTTTCACCCGCGTAGATTAGAATTTTGTCTAAAAAATAAAAAAAAATTTAGGGGTGGACTACCCCTAACATTTAGGGGGATGAAAAATAGATGTTGGCCGATTCTCATAGATACCGGATAAGCACAAAAAATTTCATCAAAATCGGTCAAGCCGTTTCGGAGGAGTATGGCAACGAAAACTGTGTCACGAGATTTTTTTTTTCTTTAGTTAAATAATCTTTTGTCCAACAGAAAAATGCGGTTTGTCAGACGACCCTGGTCTCCGGGTGAATGGGAAGGGCAAAAAAATGCGCAAGCCGAGGACGATATACTCCAGCCTTCAGCTGCAACAGCTGAACAGGAGGTTCCAACGGACCCAGTACCTCGCGTTACCTGAACGTGCCGAGTTAGCTGCCAGCTTGGGACTTACGCAGACACAGGTAAGTCTTAGTCATACTACTAGACGATTGGAGACGAGAAGTAAGGGAAAACAATATGTATACAGGTGAATACAATTAAAGTGTCTGTTCGTAATTTCGCGGGTATGACAAATGTCATGTGATTGATTTATGTCATTCCCGTACATTTTGTATCGTTTCTATTAGCGCAAGCGCGTGGATAATGTTCCTTCGTCTAGAAGCCCTGGTCACACTTTGATAAAAAAAATTTTTTTTCAGGTATGTCATCATAATTCTCCTTTTAAATAAAAGTATGTAAGATGATATTTCAAACATTATACTTACATATTGTAAAATTATGAATTTTGTCTTGTCGTTTACAGCAGTTAGGTTTTCAGGAGAATCTAAAGGTAGATTGAAGTGTTTCCATCGAAAATCGATAGGGTCTATCAAATACACTTAAACATACACAATAAATCGCCTAATATTATATCTATACTAATATAAAAAGCCGAAGAGTTTGTTTGTTTGCTTGACCGCGCGACTCTCAGGAACTACTGATTCGATTTGAAAAATTATGTCAGTGTTATATTTTCCATTTATCTATACCTGAGTCCAAGTCGCGCTCAGAAGCTATTACCCTATAAAACTCAAACAACAAAATGTATTCGTCTGTAACTATATTTTAACTAGACTGACATTTACCAAAGTTCGAAAACGCTGCGCTGCATCAAAAAATCTATACAGATAAATAAAATTGACGTGTCTGTTTGTAATTCCAAAATTACAGCTTTTCACTAAATGCATATGGAAGTATACACGATACTGACACTAAATAACCAAGTTTTAAAATTTTTCTCTGTCTGTCTGTTTGTTCCGGGTAATCTCTGAAACGGCTGGACGGATTTTAACGGGACTTTCACTGGTAGGTAGCTGATATTACAAGGAGTAACTTAGGCTACTTTTATTTATTAAAAATATTAGGGTTCCGCGACAATAAGGAAGAAACTAAATCTGCGCGGGTGAAACCGCGGGGCACAGCTAGTAGTGAAAAAATGTACATTTTTTAACCAAAAAACAAAGAAACGATAAAACACACAATAGGTAGTTAAAATCCACAGAAATATCACGATTTAATTATTAATAGCGCAATTAATAAAAACGTCTTTATGATATCGAAATTTAATTAACGCCTGTTTAACACATATTCAAATATTCTTTTGATTCGAAATTAGAATGTAATAAAAAAAAACAAAAAAAACCACCTAGCACTTTTAACCACCGTAATTATTGTCACAAACCTGACAATTAGCTTCGTTCACTTGTCGGTATTTTTTTATCTGTTCAAGTGGCTATTTAAAAATAGCCTTTATAATAATGACAATAAGATAAAAAACAGAACAACACCAGAGAGCAATTAAAAGACAAGGAGGGGGTTTTTTTTTTCAATCTATGTCATAGATAAGGCACTGTTCTAGGTAGTAATTTTCATTGTCTTAGGTAACGTTGATTCTGAGCATTAGATAATGATTTATTCTTTTTTAATGTTGAGTACTTTTACTATTTTTTGCAGCACGTAGACAAGTGAATGATTTTTTCTTTTATAGGTACAAAACCTATGTAATCACGCCATTTTTTTTATATATTACTAGCTGTAACCGCGGTTTCACCCGCGTAGATTTAGGTTCATGCTGTTATTTTTAAATAAAATTCCTGAAACATCAGCTATTTGCAAGTAAAAGTCTCGTTAGAATCGGTCAAGGCTTACGCGTGATGCCTTGACCAAGGGCAACCTTCATTTTTATATATATAGAAGCATACATACATACATACATAGGCAGAGGAATACTCACCAGTTTCACCAGTTATGTTTAAGTCCCATGTAATAGAGGGCGATCCTATTGCCATTAACCGGACACTAATCCAGACTGCGGGCTGCTACTGGGGAATTACAGAATAAAAATCCGATAAGGCGATGCCCTACCAAGGGATCGAATCGTGCCCTCGTGTACAACCACTAGACCAACGACAACAAATATTTCTATGTACGGATATTTTAATTATCCCAACATGCTATTATTAAAACATTCTGTTACGACTGGGAAATCCTTGACGCTAACAATTTTATCTGATGAGTAAAATATGAATACTTTATGTTTATGCGAATACTGACGTCATCTCAATATCAAACTAGTGCTAATTTTTGGCGAGGATTTTAAATTGAGAACGTGTAGCGATTTGTACTTTTTTAAGGTTTATTTTTCTTTTTTAAACTGTGGACGAATCATGTTCACAATATTATTTATGGCCAGTATTGTGTTACATTTATCAATTTAGGTTTTGACGTCACATTGACTTGAGTAGTTTTTTTATTTATTCTTTAAATAAAAAAACTACTCAAGGTAATTTCATATTTCTTATATAAAAAACATTAAAACTGAAGTTACCAAAATACCAACCGCACGATATAATATTACGTCATCAAGACTGGATTACTCTGAAAAAAAAAAAAGGGCTCCACTAACGCCAAAAGCTTCAAAGCTCGAAATTCAATTCGATTAAGGATGTCTTGTTGTACACATGAATGTGACATCGATAAAATTAGTTTCGTTCAAGCGCGAGGAATCGATATGCAAACTGCGTAAATGAAATGATCGGTTTGACGCGGAAAATTGACGTGAGCGTTCGATGCGTAAACGGCGCGAAAAAGGCCAAGGTACTACATTTATTATGCCTATTATTTACACACAACTTACGAAATTCGAACGATTAAAGATGGCGTACTTGTCCGCGAAAAATGACATTTAATTTTCGCGCCAACATTTTTTACTTTAATTATTCTTTTTATCATGTTCCAAAATGACTGTCGAATGTTTTTTTATTTTTACTTTAAAACAATGTGGAAAAAACTATCAACATCTTTTTTTAGAAATACGATGTACTTTTTTGTTTTTTATTAAGACCAAAAGACCCGGCTCCACGGACGTTTCAAAGAAAAGTCAGATCACACTTCAGTCATGTCCAAATCAAAATAAATCACAATATTGCCTGTATGTACGTTAAGCTAGAGATAAAATAACATATTGGATCGGTACGTGGCCGATTGATTCGTCATGTGTCACCGTGGGGAATGAATAATCGCCCCACTCGGTCGTGAGACGATTGTAGCGTAGAGTTATGGATGGGTGCAGACATGGCTTATGTCACTTTGACATTCGGATTTTTAAAGCTAATATTTTAGTATGACATTAGTATTTTTATTAGAAGTTTCTAATTAGTAATTAATTATGATAGATAATCTTTAGTAACTATAGCTTAACGTCCTACCTTAGGCTTTAAGTGATAGCCAATTTTTTTACAAGCGAAATCTGTTCAGTTTAGTCGTGAATATTCAAGATACTTTGATTATATTATAATAATAACTGTCGCTCGCTGCTTTTACATTCAATCTGATCTTCACCTGGTTTAAACAGTCAAATTTGGAAAACCCCTCTCTTAGTGTATACCTACACCTCACAAAGAACACACCCTCCAAATGTCATGTCTCTAGAACCAGCGGCTTAGGTTGTGCGGTGATATATCAGTAATTAAGACTTTGAATTTCTTATGTATAATCCTATATTTTGTGAGTAAGACTGTGACTTAGAAAAAAATGTATATGCTAATGATTTATTCAGTTTGCTGACTGGGCCCTGGTAAAGCACTTATGAACGTCGAAAAATTACCATCGGTTTGGAAACTAGGTTTCTGAGAAGAACCGTCAAGAAACTCAGCTAGGCATCAACACTATAAAATGTTTTTGTGTCGCTTTAGGTATTTTTTTAATACTTTTTGACTCTCTAGTGATCTTAGCCATTTCGTTTCTTAGTTTTTGCGTCGTGTTTACTTCCTAGCACTAAGTACTTCTATGTTGTCTATATCTCAAGTTGAAATCTGCCGTCATAGATTATCCTGTTCAAGCAGAAATACTGGCATTTATGAGACATAGGTTCCTTAAAAGATGCAAAGGACTTTGCCAACTCCTAATTGAAATGCGTTTGAACTTTGAGTTTCTTGCCGGTTCTTCTCAGAAGGCTAGTTTCCGAACCGGTGGTTAATACTTCGACAGTCATAAGTGCCTTACCAGGGCCTAAACTGAATAAATCACTTTAAAAATTTACTCTATGTTATTACTTCGAGAAAGATAAAGAAATATGGACAAAAAGTCTTACAACATAGCTACCATAGGGTCCCGTCACGAGTAAAGAACGCGCAGCAAAAAATAGCGGGAATGTTTTTATTCATCTCGCGCCGTACATATAAACAGAGACAGAATCATAAAATGACTACTGATTGACTCACCATCTGTCACGTTGGCACTAGTCTAATCATCTTCGGTGAATAGTGGGTGTTGTTATTGCACCACTGCCTATCCCTTCGGGGAATACAGGCGTGAGCACAAGCAGTAGTATGATGGATTTCGCAAGTCTAAGCATTTTATAAGACTAATAAAATTTCCCAATGTGAGATACTTACAAACATACAAGATCTTTTATATATTAGTTTATGTTTATTCAAACTCCTCTACGCAATTCTAAGCCCGTCAGTCGGTAACGGTAAAACAAGTGAACGAAAGTTAATTTTATTATAATTTAATATTTCTCAGTTATTGTCTGTGCACCGCACTTTGATGAGCCCGCTTCGATATAGGGCGGGGAGATTGTCGATGGTTTGAAGGTGTCGATGGATTTTTGAAAATCGAAACCTTACGTATTTGATAAAAAGAACATCCGTTGTGTGATTTTTTAAACTGGATGGAATAGATGATTTTAACGATAATATTCTTTTTAAATGTTTTGGTATTCGAACACGAGGCGGGACGTATTTTGTTAATTAATATTTCGATTTTGTGTATTTTTTCTAACCACTTTAAAAAAATTGGCATTTTGCTTAAAAAAATCTGATTGTGTTTTGATTATGTTATCTGTAAGAATTAATGAGGAAAGACGGCTTTACTCCAAACTTCTTTTCGCAAAAAATCTATATAAGGACTTCTTCGAAGATTCATTATTTTATGAAAAAGCATCGATAAGTAAACTCTTAAAATTAAAAATCTTATTATTAGTAGGTGAAATTCTTAACTTTTGGAATAGAATGTAATTATTTTTTCTATAAGTTTATAGATTATCGATATCGATATCTACGCTAGCAACACTATAAAGTCTATTGCTTGATTCGATTCCACATTAAAACGAAGATACAAAAACAGCGGAATAGAACCCCATTCCGGTCTACTCTTTACAAAAACCCTGCTAATCTTTGAAGAGCTCCACATTTTCAACTCTATTACAACAGTCTTAAGACTCATTTCAAGGATAATTTGTTAACTTTGTAATCCAATCAAACATACAATTTAACGATGTAATTAGGTCACGCAATTTTTAATCTTACACTCGTTGTAATAAGAGTTAATTAAGTGTACATTCGTAGCGTGTAATCTCATCGTGTAGTTAGTCGTGTTAGGTAATTAAAACATGGGATTTTGAACTTTATCGCAAAGTGTTAAGGGTTAAGGATATCTAATCAATCTTAAGTACTTGTAGTCCATAAATCAAAGCATTTGTCTAAAGTGCAATTAATAAGTCGTTGTTATTAATGATTGCATTCAATATTCTGCTATTTTATTTGAATAGAATCCTTCTAAAGTGCAAAAATGGAGTCTAAGTAAAGGTATTTTATATAATAATAGATTTACCAGTCGAAGCGCCTAATGCGAGTTTTCTAAAAATCGCCGTCACAAGTCATCGCGTCTCACAATAGTGTCATGTTTAGGCCGACAGAGGCGCTCTTCCGATCCAATACAAAATACAAAAATTTACGTCGACGCGGTGACTTGTGACGGCGGCAGTGAAAAACTCGCACTACGCAACTGGTTTTCAAGACAAAAGATACCAATTTCCCTGTTAAAAAGAGTTACAATCGTATTAGCTCTCACTACAGCAATGTTTGGAAGCAGTCAAATCTATGCATATTTACCCACGCCTGTATTCCCCAAAGGGGTAGGCAGAAGAAGTACTTTTATACACCTAAATTTCGCAAGTTATGCACAAGTCCCTTGTATTTGGGGGCGAGCCTATTGCCATTAATTGAGAACCAATCTAGACTATTGGGAAATTAGAAATTGATGAACCCATATTACTTTACCCGACTTAGGGATAGAACCCAGGCCCTCGTGTTCCGCAGCAGCACTATATATAAACTTACATACGACTAGCGGCTGTCACGTGGTTTCACCCGCATAGTTCCCGTTCCCGTGAGAGTACGGAGATAAAATACAGCCTATGCTACTCGCTGATGATGTAGCTATCCATTGCTGAAAGAATTTTCTAGATCGGTCTAGTAATGTCGATGCATATTCAATACAAGCAAACAAACAAATCTTTCCTCCTTATAATATTAGTAAAGATAGGACTTCGCCTGTACATTTGAAGTATCTATACAGATAAATAAAATTTAAGTGTCTGTTTGTAATTCCAAAATAACAGCTTTTCACTAAATGCATATGAAAGTATACACGCTACTGACACTAAAAAACCAAGTTTTAAATTTTTTCTCTGTCTGTCTGTCTGTCTGTTTGTTCCGGGTAATCTCTGAAACGGCTGAACGGATTTTAACGGGACTTTCACTGGTAGGTGATTTTTCAAGGAGTAACTTAGGCTACTTTTATTTCTTAATAATATTAGGGTTCCGCGACAATAAGGAAGAAACTAAATCTACGCGGGTGAAACCGCGGGGCACAGCTAGTAATAAATATAACACCATAAGAAAGCATCGACGACACATTCGATTCTTATTCTTTATCGATTCTCAAATCGATTAGCGTGTCATCGGTTACATATTATCGATATCTCTAATCGGTTACGCCTCTTCCCTTAACAATTAATTAAAGAAATCTAATCAATATGTTTTCACATTATTTTTTTAATGTTGAATAGAATCGTTTCGGCTTTTACTAATTAGTTATGAGATATTTTAATCACTTCGTGTTTGGTGTTTTGAAAAGGGCTAATCGTACTCTGTTTTCCTTCAATACTTTCTTGTAAATTTTTATTCAGTTTGAGCCCTGGTAAGCCATTTGTCATCATCATCTCCCTGGCCTTATCCCATACAATGTTGGGGTTGGCACTTGATTCAACCCGATGTGGCTCCATGTTAGTCGCAATCAACTTATTAACTCCTTGTCCGTCATGTGCGCCTGGTACTTCGTGTACCATATCATCATCTCCCTGGCCTTATCCCATACATTGTTGGGGTCGGCACTTGATTCAACCCGATGTGGCTGATCACCTGATTTTTATACGAAGCGACTGCTATCTGACCTTCGTAACCCCTTTAACGAGGAAAATCTGTGATCTGGGTTAAACTACTAGATAAATTCTAAATTAAGGTCGAAAATTAACTACCGGTTCGGAAACTAGCCTTCTGAGAAGAACCGGTAATAATCTCAGCCAGGCATCATGCACATTTCATCAATACAATATTAAGTATTGGTATATGGTAGGAATCTGACTGGACCGTCCGTCTGTTTGTTCCGGCTAATCTCCGAAACGATTGATTTTAACGGGTCTATTTTTACATATCCCACGGGGTAGGCAGAGTTAGCAACAAGCTACGATCCTTACATATTTCTTCCGCTTCAACCACATTCAGGCTACTTTTAGTTTAGAAAAATATGGTCCCACGAAAGTCTTTGCGGTATCAAGCCACGGGGCATAGTCTTCAATAATCTACCGAATACCTCTACGCGTAAGCGTTGATATTACACATCAAACCATGTCAGAAAACTCCGTGTGAAATAAAGGCCACACAACATCATCTTGTGAAAAAACGAAATCTCATTTGTGATCGTATGTGATGGATGTAGCGATGTGACGAATCATCCACTACCGGCGGTGTAATTTATTTCTTTGATTGACTGTACTGGCTTGGCACAGTATATATATATCCATACATCTGTACAGATAAATGAAATTGGAGTGTCTGTTTGTAATTCCAAAATAACAGCTTTTCACTAAATGCATAATATGAATGTATTGTACGTACAAACTTACATACTTGTATTACTCTGTCTGTCTGTCTGTCTGTTTGTTCCGGGAAATCTCTGACTTAACGAGACTTTCACTGGCAGGTAGCTGATATTTCAAAGAGTAACTTAGGCTTTTTTTTATTAAAAATATTAGGGTACCGTGACAATAAGGATGAAACTAAATCTACGCGGGTAAAACCGCGGGGCACAGCTAGTCTCATATTTTTAAAGGTTTCTTCACAAAATGATGGCTCAAACGTGAAGTTATCCTTATAAAGAAATTTTAAGTTTCAAGCCATTCTCCAGAGCATTACAGCAACATCCTTGCAACTTTAAAAGTAACTACATACATAACCTCAAATATGTCAATCTAGAATGCAAGTCACCGTTTGAAATACATGACTTTCTCATTTCAAAATCACGTCTCTGATTGGCTGTCAAACTCCTACTGTCGACCAATGGCGGCTCGTCAAACCTCATGACTTGCGGTTTAAGAACAATTGAGTTGAAAAGAAAAAATACTTGCTTCCGTTAAAGTGGTGCTTCTGTTTTTTTTTCTAAGATTGAAGGCTTCGATGCCGCCTTTGTAAGTCAATGACGCCTTGTCAAAGATACACTGACGGTACATTTTTTGTAGGCTCTCGTTTTCCTCCATACTCTATGTGAACCCTTGGTCTCATGAAAAAGGCCAGCGTACATATTCTACACTAATATTAAAAAGAGTTTTTTTGTTTGTTTGCATTGAATAGGCTCCGAAAATGACAGATCTTGAAAATTCTTTCAGCAATGGATAGCTACATCATTAGCGAGTAACATCATCTCCCTGGCCTTATCCCATACATTGTTAGGATAAGTCCATCTGACCTTCGCAACCACATTTAGTAGGAAAATCTGTGATCTGGGTTAAACCAGTTGTCAGATTATTTTTAGGCCTCCGACTGACCTGTAACGATTGCCAAAGATGTTAAATTGGCAACCGGGACCGACGGCTTAACGTGCTCTCCGAGGCACGGAGGGAACTCGGGCGGTCACCCATCCAACTACTGGCTAGTCGTATGGTTGCTTAACTTCGCTGATCGAATGATATGCGCAATAGCAACTGTGCCACGAGCTCCTCACATCATCAGCGAGTAACATAGGCTATATTTTATCCACTTACTCCCACGGGAACGGGAACTACGCGGGTGAAACCGAGTGACGTTTGCCGGTGAAATTTGGGTGTTGTTGTCACAACTCCTCTGCTTACCCCCTTCGGAGACCCTTCTGGAATGGAATGGCATATAATCCTAGCTTAAAAACAAACAACTTAAGAGTTTGTACCATCGATTCGAGTCAATTGCCAACAATTAAAAGCAATTTTCCAATTCGGAACACCGTTTTATTGTCGCCCTATATTCGATGGTTTATTGGTTTTTAACGCACGTTTAAAACGATGTCCTGGGGCCCTACCATGACCTGGCTATAAGCCATGATAGTTTAACTCTTATTATGAGACGTATATGACGTGTATAAGTCTGTCACTGTCACAGTGAAACTATGATGGAAATAAGAGCTTATGGTCAGCCTATTTAGGCCTCCGACTGACCTGTGACGATTGCCAAAAATGATAAATTGGCCACCGGAACCATAGCGTGCTATCCGAGGACTCTCACTTTCTCGCGGAGAGAACTAAGGCGGTCACCCATCCAACTACTGGCTTGGGTTATTGCACCGAATGTGATAAGTAATTGTTTGGAAGAAGGTTTTTTGTTTAATAAATGTATTTAGTTGGTAATCCCTACTAATATTATAAACGCGAAAGTAACTCTGTCTGTTACGCTTTCCCGCTTAAACCTCTCAACCGATTTTGATGAAATTTGGCACAGACAATCTTTAGACCCTGAGAAAGGACATAGGCTACCTTTTAACTAAATTTACGCGGGTGAAACCGCGGGGCACAGCTAGTAATATAATATATCTAGTGTATCATGTCCAAAAGTAGGGCAGTATCTTGATTTGGAAAAACCGTAGGTAACTTTTTATAAGAAATTGTTAGGGAAATGTAATAATTTTTTGGACGAACGAACGAAAAAGTGACGCTAATGCGGGCTATATAGATTTTTGTCAGTTTAGCGTAAACTGATTCAATCTATAGACATACATACATATGCTCACGCCTGTATTCCCCGAAGGGGTAGGCAGAGGTGTTGTAATAACAACACACACTTTTCACCGAAGATGATTACGTGCCAACGATCAGATGGTGAGTTTATCGTCATCTCAGGCATCATACGTCTTTGAATTATTTCTCAGACATATGCAAGTTTCCTTCACCGTAAAGCTCGTGGTGTGAAATCACTGTATTTGCAGTTTTTGTGCAAGTTTTTAGAAAAACTCATTGGTAGACCCCGGTGGGATCCGAATCCATGTATAGAATTGGTTGTCCTACAATTGCTTACTGTATAATGTACTACTTAATAAAGTACTTACTCATAATAAAGGTGTAAAAACCAACATTAATGAATATATTGACGATATGAAGTCATATATAAATAGTTTGAAGGCTGTGTACGGCGACGAGCGTCGGTCCAGTTTAGCGTCATTGAGGAGGCAGGTGTGCAAAGCCTAGGTATTATGTGTGCAAGTGTGTGTACATGTTTGATGTCATTCAATTTGCATATTTATTGCCCATTCTCCTCTTTTTTATATGCGAGTAGCGTTCCCTTGGGAGTACAGGGATAAAATATAGCCTATGTTACTCGCTGATGATGTAGCTATCCGTTGCTGAAAGAATTGAAGATCGATCCCGTACTTTTTGAGCCAATTCATTATAAATATACCTCTTTATAATGCTACTAGCTGTGCCCTACGGTTTCACCCGCGTAGATTTAGTTTCATGCTTAATTTCGCAGCACCATAATATTTTTTATAAATAAATTATGCATGCAAAGTCTCAGCCCGATTGGTTTAAAAGTTTCATACAAACTTTCATCCCCTATTTGATCCCCTTACTTAGCGGATGCCTACGTCATAACATGTATCTGCATGCCAAATGTCAGGCCGATCCGTCCAGTGGTTTGGGCTGTGCGTTGATAGATCACTATATCAGTCAGTCACCTTCGATTTATATATATTAGAAGTATACCTAGATGACAAAATGTATCAAAACTTATAACTACGTAAGTAAGCCTTCTATAAGTTCTATATAGTAACGTAGGAACTTTGTTTTAACTTCAAACTAGTTAGTCAAATTAACGAGTAATTAAACAAACTTAGTTTGTTCTCTGAAGTGGTTGGTTTCAATATTTCAGTTGTTCGTCTAGAAATTCTAATTATGCTTTGTTCCACTAATACTTAATGACTCTATTAATAATACCTTACTACATCATTTCAGTGACATTAATTTGCGGAACCCCATTGATTTTATATAATTATATGGCCTATATTACTCTTTATAACATTAGCTATCTGTCGGTGAAATTCCCATTAAAATTGGTCCAGCCGTTTCAGAGATAAGCCTGAACAAACAGACTAACAGAATTAAAAAAAAACAGATTTTTCTTAAACTTTCATACAATTTAGTGAAAAGCTGTTAATTTGGAATTACAAACAGACACTTCAATTTGATTTATGTAGATGTACCTAGATATAGATTTGTAAGACAACTTGTACAATTTTTTTTTGTTGTTTAAAGTATTTCAATGATTTGGCACTTAGAAGATTTCATTTGCGTATAAGTGAGGCTGTTATCGTCAAAGTTATAAACATGTTAAAACGTTTACTTGGGTACAAAGGGTCTAGTGCGAGTTTTTCACTGCCGCCGTCACAAGTCACTGCGTCCACGTAAACGCAGATTTGTATAGGATCGGAACAGCGCCTCAGTCGGTCTAAACATGACACTATTGTGAGCCAATACAAATCTGCGTTTACGTCGACGCGATGACTTGTGACGGCGATTTTAAGAAAACTCGCTCTAGGTACTCTCAGTACCTGTCAGAGATGTCAATTAAGTAAACTAACTTAATGTATTAATATATACCCATAAACTTTAAAATGACTTATGCAAAACGCAAACGGGTTTGACGAGATGTGAAGTAGGCTTGATTATTTCTACTTGCAACCTTCTGATTCCTCCCCATTTTATAAGGACAAGATAAACACCGAACATAAGGTTTAAGCAGTCGCTTGCTACACGTGTGACGCAAGTTCGAATCCCAGCGGGGCCTGTACCAATGAGTTTTTCTAAAAACATATGTGCAGTGATTTCACACCCTTGCTTTGCGGTGCAGGAAAATATCGTGAGGAAACCTGCATATGTCTGACAAGTAATTCAAAGACGTATGTATAGCCTGAGACGGCGATAGACTCACCATGAGTCACGTTGGCACTTAATCATGTTCGGTGAAAAGTGTGAGTTGTTATTACAACACCTCTGCCTACCCCTTCGGGGAATACAGGCATATGTATGTAAGCTAAACATGGAATATTTTTATATGTTAAGTAAGATTCTAATGACTATGGTAAAAATATCTTTTTATATACCTTACTAGCTGTGCCCTGCGGTTTCAATCGCGTAAACTTAATTTCAGGGGTGACCCGCGAAACTCTAAAAGTTTTTTTTGAATAAAAGTAGCCTAAGTTACTCCTTGTAACATTAGCTATCTGTCAGTGAAAGTCCTATTAAAATCCGTCCAGCTGGTTCGGAGATTACCCGGAACAAATAGACGGACAGAGAAAATTTTTAAAACTTGGTTTTTCAGTGTCATTAGCGTGTATACTTTCATAAGCATTTAGTTAAAAACTGTTATTTTGGAGATACAAAACAGACACTTCCATTTTATTTATCTGTATAGAGTATAGATGTATAGATATATATATCTTACACGATTAATATAAAAATTAATGATTTGGAAACAAATATTCATATTTTATTGAAATTTTATGTACATACATAAAATAAAATTAGATATTTGTCCGTGATCTCGTGGTTTTTGTGCATATGTTTATGTAAAAAATAAATACTTACTTACAAATTAAGTTTTAGATAAATAAACAACTAATAAAGTATTTGAATGTCGAATTCAAATACTTTATTAGTTACTCATGGCAATAATTAGCCATTTTTTCGGATTATTTTCTGTCACGATCCTTAAACTGTAATTAAAATAGTTTTCTTTGTCTATAGATAGAGTAATTGTGCCTGGTGATGTTCTTTTTGTAATCTTAACATACGCCTGTATTCCCCGAAGGGGTAGGCAGAGGTGTTGTAATAACAGCACCCACTTTTCACAGAAGATGATCAAGTGTGAACGTGACAGATGGTGAGTCTACCGTCTCAGCTTCTATAAGTACAGGCCCCGCTGGCATTCGAACTTGCTTCGCTTGGATAGCAGGAGATTGCTCAAACCCCAAGCCCACCACAGCTCTAAATAATCTCGATCGAACAAAGTTTTTCGTTTTTATCATTTTAATGTGAAAGTAAATTGAAGGCAACTTTTTACCAAAACACGCGTATGAAATTGCAATTAAGAATTATTATAAAACTATCTGTGTACCGCGGTTTCACCCGCGTAGATTTTAATTTCATGGTTGCCCGCGGATCCCTAATGTTTTAATAAAATCTAAGTAGCCTAAGTTACTCCTTGTAACATCAGCTACCTACCAGTGAAAGTCCCGTTAAAATCCGTCCAGCCGTTTCAGAGATTACCCGGAACAAACAGACAGACATACAGACAGACAGACGGCGAGACGGACAGAGAAAAATTTAAATAATTGGATTTTCTATGTCAGTACCGTGTATACTTTTCAACTGTTATTATGCAGTTACAAACAGACACTTCAATTTTATTTATCTGTATAGATATAGATGTATAGATGATTATCAAAGTCTGTAATAATCAAGAATCTATACATCTATATCTATACAGGAAAATAAAATTGAAGTGTGTATTTGTAATTCCAAAATAACAGCTTTTCACTGAATGCATATGAAAGTATATACGAAACTGACAAAAAAAGCAATTTTAAAAATGTTTCTCTGTTTGTTTGTTCCGGGTAATCTCCGAAACGGCTGGACGGATTTTAACGGGACTTTCACTGGCAGATAGCTAATGTTACAAGGAGTAACTTAGGATACATTTATTTACAAAAAAACACAAGGGTTCCGCGGGATACCCATAAAATTAACTTCACGCGGGTGAAACCGCATGCGCAGCTAGTTTGAAAATAAAACCAAAGCGTGTGGCATGATTCCACAACTTTTTTATTTGTATTTTTATGTATAGCTGAGGTCATATTGTTTTTTTGCCGTGACATTTTGGTTTAAGGATAAATATTAAGTTCCTATTCGCATGAACTTTAAGATTTCGATTAAAAGCAAGCCTTTCTTTCGTCCTTTGCATTCAACCTTTGTTAAGCCTGATTCAGAAACGAAACTGAGTCTTATTCACAGTTATTGCTTAACGATACTTATACTTATTTAGAACTATATAATCAAATTCTATATCTATACATCTATACATACATACATACAGATAAATAAAATTGAAGTGTCTGTTTGTAATTCCAAAATAACAGCTTTTCACCAAATGCATATGAAAGTACACGCTACTCACACTATAAAACCAAATCTTTACGAAAAAGATCGATTTTCAAATCGATTCGAATCGTAACCTAATGAATCGATTCACAAAAAAATCGAGGTCTTTTTTGGCTCGAGAAATTGATCCTTCGATTAATCTATCTCAAATCGCCGTACCTATTTTGGTGCAAAACGCCGAATTCGATATCAGATACGTACATTAATATTAAACTATTCATTCTACATATATTGAAATAAATAAAATGTTAATTAAAAAAAACGCGAACATTATTCTGAAATTATATTTTTTTTTGCTTTTCGTAATCAAATTGTCACATTACATTAGACCAAAGTGGAAGTAACCTCTAGATGCTAAACCAACGATAGATAAGTAATATCCCGTACTTAATAACGGTCATAACTCAGAGACAGTCACCGAACGGTCGTCGGTTCAATTCCGGTGTTACTAGATTTTTCATTAATTAACATTATCTTTGATCTTAAGGAACGCAGATATCGTTAGCCATCCATATTAACAATACGAGTATCTGAGACCTTATAGTAAACTAGCTGTGCCCCGCGGTTTAGTTTCTTCCTTATTGTCGCGGAACCCTAATATTTTTAATAAATAAAAGTATCCTTAGTTACTCCTTGAAACATCAGCTACCTGCCCGTGAAAGTCCCGTTAAAATCGGTCCAGCCGTTTCAGAGATTACCCGGAACAAACAGACAGACAGAGAAAAAAATTAAATACATGGTTTTTTAGTGTACTTTCATATACATTTAGTGAAAAGCTGTAATTTTGGAATTACAAACACTTCAATTTTATTTATCTGTATAGATATAGATGTATAGATACGAGTATCTGAGGCCTTACTATAACTATTATCTGTGATTGTCTTGCCGATGCAGTTTTCCCTACTATTTTCGCTTTACGCTCAAAGCTTGTGACGGCACCTGTATACATCATAGTTCTTTTACAATATACATGACATATAATATACCTTATGCAAATGATGATGCATTTTGCCATAATAGGTATGTAATTCCCCAGTAGCCGCTCGAAGTCTGGATTAGTGCCCGGTTAATAAGAATAAGTTTGCCTCTTAGTACATGGGACTCAAATATAACTGCCGACTGGCCTGCGGATCCCTACTTATTTTTTTAATTAAAAGTAGTCTTAGTTACTCTTTGAAACAATAGCTATCCGCCAGTAAAATCCCGTTAAAATCAGTCCAACCGTTTCAGAGCCGGGAACAAACGAACGGACAGAGATTTTTTTCTAAATATTTATGATTGTACCATATTATGTCATATGCATTTAGTGAAAAACTGTTATTTTTTAATTACAAACAGACATTATCTGTATAGATATATAGATTTGTACTTACACAATATCTTATCTCTCTCGGTAGCTAATCTTAAGGATCTAACTCGCATCTTTAGACTGATTCATCATCTCCCTGGCCTTATCCCATGTATTTGGGGTCAGCACTTGATTCAACCCGATGTGGCTGATCACCTGATTTTTATACGAAGCGACTGCCATTTAACCTTCGCAACCCCTTTTTTCAAGGAAAATCGGCAATGGGTTAAACCAGTTGTCAGACTTTCTTAGGCCTCTGACTGACCTGTAACGATTGCCAAAGATATTAAATTGACAACCGGGACCGACGGCTTAACGTGCTCTCCGAGGCACGGAGGGAACTCGGGCGGTCACCCATCCAACTACTGGCTAGGCGTATGGTTGCTTCGCTGATCGCATCATATGCGCAATAGCAACGAGCTCCTTCATCTTTAGACTGATTGAAGCCGGAATTTCTTAAAACTCTTGTAATTTAACATCGTATTATAAAACTAGAAGTTATTTAATGGAATAGCGGCGTAATAAGATGTTGACGATAAGATGCCAAGGACGTGTGAGGTGTAGCCATTGTATGGTAATCTTGGGATAAACTAGGGTGGCCATGGGTCCGGTAGATGTCAGGACAAGTTTTTTTGTCGATTTTAATTTAATTGTTACGCTATTGACTGGTAGGAAAAGAATGCATGGTGTAATTTTTTTGTGTTATAATATTGGTTGTAACTGTTGGTAAGAATAATCTTATAAAGCATCTGCCTTGTATAAATAATAGCCAATGCGCATTTTTTGTAGTAATAACATCGAAATTATGCAAAAAAAAAACATTTAAGAATTTGAGAATTTTTTGAAATCTAAAATTTGAACTTAGTTCGTATTTTTTGATAGCCAAATTATTTTTTTCTTTAATACATTTTTGTACATACAGGTTCCGCGGGTTACCCAATAAATTAAATTACGCAGGTGAAACCGCGTAACACAGCTAGTTTCTCATAAGAATTCACATAAGGTCAACAATGTACAGAAACATATTACTTAATCAACTAATTAGAAGTAAACAAAGAAGAACGTAAAATATCGTTCAAATCAAGTATTCGTGGTCGCCCTACTCGTCTCGCTGCATGATTTAGTAGGCAGTAGGAAAGCTTGCAAAAAACCCGCCACAGTTGTGCCAAGGGAAAACTCAGTCACGCAGTTTTGTAGCAGCATCTCTTGGCAAATTACAAACAATACGATCACAGATAACGCTACCTTTTACGAGAACATTCAAGTGTTTTAGTTTTGGAAATTAAATTAATATTCGTTGAAGACACAAGTTGAAATTGGATACGATATCACACAGACAGAGAAAAATGTACACTTATGTTAGTACCTACCTTCGGTACGGTAAAAAGGTCTTCATAATAATTTGATATTACAAACAGACACTTCAATTTTATAGTTCTACGTTTCAAATGATTGTTTTTTTTTTTATTTATTGTCGTATGTCACCAATTCTTTTCTTTTTGTAATTATTTATTCAAATAGTATACATTCATAATTTATATGTAGCCTTATGTTTCGTCTATCTTCTTCTAAATATATATAACTTAAAGGTGACTGACTGACTTAGTGATCTATCAACGTACAGCCCAAACCACTGGATGGATCGGGCTGAAATTTGGCAGGCAGGTAGATGTTATGACGTAGGCATCCGCTAAGAAAGGATTTTGATTAATTCTACCCCCAAGGGGATAAAAAACGGGATGAAAGTTTGTATGAAACTAAATTTACGCGAGTGAAACCGCGGGGCACAGCCAGTAGTTTATAAAGACAATCTATATAATGAATATTTTTTCTTTTAAATTTTAATATAACAGTGAAAATGACTTACACTACCAGGCAACGCAGTTTTGAACTGTATCCAAGAATATGTAGGGTTCACATTTAACTGATAACAAGTAACTGTCTACGCTGAAAATGATTAATGCTCTTGCGCACGTCAGAAGTCAACTTTTCCAATTTAAATGTAAATACAGGCGTTTTTACTTAAAATCTCATATTATTGAGTGCATGTTTTTACATCGATTTCCCACTTTGTCATAAATCTTAGCAAGAACTAATAAAATTTTGCTTCCTTATTGTGAGAAAATTTATTTTTAAACTAGCCTCGCGGTTTCATTCGCGTAGATTAATTTCATCCTTATTGTCGCGGAACCCTAATATTTTTGATAAATAAAAGTAGCCTTAGTTACTCTTTGAAACGTCAGCTACCTGCCAGTAAAAGTCCCGTTAAAATCCGTCCAGCCGTTTCGGAGATTACCCGGAACAAACAGACAGACAGTCTGAGAAAAAATAAATTGGTTTTTCTATGTTAGTACCGTGTATACTTTCATAGGCATTTAGTGAAAAGCTGAAATTTTGGAATAACAAACAGACACTTCAATTTTATTTATCTGTATAGAGTGAAGATATAGACTAGCTGCCTTGTGGTTCCACACGCATAGCTTTTAGTGCCTGAGACGGCGATAGACTCACCATCTGTCACGTTGGCACTTAATCATCTTGTGTGAAAAGTGGGTGTTGTTATTATAACACCTCTGCCTACCCCTTCGGGGAATACAGGCGTGATCTAGATAGATACAAATCGGTGTATTAAAAACGTTATGCATATGTGACTATGATACGTATTCTATACATATCCTAAGCTCACGCCAGTAAAATTAAAAATACGTATTCAGTTTAGGCCCTGGTAAGGCACTTATGAATGTCGAAAGTTTTCGGAAACTAGCCTTCTGAGAAGAACTGGCGATCTTTTATAATAAAAACTTAATTATTATATACAAGGACCAGTACTTAAAACAAATTGCAAGTAGAAAGCTTGTCCCAAATCGGTGTCTCTCGGGATCGTGCCAAGAAGGCTGGCATTGCCACGTTGAATAGCAATGCTTATTCTCTGAGCGAGGAAACCCCAGGGGCCTTACCATGAGCTCTTATTGCCATGATAGTTTCACTCATTTATGAGACAGATGTATGTGACGTGCATACATCTGTCACTGTCGCACAGCTGAAGTATCATTGCAATAAGAGCTCATGGTTTGGGCCCAGCCCGCTTGTCACGAGAGGCTACCAGTTTTAGAATCTTCTTCTCAGAAGGCTAGTTTCCGAACCGGTGGTAAATTCTCGACTTTCATAAGTGCCTTACCAGGGTCTTAACTGAATAAATATTTTTCATTTTCATTTTCAGAATAATAATACCTTTAAAGTATTAAATTCATCAAGTAGGTAACTAAGTGTAACATTTTTCGCGATAGTATCGTGAAGACTTGAATTAAAATTCACGTGTTATCTTTAATCTTTAAAAGTAAGAGTGCTTTTATGATGCTACTTTATCTAACTGTATTATAAAATATACAGCTAATTTATAAAAGAAGCTTAGATTAGATAGATGCCGTGGTAGCCGAGAGATTTGAGTAGTCGTCTGCTACCCAAGCGACGCAAGTTCCAATCCCAGCGGGGACTGTATCAATGTTTTTTTCCAAAAACTTATGTGCAATGATTTCACACCACGAACTTTACGGTGAAGGAAAACATCGTAACGAAAACTGCATATGTCTGAGAAGTAATTCAAAGACGTATGTATAGTGCCTGAGACGGCGATGGAGTCATCATCACGTTGGCACTTAATCATATTAGGTGAAATGTGGGTGATATTGTTATAACAGCTCTTCTTACCCTTTATGGGACCCCTTCTAGTATGGCGTGACCATATATATGTAAGTTTTGATGATAATTACCTGTTTGTTAAGTGGTCAATGGATCTTCCTGTGAAAGTAGAGGTAGCGGGTTCGAGGCTAAAGGTTCTCGTAATGATTTTAAGCAAGGAGGAATAATAATGACATAATTTCTGTTCGGAGGCTCTTTTATAGGTTTTGGACTTTGGATTTAGTTTGTGTATTCGCGTGTTGATGTGTTGATCCGCCATCTTGGCATAACCACAAACCGACACCAAAAAGGATATTAAAAAAAAATTTAAAAAATCATTTTTTTTATTGACACAAAAAACTTCTGAATCACGACTTCTAAATGTGTCTCCATGCAGTTGGAACCTGCAACCTTAAGCTTCGCAAGCTGACCACTGGCCTATCAGGTCTTAATGAGGTGATGTAGGCTGACAATGTTTTGACTCACGCTCACCGAGCTGGAACATTTTTTGTATTCTTATGTTACATTTCCGTTCGTTTAATTTTATGCGTAACGTTTGTACTGTTTTTTGCGTTTTGAGACATCAAAGAAAATCGAGTTATTATTTTACATCGATGATTTTATTAAAGAATTGAGTTATTTGCTGTGTAAAGTCGTGAGGACACCTGCATATGTCTGAGAAGTATGTATAGTGGCTAAGACCAGGGGCGTGCATTGGATTTTCAAAGGGGTAGGCAAAAACAATAAGTAGGCAGGTAGGCAGTTTAAGTACATACCTATGTGTCGCGGCGTAGGTGCATACGTTTTGGTAAAGACGCACACACGAACATAAACACACACACACGACACGAGTGTATTCAGTGATCACAAATTGTAACTTCTGCTTACCTGCTTATATGCAATGCACGCCACTGGCTGAGACGGTGATGAACTCGCCCTGTCACGTTGGCACTTAATCATATTCAGTGAAATGTGGGTGTAGTTGTTACAACACGTTTGCTTACCCCTTCGGGGACCCTTCTGGGATGACGTGAGCATATTTTCTATTTTTTTTATTATTTTTTTACTTTTTTCATTGTATTATAATTGCTGTTTATTTTTCTACTACGCTACGAACTATTTGAATTTAACTTAAGACTTAATGGTTTTTTTTTTAAACTAGCTGTGTCCCGCGGAAGTTTAGTTTCATACAAACTTTCGTCCCCTATTTTATCCCCTTGGGGGTAGAATTAATCAAAATCCTTTCTTAGCGGATGCCTACGTCATAACATCTACCTGCACGCCAAATTTCAGCCCGATCCGTCCAGTGGTTTGGGCTGTGCGTTGATAGATCACTATGTCAGTCAGTCAGTCACCTTTGAGTTATATATATTTAGATTGCTTCATACCACTAACTAATGCTCTGTTCGAAATGTTTGCCTAAAAAATCTAGACCAGAGAGTATAGAAAAGTCAACTTTTTGTAACATTCTTATAAATCCTAATCTGATCCTGAATCAGAGTGAAGCAAGGCCGGGTGGTTAGTGTTATAATAAATTATAATAACATTGTACTTACGTGTTTATCAATGCATCTGAGTCACTACATCTCGGCATCTTGTCTATGCATTTCATTACGAGTCAAATATACCGACTGTAATGGTAGCAGAAAATATCATAGTACAGTATAATAAATATAAGAGCCGTAGTGGCCTTGGGGCTTGAGTAGTCGCCTGCTACGCAAGCGACGCAAGTTCGAATCCCAGTGGGGCCTGTACTAATGAGTTTTTCGAAAAACTTATGTGCAGTGATTTCACACCACGTGCTTGGAAAACATCGTGAGGAAACCTGCATATGTCTGAAAAGTAATTCAAGTATAGTGTCTGAGACGGCGATGGACTTACAATCTATCACTTCTCTTCATCTTTGGTGAAAAGTAGGTGTCGTTATTAGAACATCTCTGCCTATCCCTTCGGGGAATACAAGCGTGAGCATATGTTTGTATGTAAATAAATGAGACAGATGTATATGACGTTAATAAGTCTGTCACTGATACACTGTGGAACTCTAGGGCCTAGTGCGAGTTTTCTTAAAATCGCCGTCACAAGTCACCGCGTCGACGTAAACGCAGGTTTGTATGGGCTCACAATAGTGTCATGTTTAGGCCGACAGAGGCGCTGTTCCGATCCTATACAAATCTGCGTTAACTTTGACGCGGTGACTTGTGACGGCGGCAGTGAAAAACTCGCACTAGGCACTCTGATGGTTATAAGTAAGGTACTTAGGTAAAAAGTATGGTAAGCCCCTGGTTTCCCCCAGAAACGTATTTGCTTAAAATATTATATATGTTACATAATCTATGTTAGTTGCTGTCCATACAGTGTCTTGTGTTTGTGTGTCGTAGTACTTACTTGTATTGCGTTTCCTGTAATTAAAATGTATATTATAATATTAAACTAGACTTACTAGCAAACCATGTCAGACATCTATATTTATATTTTAACTAGCGGACGTCACGCGGTTTTTCCCGTGGGAGTACGGGGATAAAACATAGCCTATGTTACTCGCTGATGATGTAGCTATCCATTGCTGAAATAGTTTCAAGATCGGTTAAATAGTTTCGGAGCCTATTCAATGCAAACAAATAAACAAAATAACAATCAAATCTTTCCTCTTTATGGGTTTTAAGGGCTGCCTCGTAGTTAAAGGGTTCGATAATCCATCCATCCAAGGGTGTAAGAATTTGGCTATGGTATCCCCTGCCTGTCGTAAGAGGCGACTAGAGGGGGGCCTGCTGGCGGTGGTCGGGGTGGGAGCTTTGACCACCGAGCCGCGGGCCCGGTAAGGTGCCTTGCACAGCGAGGTCTCCAGCGGCGATACAGCTGCCCCGGGGATGTGCCCCGGCAAAGTGTGGGGGGACACCGGTGCGATCTATCAGAGTACCCGGAGTCCCCCCTGAGCACTGAGGATGGCCACCGGGGGGACTTAGTGCGGTAAAATCCCACATAACTCGACCTGCCTCTCCCAGGGCGGTCGGAGAGGTTTTGAAGGTTTCCCCCTCGTCAAAAATGGTTCGATTCTCGGGTCGGGCAATATTATGTTTTTCCTGGATTAGTGCCCGGTTAATGGCAATAGGCTCGCATCCTATTACTATAGGACTTAAATACGTATATTTGACGTAATGCAGGTGTACTATAAGTACACCTCGCCACAAAGGAGTGCAGGACGGTATGCTAGGATAGTAGTATTTAAAGTATTATATTTCATTATTTATAAGGTAGATCTTTGTAATGTGTGAGTGTCGCTCTGGTGTTGGTAACCGCTTACCATCAGGACTGCACGCTTGTTTGCCACCATTGTGGCATGAAAATAAATTAAATCAATCTTTAGATATTATCATCAAACTCATTTCATCCTTATTGTCGCGGAACCCTAATATTTTAATAAATAAAAGTAGCCTAAGTTATTCCTTGATACGTCAGCTACCTGCCAGTGAAAGTCCCGTTAAAATCCGTCTAGCCGTTTCAGAGATGACCCGGAACAAACAGACAGACAGACAGACAGAGAAAAATTTTAAATCTTGGTTTTTTAGTGTCTGTAGCGTGTATACTATCATATGCATTTAGTGAAAAGCTGTTATTTTGGAATTACAAACAGACACTTCAATTTTATTTATCTGTATAGATTTATACATTGGTATAATCCACCTTGTATATTATAAATTATATATAAGTTACTAGGATAACATAGCTATACAACAAATGTAAAAAATACATCTAATTTTAATATTCATAATAACGACTTCTTGTAATTATTATCATTTAAATTTGATATCTGTATCATTGGAATAAGATTCTAAATTAAATGTATTTAAAATTCACAATAATATTAGAAAACCATTAACCTACACGTGCATTCTTTAAATTGCCTTGTGTTTTGCGTAACTGCGTGACAAAGACGGCTTTACAATAGTGCCGTGAGTTAGAGCGAGTGAGAGTGTGTTCGACAATCTCAAGGCAATCAACGTTTACTTGGAATCCGTTTTCCATCTACAAACACTGTGTTCCTTTGCGCTTGTGATTTAGAAGGCATTGTGACACAGTGTCGGACACAGAAAGTTGTGGTTACGTCATGAAGTGTTCGCCGTTTTCTTGATTTCCAAGTATTTGAGGTAACTTCTTTCTTTCATGCTGTCCTGGTACTTCGTATGTGAAGATATCCTTTTGTTGAGAAAATGTATTGTCCTTTTATTATTATTTAATGGACAACTAGAATTTTATGTTTATACTAAAACTAGCCGTGCTCTGCGGTTTCACCTTTCATCCTTATTGTAGCGGAACCCTAATATTTTTAATAAATAAAAGTAGCTTAAGTACTCCTTGATATATCAGCTACCTGCCAGTGAAAGTCCCGTTAAAATCGGTCCAGCCGTTTCGGAGATTACCCGGAACAAACAGACAGACAGACAGACAGAGAAAATTTTTATAACTTGCTTTTTTAGTGTCAGTAGCGTGTATACTTTCAAATACATTTAGTGAAAAAAATCTTATTTTGCATTTATAAACAGACACTTCAATTTTATTTATGTGTATGCGCCCGCCGTTTCACCCGCGTAGATTTAGTTTCATCCTTATGGTCTCGGTAACCTAATATTTTTAATAAATAAAAGGTAGCCTATGTCCTTTCTCAGGGTCTAAAGATTGTCTGTGCCAACTTTCATCAAAATCGGTTGAGAGGTTTAAGCGGGAAAGTGTAACAGACAGACAGAGTTACTTTCGCATTTATAATATTAGTAGGGATTTACAGACAAAAATACTTTTTATTAGATGTTCTTATAGAATGGTAGACGAGGTAATTTTTTTACCAAATGTCACTTTGAAACCTTTGAACATAAATTTAATGTTTGATATAACTGTTCACTTATTAGCATGTTATTAAAAAGGTACTCTTACTTAACTAAGTTACTCTTTGACTGTAACATCAGCTATCTGTCAGAGATAGACACGTTAAAATCGGTCTAACCGTTAAAAAGATATTAGCCGGAACAAACAGACAGACAGACCGAGAACTTAAAAAAAAATTTTTTTTTTGTAAGTACCGTATGCAATTAGTGAAAACCTGTTATACAAACAGACACTTTATTCATCTGTATAGAATACTAGCCAGTCTATCTTAAACTGGGCAATAGCCTCTTCTTGTATCCTTTGGTATAAAAAGCCCTTGCAATAGGTTCAATCAAGGTTATTATTGTGTAAAACACATAATATATAACTTATAGCAAGTTGCAATAATAACTCATAATACGACATTCAGGTCAAACAACCAGTTTTGCAACATGCATATTTATTTACACTTAAAATCAACTGACACAAGTTTGTAATTAAATGAACTTATCGCTTTATTGAGCGTATTCCTTACACATTCCAATATAGGTGTCGTCTCTGTATTCACTCCCTTTCTAGCCATGTCATCCTTCACACAATCCATTCCTCTCTATCAGCCGTCGTCTCTGTATTCACTCCCTTTCTAGCCATGTCATCTTTCACACAATCCATTCCTCTCTATCAGCCGTCGTCTCTGTATTCACTCCCTTTCTAGCCATGTCATCCTTCACACAATCCATTCCTCTCTATCAGCCGTCGTCTCTGTATTCACTCCCTTTCTAGCCATGTCATCCTTCACACAATCCATTCCTCTCTATCAGCCGTCGTCTCTGTATTCACTCCCTTTCTAGCCATGTCATCCTTCACACAATCCATTCCTCTCTATCAGCCGTCGTCTCTGTATTCACTCCCTTTCTAGCCATGTCATCTTTCACACAATCCATTCCTCTCTATCAGCCGTCGTCTCTGTATTCACTCCCTTTCTAGCCATGTCATCCTTCACACAATCCATTCCTCTCTATCAGCCGTCGTCTCTGTATTCACTCCCTTTCTAGCCATGTCATCCTTCACACAATCCATTCCTCTCTATAAGCCGTCGTCTCTGTATTCACTACCTTTCTAGCCATGTCATCCTTCACACAATCCATTCCTCTCTATCAGCCGTCGTCTCTGTGTTCACTCCCTTTCTAGCCATGTCATCCTTCACACAATCCATTCCTCTCTATCAGCCGTCGTCTCTGTATTCACTCCCTTTCTAGCCATGTCATCCTTCACACAATCCATTCCTCTCTATCAGCCGTCGTCTCTGTATTCACTCCCTTTCTAGCCATGTCATGCTTCACACAATCCATTCCTCTCTATCAGCCGTCGTCTCTGTATTCACTCCCTTTCTAGCCATGTCATCCTTCACACAATCCATTCCTCTCTATCAGCCGTTGTCTCTGTATTCACTCCCTTTCTAGCCATGTCATCCTTCACACAATCCATTCCTCTCTATCAGCCGTCGTCTCTGTATTCACTCCCTTTCTAGCCATGTCATCCTTCACACAATCCATTCCTCTCTATCAGCCGTCGTCTCTGTATTCACTCCCATTCTAGCTCTGCATGCTATACAATCAAAATGTATGCCCAAATTAACAACATGTTTTTTTCCTTGAACTCAAAATGCGTTGTTCCAAAATGGAAAGTTCATTTATAAGCCGTCTGTAGGTACATTCACTAACATGTATTCCGCCAACTTTAAAATAAATGTAAATTTCATATTATAAATTATTGTAACAACGTTTTCTCTCAAGATAACGCTACATTTTATTTTTTCCATTCACAATGAAGAGATTTTAATAAATACTTCGACCACACCCAAAGTCTGTAGTGAGATTCTGTCACACCGAAATGTAACAAAATAATTTAATATATTTAATTTAGAACACAATGAGCATGTGTATACGTCTGAGAAGAAATCCTAAGATTGTGGTCGTGCCTGAGACGTCTATGATATAACTCACTGTTTGCCTGTCGGAATCTTTCTTTGAAGGGGAATACACGTTATTACTTTATACTCATGCATTAATAACAAGATTTATCAACCGCACTTAAGCGCACAGCAGTCGCAATAGGGTCTCCGAAAGGATAAGCAAAGATATTTTCACTGCAGATGATTGACGTGCTTAACAGATGATGAATTCTTCGTAGCATGACACAAATCTTTTGTTATATTCTTCTCAGACATCTTTATATTTTGGACAAATCGCGCAATATCTTTGTGAATAAGCCTTATGTGCTATTCTGGTGGTTAATCTACATTGTTGATAAGCTTCACGAAAATCTATTCAGTAGTTTGTTTCGTGAGAGTATCAAACATACATACGTACTAACAAACTTTCACGTGTATATTAGTAGGATTCATCATCGTTCGCGCCGGTGTAAATGATGCCCGTTGGCGCGAATGAGTTTGTAAATACGTCCCTGATACATTCAAATTAATAAATAATACGAGACCGCCTTTCTGTCGATATAACAGAATCATATTTTATGGGCTATCTTTCTTTGTATATCTTGTTTTACAATACCTATTTGTTGATCAATACTTATTGGGAAAAAAGGGTTATGTGACAAATTGATCTTACATCTGTATGCTGATATTTTGCTGTAGTAAATGTAATTTATGCCTAACATACTCAGCCACTATGCATACGTCTTTGAATGATTTCTCAGACATATGCAGGTTACCTCACGATGTTTTCCTTCACCGTAAAGCACGTGGTGTGAAATCTCTGCACGTAAGTTTTTTGAAAACCTCATTGGTACAGGGGCCCAACCATGAGCTCTTATTGCAATGTTAATTCAGTTGTGCGACAGTGACAGATGTATGCACGTCAAATACATCTATCTGTCTCATAAATGAGTGAAACTATCATGGCAATAAGAGCTCATAGTAAGGCCCCAGGCCCAGTTAGGATTCGAACTTGCGTCGCTTGCATGGCATGCGACTGATCAAACCCCAAGGCCACGGCTCGATAAATTGGGAAAATATAGGTAATCCGTTAAGTCATCAAATTTCGAGTCAATCATCACAAATTTAATTATCATTTCATCCATCGTAATGAGTTAAGCTTTACAAGTGAAATTAATCGTAAATATAGTAATTAATGAAAATTTCTTCAAGTATCAACGTAAAAAAATAAGCCGCTACGGTCGACGAGCCGGTTGCGTACGCGCATGGATTGTAAAAACTCGCGGTACCAGTGATACGGTCGACAAAAAGAATAACCACTATACAACGTTATACAATTCGTATTTACTACGGACGTCACGCGGTTTCACCCCCGTAGTTCCCGTTCCCGTGGATAATATATATATTAATCAGTGAATTTTTTAAATCGGTCCAGTAATTTTTGAGCAAATTCGTAACAAACATACATAAAAATCTTTCGTCTTTATAAGTATAAAGACTAAATAAAACGCATGGAATAGGTAAGGTCGACAATTACTACTAGCTGTGCCCCGCGGTTTTACCCGCGTAGATTTAGTTTCATGCTTACTGTCGCGGAACCCTAATATTACTGATAAATAAAAGTAGCCTAATTTACTCCTTGAAACATCAGCTACCTACCAGTAACAGTCCCGTTAAAATCCGTCCAGCCGTTTCAGAGATTACCCGGAACAAACAGAAAGACAGACAGAGAAAAATTTGAAAACTTGGTTTTTTAGTGTCAGTAGCGTGTATACTCCCGTATGCATTTAGTGAAAACCTGTTATTTTGGAATTACAAACAGACACTTCATTTTATTTATCTGTATAGATATAGAACATTTAAGCAGGAATAAAAATCTTTAGACAAAGTCAACGCAATTGTGCACTGTTAATTAAATATTATAATAATAAGTTCTTACACTGAATAAAAGCTACTGAATTCACAATACTCTATCGACAACTATAATTTAAATTCTTAATCTGACACTTGCGCGTGCGTTGGTATTACAGTATCGGGGTCGGGAGAAACGCCTCGTTCTTTATCTCAGCAATATACTATCTATATATCTATACATACAGATAAAAAAAAAATGTAAAATGACCACGTGAAGTGAAATCACTGTACATAAGATTTTAGAAAAACTCACTGGTACAGGCCCCGCTGGCAGAGGCAGTAGCAGAGTAGGCAGAGGTGTTGTAATAACAACACCTAGTTTTCACACAAGATGATTAAGTGCCATCGTGACAGATGAGTCTATCACCGTCTCAGGCACTATACATACGTCATTGAATTACTTCTAAAACATAAGCAGGTTTCATCACGATGTTTTCCTTTACCGTAAAGCACGTGGTGTGAAATCACTGTACTAAGCTTTCTTAGAAAAACTCTTTTCTACAGACCCGCTGGAATTTGAACTTGCGTCGCTTGCTCAAACCTCATGGCTACCACGACTCTTCAATACAAGTGTATACAAAATATAACTGCAATCTTATTTCCGAGTTCTGACAAAGATACATAAACGCGTCATCGATAAGGCACTTTCAATTAAAATCGAAACTTATAGTCTGGAAAGTGGATTTACCAAAAAATCCTGCTTGTCGAGGTCTGTAGGTCTAAAAAGGCCACTTTGGGAGAATCATAATGTGATCCGAATATGATTCATCACCAACATGACGAAATGGTCACTTAAGTGCAATTCATATTTATGATTCACGAATGATTACAATAATTGTAGATGTTTTCATTTTCATTTTCATTTTCATTTTCATGTAACTTTTTATGGTTCTGCTATTTGTCACAAAAGCAATTCATATTTTGTGGACAATTTTAGGAATTTTCATAGGAAAGTGTTAAACAGGTGAATTGCGAAATATTAATCATTCCTGAATCATATTCGGATCACATTATGATTCTCCCAAAGTGGCCGTTTTAGGCCTACTGCCTTTTACTCAGTTCGGTAACTTTATCAATGTCAGTTAAAAGTCAAAGTTTACTCCACTTTCGCCTCGTTAATGTCATTATTTGTCTGCGAGGTGTAGTTTAAATAACCTGATTATGCTTTGATCCTACCTGCTAACCAAAATGTGGTGTCTTCGCGAGTTTTAAGCGCTCATTGATAATAGTCGGAAATAGAGCAGCGGGTCTAATGCGAGTTCTCTTAAAATCCCCGTCACAAGTCATCGCGTCGACGTAAACGCAGCTTTGTATGGGCTCACAATAGTGTCATGTTTAGGCCGACAGAGGCGCTGTTCCAATCCTTTACAAATCTGCGTTTACGTCGACGCGGTGACTTGTGACGGCGGCAGTGAGAAACTCGCACTAGGCCCACTGAGGGTATTTGTTTTACTCGCGTCCAAACAAACCCTAAATATGACTACTGGGTATTCAAGGCCAGCGCTCTAAATTCGTGACGGCACTCGTTTGAAAACACATTTGTGTGAACAGTCATGATGGTCGATTGGTTTGAATTGCAAGCGATACAAGTGATGCGATTTCAAATAAAATTCTTTGAATGTTTTATAAAAACTTAAGTGCATTGATTTCACATCACGTGCTTTACAGTGAAGGAAAACATAGTGAGGAAACCTGCGTATGTACGAGAAGACATTCAAAGACAGTCTCAGATACTATTTAATACTAGCTGTGCCCCGCGGTTTCACCCGCGTAGATTTAGTTTCTTCCTTATTGTCGCGGAACCCTAATATTTTTAATAAATAAAAGTAGCCTAAGTTACTCCTTGAAGCATCAGCTACCTACCAGTGTAAGTCCCGTTAAAATCCATCCAGCCATTTCAGAGATTACCCGGAACAAACAGACAGACAGACAGAGAAAAATTTTAAAACTTGGTTTTTTAGTGTCAGTATCGTGTATACTTTCATATGCATTTAGTGAAAAGCTGTTATTTTGGAATTACAAACAGACACTTCAATTTTATTTATCCGTATAGATAGTGCCTGAGACAGCAATAGACGCACCATCTGACACTTTGTTAAAAAGCGATTGATGATTTTATTGTGAGAATGTTTATTTTGTATGGCTCAACGGATTTGGATATATTCACATACACATCCAACCATTTTTAATTTAACAATTCGCAGGTGTTGCTAGTTGAAAGTCAGTGCTGCCAGCACTAATTAACAACGTCTTATCAATATATTGAACAATGCAGGCATGTGTTTTAATAGGAAAAAATATAAGTATTCACCGTTCTAGGAAACCCGCATTAGATACACGTGGCCTAATGATGATAATATGTGTGTGTGTCCAATATCCATTATTGAAAACATTTTATTTATTTTATACATCTGAATTATATATTTTTTCCTTTGAAATTTGAATTGCTACACGTTCTAAGCTCTTCAGAAAATCTCAACCAAAATGACACTAAGTGCTTTATAATCTAATTGCTTAGATACGGGCAAGTGTCTGTCCGCCTCATTGGTACGTTCCCCAGGTCGGGCAAAATGTCATTGAGTTTTTCCATCTGTAATGCCCCAGTAGCAGCCCGGAGTCTGGATTAGTGCCTGGTTAATGGCAATAGGCTCGCCCTCTATTACATGGGATTTAAATTGATGAAAAAAGAACCGTTCGAATCCCAGCGGCCTGTACCCAATGGATTTTTCTAAAAAGTACAGTGATTACGGTGAAGGATAACATCGTGAGGAAACCTGCATATATCTGAGAAGTAATTCAAAGACGTTTGTATAGTGACGTTGTTATTACAACATCCATTTTTTAATATTATGTCCTAAAGGCTAATATCATTTCCAAGCTAAGTTTTTCAGTAAGAAGCTTAATGCATAGACTGTGCATCGTAACTTTAACTTATAAGTTGAATTAACCTTTTACTTTTTGCTTTTTGAGTAAACATGGGCGGGCTATAAAAATTTCAACAACTTTAATTCCCTAATAAAACTCATTACCATTGTTATATTGTCCGCTAAAAACTATTAATTATTTCAATGTGCAATATACACAGATCTGACAGACAGATAAAGTTTAATAGAATATATAAAATATGTAATTATACGCCATACGATATGACTGTAAACATTAATCGGATGAAAGTTATTTTGAAATCTGAATAGCGTTTTTGGAGAATAGTTTTGGTTCTCGTATAAATTATATTCTGATAAGTTTTTTGATGATAAAATAATATTAAGTAAGTATTTAAATATGATTGTGTTATTTTTAATTAGTTTAATAATTCAAATGTGATCAGAAATCGGTTTAAAAAAATCTTTGACATCTTGTTTTTTTAATTTAATTATGGTCGTGTAATGGAACAAAGGCTTTTGGTTATCAATTGCCAAGCGAGTGAAATCACTTGATACTTTGTTTTTTTTTGTGTGCAACGTGCAACTTTTTTGACATTTCATTTTCAAAGACTACCGGTTTCTTGTAATAAAGTCATAAACAAGAGCTGTGGAATGGAAACACTCACTACATGCCGTACGCAGTCTGTGTATAAAAATTACCAGTATAAGGTGACATTTCATTACATCGGCTACCTTCATTGTAGCCTTTTGATCACGACCCTTCAAGGGATGTGGCGGGTCTTCGCATAATGGTTATCGATACATGTTGGTGTTTTTTTGCATCGTTTTTTATGCAGTTTTAATAAGCTAGTAATAATATAAAGTCCGTAAAAAAGTTATGTAGGTGATAAGTCAAACTTGTTTAAGTACTATGCAGCTTGCAGTACCGTTAAACTTTTTGATAAATACTGATATTCTGGTTTGAATTCAAATGTCGTTGTTTCTCTTGTCTATTGCGTGTAATTAGGATGAGGTAATCCCTCACTCAAACCAGTAGTTAGATGGGTGACCGCCCGAGTTCCCTCCGTGCCCCGGAGAGCACGTTAAGCCGTCGGTCCCGGTTGCTAATTTAACATCTTTGGCAATCGTTACAGGTCAGTCAGAGGCCTAAGAAAGCCTGACAACTAGTTTTACCCAGATTACCTATTTTCCTCGTAAAAGGGGTAACGAAAGTCAGATGGCAGTCGCTCCGTATAAAAATCAGGTGATCAGCCACATCGGGTTGAATCAAGTGCCGACCCCAACAATGTATGGGATAAGGCCAGGGAGATGATAATGATGCATATAATTACGATTCTGACTGAATAACTGTATTCATACCATATAAATATGTAAAAAAATTGCAGAATTAATCTATGGGCTCACTTTTTTAAGGCCGAATGGAAGTTGTCTATGCTATCACAGTTTCACTCCTTGATTTCGTTCGAAATCTGACATATTCCAAATTTGAAATTTGAAATTGGAACAAATCTCAGTGACGGTGCGCCGCGGGTCGTAAGTAGGAAGTCCCGATTAACTCGTAATATGCTCAAGTGACATTCGCTTGTTGTTCCCGGCCACCGCAACTTGACCTACGGCCCGTTTTATAAGGAAGTAATTCGTACGAGTAACTTTACCATGTTCTAGCATCGGAGATCTAGATACATTGGTGGGTATATTGGCTCGATTGGTCTGCCGGATGCTTACTCAAGACGGTTGCCGTGGCGTTCATAGTTGTAGGTTGGTACTGTACTATGTTTTTGTTGGTAGCTCTGTTGTTGCATGTGGGTGAACGACTATGAATCATGAAATATTATTTAGTTAAGGCAAAATCGTGATCAGTAGGTATAGACAGATACATTCTCTGGCACTTGCGCTAATGGAAACGATACAAAATGTACGGGAATGACATTTCCGTACATTTTGTATCGTTTCTAAGCTAAAGGAAAATGTTACTTTGTCTACATCAGTATCAGAATGTGTGGTCATCTCAAGCTACGCATTTAGATATAAGTAGAACTACAAGATTTTATTTTTATTTTCGACATTTGTGCATTGCAACTGTGTCAATGGGCTTACATTTCTCAAGTGAATTACTTTGTTTTTTAATATTGTATAATATTTTTGAAAAGAGTAATTACTGAGTTCCTTGCCAGGTTGTTCTCAGTAAAAGCAACCTTCCGAACCTGGCGGTAGCATGTATAATCCTGTGTAATTGTGTCATTCTGACGATTTGAAAGTGCTTTGTAAAAAGTCTAATCGAATAAAGATATTTTTGACTTTGACTATGACTACAGGCCCAGGGAGTCAACTTTGATAGTAAATACAGACAAACATACATATGCTCACGCCTGTATTCCCCGAAGGGGTAGGCAGAGATGTTGTAATAACAACGCTCACTTTTCACACAAGATGTTTAAGTGCCAAAGTGACTGAGGCACTATACATACGTCTTTGAATTACTTCTCAGACATATGCAGGTTTCCTCACGATATATTTCCTTCACCGTAAAGCACGTGAAAATACGTAAAAAGCAATAAATTGTATGTGTAATTAAATTTTTTTTGGAATTAATAACAGACACATCAATTTTATTTATCTGTATCAACATCATCATCTTAGGCCACTTCATATTGTCAGATGATTGTTGTAGTGCTGTGTCTTCTCATACATCTTTTCCTGTGGCTTAGCAGTCCAATGGCAATTATCCAATTATCTGTATAGATGTATGTATATAAAATGGTAATGAGCCACGGTAGGTAGTTTTCCATATTTGGGCGAATTATAATGATGAACTGCAAATTTCCACTATAAGTGACTAAATTAAATGATAAATCGATAAAATACTCGACTAAAAACATTGACACATCACTAGTTTTTTTGAAGTACATAATAAGTAATGTGTTAATCATTAAACGGTGCACTTCATAATAGTGTTGCGCAATACACATTCATATCGATATTATTAACGTACCAATTAGAATAGATCGATTTGTTTTGGTGTTGCCATAAATCATAAATTGGTACTAAGCACCTGCCGTGTTGAGTATGATCTGATGTTGTCTATGAATACGTATTTTTGGATGTGGCAAATTTTATTAAGGTCGTTATTAGAAATTTACTAACATATATTGTTTTTAGATTTTACGTAAGTTAGCAAATTTATCAATGTTATCAGCTTTTTCCTTGTATTATTTAGAGATGAATGAAGAAAATGACTTAAAACTATTTTATAGGTTCAGCTATCTGCTAATGAAGGACCCGTTAAAATTAGTCCAGCCGTTACAGAGAATATTCGGATCAAACAGACATTCAGACAGAAAGATAAACTTTATAAAAACTGTTTTTTTTTTCTAAGTAGTGTATCTTTCATAATGCATTGAATTAAATCTGCTGTTTGGAATTACAAACAGACACTTCAATTTTATCTGTATAGATAGTAAGTTTAGAAAAGTGTCTTATCCACCTATTCTGACATCATCGACAAGCCAAGGTTACTAATGATCGAGTTCACAAGTAATTAACTCACTAATGACGTAATAACAAAAAAGACATCAAACATTCTATCAATCATTCTCCTATTTGAAAAAAGAACGGAACGAATGAAAAAAGGAGCGAAACCATTCGTTATTCCAAATTTGAATATCGTGGGGTCAGCTCTATTGTCTTCTTTAACTAGCGCTGCCTGCGACTTTGTTCGCGGTGAGATTCATTTGTAACGGTGTGGGTAGCTTTCTTTCTTGTCAAATACTTATTAACCGACTTCAAAAAAGGAGGTTTTTTTTGTAGATGTTTTATTTTTATTTTAGATAATCTATATAGACAACTGAAATTGAAGTGTCTGTTTGTAATTCCAAATTAGCAGCTTGTCGCTAAATGCATATGAAAGTATACACGCTAATGACATTGAAAGACCAAGTTTTAAATTTTTTCTCTGTCTGTCTGTCTGTTTGTTCCGGGTAATCTCCGAAACGGCTGGACCGATTTTAACGGGACTTTTACTGGCAGGTAGCTAATGTTACAAGGAGTAACTTAGGCTACTTTTAATTAAAAAAACATAAGGGTTCCACGGGACCCCCATGAAATTATCTCTATGCGGGTGAAACCGCGGGGCTCAGCTACAATAAGAACATGCATAAATAAATTATTATTCTCTGTTTGTCTTTAAAATTTAAAAAATATAACCTTGGCAAGAACAGGGACGTTACCATAAGCTCTTATTACCATCATAGTTCCACTGTGACAGTGACAGACTTATACACGGCATATACATCTGTCTCCCCAAAAATATGCTCCCGCCACCCCCGAAGGGGTAAGCAAAGATGTTGTAACAACAACACCCACATTTCACCGAATTCACTATACATACATCTTTGAATCACTTCTCAGACATATGCAGGTTTCCTCACGATGTTTTCCTTCACCGTAAAGCACGTGGTGTGAAATCACTGCACATAAGTTTTTAGAAAAACTTAAGTGGTGCAGGGGCCTTACTATGAGCTCTTATTGGCATGATAGTTTTACTCTTACTAACAGACAGATGTATTTGACGTGTATACCTGCAATATCATTGAAATAAGAGCTCATGGTTAGGCCCCAGGTCGCTGGGGTTCGAACTTGCGTCGCTTGCGTAGCAGGCGTCTACTCAAACCCCACAGCCACCACGGCAAGTTAAATAATCATGTCAATATCGAAACTCAAAACCCACATCGGCCTTTTTATTTTCGTTAACACATTTTCAAATTTAGAAACAACTGTTATTTTGTCAGACCATAGATAATTTTTAATTCTTTTTAAGGTGGAATAACAGAACCCAAATCAAAACATGACGGTGCCTTTGTGATGAAATCGCGTAACCTACAAAATAATAATTCCACTCGCTCAAATTAATGTTATTCAAAGTTAAACCTTAAGTTCTTTATGTTAAAGAAGAAAATTTTAATTGTGTTAAGAGTACAGGTGTATTTTTAAAGTTGCTCTTGTCCGTCTGTCGAGTTTGTAGGAACCGGAAACGTCAAAACGTTAGTTTTTGAATGTTCGCGTGATGCGCCGGCGACTTTGTGTGTTGATTCAAAAAATGTAAAATAATATTCATGTTCCTTTTTTAAGTATGTTCAACGGTAATTATATTGCTATTTTATTTTGTAATTAGAATTTATTTTAATATGTAAAACATACGAGCTACTGAATATTTAAAAAAGCAAAATAATATTATTAAATAGTGTGCAGAAGTGAAATTAGAAATTTACATTTCAAAAAATTCTAAAAACATTGTAAAATCGGACAGCGTATGCATGGCAAGAAAACAACCTCTCTAATCTGGCGGTAAAATTATGGTATTTTGACGTTATGAAATTCGCAATTCGCTTTTATACAAGTCAAATCAAACATAAATATTTTATTTAGAACTAGCTGGTGCCCGCCACTTAGTCAGCGCAGGGTTTGATTTATTTTTATATTTTGGACATTTCACACAATATCGTTAAAAATTACAGCTTATACATTATTCTGATGTCTAAGCTATATTATTGTAAAGTTTCATCAAAATCCATTAAGTAGTTTTTGCGTGAAAGAGTAACAAAATAATAAACGCGAAAGGTTGTATGTATATCCATCCATACATACAACCTTTCGCGTTAGTAGGACTTATTAGTAGGACTAAAAGGATAGGATTTCTATGACAACATCCAACACGTATTTACCGAATACAAAAAAAATACTCAAAAAGCCAAAAATCTCGGACACTCGGGATTGGAAATATGCCTGAGTTTTCCAGCAAACTACCCATCTAATCACAAATCTATCGCTTGTCTTAAAGAGGGATTTAGAAGGTAAAATGCTTTGTAAATGAGACGATACGACCTCTCACGAAGCACAAAAAACGAAATATATTTTATTTTTAACTGCATTTAAAAACAATGTAACATAACCAGCTTTACGATTCATAAAATATTTTACGCGCAAATTAGAAGAACCGTATTTCGATAATCTTACGATAGTGAAGTTATAATGTTTGTGCATCGGCCGTGGTCACCCAACGATGACGTCACGGTTGCGTGCACAACCAACAACCGACAGAAGTGAAAAGACCCCTTTCCCAAATAAAAATGCTTCTAAACGACCAAATTGTGAGTTCTTTTTAAATTGGTCGGGGTTTAGAATACGTACTTTGATGTTGAATATTTTCGAATCGCTTTTTTATTGGAGTACAATTTATGGTGTAACCATAGAGTCAGGCGCCAAACGTCAATTTCATTCTGCGTCTATATTATACGCTATTAAATGTGTTGGATATTTTCACTAGTGAATTTTATTTTACTCATAGATAACTTTATCAAAATAACAGTTATTTTATTTTGTGTTTCTTAATTTATCTTTTAACGACAAAACCGCTGAATGGAAAATAATGAGTTTTTAATTTTTTTTTTTAAATATAATGATTTTAAACTAGGTTCCATCCACGGCTTTGACTGCGTGATCATGTTAATCAGCAATAATGTAGCATTCTATTAGTCAAAGATTTTTTTTAATCAGTCCAGCTGTATCGGAGCTTATTCATTACAAACAAACAAATCTTAGTTTATATAGATAGTTAGTATTAGTATAGAAATATATATATATTTAAACCTTTCGAAAGGTCTTATAGTTTACAAGCTTTCAACTGAAAATTCTTAAGGGGTGAATATATAAAATCCTCTCTTAGTGTATACCTACACCTCACAAAGAACACACCCTCCAAATGTCATGTCTGTAGGACCAACGGGTATAGGCTGTACATTGATCAGTCAGTCAGTCAGGACTACGCATATTTGAATGTATAGTGAATACTTTGAGTTAATTAATTATTCCTTAACAATAACATAATTAATTTGAGTTTTTTCTTTTTACAGGTACGCATTCGAAATTTGCGAAAATATGTAACATGGTAATTTTTTACTTTACTTTTAAAATACTTATCACAGATCGCCATCTTGGAACTCGTTTTTAACGATCGGACGATACCAAGGGAATTTAATTATACATCCTTCAATAATCGGGCAATGTTGCCAGCGTTGCGTAATATATACATCTATACAGATAAATAAAATTGAAGTGTCTGTTTGCAATTCCTAAATAGCAGCTTTTCACTAAACGCATATGAACTAGCGGACGTCACGCGGTTTATTCCGCGTACTTCCCATTTCTGTGGGATTACGGAGATATAATATAGCCTATATTAATCAGTGATAATGTAGCATTCAAGTGGTAAAACAATTTTGAAAATCGGTCCAGTACCTTTTGAGCCAATTCGTTACAAACATACTCACAAACCTTTCCTCTTTATAATATCAGTATAGATGCACGGTACTAAGATCGAATTTCTAAAAAAATTCTCTGTCCGTCTGTTTGTTCCGGCTAATCAACGAAATAGATGGACCGATTTAAACGGGATTTTCATTGATAGATAGCTAATGTTACAAGGACTAACATAGGCTTATTTTATTTTAAAAAATATTGCGGTTCTTCTGGTCACCTATTAAAAGTACTCTTATGGGTAAAACCGAGGCTAGTAATAAAATATGAAACCGTTTTGCCGTTTCACCATAGGTTTCCCACTATTACGTTGCGTTGTTAGTTAATAGACAAAATGGCGTCGTCACGGGCGACACACACAATAATGAAGGCTTTATCTTAAGTGTACATCGGCCTTAGTTGCATCCGTGCTTGCGAACTTGGCCTTAAAGCTGAATTGTTTGTCTATGATTGTGTCAAAAGACTTGTATCCAAAGACATTTTAATAACATCCATAAATAAAGTAATTTCTTTTCGCGCAATTTTTTCTTGAGCGCCTGCAATTTAAATAATTTATGCATTTATAGATAGGCTTTTGTGAAATTATAAAAATGTTTTTTATACTTTATATATTTAAAAAAAGAACTTTAAATGAATATGTAAACAGCGAAGTTCAATCGGGCAATAAAATGTTAGTGCCAACATTCAAATAACGAATAAGGTAAGTCGCCCAATAAAAGTCACTACGTATTTTATTTTTAAATTCTTTTTTCAAAAATAAAATTGTGACAACAGCCGCGTTATTCACAAATTGATACATAATGCATAGAGGATAAGGTTCAATTTTGAATCTTTAAAACCGATGAGTGCAACGCTGAGAAACCTTAGTGAGTAACACGGTTCATTGAGAAGTGACTGGTGTTCCCTTCACACCTTGCTTGCACTAATAACAATATCAATTATCCTCCGAAAAAGGCTTAAGTATTTATTAGAGAACTCATGTTGTACATACAAACGCGACTTTAATTGCCAACCTGTCAGTTAAAGTGCATTTTTGACTTTTTCATAATAAAAATGTAATGGGGTTTAATTCGTTTGGATTCCAACATATTCTTTAAAAATTAGGAGTTCACTGATACTTTTAAGGAAAACAAAAGTTTTACGAATATTTTTGCAAATTTTTTTTTTTTTCATTTTCATCTATGTACTGAAAATGAAAATTGCCTCTTAATGCTATGTCGTTACGTTCCATTCCAACTTTAAAATACAAACTGAAGATAGTTTTATCAAAAAAGTTATTTCCAAACAAAAATTTTAAGAAATTATACAACTTGCCAGTTCTACTCGTGTCCAAATGCACGCGAATGTCGCTATATTTATTTTTACAAGGGCCGTCTGTCGATGCCCGCAACAGATGTCGATCGGGAGCCGAACTGGCACTCTTCATTTTATTTATGGGATTTTAATGACTGCATCGTCGGCAGCCCCAGTTTTATAAGGTCCAGGAAGTAACTGTGTTGACTTTTATATAAAAAAAAGTTGAGGTGTCATTGCCACTTTAAAAAAAGAAGGTTTTTAGTGTGTTTTTTTTACTTAAATAGTGAATGAAATTACAAATTGAAGAAAAATCGATCAGAAAAAATATATAAACGTAAAAAAACCGTGTCAAAAATTAGGGTATAGTACTAGTAGGTACTTTTGTAGGTTAGAAAAAATCGATTCAGAATAATATTTTTATAATATACGGAAAAAAACATAAATATGTTCCGCTTATACCGAACATAGCATCTTACACCTACAAAATATTTCGCGCGTATTTTTTAACACGTATTTTTTCCATTATTTAATCGGATTGTCGCATTTGAAATGGGAATTGAGTATAAAAGTAAAATTGTTATAAAAATTCATTGAAGTATTTTCACTTTTTAAATACCAGCAGACTCACAACCGGATTATAGACTTTAAGTATTAATGAATAAGGCTCAGTTTAAGTTGAACGTAATGTTTTTATTCGCAAATTTAATTTAAGAATGCGTCACCTGCCGTTTTGAGCTTAATCGTTGAAATTTAAATTAGGTAAAGATTGTCATTCAAAAATTCTCATGTTTTTTCGTGTTGAATATTTTGACAATTTAAACGTCATTTAAAGCTTGTTCAAAATAAGCATGTTCTTAATTCAAAAATATATTGAGGAGATTTGTAAGTATTAGTTTTTTTTTTAAATTACTTATAAATTGACAACTTTTTTAACTGCAAATGTTTTTTTTTATAATAATCGCTTTGTTAATGTAAGGAGCAGGCTTTATGAAATCCATACAGATAAATAAAATTGAAGTGTCTGTTTGTAATTCAGATATACCAGTTTTTTTCCCATATGAAGAAGTACATATCGTACACAAAAAAGGCTATTTTTCGAAACGCCTTGAACGATTTTAACGGGAATTTTACAGGCACATATAATATTACAAGGAGTACCTTAATTATTTTTATTAAAAAAAACATGGTTGAATTGAGTCTATGTCATGAAATACACTCCATGCAGGTGAAACCGCAGAGTATAATTACAAAAAAATACGTACATCCATACGTTTATTGTATAAAAAATATAACCCTTGGTGTATTAGAACATCTCGGCCATTGTGAAAAATAATAGCTTGATGACAATTGACAATCGCTAGATACGAACGGACAATGTGTGTGCACATCAATTATTATTTTAAAATAACAGTTTTGTTCATACAAAATATATTCACGCGCCGCTGCGCGCGCCGCCATTTTGTATGTGTGTGTGGATATAGGATGTTCGTGAATGCGTTGATGATTGATTAATTACGTATATTTGATTGCTTTCTACATTTATGGCTCATATGCCTCTAAAGGATGCTCTGATATTATTTTCGTATCGTCGTTTTACAAATTTTTTTGGGTATCATGACGATAATTGTTAAAATGGTTTTTGCTATATTATGTTGACCATACTGAAAGGTTTTTCTACTGAACTTCACACAATGACATACATTACGCAACTGTAACTGTGGTGTACACGGACGGATGGACTAGATATATTATTTTAGAAATAACATGTAATAAAGTTTTACTCACCCTTTTGTTTCGAGGTGTGAAATCCGCAATATGTTAGGTAGCTTAAAATCCCATACAGAAATGCTACTGTTCAAAGAAGACGTTAACTAACAAAAAGTACAATGAATATCTAAGCCTGAGAAACAAAAAAAAAATGAGTAGGAAAGAATATACATTACCTATGTATATTTTCTCCTACTCATTTCAATGTAAGTATAGACTGGTGCCCTAACAGTAGTATTAAAAGGAGTCAGGCAATTTTTTTTTATTAAAGTTTTTTTTTTTATAAAAAGTAAAAAATGTATCCCCCCATATAGAGCGGCGTGTTTATGCACATCAATTACAGAGGCACCGCGCGGAACGGTCCGTCCGCCGAGGGCGCGCGGCTATTCGGAGGTCATGTCTTACGTTAACGAGAACAAGCTGTATTTTTTTTAACAAAAAATTTTGTTAGTAAAAAAAAAAAAACTTTTCGTTTTTCATACCAAAAAAAAAACGATTGGTCTTTGGGTCTTTGCTACGTTAGCAAGAACTATGTGTCGCCACAAAATTAAAAAAAAAAAATTTCAAAAAAAAAAATTACTATATAATTTTTTATATATGATTACGATATCCTTGCGTGACTCAAAAATATATACTTTCTTACAATTTTCATATCATTTTGCAAATATGAATAAAGTTTTGATACCAATGAATTGCTTTTATTAACACGAGTATGTGACTCGTAATGCGACCATGTCATATTTATCAGCCCATTAAAACTGCAATAATAATAAATTGTATAATATTAATGTACCAACATTTATTTTCAATTTATAATAATCATAAAAGTTTAATTAATATTATAAGATTAGTACCGAAGTACAATCTGTTAACATAACTAAATCGATATTAAACTAATACTTTATTAATGGCACGTCCCTTTGAATATGCCGCGGTAAAATCGTTAAACTATTTTTATTATAATACTAGCTGTGCCCCGCGGTTTCACCCGCGTAGATTTAGTTTCGTCCTCATTGTCGCGGAAACCTAATATTTTTAATAAATAAAAGTAGCCTAAGTTACTCCTTGAAACATCAGCTACCTACCAGTGAAAGTCCCGTTAAAATCCGTCCAGCCGTTTCAGAGATTACCCGGAACAAACAGATAGACAGACAGACAGACAGAGAAAAAATTTAAAACTTGGTTTTTTTGTGTCAGTATCGTGTATGCTTTCATATGCATTTAGTGGAAAGCTGTTATTTTGAAATTACAAACAGACACTTCAATTTTATATCTGTATGGATATAGATAGATATAGATAGAATAGAAAATAGATATATAGATATAGATAGATTTATTTATCTGTATAGATTGATTAATAATAAATATATTCGGATAGAGGATGAAAAAGGAAGGCTTATTTCGAAAACAGATTTTTGTGACTTGTACCCTAATCTAAATTAAATACTTATATTCGTTGATTTTTTAAGTGAATAGTACTTGCTGATTTTTTTTTCTATAGTTTATATGATGTAGGTACTCAGCCTGTCGCTTCGCCGAAAATGTCCTTTTTAGGAACCGTTCTGGGCAAATATAAGCCTACACAGCTATAAAACATAATATTATGTCATGATATCATAAAATATGCTAGCTGGATAAAGAATAAAGCGAAAAAAATGACAATTTGAAAAAAATAAAGTGTTATTACTTATTTAAGATTAGCGAACCGCGAAGAATATATAGGTACGTATTTTTTGTACATTATTCATTGATATTATTGTGTAAATTTTTAAGAATTGTCTTACATTTTCGACGTTGCCTTCTGGCCAATCTATGGACATTTTAAAACTACCAACCATACAAAACTAACCCACTCTTTGCGTATATTATGAACATTGGCGTTAATATACAGTATTTAATATTTTATAAGCAGAAAACATTTTAATATCAGTCGTTACAATAACTGTTAAATTTACAATTAGTTATAATCAACATATAAATGAAGAATGAAATTATATTATTTTTGTACGTTGTCCCGCGGTCTGCACTCTAGGACACGTCTGCTCCATCGACCATCGGTCCTTCCACACACGTGACCAGCCCACTGACACTTCAGCTTGCTGATCCTACACTACGTTAGCTCCCGCGGTCTGCACTCTAGGACACGTCTGCTCCATCGACCATCGGTCCTTCCACACACGTGACCAGCCCACCGACACTTCAGCTTGCTGATCCTACACTACGTTAGCTCCCGCGGTCTGCACTCTAGGACACGTCTGCTCCATCGACCATCGGTCCTTCCACACACGTGACCAGCCCACCGACACTTCAGCTTGCTGATCCTACACTACGTTAGCTCCCGCGGTCTGCACTCTAGAACACGTCTGCTCCATCGACCATCGGTCCTTCCACACACGTGACCAGCCCACCGACACTTCAGCTTGCTGATCCTACACTACGTTAGCTCCCGCGGTCTGCACTCTAGGACACGTCTGCTCCATCGACCATCGGTCCTTCCACACACGTGACCAGCCCACTGACACTTCAGCTTGCTGATCCTACACTACGTTAGCTCCCGCGGTCTGCACTCTAAGACACGTCTGCTCCATCGACCATCGGTCCTTCCACACACGTGACCAGCCCACTGACACTTCAGCTTGCTGATCCTACACTACGTTAGCTCCCGCGGTCTGCACTCTAGTACACGTCTGCTCCATCGACCATCGGTCCCACAGACACTTCAATCTGAGGCCTAATAATTCATACAAGATTCTCATATAAATCACTTGCCTACGTCGAACAATGCTCTGAATTGTTTAAACCATCCTATTATTTACACGGCTCGTTGGTTATGCAAAAATTTGCACTAAATACATAATATACTGGTAAAAACTGACATTTTAACACAATTAGGCGGCGTGCGCAGATAAAGCCTGATACGGATCTTATACAACATGATTATAGCAATTAACCTGCTTAAATTAAATTGTTCGTTGGCAACACCATAAATTGTTTTGTCTATGAGTGAAAACAATGCAAAGGAATTTTGACGCCACCGAAGAATTATGGGGATTTAAATAATTATGATCTTTTATTAAACGATTTGTCATAAATATAATGATTTTTTTAAATCAACGTTTACAGCATTATATTAATATTATAACGGCAGTTTTGAAAACATCTTTATATTATTATCTCCTAAGTATAAAATCATACGATACGATCAGATTATGGTGTAAATTTCTCATAAACTTGGCGTTATCCAACTTTTAGATGCACTAAAAGTTTTAAACTATTCCCCTTAAATATCCTTTTTTATTAACTGTTGTAAAACTATCCTAACCTTCATGTTTATTAAGTTCTTTGTTTTTTAATAAAAATCCATTTATCCAAGTTCAGTTTAGCTTCTATGGTCTTATATACTTGACTAGGAGAAGAGGATCAGAAGGATTTCACATACAAACTTTAAACCCCCATTTCACCCCTTTAAAATTGGAATTTCGTAATAACCCTCTCTTATTCTATACTTACACCTAACAAAGAGCACACCTTCTAAATTTCATGTCTCTAGGACCAGTGGTTTAGGATGTGCGTTGCTTTCAGTCAACTTGATGAGGCTGTACACTGGAATTTTACCCAAAGCGAATACCATCTGACCTTCTCAAATCTTTTTTCTATGGCCTGCGCAAAAATCGGTAATTAAACCCTTCAGAATTTCATTGGTTTCTGACCTACCAACCAGATTATTTTTCAATTGGCAAACGAAGTCCAGCCGAGTATTCACTAAGGTTTCAGCGTCGAAGTCGACGACGAGCGTTAGTTTCAATCATAGGAAATTGATAAATAATACGTAGAGGATAAGGTTCAATTTGGTATCTTTAAAACCGACACTCGACGAGTACGACGCTGAGAAATCTTAGTGATCAACGCGGTAGTTTGGAATTTTTTTTTTATTATTTACAGAATCTACACCCTGTGTATAGTATGTATAACTAGACTATGTTGAAAGCGGCAAAATATGTTTTATTTCACTTTTATGCATGCGGGACATACAGTGATTGTATGTAAAAATGCTAAGATTGTCGTCCACTTTACATAGGTAATGGAATCTGACAGTCACACAAAGCAAATAGGTAGCTATAATTATGAGTTATTTCCAAAGAATATTAATGAACATTATTCAATTCAATTATCACAATTTGATTACAAAAGGCGGTCTTAACTATTCATATATTCAGATAAATTAAATTGAAGTGTCTGTTTGTAATTCCAAATTACAGATTTTATTAAACAAAAAAAACAAATTTAATTTATTTCTGTCTGTCTTCCTGTTTGTTTCGGCTAAGCTCTGAAGCTGGACAGATTTTAAAAGGACTTTCACTGGCAGATAGCTGATGTTGCAAGGAATAGCGTATTTTTTTTATTAAGCATGTAGGTATTCATTAAATAAGTCAAAACATGCGGTTTTAAACGACGAAGATAGTCTATTAGCAAGTTTTGGGAAAGCAGAAATAACAGCAGAACCATATTCCAAAATGATAGACTTTCAGATAAGATAATGATAATGTGATATCATTGAGATCTGATGATGATACAAAACAACTTAAAAGCCTGCTTCAAACATAATTTAATTAATTAAGTAATAACTTGTTTGTAATGAGGTGTAAAATGAAACAACTTAATCAATGCAATCCAGTTCTTGTATGTCCATAGCGATTGCTACTGATGTTTAAGATTAAAAATTACATCTCTGAATTACTTCTCAGACATATGCAGGTTTGGCCTGTGCGTTGATGCATCAGGCAATTACTAGTGCATATGCTCACGCCTGTATTCCCCGAAGGGGTAGGCAGAGGTGTTGTAATAACAACACCTGTTCTCCCTCAAGATGATTAAGTGCCAACGTGACAGAGGGTGAGTCTATCGCCGTCTCAGGCACTATGCATACGTCTTTGAATTACTTCTCAGACATATGCAGGTTTCCTCACGATGTTTTCCTCGCCGTAAAGCACGTGGTGTGAAATCACTGCTTATAAGTTTTTAGAAAAACTCTTTTATTTGTTTCTACCTGTGTTTACGTGGACGATATCGTCTGCGCATTTTCCTCATTGTGTATGGGAACGTTAAAAAGCGCCCCAAGCGGCGAGTGTAGGAAGTTTTACGTCTCCATACAAAAGCGCAAAACGCAAGGTCAAGCGACGACGTTCGAACGTGTCAAATCCTATACTTGAGACACTGATAGCACTACAATCCCACGAAGTTGTAGGTATGTATATATATAATTCAATATATCTTTATTTGATTACACTTTTAACAAAGTACTTTCAAATCGTCAGAATGACACAATTACACAGGATAATACATGCTACCGCCAGGTTCGGAAGGTTGCTTTTACTGAGAAGCACCTGGCAAGAAACTCAGTAATTACTCTTTTAAAATTTTTTTTTTTATAATTTTGAGTAATACAATATATGCCCATGTATTCCTCGAAGCAGTAGGCAGTACACCCACATTCCACCAGTTATATTTAAGTCCCATGTAATAGAGGGCGAGCCTATTGCCATTAACCGGCCACTAATCCAGACTACGGGCTGCTACTGGGACATTACAGATGGATAAACACAATAACACTTTGCCAGGGTTCGAACCTAGGACTTAGTGTTGTAGTAGCGTGTATAATGTTGTATGTTAGTACTGTATGTAATGTTTGTATGTATGTAAACGTGACAGAGTGTGTCGCGTCGACTGCAAGAGAGCGTGGCGTGGCGTACAGACATGCACCGACCTACCGACTAATTATATGTTTGCCAACACTGCCTGCTCCAGCGACATGTAACTACACTAGGATTAGGGATGGGCTAATGTCGATATTCATATTTGTCGATGTAATATGATGTTGTTGAAAAAAAAACATGTTTTAAAAAAAATATATTTTGAAAGTGTTACCAGCTAGCAGTTAGAGAATTTCAAATGTAGTGATGACTTTAACTAACTTATCTTTTACTTGAAGCCAGCTCTCGGTTCAACCCGATATGGCTGATCACCTGATTTTCACACAAAGAGACTGCCATCTGACCTTCGTAACCTCTTTTACGGGGAAAATAACCCGGTAATCTGGGTTAAACTTATAAAAACCGACTGATCTGTTTACCAAAGATGTTAAAGGCACGGAGGGAACTCGGGCAGTTCCATCCAACTACTGACTTGGGTTAGCTAAGAATGATTTGCGCAATAGAAACTGTATCATGAGCCCCTAGAGTAGTCACTTAGCAAAAAGCCACCTTTGTTGTTTATATTTCATCTAAAATTTTAACCGACTTTAAAAAAAGGAGATTATCTATTCGTCTGTATGTTGTTTTTTAAGCAGTAGTTTCTATATATAAGTAGACTAGTTATGCCCTGCGGATTCACCCGCGTTGCGTAAATTTCTTGGGTGCCCGCAGAACCCAAATGTCTTAAAAAAAAAGTAGCCTATGTTACCCCTTGTAATATCGTATATACTTTCATATGCATTTAGTGAAAAGCTGTTCTGTTGTAATTTCGAACAGACACTTCAATTTTATTTATCTGTATAGATATCGATAAAAAAATATAATAATCCATCGACTCCCCCCATCACTGGTCGTTTCTCGCACGTACAGACAGACGGTATTATCAGAATAATGACAGATCTCAAGTCAAGTCCGCGGTACGTGGGGCAAAAATACCGCAAGTGAACACCAAATTATAGCTCCCCTCAAATCCCGCTTCACGATCAATATTCAACTCTAACTCCTTTATAATAAGACTCATAGAAGATTCTACTAGAGGTTTAAATAACGTGGTTTTGTAAATGCGCCGTTTCTAGAGACGGATGAAATCAATTTTGAATGTAGAATAAAATTGTTGGTGGCTTGTTTTAAACTTGGAACAAAAAAATAAAAAATGACTTTTAAAATCTTTTCCCTCGACCTAACCCGTTTCCCGCCTGCGTGGTTCATGGCGCGACGTGATTTAAATATTATACCAAAAAAAATAAGTATAATAGAAAAGCTAACCATACTAGAATGTATAGGCTTTTTATGACGTAGAGGTGAAGTTTCACACTGTCATTCATGTTAGTCGACGTTCACTTAAATAAAAAAAAATGTTTTATTTTTTCAAAAAAAAATACAATAAGAAAGATTGATCTCTGAAGTAGCCAACCCAAACAAATTATAAATTACCGAACAATACCCAGCCAAGTCACACAACACAATAAGAAACCATACACAATTCTCTAATACACAATCCGCCATCAATCAAAAGTACTAGGCGCGCATAACGAACCAAGAGGTTTTTTAACAGACGTTTTCCATGGCCTTGTGAATCATCACATAATAAATTACCTTCTCACTGGCCAGTGGTGAGTGACCTTTCGACGTCTTGCCTTTTGTTTTACTTAGAGCTCTTTTTATTTTGGATGCAATGTTAAGTTGGATAGTTCACTTGTAATGCCATCTAGTGTTCAGTAGTTGAAAGTTTCTAGTGTTTTTTGTACTTTAACTTAATTTTAACTTGACTATATTTACTAGCGGTTATTTATATGGTTACTAGCGGACGTCACGCGGTCTCACCCGCGGAATTCCCGTTCATGTAAGAGTACGGGGATAAAATATAGCCTATATTAATCAGTAATAATGTAGCATTGAAATGGTGAAACAATTTTTTAAATCGGTCCAGTACTTTCTGAGCCAATTCGTTACAAACATACTTATATACAAATGTTTCCTCTTTATAATTAGCATAGATTATAATATAGAGTTATTATAAATGCGATCTTCTTTAATGATATACTAACGCAAAACTTTAGTTTATGTTTATCTCTTAAAGTTGTCATAGTTTTACTATAAAGATAGATAAACAAAGTTAACCTGGCAGAGATAAATCAAAGTACAATTTTATTACACTCAGCGGTGCGTTGGTCAGCGTGCAAAATGACACAACTCGACGTTTCAAGGATTTACAACTTGATTGATTAACTCATTCCTGTGTATTTCTCACGTGACTTACAGAAAATAATCACATAAAATGTATTATGTACCTATACATTTTATTAACAAAATAAAGTTTTTGAATAGTATTCGATTCCCCTTACAACATTTGAACGTTTTCATCATCATCATCTCCCTGGCCTTACCCCATACATTGTCGGGGTCGGCACTTTTAAGGGAGCAATAGCAATAAGGCGGCAATATTAAGGGAGCCTCAAAGAGATTACATAATACATATTCATTTAAAAAACTTCAAAGAATGGTACAAGAAAATCTTGTATTGTCTTGATTTTCTCACGAAAGAAGCGTCAAAATGACAAACGGTTTGACATTAACGAAATATTGTCACAGCACTTACCTAGGTGTCTCGGGGCTCCCACGGCTAGACAGTCCGAAAACCTTAATATCACGACTAATTTGAAAATAATTATGGGTCCAACTTCCGTCTCTGAAGAAAAACTACAATTGCTACGTTGCGTGTGACATAGAAACAATGGTTGGAGGAAAAAGAAAAAAAAATGTACAAACCTATTTTTTCTCAATTTTTTTGTCAGATTGCATCTTATACCGTCGGAATAAAAGCTATTATTTTACGGACGGTGGATTTTATTGCGCCAAATGTTGGTTGTACGTGCACAATGTGAAATAGCGGTCACGTCGCTTAGGCGATTCGGTGATTTTTTGGAAAATTTGGAGTTGGATGGTTTTGTGCTTAAGTCACCTTATTTTATTTAACTAAACAAATTATAAGCTACATAAATAAACAGACATTAATATTCAGTAGGGCAATTTAAGGATGTTATACATTGTTCAAATAAAAAAACTACGGTAATAAATTACATTCAAACTAAATGTTAAACAGAATGTCTGGAAATGTCTATCTGCTACCATTTTATGGCTACTATTATGGTTAAACTAATAATATTGAAAAACTTAGCATGATAACTTTGATACAAAACTAAAACGTTCATGTACAAGCTTAACAAACGATGTTAAAAGTAGAAGTTATAATTTTGAAAATTTAATAATTGTCCTTATTATTCGCGCCAGCCTTAACCAAAACCGTAAATTATAACAATATAATTTAACAATGCAGTGTGCGAGTCTGTTAACCTAGTCGTGTTACATCATTATTTTGCAATATAACTCCGGCTAATGATCGGCAGTCGAAGGGTTAAGGGGAGCGTTTGACTCTTTCTGTAATAGATGGCGTTGGGGTCGGGTTAGATCGCGCTAGTGTTGTGTTCAAATAATTATTTATTAAGGGACTAGCTGTGTGTCCCGCGGTTTTACCTGCGTAGAGTTAATTTTATGCGTGACCTGCGGAACCTTACTGTTTTTATTTAAATCGGTCAAGCCGTCAAGAACAAACACACAGAGAAGAATGTTGAAAATTGACTTTTTTATATCTGTACCGCCTATAACTTCGTATGTATTTAGTGAAAAGCTGTTAATTTGAAATTACAAACAGACACTTTAATTTTATTTATCTGTATAGATGTGACCCGCGTAGACTTAGTACCTAGACTAGAAAAACAGAGAGATTTTTTTTTAAGTATCTAATTAAATACCGCATATAATATAATCCTTTCATATACATTATGTGAAAACCTGTTAATTCAGAATAACAAACAGACACTTTAATTTTATTACCTGTATAGAAATACTCCGCCTGTACTTTATCTACTGAAATCATCGAACAACAAAACAATTACTCTAAACATTTTGACAGCCCACTGACAGATCGGCCATATGTCAGCCGGTTGTCATGGCAACGCCCTAAGAGTTGCTAGACGCCAATTACAATCAGTGATGTATTTATGGTAGCCCTTATTAGCCCTTAAAGGGTTACGGTTAATCAAATTCATATTGTTTGTTTTGGATTTAAAATGTTTAGGGGTGTTTGGAAGATATTCTTGTGATAAGGGAGAAATGCATTAGATATCCTAATATTATAAAGAGGAATGGTACGTATGTTTGTAACGAATTAGCTCAAAAATTACTGGACCGATTTAAAAAATTCTTTCACCATTTGAATGCTACGTTATCACTGATTAATATAGGCTATATTTCATCACCGTACTCCCACGGGATCGGAAACTACGCGGGTGAAACTGCGTGACATCCGCTAGTCTATACAAATATTATAAAGAGGAAAGATTTGTTTGTTTGTTTGTATTGAATAGGCTCCGAAACTACTTGACCGATCTTAAAAATTCTTTCTGAAATGGATAGCTACATTATCAGAGAGTAACATAGGCTATATTTTATCTCTATACTCCCACGGAAACGGGAACTACGAGGGTGAAATCGCGTGACGTCCGCTAGTATTAAATAAAATTGTCACTTCGAGCGTAAAAGTAGTCTGTCTATGGCAATGTAGCTCCCAAAATAATGGACCTCGATGGAATAGAGATTTATTCTTCACCGGTTCTTCTCAGAAGGCTAGTTTCCGAACCGGTGGTCAATTCTTCGACGTTCATAAGTGCCTTACCAGGGCCTAAATTGAATAAATCATATTCCTAGCTTTGTTTTGAGAATATCTGTTCAACCGTTTAACAATTAGCTATTTTCAAAACCCGATTTGCAAACCCATAAAAAAAATTGTGCTTCTGCCTACCCTTTTACCACGAGCTATGTCATCCCTGGCCTTATCCCATGTATTTGGGGTCGGCACTTGATTCAACTCGATGTGGCTGATCACCTGATTTTTATACGAAGCGACTGCCATCAGACTTCGTAACCCCTTTTTCGAGGAAAATCGGCAATCTGGGTTAAACCAGTTGTCACACTTTCTTAGGTCTCTGACTGACCTGTAACGATTGCTAAAGATGTTAAATTAACAACCGGGACCGACGGCTTAACGTGCTCTCCGAGGCACGAAGGGAACTCGGGCGGTCACCCATCCAACTACTGGCTAGGTGTATGGTTGCTTAACTTCGCTGATCGAATCATATGCGGAATAGCAACTGTGCCACGAGCCATGTATGACGTATTAATGGAAATGTATGAGATGTCAACGATGATCGTAAAGTTAAACGGTTTGAAGATAAAAACCGATGTCACGGTGTCTGTTGAATTATGCAGCTATTTGCCGAAACAACGTGTTTTATCAACGGCTGTGACGAAATGGGTATATAGACTGAGATAATGATTATTTTGACGTTAGTATTTTATTAAGTTTATGATTTTAAGAAGTTGCGGGGCTTTTGGCACTGGTACCGCAGTCCCTAGCGCCATCTTGGATACCTATAAGTAGAACTACTAGACTTTTCTTTATATTATTTTTTATCGACATTTGTGCATTGCAAACTGTGTCCATGGGCTTACATTGCTCAAAGGATTTATTTTGTTTTTTTTTTAAATTGTATAATATATTTGAAAAGAGTAATTACTGAGTTTCTTGCCAGGTTCTTCTCAGTAAAATCAACCTTCCGAACCTGGCGGTAGCATGTATAATCCTGTAAATTGTGTCATTCTGACGATTTGAAAGTGCTTTGTAAAAAGTCTAATCGAATAAAGATATTTTTTACTTTGACTTTGACTATCAATTACTAGGTGTGTCTGGGGTTTCACCCATGTATGCTTCATTACATGAGTGGCACACTGAACACTAATTTTCAACAGTTTTTTGAAAAAAAAATACATCATTAGTCCGTGCCAGAGATAGTCCCGTTAAAGTCGGTCCATTAGCGGAGATTATCGGGAACAAACAGACGTACAAGCAGACAGACATACAAACAAAAAAAAACAATTGAAATTGATATCTTCATTTGAGTACCACATATACTTTCATATGTAATTAGTGAGAAACTGTTAATTTGAAATTACCAACAGACATTTCAATTTTATTTACCTGTATAGAGAGGATAGAATATTCAGGTGTCTCTTTCTGTGATATAGAAATATAAAGGGATAGACTTAGTTTTTGCATTAGGGTGTTAGATACCAAATTGTATTTAACCAAATAAAATGGAATGTGTAGTGACTTCCACGTTCCATATCGAGTATCGATAAAAACGCATCGATACGAGTTGCGACAAAAAATCGAATTCTCGCGACTGACGCAACATAACTGTGTCGGCAAAGATAAAGACATTTCAACCGCGGCTTTCACTCACACGCGCAAAAACATTTGCCAATCTTTTTGTCCAATACACAGTATATAATATATACAACACGCAGTATGGAAACTAGGCCTGATTTTTGGAATGAGAATGCTTGCTCAATTTGACTGTGAGGGTTGTCAATCTTATTTTTTTATAATTTACTGTGAAAGTGTGTGGTTTGTCGTTTTGAAGTTTTGTAAAATGTCTGTTAAATACGGGACTGACTTATATGCAATCGGTCACGACATGACACTCCTTACTGGGGCCCAACCATGAGCTCTTATTGCAATGTTAATTCAGTTGTGCGACAGTGACAGATGTATGCACGTCACATACATCTGTCTCATAAATGAGTGAAACTATCATGGCAATAAGAGCTCATGGCCCCTGACATTAAGCATGGATCACTTATTAATCAATCAGTACATTAAAATCGCCAGAAGGACAGGAATAACAGGATTATAAATGCTAACACCGGGTTCGGAAGGTTGTTTTGGCTAAGAAGAACCCAGCAAGAAACTCTTACTTCTCTCTCTTTAAACAATTACTCTTCTCAAAAGTAGTTTTTATAATTTGTAAAGGATACAAATATATCTCATGAATGAAACGTTCACGATTAAAATTTAATTTATTTAGCAAGAGGACAGTGTCAAATGTCATTGGGATCGATTATAATCACGTAGTGCGCGCGTTTGTGTGTGTGTGTGTAATCGATTGGTTTCTAGATTCTGTACTGGTTGCAGAAAGCTTGTATTGATTGTGTTCAAGGTTTGTGCCAATGTGTTGGATGCAATACTTGCTGTATGGGTGCATACGGGAGTGAAAATGAAAGTATTCTTGAGGCCACAGCCTGTTTGTATAATCTTGATTCTTAAGTAAAATCATCACCAACTAAAGCAGCTTAATTTAGGAATAAATACAAGGCACAGTACATAAAACAAATTGAAAGTAGAAAACTTGTCCCAAATCGGTGTCTCTCGGGATCGTGCCAAGAAGGCTGGCAGCATTGCCACGTTGAATAGCAATGCTGATTCTCTGAGCGAGGTAACCCCAGCCCGCTTGTCACGAAAGGCTTCTACCAGACGACGTGCAAGCTCTTTGATAAGTTCATGAGCATCCGGACCCCAAGACCTCAGAGTTTCAATCAAAAACGCAGTAAATATGTATCCTTGACCATTATGGCAGTTATTAGTAAAGTAGTTTGTTTTCCAACTATATTACCTACAGTTCTTCACAATAAATGCATAGGTTTATAGGCATGCATATTTTTATACTCTACATGGGTTGATAGTTCTCGTCACTTCGTCAATCGTATTCAAAATGATTATTATAATTTATGATGTTTTTTTTTTTTGTAATTATTATTATTTTACTGTGTAATGAAATGTACATGATGCCAGCTGAGTTTCTTGCCGGTTCTTCTCAGAAGGCTAGTTTCCGAACCGGTGGTAGATTCCTCGACGTTCATAAGTGCCTTACCAGGGCCTAAACTGAATAAATCATTTTCATTTTCATTTTCATTTTCATTGAATTATTTGCTGCAAGTTGAAGTTTGTGGAACGTGGTGACACCTAAAGGCTGTCAAAAATCTTACTCGCGTCTATATCTATACATACATACATATACATACAGATAAATAAAATTGAGGTGACTGTTTGTAATTCCAAAATAACAACTTTCCTCTACATGCATACGAAAGTATATACGATACTGAGCTAAAAAAGCAATTTTTATTTTTTTCTCTGTCTCTCTGTCTGTCTATGTTTTCGGGACAATCTACCAAACGGCTGGATCGATTACTAAGGAGTAATTCAGGCTACTCATTTAAAAAAAGCATAAGGGTTCCGCGGATAACAATGAAATTAACTCGGTGAAACCGCGGGGCACAGCTTGTTGTTAATATCATGTTAGTGGTATTCAAAATCAAACGAGTGCTTTTCTTATATCCATATTTTTTTTATTTTTATCATACATAGAAAAGTCAGCTCCATTGTGGTGACTCTACGTATGTTCCTCATTTTGTATGGGAATATAAAAGCGCTCCTAACGCCGAATAGGTAATTTTACGTGTTCATAAAAAAAAGATAAGTACGCAATCGAACAATCTAATAGTATTGTAAGCGTTTATTGACAGTGTACGCTTTGATTAAGGTATTTTTTGCCGATAATGTTTATTAGAGATATTAACATTGCAAAAACTAAGTCGATATCGATAGCCGATATCGATTTGCAATGAATGGCTGCTACTACAGCATCTGACACTTGATAGATCATTGAATTGATTTACAATTCAAGACATGAATGTTATTTGAAGCTAAGTTATAGGCAGTACTAGCTTCTGCCCGCGACTTTGTCCGCTTGGAATAGTTACTTTGGGCTCACTTCAAGCCGCGATTGGTTCTAACGTGATGATATTATATTGCGATGTAAGCTATCGTATTTTTCAAGTTGGTTCAAATTGCACACGGTGTGCAAATCACATTTGAAATCGGTTCAGACGGACAAACAACGTAACACGTATTTTTTATATATGAAGATTGTCTTAGTTCGTTCTGCCATTTAAAAAGTTATATTTACGCGAAATTATTATTTTTGAATACATTTATTTTACATCCGATTTTACGTGTGGCAATCTTGCGCTGTGTACCCCAAGTATAGGTAAAACTGACAAAGTATTGGAGGTCTTTATTGTACTCCCAGTGGTAGCCTCACTGCAATCAAGGTCAGCTCTCACAACTCATGAAAGCACTTATACCTACACATTTGTGAACGAAAAATGAAAATGAAAATGAAAAATATTTATTCAGTTTAGGCCCTGGTAAGGCACTTATGAAAGTCGAGAATTTACCACCGGTTCGGAAACTAGCCTTCTGAGAAGAACCGGCAAGAAACTCAGCTGGCATCATGTACATAACATCGAAACAATATAAATCATAATGAAATCATCATAGGAACAAGTACATAAACAAGAAAAACAACAATTTTAATGACTATATCTAGTCTTTGATATACATGAGATATCTTATTTTCCTGTTGATGAGGAAAAATGGTTTTATAGTCTCAAAGTGAACAGTTACAAACAACGCATGCGTATAAATCTCTATGCTCAGGGAACGACTATCGAACGTTATGGAGACTATTTAACTTTATTCTAATCTTTACATCTATACATCTATACAGATAAATAAAATTGAAGTGTCTGTTTGTAAATCCAAAATAACAGCTTTTCACTAAATGCATACGAAAGTATACACGCTAATGACACAAAAAGCCAAGTTTTAAAAAATTTTCTGTCTATCTGTCTGTCTGTTTGTTCCGGGTAATCTCTGAAATGGCTGGACCGATTTTAACGGGACTGTCACTGGTAGTAGCTGATGTTTCAAGGAGTTTCAAGGAGGAAGAGACTCAAAAAAAACATTCGGAAGGCGTGTTAATAAGTACATTATTACCGTTTAAAATGGTGTTTCGTAGGTCTTATTACATTTATGTTTGCTAAATCATAATATACCTACTACTACAATGTAGAGACAAGAGTTACGAGTATTACTTGCAAACGCATTGCGTGTTATTAACAAATTACCTTAAACCCAACTTTTTACTATAACCCCACTAGATGAAATGCTATGTTAAAATATACAACAATACATTAAGATATCAACCTATCGCCATTACCATAATTGCGTCCATTTCTCACACACAAGTCGAGGCCTATTAATATCATGTGGTCAACTGATTCACGGCATTGTGGCACGATAGTACTTTATCGATATTTTTGTTAAATGGACTCTGAACAGCTCTATTGAGGTTTCTTTTTTCGAAATTTGAATTTGCCTAATTGGTTATTATGATTTTATTCAAATTTTGTTTTTTTTTTTTTAGTTTTATTGCATTTAGAATCAAATTCAAAAAAGCAGGAGGTTTTCATTTCGACAGTATGTTTTTAATAAAATAATTTGATAGGTATTTTTTTTTTTTGAGACAAATTTTTGTAGTTTGACAGTTCAAACTATGCTCTAACATGGTAGATAAAATCATTTTTAATAAAAATATTAAATTATTAATATAAATTAATAAATCCAGTTTAATAATATTTTTATAATAAGTATCATAACATTCAAAGTCTTGGCCGACTGACTGATTTAAATATCAACGTAGGCACTGCCTACACAGCTGATCCTAGAGACATTAAATCTGCCGATCCTCTGCCTACCCTTTCAAGAACCCATCTGGATAGACGTGAGCTTAAATGAAACAAGATATCTATACATCTATACAGATAAATAAAATTGAAGTGTCTGTTTGTAATTCCAAAATTACAGCTTTTCACTAAATGCATATGAAAGTATACACGCTACTGACACTAAAAAACCAAGTTTTAAATTTTTTCTCTGTCTGTCTGTCTGTTTGTTCCGGGTAATCTCTGAAACGGCTGGACGGATTTTAACGGGACTTTCACTGGCAGGTAGCTGAAGTTTCAAGGAGTAACTTAGGCTACTTTTATTTATTAAAAATATTAGGGTTCCGCAACAATAAGGATAAAACTAAAACTACGCAGGGCACAGCTAGTTAATATATAAACTGGTACAATACCAGTTTTTATTCATCAAAAGTTTTATGAACGTAGTGACTTAAACTATGTAGAATTTAATTAAAAATTCATTAAAAGTCGTATTTCGCATACTTTTATAAAACATGCATACAATTAAGCAAAGCCTTCCCAAAATAGGCATAAGACGATAAAGTACAGTGAAAAAGAAAAGTCTAGAAGGTATTGTCTTAAAAAAAGTCCTATTTCGTCTCTACATCAGTCTTTATTCTGTTTAAGGCATGTGGTTTGCACAGGCTACTGTTTTTTAAGCGCAGAACACGGTCATGCACTATTGAGCAGCATTCATTATTAATATATTTTTTTATTTATTATCTGTATTTGCCACAGATTGAGTTCTCACATACAACTGTTTGTCGGTTTAGTAGTTTTAGATTGACGTATGTGTGACTTTATATTGATTACTAGCTGTGCCTTGCGGTTTCACCCGCGTAGATTTAGTTTCATACTTATTGTCGCGGAACCCTAATATTTTTGATAAATAAAAGTAGCCTAAGTTACTCCTTGAAACATCAGCTACCTGCCAGTGAAAGTCCCGTTAAAATCGGTACAGCCGTTTCGGAGATTACCCGGAACAACAACACAACAATAGACAGAGAAAAAAAATATAACTTGGTTTTTTGTGTCAGTAGCGTGTTTACTTTCAGATGCATTTAGTGAAAAACTGTTATTTTGGATTTTCAAACAGACACTTCAATTTTATTTATCTGTATAGATGTATAGATAATACATCATCTGACACCTGTATCGTCTGCAACATTATTAAATGTTCTTAACTTATTTTTTTTTCTATTGTCGTTGGTCTTTTTTAATTTACTTGGCTATGAGTACTTTCTTATTATTTGGTATACTTTATTCTTTGCTTGGTTTCTTCCCAATGCTTCCTAGAAGGCTAATATTCCGAAAGTATTTTACTACGTTGCTATATAAGTATAAACTAATATTAATATAAAATATAAATACATAAAAGTCTCTATCTATTTACCTGTCACAGTTAAACCACTTAGTTGGAAATATAGATTACAGATATTTATAATTCCAAAAATGGGCATATTGAGGTACCAGGGGCCTTACCATGAGCTCTTATTGCCATGATAGTTTCACTCATTTATGAGACAGATTTATGTGACGTGCATGCATCTGTCACTGTCGCACAACTGAATTAACATTGCAATAAGAGCTCATGATTGGGCCCCTGTACTATCTACTTTACAACTGCGGGTGAAGTCGTGGCTAATGAAGCATAAACTAATTAATTATAATTTTGAGAAGTTAATTGTCAATTTAGTTCGTGCGTCCGTCTTGCATACCACCTGAGGAATAGTTGTACGAGCGGCTCCGCGCGGGTATTCTATAAATCCGCGTTATTTCTTTGTGTGCGCCGCCGCGTGCTTGCGCGCACCGCATACCGCCGTCCCTTGACGAAACACTGCTGACGCCTGGGAAACTATGGCGAAAAAAATACTTTTTTACTTATGCTGAGTTGCATCGACCAACCTTTGCTACAAACAATTGTTAAAGTAGTTATAAAATGAGATGCGACTTTTGAAAATTATCGAATAACGTCATTACTGCTAGCTTTAACCGCTCTTTTTATCCAGGGGCCCAACCATGAGCTCTTATTGCAATGTTAATTCAGTTGTGCGACAGTGACAGATGTATACACGTCACATACTGTCTCATAAAATGAGTGAAACTCATCATCATCTCCCTGGCCTTATCCCATACATTGTTGGGGTCGGCACTTGATTCAACCCGATGTGGCTGATCACTTGATTTTTATACGAAGCGACTGCCATCTGACCTTTGCAACCCCATTTAAGAGGAGTATCTGTGATCTGGGTTAAGCCAGTTGTCAGATTATTTTTAGGCCTCCGACTGACCTGTAATGATTGCCAAAGATGTTAAATTGGCAACCGGGACCGACGGCTTAACGTGCTCTCCGAGGCACGGAGGGGACTCGGGCGGTCACCCATCCAACTACTGGCTAGGCGTATGGTTGCTTAACTTCGCTGATCGAATGATATGCGCAATAGCAACTGTGCCACGAGCTCTTCGTGCACGAAATGAGTGAAACTATCATCGCAATAAGAGCTCATGGTAAGGCCCCTGGGCCTGTAGACAAAGTAACTAAAGCGAGTAAATACGCTTCAATAATTAACTTTGCTTTATTTCGGACATAGCTATTTCGTTCTCAGTAACTGATACCTAAAACTTCAATGTATTTTTTGTGTATAGAGCCGTGGTGCTCGTGGAGTCTGATCAGTCGCCTTCTACTCACCATCTGTCACGTTGACTAAATCATCTTCGGTGTGTTTTGTTAACATCTCTGCCTACCTTTCGGGGAATACAGGCGTATGTATATTGTTTTAAATATACTGTTGGTGTGTTTTTTAAATAAACAAATCAACGTAAGGTCCTTGGTGTACATAACTAAAGTTGTAAAAGAAATATAGATAAATCGTTACAATGACATATTGTATAAAACGCAGTGCGTGACAGAGTATATGGAAGAGAGAATACTTTGCGGTCGGCATATGTCGTTGGCGGCCATTTTGTTTGTAAAAAACTTTTGTTATTGCGGTAACAGACGTGGATCATGCATTTATACAAATATAAAATACTAGCAGACGTCACGCGGTTTTACTCGCTTTGTTCCCGTTCCCGTGGGAGTACGGGGACAAAATATATTGTGGGGAGAGCGAGTGATCATGCTCATCCCCAGCAAAGGGAAGATCTTCCAGCCAGGCGGGTGTCATGCCTGGGGAACCGCGGCTCCTACTGTTCTAGTTGGAAACTTGTATATAAACTGCAATGCGCTTGAAACTCTTATGGCGCGATTTAGGTTCTCGTGTATTTGTACTCAAACTTCGCATTTGCTAGCGAATAGCGCCATCTATGAGCGAGTGGAGAAACGCTGCTACAATATTAATCAGTAATAATGTGGCTTTCAAATTTGAAAGATTTTTTCAAATCGAGCCACTACTTTTTGGGCCAATAATTCGTTACAAACATACTTACATAATATTATGATATTAGTGTAGATATATCCTATGAATATAACGAGCTGAGTTTAAGCAATAAGAACTTTATTACTTAGTGAATTGTTTTTATTTAAATAAAAGTCGCCTAAGTTTACTCCTTGTAAAAAAAATAAGCTAACCGCCAGAAGAAATAGAAGAAAGTCTCATTTGAATTGGTTTGTTTCAGAGATTAGCCGTAAAAACAGATATTTTTTCAAAAATATCATTCTAATCAAAGTCATTATCCTCCTGCCCTCATCCCATGTTATTTGTGGTCGGCGCAATGTGTTCTTCTCTTCCATTTCTCTCTATCAGCCGTCATATCTGTATTCACTCCCATTCTAGCCATACTCGTATCACCATCACCCTCCTGCCCTTATCCCATGTTATTTGTGGTCGACGCAATGTGTTCTTCTCTTCCATTTCTCTATCAGCCGTCATATCTGTATTCACTCCTTAAGCTTATCTTTCACACGATCCATCCATTGTAACTAGTAGTTAATAGTACCCTCGTAGGTCTTCCTCTCCCCTTGTAACCATCCACATTCATTTTGGCAACATATAAATTAGTTTTCATTATGTAACTACCGTTTATACTTTCATAAACATTTAGTGAAAAGCTGTTAACTTCAGCAATAAGTTAAAAACCCTTTAAATAACCAGAAAATGTAAAATATCAAACAACAATTTCATGCAATAATAAATTATGATATTTCAAAAGCTTGTGTGCATATCGACAACAATGTTGGTTAAACGATTTAGACCAGGCATCGGACCGAGGCACATTGTTACAGCAATACAATGGTGTACCGAGAATTTGGACAAATATTATTTTATATATACATAATTCAAGGCTTTTACATAACCTTTCATATACCTATGCAAAAGTTTTACAATTATAGTTTTAACAAATAACCGTCTTGCGTTCTTAAAGGTAGCATTATGTCAAAATAACTATACAATGCAGACAAAGTCGCGGGCAGAAGCCAGTATCTATATAAATTATAAAGAGGAAAGATTTGTTTGTTTGTATTGAATAGTTTAGTAAGAGGTTTAGTAAGACCAATCTTGGAAATTCTTTCAGCATTTAATAGCTACATCATCAGCGAGTAACATAGGCTATATTTTATTCCCGTACTCCCACTGGGACGGGAACTACGCGGGTGAAACCGCGTGAAGTCGCTTGTAAGACCACTTCACTTGACATCGCTTCATAAACAAACCAAATAGTCCAACTAGCCTTCGGTAAACACAAATACGGCTTCAATGAGAGGGTTAAATGAATTAAAACAATAAGTTAAGGCGAATTTTGGGGTTAACTCGTGCTGTGACCTCACTCGAGGTGGGAGGGGTGGTGATGGGAAATACTTACACAGTGAAGTATCGATATCGATATTTCAAACATTATTTTTGCGCTGATAATACACATTATTTAGTTCGCTACACAAAGTAACATTAACACGATACATAATGTTTAGAAATGATATAAATCCGTCAAGTGACATATGTTATTCCCGTATCGTTTCTACAAGCGATGCGTCAGGATAATGTTCCTTGTCTACAGGGCCTGGTCTGAAGTTGCAAGCATTTACATGGAAGCGTTAGTCAGTATATCTTCTCTTCATAATTACAAGAAATTTTAAATACTCTCAAATTTCCAAATAAATTTCTCTGATAGGTATATTTAGAGAGGAAAGTTAATTGTTTTATAGACATTAAACGTTTATAAAAGAACGTTAATTTGCCATATTATAAAAACATACAAACACTATAATAAATAAAATAGACAGACATTGATTATATTCTTGACAAATACCCAATCAATACTTGTCTCACAGGTCTACGGACATACCTATGTTAATATTTGCATATGTAATGACTCGACCATTGGTCGTAAAATGACATGTTGTAAATTATACACATTATTGGTCTTTTTGACGTGTGGGCGACGAGGAATAATTCTTAGAATTAAATTTTTACATGAATATCTAATGGTTCAATCTTATACATAAAAATGAATATCCATTTCCCTTGGTCACGGCATCACGCGTAAACGACTGGATGGATTTTAACGGGACTTTCACTGTCAGATAGCTGAAGTTTTAAGGAGTGGTTTAGGCTAATTTTATCAAAGAAATACAGCATGAAACTAAATCTATGCGGGTGAAGCCGCAGGGCACAGCTAGTAATAATATATAAGAAAACTAGTTTTTGTTATAATACTGTCGATGGAATAAAATCAAAATGGCCGCTGATTAAGTCAAAGTGATCGATATCAGTTGAAAGGGATATGAAAACGTGAACATAAACATATAATTGAGATGCAATTTATAATGAGTTTTTAGATATCTTTCACGATTATTACACACGATAATAAGAGTTTTATTACTGCGCTTGCGAATAAAAGTCTTTTCAGAAATAATTAATGGTACGTAAGTAATATTTTTATTCCAATTGATGTTTTATTGGAGATATAAACCTGCTGAAAGTATTTAATAAATACATTTTATGATACTAATTCTTTCATGCGACAATTCCACATTATTTTGACATTACCCCAATTAATCTTTCAACTAAGCGACAATATAACAATTATAATACATATTTAATACTAATAATTATAACATGGATGAGACCTAATACCATATCTATATATATAAAAGAAAGTCGTGTTAGTTACACTATTTATAACTCAAGAACGGCTGAATCGATTTGGCTGAAAATTGGTAAGGAGGTAGCTTAGAACTAGGAGAAGGACATAGGATATCCCGTTCCACAATATATATAACACAATAAAGTCTACACGGGTGACACCGCGGGGCACAGCTGTTTATGATAAACATTTAACAAAAAAAAATCTATTTTATTTTAAATTTTAAAGCCTACCGATACCACCGCATATCGACATGTCCCATCCCTATATAACGGTGTTGTAACGGCTCGCACCCTCTAGCCCCGCCTATGTCAACCCCTCGTATGTATTATATGTATCTATGTGTGTTTGTCTATAGTCCCGTATAGTCTTTAGTGTGTGCGTTTATATTTTGTACGGAAAATTCCGACGGATACTATTTGCAGAGCAAAAATTATTCATTCTTATTGTGACATTAGTTAGCTGTATAAGGGACGTGTGTATGAAATAAATATGCTCACGCCATCCCAGAAGGGTCCCAGAAGGGTCCCGAAGGGGTAAGCAGAGGTGTTGTAATAACAACACACACTTTTCACCGAAGATGATTAAGTGCCAACGTGACAGAGGGTGAGTCCATCGCCGTCTCAGGCACTATACATTTACGTCTTTGAATTATTTCTCAGACATATGCAGGTTTCCTCACGATGTTTTCCTTCACCGTTAAGCACGTGGTGTGAAATCACTGTAAATAAATATTTAGAAAAAATCATCGGTACAGGATTCGTTGGTATTCGAACGTGCGTCGTTTGCGTAGCAGGTGATTGCTCAAACCCCAATGCCACCACGACATTAGCAATACGGATGGATGTGTATAAGTAGGGCATAATTTTAGGCCGAGTTTAATCTATTCTTCGTTTAAACCATGTTTTGTAATAAGGAAGATAATGGTCGACACATCTACACATGTTATAAAGAGGATAGATTGTTTGCATTGAATAGGCTCCAAAACTACTTGATCGATCTTGAAAATTCTTTCAGCAATGGATAGCTACATCATTACCGAGTAACATAGGCTATATTTTATCCTCGTACTCCCACGGGAACGGGAACTACGCGGGTGAAACCGCGTGACGTCCGCTAATACATAAAACATAACTAAAAAACTAAATTCTTCTCCCCAGGTGAAGATCTGGTTCCAGAACCGTCGAAGCAAATACAAGAAGATGATGAAAGCCGCCCAAGTGGGCGCCCCGCCGCCCAGCCTAGGCTTGCCTCCAGGCAGCCCGCCCAACAACAATCAACTATTACATGGTAATTTTTACCGACTATTTCATGGTAATTTTGACAATATATTGCTTGATATTACAATTAAAGATAAATTATGGACGGAAGCAAACATTCATAAAAAAATCATCTTTCAACATAAGTCGATGTTGCTAAATTGCAAGCTCAAAGGAGCCGTCATACGTTTTGAGCGCTGGCTTTGAATGCGCAGTGGATTTTTTTAACCGACTTCAAAAAAGGAGGAGGTTTCACAATTAGATCGTATATCTTTAGCTATACAGATAAATAAACTTTTAAGTGTTTGTTTGAATTTCCAAATAACCAGCTATTTCAATAATTCATATGAGAGTTCATACCATACTTACATAAAAACCAATTTTTTTGATAAATTTTCTGTTTATTTGTTCCGGCTATTCTTCGAAACGGTTAGACCGATTTTAACGGGACTTTCACTGACAGATAGCGAATGTTACAAGGAATAACTAGGCTACCTTATAAAAACATTAGGGTTCCACGGACACCCGTGAAATTAAATGTACGCGAGTGAAACCGCCGGGCACGTATACTATAATATTGCGCTACAAGTTGACACCAGTCTCCTAAATTCACACCTACATACACACAAATACTGTCTCTGTACCGTCTGTATTCCCTGAAGGGGTAGGCAGATGTGTTGTAATAACAACACCCACTTTTCACCAAAGATGATTAAGTGCCAACGTGACAGATGGTGAGTCTATCGCTGCCAATGTTTATTCATTCATTTATTTACTTACACTTTATTGCATTATATATAAGGTACAGGAGGTAAATTCCTCGTCATTCATAAGTGCCTTACCAGGGCCTAAATTGAATAAATCATTTTCATTTTCATTTTACAAATGGCAGTCTTATCGCACTAGGCAATATCTTACAGGCTACCATATGTTCTTGTTTTTATATTATACTCTTGTCCTCAGGAGGCGGTAGTTCGTCAGGCTCCCAGCATTCCCCGTCGGGTTACCAGGGACCCACGCAAGCCCACTCGCCTACCCCGAGCTCGACGCCGGTATCGGAGCTGTCCCCCGGCCTGTCCCCCACGGCTACCCCGTGGGACGTGAAGCAACCCCCACAGCAGGCCTGGGATGTTAAGGTTGGATATGTAAGACACGTTGGTATTTTTAAAGGGTAGGATATACCCTAGCATGGC